>JAPDNY010000011.1:48515120-50915120 GCA_029375565.1 Gekko gecko | reverse complement strand
GGATTTGCACCAGTTTGTTCTGTTGGTAGTGGTGTCTAAAAGCATCTTATGTAACCCCTATCATTTGCTTTCTGAATAATTCATTTACTAACTGACCAGAAAAAATTTAGTGTCTCCTGAGGGATTTAAAGCTACTAAGGGAATATATACAACAGCCAAAGTGAACTCAGCTAATTCAGTCTCAAGACATGCAACAGATACCATGATAGTGTTATCAAGGATCTAAATGCATTTTGGACCAGATAGATAAGGGGCAGGGGGTTACATTTATGGATAAAATTTGTGCTTTAAAACCATGATTTTATTTAAGCATGTGTGAACCTTAAGTAGCATGTCAGTAAATTAGTTTTAAACATACTTGTCACACTTACCTACACATTTTTTACGGATTTCATATCCATCAAAGCATTCAAAGATGCATTTTGTAAACTGTTAGGCCACCCCGTCTTCCACTTGGAACAGTTTTTGAAAACTATCTTCACAGAAGAAGCCACTTAATTTAAAAAACTTGTTTAAAAGGGTCCTTACTGTATTAGAAAAGTTAGATTTCTCCATTTACTCAAAAGACTCCCAGGCATGTGGAAAAATATGATTTGGTAAGTTAGAATCAACCTAATGGAAAGTTAAACTGCTCCAGAAGAGATGGAATGTTGATTGCAGCTGTTTCAGTTAAAGGAAAAAACGGGAGAGGAGCTAGAAGCCCCTGAGAGGCTCAGAGACATGGACATTACTGAGAAGTATTTCCAAATTGTTCCCTATCTCCCATAATTCCTCATGGGTCCTCAGCTCATAGTTAAGGTTGTTGAAATTTGTGCAATTAGCTGTCAAAGAACATCCACTATATCAAATAAAATAAAATCTAAACCTACTTTCCAAGATGAAGGCAAATCTTGGTCCAGAACCTATTACAACATGTATATATGTACTGCAGGCAAGCATAAAGGAGCATAGACAGCTCACTAACTACATGCACAAGGATTAAGTAACAATTCAAAATAAGTCTACTCATTCACACTTTTTTTTGCCATCAAATCCCAGATGACTTACGGCGAACGCATGAAGTTTTCTAGGCAAGAGGCATTCAGAGGTGGTTTGCCATTACCTTCTTCTAGGCTGTGACCCTGGACTTCCTTGATGGTCTCCCATCAAGCCCTGCTTAGCTTCCAAGATTTGAGGAGATCAGGCTAGCCTGGGCTTCACATTTTGCACCTATGCAATTTAGCAGCCACCAAAGATTCACACCCGAGCACCAACAACTCACAGTGCAATCCTAAGCAGAGTTATGCACTTCTAAATCCAATGAAGCCACTGACCAATGAATCTGCTTCGGATTGCACTGCCAACTGATTGTTTCTTATTGTTGAAAATATCTTCTTGACTTGTATTTATCATGGATGTGCAAACATCCTGGCACACGTATCACCAGGATATTTAAATTGTCCCTAATTTTAGGTACCATGTTGTCAATTACTAAATTCTGAAATGTGAACTTCTCACTCTTTTGAATACGCAAAACTGTATTTTGGACAAAGGTGAACCTTTTTGCCCAACATACTCCTTGCCTTGTTGTTCTAGATTGCTCTCCTTTCTCAAAGTTAGGGCTGCTTCATAATTTACATTCCTCCACAACGGTACTGATAGCTGACAGTATGAAAATAAAATATAATGTTGATAGAGATATGCAGTATGGTGAAAATGTTACCATCTTCCTGAAATTCCAAAACAAAAGCACTGTCAGATAAAATTCGGACATATACATTTTTTTCTAACAAAAATACAATGTGAGAAAACATAACCTGAAATGTCTCTTAGATTCCATTTCTAATGACAATTCTACGCTTGGCCAAAAAGTGTATTAAGTTTCAGCTATTTATGGATTGAGAAAAATAATTATGCTATCTATCAGTGAATAGGAAAGGACAATCTTGCTCTGGATTATGGTGATTTGCAATGGCACTTTCACAAACACAGAGATCATAAAAACAAATCTGCACTGAAGGTTTTTGTGTGTGTTACCTGTTTATGTCAAATATACTTGGTCCTAACCCAGACACACACAAAGCTGCAATTTGGTACCCTCGAGATTAAATTCAAGCTTACTAGAAATGTCTAAAATCGGGACGTTTTTGCTGTCATTTCTGCAGTGGACAGGCCTCCAGCATAAGACAATTGAAGGCACTAATGGCTTGTCCACACTGGGGTTTTGATGCAGCTCAGCTTCTTAACTGCATCAGGGCCCCTGCCCTTACAGAGAGTGTAATTTTGGATTTTTCAGACCATCTTTGCAATTAAGAAAATGAGCTGCATCAAAAACATGGTGTCAATACGCTCAGAATGCTAGTGGAGTTCCTCACCAGCCTTGGCCCAGATTGTAAGAATTTGCAGTAGCAACCAACAACATAAATCTGAAAAAAAATTGCAAGCTACACATGCAGAAGACTTCCCCATCATGCACCAATGCTGTAATTACATGCAATTACTCCAATCCAAGCTAATTTATTTCTATGGACTCAGTCTGAAGTAGCTGTGTATAGCATTGTGTTGTGACAGCCTTAGATGGGGCGAAGGAGTGGGAGATTAGTCCCAACTGCAGCCAGGAATGCATCTGAACTTGCAGAATACAAGCTGCAGATACCATTCATTAAAAGACATTGTAGCCCCACCCTCTGCTTTACCATCACTAGATCTAATGTCAAACAACTTTAACATATCCAAGTGATAAATCCAGCAACTAATATGAAAGCTGGCACAGGTAACAGCAGCTGTAGTGAATGGATTACAGATGCTCTCTTCTGTTGCTTTTTCTACCCGTGATGGGTCTTATTTCCTACAGCTAGTAACCACTTGCCTGTAGCAGCCCCCACACGAACCTCTACCCAACTCAACCAGATGACTTTGCGAAGAAGTGGTGGAGCAGTCTGGATTGAGAGAGACAACAAAGCCAGAACATATAGCATTATTATTTATTTATATAGTGCCATCAATGTGCATGTCATTTCAAAGTACAAGAAAACAGTTCCCTGCCACAAGAAGCTTACAATCTAAAATAGGTCAAAAAAGGATAAAGCAGGATCAGAGATGAAGCAAACACAAAATAATTCTGAATGGGTTTGTTTTTTTACCTAAAACCAGCACGAGTTCTATCTATGACCCAGTTATGATTTAGCAGTTATACTGCTTACGTATCTTTTCCCAGTGACAGCTCAGAAAATCTTGGTCAGGATGGTCTTTCTCAGTCTTCATTTCTGATTTAAAAAGAGTACAATAAATAGTCAAGAGTAACTGGATTGCTGTTAGGCTGGATGATAGAACAGGAAAGTACACTGAAGGTGTACGCTATGTACAGCGTTAAGAAAACCTGTTAACCTGTGGCACAATCCTGGAAAAGGTTTTAATCTATTTTCTCTGTAGCCTGGGCCTTAGTTATGGGTAGGTTCCTAATTCTATAATGGTCAGAAAATGACAAGATGGGATGTTTGCATTAAGGAGAAGAAACTGAAACAAACCTCTGAATCACCAAAGTGGGCTAAAGAGCTCTCAGCCCACTGAGAATACTGATTTTTTTTCAAAAGTAAAGCCTGACATTAGCAGCAAAAATACAGGTGATCCAAAATAGCTAAGTTCTGAGTACCATCAGATATTATTACTCCTGGTAGTGTCATAGGAAAGACATTTTGCTATTGGGTCTGTTTGAGAAGGCATTAATGACTAATGACTGCCTCCATCTTCAACTCTTGCCATACTTCCTGAATACTTCAGCAGAAAATCACAATACTCTACCATTTCTTTGATGAAATTCTCATTTGTTACAATTAAAGCAATCAGGTTTCACCTTTTAGAACACAAGACCTAAAATTATAGCAACCGTGCTGAAAAAAGACTTTTTGTTGATTAGCTAGGAAACAGGATATTCCCTCAGCATCCCATGGGCTGCCCTGATTAAGTTCAGATGCAATTCTCACATTGCTGTTAGGATGCATACTGAATGCCACTGCAATGAAACAGTAACATTTAGAAGAGTAGGTTTTTATGTCCCACTTTTCTCCACCTTAAAGAGTCTCACAGTGGTTTATAATCACCTTTCCCTTCTTCACCTTGTGAGGTAGGTGGGGCTGAGAAAGTTCCAAGAGAACTGTGACTGCCTCAAGGTCATCCAGCAGGCTTCACGTGGCAGAATGGGGAATCAAACCCAGTTCTTCAGATTAGAGTCCGCTACTACACTGGTTCTCACCAGTCTCAACTATATATTTATATTGAAGTGCCTAAATAAAATACAGGATTCTACCAGAGCCAGCAGCAAGTTTTCTTGGATCCACCTGGACACTGTCAGACAAAAAGGGATAGCTAAACTAGTGCTTATTCCTCTCTCTCAGTAGTGTCTCTGTCCTCTTACCCACCATCAATGCCAGGTCCCCTTTGCTGACTTCCTCTTTGGGCCCAGTCTGGAGGCAACACAGAGGAGCAGTAGCAGCTGGTGTTTAGTCCCCCTATGGACACAACAGGTAGAAGAAGGCAGCAAAAATGAGGAAGCACAGTAGCTACTCTCACTATTCCATTAGGCAGTTCCTGTTCTCCATCCAGCTGGACAAGGCTGAAAAGGAGGAGGAAGAAAGCCCAGAATGAACTGGCCAGGAGAGCAGTGAGGAGAAGCAGTAGCTGCTGGCATCCAGCAGCACTTGGGGAGGATTGCAAGGTAGCAGGCCTCAGGGTGGTCTCAGTGATTCTGGGGCTCCAGGCAAAAGTTCAAGATGGCACTCCAGAATCATTGCCACACTGCTCCCCCTGGGCCAACCACTGCCCAAGCCTTGGAGGGGCTATGAGACCAGATGCTTCCTTCCCCCATATGGGTGGACCACCCAGTCCTGGACAGCTCCCTGAAATACTGGTAGGCCTCCTGCAGGGCTCTGGCATAATCTAGTACCCAACGATGCTGGCTATGAATTCCAGGCCTGAATACAACTGACTTTGAAACAAAATATAACACATGACAAATCTTCATGTTTGGAATTTTCTACTTTATGTGCTCCTACCATAAACATACTAGGGAATGTAAAAACTGCTGGAAGTACTATACCTGTGCCTTTTCCAGCTGTCTCCTGATAAGTAAACAGAATATTCTGTGAGCATGAGACCTGATCATTGCAGTGAGTTCATAAGAGTGAATTATTTCACAAAGAATTTTCTTTTGGTCTCTCCCCAACCCCATTTGGGCCTTCCTACTGGGAGTAATAAAATAGAACAGCATGTCCATTTCACCATCACAGATGAGCATAATGTGCAATTTAGTTACATTTTTACTGAATCACTTAGGGCTGTACAACCAAGATAGCCATGCTAAGCACTTATGAAAGCTTGCAGGGATGGAATCTCATTGAAGCAACACAACTCTTCCAAGGCAAATGCTTTTAAGATTAGAATTCTACATCTTTACAATAGTCTTTCTCAGCAGTTTGTCACATATTTTTCAAAGTTTGTTGAAGGCTTTCACAGCTGGAGTTCATTAGCTGTTGTAGATTTTCCGGGCTGTGTGGCCGTGGTCTTGGCATTGTAGGACCTGACTGTTTCGCCAGCAGCTGTGACTGGCATCCTCACAGGTATAGCACAGAAAGATGGAGGACCTTGACACAGAGAGTACTGCATCTTTCTGTGTTATACCACTGAGGACGACCACGGCCACACAGCCCGGAAAATCTACAACAGCTAATTTTTCAAAGTGATTAGTATGTTTCGTAATAACGCAACTTCAGGACAAAGCAACCAGCCTCCTATCCCAGATACAGGTGGTGGCCTGGTCTATCCATGCGGCACAATGAGGTGGTAATGAGAGGTAAGAAGAGTGAGGTGGCAGAATGGACTCTACCACTTCAGGCTGCATTGTTCAATTTTACACAATATTCATAACCCCACACAAGTGGGGAAACTAATACAGCATAAAAGGCTGGGCTAGGTGTGAGAATCTTCAATTTGCAGGGAGGGTACTTTTCCATGTAGGGGGAAATTAAAACTGCAACTCTCCCCATCTAAACTCTGAAATGGCCCTGCCCAATCTATCTCTCCATTCTGCTTCATGTGTAAACCAGGCCTGTAAATAAACCATATAGCCCATGATGGCAATTTCTAGACTACCAGTGCAATCCAACCCTAAACCTCTTTACTGAGTAGCTCAGTGGCACTCACTTCCCAGCTGTTCTGGGAAGAGTTCTGGACCCTTGTTCCTGAGGGAAGTCCCTCCTCACCCACACGGATGGGTTTTCTACTGAACACAACCCCGCCCCCCGGCCTGGCACATAACATCGCCTTCATTCCGCTCGACGGCGCCACCCTGACACTAGGAGGGTATCCCCCACCCCCTCAGCTGGGCCTCTCCGGCATCCCGGTTTAGGACCTGTTGATATGAGCGGCTTGCTCAGCACTGCACGCGCGACGAAGGGGAGGCGGTCGGCTACAGGTGACGAGCACGCCCGCAGGCTGCCCCACGCCCTGCGCATCCCCACCGCTCAGCAGGGCTTTGCTTCGAGGCCCAGCTCGCTTCCCAGTGGCATGAGCCGGGCGGGCGGTGCTCCTCTGTCAGGTCGCTCGCGGGTGCCCGGCCCACGCCTCAAAGCGGGTGGTTCGTGCGTTGCGCAGGACCGGCACGCTGCGCGCAGAGCCCTCCTCCTCCTCCAGCAGCAGCTACTTAACCTCCACCCCCGCCGCCGGGGCCCTCCGAGCCCAGTCGGTCCGGCCTGCCTGACACAGCGCCTCCTCGGAGAGACGCCTCCGGCGCCCTGAAGCCGGCTGGGGTTGGCTGGCTGGGAGGAGAACGCCAGCCAGCGCGCCATCCGCGCCTCCACTCCACACCTAGCAACCTCGCTGACAGGACGCAGCAGCCGCTGCAGCGTGAGCAGGAGGAAGCGGAATGGCCGCCGCGGCAGTAGCGGCGGCGGCGGCTGCTCCCTCCCCGCAGTCCTGACAGCCAGAGCCGGGGCGGAAGCAGCAGGCGGCGTGCTGTGCTGGACGCGTCCTCCTCCGCCGGGTCCGGGTGCTCTCCGGCTGGCAATGCAAACTCCGCCGTCTCTGCAACGGCTCGCGTGTGTCTCGCTGCCACCCCTCTGCGTCCCTTCGGCTCCGTTGGCGGCCGCCGCCTCCCCTCACCCACCCGTCCCCAACACACCCACCCTCGTGCCAGCCAGGCCGGCCGCCCGCCTGGCCGCCCCTCCCCATTCATCCCCCACACTCCCCCGGGCTGCAGCCTCGCTGGCTCCCTTGCGCCCCTCCCTCGCCCCGCGCGCCCTGCCACTCCCGTCCGCCCACCCGCCGTTCTAGCGTGGTCTGGGGTCGTCTCCCCCTCACTCGCCCGCCCGCCGGCCGGCCCACGCCCTTCCCTCCCGGCTGGCCGCCCTTACCGATATGGTTGTCCTCGATGTGCTCGATGAGGTCCGCCAGGGTTGGGAAGTGGAGCCCGCAGCCCCCGAAGCGGCAGGTATTGGAGAAGAAGGAGGCGGCGGCGATGCCTGTCATGGTGTTGCATGGAGAGTCCCCCGCCACCCCCACCCTGCGCGGTGCCGCCTCTGCCCGGGCCGCCGGCGGGAAAGGCAGACCGGGACCCGAGAGAGGCGATGGAGACCAGCGGCGGCGAGAGAGAGAGGGAGGCGGAGGCGGGCGGGCGGGCAGGGGGCTGGGACTGGGAGGAGGTGGCGGCGGCCGCGGCTGCAGCGTCGGGAGCGGCGGAGGGGAGGGACGGGCGGCTGGGTGGGGGGAGATGAGGCAGGCGCAGCTGGGAGGAGGGACCATTGCCGCACTGGAACAGCTGGGCAACCCCTGTCGCCGCCCGCCTCCGCAGCGGGAGCCATCGACCCAGGGCCATGCCGAGCACCTTCCCCGCCGAGAGGCGCTGGCGGGGGACAGTTATCTGGGGTGAGGAGGGCTGGCGGCGGCGGGGGGAGAAAAGTTGGGGGCGTGTCTCCCCCTCCCAACTTCAAATAGTCTCATTCAACAGCAAGTTTGGAACTTTCTCCTCCTCATGCACTAGTGTGCTTTGGCAGTGCAGAAGGCCCTTAATTTTTTAAAAAATATATATTTTGGAACCCTGGGCTGAACTCCATAGTCTATTCTTGATGCTAGAGTTTATGCCTATTTCACATATACAGGAGGATAAGGTAATAGAAATTCTGAATGCACCACTTCTGATTGCAGGTGGGGTGTTCAAGCTTTGAATGTTTGTTTGCATTAAACACACAGACAAAAACATACATCTAGAAAATGGGTACAGTGCTGTTTTTTATTAGCTGGGAATTGTCTTTTAATGTTATGGGGGTGCATTTCAAAATGTGATAATTCACATGCATATAAAGCAATTTAGTCTGTCCATTGTCATTTCATTCTTTTATAGATGTGAATGACGACTTCCTCTGGGGAGAGGTGAAGTAGAAGTTAGAGTGGCTGTGATCAACTACATTCCTCACTGTGACCAGTGATGAACCATCGCCCACACATTTGGGACTAAGGGTAACAGTTCTGTATCCTAGACAAGCCCTTTTAGAGGCCCTGAAAGGCCCAGCCTACTTCTGGCTATTGAGGACCTCTCCCCCAGCCCATAATAAAAACAGTTTTAAAAATGACACATGATGTAAATAAAAATGAGTTGTGAAACTTGTCAAATGGCAAAAAAAAATTAACAAGTGTATAAGTTTGAGCCCGCTTTGACTTTGAGACCCACGGAAAATGGACCTCCTGCCCCCTCCCTCTTCAGTGGCCTTGATCTCAGGCCTTTCTTTCAGTACACTTGAAGTCTTATTATACAAACTGTTCACAAGTTGGATTACATTAGTTCAGTATTCCTGATTTATTTGTCTCTCATTTCAGGTATCTCAGCTTCTTGGAGCTTAACAGAGAATCTTTAGTCCAGATTTTACAGTTCTGCATTTACAACCCAATTGTAAGGCAAGGGAAGGCTCTGCACCAGATAATCATGACTCTAAGCATTTAATATTTCCAGATTGATGCTCATATTTATTGTTGGCACAGTACACAGGTACAAATGGGAATCCTTAGTCCTTCAGGCATTTGTAGGGTGGAGTTTAGATTCCATTCACTCCCCCAGTCTTGATGCCCATTTCTAGCTACATTCAATAGGCATGGCTTTTCGCTGATGAAGCTGTACTGTCCTGATGCGCTTCAACAATGCAGCAGTTTAGCTGTTTTGCCTTATAAATATGACCCATATCTCATGGTGTCCTTGTGTCTAGTGTTAGCACAGCAGAGCCATTGGGGTGCCTCCAGGTATTTTCTGCTCCACCAGGTACAGCAACCCAGCCACAGTTTGCTACTTTGCACTCAGTGTTTGTACAGGCACTGTGTAAACACGTCACTTTCTCCAGTAGGTGGTTTCCTTAATTCTGGCACTCTGCCTTGTCCTTATTGAATGGATCTACAAGTACCCACTTGGAGACTGCCATAATTATCTTCCTCTGCTTAATATCAGGTTGCCACTATATGTTGGCCCTGGCCATGGATGCAACAGAAGAAAAGGAAAAAATATTTACATCCCTCTTGGCAATTCTAGGACCCACATTATGTTTTTGTTTTGTAGACCAGTCAAAGTTACTGTCACCTTGTACACTGTCTGGGGCAGTATTCTTGGTGCTTGGGGGGCAACAGTGGGAGGGATCTGGAGTCTGGCCCCACTGGCACCTGGTATTTTTGACCACTGTGTGACACAGAGTGTTGGACTGGATGGGCCATTGGCCCGATCCAACATGGCTTCTTTTATGTTCTTAAATTAGCTTAAAGACCATTCCAGGGTTATAAGCACAGTTTTTTGTACAGCTTAAGTAACTTTAGCCACTTGTAAAAAACGTTGGCAGCATGATTAAGATTGTGGGATACCAAAGGGTATCTGAAACTATTTATTGATTGGTCACTATTCATAAAATACACAGGGGTGTGATAAAGCACAGCATTTTACTTATGGCTAAAATTATGCATGTGTGCTTGCAGAACTGGGCTCTTGCTACTAACTTAAATGTCCACACAATATTTTGAAGTAGGTACAATATGCATAGTGCAATAGGAGATAAAATAGCTACTTTAAGCTTCTTCCTGCAGTATACTCTAGGATGTATAGATATCATTTCTGATGTTGAGGAGAAACAGATGGATAAAAGTTGGTAAATTTATTGGATCCACAGTAACAGTGATCTCTTTTATCAATTTATTTTGGACGTAGGAACATTTTTTTGCGAAGTATCCCAGTACATATAACGGAATTAATACATTCTGTAGGTGGCTTATTCACACAACATTCAAGCTAGCATTTTGCCTAAAAATGAGTGGGACTATATCAAATAAAGGGTTATATTCCATCTAAGTTCCATGCATGGAAGCTCACCATCCCCATCTGCCCCCTTCTGAAGCAGCCAAAAATACCCCTGGAAGTGCTGTTCCTGAGGATGGGATCCCCAGGACTAACATGACGGGGGAGTAGTTGCTCCCCTCTTGCATGTAGATCTTTTTTTGATTGGATTTATTCATTTATTTATTGGATTTCTGAATCACCCAGTCCTTGAGCACACAGGGTTCTAGGCAATTTAAACAGGCTAAAAACATACAAAATATACAGATTAAAATCAGTGGATAAATTATTCTTAATTTGATCATCTCCAGATGGCATCTATAATTTAATCTAAAACCTATTCTGGTCTGTTCTTATATCTTGTGAGCAGGTTAAGGAGCACTCCCAGATGAAATACATGCTTAGCCTATGCATAGAAAACGTATATAATCTATAGAATCTAATGATTGGTGAATTTATTACATATTCTTCATTGGAGGATACTTTAAATCATTACACGTGGTAGTTATTCTGACATGATGTATAACATGCTAAAGATCTGTGTGTTGGTAAAGACTTTAGTTTGACTTTCCTGTCTGACTGCCAGATGGGCTGGAAAGGCCAAAGGGCCAGTACCCACTTGTCTATGAACAATGTTCCATCTAGGCTGAGTTACTGTGAGCCAGCTCACAGTTTTTTAGCCTCCAGCTCACACATTTTTGTCTGAGCTCAGGGTGGATGGCTCCAGAGCAAACTAATTTATGCAGTAGCCAAACTGCTCACTCACAGCTTTAATGCCAGTAGCTCACAAATTAGAATTTTTGCTCACAAGCTTAGGGGGAGCATTGTCTGTGAATTATTCTGTAACTGGCTGAGTTATTCTGTTCCTGTGAAGTTTCGAAGGACAGAGGGGAAACTTGTGCATGCTTAGAGAATCTAGAGGCCAGAAAGGGTAAAACTCATGTACTAATTGACCTTCACACAAGGTCCTGCTCATGTACAGTGACTCACAACATGACTTGGGCAGTTTTCTACACAATACCACAATTATGGCTTTCCTCCCATTGGTGTAGAAAAAAAGCAGCTGATCTGCATGGCCATATGAGGTGCAGTAGCCCTAAGCAGCCAGCTAACCAGAGTGACACCCTTCTAAGGTCCAGTGGGCTTAGGAAGGGTATAACTCTGCTCAGAATTATACTGCAGTACTGTTTCATACAAAACAGTTCTTAGGTGCTGCATTCACTTTAGCAGTGATTCTCTGTTGAAGAAAACTCAATGTGCATATAATTTAAGGTATGGTAAGATATGTCACTGTCTGTCTGCCATTCACCTGCCTACTAAATTCTGCACCTGCCTACATTTCACATGGTGGTTTCTCAGAAATAGCAGATAAAATGGTCAACTTGTATCTGGACAGGACCAAATCAGAATGTGTGATGGTGTGTGCATAAAGTCCCTGCACACTGGAAACTAAATGGTGGGACAAACAATTCTAGTCTAGCCTTCTCTTTGCATTTGCTATGTCTTTTGTATGAGAGTTAGTTTTTTCTGAAGAGGTGCAGTCAGCTTTTGGCAGTGGCTCAGAGGTTAAGACGCTGAGCTGCAGATCAGAAGGTCTGTAGTTCAGCAGTTTGAGACCCTAGTGGCGCGTGACAGAGTGAGCTCCCTTCTCTGGTCCCAGCTCCTGCCAACCTAGCAGTTCAAAAGCAAGAAATTGCAAGTAGATAAATAGGTACCACTTTGATGGGAAGATAACAGCATTCCATACGCCTTGGCGTTTAGTCATGCTGGCCACATGACCACGGACACATCTTCGGGCAACGCTGGCTCTTCAGCTTGGAAATGGAGTCAGATTCGACTAGCTTTCGAGCAAGGGAAACCTTCACCTTTTTACAGTCCGCTTTATTGTTTGTGAAAACTTGGCCATATAAGCTACAATCTTAAGAATGTTTTCCTGGGAGTAAACCTCATTGAATAGTAGGACTTACTTCAGAGTAGATCGATTTAAGGTTGTCCCTGTAGTCACAATAATGACAGGGTTTGGTCTTCATTTCTCTGTAAAACACCTGTGTTAATTTGCAATATCTGAGCTTACTGGATACAAGACAGATTTTTTCATCTGGAAAGACGTACTCTGTCTTCATTATATGTTGTACTGTCTTTTTTGTCACTGGTGCATGTCAGTGGCCAGGAAATGAGGGATCAGATCACATATACAAAACAAACAAGACTTAGAAAGAAATTAATCTTAATATGCTTGCATCAGACCCAGAACCTTGAATTACATTTTTTTTTCATCAGTAAGCTATTCACTAGAGAGGCAGAGAGATTAATTGATTTAAAATTACATTTTCCCAAGGCTCAAATTCATAGACAGCTTTATTTAAAATCAAAAAGAAAATATATGCTTGACATTTGGGTTCCTCTGGATATGAAAGGTTTTCTTTCCTTTACTATCTGTTTCCTTAAAGTAAAATTTTTTGGCATAAAATAAATACAGTAAAGGCATATATGCAGATCCTGTGTTGGGTATTAAGATAGATTTTCCAGAGAAAGTGTTGAGCAAGGGGCAGCTTAGAAAATGTGATTAGTGTCTATTTAGAACGTTCTTATTTGAGGGGGGTTTAGAATGTAGGAATAGCAGCCTGAATAGCCTAGTTTGGCCTGAGGTGGTCAGGACTTGGGACTAAGCAGTGTTGGCTACAGTCAGTACTTAGATGGGTGACCACAGACTGGGGTAGTGACATGGAGGAAGACAATGGCAAAGCACCTCATCCCTTGCCTTGCACACCCCACGGGTGGGGTCGCCATGAATTGGATGCAACTCAGCAGGAAATTTTTAGGACTTAGGAATATGGTTTAACCTCACTTCCAAGCTCCTAGCAGTCCTGATCTTTGCAGGAACAAACTTGTGGGATTCTTCAACATTTGTCAATTGTAGCAATTGACATAGGTGGTAGCGAGGCAACCTGAGACAGTGGCTTTCTGTCTTCACTGCAGGTAGTTCTGGTGTGTCTAGGTGAAAGAGGGGGCATGCTTGACTTGCCACAGGTTGCTTTCTGCATTCCATTTGTGTGTATAGCTATGCATAATAAGCATGGGAAGTTCTGGGCAAACCTTTATGGAGTTTATGTGCTGCTTCTCCATAGATCTGGTCAAGGCAGGTTTTGTGCATGACAGCATATATAGAGCACATAAAATCAATGTTTGGTCCTTGGTATATGCCAGGTATATGCTGTAGTGGTAGTGGAAAGTGCTTTCAAGTTACAGCCAACTTACGTCGACCCTGTAGGAATTCAAGGCAAGAGATGTTCAGTGGTTTGCCATTGCCTGCGTCTGTATAGCAACCCTGGACCACCTTCATGGACTCCCATTAGGGTTGCCAGCCTCCAGGTAGGGCCTGGAAGTGTCCCACTTTTACAACTGATCTCCAGCTGACAGAGATCAGCTCCCCTGCAGAAAATGGCTGCTTTGAAGGGTGGACTCTATGGCATTGCACCATGCTGAGAGCCCTCCCCTCCTGAAACCCCACCCTCTCCTGGATCCACTCCCAAAGTCTCCAGGTATTCTCCAACCCAGACCTGGCAACCCTATCTCCCATCCAAACACTTAACTAAGGCCCTGCTTATTGGGTTAGCCTGAGCCATCCAGACTATAGGACAGAACAATCCTATATGGAATATGATAGTCAAAATCTCTTTCTAAAATATGGCTTATGCAGGTTAAACTACAGCAACAAGCCCAGTTGAAGCTCTAGGAGGGGAATGGAGTTTTGTGCTGCCATTTTGCAGGCAGTACTAAATCCTGCTCCCTTCCAGATTGGCTGCAGGCAGAGCTTTCACATACAGCAGGGGTGGCCAAACTTGCTTAACATAAGAGCCACATGGAATAAATGTCAGATGTTTGAGAGCCACAACACATGAACAAATATCACACACACATTTTTACTGATTTGTTTCTTATTAAATTTGCTTTTTATTAACATTAAACGAGACTCCCAAAAATAAAAACAAAGGGGTAAAAACAGATTGATAATGATATTTATTTGTCCAATGATATATTTATTTGCTAATGATATTTGTCTAAGAGAGATGGAAAGAAAGAATGAAAGTGGTGGAAAGAGTGAAAGAGAGAAAGAAAGCAAATAGGTGGGAGGAGAAAGGAAGGAAGGGGAAGAGAGAGAGAGGTGGAAAGAAAACCAATAAATGGGAAGTCAGGTAAGAAGGAAGGATGAGGTGCAAAGGAAGCAACTTTAAATGTGTTCTCCAGCTCCCCAGCCAAGGCCACACCACCACCAGCTGGCTTGGCGAAGGGATTTAAAGAGACAAATGCCTTCTCTAAGCTGGCCGTTGGGGGGGGGATTGCTTTGAGAACACATTTAAAGTTGCTTTCTTCCTCTGCTCCCCACCACCACCTCAAGCCTATCCAGGGAGGGGAACTTTGAGAAAGGGAAGACTGATCAAGGAGGCATGCCTCCCCTTCGCTACTCCAGCTGCCCTCCTGGGAGCAGCACAATATAAGCCACAGTTTGGCCACCCCGGACATAGAGGCTCTGCCCACAGCCATACCATCATTTACCCTTTAAATTGGAACAAAGGAGATTTTCCTTTGATCCAGCTTAAAAGGGAAAGCCCCAGGGGCCCCACAAGTCATGCTAGGAAAGAGTACAACATTATGTGTAAGCACCTCAAGAAACCATGCATAGAAACAACCTCTCTTCTATTGCAACGCTTTTTCTTTATGGATTAGCATGTCGGTGGAGCTTCTCTCATAAGTCAGTAGCTTTTGTTGCTTCTCAGTTTGTTTCTCCTAATTTCCCTGCACTTTTCTTATTTTCTTTTCTTATCAATTTTGCAACAGTCCTTATAAAAATATTATAGTAAACAAGCTAACTAGAGCATTCTGCTAAGGCAGGTGAAGAACTGGGGGCATACTGCTCACAGGTAATTCAACAACTATTGGACACAAAGTCCGCCTATGTCCCTACATTCACTGACTTTGCTGTGGTTCAGTAAGAGCTAAACTTGTTCAGGGCAAGGGCTTGCAGCGCAGAGAGACCATAATACAACAAAGATTCATTGAGCTCACTATCTGCATGTCCATCCTGAGCACCTCTGTGACTTTGTACTCTTCCACTGGATCATAGAGAAAGAGAGAGAGCTGTTCCTCTTCTCTGCCAGTGCTGCACAAGCAAATTGCCACCTAGTGGCCCTTCTGGCAAATCCCAGATTGTCAGATGCCCTATTCACTTGTGCTGCTAGTATTAATGTGGTCTTCCGTTTACAATTTGTAAGTTTGTAAACTGCTCTGAGACTCCGAGTGAAAGGATGGGGTATAAATCCAATCTCTTTTTTTCCTACATAAACTGCACTTGTTCATTGGCAAATATAAACAGTAGTTAAGATGTTTTGATGCTGAAGTCCCCAGGACAAATTCTGTACCACCTTTCTGCTGAGACTGATTCGCCTATAAGTACTTAGAATGGATTTTCTGAGTGCTGTTCCAGTGCTACATTGCACATAAAACCAGACTTTATTACAGAGTTGTGTTCTTGTGACAGTTCTATAGGCAGCTGAACTGTTTTTCATTTTGAGGATGGAGATTCAGAACTCCTTGTTCACTCTTCTATCAGCAAAGCTGGTGTGCCTCAACAGATATCTGTTTCTAAAATTACATGTACTTGCTTTTAAAATGCTAACCATTTTTCGTGATCCAGTCAGTCATTAGTGCATTAAGGCACAGAGTGTGGCACAGGTTATCAGTAATTTTGCCCTTTCCTCACTAGATAGCCATTGTTGCACACAGACATTAATGTAACCAATATATACCATATCAGGTTACACTAATGGACCTTTAAAAGAAATAGAACTAGCCTTTGGATCTGCATGTCAGTGACTGAGGAACAGACATAATTGATATATCTGACTATAGTCAGTTCCAGACATCCTATGTAACGCACCATGACTTCATATGTTGTTCAAGATTCTATGAGGTGGGTCTAGAGTTAAGTCTTCCCAATGAGAGTCATTCATTTTATAAAATAAGCATGTATCCAGCTTTCCTGCATTGAAGAATGCTGGGGAGCTTGATAAGTTTTTAAAAAACCTATCATTAGAAAATGGTATCCTGGAAGTGTTTTTATTGTGATGTAGTTTCAATAATTCAAATCAGATTACATTCTCTAAATGGTCAGCTAATATTTCCATATAAATCCATATGAGATTTTAATGTCTGAGTTCTCTGTGGTGAAATCCAGCTAATGAAGAGAGGACTGCATTATTTTTAGAATAAATTGGCATTCTGTTCATTAGTTTCTGAGGAAATACCAGTGCTGAATGTTTGCTCTTTTTGCTTTTCTTCCTTTTGCAACAATGTTTGCCATAACTATTTATTGAAATCCTGTTTATTATAGTGGCAATGTGGAGTGGCTGTACAGAGCCAGTCTGGTGTAGTGGTTAAGTGCACAGACTCTAATCTAGGAGAACCGAGTTTGTTTCCCTACTCCTCCTGTTGCAGCTGCTGGATGACCTTGGGCAAGCCATAATTCTGTCAGAGTTGTTCCATCAAGGGCAGTTCTCTCAGAGCTCTCTCAGCTCTGACTACCTTACAGGGTGTCTGTTGTGGGGAGGGGAAGGGAAAGGAGTTTGTAAGCCGCTCTGAGACTCTGAGTGAAGGGCGGGATATAAATCCACACTGTTCTTCATTTTCTCGCCCTTGCTGCTTTCATTTGTTATATATTGTTTATTTTCATTAATAGCACTCACCTCCAGCTTCTTTTCCAGGGCTTAGGTGCATGATTAAATAGTTTTTGCTAATGTGATAAATGTATTGTTCGATGAAGGGAGTAATATTTAGTAGCCCTGTACAGATGAGACTGTAAGAAAGAATTCTGCCCCCAAATTAGAAGTGATTTGAAGTATAGTTAAGCTTGCTCTAGTGTCAGGTGACACAATCCAGCAACTAAATTTTAAAAAGCCTTTCACTGGTTTCTTGACTTTATTTATGAAGAAAGACCATTTAGACCCGGGTTGTTTGTAAAAAAAAATAATAATCAGATCTGGAATTCTAAGCAATGTCTTCACTTAAGGCCAATAATATTGTTAATTAGCAGCTGTTTCCTCTGCATGTGCCACTAAGGCTTGGCAAGAACAGAGGCCTATGCTTTCATAAGTAAAGAGAGAACAGCAGAGACATATTACAGCTGCAGTCATTAGACAAGAAAAATGCATTCAGTTTGAGCTATGAGGATCCTATTCTAATCTATATAGCAGCTTTGGGGGGTTATTTTGGTGCAAAAGAAAAATAATAAAAGGCAGGCTGTGATCATTGGCTTATGTGGGTGACAGTAAATAGATTTAGGACTGGGGTGCTGAAGCGACTTTTCTCCCCAGCAGTTCCAGCTATTCCATAACTATGAAAACAAAGCTTGTTTATTTCCATTTTTTTGTTTAAGAAATACAGCTCCCTCCCGTGGCATGGGAGCTGCCTCCTTCCTCCCTTCTTCTTTTCAGACAGAAAGACACCACATTGCGCGCTGATAGGGAGTTGCCCAAAAAGACTGACGCAACCACTTTTAACTTTAAAAGGGGTAACTTCTCTGGTATGAGGGGACATGTGAGGAAGAAATTGAAAGGAAGAGTGGAGAAGGTCAAAACCATTGGGGAAGCTTGGAGACTATTTAAAAAGACAATCCTAGAAGCTCAGAAAAAATATATACCGCAGGTTAGGAAAGGTACAAATAGGTATAGAAAAAAGCCTGCATGGTTAACAAATAAAGTAATGGAAGCTGTAAAAGGTAAGAAGGATTCCTTTAAGCGGTGGAAAGCTAGTCTTAGTGAGGTTGATAAAAGGGAACACAGACTATGGCAAATAAAATGCAAGTCTGTGATCAGGCAAGCAAAAAGGGAATATGAGGAGCATATCGCAAAAAACATAAAGACCAACAATAAAACTTTCTTCAAATACATTAGAAGTAGGAAGCCAGCCAGGGAGGCAGTGGGGCCCTTGGATGACCAAGGGGTAAAAGGAGTAGTGAAGGATGATAGGGAAATGGCTGAGAAGCTGAATGCATTTTTTGCCTCTGTCTTCACTGTGGAAGAGGAGAAGTGTTTGCCCACTCCAGAAGCACCGATTTTGGGAGGGGGTTTGAAAGACCTGAATCAGATTGCGGTAACAAGAGAGGAAGTCCTCCGACTGATGGACAATTTAAAAACTAATAAATCACCAGGCCCGGATGGCATTCATCCGAGAGTTCTGAAAGAACTCAAATGTGAACTTGTGGATCTCCTGACAAAAATATGTAATCTTTCTTTAAAATCTGCCTCCATTCCTGAGGACTGGAAGGTAGCTAATGTCACTCCAATCTTTAAAAAGGGCTCCAGGGGAGATCCAGGAAATTACAGGCCAGTCAGTCTGACATCGATACCGGGTAAATTGGTGGAAACTGTTATTAAGGAAAGAATTAGTAGGCACATTGATGAACAAAAACTATTGAGGCAGACTCAGCATGGGTTCTGTAAAGGAAGATCTTGTCTCACTAACCTGTTAGTGTTTTTTGAGGGAGTGAACAAACATGTGGACAAGGGGGACCCAATAGATATTATTTACCTTGACTTCCGGAAAGCTTTTGATACAGTTCCTCATCAAAGGCTCCTAAGTAAGCTCAATAGTCATGGGATAAAAGGACAAGTCCTCTTGTGGATCAAAAACTGGCTTATAAATAGGAAACAGAGAGTGAGTATAAATGGGAAATTTTCTCAGTGGAGGGTGGCAAGCAGTGGGGTACCACAGGGATCAGTACTCGGTCCCATGCTTTTTAACTTGTTTATTAACGATTTGGAATTGGGAGTAAGCAGTGATGTGGCTAAATTTGCAGATGACACGAAGTTGTTCAGGGTGGTGAAAACCAGGGAGGATTGTGAGGCACTCCAAAGGGATCTGTTGAGGATGGGTGAGTGGGCGTCAACGTGGCAAATGGGGTTCAATGTGGCCACGTGCAAAGTGATGCACATTGGAGCCAAAAATCCTAAATATAAATACACATTGATGGGGTCTGATCTGGCAGAGACTGACCAAGAGAGAGATCTTGGAGTCGTAGTGGATAACTCGCTGAAAATGTCTACACAATGTGTAGCTGCAATAAAGAAGGCCAACGCTATGCTGGGGATTATTAGGAAGGGAATTGATAACAAATCAGCCAGTATCATCATGCCCCTGTATAAATCATTGGTGCGACCTCATTTGGAATACTGTGTACAGTTCTGGTCACCACATCTCAAAAAGGATATTATAGCATTGGAAAAAGTGCAGAGAAGGGCAACTAGAATGATAAAAGGGTTGGAACACCTTCCCTATGAAGAAAGGTTAAAATGCTTGGGGCTCTTTAGCTTGGAGAAACGACGGCTGAGGGGTGACATGATCGAGGTTTATAAGATTATGAATGGGATTGAGCAGGTTGAGAAAGAAGTACTTTTCTCCCTTTCTCACAATACAAGAACTCGTGGGCACTCTATGAAATTGCTGAGCAGTCGGGTTAGAACAGATAAAAGGAAATACTTCTTCACCCAAAGAGTGATTAACATATGGAATTCACTGCCACAGGAGGTCGTGGCAGCTGCAAGCATGGACAGTTTCAAGAGGAAATTAGATAAACATATGAAGCAGAAGTCCACCAGTGGCTATTAGCCACAGGGTATGGATGGGAACTCTCAGTCTGGGGCAGGTGATGCACTCTATTCTTGGTGCTGGAGGGGGCAGCAGTGGGAGGGCTTCTGGTGCCCTGGCCCCACTGCTGGACCTCCGGATGGCACCTGGTATATTTTGGCCGCTGTGTGACAGAGTGTTGGACTAGATGGGCCATTGGCCTGATTCAACATTGGCTTCTCTTATGTTCTTATGTTCTTATGACATTCTGGAACATTGGGCTTCCTGTTCAGTCAGAGAGGAGGAACCAGTGGGGTTGAGAGTCTCAGTGGCACAGTGGTTAGAGAGTTGAGCTAGAACCTGGGACAACTGGGTTCAAATTCCCACTCATGCCATGGAAGCTTGTCAGGTGACCTTGGGCTCATCACAATCTCTCACAGCCTAAACAACCTCACAAAGTTGTGAGGGTGAGGTGAAGGAGGGAAGAACAATGTAATAAGCCACTCTGGGTCCCATAAAAGAAAAGAAAAAAGTGGGATATAAATAAAATAAGCACAGATGCTTGTTGCTTCCTGACAACAGCAGTTGCCATTTGGAGCTGTCCACCTTTCCCTGTAATTTGGTAAGATCAGATCCCTGGTTGTAGCGTGACAAACAAAAAAAAAGAGTGCTTGGACTATCAGATTGGCAAGAAGGGGTTCTTTATTGGCTGTTTTGCTTTGCTGCTCTTTTTCCAGGTTGGGTATTTTCTTCTTTATTAGGCCTGGTTAAGATTAGGTAGGCCCAATTGGGTAGATGATCAAAGCACCCTGGGGTGCTTCCCAAACCATTCTGTTATGGTTCATCAGTCAGGGGGTTGGGGGGGAGTGCCTTGGGCGTGAGGGTTCACCAGCAGCTCTTGACATATCATTGTATACAAGCTAGGAAAAGCTACAGGTGAATTAAGGCCATTTTGGCTAGGAGTGATCTAAGAGGGTCAAGCTACAGGTAAATTAATATTAAAAAATATACAAACATTTATTAGGGTGTACACCTAAATAAAACATTAAAAAGGTTAAAAGAAATAGTCTAAATATCAGACTCGAAGAACATATTTCATTCAGAACTGATTGTTATACATATCCAATAGATGGGTAAAACATTTGACCTAAGGACCATATGCGTTTTGGCCCCTTCGGGCCTTCCTCAGTGGTCAGTATTCCTTATTTTCCAATGACACATATCCAGAAATACATGCATAAAGATATATGTGTGTGTGTATATACATACATACGTACACACACACACACACACATATATATGAGACCAGGTGTTGGTTTCTGAAATAGTTGAAAAAAAGAAAAAAAGCCAGATTATTATATATCAAGTGTATATAGTAAATATATGTTATAAAAATGTATATAAAAAATAAGACGTTTTTACTGGGGTTACCTTATATGCTTTGCAGTTATTGCTAGTTTGTATAATGGGCCATGGATAGTAGCTGTGCAAATTCACCAAATTATTCTACATAAAAATAAAATATAATTATTAAAGTTGATAAATAGTCTAATTCCAAAATAATTTTAGCCTAGAAAAATATTTAAATTAGCCAACAAACCTGGTATCGAATATCCTCCATCAAAGGTAATAGTCAAGTTGTAAACTGCTAACATTACATCATTATATAGTAGAACCCAGGGATGATGCAATCACCCACCTGCATTGCACAATGCTTATTGCCAAGGAAGAGATTACAAGGTCGGAGGGAGTGAAGAGGAGAAAGAAACTAGAAGGGGGGGGGAATCCCAAGGTCAGCACAACCAACTACAGAATGGCAGGTATACATTTTTTCACAGGCAGCAAGTCCAATCCACTTCTTCATTCAGTCCTTGAGGAGTTAATGTTTGTAGATGGTGTATCCAAAATAACTCTCTTCTTTGGAGAAGTTTGAGCATGTTTGAATTTGTAGTCTGAATTCTTTCTATAATCCAGAATTTCAGCTGTTTTTCAGTATGTCCCAGATAGTGATTGACCAGTGGAGCATTCCTTTTCTTTAATCTGATGCAACTCTTATGTTCACCAATTCTTACTTTTACTGGTCTTGATGTCAACCCCACATACATTTTTTTCACATGGGCACTTGATATAGTAAATTACTCCTTTGCTGTTAACAGGTACAAAACGAATTTACAAAAAAGTTCTAGTCCTGGCAGAATTATGAAAGGACTTTATAGCCTCAGCACAGATACATAAAGCTCCCACATGGAAAAAAACCCTTAAGGTATATGACTCCCCCTCATGCAGTTGGTTTCCTTCAGTTCTGGAAGCTTGCTTCTAACCAGTACGTCTCAGAGATTTTTAGCTCTCCTAGCTGTGAACAAGGGAGGATTTTTGCATCTAGGGATGTTAGATAGAAGGTGCCAATATTTATTTATATTGGCACCCTCCCTTTTTTCTTTCATTTTGGCTAGGAGCCAAGGTGAGATTGCCTTGGGGTGCCTGCAATGAGGGTTGGGTTTTAATAAGGGTAATATCATTGGTTAATAAATAAATCCCACTTGAATGCATTTATCTTGTCTTTCTTGGGTAGTGAGAAATTGCATAATACAAATGAGAATATCAAAGCTCACAAAGATAAACTTTTTTTACTATAATTTAGAATAAACCAGGACACCTCTCTATTACAAACACTCATTACAATAGTTTAGATGGATATGTTTCTGACATACAGAGTGCTGTGCTCAGAAAAGAACACATATTTACATGCTAAATGCCTAGCCAATACCATATAGTAAATGTATCTGGTAAGCATAAGTAACGTTCTGCTCAGCCAGGAGAATGTGAGTCAGCATTCTACAATAACATACAAAGCAGTTTTATTTATTTACATAATTCATCCTGCCCTACAGGGTTTATATTGCTTAAAAAAGGTTTTGAAGCCACATCCAACTGCCCACATCTTTTTCACATCTAAAAAAAGGATACTGTAGTGCAGGATAAAGTGTTGAAAAGGACAACCAAAATGATCAAGGATTTGTTGTACCTTCCCTACAAGGCAAGGCTAATGAATTTTTCAATTTAGAGAAATGAAGACTAAGTGGGGAAACTTGATAAAATTTATAAAATTATGCACCAAGTGGAAAAAGTGGATATAAGTTCTTCACTTTTTCCCATAATACCTCAGGCCTTGATGACACAATGAAGCTGATGATTAGTAGGTTCAGGATAGACAAAAGAAGTATCTCATAGTGCAGTCCTATCCACATTTACACCTTTCACTGTACCCTTAGGGTTCAAAGAGTACTTTATTGGAGGATTCTTTGCCACAGGATAGGCCAGCATTTCAGTTGGCTTTAAGAGGACTAGCCATCTTCATGGAGGATAGATTAATCAATGAGTATTTGCCGTGATGACTAAATAGAACGTCCTTGTTCAGGAATGCTAACCCTCTGAATAGCATTGTTGGGGGGGAGGAACAGGGGGAGGCTTTGACCTGTATGCCCTGGCCTTCTGTTGATCACAATGTGTAACAGGATGCTGATTTAGATGGACCATTGCTCTGATCCAGCATGGCTGCTCTTACATTGTAGTCTACTAATGTATGTTCACTTATGTGGAATAAGTTCCATTTAACATATGAAGATTGATTTCTGAGTAAATGGGCATCAAATGGGGCATTCAATGGAATATTACAGCCTTTCTCTCCCTCAGTTATGCTGAGTGCTGTATGTAAAGATTCTAGCAGATTTATAGGAGATCTGCTTTTTATACAGAAATACTTGAGCTAGATTTTCAACTATTGAGAAATATGGAGAGTGGCAAAAATACATGTAGCTTTACAGTCCATTAAAAATGGACTTACGGGTCAGCTGTGATGTGGAATGCAAGATGCTGAATAGAGTATCTGTCTTGTAGCACGTGTCTGTATCCAGCACAGTGAGCAAGTGAAGTTCTTGCAGGCTTTCATACCATGTTCATCAAGAGTAGCTTGTCGGGCAAATATTTGTGCATTGTGTCAGTTTCAGCTGGAGGTTTAGGTAACAATGTGTGTCCTCAAACTGTCTTAGGGAGCTGCCCTTGTAAAAGAAACTACCAGCCAGATCTACAAACTGTTAATGAGTATAACTTCACAACAGTGTTGTGTTGATCTATTCAGACTTAGAGCTTAGTCTAATTCCTACCAAGTGAATGAAACATCTGGTGTGTGTGTGTGTGTATGTGTGTGTAGAATAGAGTGTCATCAGAAAGAAATCCAATATTTGCCTTTCTAGCCTGACTTGAGATGTTGCCAATAGTGTTATGTTTAAGCCAAGTTTCATCTTGGACCACATGAGATGGAGTGCGAATTCATTTGCACTCATCTCTCTTTGTAAAAGTATAGCATAATCATAGCCAAGGACATCCCTCCCAAACTATCACCCCTCCAATGTTTCAAATAATGTGGACACATTTAAGGAAACCAGGATATTTCTTGGTCTGCATATCAATTCTGTACCAAGTGTGCTCATCCTACAGACAAAACCACATATTTGAAATGTTGCCATTGCCTGATGCTGGCACATTTCTAGATGATTCCACTCTTGCTGTGCACACCTTCAAATTTCCTTAGCTCCTCTTCAGGCGGTTTCTCTCTCCTTCCATTGGTGTATCTGCAATTTGTTTTATTTACTTTATTTATACCCCACTTTTCTTCCCAAGTAGCTTACATCATTCTCCCTTCCTCCATTGTATCTCCATAACAATGCATGATTGGCTCAAGGTCACTTCCCATAAGCTTCTCTATGGCACAGTTGGGATTCAGACATAGCTGCGGTCTCCCAGCACCTAGTCTGATCCTCTAAACACCATACACTAGCTCTGCCCTGTCTTTAAATTATATTGGAAGGAGGGGGGGGAAGGGTTGGAGGTGGGGTGGCTCTGTATGTCAGAGAGGGTATACAGTCCAGTAAGAATGAGAAGGTGAAAGAATTGGATTCGCTTCTGGAAATGCTGCGGGTCAAAATAGTGGGCCCAAAAGGAAGCTTAACACTGGGAGTTTATCACTGACCTGATCAAAAGATAGAGTAGGGTTATAAAATGATGAATTAAAGATAGCAGTTAGATGAAATAATTGTGTCGTAATAGGTGATTTAACTACCCACACATTGATTGGGTCAATATGTGTTCAAGTCAGGAAAAAGAGATTGAGTTTCTAGATACTCTCAATGACTGTGCTATGGAGCAGATGGTCACAGAACCTACCAGGGGAGAGGCCATCCTGGATTTGGTCCAAAGTACTGCCCAAGACCTGGTGAAAGATGTAAAAGTGATCACACTGCTTGGGAACAGTGACCATAATGTTATTGAGTTCAACAAAATAGGGAGTTGCCACAAAAGACCATCACAACCACTTTTGACTTTAAAAGGGGTAATTTCTCTGAAATCAGGTGACATGTGAAGAGGAAACTGAAAGGAAAAGTAAAAAGGTTCAAAACCATTGGGGAAACTTGGAGACTATTTAAAACTACAATCCTAGAAGCTCAGACAAAATATATACCGCAGGTTAGAAAAGGCACAAATAGGTATAGAAAAAGGCTTGCATGGTTAACAAAAAAATAATGGAAGCTGTAAAACGTAAGAAGGATTCCTTTAAGCAGTGGAAAGCTAGTTTCAATGAGGCTGATAAAAGGGAACATAGGTTGTGGCAAATAAAAGTCTGTGATTAGGCAGGCAAAAAGGGAATATGAGGAGCATATTGCAAAAAACAAAGACCAACTATAAAACCTTCTTCAAGCAGGAAACCAGCCAGGGAGGATAAAAGGAAGTACTTCTTCACCCAAAGAGTGATTAACACATGGAATTCACTGCCATAGGAGGTGGTGGCAGCCACAAGCATCCACGGCTTCAGGAGGGAATTGGATTAACATATGGAGCAGAGATCCATCAGTGGCTATTAGCCACAAGGTATAGATAGGAACTCGGTCTGGGACAAGTGATGCTCTGTATTCTTGGTGCTTGGGGGGGGTCAACAGTCAGAGGTCTTTTAGTGTCCTGGCCCCACTGCTGGACCTCCTGATGGCAACTGATATTTTTGGCCACTGTGTGACAGAGTGTTGGACTGGATGGCTTCTCTTATGTTCTTATGTAGTTTCCATTTGAAACACTACCCTTCTCTAATGGCTGTCTTGAATTTTCCATTGTTTGAAAAGCCACCAAGAGGATAAACCATCCTAATCTGGGACGGCAAAAAAAGTACACACTTTAACTGTAAAGTGTTTTTATTCATGATCTGTAGCAAGGGATGTGGCACAATCCCAGTAACAATTGTATGTGCTAGGATTACAGAGATCATATTTTCCTTCTTCAGTGTTTTTTGTGTGTACCAAGTTACTGTTAAAACATTTTTGTAGCACTTCTAATATTTGCCCTCAGAGCATTTTTAAATAAATTTTTACTGGGTGTCCACTTTCTAATTTAAACATCTCACCTCTGGAAGTTTTTTCACCTTGCACAAGCCTGGACATGTGGACGGAAATGAAAGTGGTTAAAACTTTTTAAAAGGGAGCTATGTAGACCTGCAAATACATTTATGCAAGTGACTAGCCTAACAAAATTCTTACTAGCCTTCCCATCTACCCCCCAATACATGAATTAAAAGCAAAAGAGAGAAAGAAGAAGAAAAGAAACTCTAGCCAGAAACTCTAATTTAGGGGAGAAATGGTTAAATAACTGTTCTGGGATTACAAAAATATATTGGGGGTACTGTTTTTATTTTTGCTTTGCAGTAAAATAAGGTATATAAAGTCTGCATAGCATGCAATAAAAGTAGAAACTAAAAACAACAACAAAACACTGGATCCCCTAATGCCAGAACTTTAAGAATGGAGATTGTTTTGACAGGACTGAAAGGAAAAATATTAAGTATTTCTTTTATATATATTTTTTAAATAAAAGGGTAATTCTTTACCTTTTTGCAATGGAGTCTCACTTCTTCCCTCACAAACATCTTTTTATAGCAGCAGAGTTTTCCAGTTGAAGCTGGACATCCCCTTATCCCCCACCCCACACACTCACCCCTCAGTTTTGAAATATGGTGTTTTACACACACGGATAGATTTCTATGGCATCCCATTTGCTGCTGTGGCTGTAAATGTAGTGCAAGGGCATTGGGGCTTCCACATGGCAGGTTTTCTTGACTTCCCCCGTCCCCCATCATGGCCATTGTCTCCTACATGCAACTGAGGAACATTTTTGTTTTCAATCCACAGTTAACATATTATGTTCATTATCTGTCAAGTTCCCCAGATAGTCAGTCAGATACCAGGCTTCTTAAAGAAGATAGTGTTTATTGAAAGCTAATCATAGAGATGCATTAACGAAGCTTTGTCAGTGATGCTGAGAATTACATGACAACACCACTTATAGCCCATTCAAACTGCCCCCCCATACTACCCACCAATAGCTACTCAGCGCGCGTGCAGCAAAGCATTAATTAACAGTTGACCAGAAATTCCACAAAGGCGAAAAAAAGCCCTGGGACCCAAGGCCATCTGCGCAGATAAGACACAGTAAATCTGTGTGCCTGGAGTGTCTGTAAGACAACCTGTGATACTCTCACATTCCAGACTAGTGAACGATGCGGGTTTCGGTTTCCGGCGTTGCGAATGGTGGCCGCGTCTCGGGACGATCCCGGAGGCGGCTAGCCCACACGCAGTCAGGGGGGTCTTCGCTTATGCGAAAGACCCTAGTGAGCCTTAGGATAAGGCTCCGAACCGGGGCGCACTGGGGAGTAGCCTCTTTGCCGGCAGACAGCCGGGAAATTGAGGCTTTCTCCCCGCCCCAATCGGCCCCGCTGCGTTGTGCCCGTAATGGGACTTAGCAGCGCCACCGACTTCCAGGAGTGAGGAACAGCGATATGAACTAAAGCAAAAGAAGAAGCGGCGGTGAACCGTGAGTCGAAGGTCTTACTTTGAAGCGAAAACCCGAATCCTTTCCCCTCCAGCGAATGAGCGTTTGGGAGGAGGGGAATCCCCCCCCAGTGAGAAGCGGGACTTTTAAAAGAAAGCGAAGGGGGTTGTAAGGAAAGAAGGGTTGATGAAAATACCTTTGGGGTGCTACTGAAGCTTGAGTGTAAGCGGGTCTCCTGAGGGACGTGTCGCGAACTTTTAAAAAGTAAACAAATAAAACAGATGTCGGCCATGAAGAAGGTCCCTTTCAAACCGGAAAAGAAGGGAGGCGGGACTTCCGGCCCGGGTAACCCCCCCCCAGAGCCTGCTGTCAGTCAACAGACAAGCGAGCTACTGCACCCTCTGCTGGTTCAAATACAGAAAATCAGCGAAACTTTAACTAGCATGGAAGGTGTCCTCAGCAGCCAACAAAAGCAACTGACAGAAACGTCTAAGAAGATGGAGGATATTGCGCAAAAATGCTTGGTCTCGACGGAAGACATCGGAAAAGTTAAGAAAAAGGTCAACAAACTAGAAAAACATCAAGATGAGCAAGAAAAAAGAATTTTGATGCTTCAAATGGAGAAATCGAATCTGATGCTTCGTTTTCAGGGCATTAAAGAAGAAGATAATGAAGATCTCAGATCTATACTAGCAAATGCCTTGGCACCAGTAACTGGCAGGGATCAGCGTGAAATAAAAGAAGAGATGGATAAGGTCTATAGGGCCTATTCCACCTTTACAAAGAAAAATAACCTGCCAGCAGAAGTGGTGGTCAAGTTTGTTAAACAGAATACTAGAGATCAAATCTTGCGTGCAGTCTCAGCGGTGCCCTTGAAAATTGGAGAACAGATTATCAGAACTCTGAAAGATGTGCCATATGAAATTCGGATGAAGAGGAAAGCGTATAAAGGATTGACCAATTTTCTACAAAAGTACCAGATTACGTACAGATGGTCGTTCCCGGAAGGCCTAGTGTTTAAGTACAAGGATAAAAGGGAAAAGATTGACTCTATCTTCAAAGCACAAGAGTTCCTGAAGAGGCACGCCAGCTCAGAGGAAGATGCAGCTCTCGCAACTTGGACAAGTAGCGAAGATGACAGCGGTCCAGAGGAGGGAGGTGCCGGTGCGGGAGGTGGGAAAGCTAAAGAGGGCCCATCGTATAACCTGAGAGACACTAAAGGAAGACAACCAAAGAAATGACTGTTCATGAGACGTCTGAAAGGAGTTGATTAATAACTAACCCCAAAGGACACTACTAACCTGATTAACAGAGCTATTTTGGATTTTTGTTAATCTAAAAAGAAGACTCTTCGACCACGGTGACCGTCAAAAAAATGTATCTATACTAACTTAATCTAACCCCCATTAACAGGATACTCACTCTGCCCTTTTCTTAGTCCCTCTATATACCCTACCTTTTTCTATATATAAAAAGAATAAATTTCTCTCCTTTTTAGGAGGGTTTTTGCAAAAAAAAAAAAAAAAGACTAGTGAACGATGCCAGCTCTTCTCCACCTCCTCCCCCCTCCATCCATCTTATGGCAGGATTTCCTGACATTCTGCCCCCTCATGCTTGCCCCCCCGGGTTTGTGAGGGTAGAGCTTGTGAAATTTGCACACTAGGCGAGGCATTTACATTTTCAGCTAAATCTGCTAAATTACTGTATAATGTGCTAGTGCGTTCTACTGCTTCAGAGGCTTCCAAACAGAATGTGTGCTCTTTATTTATTAAATTGTATGTGTCCAATTTGAGTCCACTGGGTGTCCACAATCTAGGATTGGGATTTCCATTGGTCACACAACTATTACTTTAGAAATGTTTTGTTTGTACTAGCATTTTGAACAGGGTGTTATTGTCATCATTATCATTATTTCCATTTACAATCTGGAGAATAAACAGGTGACCACACATCCCTCATGTCTCTCATAGTGAAAATCATGCACCATGGTAGCCAAATCAGTTTTGTTATCTAATCCTAAAAGGTACCCAGAATGAAATGGATCTAGAAGTATCTTTCATCCAGAAAGATCTACAGCTGGCCAGCCAAGACCCCTTCCATTACCTTGAATAATAAGGAAAAATAGAAACTAGACTATAGTTTTTAGTTCAAAGGGGCCCAAGCAAAGGGTTTTTCAGCAGAGGTCTAACTACAGCTACCTTCAAGACACGTCAATAAATGCCCACTCCAACAGTGCAATTCTATGTTTTTGCATATTTTACTGTATTTTATTGCATTGAATGATTTATTGTTTTAATGTTGTTCGCCGCCTGGAGCCAGTTCCCAGCAAGGCGGGATATAAATTGAAAATAATAAATAAATAAAATAATGTAGAGTTGCTCCAGTCTAAGCCCATTAAAATCAGTGGGTTTAGACTGGTATATCTCTGGACTGGAACAACGAAGCCAAGTTACGTACAAATCAAGCAGCTATGTTGTCACCAAACAGCACCAGGTACCTTGAGTATCAATAAGTAAAATTGATCTAGCAAAGCCTGTTCTAGCTACCTGAACATGCCACTATATCACACAGACAGAGAGAGAGAGAGAGAGAGAGAGAGAGAGAATGAATTAATTTAGATAATCAGCTCTGTTTGCCTACATGTCTGCGATAGTTAAATTGACAGAGTGCAAAACTCCAAACCCAGCTCTGATCCCCTGTCAGCCCTATGATAACTCTTCTTTGGTGAGGATCACATGAGGAGTGCATCTGTGGTGATCCATGGACTACGCTTGCCTTGGGCACAGTGCAGGTGACCTCATCTTCTGAGATTAGGCAGGTGGCAATCCAGGCAGGGTCCTTCTAGTTCATGGCACCAAACTCTGGAACTCTCTCTCCAGGGAGACTTGCCAATTCCTTCTGTTGCTGTCTTCTGCCAGTTCGGTGAAGACTCTTCCATTTTTTCTGGCATTCCCTCAGTGATCCCTCCTTCCTACTCAGTGTTTTAATTGTTTTAATGTTTTTGTATATGCATTTTAGCTTGGTTTAAATTGTTTTAATGATATCTTTGTTTCGTTTTAATAGTTTTGAAGACATGTTTTTATTATGTATGTTTTTAACCTGTTGATAATCTGCCTTGGTAGCCCTGATGAGGGCAGAAAGGCGGGGTATAAAGTTTGTAAGTAAAATAAGTTCTCTATACAAACCCCATTGAAATAAATGGGAGTTGCACAGTGGAAAAGGGTTGTAATTAGAATTCGCACTGCAGTCTTATAAATTCAATTATGTACAAAGCATTTTCACATAAAAAATTCAGCTTTGCAGCAAATATATTTGATGTGCTTTATTTGTTAAAACCGAGGCCATAAAAAAGAAGCAAATGAGAGATGCTCAAGTATATCTAAACATTACTAATAGTGCATTCCAATGTAGAAAACAGTTATAAAACATCTTGGAACAATGCCTAAGCAGTGAACTCCAAAATTTTGGCTCCTTCCCATTTGCTTTGCAGGTGCTTATATGGCACGCAAGCTGGGAGGCTGGCAAGGTATAGAGCACTTGTTAAAGAACTTTCCCTTTTGCTTTTCCCAAAGAAATCTCCAAAAATTCCCAAGCATTCTTACTTTGCAAAGTTTGGCAAAATAATACTTGATAGCTATGTGTGGGTATGTATATGTACATTCCAAGGAAGCTAAAAGGGCAATAGCCCTAAATCTATCACAAAGGGCAGGAGATTCTGAGGGCTTGGGTTGCCCTAGAGATCACATTGCTGTGCAAAGTACCCTTGGGGGAATCTGTTTTAATCAAGCATCTTGTATGTGTTTTCCTGAATATCAGGGAAGATCAAATATGATATGAAGAAAGGCAGAGGGAATTTTTGTCCAGGGACCTGTGGTGGATTTCAGCAGTTTAGAATGGCTCCAGTTACACTAAAGCTGGTCAAGAGAAGTGGGCTAGATAAGATGTCCTCTGCTATGGTCTAGATAAGATGTCCTCTGCTGAGTCAGAACTTCCATTCACTAATTTGCTGGTATTCTGTGCCTCCCTAACATCAGTGTCAAATGTACAATCACTGGACTTGTATTGGGGACTCCAGTATTTGTTTATATTTTTCAAAAAGTGTCTAGCATATAAGACATATTGCCTAAAAAAATCAGTAAAATAAACACACCAAGCAAGCCTAAACACTGTCATTAATGCACAGTGACTATTTTTAATTCATTCTTCCTTCCTAGTTTGGGATATTATGTACCATGCTATTTTTATAAAGTAAACAATGGATGTGAACCCTATTCTGGAATTTATTCACTGTTGTTTTTACCAGAAATCTTTTAAAATGCAATAATTCAACAGGTGGGAATTCTAAACATGGTGGAAACTGATGTTTAATAATGCTATAATAAGGAAAATAGCTGTGAATTGTGGTTTATGCCACAGAACATCTAAGCACATTTGTCATGATTGGAAACACCCTGTACATTGATGCAATGGAGCTCCATTTCTTGCACAGGAATGGAATCCAGGTCTCTGAAGACAATAGTCTACCAGGCAGATTCAGTGTGCTATATGCTATCTGTCTTGCATTTTTCCCTTCCTCCCTCTAAGGAGCTCAGGGAGCCTATATTGGCCTGCCTGCTTCCTTTTTATCTCCCAGCTAGCCGCTGAGATAGGCTAGGCTGAAAGACTTGCCCAAGATCACCTCGGGAGCTTCATGGGCAAATGGGGATTTGAACCCAGGCCTCCCAACTCTCTCAGCCACTATGTTACACTGGTTCTTGTATTGCTGGAGGTAGTGTGCTTGGCCCACTTTCCGTCACACAAATACTACTACTTCATTAATCTGAATAGGGAACGAGACAGAGCAGCAAGGCTCTTGGAAGCCAATTAATCTGGACCTCTGAGAAGAAGCATAGTTTAGTTTCATAGAACTAACACTTAATATTCGCTTTTAATGACATGAATAGATACTGATGTAATCACAGTCCAGGACTCTGTACATTTTACAAAGGATCCTCAGGATTCTTGCAGAAGTATGTTTCTCTATTCAGCCTACACATCACTTTGCGTGTGGCAAGTTGCCCTTCCAGTAAAGAGATAATGGTGCCTGCATCAGAGTTCTGCCAAAGGAATTGCTGAAATGGACCAATGGCTTGTATATCCTATCATTTATTTATTTATTTATCTTGAAGTATTTATACCTCACCCTTCCTTGCTGCTCACGGCAGATTTCAGTTCATAATAGAAAACATCACAAGGCGGAGTCCATGGACACCCGCAAGCTCTTAATCTGCTTTGAAAATGCTAACTCCATTCCATCTACTACAAGTGGATCCAGCCCCTCTAAATCAGTAGCCTTCCTGACCAGCATTACTCTGTCTTGTCTGAATTCAGCTTCAGCTTTTCCTGCCTTAGCCACATGACCACCACCTCAAAGCACCAGTTCAGAACCAAGAAGGACACACATGGAGGCTATGGAATACAGAGCATATTGGTGGCACCCAACCACAAAGCACAGCGAGGAAGGGGTTTGCAATGATTGATGGAAAGTGGAAACTCTGAATACAAAAATGTCAGCAGGGAGGATGCTGATTGGTAAGAAGTATTCCACTCCGGTGGCATCTTTTATGTGCACATAACTGTTGATGCTGAGTCATTCTGTTCCTGCAGTGTTTTTGTCCTTTGTCTCCTGTTGCCCAGGAAATTGAAAACAGACAGCGAGGCACCTGAATAACACTCATACTGGAAAGTCTGTGACCGCTCTTAAATGCCACAGATAAAGTTGTTCTGATTCCAAGAATTTCCATTATTTATGAATGGACATAGTTTGGGTTTGATAATGATTAGTGCATTTCTACCTGCTCATCCCTACCTAAAAGAACCACAATATATCCTCAAAGAAGATCTTTATAATATGCATGGTGGGTCAAATGCATGCTATCACACAACAATCAACCCTCAAAGAGCTGTTTTCAAATGGAAGATATATTTTAAAATAGACAGTTATTACCAGTAAGATAGAAATGAGATTCTGTGGCTTACAATTGGATGTTAAACATTCCACACATTTTCTGAAAAGAATATCTCAGAGAGTTCAGTTTCAATCACTCTTAGGTGTCCTCAGGATTATAGCTTGTGCCTGGTGAACAGTGTTGCTAACCTCCAGGTAGTGGCTGGAGACCTCCCAGGATTACAACTGATCTCCAGACAACAGAGATCAGTTCACCTGGAGAAAAAGGGTACATTGGAAATGGACTCTATGGCTCAGGCTCCACCCTCAAAATCTCAGGTATTTTCCAGCCCCTGGAACTGGCAAGCCTACTGATGAAGGAGGCTGTTGCCTACTAAAGCTCATGCTCTTTGCTTGTTTTGCAGCCTTAGGCTTCTATCCTACTTAGTTAGCAGAAGTTCCTATTGACACACTATTGAGCTGGCCCTGGCTGGGAGGGCGGGGTCAGGGCTGGCCTGAGGCTTTTTTGGGCTCTAGGCGAGGCTAGTTTGTGGTGCCCCCCAGGCAAGGCTGCCTTGTGGCGCCCCCCCCTCACCACACCCTGCCTCCTCCTGCTCCTCTGATGGGCCCACTCCTGCCTCTTCCTCATCATCCTCCAGCTGATTGAAACACTCCCCCCGGTCCTCCCTAGCTCGCCTGTCTCAGCGGGCCAGTCTGGAAGGGTCCGGGGGTGGCTCTGTTGGGCTTCTCTGGCAGCCTGCTTCAGCGCTCCAGCCTCAGAAGCCCCGGGAAGGATTGAAACGCGCCCCCCCCGGTCCTTCCTAGCCCTCCTGTCTCGGCAGGCCAGCCTGGAAGGGACCGGGGAGTGGGGCGGCTCTGTTGGGCTTCTCTGGCTGGCCTGCTTCAGTGCACAAGCTGCAGAAGCCCCAGGGATTGAAATGCCCCCCCCCCATCCTTCCTAGCTCACCTGTCTCAGTAGGCCAGCTAGGAAGGGGCCGGGGGTGGCTCTGTCGGGCTTCTCCAGCTGGCCTGCTTCAGCACACCAGCTGCAGAAGCCCTGGGACAGATTGAAATGCCCCCGTGCCCTCCTGGGTCCAGTTCAGGTGGTGGAAGGGGTTTGTGCACCCAGGCGCCAATGGATTTGAGGCAAAGAAAGAGAGTGATTCACTGGAGGGGCGCTGCGCTTGTTGCCTCCCCGGGGTGTGCAAAGGGCTTGGGCTGGAGGGGACTGTCCGGCACCTCCCATCATTTCCTTGCCTCCCCCTGGCCGCCCACTCACCGGAGCTCCCCCCAAACAGCAGGAGGGCAACCCCCCTAACAGCAGCCACAGATCGCACTGGGCTGCGCTCATTGCTGGAGCCTCTCTGCGCCCTTGGTGCGCCCTGCCCCCGGGGTCAGGGGGCTTTTGGCAGGGGGGCAGGTGCAGTTTGGTGCCCTAAGGGCCGGCCCACCCTAGGCGAATGCCTAGTTCACCTAGGGAGTGAGCCAGCCCTGGGTGGGGTATAAATCTGATAATAAATAAATAAATAAAGCTGGTTGGAATCACTCTGTTAAGTTGTGTTCCTGTGCAGAAGTATGCCTGAAAAAAAAGTGTATGTTGGGACAATGGCACCTTCAGGAAAGTTGGCAGCTGGTATGAGTTACAGAATTTCTCAATTTATTCTAAAATGTGAGATGAGGAACCATGCCTTGCCCACTGCTTTCATTAAATATACTGTATCCACTTTTATTCTGAAATTATACCCAACTTGCAATACAAAATGCTTGGCCATTGTGAATTTGGGAGGGGCTATGGCTCAGTGGTAGACCTGGCATCTCCAGTTAAAAGATCTGGCAGTAGGTGATGTGAACTATCTCTGCCTGAGACCTTGGAGAGCCACTGCCAGTCTGAGCAGACAGTGCTAACTTTGATGGACCAAGGGTCTGATTCAGTATAAGGCAGCTTCATGTGTTCATGTACTTATTGATTTATATAAGCATTTCTATCCAGATTCTATCCATTGTCATTTAAAATATAGGAATTTCAATAAAAAACATGAAATGGACAATACAGGAGGGATGCACACCTAAAAAAACCCTGGCATTTTTCAGATTTGGATTTTGGAAAGAGCATAAACACTAGTATTCCAAGTTGTCTGTCCCCCAATACTGTCCGCGTCAGACATTTCAGTGGAAAATCGTACCGCCCAGTCACTTGGAGGAGGGTCTGGCGGAGGTGGGGTACGTTTGGCCTGCCTCCTCGTGGTTACCGCTCCTCCCAACTGGGAAGGAGTGAATACAGAGTCACGAACCTCCTCCCTCTTGCTGTCGTGTTGGGGGAGGCGTGACAAAGCATCGGCCAGGGAATTTGATGTCCCCGGGAAATGGTGCAGTGTGAAATTAAACTTGGAGAAGAAATCTGCCCAACGGAGCTGCTTGGCGTTCAAAGAACGGGGGAGCGGAGCAGCTCGAGGTTCTTGTGGTCAGTCCAGACCTCGAATGGGACTCGCGCTCCCTCTAACCAATGGCGCCAAGTAGACAATGCCAAACGGATCGATCCCGCTTCTTTCTCCCAAATGGACCAATTTCGTTCAGTATCATTGAATTTCCTAGACACATAGGCAAGGGGGTGCAATTTACCGTCCTCCCCCTCCTGGAGGATCGCCCCCCCATAGCGACGTCCGAGGCGTCAACCTGGACAATGAATTTTTTCAGTTCATTGGGGTGGGCCAACACCGGTTCTGAGGTGAAGAGGGTTTTCAACTTGTCAAAAGCCCGTTGGCACTCAGGTGACCATACTAGTTTAGCGCCCGGTCGAGTGCATTCGGGTGGCTTCCCTTTTGTTTTCAGTAAGTCTGTTAAGGGAGAGCCACCTGGGCAAAGCTCGAGAGGAATGATCTATAAAAGTTCGCGAAGCCGAGGAAACCTTGGAGTTGCCTCCGTGTTTTAGGAGGTTCCCACCCCACCACATCCTTGATTTTGTCAGGGTCCATCTCAATTCCCCTTTGAGATATGCGGTAGCCCAAGAAAGGGATCTCCGTTTTGTGAAATTCACACTTGGACAGCTTGGCAAATAGTTTATGCTTATGCAACGTTTGGAGTACTTCCCTCACCAGTTTCACATGAGATGTGTGGTCGGGGGAATACAAAAGAATGTCATCAAGGTAAACAAGGACCCCCTTGAACAGGTATTTGTGTAACACCTCGTTAATCAAATTCATGAAGACCCCAGGAGCCCCCTGAAGTCCGAACGGCATAACTAAGTATTCAAACTGGCCGAGAGGTGTGTTAAACGCCGTCTTAAACTCGTCCCCCTCCCGAATCCGGACTCGGAAATAGGCATCGCGGAGGTCAAGTTTTGAGAAAATTTTCCCTCCAGCGACTGCTGCCAACAAGTCTTTTATGAGGGGCATGGGGTAAGCGTTAGTGTTGGATACCGCATTCAAGCCCCGATAATCCGTGCAAAGCCGTAACCCTCCGTCCTTCTTTTTCCTAAAGAGCACGGGGGCTGCGAACGGGGAGGACGCTGGCCTTATGAAGCCCCTGCTGAGGTTTTTGTCAATGAATTTTCTCAGTTCTACCTTTTCCGAAGGGCTCATAGAATATAGTTTCCCTTTAGGTAGCTTTTGGTTGGGCAGAATCTCGATTGCACAATCAGAGTTTCTGTGGGGGGGTAGTTCATCTGCTTCCTCCTCCCCAAAGACAGGGGCGAGGTCTCGGTATTCGGGGGGAATGCTTTCTAGTTCTGCATCGGCTACCCCAGCCGGCACCGAGAGTTTCCCCTCGATTATGGGTCCCCACTCTGTCTTCCAGACGTGGGACCGGCATTTCTCGGAGATGAAATCCACCTTTCCCTCCCCCATAGTACGTGAGGATCGTGATCAAAGAACCATGGACTTCCTAAAACCAGGGGAAACCGGGCGGACGGGGTAACTACAAACGATCTCTCTTCCCAGTGCTGCCCCAGTCCCACCCGCAATGGCACAGTCTCGTATTTGCAGGGTTCCTTCATTGTGGACCCATCCATTTGGGTAAAAATCAAGGGGTCTTTTAGTTTAAGGACTTTCGCCCCGAGTCCCGTCAGTAGGGTGGGGTTGATCAGGTCTCTCCCACACCCTGAGTCAATGAGAGCCCGTACTCTCACATGGGTCAAGAGACCCGGGTCCATTAAAGTCACTGTAAGGAAAAAGAGAGAGGGGTTTTTGCTCACCGGGAGTTGCGCCTGGGGTTGTGGGACCTGCTGTTCAGCGCTGTTCACAGCAGGTCCGCCTCGTTTCCCTGCGGCACGACCTCGCCATCGGAGGAGTCGGATGGCTCGCTGAGTGGTTTAGCTTGCAAAGCTTTCGCCCCCTTCGGTCTCGCCACCTGTTTTGGCGTGGAAGTGTCGAACTTCTTCCTTGTTCCCTTTTGCGCCCCGGTCGATGCAGGTGAGGTCGGGCAGTTCACGGCGAAATGGCCTCCTTCCCCGCATTTGAGGCACAGACCTTGCTTCATCCGGAGTTCTCTTGTTCCGTCCTTCTGCTTTGGGTTCTGGATGGGAGCCTTCCCTCTCGCAGTCGGTGCGTTCCCTCGGGTGGCCATCGCTGCAGCATCGTCTAGTTTGATGGTCTTCAGCCGGTTTTCCATCGTGACTGCGGCCTGGATCCATCCGGTGAGGGTGTTCGGATCTTGGTTCAGGGTGACCTCACGGCGAACCTCCGGATTCAGCCCCCATTTGTAAAACTCCAGGAGATTACCTTCTCCTCGCAGCTTGGCGGCACATCTGCGGAACTCCGCGGTGTAATCTCTCACCGACCTCGCGCCCTGCTTGAGGCTCCGGATTGTTGCTTTTGCTGCTTTAGTTGAGTGCACGTCTTCAAATTGTTCTTTCATAGCCCACATGAAAGAATCAATCTCTCTCAGTTCGCGCCCATCGGCTTGGTGGAGCCCCACGTACCAGTCAGCTGCTGCTCCCTTCAGGTGAGCCGCTATGACGTCGACCATCCGCTCTTCCCTCTGGAACAGGTGGCCCCAAGTTTCGATGAACTTCTCGGCTCGCACCAGGAAGAACGGGAACTTCTCGGGGTCTCCGTCAAAATCCGCGTCCAGGAGCTCCGTAGGTTTAGGAGGCAGGAACCCCCAAGGACGAGGGGGTTGTTGCCCCGGCGGGCCCCGTGGCGCTGGCCCCGCTGGTTGATCCGGTGGTCCGGCTGGCACGTTCCCCGCTCCCTGGTCCGGTGCTGGGCGTTGATCTGGAGGGACTTGTGCCGGCGGCTCCTCCCGTCTCTGTCGTTCACGCTCCTCCCGAATGCCCTCCGCAATCATCTGTGGGATGCGAGCGAGGGACTCATCCAGGAAACGCATCAGGCGGTCTTGGCCCGGCTCCCCGCTCCATCTCCGCCTTACCACGACACTCTCTTGGGGCTCGGAGTCCCTGCCGGTGTCTTCCAGGGGTTCTGCGGTAGCCAACTTGCGGACCGACCTCTCGGGGTGGCTCATCCCCATGGATGCTCTTGGGGTCCCGAACCACGCCTCGTGGGTCTCGGTCAGGGGTTTCACCCAGTCCCGTCTGCGTCCCGCTCGGTGGGTCACCCCTCCATAGGCTGCCCCATACGGATCGCCGTAGGGCCCTCCAAAGTCGTACTCCAAACCCCATTGTCCCGGCACGTATGTGTCAGGGGTTTCTTTGGGTACGCCTTTCCCAGGAGGCTTCTTGTCCTTTTCTTCTTCTTCAATCGGGAGAGTGTCTTCTTCTCCATCACTCATTTTGGAGTGGTGGGTTTAGGACCAGTCCCGAAAGTAAATGAAGATTCTGAACAAACTGTCAGAAGTCCTAACTTAGTCAGCAAACACCAGACCTTTTTGATGCAAGCAAGGTTAGCGTTTATTAAGCTGCAATAGATAGATCACTGAAACAGGTCTCTTGTTCAGAATGACTTGGTTACAGAAAGCAAGCGGTTATACAGGGGAAGGGGGTGAATGGGGACCCCCCCTTCTTCCATACAATGAATAAACATGCGACTGGGAAATCGAAAGTTACTAAGCAAATGAATTCCCACCGCCCCCATTAACCACAGCTGCTACATCTATGCCAGCGATAGAGAAGCTCGCAACCCGGACTTGCCAAGGTCAGAACGTCCAGGCTGCAAGAGATAGGAAGAATAAAAGCCACATTCCATTCTCACACCCGAGGTGTAAATCAACAACTCCCCGGATTCCAACCTCCCGTCTGTTCCGCCACTAAGGCGCCAAAAGCCCACCTCCCTCCCGTCATCCATCATAGCCCACCGCCCACCCTTCCATCATGGCAGGGCTACCTGACAGTTGGGATTCAAGTTCATTTTCCCTCCATAATTATTCAGGGTTTTTTGTCCCCTATGGGGGACATTGCAGGAGGCTAGAGTGTCTGCTTTTTCAGCCAAATGATACCTAAATTGCAGGTGACTTATTGCTGCCAGTCCATCAAAGACCTTCCCCCCTATTTCAAAGGTATTGAACCAAGGTATCCAATGCTATGGGCCTCTGAACAATGTACCTCCACCAGTCCTGTTTGTCTCCACTGTTTCCTATGGTGAAAAAATTCAAAGAAGCCAAAAGCCCAACACATAAGAACAACCACAAGAGCCAAAAGCCTCAAATGGAAACAGAATCAAAGCCGTATACAGTCAGGGCCCAGCATACCTCTCCCCATATGAGCCCCATAGAGCACTGAGGTCCACCAGTCAACATCTTTTGGTGGTCCCCAGCTCCAGGGACATCCGACTTGCCTCAACCAGGGCCAAGTGGAATGAGCTCCCAAGTGAGATCAGGGCCCTGCGGGATTTGTTGCAATTCCACAGGGCCTGCAAGATGGAACTCTTCCACCAGGCTTTTGGTTGAGGCAGCAGGCGTCCCCCTCCCTCCTTGAGTTGACCCCATTTACAGCTTGGGTCAGCCCTTATTTTATAGCTTTCTGAGAAATTTATTCCCACTACTATCAGCCACCAAGGCAATTGGCTTTATAAGAGTGGTATGTTTCATATGTTTTACCATAGTTTTAATTGTATTGTATTGATATTGTTGTATTATATTTATATTGTTGGAACCCGCCCTGAGCCCGTTAAGGGGAGGGCAAGATACAAATGCAATAAATAAATAAATAAATAAATAATAAGCCCAACAGAACCAAAATCAAACCAGAGAATGCAAGCCAAACCAACCTTGTGTTGAAAATACACCTATAGTTATTAACTGTTATTAAAATATAACCAGAAATATTCTTCTGAACCTGCAGCAACAATTAAATTTGGGAACACCCCAAAACTCCACAAAACAAAAATCAAAGCAAACTATTTAAAAAAAAAAAAAAAAAACAGAATGGGGTAAAAAAAAGCTTCCCCCCCACAACTCCTTTGGGGAAAAGAACACACAGGAAAACTTGAAATAAAAAATGTTTTGAAACGAAACATGAAGATGTCTACTAGACAGAAGGTCTTCTGACGAAGGCCACAGGCTAACAGATATTAATTATCTTAGATAATAATCTATTTAAGTCCTCCTGTAGGCTTTAGGCAGCTAAGAGGAACAAAGGCAGGTGGAAGCTTTCACAACCTCAGAGGTTCTATCAGTTTCAGACAAGGTGGCCAGAAGGAAATGATAATGAGGATCAGATGCTTTTAATATCTACAGCCCAGAAATTGCATCTAAACTGGCATCCAGATCCTGATCTGGGAGTGCTATCCTATGCTGAGTTACACCCTTCTAGGCCCATTGACTTCAGTGAATTTTAGAAGGGTAGAACTCTGTTTAGGATTGTACTATGGGTGCAATCCTAAACAATGACTATCAGCAAACAGTCATGCAAAACTCTCACTGCAGACCACTGAAACATCCTCATCTCTTGGGGCAACTTCAGGTATTAATGAACTCCAACCAATTTTAAAAGCTCCACTAGAGATTCAGATGATGAAGTGGTAGCAAAACAGAATGCATTGCTAATATTATATTAAAAAAAATAGTACATGCTTGCAGAGGCCACATTTGACTTTTTTATTTTGATTTTAGTGTTCATCTCTTAATTATTCTGACAATAGCAAAGGAATTTTCTATAGACCAAACAGCTGTTACTAATAAGGCTTGACTGTTCCTAATACCCCAGCAGCACCTGATTTGATTGAATTGGAATTGGCTTGAGAGCAGACTGGCACTTGTGGCCCTAAAGACATGCATAGATACAATGATGGGCAGAATTGCTTGTGCTGGTATTGCTACAGCAAGATTCTGCACAACATGTTGGATGAAGTCTACCATATCCAGGGCTTTTTTTGTAGAAAAAGCCCAGCAGGAACTCATTAGCATAAAAGGCCACACCCAACAGCAGAAACTCATTAGCATATTGGGCCACACCCCTGACAGCAGAGCTCATTAGCATATTACGCCACAGTCTCATGTTACCAGAAGTGTGGCCATCCAGCCACACCCACCTTTTGCTTCTTATTCTGTTTACCTTGTTTGTTATCAAAACCCAGGGGTTTTTTTGTAGCAGGAACTCCTTTGCATGTTAGGCCACACATCCCTAATATTGCCAGTCCTAATAAGTTTCTGCTGTTGGGTGTGGCCTATTATGCTAATGAGTTTCTGCTGGGTGTGGTCAATTCAGGAGCCAGCCAGAACTCCCTTCCTGTGTGTTTCTGCCCCAAAATAGCCCTGCTTATGAGAGGTTTTTCACTTCTCTGGTCATGATATTTCATATTTACAAACTTCCTACACAGAAATCAGTTCTGCCCAGGACTTAACAAGTTACACACCTAAGCACATAGCAATCTGAATTATTTTTAAAGATTGCCACATATGAGCCCTGTTCACATATTACAGTGAACGTAAATACATCATGCCTGTATGTGTGTTCATCTGTTTGTAAGAAAGAGCCAGTGCAAATTCACTTTATGAATGACACTGGGGACCAGTACCTGAATAAACGGGTTTATATCACACATTCAGCTGTACGTGTATTGACTGTAATATGATAATTATTCAATGCATGTACAATTGTGTATACACTGTACATGGATTGTACATGCATTCAGTGTAACAGGGCTATGACCTATGATCATCCAACAGATCAGTGTCTATGATCAAAGGCATTCTGTGTTTGAGCTATATAACACAAAACAAGAAATACTAGTCTCTGGTGCAGGTCTTATTGTCCCTGATCTTTAACATCTGTCAAAGCAGCCTATATGACCAAGGGTACAGAGATGGGGCTGCAACAAAGGAGGAAAATTGTCTTGATGCCCCACAAGCTAACACATCACATAGTGCTGGTTAGTGGACACACAAGGTTGTGCCCATCTGAACTACTTCTTTGACCTTTAGCCTTTAGTCAGTGGGTTACAAGGTCAAATAGTAAGCATTGATGGTTCTTAAAATTTATCATCCTTAAATACTGCATAGTAACTATATAATCTATTTATTACATTGATATTCCACGTACTTAAATATGCTATGGTATATTTACTGACAGCAACTGGAAGGTGAGTGTGCCAAAGAAAAGTGCCAAGATCTTGTTTTGTGCTAGGGCCCATGTTACTTCTCTGCATGACTGAGCTATCAGTTGTTCTAATTAAAAATTAATTTCTGGGTAACAAATATTCTAAGCAAACTTTATAGACATCTTTGATCAGCAGAATGACAGTTTTCCAAAACAGTGTCTTCTCTGAGTTTCTGGGATTTGTCAAGTTAAGTTGTCATGGATATTTGCCAGAGAAAACAGAGAAAAATCTAAACAAAACCGCTGAATAACTGTGGTTCCAGAGTATGGCTGAAGGCATACACCAACCTTGCTGAAGCCAAATAGGTCTGGATCAGATCTGGGGAGCTCTTGGGAACTTTAGGTACAACTCACCATGATGGAAGAAACACAATGAATAAACACAATAAATAAATAATACTTTGTAACAATATGTCTAAATATTGATCATCATTCACTAGTCAAAGAAAATAACACAAAACCATGATTATGCAGGGCCAGGAATATATTTATATCAAATAGACTTGGCAAATGTTCATTGAAAGGTAAACCAGCATAAATGTAGCATTAATCATTTCAGAAGAATTGCTGGAAGCCGCTCACAAGCAGATTGGAAATGCTACTGATCTGTTGTCAATTTATCCAGTCTGGAACTATGGTTACCAAGCTTCTGGGCTTGACACTTAGGAAACTCCAGGATTCATCTGAAGAAATAGTACCCTAGGAGATTTGAAAGGATCTATTTAGGTCAAGCATAAGAATTAATGACCATAAAACTATTGCAACTGTCCTGAAGCAGAATCTGCTTTTCTCACTGAACCACAAAAGGAGAGATGCATCTGAAAATGTGAGGTGCTGAGTCATTTAACACATACAGATTCATAAGAGGCAATATTGCTAATTTTATACCAATGGCTTTAAAACAACTACTAAATTAGAAAGGTGACTGTATTTTTTTCCTTTGAGAATTAGAGTAGTAAGTATTACATTATTAGTATTTATTATTAACAACTTCTTTTTACAATTTTTATTTATATGTTGGAAGTACTACTAATTGTACTACATATAACTGGGAATCTTGGCAAAACTGTTCAGCTGTCCAAAGGAATGTTCACAATCAAAAGAATAGAAAGCAGCATTCTAGCAGAAACAACAGTAAATATTAGGGGTGTGCATTCCAGAATTCCTGAGCCAAACATATACATGAAAATTATTATTTTGGATTGATACTGTGATTTTCTGGGCTGTTACTGTGGTTTTCTGGAACCACTACACAAATCTTAGATGTTACAAAAAACACCTCCCCCCCAAAATCAATGTAGGTTTTGTGTGTGTGTGTGTTTTCTGGGTGCTTACCACCAGCAGCTGCAGGCATCCTGTTTTTCTTTGATCCTCTGAATTTCTCAAGCAGTGGCATCTCTGCCTTTCAATTGGATCCAGCTAGGTGAGTTCTGGCCCAGGGAAGGCAGGTCCCAGCTGGCATCAGTCTCTCCTGGCCTTGGGAAGGCAGTTCCTGCCAGTACAGGACCTGGGAGAGTTGCAAGTCTGGCAGGATACTTCTCCTTCGTGTGGATGGGGCCATTTTTTCTGTCCCAGTTCACAGCTCTGCAAGGAGGATGGCTAGAAGTACTTTGTTCAGGAGCTCATAGACTTGGACCCTGTGGCACAATTCACTTGCATCTTGGGGCAGGGGTGTCTTTAGTGGAAAGGCAGCATTAGGTTCCCTGCAATTCTGGTGTCCTTTGGTTGAAAAACAGCCACTCCAGCCCCCTGAAAAGGTCTCCCATAAGGAATAATGGAACCCAAATAATTCTGGAATACTGAAAAAGACCAGGCCTAAGTCTTGAACACCATAAAATACCAGTATTCATTCCAGTCCTGAAACCCATTTTTTTAAAAAATACCTTGCCCCCCAGGTGCATACCCCTAATAAATATATAAATAAAATGTATATAGTCACAAACCCAACAAAGTTATCATTAGCTATTAACGGCTGGCTTCTATATATATATAGTACAACTTCACTGAAATATGTACTGAAATAAATTTCGCTTGGGACTTTCTGATAAGTGGTTAACTTGCTTTGCAGATTTCCTAGATTTTTTTTGGTAGCTGTTTTTGTTTTGTTGGAATACTTTGTACTTAGCAGCACTTTTCAAAGCTACTAAAACATGTCGAACAAATTTTCACGCAGGAAGTGAAAATGATTCCCCCCACCCAATTCCTTGCCACTGAATTTGCAGGTAATATCTACATTATATAAAATATACTTTTGTTTTAAAGGTGACCTCCCAGTTTTGTTTTGCTTTTTCACTGAGCCAGCAACATTCACAAAGGATGCAGTGAAGATTTACAGGGATTCATATCATTGCCTGTGAGAATGCACTGGACTTCTGGCTGGAAGAAGCTTGCTGGAAAGATGGCATTCTTTCGCAAGGAGGGCAGGGTATAAATTAAACAATAAAAATAAATAAATAAATGGCATAAATGATAGAGTGCGGAAAGGAGAGTGATGTTTGTTCTCAGATTAGGGGTAAGGCTATTTTTATGGTCTCTGTGCCCAATGATGGGGTCATTTTGCCAAATATGTCAAATCACTTCCGTTATCCCTCTCACATCTGATAGGAAGGCATATGGTCTAATATGGATCATACTATGGTACTACACAAAAGGGATCCATAAGGTCCTACACAACAGGAACACTGTCCTATGAGAAACTTCACTGTAAATTACACTGTAATTTTTTTTTTTCAATGGTGAAGCCATGGAGGTGAAGCTAAGGTTGTTTGTGGTATACTGAGTAGTCTGAGATTTTTGTAAAAGTCTGAGGGCAGTTTCCTGACCTATACAGTAGGTGGCAGTCATAGAACCTGTTTATTGGCTCTTTGTTGCCAGCAAACTGGACGAAACCTAAGGTATCCATAAGCCTGAGTAAGAAATGGAAGATTTATCAGTATTCAACATGATAGTATTTGCACTGAGAAATCCCCTTTAATTCCATTTTTAGACACACATATAAATAGCCCACACAAGTACCATCTGCTCTTCCTCTTTGGAGATTCTTTTATCCTAAATATTTGCACAGATGACTGTCTCTGATGCCAGCAGCATGTTGCTTGAATGGTTGGCACACTGCAGCCTAAACTTCTATTTGAATGCAAAGGCAAATCTCTTATGCAGTGCAGAGTTACTCCAGGCTATTTCCATTGATTTCCATGGTCTGAGATGGGAGTAATTCTGCATAGGATTATATTGTTAGCATATAATGGTGTTGTTCTTATTTACTTGCTAAAGAAGTTTGCTTAATTCATACATTCATCATTTTCTGGGAAATTGTTTAACATGAAGATAAAGATACAAACCTTAGGGTAAATATTTAAGGCGGCATCTCAAGCCAAGATAGGGGCCAAAGCCACCCACCCATTTCTGAGTGGGGCACAGAATTTAACCCAACTATTAAACATTAAGATAGAGTAATTAAACTTGGCATGTGTGTCCGGGACATAATTCTGCACTTAAGTTCAAAAACTAGGCTAATCCATTCACCTGTTCCTGAGGGGGATTGGAAAGGGCTCTGATCTTTGTGGCATGAAATTGTGGGCAGTGATGGTATGATGGTGGTGATGTCCTAGAATGTTCATGTGTTTTCTAATTTTGCACAGTACGAAGCCAAGAACATTCACTTCAAACTTTTTTGTGAGGGAATGAAAGGGTCTGTGTGACTAGAGAAATTTCTAGGATAGATCTAGGGAAAGAAGAAATTAAAAAGCAAAGATGAAGTCTGGAGGGCTCATTACAAAAAGATCCCAGGTGACAAGGAAAGTAAGAGTTAGAAAGCCAGAGGCCTAGCAGCTGAAGCAGGAATGAGACTAGGCACTACACTGAATATAATTGATGGACAGGATACAGGAGGAAAAGGACCAAAAGAGTTTATAAAGGAAAGGAACTGCCTATTAGAAAAGAGACTGCTGAAAACAAACAACAGCAAAACCCCATAGGACCATAGTCAGAACTCAGTCTCACCTCTATCCAGCACACAACTGCCATAATTATTCTTCTCTCTCATTCTGGCTATGTGATACCCTTCCTTCAATGCCTGCATTGGCTTTCTTTCTGCTCCCAGATCCAGCACAAACTCCACATCTATGCTTTCAAAGGCTTCCGTGGTCATGTTTTCCCTTAGCTATCTGTTCTCATATCCCAGCATATCCTCTAGCATTACTGCCCTTAGCCACAAAGCCCTCATTTCCCTCTTGCTACCTCTTATGCCTGCATTCCTCCCCGTGTATGGTCAGATCCTTCAGATTTCTTTTGTGTGAATCCTTTGGCATAACTTTGTGGTCATCCTTCTCTACTGAAGCTAAGCTGAAGCACGTATGAATGGGAATTCCTCCCCTGTTTATTCCTGCTTCTACCTCCCCTCCCTCTTTCCTATGTTGTTTCCCTTATGTCAAAATTTAGATTGTAAGCTGGTTGGAAACCTGTCTCCCTATGCCTCATAAAATTCAGTGCACACTGGTGAATTATTTTATGATGTTTATGATGATTTAGTTGGAGCCATCAGTTTACCACTTGTAGAAACTGATTATTTTCCCACTTTCTCCCCCACCCCCAGCCCTTTTGGACCCCTTATAAGGATTGTGGGTTATGTGTAGACAAAAGCATTGTGGTATGGGAGGCTGCAATGATAATTGCAATTGGTTGAGATTGCTCCTCCTCCCTCTTGCACCAGTGAAAAGTTGGTAAGATCTAACCCACCACTGCCAGCATCATCATTATCACCATCATGTTTATTGAAATAAATTGATATCCTGGGTATGCAACATGGAAGACCTCTCTCCTTATCTTAGCCCATTTTGATTTTCTTTGGCTGCTTGACATTTTAACATTTTGCACACTATTGTTGTCTTATTTTGTTTTATTATTGCTTTAATTGAGTGCTTTATGTTTATTCATTCATTTATTATTTATATTTATTATTATATTTATATCCCGCCCTTCTCGAGCGGGCTCAGGGCGGCTCACAGCAACTACACCAAGTGCCAAATCCATATAAAACATTTAAAAACAATTTAAAATATTCAGTAACAATAAGAGTGCCAAATTCACAATTAATCAGTTTAAACTGCTAGTAACATAGATCGTTCCTTCACTACATTCCAGATGGCGTGCTATAAGCTGGAGCATTTAGCAGCCACAACCAGGGGTGTTTGGCTTTCCCCTGCGCAGTGGCTCGATCTTCATACGGGCCAGACCACTGCCATAGATGTTAATAATACTAATAGTTGGTGGAGGTGGTGGTGGCGGTGGCAGTGGCTCCTAATTGAAAGCCTGGCAGAAGAGCTCCATCTTACAGGTGCTGTGGAACTGTACAAGGTCCTGCAGGGCCCTGATCTCCTCTGGGAGCTCATTCCACCAGAGAGGAGCCTCCACTGAAAAAGCCCTGGCCCTAGTAATGCCGAACCTGGCATCTTTGGGGCCTGAGATAGAAAAATGATGTTTTGACCCCGACCGTAGTGCTCACTGGGGTATATATGGGGAAAGGTGGTCCTTCAGGTATGTCAGACCCTGGCCATATAGACTTTAAAGGTAAGTAAAGGTAAAGGTAAAGGTTCCCTTGCTCGAAAGCCAGTCGAATCCGACTCTAGGGTTGCGGTGCTCATCTCCGTTTCAAAGCCGAAGAGCCAGCGCTGTCCGAAGACGTTTCCGTGGTCATGTGGCCGGCATGACTAAACACCAAGGTGCACGGAACGCTGTTACCTTCCCACCGAAGTGGTACCTATTTATCTACTTGCAATTTCTTGCTTTTGAACTGCTAGGTTGGCAGGAGCTGGAACTAGAGACAGGAGCTCACCCTGTCATGCGGCACCCGGGTCTCGAACAGGTAAAGGTAAGTACCAGCACTTTAAAGCGAATTCGGTATGCTATTGGCAGCCAGTGCAGCACCCTCAGCACCAGCCGGATGTGCTCCCACCTAGGGAGACCCATCAAAAGCCTAGCTGCAGCATTCTGCACTAACTGCAGCTTCCAGATTAGTCTTGAGGTGACCGTCGCATGGATTGCTGTAGCCAGGTCATTGTGGTCGAAGAACCAACTGCCGAATCAGCCGAAGATGGTAAAAGGCCAATTTAGCAGTGGCTGCTACCTGAGCCTCCATTGTTAAGGAGGACTCCAGGAACACTCCCAGACCCCTAACCTCCAGCAATGGCATCAGTGGTGCCCCATCGAAGGTCAGGAATGGGATCCCCCTCCCCAACCCACCCCAACTCAGGTACAGGACCTCTGTCTTTGCTGGATTTAGTTTCAGCCTGCTCAGCCACGGCCAAGGCTTGCAATGCCCAGTCCAGATTTTCCGAGGTGGAGTCCAACTGGCCACCCAACATCAGATAGAACTGGGTGTCATCAGCATACTGGTGACACCCCAGCCTGTACCTCCGGGCGATCTGGGCAAGGGGGCACATTCAAGCAGGTGTCTCCTGGCCTGCTGTTCTCCAAGCACCACCCTTTGTCCCCGACCCTGGAGAAAAGAGGCAAGCCATTGTAAGGCCTGTATCCCCACGTCAGCGAGGCGGTGGATCAGCAGCTGGTGGAAACACAGCCAACAGATCTAACAACAGCAATACTGCCATACCACCCTGATCCAGGTGTCTCTGGAGATCATCAGTATGGGTGACCAGTGTTGTCTCCGTCCCCCGACCTGGGCAAAAACTGGGCTGGAAAGGGTCCGGGACACATGTTGTAGTGAATTGTGCTTTTATGATTCTTATCAGCTTCATTTAAGTTGCAATTCATCCCTAGAATCTTTGATTGAAGGGTGGGGAAAATATGGGAAACAAAAGAAAGAAAGATTAACTTTTCAGCATTTCTGATGCTGCTGTGTTTTTAATTCTTACGTGGATGGGATAACGCTAGCAGCTACTGATGAACTTTGACAGAACAAAAGCACCTGTTGAAATTCTCCCCACCTTGACAGGTCTAACTAAAAGTCCAGCTAGTGCAGTCCTCCATTTCCAGCAATGATCAGCCAACTGTCCTTGGGAAATTCACAAACAGAACATGCTGGAGCTAGTTGTTGTTTGATCCCATCATCTGGTTCTCTCTTGTTTGATGCTTACATTCAACTAAGGAGATGACAGCAGAAAGAAGCCTTTGGGTTTGAGCCACCTTGGTTTCTGCAGGGCTGCCATAGATTCCAGTGGCAAGGCTGTAGAAGTTTGGTATACTGTAATGTTTGAGGATTTCTTTGCCAGGCACCAAGACAGAAATCTTGGGGATGTATGACTATGCGAGTGTATAAAAATTCCTTTCATGTTCGTAACTTCTAGGCCTTTGCCATAAGCCATGCAAATTCCTCAGCCTATCTTTTCTTAATTTTCTTTTCTAGTGCATAATCAAACCATCATCTATTATGTAACCTTCCCCCAGAGGACTCTTGAACTTTCCATTTAAATTTACAATACTTGGAGACTTTTTGACTATTTTATATCATTTCCCCCACTCCATCAGAACACAATGTGAATCTGTGTCAAATGTCATTTTCTTACAACGTTTCTCTTCTTGAATGATCCCTGTCATTTTAGTCTTTATATTAAAGGCCAAACTATATTTGATGTGGGAGTTATGTGATTAGAATCTCATAAAAAAAAACACTAATTAGGAGCTGTGCACAAGTGCTTTGAAGACTGGAGATGAGCTGCTGGGGGAAGGATTGTTTAACTGGATCCCCCTTGTCTCTTCCATGATTTAAATGGCCTCTCTGAAGCTGCTAGCTCTGTGGGAAGGAAAAGACGGGGCAAGTGCTTAGTAAGACTGCCTACAGTGCAATCCTATGCAGCAGGAGTCTGCAGTATTTACAATTAGACATTCAGAGCAAGAGATCAACAAAGAGCCTGAATGAGAAAAACCCATTGTATAACTGAAATGGTACAACTTAATAATCCATGAAATGTTCATAGTCCAAACACCGGCTGTTGGAAATTCTTCATTAGGAAGTGGCACACATGATATCTCACAATAAGCAATAAATATACACAGGAGCACCTGGCACACTTGCTTTACTGCACCAGCATAAACTTGTGCATGTTTCACCCTTGAATTATTGAGCCCTGTTCAAGGCTATAATCTCTCTTTCTCTAAAGCATCCCTAAAAAGTTCTTTAGTTCCCACAAAAGTTCCCATAAAAATCATTGCCCACCATTCCTTCCACATACTGGTTATTCTAGTATCTCTCTGACTCCTCCAATAGATACCTTAACTTTAAAAAACAACAACCGCATTTCCCTTTTTCTAAAGAACCAGGGCTCTTTTTGTAGCAGGAAGTCCTTTGCATATTAGGTGACACACCCCTAATGTAGCCAATCCTCCAAGAGCTTACGGTAGCCCCTGTAAGAAGAGCTCTGTAAGCTCTTGGAGGATTGGCTACATTAGGGGTATGTCGCCTAATATGCAAAGGACTTCCTGCTACAAAAAGAGCCCTGTAAAGAACCATGTTTGTGGTTCTGTACCTAGCCACATTTGGTTCAAGAGCTATAGGTTGCAGACTCCTGCTAGGCAGTTACTCCAGTTTATAATCCATTAGAGTGGAATAATTCTGTTTAGGACTGTATGCAAATTTTCACTGTAAATATCTAAGAAAAACTCCGTTATTTACTGGAGGTTTGAGGTCTCCTTCTAAGTGAGCTAAACTATGCTACAATACAAGAATCCCCAACATGGCTTCTGTGGGCACCATAGCCCCTGCCAGCACTTTTCCTGGTGCTTACTGAGCATTTTTGTAAAGTAGGTGAGGCTAGATGGGGCCTTTGACAAGCAGGACTTCTGATTGGCTATGCAGATGTCTTGAAAGTTGCTTCACCAGCAGCTGCCATAGCAGCACAAAGATATTCACTGCATGACTTAAGCTATGCGTATGTAAGAAAATATTTTAAGCAATATGTTCAGGGGTCATTTCGTAGAAAAAGAGGTGCAGGAACTCATTAGTATAACTCATTAGCATAACTTATTTGAATGTACCACACACTCCTGACATCACCGGAAGTGTGTCAGAAGGCAACACCCACCACTCAGGCTCAACCCCTAGGGACTGTCATTCCAGTCCCAGAGTATCCTATCTGGGCCCAGGAGGAATGCTACACATGCTGCTTCATGCTCCTGCTGGGAGCTGGGGGTGGGGCTTGCTGCCACCTGTGATTCTAACTGCCAGAGCTCCACTCTGTATGCTCCTGCTCCAAATGACCCCTGAATATGTTAATATTAAAAAAGCATCCTATTAAACAGAGCTTCTAACTGAAATATTGAAGAATTACTATTAGAGTTATACATGACTTCACTCCCTGATATTTTGTGGTTGGTTCTGCCTCTTGTGGCAGCCATTTTGTGACTGAGCTGACCACCATGTGTCAGAATTCCAAAGGTACCCACAGGCTCAAAAGGTTTGGGGACCCCTGCTATAATGGAAACTAATCTTTAACTGACAGACCTTCTTAACCCGGGACTGGTTCCACACAAGGGGTGTGTGTGTCTATGGTGGTTATGTTGTTAGTACAATTGTCAATTTTCACTCGTGACAGAGATTCTAGAAGCAGCAAGGCACTCTGTTTTCCCACCATAGTTTCCCCTTTCGCACCAGATGCACCCCTCCCCCCATGTCAGGCCACTGTCATAATTCTCAACTCATCTTTTCTTCTGAAGTGGTACCACCTCCTTCCTTACCACATTGTCCTGCATGTGAAGACAAAATTCTAGTTTTAAATTCTAAGCTTTTACTTGAGTCATATAACTTTATGCTAACAATGTACTATGGCTTATTTTTTTTATTAAAAAAGGGTAATTTTTCACACTGCGAAAACTTTCCGGTGAATCACTGCACAAACATCTTGAAAGATGTGTCTGTTAGTGTCTGTTTTGGACAGCTTCATAACCTAAACCATTTCCTTTACTATCCTAGGTTGCGTCATGGGACGACACAGCAGAAATAGGATGTAGAATCAACACAGTGATGTTTACTTATACAATTATTTCAGTACAACACAAATCAAGGTGGAGTTTTTGCCAACCCGGTTCCTATAAAGGGAGCATATTCCACAAGCGTTTTCCAACTCATTATTTTCTCTGTGTAAGATGGGCCCTAGCAGAAATAGACACAGACTGTTGCAACTGAAACACAGTTTAACTATAGTAAATCATAGGTGGCTATCTGTGGCTGTTTATTCCACTGCATAATGGCTCTTACATTCACATCCAGAATGAAGGCATATAATCACCACTCTCCTCCTGACAACAAAACAAAAAAATTAAAAGATGGTACTTGAGAGGCATATTTTTCTGTATGAATCCAATCAGGGGTATCCTCAAAAGCATGCCCAACTCCAAACTGAGACAGTCATACAAGCCATGTAGGTGTAGGAAAGATACTTCAGGAATCTATACAAGACTCTTTCTTTTCTATTCTTCATGGTCATTTGTTTATTTTTTTAAAAAAGAGTTGGGGAGTTTGCAGAGAAGCTGAATAGATTCTGTGAATGCCTGTTTGGGGTGTGTGTGTGTGTGTGTGTGTGTGTGTGTGTGTAGAACATCAGAATAATTCAGTCAAAAATATGGCCTGAAATGAAGTTCTAAGTCAAACTGGCAAATTTAAAAAATTGATATATCACTGACTCCAGACACCAAGAGTTCTTAAAGAACTCCAGTGTGATTGTTGGTTTTCTAACTAGAATATACAGCTTGTTACTAAAACTGACCACCAGCTTGTTACTGAAACTGACCATCAACTGGTATAGTGGAGAGCCTGTTTGGTGTAGTGGTTAGTAGCACAGACTCTAATCCAGGAGAACCGGGTTTGATTCCCCACTGCTCCACATGCAGCTGCTGGTGTGAACATTGGGTCAGTTACAAGTTCTTTCAGAGCTGTTCTCTCAAGGGCAGTTCTCAAGAGAACTCTCTCAGCCTCACCTACCTCACAGGACGTCTGTTGGGAGGGGAAGGGAAAGGAGATTGTAAACTGCTTTGAGACTCCTTTGGGTAGTGAAGGGTGGGATATCAATCTCTTCCTCTTCTTATGAGAAGACTGGAAGGTAGCCTGTGTAACAATACTTTTTAAAAGGATCTCTCTTTTTTTGGATTTATACCCCACCCTTCACTACCTGAGGGAGTCTCAGAGTGGCTTACAATCCCTTTCTCTTCCCCTCCCCACAACAGACACCCTGTGAGGTAGGTGGGGCTGAGAGAGCTCTCTTGAGAACTGCCCCTGAGAGAACAGTTCTGAGAGAACTTGTGACTGACCCAAGGTCACACCAGCAGCTGCATGTGGAGGACTGGGGAATCAAACACAGTTCTCCCAGATTAGAGTCTGCACTCCTAACCACTACACCAAAGTGGATCTATGGGTGATTCAGGAAATAACAGCCCATTACCCATTAATGGTTAGCTTCTGTCCTGAGTAAATAAGAGAAAAGTTTTATGCAAGTTAGAATAATTAAATGTACAGCACAACAAATTTTGCTGAGGAATAATGGCTTCTGTAAAAGAATGTCCTGGGTCACCAAGCTTTTGTAAATCTTTGAGGGTGTCAGCAAAAATGTAAACGAGTAATATTCCTTATTTTCAAATGTGAACTTCAGCAGCTCTTAAAGCTCATAAAGAAGTCAATCTTTACATCTCCAAAATCCTTCTGTTGCTTGTATCTGAGCCATGGAAAGACTTCCTACTCCTCTGTCCTCCTTGTCCTCTCCTTCCAGGGTCAGACTAGGAGGGAAAGAGGGGGTCCGGCCCCCAACATGCCCATCCCCACCTCCACAAAGGAGGCAGCGAAAGAGGAAGGACACATCTGTGTGTGGCTCACCAAGGCCTGGACAGGCCTCCTCCAGGACGGGCATGGCCCACTTGGCCCAGGAGTTGCTTTTCCTGAGCCAGACATGTCTTGCATGGGCCAAGTGTCACCTTCCCCAAGCCACGCGCAGCTCATCTGGCCCTGGAAATGCCTTTCCTAGGCTGGGCATGCTTTCCCCAAGTTGGGTGCTGCTTGTCCTGGGTGCCCAGGCCAGGAGCCTCCTACTTTGGCTGGGTGCCACTTTTCCTGGGCTGGATCCTGTTTGTCCTGGCTGTGTGTGGCTCACCTGGGTAAGGATCTGTCCTTCCTGGGCTGGGCGCTGCCTGGTCTTCTCCCCTGAGTTGGACTGGCCCAAGGTGGGGTAGATTACTGGCCCACCAGGAAATTCCTTAGTTACTATAATGGCCAATCCATTCCTATCCTCCTCAGCCCAACTTCCCTGCTGCTACAGACAGACAGGGAAAGCCAGCTAAGGCCAGAGCAGCTAACCAGATTGCTGTCCAGAAGTCATAGGGAGAAAAAAGTCTTCCTGATCCCCTTCTTCCCTCTTCTTCTTCCTCTTCTTCATTCAGAGCACCCAGAATACTGTTTTGGTAAGTGTGCCTAGAATGCCTGAGAAAGGAGATGAGAGGGAAGAAGAGGAAAGGGTAGGAAGGGGACAGCCTGTACCTGCTTCACACATTAATAGGTAGGGTCTGGAATCCACCCCCTGTGTAACAGTCAGACACGAGTCTTTCTTGCATGCTTCAGTTCTTGCATGCTTAGTACCTGATCTGGATTAGGACCATGGTGCACGTGGAGAAGCAACTTCAGCATTCTCTGTGCTAGCTACCAGCCTGAAATGCCAACAGGGAATGCTATTTTTCTCACTGAAGAAACCCATGTGGATCTTTCCAGTAGCCAAAGGTGCCTCCCCAGCTGCTGTCTGCCACCAATGCCTGTTTCCACTTGTGTCTGAGACAGCAGGTGAATTGGGATGGGATCGGGAAGGCAACCTATGGTGGGCAGGGGAGAAGACTTCTGCAATGCTGTGGTGCTCTAGAGAACTTCAGGAGCTTCGCAGTCTCCTTTTCTGAGCTTGGCATTACAAGCCAAATTTTATAATGAAACCTATGAGGGGTTTCCCCATCAGGAAAACATTGCTACATACCTGTTTGGTAGCCGTGTCGTCTGGATTCTCCTGCCAATGCGAAAGAATGGATAATGTCAATCCTGGAGAAAACAGAGAGTGTGAACACCCTATAGTGTTTCAAGATAGTATGAGCCACTGATTGGCTCTAGCCTATCAACACCGATGTATGCAGAGTGTTTTTGGAAGGCCAGGTAAATGTCTGGCAGGTCACTTTCAGCATGACATCATGTGCAGGGCATTCTGTTCCATGCCCCGCTCATATACTTTTGTACGGCTGTTGGAGATAAAAGTTTCTGTGGCTTTGAACTTTGAAGGCAGAATGCCAGCTTCTTCTTCAATGACTAATTGGCTGCTTTTAGCCTTGGCGGAAGGTGTTGACATGTCTTTCAAGTGCATAAAACACAAATGGTTTGGGGGAGTTTCCACAGTGGCCAGTGCAAGGAAGTGTGTAGCCGTACAGCAGCACCATGAATTTATGACTCTTATGGGTTTACTGTTGTGCAACTTTTGTTTGAATGCTGAAAGATGGAAAACAAGGTCATTTTTAACAGTCAACATTTGTTCTGCATTTAAAGATTTGCTTCATTCATCTGCTTGAGGGACTGCTATAAAGGCCTGTAATATCTCTGTAATTCAGAAATACCATTAAGGATGAAAGAGCTATTCTCTGGTTAAGTCTGTTCATCTCATGTATACAAGACAAAATGTTTACATGCACATGTCTCTATCAACAGTTATAGGTTTTTTTAAAGACTTTATTGTGTCCAAAGTGCTTTAAAGTCCTCCTTATTCATTTTTGTTTTTATGCAAACCTTGTGAGGGAACATATCAGTGCTACAACAAGCATTTTTCATATGTAACTACTGGAAGACCAGTCTGAAATAAGCTTAGGGTGAATGTGGCTATTTAAAAACTTCACGCAGCCTGCCCTTTAAATTACTATATTTACTGAAGACAGACAGCCCTTAATGTAAGCTGCCCTTCATAAAGTTATATACAAAAAGTGCTTTATTACCTTGCATAGCTGTAAATTGTCTATGAATTTTAAGATGACTGCCGATACTTCTTGATGGCACTACTAGTTAAAATCTAATCTGCCTTTCTGGTAAATAAGTAAAAAGAAAGGAAACTTCTAAATGGAAATTCAAGCCTGAAAGTATCTATAGCTAGTTGAAGCAGGAGAGGGAGCCTTTCTCCAAGAACAGGCAAAGGATTGTGTGGAAAGAGTGGTCCTTGCTAACAGTGAGGGCTGCTTCACATAGTATTATTTTCCTACATGGAAATAAATTTCCATCTGCAAAAATGCTAGTTTATTAAAATGAGGCTGCAATTCTCTGCTCACTTATCTTGAAGTAATTCCTATTGAAAACAGAATTAAGGAAGCATGTTTTGGGTCACACTGCAAGGCCTGATTTAATATGACGCTGATGGGACAGAAGGACTTACCTCTGCGATGCTGCATGCACTCCACTGTTTCCACTAGACTTTCCACTGCCATATGCAGTACCAGTGCACTAAAGATCTGTGCCAATATCACCCGGGGATTGTATGCATAGTGGGCCAGTGAAAGTGAGACATGCTCATTTCAATTTTTCTGGCCCCTAGAATTACATTTAAATCAGCACTTAAGCCTTGTATAGTACAAGCAATTTTGTGGCACAAAGATTTTGTACTATAAGAGTGTCCCTGCGAGGGTGTCCCTGATGCAGCCTTTGACAGAGCCAACTGATAGTTATAATGGCAGCTTTTGATCACATAGGACCTCTGGGAACAAATAATAAATCCTTTCTAAGAAAAGAGAAGCCTTCACACAGTTAACACGTCCACCAAATTTAGTTTATAAAAAAAAGTCGCATGAACAGGACATCGGAATCAGCACTGCATGGAAATATTTGTCATAATTAAATATTGAATATTTATAGCTTTCTCTGAAAACACATATGTGCTTGTCAGCTGGTACAAAAGAATAGCGGAGTTTAGACTCCAGTCCCTTCCTTATTTTCAGATGATAATCTAACAGCATCCCCTGATCTTTGCGCTTTCATAACATCTGTGGGGAAGATCTCTTGGACAATGTAAATAAGTTAATGTCCTTGAGCAGATCCCATTCTGTTCACAGTGGCTTGGATAATTCAACAGCTGAATGGACCGTATCAATTCTGAATTACTCAAAAAAAGGCAGAGGGGGCCAAACCCAGAACAAGGGCCTGATGTCTGAAAGTCAAGTATATTCATGCAGATCTTTAAAGTTTATGACCATTCCAGAAAGACATAATTAAATGCTCTGCCAACAGCTGTCATTCAGTCCCAGCAATTTCTCATTTGTTTGTTGTTGTTACAAAGTACATAATTTGTTATTTAAAACAATTTTTTTTGCCAAATTTGAGGCACAAGAGAATTGTCAACTCCATTAAAGGGAGAAGTAATTATTAATTTTGAGAACTGAATATAAAAATGACATTGCAATGTTTACTTTTATACCCTGCTTTTCTCCTCAGTGAGGACCACAAAATGACTTAGAATATCATTCTCCCTTCCTCCATTTTATACTCACAACAATCTAGTGTGCGAACAAACAAACAAAATCTGGCTGAGTCAGAGACTTCTTGGGTTGCCAGGTGGTCTCCCCTGCCAACTGTCAAGGGATTGGTGAATAGGGTGCCAGATCTAGGTTGTGAAACTCCTGGAGATTTAGGGATGGAGCCTGTGAAGGAACCTGTGAAGCCCATTGAGGAACAATGCCATAGAGTCCATCCTCCAAAGCTTCCATTTCCTGCAGGGGAACTGATCTCTGTAGTAGTGAAATATACTGGGTTCTAGACACGTTAGTGATTAGCTCATATTTATTAAATGACTAGCAGTAAAGCCTGTTGTGAAGTAATACAACGAGCTCTAGAAAGATGTGAGGTGTAACGAATGCATAGGCTGGAAGCAGGTTAAGTACATATTAGCAGTATGTAATAGAAAGGCACAAAAGTGGAAGTAAAGTCTCACATACCTTATATTACACAATACTTGGTGCCCAAGGTCACACAATGTGGGCCAGAAAATGCAACACACAGGTCTCTGTGGAGTCATTTCTACAACTGGGCACCCTCAATTGCTCCTTCTAAGCTGTGGAGTCTTGTGAGCAAAAATTCTGCTTCTCAGCTAACCATCAACATACCGTTATCTGTCCCTCTGACTGCAGCTGACTTCTGCCCCCCCTCCCTCCTGGAGATCAGTTGTAATTCTGAGTGATCTCCACCCCTCACCTGGAGATTGGCAATAATGGTCCCCCGGGAGGGAATGGCTGGTTGGGAGGGTGGAGTCTACGGCATTATACCTGTCTAAGGTCCCACCCCTCCCCAAATCTCACCCTCTCCAGGTTCCATACCTCAAACTCCAGGAATTTTCCACCTGGAGTTAGCAACCCTATCTCCTTCCCAGCCAATCATCAACCTACCTTTATTTCACCCTCACTCTTCAGCTTTCCATCTCCCCCCCCCCACCTGCAGCCTCCACTGTGCTCTGAAGCCCTGACTGCCACATCACATTAGCTGTCATGGGGGGGCATCTCAGCAGGATATAAGGACAGAGTCCACCATTTTTTCCAGAGGAACTGATCTCTGCCATCTGGAGAGCAGTTGTAATTCTGAGTGATCTCCAGCCCCCACCTGGAGATTGGCAACAATGCTTTCCCAGGAGGAAAATTAGTCTTTCTCTGCAATGGGGACCAAAGCAGGTTACATTATTCTTCTCTCCCCCCTTTGGCTTACACAACAACCCTATGAGGTAGGTTAGGCTGAAAGTCTGTGACTGGTCCAAAATCACCCACTCAGCTTCTACAGCAAGAAACTGGATCTCAAAGACCCTGCTCTGAAGCACTGACTGCTACGCCTAGGGTAGCCAACCTCCAGCTGGTGCCTGAAGATCACCAGTTATCACAACTGAACTCCAGACAAAAGATCTTTGTCCCCCACCTGGAGAAAATAACTGCTTTGGAAGGTGGGCTTTATGGCATTCTGTTCAGCTGAGGCCTCTCCCTTCCCCAAACCCTGGCTTCCATACCAGAAAATCTCCAGGAATCTCCCTACCAGGAGCTGGCAACCCTAGTCAGGACTGGCCACAATGAGTTCCTCACAAAGGCCTGTGAAGGGTTTCCTTCCTTTGTCTGAACCAAGCTTGATTGCCCACTGTGGCAAAACAGGCTCCAGTTTACAACTCAGCTGTTCGCCTCCCACCCTTGTCCCATGGGCATATCTCACTCCTTAAGTTCGCTGCCACCACTCACTGAATTGTCACAACTTTTTTAGAGGGACACTGAGACCCCTCTGGGCGAATCTCCCTATTTGGAGATGGAATCCCCAATCTTTGGGGGATCCCTGGAAAGTTGGCAACCCAAGAATCTGGCCTTTCCTTGCCTCCTTAGGCTACCCTGTCCCTTTGTTATTGTGCAGAGCAGGGGAGACTATGGCAACCCTATGTGGTCAGAACACAACACAGATTATTAGCCCAAATAAAAGAATTTATCTAACTATTTACACAGTTATGGGGTGCACACACACTGTAGGAGTAAGCACACACTATGAACCAACAGGGCATAAATCCACAGGGCTTAAACGCCATCCTCTTTCCCTACACACTGGCCTCTGGCTCTCTGCTCTAGCCCCTCTCTCTCTGGCCCAAGAGAGCAGGGAAACTTTCATTCATTCCCCAGTCCACCCGACTGTGGAGTGGCTGAATTTCTGCTGCCTCCCAGGGTTCCCCACGTTTCTGGCTTGTGGCCTGGACAGCCTGGTCAGCACAGGCAGCAGGAGGCTTTCCTAACCTCCTGTAGGATGAAGACGGCCTCCTCCCTGGATGGGCTGCAGTCTATATTGATGCCGCCCCGCACATTGGGACAGTTCCTGTTTTCCTGCCCTTTACTGCCTTCGAGCAGCTGGGAACTGTAGTCCAGCAGATGAGAAAGCCCCATTCAACCCAGTGAGTGATACCCCTACAGGCCCCTCTCTGGAACTACAGATCAATTAAACCTTATGGCGGAACATTTTAAACAAACAACCACAGACAGCAGCCATCTTACAAACATAGGTAACTGCCATTTCGTTACACCTACCAGCAGCCACTGAGGGAAAAGTTACTTCCACACAGGACACAAGCAGTAGAAGTGTCTGCGTCAAGAGAGAAAGCCATTTGCCAGGAATTCTAACAGGGCAGAGTGGCTAAATGGGGAGTGGGCGGGGAAGCGGAGAAGATCCAGCACCTGGCCAATGGCACTCTTGAGTGGCGGCTGATGGGCCAATGGCTGAGAGAGGGCATTGCACAGCCAATGGGAGCGCATGGAATGTTGCCACTTTAAAACAGCATTATTATATAGAGAGATTTCAGTTAACTCTAAGACAAACTTGTGGGGCCGAAACCCTGCTTATATTCATGCCAAACAAACCCCCCCCACACACACACACTCCCCGTGATTGGCTATGTACAGTGCAACCCTAAATCAATAGGTCCATCCCAGGATCCTGGTGGCCCATTGTTCAGGTAACTCAAGCTCAGTCCATTCCCTGTGCTGTCCTGTATCAATGCATAACAAGTAGGAAGAGCTGTAATTCCAGGGGGTCCTCAGGTCCCACCAGTGACTGATGGAAGGTAGGCCAATGAGCTTCCATGGCAAGGTAGGAATCTGAACCTTGGTCTTCCAGATCCACTATACTACACTGGTGCTAGAAAGTATCTCATTGACAGTAAAATCTGAGAAACCAGTGAGAAATTCATTAGTATGACTTTGAAATATCCCCTTTTGCCAACCTCAGCCCCATTTATGCACTATCATAATTATAACCATTACTATATCTAACAGTAAATTAATAGATTCCTGAAAAAGCCCCCCACCCCCACCCCCCTGGCTGTGACAATAATCAAGACAATGGTTTCTAACACTGATAGACCTTACTATTGAACCTGAGGAGTTGTCAGTATATTGTATTAATTGGAATAAATCCTATGTCCTATCTGTGGGTGGACCAGTTCTCCCTGGACTTTGCAAACAAAGGCCATTTGATTTTGACACTAAATTCGTTAAATATCTTGGTATTTATATTCTGAGAGATATTTGCTCCCTTGTTCAAATTAATATGGATCAGATCCTGGAACAGATTTCCCAAGACCTCTCAACAGATGGACTTCCTTAATGATGAGCATTTAGGGTAAAATTAAACAAAATGAACATTATCCCACACATCATCTATATCCTGAGAGGACTCCCAATACATATTCCCCTGCAAGTGGAGGAGTGGGGAATCAAACCCGGTTCTCCCAGATTAGAGTCTGCATACTTAACCACTACACCGAACTGGCTTCAGCTACCTATAGAACTGGGGGGCTTTAATCTCTCTAATCTGTGCCAATACCATCTCACTTTTCTGCTTTCTAATGTATGATGCTGGACTCTAGTTCCTCAACAGGAAACACCTAATTAGGCTCACTTGGAAATGATTCAGCTATATTCTCTATGTAAGTGAGCTGCTTTGGGCTGTACCCATTTAAACAATTCAAAAGTTCATTCAACTGTAGGTGAAGCTGCTAGGTTAGCTTGGCGTATTATTGGCACTCAATTGGCTTTTGATCTAAAAATTTGGAAAAATCCTAGGATTAGGATAGGAAATAAAGGTGATTTTTGGAGACAATGAATCTCCAGGGGGTTAGTACACTTATCTCAGTTAATTGGATTAGGGAATGACTTTAAACTATTTGACATTTTGTCCACAGAATTAAATCTTCTATCCATGGCCAGTTGGCAGTATATACAACTAAAACATAGTTTATCTTCTGTTCTAGGGCCAGAAGCTTTTGCAGCCTCAGAAGCCCTCCTACGGCTTCCATCCTTGGAAACCCTTCCTAGGCAACCTATTTTATATATAATTTTCCAAGACACCAAACCAAATATAATCTGAATTTTATTCACTCCCAGTGGAACCTAGAGCTGAACACTCCAATCCCACTGACCCAATGGCAAACTGCACAAAAAGCCTTTAAATCCACTTCTGTGGATTTACCACTAAAGTTTATCCACCAAAAAGCTCTCTTGTGAGGCTACTGGTACCCTACTAAATTTTATCTCACTGGTCTCACTGAGAATGATTCCTGTTGAAGCTGATGGAAGCCCGAAGCTAACTTCATTTACATGTTTTGGAACTGACTTAAAATCACACATTTCTGGCAAGAGGTTATATCCAGAATCAATCTCACATTAGTTGCAAACTTAGATTACCCAATAATCAAATCCTGGGATATATAACAACTCTATGAGCACTCTCGAAATGCCACATATTTTTGACCCAAAGGGTAGTTTTAGTTGCTAAGTTAATTATTTTACAACACTGGAAATCTCAAGAATCCACCTCCGTACGATGTCTGGGTCAATGATATGCTAGACCATGGGTGTCAAATATGCAGCCGAGGGCCAGATCAGCCCCCGGAGGGCTTCTATCAGGCCCACCGTGGAACTGGCTGTCTTCTGCTTCTTCTTCCAGTTCTGCTGCTGCTGTGTCATTGTAGGTTTGCAGTTTACAGATACACACCTGAACAGCATACTCAAGATTGCAACAGCACAGACATTTTGTTGCAATAATTCAGAGCAAGAGGTGTCAGTTATCAGACACTGTTAAATAAACAAAATACTGTAAGAGTGCTAATGTTTTAAGCATGTTTTTATTTAAGTTAAAAAAAAAACCCTTTGTGTTTGTGTCTTTTATAAAGTTTATAACTCTGCTACCTGACATTGCATTTTATGACATGCATGGCCCAGCCCAACAAGGTCTCATTTATGTCAGATGCAGCTCTCATAACAAATGAGTTTGACACCCCTGTGCTAGACTTTTGTACAGAAGAGAGAATAGCATATAACAGGTCAGAAGCTTCCAGAAGCTTCACCTCCATTTGGCATGAATGCCTGTACCTATTCGAGCAATGATATCTCCTCATCTTTATTCCCTGTTTAATTGAATCTATAATGCTGCACCTTACTTTCCTAACTTACAGTTCTGCCCCCCCCTCTGTTAATAGAACACATTTGGGAAGAAGGAGGGTGGGTTATATGAGGCTCATTTGCTATGTTAACTTTTGTGTGTGAAAACAATTTTTAATTAAAAATAGTGGTTTATACATACTCAGGGGACTATCCAGGTGTGTGGTAACATATACCTTTTAGAATTAACTAAACAGCGGGGGGGGGGGGCTGCCTAATAAGAACTGAGCATGCTCTGAGAGACACAGAACTCCTTCAGCTTTGAAGAGAACATATAGTATCCCAGAAGAGAGGGGCTGTGAATTTCCATACTTCCAAATTCTTGCATACAGTTCCAAGTGAAAGAGGTAAAATACCTATCTGGCATTGCAATACCCTGGGCCTTGCTACATCTTACACAGCTCTTGGGCCGTGTCTGGGTCTGTCCCAAGGACTTTCCATCGGACTTGAGCTTCATGTTCCTCTCTGAAAACTCACATATGAACACATGAAGCTGCCTTATACTGCAATGGACTCTTGGTCCATGAAACTCAGTATTGTCTACTTAGACTGGCAGAGGCTCTCCAGGGTCTCAGACAGAGGTCTTTCACATCACCTACTGCCAGATCCTTTAAGTGGAGATGCCAGGGATTGAACCTGGGACCTTCTGTATGCCAAGCAGATGCTCTACCATTGAGCCATGGCCCCTTCCCAAACTCAAATTCTATGCATATGGGGGGGAGGATAACTCAGATGGGAACATTGGGGTGCCAGCTATAGCTAGCAGAACAATTGTTGTGGTGGTGGTAGGAAATATCTTTGGCACCATACTGACTCAAGACATCGCTCCAGGCACAACACCAAAAGTAACATCCTTGTGTTGGCTCTAAGATCCACTCAAAGCTCTATCCTAAAGTACAGCCCCCTCATTTCCCCCCTGCTGGCCTGTCAAGCAACAACAAAGAATGGGGTACCCAGGCCAGGAGCTTTCCTGCTGTGGTGGAGCCTTATCAAAATCACTATGCATTGTGTGTCTGGGTCCACCACAGACTGGTGGGTTGTTGTGTTTTTTTAGATTTTATTTTCTCTTTCTGCAAACCGCATTACATGTACAGTTCCTCCAGAGATCTGCATTTGCACCTGGGAAATGTGTAGATTTTGATTAATGTGAACTTTACTTCACATACTCCTTTCAGCATTGGTAACAATTCCTTGCAATGGAAATCAGAGTGCTGCATGACATCATTGTGCAAACCGAATGGAAACACTGCCTAAGAACAGTGCCTTCATGATGTTTACCTTATGCTATGGTTCATTAAATCATGAGGAAAATAGACATTCTGGTTTGTTATAATGGCATGGCAAAATCAATACAGAGATCTCAATGAATCAATGCGCAACGTGCCCAAAGGATAATGGCTTTCAAAACCGTCATATAAATCTTCATTGGCATGGTGCCTCTTTTGTCATGTTTCCACACGCTGGGATTAAGTGTAGCTTCAAGACAATCCATTTGGTGGTCTAGTCTTGAATTAACACCAGATCCAGTATAAACATGTTCTCTAACCTCAGCACCTGAATTTGTATGAATTCTTGCAGATTAAAATTCCCCACAAACTCCCTGAAGACATCACCAGAGATGAAAAATGGAAGTAAATATTTTTGTAATGCATCAGCCTAGTTACTTCCCCAGGAATTCTGCTGTAGCACAAAGCCTGCTTGCTATAAAGAAATTCCTGTTAATCTCTAAAAAGCTTAACTCTTAGGCGTGAACTACATATTACGTTCTATGGTATATATCAGTGCTCCCTTGCCTCTTACAATGTAGAGGCTAAGTATATGTTACACAATTATGTGTGGTGCAAATGTGATCCAACACAGGCTTTGGGAGTGTGAGACATTCAGAGAGGGGAAGCAGCAAGGAAAAGAGAGTGCGTTATCAATTTTCTGGTGGCCTGAACATCCTCTCAAAGCTTCCCGGCCTCCAGGAGGAACCTAGGGATCTCCCGAAATAACAGCTCGTATCCAGACTTCCACTGGATAAAATGGTTGCTTTGGAAAGTAGAATCTATGGCATTGTATCCATCTGAGGCCCCTGTCCTCCCCAGGCTCCATCCCCAAATCTCTAGGAGTTTCCCACCCTGGATCTGGCAACCCTATGCCCCCCCACCCCTGCCAAGGGAGAGGGGGACAACCTTACCAGTGGACATGTCTCTGTCCTGTCAGATGCAGTTCTGGATCCACCAGAGTGGGTGGAAGGATCAGAGTGTGACTTTCTCACCTACTCTCTTTTGCTACAGCCCCAAATGCCACCTGCCAGTGCTGTTCCTAGGGGCTGGGCCAGTTCCGGAGGGTGATCAGGGGACCCATCTCCACTGCTACCTCTGCTCACAACCCCTTCCTTCCCGCCTTGCCCTGTCTGTTTGCCTCTAAGCCCTCTCACCACTTGTGCTCCCAGCCACACAACTATCTGCTTGCCCCTCCCCTGATCATGCTGGGCAACACAAACGGGTGTGAGTTTGAGCGGGAGGAAGGCTTGTAAGTGAGTGAGTGTGGGAGTGGGGAAGCTGTATGCAGGTTGGCAGTAGGACTGGAAGGGAGGCAGGCAGGGACAGTGGGTCCTGCCAGAAATCCTGGGCTTTGGCAGTTGTCCACTTCAGTCTGTGCTGACACCAGCCCTGGGGGAGTGGGGGGCATTTTCCAGGAGCAGAATTTTGTGAATAGCATGTAATTAATCACTGAAGTTTAAAGGTGGGCTGCCTTTCCTTAGGAAATCATATACCTAGCAAATAAAGCAAGAGTCTAGGGAAGATCTCTGTACTGAAGCTCTTTGAATTCTCCCCCCCAAAATGGTCTCTGGTTTCCAAGTTCTTTTCCAGCTTCAGCACCAGCTGCCATTCTTGATGCTAGGGAAACAGAACAAATGCATCTATTGTAGATTTCTATATGGCAGTAAGTCACCTTGAGGAAGTTTCAATATATAATATTAAGGAAAGGAAAGGAAAGGAAAGGAAAGGAAAGGAAAGGAAAGGAAAGGAAAGGAAAGGAAAGGAAAGGAAAGGAAAGGAAAGGAAAGGAAAGGAAAGGAAAGGAAAGGATCCTACTCCAACACCACCTACTGTTTCCCATCATGTGTCAAACACTTCAGTGGAGAGCAAATGGTCAAATCCTCACCCTCAGCCCCTGCCCTCCAAGCAGCTGATGCCAAGGTACAGGAAGCTATTTGTGAGGTATTATTACATTTGCAGATGACAGCAAATTATTCATGGTAAAATCCCCAGCAGACGGTGCTGAGCCCCAGGAGGATCTTTCCAGACTGGGTGGCTGGATGACAAAAATGGTAGATGAGCTTCAATTAAGATGACTATGAAAGGTGTCACCACAGAGGTCTACGGAATTATGAATGGCTGAGAGAGAACTTATTCTCAAAGCCTTAGAAATTGAACTCCTCCTCTACAACAGATTGTATAAACAAATCAGGATAAACGAAAGGAAGCATTCACACAGCCCATCCATGGAATATTAGGATGACTTTAAAAATGGATTAGACCAATCCCTGAAGTCACCATCAAAGTTCATGAATGTTATTTGCTGTCAACAGATTAATTCACAAGGCAGGCATGGTGGCAGAGCAAGTGACACCTCTGCCCGAGGAAAACAGTTCCTCCTCAAGAGATCCAGAGTGGCTAGATTAGATTAGGATCCGGGAGACCCAGGCCTGAATCCCCATCCCCACTCTGCCTCAAAATCTTCCTGAGTGACCTTGGACCAGTCATATACTCTCAGACTAACCTACCTTACAGGGTTGTTATGAGGGTAAAATAGAGGAGAGGAGAACAGTGTTTTGGATCCCCACTGGGAAGAAGGATAGGGTATAAATGAAGAAAAGAAACAAAGCAGGCTGGCATTCGCTTCCTTCCATCCTTCCAGGAGGCAGCTTCCCTGTAGTCCTCTACACATGACTCCTCCATGTGTTGACCGAGCATGTGGAGTGTGGGAGTGGGCATGAGCATGCTGGCCCCATCCCCTGCCTCCACATGATTGCTGGCTCACAAGCTCCCTCCGTATCATGGGGGATGCTGCTCTCTGAATGTTCATCATCACTGGGAGCATACACATGGACACTCCTGGCAATGGCATAGAGGCATAGGCAGGGGGGAAGCAACCTTATGCACACTTGCCACACATCGAATCAACACTTGGAGGAGTCGTAAATTGGCTTTTGTATTTCCAAGAACTGGAGGCGACACAGCAGATGGCAACAGATGCAGATGGCAATACTGTGTCTGTACACTAGTATTCAGGTTCAGGGTATGCTTCTGATCATAAAGGTACAACTATCCTGTCCCAGCCAACAGAATTTAGTCAGCATTTGCACTCTGACCAAGAACCTCACGTGTCGGTCATCCACAGCCACGTTTGTTACTGTGATCAAACAAAGTCTGGAAATTTGAGCCGGATTTTTTTCTACAGTGCAAAATACTTGCTTTTGTTCTGCTACAATTTTGGGGTTCCTTTGAATTTATTTGTCTTTGATCATCTCATCCCTTCCTTATCCAGTCCCAGAATGTGATCTTTCTTTTCACCTTGTAGGGTCCATGCCTACTTAGGGTCCTCAGTTTACCATGGGACTAACCAAATACCAAGCCTCAGAATTTCTCTCCAGCACAGTAATCAGGGCACTCTCCGGGAATCTACCTCCCCACCCCCACCCCCTGTATGCAAAACCGTGGAGACTGGCCCAGACTCATGGGTATTCCTAAGAAGCTTAATTTGGGTTGAATCTGTAGAAAAGGTCATAAATAATACCAGACCAACCTTAGAACATTACACTACGAGCTAGCATACCGAAAATACCTAGGGATATTGCTGGGTTTATCATGTTTGAATGGGCTGTATCAAGTGTGGAAGGTGTCGTAGGTGTACTGCCTTACTATAAATAACCAGATTATAGGTTTTAGGAAGCCTTTTTTTGACAGGCTGATTCATTCTCAGCTACTTTACCATAGCAGTGGAAACAATGCAGTGTTTCCTGTCTGGATTCCTCAAAGGTCCGGAGCTCACTAGAAACAAAAATAAATTTTCCACTGGGTGGCACACTTTTTTATTTTATTTTTTAAAAAACATTTCTATGCTACTTTTTCACCCGACTCAGGGTCCCCAAAGTGTCAAACATTTTACGCATTAAAACAGCAGTTAAAGTACAAATATATATAAAATATTTAAAACAATTAAATAATACATTTGGCCCCGGTCATATGGGCCAGAAAACATGGGGGAGGTGTGGCTGTTCACCCTGGAGCAAAATAAGGTGCGGTAGCCCAATCACATGGGCCACCGGGTTGCCATGCTCCAGCTCTGAGTGCTGATCAAACTGCGCTGGTGTAAAGTGCGCATGCGGCGTTGAGGGGGGGGGGGCGGGCCGCTGTTGGTGTCTTGCGTGTGTGCATGCACCATTTGGCATTGGTGCGCATCCCATGGAAACTTACAACATCCGGTTTGCCCCGGGACATGGGTGGGCATCAGATGCCGCGGGATACTGGTGCTCCCGCGATCAGACGCCTGCCTTTGCCCCGGGGTTTCCGGAAACTAGTGCTTCTTCCCTGGTAGTTTTTTACACCGCATCTTTGGAGGGAAGCTGCAGGTTGGCCACAGGAGTGCTACACCTCCCAGATGTGCCTGTGTGATCATGCACGGAAACTCCACAGGGCTACCGTGCCTTCAGCGGGGCAAATGCTCCATGTGAACGGGGCCATAAATGCATAAACACACACATTTGCAAACAGGGAAGAGGGCTAAGAATGTGAGAGAGCATAAGAGAAGCCATATTGGGTTTCCCCAACATGCCTACATCACTTCTGGGTTATGTAGGCATGTCACATTAATTTCCAGCATTCCTCCCTTTTGGGGGGGCTGAAAGTCAGAGACCCCCATCCCCACCAGGGGGTCTGGCATCCCTAATGAAACAAGACTAGGGTGATTTGACCTCTATGACCCACAGCAGGAAACATTCTGGTGGAAACATTCTGTACCAACTGTAATTTCTGGGCAGTGTTCAAGGGCAGCCCTGCATAGAGCACATTGTAGAAGCCTAATCTAGATGTTACCAGAACATATACCACAGCTGCTAGATGTTTTCTGCCCAGGAAGGGCTGCATCTGGCTCACCAGTTGAAGGTGGTGAAAGGTGTTCCTGGCCACCACTGTTTAATAAGAGGCCTAGGGTCTAGCAGCACTCCCAAGCTACAAACCTGCAAACCTGTCTACAACAGGTAATATCCTATTTCCTGGGTTGAAACTTACGTCCACCCCCACCAGAAGCACTTCAGTTTTTTGGGATTAAGTTTTGGCATTAAGTTTCAGCATCCATCCCAAACTGCCTCTGGGCATCTGTTCATGGTTTCCACAGCCTCTCTAGGATCTGCTGATAATCTGTAGAGGGATGTATTGGTCTCGAGCTATTATTAAGAAAAGCTGGAATTTAGAGGGAGCCACACTGGAAGGGCAATTTGAGTCCTTTAGGTTAAGCTTTCCTCTTTTCATATGCTGAATAGAGGGTCAATGCTAAAAGATTCACTTCACCTGGAAATATCTTTTAAAAATTAAGTTATCCCCAGAATTACAGCTCACCTCCATACTACAAATAGCAGATCCCCTGGAGAAAATGGACTCTTTGGAGGGCTGACTTTAGGGCACTGTACCCCACTGAGGTCCCTGTCCTCCCCAGGCTCCATCCTCAAATCTCCAGAAGTTTCCCAGCATGGATCTGGCAACCCTACCCTCCCAATCCTTACTGGTGGCCAGAGGGAACCAGGCAACCCTACCAACAAGTGTAAGAATGACTATTCTCCATCTGAATATCACTATAAATCAATTACATCATCCTCTGGATAGAGAAGGGCTGTCTCAATCTTCCTAAATTTAACAAGTTAGGTCTCAAGGTCCAAGCAATTGAGAAAGTCCAGACTGAGCTTCCTGTCTGTGGTGAAGAAAGCCACTTTTTAGGCTAGTTGCAGGTCTCTGATCTTCTGATGCTTTGAAGAGCTGTGAATCAACATCCTTTTTCAATCAAAGTCTGTACATTAAATGAAAAGTTAAAGATATTTTCCAGGACTCAATCATAGCTTCATACTATTCACTTCTGCCCTGCTGCACTTGTTCCTGAGGAGGATAGTCATGCAACAGGGGGGGAAAAACGTGTGAAGAATGAATGGCCTAAGGAAGTCACTGTTGGTTTTGGAATTGTCATATTTAAATAAAAAGAGGGCAGTTATAAACAATCCATTTAGTGAGGAATTTATTGGGGGTACAGCATGGAGAAAATGAGGCCTAGTGCAGTATGAAAGCCATATTGCTGCCTTCTTCCTTCAATTTATCAAGCATCCACAAAACAGCTGCTTTGAAGAACAGAAACAATTCAAAATCAATGAAAAATTATCTCAGAAGCTTCCCTACTAACATAGATTCATTTCATGACAAAACTAATCATTTTGGATCCAACCATTGTTTTGCCACAACTTTGTTAATTTTAATTCAAAGCTCCATGTTTTATCTCACATGATGAACTTAAAAAAACTTAATTGGACTAACTAGAAGCTTTTGCTGTCACAGTATTTCCCACTTGTTCCCAAATATTTCTTTAGATAGTTTTAAAATAGTAATTGCTGGTTATCTTGTTTGGAATAAAAGAAATATATGAGAACGCTAGCCCTTACTTAGTGTTTGTGAAGATTCACAGAAGAATGGCGGTATAACCCATACAAAGACTATTTGATCAGGTTTAGGCAACCAGAACCTTGCTTTCTCTGACCTGCTTCATGTTTAACGTGTGGATGAGTTCCTGCTTATCCACTGTGTGTCTCCATGTGAATGCCCTACCATGGACGATGGTGCTTGTCAAAAACCGTGCGGTAACATTTCCCCACTCATTGCTAAATACATGGCTATTATATCTTTAGTTCATGTTTGAAGGGCAGGGATGCTGGCCTATTAGTACACAGGATTGCAGCTGTGAAATCTGCACAATTTATGCTCAAGAGCGGTCCACAATCCTGCTTTGCATGAGTTCACTGCTCATGTTTTATCATTGATTACATAAGTCATGGATCTTGTTCACCAGAAGAGTGTTCAGCAAATCTGAGGCCTACAAATTGGGGGACTTTTCTAGTAGGATCCTGACATCTATATGTTCCAGTGCAGGAGTACCTGTGTCGGAGTAGCACAGTTCTTCAGGCATAATTTCTGGTGTGATCATCCTTGGAACTAAGCCAGTAAAATACAGGTGAAAAATCTAGGTTGTTATTCATAATGTTGGTTTACCTCCTTGGTAACCTTTGAACTGTAAGTGCTCTGGCTTCCCATAGGAAGGCACCCAATGCCTAAGGGGATAGTTCAAAGTACTATTCAGGGTTGCAGACTCCTGACTCATGTTGTTAAAAAAATCACAGCAATGCTTTGAAAACCTATCCTCATGTGTCAATTTTCCTTTCTGGCAATGAAATGAAAAACAGACCTTAGAAGCATTTATTTATTTATTTATTTATTTTTAAAAGAAAAGTACTCTGTATAATATGCTAGTAAATCAACTAGCTCTCAGACTTCGCCTGTCTTTTCCCAGTCTTACATTTTATCATTGGCTTTGATTTTTATGCAGGATTATGGAAACAAGTACTTTCAACAGACATTGAAGGCCTGCAAAGGAACCTTGGATTGAGCAGGACTAGAATTTTACTATTGTGTACAAGGACAAAAGAGAGGGAGGGTTAGATTACGTCTCTATTAGTGTTAATATCGTCCAGTGATGTTTATATTTATATTTAATTTTTAATGTGTGTAGTACCTAGGGTTGCCAGCTCTGCGTGAGGAAATACCTGGAGATATTGGGGGTTGAGCGTGGAGAAGGTTGGGTTTGGGAAGGGGAGGGACCTCAGCAGGCTATAATGCAAAGCAGCCATTTTCTCTGGGGGAACTGAATATAGATATAATTGCTAAAGATGAAGTCCTGTGGTCAGAGCTCTGAAGGCCCAGTTGAATATCCCATCCCCCTCCTGTCTAGGCAGCAAATGGATTTATGCTTGTGCACAGAGACTAATGGACCCAATTGGGTTTCAGAATGTTCTGCGGTATCCGATTCCCCTCAGTGATTCATTAGATGAGCTGATAGAGGACTGGAACTCCTGTCCCTCTGAAGCCATGAATGAACTTGCCACCCAACATCCTCTTTGCTCCCAGTCTAAAATATCTCCCGGGTACACTCTGGAACTCAGGGAGATGAAAACGGGAGCTTAGAGTGAGTTTGGTGGTGAATTTGTGATGAAGCTGTAAGAACATCTTATAGGTAATTTATGAAGTCCTATGAGATGGGGGTGAAGGGCGTGGAACAATGGTCACTACGGGTGTGGAGGGGGAGGTATTTGTGAATTTTCTGCATTGTGCAGATGACCCTGGAGGTCCCTTCCAACTCTATGATTCTATGATTCTATAATTCTATGATTCTAAGGCTGCTAAGAAGGAGTTCTATACAGCCTCCAGTGCATCCGCTAGCTCTCGCCCAGCACAGTTGTTTAGGATAATTAGGTCTAACGTCTCTCACAGAGAGAACCCAAAATACTAGGAATTTGGTCATTAGCTGTGAGGATTTTGCAAGCTTTTTTGTGGAGAAAGTCTTGTTACTCTGCCATGATCTCCCAGCCAACATTGATAGAGTAAGTGAACTGGAGGCCCTTTGGCTGTCTTTGAATTCAGTGTTTGACAGCTTTAGCCCACTCTCCCAGGCTGACTACATGCCTCATGGGCCCATGTCCTTCATGGCTAGTGAAAGCTGATGGTGAGGAAATCCAGGGTCCCTGGTAGACATTATCAATCTGTTACTGGATTTGGGGGTCTACCTAGAGGCATTGAAAGGGGCTGTGGTTGTACCACTCTTTAAAAAAGCCAACTTTGGATCCTTTAAAGTTAAGGTAAACTCTAGGGGGCAGTACTCATCTCTGTTTCCAGGCCGAAGAACCAGCACTGTCCAAAGACATTTCTGTGGTCGTGTGCACCAAGACGCACAGAACACTGTTACCTATTTATCTACTTGCAATGTCTTGCTTTTAAACTGCTAGGTTGGCAGGAGCTGGGGCCATAGATGGGAGCTCACTCCGACATGTGGCACTAGCGTCTTGAACTGCTGGACTACAGACCTTCTGGTCTGCAGCTCAGTGTCAACCTCTGAGCCACTGCAGCCCCTTTGGATCCTTTAGCTCTGTCCAATTGCCACCCAATCCTGAATCTTTCATTTCTGGATAAGGTAATTGTGAGAGTGGTTGCAGAACAGTTCCAGAATTTCCTGGAAGACACATTGGCCCTGGATCCATTCCAGTCTGTCTTCTACCCCAACCATGAGACAGAGATGGCTTTGGTCATACTCATGGATGAACTCCACAGACAGCTGGATTGAGGTGGGTCAGCGCTACTGTTACTGTTGAATCTTACAGCGGCGTTTGACACGGTTGATCATGATCTTCTGACCCACTGCCTTGTCAACGTAGGAGTTTGTGGGGTAGTCTTGAAGTGGCTTACCTCATTTCTCCAAGGTCGGGGACAGAAAGTGGTGCTGGAGGACAGGATGTCAGTCACCTAGGTACCCCTTGGTATGTGGGGTTCCTTGGGGGCAGTCCTCTCTCCAATGTTATTCACAATCTATATGTTGTATACTGGGGTCTTTGCAGGAAGACTCAGTGATTCAGCATATTGATCAGCTCAGTTTATTAGCACGTGTACACAACAGCAACAACCAGCCTGCGTGGTCTCGTATTTATGGGACCCCAGCACCTTCCTAGTCCACCTCCCCTCTTGCTACTGGTGGGTTTGAACTTCCCTCCAGGGATCCTATTGGTGTTCCTAGGAACCTTGGTCCCTTTTTTATTCAGGACCAAGCTCGGACTAAGGACACAACACTATATGTATTCCCTTGCCCAACTGGTGTGGTGATTTGGGCTGGGGTGTCACCAGTATGCTGATGACACCCAGCTTTATCTGTTGATGGATGGTGGGCACTACCGTGCCAGTAAATGTGGCTGTGGTGGGGTGACTGAAACAGAGCTGGCTGAGACTGAATCCTTCTAAGACAGAGATTCTGTGGCTGGGGCAGGGAAATTCTGGTCTGGTTTTCAACTCTCAGCTCTTCACAGTGTGCCCTTAAGAATGGCACCAACTGTTAAGAGCCTGGGTGTGATTCTGGATGCCTACCTACCAATGGAGGCCCAGGTCACTAAGGTTGCCAGACTGGTGTTCTTCCAACTGTGCCAGGTCAGGCAACTGGCCCTCTACCTGTCTTGCCCTGATCTAGCCACAGTATTCCATGCAATAGTCACTTCCAGACTGGACTACAGGGGGAATCTTAGTTGGAAAAGTCCTAGAGTTTGGTGATGGAGCCTGGGGAGGATGGACCTCAGTGGGGTACAATGCCATAGAGTCCGCCCTCCAAAGCATCCATTTTCTCCAGAAGAACTAATCACTGTAGTCTGGAGATCAGCTGTAATTCCAGGGGATCCCCCGGTCCCCTTGAAGGCTGGCATTCCTAATTATGGCCTCACAATAGGAAATAGCTGCAGCCTTAATAATGTAAATGCTCTTCTTAGGAAGAAGTGAGGAAGGAATCTTCCAGTCTTAAGTGTAAAGATTGTATTCTTCACATTGGGCTGACTAGATGCAGCTGGCCCCTCTCTTCCAGCAACCGCTCACCAGCTGCTGCGCCGTCCCTCCAGGTGATCCTGCTGGCCATGGGGAGGCTTGGGCGGCTGCTGCTCCTGCCACCACTGTGTGTGTGTAGGGGGGGGCGCTGCTGCTGCTGCCGCCATTGCCCCATGAAAAAAGGCTCCACCATCTCCGCCATCCTCCTTGCCACCCCATCCAGGCTGCCAGAGCCCCCGCCTCTCGTTCCGCCTCCAGGGCCATCTTCGTGCGTTTTTTGTTTTTTTAAAGCTTCCGGTTTGAGCACTTGACTAAACATGCACTTAATAAATCCATTATTAAATGTTAAACGGATTTATTAAGCGCATGTTTGCTCAAGCGCTCAAACCGGAAGCTTTTTAAAAAAAATACACAAAGAGCGGTCAGACGGCCCTAATCACGATCATTGCGAAAGATGGACTGTCCAGATGGGTGAAATCGCGCATTCAAACTGCAAGTGCCAGGAAAACACCTGATTTTCCAGGGGTCAGGAAGACCCGGCAGCATTGCGAGAGTGAGCCTGCTTCGGGGTGGGAGGCGGATTGGCGCGTGTGAATGTGAAACTGACATGTGCATGGGAACAGCAGTGAACCCTGATCAAAATGTCAGTGTGACCGCACCCTCAGACAGTTCATATCAAGTGGATCCAGCTTTCACTGAGGCAGGAGTTGCAGATCCCGTGACCCACAGTCCTGTATAGACATGACTGAGTGCTGCAAATGACTGGAAGGGCGGGTCAAAGTATTTCCTTTTGGCCCCAAACAGGATAACTATCTTGTCTACAGGGAAATGATATTTTAAATAGTGATTTCAGTGTTTAGAGTGTTTCCTATACATTACCACCTTGTAATCCTGACAACAGCCTTGTAAGATATGCTAATACCCTGATCCCTGTTCTGCAGACGGAGGAGGGACTAAAGCAAGGGTGGCTTGTAAAGAGGCATTTTTCATGGCTGTCCAGAGCTTCCTCCCTGCTGGGGAGGGTTTTATGGATCCACCATTAAGTTTAGAGCAGCTTCATTTCCTTGCCTGTGCAGAGTTCTTTCTTGGAGAGACTGTGTGCTTACAGGTTTTCTGTTTCATGCTTTGCAACAGCTAAGCTCTTTCAGAGAATGATTGTCTCCCCTCTTGGGGTGCCAAAAGCCAGCCTCTGTACCCATTGTGTAATCCTGTCTGCCTTTCTTCAGATGCCAAAACACCTCCTTGTGTCTGTTCCAGCCTTCCACCTGCCTTTTGGAGTTGCCAAATTCTGCCTCCACCCACTCAGCAAGAGAGAGATTTAATTGTTTATAAAACAGGGGCACTTTTTTCTGTACTATGTGTTTTCCTTCCAGAACTCCTTTACTTATGGAAACTCTTTGACAGATGGAAATGTAACAGGTGCTGCTAGACCCAGCATGCAGAGGCAGTGGTGGGCAAATCTGCACCTGTTATTCTTCTGTCCATTATTCAGGTTGCATTTAGGGAGGGTCTAGAAGGCCCAAAGGAAGCAACCTGATCAGAATTTAATTCTAAAGCTGTTCAATAAAAGCTACCTAGGACTAGGTTCAGGCATATGTGTTGGCAGGATTTAAATATGCAGAGGAAGTGGAGTACTGACTGTTCAGAGAAAAATAAGTGGGATTTTTTAAAAAAATATATAGAAGAACAATAGAAGAAGAACATAGAAGAGAGAAAGCCTTACTGTCTAGCCTAACTGCTGAAGAAGTAACAACAAGAAGAAGGAAGTTCTGCAGGAGCAGGAAGTCTCCAGAAGAGCCAATCAGGAGACAGCAAGGACACAATTTGAAAAAGTGGGAAGTCCCTAATATAGCTATGCTAACTACCAGTCCTTCAGCCATCCTCCTGTAGGTTGATCTCCAGATCTTCTTCATAAGGCTGCACTATAGGCGTTGCATATTCCAACAATATGAACTCATGGTTTATTTTAACTGTAAGTTTGTGGAGACAGGACTTGGCTCACAATCAATCAAGTCCTGGTTTGCCTCAAGAAGTGCTGGTTTCATTATTTTTTTCTCTAGCCAGGCACCTCAGTAATGTGGAAGTGTACAAGGAAGCATCAAGGAACAAGCCAGAATTAAGCAGGGAGGTCCATGTTTGCACATCACATGAAACCATAGTTTCAAACCAACTTTAGGCTATGGCCCAATCTGCATCTAGCATATGCTCTGTTGTTTTACCAAACCCACCCTGGAACAGAAAAAGATGCAGCTCAAAACCACATTCAAATACCCCAGGCCAACACTGTAGTGACTGCAGAGTCACCCCTGAATGGCCATAAAATGGCCATAAATCTATGCAGACAGTTCCATAAAAGTGAGAGATCGAAGGAAGGGAAAGCAGCATGCAGTCGGGACACTGCCATAAAATCTGACTATCAATCAAAGTGAAACTGCCATGTAATGCAGAGGGGAATTTCTGTTTCAGCGTGGGTTTGGTAAAACAGCGGAGCAAATGCTAGATGCAGATTGGGCCCCTGATTTCTGATCAGTCAAGAGGGCCATGCAGGGCTAGGCCAGGGGAGAGGCCTTTTTCAGGGCCGCCTTTGCCTCCCAGTCTGCCCCTGACCATAACTAAAAGGATTGCCGCTCTGGGTTAGGAAATACCTGGAGATTTGGGGGGTGGAGCCTGAGGAGGGTGGGGTTTGGGGTGGGGAAGGACCTCAGCAGGGTATAGTGCCATAGAGTCCACTCTCCAAAGCAGCCATTTTCTCCAGAGGAACTGATCTCGGTCATCTGGAGATCAATTTTAATAGCATATCTCCAGATGCCACCTGGAGGTTGGCAGCCCTAACCATAGTTAGTAAGGTGGTCTGCATTTGGACAAACACACTAGTCATAGTTAAATTAAACCCCTGGTTTGCATTATGCCTGAACTGAGCCAATGTTTCACTGTTTTGTTCATGGTTAGCCATGATTTTCTTTGCATTGTGTATTCTTCCCATCTCTGTCACACCACCCCTTTCAAAAAGATAGCTCTCTTATACAGACATGCTAGGTGCAGTGTTCTAAACATTGTTTTTAATATGTGGACTTCTTAGCACTCAGCGGGATTTAGATACTTCTACAGGAAGGCCTGTCAGCCCTGCAGGAAGCTAGGCTTCCTGTTTGCTGGCCATAGAGAATTCTGAGAAGCGTTTTCCACTGCTTGGTGAAAATGGAGCGCACCTAACCCTATCAGCACAATGCTGTTTGATGGTGAAATTGATAATGCATTCTGCTGATGGGTCACTTCAGTTATTTGTTGACTCACTTTCTTCCCTCTTTCCTTCCCCCTTCCTTCCCCTCTCAATTCTGCTTCCCATGTCAATCTAAGACAACATCAGCAGGGTGTCGGAATAGAGAGGTTTAAAGACCTTCCCTCATTATGTCAGAAAGTTGTTCATTTTCCAATTTAGATTAATTACAATAACTATATTAAATAACAAGATTCATTGGTTTGTATTTTCAGTAGGTCATGGATGAAAGCATATTCCTGGCTGTTTTCAGATGGATGTTTTGCCCTAGTTCAGTGTCAAAACTAGAGCTGGGTTTCTTTTTTTTAGTATCCACATGACCCCCATCCCCTAATTGTTCACTTTCAAGTTTTCCCTGTGTTTTGCTCTGATCTTTGGTTTTGGTATGATATTCTGCAAAAGATTGCAGTCAGAGCATGTATGCACGTCATGTGGATGGGAAGGCGTGCATTTTTACAGTCCTGTAGCTGAGGATGCACCTGCCTGCCCATCCATCTCTATGTTCAACGTAGGAGCAGCTGCTGCTGTGGCTGCTGCTCATGCCCACCAGCCCCTTCTTTCACAGCACCAGCAGCTGCACCTGCTCACCTATCCCTCTGCTCACAATGGCAGCTGCTGCTCACACCTGCCCATCTGCCTGCTCCACTCAGGGCAAGGACTGCTCCTCACTTGGCTGGGGTAACCCCAACAGCAGCCCACTGGGACTTTTCTACCCCGGGCTTTGTATTACCACAAGGCTTTTGGAAAAGCTTTTAAGAGAAAGGTAATAGCTACTACTGGTTTTTTCAAAGGCCCAAACAAGTCCTCCAGAGTGTGTGTATGGAGGGAGGGAATGGGAGCCTCAGAGGACTGAGTCAAAGAAAGTGTGGGGAAATCTACCTTGAGGGAGCTCTATGGCCAGGCATGTGGAAGTGACGTTTACTTAGAATCCTGAGGCTGGGAGCACAGAGGAAGCTTGTTTTGAGCTGTTGATAACAGAATATAGGACAATTTTAAGCTATCGAGATTTTCTAGCATACCTTTAACAATGAGGATGCTCACCTTCTTTGTTCTTAGAACAGTGCAGGACAGGCTATTGCTAAGCAAATGAATGCAGCATAAGACAGGAGAAGGAGAAATGCCTTCCACAATGTGTAATGTAGGTGTCATAAAGCATGCCTACATAATCTGTAAACAAATTTATAATCTATGTAGCTTCAAGAAAACCCCATCAAAAAACCTTGATACAAGTGTCTGAGTGCCCTCCCAGAAAACAGTAGACTCACACTTTCCTATTCTGTCCAGATCCTTCTGATGTCCTAACTACCTTCTTCAAGGACTGGGTATGTTGAGGTCATAAGTATGTGTTCCAGGCACCTGAAAGCTTTCTTCTCAGTTCCTGTAATATATATCCCAAAGATGATGACTTGTTCCAATTGACAATGGACAATTCTTTCTCATTGGATTGTCCTAACTGGAGGGCAGACACTTTTCTCCATCTCTCAGCAGTGAATTGCATACTTTTCTCCCCAAGTCCAGAACCTTGAAATTATCCTGTTTGCCTACAGAATGTTATTTATTTATTTTCTTATTATGAGATTTATACCCCCCCTCCCCGCGAGGCAGGCTCAGGGAGGCTTCCAATCAGTATAAAATACATAAATAAAACATATTTAAAATACAACAATGAACAACACATTATAAATACAAATATAAAACAATTTACAAAATACAGAATACAAAGTACAAAATACTGGTGGTGGTTAAACCATTAAACCGATGTTTCACAATATCTGGAGAAACTAGTGTTCCTTACCTGCCAGCTCCAATGACCCTTGCTTGGTAATCAATGCTAGATTTTCCCGGTCTATGGCTGCACTGGCAGCCTTCAGGCAGCCGCTCGATTGTAGCATTATGGGCTGGGCACTCCAGCGGTGGCGGCGGCCCCTAATTGAATGCCTGGCGGAAGAGCTCCGTCTTACAGGCCCTGAGGAACTGAGAAAGATCCCGCAGGGCCCTGATCTCCTCTGGGAGCTCATTCCACCAGACAGGGGCCGCCACCGAAATGCCACAGCTCTAGTGGCAGCTAGCCTGGCCTCCCTTGGGCCAGGGAGGGTCAAACGATTTTGCAACCGAGACCGTAGTGCTCTCTGGGGTATATACAGGGAAAGGCAGTCCCGTAGATATGTTGGACCCTGGCCATATAGGGCTTTAAAGGTGAGAACCAGCACTTTGAAGCGGACTCAGTATGCTATTGGCAGCCAGTGCAGTGACCTTAGCACAGGCTGGATGTGCTCCCTTCTAGGGAGGCCCATCAGCAGCCTGGCCGCGGCATTCTGCACCAGCTGCAGCTTCCGGATCTGCGACAGAGGCAGCCCCAGGTAGAGAGCGTTACAGTAGTCTAGTCTCGAGGTGACCATCGCATGGACCACTGTAGCCAGGTCAGCTTGGTCGAGGAAGGGAACAAACTGCCTAATCAGCCTAAGGTGATAAAAGACCGACTTGGCAGTGGCTACTACCTAGGCCTCCATGGTAAGGGAGGAATCCAGGAGGACTCCCAGGCCCCAAACCTCCGGTGCCGGGACCAATAAGGCCCCACCGAAGGATGGGAGCGGAATCCCCACCCCCAAACCACCTCAACCCAGGACCTCCATCTTTGCCAGATTCAGCTTTAGCCAACTCAGTCTAAGCCACCAAGCCACGGCCTGCAGCACCTGGTCAAGGTCTTCTGGTACGAAGTTTGACTGGTTGCCCAACATCAGATAGATCATCTTTGTCTTGTCCCTCAAATGTTTCTGTGTTTACAGTCTTAAATGCAGGGCTATTTTTGGGCATGAACGCATAGGAACAGAGTTCCGGCTGGCTCTCAAGTTGGCCATGCCCAGAAGAACTCATTAGCATAACAGGCCACACCCAACAGGACCCAACAGCAGAAACTCATTAGGATTGGCTACATTTGGGGTGTGTGGCCTAACATGCAAAGGAGTTCCTGCTACCAAAAAGCCCTGGGTTTTGACAACAAACAAGGTAAACAAAATAAGAAGCAAGAGGTGGGTGTGGCTGGATGACCACGCTTCTGGTAACATGGGTGTGTGTGGCCTAATATGCTAATGAGTTGTGCTGTCAGGGGTGTTGCCTAATATGCTAATGAGTTTCTGTTGTTGGGTGTGACCTATTATGCCAATGAGTTCCTGCTGGGCTTTTTCTACAAAAAAAGCCCTGCTTAAATGTATAGACAAGATAGATGGATACTTTCTCCCCTTTCAATCTTCATTTTTTTAATCAAAGCCGCCCTGAGCCTGCTTTGCGGGGAGGGTGGGGTATAAATTTGACAGTAAATAAATAAATAAATAAATAAATATTTTTTTCAACCCCTTCATCTTAACTGAAAGAAACAACTTAAATAGAATTCCTGCTCTGAGTGATAATCGAAAATCTCATGAAGCCTGAGCTACTTTCCTGGCTGCTTGTTAGTGTTAGCTGGTCTCTTGAAGGCAGGAGAGACAGCTCAATAAGCAGCGTCACAGGAGTACACATGTCTCACCCATGGGGTTCCTCTAAAACTGTCCAGCCATTCCATATGGGGTTCTTAGTTTGAAGAAAAAAGGGTACCATGTGGTAGAGGCAACTGTAAATCAGAATTTAAGAATAGTAGCTAGGCAAAATCTGAGCTTGGGTCACAATAGCACCAGTTCTCCACCCCCACTGCCTAGTGTTATAGAACTAACGATAATATTTGTTTGAAGTTTCAGATAGTTGTTTCATGTCTAGCATCTGTGGAGGATAGCTCCACCCTTAGAAACTGTTAATGAAGCTTCCTGAATGGTTTATGTCATACCTTGGTTAATGTCATCACTTGATTGGTTGGTGGCCACTGGTGCTTTTCTTTATTTTCTCTGTTTTTAAAGAAATATATATTTAAGTGAGCAATTTTGGAAACACGATTCCCACATCAAAATCAGAAAACAAAGGCTGCAATCCTACTCTTTCCTGGGAGTAAGTCCCACTGAATAAAATGGGACTGTCTCCTGAGAAGACTTGTCCCAAATAATCTGATCACATGGAGTCGGACTCTTTGCAGTGCAGATTACTGCAAAGTGTTGAGCACCAGACGTTTCAAAGGGAAGCTCAGGATAATGGATGGGAACAAGTAAACTCTTCAAATGGCAACTTTCCACAACTGTATTCAATTTTGGATCATCCCATTATTTAATTTTATTCCACTTTCCAATAAATTTTATTTCCAAATTTCATTTTCATATTCTTTCCATTATCTGTCCCTAGAGATGAAACCAAGATGAGTAGTTTCAAAATATTAACAGACAGAAATATATTAAAAGAATACAGAAGATGGTCTAAGATCCAAGGTCAGAGAAAGGAGTCCTGAATCAAAGTCCAGTAAAATGTAATTGAAATATTCCCATTGATTTAAATGGGCATTAATTAGATCTGGTCTTAAAATGCTGTAAAAATATTAATTACCATAGAAGATTAGATTAAATTAATGGTCAATATCTATGTCTTCTAGAACAGGGGAGACAGCTTCTTACTTCTTCTTTCTTTTCTTTTTATTTCGGTGGGAGGATATGTTTATTTCCAAACCAGGACTTGGAGCCTAAACATGTATCATAAGCTACATTTAAAAATGATGTAATTAGGAAATGACACTGTAATTTTTAATGACCCCTTCCCCCTACTCTAAATACTTAACGTTGGAACAGCTAAAGCTGTGATGAGTTGTAGCAATAAATATTGACAGGTCAGTTCCACATAAGATGAGGAACCATCAAGCAGTCCGCACTGCAGACAAAAGTACTTGTGCAGTGGATCACGATGTTATCTGCATTGTGTCTAGTGATGTTATAACACACACTTCTTCCTGCCACAGTAGGTATAATCTGTTGGAATAGTCAATGTCTGATGTATAAAGAAGAAGAGAAGACCCTGAAGGGGGCAGCAAGAAGACAATTAGGATAGTGAGATCAACACCTTCTCTCCTTGTAAGTGTCGTTCTTTGTCTGTCTCCAGATTACTACTCTTAGGGCAATGTCCTGCTTTTTCTGGGAAGTTCCACACTCAGTCTTGCCCACTCTCTCAGCTACAGATGTAGTTAGCACCCTATCTCTTGTCTCCTCTTTATTATCAAGTAAGTTCCCAAATAAACCTTTATCTATACTTTAATCAGATTGTGCACCATTGCTGTGTTAATTACTCTGCCAACATAATCTTGCTCTCTTCCATGCCCTCACAAGTTGGGCCTATAGAAGCATCAAGTATAAATATAGCCAAATTCTCCTGCATCCAGGAGCACAATGTTTGATATCCTATGTAACATCGGCCTAGGAAAACCTGCTACTCTGTGGCTGACTAGGCAAATTTGCTCATTTTTCTCAGGTTCTATTTGATTTGATTTGATTTATTTGACATATCCAGGGCTCATTTCCAGCAGAAACGAGCCGGGGTGGCATTCCGGCAGTAAGAAGCCCAGGAGCGGCAAGCCCCACCCCCAGCAGCCCTAAATCGGGCCAAGAGGGAAGCAGCATGCATGTGCTGCCTTCCTCTGCTTGCCGCCACTGCCACACCGCCGCCACCAGCCAGAAGGCAAAGTATGTTGGTGGGGGTGTAAAGCAGGGGTTTGTTTCAGGTGGGGGCAGACTGGCTGGTGTGGGGTGTGGGGGAGCTTGATCGGTGTGTGGGAGAGCTGCAGGCAGCCTGGCTCGTGCAGGGGGGTGGTGGGGCTTGATCAGGGATGGGGTGGGTGGGAGAGCCACGGGTGGCCTGGCTGATGTGGGGGTGGTGGCGGGGGCTTGATCGGGGTGGGTGTGGGTGGGAGAGCCGCGGGCAGCCTGGCTGGTGTGGGGGGTGAGCAGGGGCTTGATCGGGGTGGGGTGGGGGAAGAGCCGCAGGTGGCCTGGCTTGTGCGGGGGTGTGTGTGGCAGAGGCTTGATCAGGTGGTGTGTGTGTGTGTGCTGGTTTCCTTCCTTCCTCCCTCCTGATCTCTTTGCCTTCTTTCCCTCCCTCTTTCTTTTCCTTCCTTCCTCCCATCTCTCTCCCCCCTCTCCCTCCCTCCCTCTCTCCCTCCCTCCCTCTCTCCCTCTCTCTCTCTTCCTTCCTTCCTTCCTTCCTTCCTTCCTTCCTTCCTTCCTTCCTTCCTTCCTTCCTTCCTTCCTTCCTTCCTTCCTTCCCAAAGTTAGAAGAACAAAACAGAAAGGAGGGGATAGAAGATTAAAATTACTCAGTAAGAGTTTGAGAGTGCAAACCTCAGATTTACAAAGTAAAATTAATAGAGAAAAGTCCATCTATATGAGGATGAAGAGATAACAATATGATCATAGCAAACATGTTCTGTTACATTTGCTTTTTTCTTAGGTACTGAATGTACTCAGAATTGTTATGTCATAGATTTTTTTTAAAAAAATGGTCATTTCCTCTTTTTGGGGGGGAGTGCTGTGGTCTCATTACCTGTAGATTTTTGGGGTGGAGCCTGAGTGGTGCGTGTTGCCTTCTGACATACTTCCAGTGATGTCAGGGGGCATGACATATGCAAATAAGTTATGCTAATGAGTTATGCTAATGAGCTCCTGAACCTGTTTTTCTACGATATGACCCCTGCTTATATCCCACCCTCCCCTGCGAGTGGGCTCAGGGTGGGTTACAGCATTTCAATCAACAACAGAAGAACAATAAAACATTAGGGTTTAAATAGAACAAACAAACAAAATTGACATTAAACGATAAAATTTAAGATCGAGTTTCAGCCCAGTCCAATAGATGGCAACTAGTCAAGGCAGATTCATAGTGCATCCTGCAGTGATGCTCTGTTGGTCTGTGTGAGCAGGCCAAATTGTAATGAGTGCTGTAAGCACTGCAGCAGTGCAAGCAGTGTGAGCAGGGGAGGCTGAGCACTGTAGAATTGTAATAAATCCCACAGAGACCTGATTTCAACTGGAGACATGTTCCACCAGGCCAAGGCCAGGGCCAGGGCAGAGAAAGCTCTCACCCTGGTCAAGGCTAAGCAAATGTCTTTCAGGTCAGGGACTGCCAGAAGATGTTGCTCCACAGAGCATAAAGCTCTCTGGGGCACATATGGGGAGAGATGATCCCTTAGATATGTTGGTCCCTGGCCGCAAAGGGTTTTGAAGGCAGAGTGCAGATATGGAGTAAAGCAGAGCACAAGCTGTTTAAAGAATAAAGCTGGTTTATTAAGAAGAGAACAAACTTTGTAAGAAAGGAGAGAGAGAAAGGCTGCAGTCACACATGCCAGTTGGAGTGGAGGGGAAGCAAGGCTATTTCCTCTGGAGGAATTTGACTCGCAGTTGCGACATCAAACATCCCTCTGTGCTGCGGGCTCAGCCTGTCACTATATGATCAGATGCCACTGCAGGTAAGTCTTTTCTTTTGCCATGTGTTTCCCATGCGCATAAATGAGGAATTGCACCTTTGCACTGAGGGTTCCCCATGTAGTTTGCGATTATGCGCAGACTGTGAAGGGAGAGGAAATGGCACTGAATCGGGATGGAATGATCAGACCATCCTGGCAACTTGAGAGCATGCTTGAGCAATCAGACAGGGGAAAGTCTGTAGCCCATCAGAACCAGTTAGAGCTGGACTTTCCCTGGTGTCTTTTAACTCTGCTTCTGTGGTGTAGCAGCATGGGTTGTCGATGACTGCAGGATGTTTCCCAAATGTTGCTGTCTGATCATGCCCTTTAGATCCGTCAGGCATTTGCAGCTATGTTGGATCTAAAGGTTTGTATGATCACAGCCAAAGAGAAATCTAACTGTCTAACTGACTAGGAGGGAGTCAGTAATGAACTGTTCTCAGCAGAAGCAGGAAAAACCCTAACTGAGCCAATCGGGACACAGGAAGGAGACTATTTGAAAATAGTAGGAAGCCCCTAATATCACTATGCTAACTAGTTATCCCCTCTGCTGCCCCCTGCAGGATGTTCTTGTCATTTTCTTTATCTATGCACAATAGACCTTGCATATTCCAACAATATTTTGAGCTCCATATTGGAGAGAATACACAGCCAACTTCTAAGACTACTGCTATGGCTCACGCTCCTCTACAGTCCAGTATGAACAGTCAAAGTGCTATTGTGATTCTTAGCCTACTGTTCCTTTAAATTTTCTTCTTTTGTTCTGTTTCCAGATTAATTACTTCCTGTTGTGTAGACAGACATAGTATTGTTCAATCATTTGATAATTCTTTTTGAGGGAAGGAAATGCAATACTGTTTTACATATTGCAGCCAAATCTATTCTCACAATATGTTTATTTCTAAAAAATTTATAGTGTGATTACAAAATTCTGTCACAAAACATAAACAAAATAAAATAACGAGCAACTGTCGGAAAAGTGAAAAAACAGTACTGACGCATCTGCTCACCAGAGAACAAGATAATTAGCTTTTGCTTGTGAATGCCACTGCTGACTGTAAGAAAGCAGAAAGTAATTGTAAAATAAAGAAATAAAGGAAAGGGAGAAGTGGAACATTGGCTTTACAGGGTTTATACAAATTTATAGTCGGATTAAGAGAAGTATAACAACATATTGTATGATGTGTGAAATCTGTGCCAATTCTGCATATAACTTATTGTGGGAAAAGAGTGACTGAGCCACATCAAAGCGTCCTAGTGTGGAAGTGAAGATGATCAATTGCTCCTCTCTGCCTCATCTGCCTGGGATCCCCCCTATTTAATTCCTTGAGAACACTCTGGATGAGAAAGACTACATGTAGGCCTTTATTCATATGTGATTGTGACTCACAAGCCATGTATGAGTGTCTTGAAGTGGTACAGTCCACAGATGGGAAGTCTGCCTCCTCAGTTTATCCTCCTGAAATTTTTCCTGCACAAAAATTGCTGCATGGCAGAAAGAAGGCTTTAGAGTGAGTCTCTTCGTGCAGCATTGTACCAAAGTTAGTCCATTATCTAGGGTAGTATACTTTGCCCATTTATATGCAGTTAAGTGTGCCAAAATTCCTATTCAGGTCTGGAAAACAGAATCTACCAAAAGGTGAACAAAGACTCTGTTCTATGATTCATTCACTCCTGTTGTAGCAAAGCCAGTTTTTGCTCTGCGTCTACTGTTATCTCGAGAATGTTGGCATTAGAATGAACTGCTTTACATTATTTATCTATTGCAATAAAACAGACTTCCTCTCCAAAACCCCTTGAATTTCACCCCCCCACACCCATACTAATGTTCTCTTCATGGAGCACTTTTCTTGCAAGAAATGAAATAATTTGAAACACCTTGGAAACTCATTCATCTCCTGTCTGGCAGGAAAATACGCAGGGAACATTTCTGCTCTCTGCTATTCTTATAAATGGCTGATGGGTCAGCACGGTATGAAGAGGAAACCCTCTCCTGATTTGGCCAGGGTTTCCAGAGGACATCTGCAAATCATTGGGCAAATCAGGAAAGTACAAATTCACAACAGTTAGACTCTCTCAAGCTGTATTTGATATTTCCTGTTTTTAAGGTTACCTTGGTATCTGACACATAGGCTGTTAAACAGCTGCAGCATGTGATTCTGATCAGCGGCTTCTTTGATCAATTATCTTGTCATGATTAAACAATTTTGGGATAACAGTGTCAAAGGGGGCATAACCTTCTGTCTCTTTTTTGAACAAATATGCATCTTTAAGAAACATTGCCTCCTGCTTTCTATGAAGTATAAGCCACTGGATATCGACAGTTAAATCTGGGCACTTGCCTGTGATCAGATTTCTTTATCTAGGGGTATTCTTATCCCCCAGCAGGGCCCCTTCCTCTCAATTAGGCTAAATCTTATTAAGGTAATTCTTAGCATTAGGTTGGTCTGAGCTTGAGAAATTGTCAGTGATGAATGGGAAGGGAGCAGTTTTGAGTGAACTGAGGTTGCTTCCCCCACCCTGCCTCTGGCTCATGTAATCTCTCTCTCTCTCTCTCTCTCTCTCTCCACCACCCCCACCCCCACATATATATGAAGCAGAGAGTGGAACAAATAAAATGGGTTGTGCACCATAGTTCATGTCTTCTGGGGGCAGTTAAGTATGTACTGTGCTTTAATGGGTATGGCAATTTCTCTGTGCTGAAAAGGCAAGCAGAAAGTACAGAGGAGCATAAGAAAACATCTGCAAGATGTGTTTGTTTATTTACAAAAATATATACCCCACCTTTCTGCCCCATCAGTGCTGTCATGGCAGGAAACAGTTAAAACAAGCATTATAGAGATGAATCATAAAAATCATAGATTGAATCCAAGGCCCATCTAGTCCAGCCTCGTGTTTCCCATAATAGCTGGCCTGGGGCACCCACAACTGGGACACAATAGCCCTCTCCTACTGTACCCACCAGTGATAGACCTTTAGTGGCAGGCTATTTCTAAAGATGGAGGTTGCCATTAGCCATCAGCACTGATGGACCTCTCCTCCGTGAGCTGGTCTAATACACTTTTAAAGCCATGTAAACTAGTGCTCATTTCACATTCCATAAACTGTAGGCAGAAATATTTCCCTTCATGTGTTTTGAATCATTCTACAATACCTGCTCCAACTATTTAATAGTGCAGTGCCTATTTTTCACAATGTATCAGCATATATCCAATACTCCCCAACTATGTTTATTGAGCTAGTAAATATTTATGGCTCCGATCACACGCACAATTAGCCGTGCGAGAGGGACAAATGCTGGGTGGATTTAATGGGCGCGATCACATGGACACATCTGGCAAGTGTCACGCCCCGCCCCCACCCCGTACCGCCTGGCCAAAGCTGCGGAGTAAAAAAGTACCTCAGAAAGTCCAGTAGCAAATTGTTTGCAAAAGTCCGCAGACGGACTGTCTCCGTCTGATCACTCTACTGCGCTCCTACTGCCTCCTCATTGAAGTGCTCCAAAAAGCACCGGCAGAAACCCCCCTGGGTTCACTGCCATCGCATCTGATCTCCGTAGTGGTGCGTCCAAATTGCGACAGCGCAAATAGCTTTGCCTCCCCCTCCACATTATCTGGTACGTGTGACCACAGCCTATATTAGCTTTTTTAACAATTTGATCCTGGATCTAACCCTTGGTTCTAATACAGACTGAGATTTTTGCAAGTGATATGCTTTTCACAATAATTGTGTAATTGGTACTCATTTCATTTCAAAGGGACAAGGCAGCTTTCAAGGTAGAGCATATTTTGCAGGACTTCTGTGGGGGAGATTGTTTTTTTGCTTCTTCTTGTTGTGCAAATTAAATATTCATCAATGCCATCAGCTCAGATATCATGAGTTGGGGCCAATCAATTCCTTCATTAAAAAAAGACTCCTCCTGCTGGAATAAGATTCCTTCAGCCACAACTAAGCTCTTCGCTTAACGTTTCCCTCATCCCCAAATGCTAATTGATAGATTTGCAGTTCTCTAATTCTAGTTCTGTATAAATGCAGGGATACATCCACAAGAATACTTATATATGAGATAGTAATCATGTGTTTGGGCTTTGCAAGACAGCAGAACCATTCAGGACTATGGATGTCAAAGAGAATTCTCCACTTATTCAGAATGGTGCTAAAAATGCATGCCTAGCAAAAGTATGATATCTTGCCAAATACTGAAAAGTTGAGAGGTGAGACATTGTGATGTACTACATGAATTGATAATTGCAGTTCATTTTTTAAAAAGCTGAAACAGTATATAATAATTGAGCATTTTATCAACAATAAGTATTTAGGATACCGAGGTTAAGTTAGTTACATTAATTATAGACACTGTTACTGAACAAGTAAATGCTGTTATGAAAAGTTACCATAATGATAATCCAAGCTACAAATGTTTGCCATAAATCTGTACCCTTAAACATTATGAGATTATTCGGCATTTTGATTTGGTCCATTACAGAGTTTTCTTGTACCGTAGCATCAGGCACTGGTGAATACATTTTCCATTCTTTTAGAATGTACATTTGGTTTTGTTTTTCATTTCCTTCCTTCTTTTTTCATCTAAAGAGAAACAGCACCGCAAACAATATTGGTCATACAGTTGGATCTCGTTGCTCATGAAATGATAACAGTTGTAAGAGGTACATGGACTACACACTTTAGCAAAATAGATGTGTTCGATAATTGTGTCTACCACTGTAAGTGGAAAACACTCACATTTCCTTTAATCTGAACCATTTGTTGTAGAAGTTCTTCAAGATTTTACTGCATATGATTTCCTGGGTAACTCTGAAATCTTAAACAGTGTAGACACAGTGATGACCCTCTAGTAAGGAGGTTAGAAACATTTTCACTCAATTTCACTTAATTCCCTTCCTTACTACACCCCGCTATCCCACTTGGCTTTTGTCCATGTAGTTATCATGAACCTCAGGATAGTTTTCAGGGTGGTCAAAAGGAACTCCTCCTTTCTTTTTTCACTAGTGAAATCCAACCAACCAATGATGTAGATCATTGGCAAAGGATTCAGTGTTTGGATCCTTCCAGTGTTTAAACAGACACCATCACAAGAGTAGTTTCCCATGTTACTAATTTAGTTATAGAAGTGCTTCCAAAAGTGAAAGTCTATACAAGTGGCAGTGTGATCCTATGCAGAATCACTCCAGTCCAAGCCCATTGATTCCAGCATGTTTAGAATGGAGTAACTGTATAGCATTGCACTGAATATCACCCTGTTTATTTCTAAAGCCACCATCAATGAGGATGTTTAGAAACGGCATATGCAAAAAAGATGTGGGGCTGCTGAGTCATTTTGGGGTTTCATTGGGTCCAAAGCTTTATCCTATTATATACTTCACGTCTTTTCCCCTTCCAGATTTAGATTCAGGAATAAATTGTTGGAATAATCCCATGGTGTAACATTTTAACTGGGGAAGATAGCTCTCAATTCTTATCCCCTGTATGAAAGAATATAGAAATCTCCAACATTATGGTTGATGAGCTAATTGATGGACACAAATTAATACCTACAATTACATCATCAGGCAATACCTGCCCCCCCAATGATTCTAAGATAATAATATCAAAGTAGACATGAATATAGAACATGGATGGATACAACAGTTACTTTAAAGATAAATAGCTCTGAAAATGTAATAAGGTACGTGACATCTTGAGAGAGTATTGCTATCTTTTCTTCTACAGTGATTTCCCTTAACAGAAAGGCATCTCAAATAAAAGTTAAACTCAGCAGTTTCAGCCTTCATAAAATGGATGGAGCAATAGCTCTTTTATTGAAATTCTAATGAAATGCATAGTGTTAGAATGTCTCCTCACTCCTGCTGGATCCATTTTAAATATGGTTGGGTTTTACATTATCTGCATGATACCAAAACCTATGACCATAGATTAATGAGCAGGCTGAAAGTCTGTCACATGCGATGGGATAAAGCTAATCTAAATCGACTACATGCCAGGATTTTATGACATCGAGTTATTCAAAAAGTACAATAATGAAGTAGACATAGAATCAAGGGAGCACATTCCAAGCTGCAGGGCTGTTGCAGAGCTTAACACCTTAGGTGGTGGTTCTGAACAGTGGATCCAGTTCAATACCACAAGAAACACTCTCCTAAGTCTCCCCCCTTTCAGGAGAGAGCACGTCAGCTGTGGCAAGTATAAAACAGAAGTTCCTTGTTTCATTGAGTGATGCTAATTATAGGTAAGGGCTTCATAAACATTCCTTTCTGTTCTCTGGAAACGTACAGCATATAGTAAAACAGTGGCATAATGAAGCCCTAAATAAATAGAAGTAACTCTAGACACCTAAATGAACACAAATAAGAAAAATAAGTTGGTGCTAGTTCAAGATCATTTGTCAGACAAAGTGTCATTTCCCTACTTTGCAGACAATGTTATTAAAGATTGTCCTTCCTCCATCTGTGTTTTGGAATGTTTACATCTGCAGGGCTGAAAAGACCAGACATCAGTTTGAGCCATCTCAATTATAAATCAGGGTTTGAATTTATATAACCTGAAGAACTATGCAAATAGGTGTGCAGATAAGAGAGCTGATGAAATGTTGATCCATACACAATGCCTGGCTTTTCCAGTGCCAATCTATGCAGGGTATCTTCCCCTATATGTCAGGTGGGTAACTCATATGCAATACTCACCTATCTGTGTTGCATCTATATGAGCCAAGGATCAATGGTGTGCAGAGATTGTGGGTGTGTGGATCATATGTGGTATCAGGGGTTTCAAGCCAGACACTTGGATCCAGTTTACTCTCTCTGCTAGAATGGTAGATTGTCAGAAGAGTGGTTTACTGAAGGAAATGCTCTGCTGAAGGTCAGTATCACAAACACAGGTGACCAGCAAGAGATATTGCCGCTACCACGAAGGATAAGGAAACTGGAGATGTTGTGAATTTTTTGTTCAATGTATTCAATCAGACTTGAGCCAATCACCAGACTGTTCAGTTCAATACCAAACAGCTCAAATACCTGACAAACAGGTTTGTATTGGATTTTCCCCAAAACTGTGCATTTATTAAAACACTGCTTTTACAAACAGAGCAGCAGCCATTAATGTTGCTAAGGGCTACTTACATAAATATCAGACAGAAGGATCTTTTAAAGCATGTTTATTTATGACTGATTTATATGAATTGTGACTGATGTAACTGGCCATGGCTACTTCCACAGGGGAAATGAATCCTTGTTTAGCTGCCTTGGCCACTGCAAATATTTCTGCATTGGAGTATTTGCATAGCAGTTTTCCCTGCACTTTTCTTGCCTCAACCTCCCATAGCTGCCTCATTCCCTCAACCTCTGGAAGGCTTTTCTCGTACTTTAAAAAAAATGGTAGAATGCAACTGTGAAATTACATTCTAGTGATTCACTGCCGTGACCTCCTAGCTGCTCTGAATCCCCAGTTTTCATTTTAAAGTGTAAAGTAATATAGTCTCTAGCCCTTCACTTCAGTGAGAAGGGCTAGAGACTGATCTTTTTTTATTCTAAAATGAAAACCAGGAATTCAGAGAATGTAATTTCACCTGCTGAACATGTTCAACATGACGTTTGCATCCGTAGTCTTGACAGCTGTACATAGAAGTGTGAGGTAGGTTGTTTGTATGCCTGAGTAAGGACTTTTCAGTAGGGGTGGATGCAGCCAGCATCATGTCTAACTGAGTACGGCAATACTTCCATATTCGTATAAAAGGTACAATCTAGCAGGCCCTGCTATGGTCGTGCAACAGCAAAGCACCTGCAGATAATAGCTGAGCACTGTTTGCCACCCATTTGGCATGTATTCATGTGTTGCAAGTGTCCCACCTGAAGGTTATATCATTGTACCAATAACGTCCTCCCTTGCCAACAATACTGTATAGATGCTGCTTTGAAATTGGAGGGGGTCATGCAAAACATCTCAACCAAATGCACTCACAATTTTGGTGATTGTTTAAATGGCCTGCAAAATGGAATGACATTGTTCGCTTGTTCAAAATGAGGGCAGAAACAACTGGTCTATCCAGTTTCATGGCATCATCAGGGAACCTACTCAGCAGTAATGTCAATACTAACTATTATGCGGTCACATAGCCAGATCTTACTGGTAATGTTATGGCACTAGGGATGGGCATGAACAGGCTCACAAGCCAAAATTCGGACCAAACTTGGGGTGATTCAGAGATTGGGAACTGGGCACGAACTGGCTCACAAACCAAAATTCGGGCAGAACTTGGGGTGGTTCAGAAATTTACTGGACTTTTGGCCAGTTCAACTCTTTGTGGCCAGCTATTTAAACCTAATAGATGAGCAGTTAAATGGCTGGCAGCCATTTAACCATCCAGTTGTGCTCCCACCCTTGAAGCAGTGGGGAGCAAAACCAAATGCCAGCCATTTAGCCCTGTAGTTGTTCCCTGCTCCCTTTCTCCTGGGCATGACTTGCCACAGTTGGGAAAAAAGCAGAACTAAATTTGCCTGACTGGTTCATTTTGGATGGGGCCTTTTTGGGTTGGTTTGAGATTCAGTTCACAGTTTGCACCAAACTGAACTGCCCTTTTTAGATTCACGCCCATCCCTAGATGGCACCAAAAATCATGCTATGTGATCCCTTGTTTGCTGGGATTGACTCAGGAAGAGGTTCCAGTTTTGTTCTAGTTCAATTAATGGCATTAAAGCTACAGGTTGGACAAGAAACACAAAGTAATCAAGGGGAATTTTCATGAAATTCTTCACCTTTTGAAGACCCATTTCATAGTCAAAAGGTCCATACACTAAAATGTGGCACGTTATTGTCAATGCTTTTCCTTGAATCACAAGTTTGGGTCATGGCTGTTTCCCTGTGATTGTCTATTTTTATAGTAACCTGAGCAAGATAAATTGGTGATCTAGCTACAGGAATCTGTATACATAGAAAAAAGTGGACTGCTAGTTATCCAACATACAGAACCAGAGTGCAACTAGGAAACATTATAGGAGATCCACAGGTCCTGACCTCACCCTCTTCCGACTGGGAAAGAGCTCCTTTGCCACCAGCCTTTGCAAAAAGCAATATCTTCTGTATAACCAAAATTATCTTTTGATTCTTGAGCTGACTAAATTCCTGGACTCTGTCCACCAGGACCCAAAAACCAATTGAAACTGACCTGAGCTTGTACTTAATCACTGACCTCACCTTTGGCTGTATCCGCATTATGCTATCGTCAGACTATAACTATAATTCACAATTGGATTACCCTGGGTGGGCAAGCTAATCCACTTGCAAATGATCGTTATAATGTAACAATAGCACAATATTCAATATGTATGGGTGTGGCATTTGTCAGGAGTCCTGATTTTTGAAAATAATACTTGGCCTGGCTTTCTACTTTCAATGACAAGAGGCATTTTTCATGTATGCAAAATTGATTTTATAGACATTTTTAATATAAATGGAAGTATCTAAGTCAGAATTTGAGCTTTCTTTCTTGAAAAAGTTCTTCAAGCAGTGAGAATTCACCAGCCACGCAGATGCAGTGAACTTCATCTACTAAACTTCTGGTAGTGAAAGAGTTGTTTGAAAATATATCTTGGCAGGAAAAAAATAGCATCCATAACTAAGTGTATGGACCATGGTGATATCTTTAGTTTTATGTCTGCATGTTTATCAAGGATACACATGATCAGGTAGACTAGAACAGGGGTTCCCAACCTTTTTGATATAGTGAACCACAAGTCCAAATTTGCTTGGTGCAGTGACTCATCCAGGTCAGGCACTCTAGGCAAACTATGACCTTAGTGCCCATTTAGTCCAGCATTTCATTTTCTATAGTGAACAACCAGATGTTTTTCAGAAACCAACAAACATCATATCCTGCTATGAACCCCAACCCAAGCAAGTGAAATTCCAAAGTACATGTTCTCTGCATATGGAGGTTACAATCCAGTCTTTCTTGTTCTCTGTTACTCTTAGTGTTGTACAACCATGGGACAAGCTGTGAAAGCACCCCTAGTTTCCATCTGAAATCAAAAGAGAGACCTTTCACCACTACCATTTACAGCCACGCATGAAAGGGTAGATGCTCGTCAACAGCTGCTTGCTCAAACTGCTTAATGCTAAGCATTATACCACCTTTAACGACCTTCAGAGTATACTTTCATCAGTGTCTGTGTTGCAGTAAGAGGTAAGACTTAATCCATACAGTCCTGATTGTATGAGTAGGGACATTAAGAGGTCTATATTACAGCAACCAAGTCCTTCAATAAACATGTCAGGAGAAGGCATTTGAACAAAGAGCAAGTGCAGACTTCACATGACAACTCCTGACACTGTTCCCACTAAGGTGAGTTAGTGTGAGCTAGCTCACAGTTTTTTAGCTTCCAGCTCACACATTTTTGTCTTAGCTCAGGAAGGGATGGCTCCAGAGCAAACTAATTTATGCAGTAGTCATATTGCTCACTTGCAACTTTAGTGCCAGTAGCTCGCAAAGTAGAATTTTTGCTCTCAAGATAACACAGCTTAGAGGGAGCATTGCCTCCTGAGATCAACTACCTTAGAGCAGGGAACCCTCTGTGTTGTCTCTGCCAGCTGAGCCAGAGTGGAATTTGAGGAAGCACACTGGGGTGGCAGTGGCTAGGAGACGTGGGAAGATGGCTGATGGTGGTAAAGGGTTTGGCAACAAGGAGCTCATTGTAGTACCTCTCCCATGGCACAAAGGGGACATTGAGGCACTGCAGCAGGCTGAACAAGAGGTTGAGCTGTTGAAATAGCAGCACCAAGTTGGAGCCCAGGTATGCACATGCCTCTTCCTCTCCTCCTCTATTTTCTCCATGTCCTGCTGAGCAGCTCCCATGCTCTCTCCATCCTGTTTTTCCTTCTTCCTTGAAAGTACTAGGTTCTGGATGGTTCCCCCCCTCCTCATTATTGTCACAAGGGTGTGTGTGAAAATGTGACAAGGAGGAAGAAGCGGGAAAGAGAGCAATGCCAAGGGTAGTGATGGCCATTAGGGAGGACTGGTGTGCAACCCGCCTCTGGGTTCTGACCCTCAGGTTGGGAAACACTAGACTAGAATATTTAACCTATGAGATTTACTAAATCTGCTGTGCAGGTGGTTCTTTAAACAGGTTCTCAGTCTGAAAGATGGTTATTAACTATTTGTATGGCACCTGCAAATTAGAGAAAATCAAAATAGAAAGTTAAAAAAATTCAACATAAACACGTTGAGCCTCACAATTAAGAAAGGCTTCTGATAGCGATTTGTGTTCTTCCAGACGTATATTTGTTCTGGGCTTGATGTTCAGTCTGGGGATTATTCTTCCCTTCTAAGGGACCTTTACCCAGGTGCAATGGATCGTTTCAATTATGGTGATCACAGAGAAAACAAACTCCAGTTGTTTCATCTTATTGAACTTGTCTTTGAGTCATTTTGGGGGGAAATCACTCCATCATCATCTAAAACCCTTCGTGTTTTACTCCAAGCACTAGTCAGGAAAGAAAACAAAAGAGGTTATCATTTTTGCTTCTTTCAAAACCAATAAATCTTACCCGATGGTTGCTCTATTATTTCTGAAGAATCATTTAAATTAATTGTTGTCCTAAGATGTACTGGATTTCATGGCTTGGGTTTTCAATCACTAGCCTCATGCCAGTTAAATGTTATTAGGTGGCATATTTCAATTAATTAAGTTGTTTAAAATGAATAAATGTGCACAATTCAGATAAAGGCATGCCTAAATCTCACTGATTTCAGTGGATTTTACCTTCATGTAAGAGGCATTGGGAGTAAGCCTAATCAGGTCTACTCAGAAGGTAGTCCCATGTTACTCAGGGGGGCATTTCCAGGAAATTGTCCTTAAGACAAATGCAAATTTCTTTGAATCCAGTGGGATGTACACCTAGATAATTGTTTAGGATTGTGATGTATAGCTATAACTCCCTTGCTCGTCTACTTCAAAAAGATGCTTTTTCGGGGGCAAAGTGATTGTGGCAACTACACTATTGACAATGAATTAATTATAAAAACCAAAGTAATGTAGCGTATTTTGCATACTTTACAGGGGGAAATATAGAACTACAGTTAGTCCTTAGGATTCGCTGTAGAGGGCGCTGTTGATATTATCTAGACTGTTGATTATGAACTTTAGAGAAAAGTCTGCTGTAAGCAAGAAAAAAGGCAGAACTGTTTTCATGGATTTGTAACACTTGTTTTCTTCCAGACTTGAGGTAATTTCAAAATGGAAACATTTAAGAGTGATTTTTGCCTTAGCTTATTCTTTCGTTACAGATGCTGAAAAATGAATTCACCAATGAAAGGGAAAGGATATTAAAACTCTGTTTGAGTAGCTTCCTACATAGGAGTCTGGTACTAGGTGTGTGTGTGTGTGAAAAGATCTAAACTTTCTAACCCACACAGTTTTACTTCAGCAAGTTCCCATTTTTTGGTTCAGACATTTGCCTTGCATAACATCCTTTCTTAGAGGGTTGCCATACTTTTTTGCGGTTCTGCAGCTGTAACAGGATCCTGCTGGCAAGCACAGATTAAGAAAATAAGAAAATCTTAATCAGATCTCTTTGCCAGGAAAAGCATTACCTGCTACGCATCTGTCCCACAGGTGACCAGTTGCAAAGAAGGACAGAAGTCCTTTGAAGCCCTGTGTCGAAGATGGAATCTGGACAGGCCAGCATTTTCATACTTGTGTGGTAACAGCCTGAATTCTATCTTCTGCAACTTCTTCAGGTTAAAGCTTTTCAGAACTTGGGAAGTCTCTGTGTGTTAGTGCAGCAGTGGATACACAGTAAGTGCTGTCATGATATGGCTTCTTTTCTTTTCCACCAGGTGTGTGCACTCTAGGAAGCTACATTTAGAGCCAGCTGTCCACCTTGCTTCTGTGGTGATCTTTCATGGCTGGCTGTTGTCCTGCAAGAATATCACAAGCATCCATGTACAATGCATTTTTGGGTAAAGATCCATTTGAAACTTAAAAAAAAAAAAAACACCAGAATTTTTTCCTGGGACCATAGGTTGGATACACAAGGAAAAAAGGAACGTGTGCAATTCCTCTTGCACAAGCAATAGTGAAAGAGCTGAAGCAACACAGTGTTTGAATATAATAACAAAATAACAATGTGCATATGGAACAACAGAATGTACAATAGATTGTGTGCATGATTTGATTTAATCTGATTATGAAATTGTCTCAGAAGAAATACCTAATGGTATGGCTTGTACTAATGGAAAAGATAATGGGGGTACAAATGCTTTCACAAGCAGACACTGAGGGGTAATTCTATTTATTTATTTAACACATTTTTATCCCACCTTTTCACCTAGTTAGGGCCTGCGAGGTGGTAAACAATTAAAAACATTAGAAACCCACTTTAGAAATTATACACACAGAGACACGTGTATATGTAAGTATACTTATATGTAAAACAAACTTGTTCTGCTTGTACATGCAGAACTTTTCCATGAGATCCATCCAGGGTTGCCAGGTCCCCCCTGGCCACCAGCCGGGGATGGGGTGAGTAAGGTTGCCAGATTCAGGCTGGGAAACTACTGGAGATCTGGGGATGGAGGCTGGGGAGGACAGGGACCTCAGTGGGGTACAATGCCATTGACTGCACCCTCCAAAGCATCCGTTTTCTTCAGGGGAACTGATCTCTGCAGTCTGGAAATGAGCTGTAATTCCGGGGGATCCCCAGGTCCCACCTGGAGGATGGCATCCCTAGATCCAACCCAATGTCATTACAAAGTGTTTATACATCCAGATCATCATAAAAATGTAGAGTTTTAAGAAAAAATTAATAAACATTTTTGAAAAGTACCAGCTATTCCAAATCAATATACTGTATGTGGAATAAAGGAATTCACAATAACACATTGTGGAAATTCAAAAAGAAGAAGAAACAACGATTAATTCATCTGCCAACAGAATACAATGGAGAACTGGTTTCCCAGCTGTGTGTGCACCAGATTGTAATTTTACATGTCCTGGCACTGACCTGTTGCAAAGTCAGTCTGAGAAGAGGCACTTGCAAGAGACAGTTAGTGGGATTTTATGCCTTATATATAACAGCAATATTCTAACTGGGTGGCTCCAAGAAGAGAGGCGATTCTTAGTCCTTTCTAAGCCCTCAGCTGCATGACTGGGACACAGCAGTCTCATGTGCTGCCTGCCAGTACAGAGGCATATAAAGGGCTGATGAAGCATGATTTCAGGGTATGTTTAACAAATCAGTCCTAACAAAGGCAAAATTCTACACGGCCATCTTATTCACACTACTTGAGTAGGATACACTGGCAAAATGGACTATTCATTTGTGTATCAGAAAAGGAAAGGGTACAATCTTTTTTTTGTTAATGCTGTCAATGCATATCGTTGCTGCTTGAATGTTGAGGACAGCCCTCCTTTGAGGTTATATTGCCACATTTTCTGAGCCATTAAACTGTACCTATGTTGGATGCAGGGGAATGCAATTTGCTCCCCCAGTGTTGGGTTTCTGTGATTGTCATGAAGAAAATGCTTGCACGAGACTTATGAGCATGGCTTATATCTGGGATATCAGTGGCCCTCATCTAGTTCTACTGGAAGTTAAAAGTCTGGGATATCAGTGGCCCTCATCTAGTTCTACTGGAATATCAGTGGCCCTCATCTAGTTCTATTGGAATATCAGTGGCCCTCATCTAGTTCTACTGGAATATCAGTGGCCCTCATCTAGTTCTATTGGAATATCAGTGGCCCTCATCTAGTTCTACTGGAAGTTAAAAGTCATGAAGAACAACAAGGCTACTGCCTGCCATTGACCGTCAGGTTGTGAACCTTTCTTTTAGAAGTTGGCTGCTCCTTGTCAGCTGTCCTGTGCTGGAGTACAGAATACACAGGCCTGCTGGGCAGAAAGGTGCCAATCAGATCACTGCTGGAAAGGGGCTTCATCTCTTTTGGACAGAGGCTTGCACATTCTTCTTTTTAGCCCCTTTCATATAGCCAGACAGGAGTGTGGTGGGCTAGGATCGGATGTTTTCCACACAAATGGGTCTCCTTGTTCCTGCATTTGTATTCCTCTGCCACTTTCTTTCATTTCCACAGAGGTATTTGCAGCCCGAGGAGCAAAAACAAAGATTGCTCCCTCTTGTGGTGCAGCAAGGGAATTCCCAGAAACAGGGAAGTCTGATGCTGCGCCGCAAGAGAGGACAAACTGCGTTATTGCACCTCGGATTGCAAATACATCTGCAGAAATGAGTGAAAGAGGTGTAGCGATACAAATGCAGGAGCAAGGAGACCTGTTTGTGCGGGAAACGTCTCGGGCTGACCAATGCTCAACCCCCCACTCTGCTGTGGAGTTCACTGGATAACCCAGGTCAGTCACTCTGTCCTAACCTAACATATTCTGCAAGATTATTGTTGGAGGGATAAAGGAAGGAAGAACAGTGTTGTAAGCTGCATTAGACCCCCGCTGGGGAGACAAGTGGAATATAAAATCAAAATAAAGAAAGAGGACTATGAAGACCATTAAATGAGACCATTAAGGATATAATCTGAAATACGTTTGCTTGGGAATAAGAGCCATCGAACTCAGTAAGGTTTTTAGAGGAGAGGAGAATGATGTAAGCTGCTTTGGGTCCCCATTGTGGAGAAAGGCAGGGCATAGATGAAGTAAATAAATAAATAAATAAATCATTTACTTCTGAGCAAAAAAAAAAAAGGAGATCAGGCTACATCTTCCCTTAATCAGGGGGTGATAAACATCAAAGATGCAATTCACAACTAATGAGAAGATTTTTTAAAAAAATTCCAAGTAACAGTATATGCATATTCAAGTTATTTAGCTCAGCTGCTGTTTAGCTGCTTGCTATCGTCTTTGCTGCAGTGATAATCTATTTCCAGTTTATTGTGCACATATCAATGCTGCAATTTTGAAAGGTAAGCAGAGCACTCAGAGCAGCTGAGATTAAGATAGGGTGGCCACATGACTTTCCACAGTAACAGCTTGCTGTACTGATCTGTGTGAGACTGAAAAAGTATCAGTGCAGGCAAAGTATCTGATATTTATCTGTCTCAGGGCCTCATAATAAAAATTATCATATGGCATTGCGTGTAGTCTCTCTCATGGATCACTGCCATGATGTGGCGAGGGGGCTTGCGTGGTTCGATGAGGCTGCAGGCTATGCCGTGGAGGGCCGCCTGGGATAGACAGGTCACAGCTGAGAACTCAGACAAAACGTGATCCACTGGAGAAGGAAATGGCAACCCACTCCAGTATCTTTGCCAAAAAAAAACCCATGGACAGTAACAAAAGGCTAAAAGATATGACACCGGAAAATGAGCCCCTCAAGTTGGAAGGTGTCCAATATGCTACTGGGGAAGAGCAGAGGGCAAGTACAAGTAACCTAAGAAAGAATGAAGTGGCTGGGCCACAGACGAAAGGACGCTCAGCTGTGGATGTGTCTGGTGGTGAAAGGAAAGTCCAATGCTGCAACGAACAATACTGCATAGGAACCTGGAATGTAAGATCTATGAATCAAGGTAAGTTGGATGTGGTCAAAAATGAGATGGCAAGACTGAACATCAACATCTTGGTAATCAATGAACTAAAGTGGATGGGAATGGACGAATTTAACTCAGAAGACCATTATATCTACTACTGGGGCCAAGAATCCCATAGAAAAAATAGTGTGGCCTTTATAGTCAACAGGAGAGTGAGAAAGGCAGTAATGGGATACAGTCTCAAAAACGACAGAATGATCTTGGTCTGAATCCAAGGCAAGAATCAAAGGAGGGGTCACAGTGACAGACAATATATCAAACGCTGTGATGAAATTGACAATAACATTTAATGACAATTATGTATATCAATAAAAACTTTAGAAATTCTAACATATTCAAGACAAAACTTTGGAAATTTTAACATATTCAAGACAACATCCAATGTCCTCAATGAGCACCCGGTCATACGCTCATTTCAATAGTCTTCCTCAGGAGTAGTCCTATTAAGTAACAAGGTGTCAGCCTTTTGATACATTTTAACTTCCTTTTTTGCTTCCTTCAAACAGTTGCAGCATTAACTTCTTTTTCTACTTTCTTTAAATTATAACTGTTTGACACTGAAGCTGAAGCTCAAATACTTTGGCCACCAAATGAGAAGGGAGCACTCACTGGAGAAGACCCTGATGCTGGAAAAGACTGAAGGTCAAAGAAGAAGGGGACGGCAAAGGATGAGATGGTTAGACAGTGTTATTGATGCAACAGACATGAAATTAAGCAAACTCTGGAGGATGGCAGAGACATGAGGGCCTGGTGTGATGTGGTCCATGGGGTCGCAAAGAGTCAGGCTTGAATGTGTGACTGCACAACGAAATTGTGTGTAGAAGAACCAGGAGATCATAAGATTGTCTGGCAGCCTTAAGTTCTAGCTCTTTTAGCATTATGCACCACTAGGTGGTAAGTTAGACTTATTTTTGGGCTGAGAAAGCTCTGAAAGAGCTGTGACTGACTCAAGGTCGCCCAGCTGGCTGCATGTGAAGAAATGTGGAATCAAACCCGGCTCAACAGATTTGCGTCTGTCACTCTTAACCACTGCACCACACTGGCTCTCTAGTCTCGGAGCCTAACTAGACAAGACACTGAAAAATCCACAATCAAATCTTCCTAGAATTTTATAAAAACAAATAGCAGCTGCTGGGTGACTTAATTTGGACTGTTTTACCCCTCCATAATTCCATCAATCAAAATTAGCCTCCCCTGTATACAGTTACACATCCCGTAAAGGAAAAAAAAAAAGACAGATAAAGAGAGTGCCTGTCTTTTTTCTGTTCCAAGCTAACAACATACCACATTTTAAATGCATAGGGGGTGTTTTTGGATGGCAAAACCACAATGAAAGGATAAACTCCCTTCCTGGTGCTGCACAGCTGTTATTTTCCTTTAATAAAACACTGGGGGTTTTCAGTGGCCCATGCAGTTAGGCCCTCAGAAGCCAGGATTCTGTTTGTTTTATTAATTGTATTTGTTAGACATTTCCATTGGTTTTAATAGGGAACACCATTCCAGCAATAAGTTTTTTATTTTTCACTCAACAGTATGAAATGTTCAGGATCTGCAAGAGCTGGAATGTTTGCTGCCAAATTTCAGACAGATAGGATAAAAAGGTTCCACAGTTGCAATTCTCACTCGCAGAACAGACATGAGAAGGGCTTTGGCAACCCCTGAAAAGGAAGGCAGAATTACAGAGATTTTGCAGTTGGAACTCCAGAAAGCAAGCACAAAGCTTAGCAATTCTAAAACAATGACAAAAGTATGGTGAACCTCATGTTGAACACTTTGGGGAAGTGAACATCCCATTTTGATAGCCGTGATTGCTTGTTAGCCAAGCCTGAGATGTCCTCTCCTTGCTGCTGTTCAACTCGAGCACCTGCTGAACAGCTTTGTGGTCTTGTAGTAGCTGTGCTGGTTTAGTTTCAGCCATTCTGCCTTGCAGCTGCTTTTGTGTGTGCCCAGTAGGTGAAACTGACTCTCCCCCAGATTCATGGATGGTAAAAAATGTAAGTAAAATGATGCAGGGGGAACTGAAATGCTAATATGGCTCTGCAAAAGCATGCATATGTGAAATAGTTGATAAAATGGACTTGGAACAGTAAAACTGGGGTGGAGAAAACCCATAATATTTATTTGTGAGCCTTGGCTGCCTGATAGTTTTGCTCACTATTTCATTATTGGCTGCTGTGTGGTGCATAGCAATGACCACTCCATGTGGGAAGGGAAATATGACTGCATTTGGTCTGTGTGAAAATGTGCATGCCAGAAATGCTGCTGACTGAACTTACTGTATTGTTTGTATTTGTGGAGAGTAACCCTCTGAAAAGGCTCAAGCTGCTCATGAACAGTCAAACTGCTCAATGAGTAACTGGTTCCTTGCCTGCAACCAGCAATCAGAATGTAAGTCACACAAAGTGAGTGACAAGATAATATGTACTTCAAGAGTCTCTCAGAAAAAGCATTTGCATGGTCAAGGTGGCTCCGCTCTATGCCTCTCTTGAATAATAAAAAAACATTCCTCAACCATGCAGTGCTGTGCATAGAAACCTGCCAGCCCAATCATCATTTGCCAGAATGGCCTGTAGGCAGCATTATGTGCAGGTTGGTGTCTACAGCAATGGCAAAGGATGTTTTCTCCCTCTAGGACCCAGTAGCAGAATAGAAAGCCACAGCAGAGATACATCTAATGGGTTGAATGAGGTTCCCCTTGCATCCTGGTTCCTCCTACCTGCCAGCCCTTGCCTGGCAAAACGTAGCATTTACCAAAGCCAAGCAGATAAGTGCATGTAGGGAAGACAGATGGACTTGGTGGCCAGAGGCTGTTGAGTGAACTGCAAGTAGGGTGCTTCCAGATCCTCAGAGCTGACAGAATAAAAATTGCAAAAGGAACGTCCAGGAATGTTATGCTTAATATATTATTCCACTGTATTAACAAACAAAGTTTCCTAGTAATTCAGTTGGTAGGAAAAACCCATTTAATTTATTGTCTGCCCTAACCCTTTGGGGCAAATGTAACTGCTCAGTTCTATGTACTCAGTTCCTGGATCATGGGCATTGCTCTCAAAATTCTGTGGGGCTTTTGGGATTGTTTTTCATTTGGGAGCAGAACAAATATTTGAATGAATTCATTCCGTATTAAATTTGGATCAATCGTGCTGTAGTTAGCTTCTTAACTAAAACGCACCTTCCGTCTTTATAAGGGCACTCACAAGGGCCCTCACAAAATGGAAGACTTTTTAAAAAAGAAAAGTGAAGGGAGAAGCAGAGAGACAGAGAGAGAAGAAAAATATTACTGGCTGATAAAAGTTAGCACAATCCACAAAACCTGAAAAAAAAGATTCCTTAAAGTAGCCAAATCTCGATGCACACTCACTGATTGTTTTGATTTTTTTACCCGCACTAGCCATCTACTGACCACAATTTGACATTTTCTTCACATAAACCATATTCTAGGCAAGAAGGATATCATGCCCTAGAAGTTCTGGGCCCAAACTCAGTGAGGCAGGGTCCTCCAAGGTGTGACTTCTAGTGAGCTGGCTCAGCTCTGACCTCAGATAGTGCAGTGGGAGCTGTCCCTCTCCCCTGCTTGCAGTAGCCCAGTCACTCTCCCAGCGTCTCTGGATCTCACCCACACTCTTCCTCCCTGCCTTGTTCTGCACCTGTTGTTTAAGTCCTCCCCCTTGGGCCAGGACACCACTGGGCTCTCCAATCCCCCCTTCCTGGGTAGGGTTTATGTAATCGACTTCCCTCATGCCCAGTGGGGAAACTTCTCTCCGGCCCCACCCTTCTGCCTTACCCTTGGTGCGGGGTAGGGTTGCTGGCCCATCCTCCAGCCTCCCTTCTCTGTGGGCACACCATCCACTGCTGGTGCTCCCAGGCCCGTAGCTACAGTGGGGCATTTCTGGGCCAGCCCCCCAAATTCCTGCCAAGCCCCCTGAATTCCTTTCAGCCCAGCCCCCCTGACTCTCTGGCAAGATGTAGTGGCTGCCGCAAACTCCCCCTGTGCTGCTGGGGCCACTGGTTCTCCTTGCCTCCCCCCTTTCGGGTGCTTTCTCTTCCCATTCCCACTCCCACCCCCGCCCTCCCCCTCATCCTGGTAGCAACTTCCAGAGCATCTTTTCTGCATTGGGGAAAGGCGAGCTGGCAGGTTGGCAACTGGGGTGGATGGAGGGAAGCACCAGGGAGGAGGCACAAGATGCCGAAGCTCAAGGCAGGCAGAGCTGATGGCCAGGTGGAGGGCACCGCCGCTGCCACACCTGAGAGGGCCGAGAAGTCAGCAATTAAAATACTTTTAATCAAATTAGCCAGTGCCCCAGTGCCCCCCAAGGAATTAAAATGCCCCATGACTTAGAAATTCCTGGCTATGGGCCTGGGTGCTCCTGTTTGCTATTTTGTCCACTCCATCACTGGCTTCCACTGAGGTCTACCACAGCTTGAGGGAGGACAAGCAAGCCTTCCTTCCTCCTGCACTGTGTTGAGGAATGCCCTGGCGGTGTTGGCAACCACCCCCTGCTTGCTGGAGTTTCACTGCTTGCTTCCTCCTCCAGTGGCCGTCTGGTCTCCTTCTCTGCTGGTAAGTTATCCCATTCCATTGCCAAGCATATGCCAAGGACTGGAAAATAGTGTTATCTTGTTACTGAAATGACCTACACATGTATGTGTATTGACTGTTGGAGAGGGTCCAGCGACATTAAGGGCTACCGATCCTAGGTCTTATAGGTCCATTAAAATCTGTCATGTCCTATCATGTAATCAAAAGAAAGGGAAGGGATTTTGGATTTGTGTCTCTGTGTGTATATGTATCAGAGAGGATATTTGTTTCTGGTACCATGTGAAAAAGCATGTGAAAAGGTGAGGGAGGCAGGGAAAGAGATACTGCATGTGCATAACCTGAGCTGTCTGATGCCTGGGTTACTGAACTTTCCTTAGTTATCCAGCTGATTCTTTTACCATGGGTCCATACTTCAAAGTGGTAAGGCATCAGTTTTTCATGTTGAAATTTCCAAGAATAAACCCTGACCTCTCCAGTTCAAAGGCTCAGGTTGTGGGTAATGTGAAAGACCTGTACCTTGAGAGGTTGATCATCTCACTCAATACAAGCTGGTGTCATAGATTTATGTATGTTTTGAGCTATAACTGGAATTTTTTAGACAGAGCATCTTCTGTCCCCTCACCTGCTGAGTTTCACCCAAAGTTGGGTTGGTATCCCAGTATTGCTTAGGCCTCTACAATCCACCTATCTGCCCTTAATGGTGACCTCAACAAACTGCTGGTTGGTTAGTCTGCTCCTCTATCACTTCCATTACCTGCTGGTATACTCTTTTCCCTCTCTACCTCTTTCCCCATCCTGCTGCCCTCTTCGTACTAAAACAACCTCAGTGGATACAGAGGATTAACAACCTCTTGTCATAATTTCCAAGAATGGTTAATTTTCCAGTTTGGATTAGTTACAATAACTGTATTGAAGAACAGGGTATATTTATCCTTTTATAGCTTGGTTTTGATTAGTTGCCACCCAACTGCATGCCTTTATTTATTAAAGGACAGCTTTGGGTGAAAAATTCACTGTCATGACTTTTCCATGTCAGAAATGATTGTATGAATTGGCCAGGACAAAAATTGACTTAAGGAAGCCAATTAGGCAGAATTGGCACTGCGATGTTAGCAATGGGTTGACATTTCATATAAATAACAGCCCTAGAAACACATCACTGAGACATAGGATGTTCAAAAGATGATGGAGAACTCATGTAGACGTTCATCTGAATTTATCTACACAGTGACAGCTATGTCATTTTAATGGTTTCTTTCTGTACTGGCTTGTCCATTACAGCACTATAGAACATCTTTGATGCTCTGAACTCAGTTCCCTGGGCCATGTAAGGAGTACAAATGCACCTATTCATAGGTAAAAGCTGCTGAGCAATGTTCTGGAATCATCTTCTGCTCTGATGCTGATGTCACATAAATGACTCACAAGCACTGGGTGGAAAAAGAATACCATACACAAGACTGGCAGCATAAATATACATGTGTAGTGAATGAAGTTAATCATTAGACCATAAGAACATAAGAGAAGCCAATGCTGGATCAGGCCAATGGCCCATCCAGTTCAACACTCTGTGTCACACAGTGGCCAAAAATACCAGGTGCCATCAGGAGGTCCACCAGTGGGGCCAGGACACTAGAAGCTCTCCCACTGTTGCCCATTAGAGATGGCATGAACTGCATATCCAGAACAGGTGACACCTGGTCAACCTTCTTCTCACCAGTAGCACTTTCATATCTTGTTGGGATTAAGCTTCAGTTTATTTGCCCACATCCAATCCAGAACTGCTTCAGGGTTTCGCCAGTCTTCCTGGGATTGGCTGGCAATGTGAGATAAAACCACATTTTGGTGACAGTCTAGCCAAGATCTCCAGTTGACCTCATCCACCAGTTTCATATAGACATTGAACAGTATATGGGACAAGATGCAGCCTTGCAGGACCCCACAGACCAAAGACCAAGGTGCTGAGCAGCAGTCCCCCAGCACCACCTTCTGAAACCTACCCTCCAGGTAGGGCCAGGACCACTGTAAAATGGTGTCTCTCAGACCCAGCCTGGAAACGTAGTGAGAGATACCATGTTCAATGGTACTGAAAGCCACCAAGAGGTCCAGGAGAATCAAGAGCTGCACTTCTTCCTAGAGCAGGTCATCTTTGAGAGCAACAAAGGCTGTTTCAATTCCATAACTGGGCCTGAAAGGCAAAATTTCATGCACCAGATCGGCAATGGTATTTGCACCTTTCCTGCAGGCTAGCTGTCCTGAAGAAGTGCACACAGGCCTCTACTTGTACTGAACAAGAGAGGAAACGAGGTAGGGACAATCATGATCATCTGAAGAAATTCAGGAAGGAATTCAGTAAAAAAATTATTAAAGTATTTTACTTTAAATATATGAACAGATGCATATTCAAAATGCATAAATAGGTGCATGTTCAAAGCATGTACACACACATACCCCACGGATTTTCAGTGTTGTAAGAGCCCTTCTAAATCCATCCTTAGGTTTGTAGGGTCCTTGTTTTGTAGGCTGCTCATGCCCTCTCGGCCTTTGTGTTTCTGCATTAGCTTGGTGACTCAGTTACTCCTTCCTCAAGCCCTGTTACTTTCTCCATCAGCATGACTCAGTTTGTTCCCTGCCACTCTCTCACACAACAGATCTCTACTACATTCAGTCACAGTTTTCTGGCTAAATTGCCAGGCTGCTTTGCCTAAACATGGTACTGAACTAAGCAGACTCTTGAAATTATGGTTTTGGTGGCCAGACTTATTTCTAGGGAGACAGTTCCTGAGTAGTCTTCATACTCTGTCATCTGTGCTGTGTCAGTTACCCCAGAACAGCTTCATAGTCATGACACAGGATCCCTGAAAATGCCATACTGTATATAAGACCAAAAAATGTTCTTCCTTACTACAATTTTGTATGTGGAAGAATGTGCCTACTCTGGCCTGCAGGCCCTTGTCTGCCCTGCCCTCCTAAGAGTTCCCAACTCCCTGGAGGGTCTTTTCTTTTACTCTTGAATAGCCACTACCACCACCTGATCAATTTAGGGATTTCCCACTGGGAGGATCGGGACCCCCAGCTCCTCCTCAGTTCTGAAGCCTTGCCTCTGTGTCTCCCATTTGCCCAGTGACAGTTACCACAGGGACACTTTAATGTCTTGGGCGCCCCTGGGGAATAGATGCTTGCCAACTGCCTGCCTTCCCCCCTGGCACCCCTCTTAAAATAGTGTGTCCAAAACAGTAGAGGTCTATTTAGTACAGAGAACTGCTTCCAGCAGTTAAAAAGAAAATGTCTACAAACATACTTTTAGCACAGCACCAGATTTGAACAAGGAAGACAGAAGAAACTGGTGAAAATGCACATCCTCTGTCCCTCCTCTATACATGCCCTAGCTGTTGGTAAAATCTAGGACAGGCTCTTTAGCTTAGCTAGTCTCTACAAAGTTACCATTACCTCAAAGCATCCTTCAGCCCTTCAGGCCAGCTACATAGTCAATGGCCACCTGCTCAGAGGAGAGTATCTGTGTATCTTCTCGGCTATTTCCTATTGCCCAAAGATTTTATTACCTCGGTTTTCCTTCCCCCTTGACCCCAGTCAGCCCAGGTCAATGCACCTTTTCCTGTTGTCTCCAGGAATTCCCTTCCTGTAACCTACTGGCCCATCCCATTGTCTCTCCTGCTAGATCTATTAGCATATCATGTGTCTGGAAGGCCATGGGCTAATTTCCTCCGCCCTCCTGCTTGTTCTTAGCTGAAAAAAATAGTTGAAATGCACAGTGGAGCCCTGCTTGTTGCCCATCTCCCAGGAGACAAGGCATTTCTTCACATTGTAAAAGACAAAATCAAAATGAAATGTAATTAGGGATGGGCACGAAACAGAAAAGTGCAGTTCGGTTCATGTTTTGTGATGTGTCCAGTTTGTGAACCACAAATTGTATCAAACTTTTAGCCACCAAAGGAACTGGCTAAGTTCGTAAAGTATGTGAGGCAGTAGAACACCCCCCCCCCGGTGACCTAGAGACACCAAATTTGCATGGGATCTCCAGATGACTCTCCTCTACCTGCCCTCCAAGTTTAGTGAGGACTGAATTTACAGGGGGGTGTAACTCAGACCCTCTAATTCCAATCCTCATCAAACATGAGAGACAGGTAGAGGAGAGTCAGCTGGAGATCCCCTGTGAGTTTGGCATCTCTAGCTTGCACAGGATTCATTCTATAAACTCCTGAACCTCCCCTGGATGCTTCTCTCCATGCCCTCCAAGTTCCGCCCCCCTATTGCTTTGAAGTTTTGTAATTATTTAGATTGAGCAGAGACAGTCTGTCTGAAAATGTATCCGTTCATGAACAGCCATGAACCAGCATGAACAGCTGGAAAGTTCATGGAAAGTTTGTGCTGGTTGGCCTGTCATGAACTTCACTTCATGAACCACGAACTGGCAAAATTCATCATAAAATTTAGTCATGAGCCAGTTCATGCCCATCCCTAAATGTAATTGACAGAGAAACTAGCTCTTCCTGCTAGTTATAAGTGCATGAGTAGAGTACAGTGATATGCCAATGTTATGAATGCTGGTATGATCCCATTGTCCCAGTAGTAAGGTATCACCAGGATGGAATACCACCACCAACACAAGAGAATAATCAGAGATACAGGTCAGGAAGGAGCTGGGTTTTATCTGTATTCTCCGCTTACTCAGAGCTTGCTTCCTTAGCCTCCTTGGTGCCAGTGTAAGTTGATACCTACAAAGTAAAAGCTGAGGTAAAATCACCCCAATACAGAGCCCAGATGACTTTTCCGCCCCTCTCCAGCCTCCCAGTCATGTGGCCTCCAACTAACTCAGCAAGCAATCATGGCATGGTGCCAGGAGTCTATAAGCCCCAGCATAGAAATACAACTCATATATCAGGAGGTGACATGGGGCTACATTCCTTTATTTATAAAACTATGAGCACACAAGCAGAAACATGGTGATGGAGAATGTTGGTGAAAGGGCACACCACACAAATGTCATTCTGCATGGACAGCTAGTGCCAAAGACAAAGGGCAGATGATTGATACTTGCCTTGCAAAAGCCACATCTTTTGTCTTCCAGAAATGAGAACTAAATCTATGTTTCCTTTTTCTATTGCACTGAACTTTTCCAGTAAGCTAGAAGAAGACCACAGCAATGCCTGCTTGCTGGCATAATGTCCACTCTTCCTTGTTTATGTGGCCCCATCCCTCTTCTTTGTAAAATATCACACAATATCTCCAGGTAGCTTGTATGCACTGGCGTCCTAATGACTAGGCTATGGAGGTGACTGCCTCTTGTTACTTGAGTGACAAATCTGGCATCCAGATTGGCAAATCCAGATTGGCATCCAGAGGTCTATTTATTTGCTGCTGCCAACTGTGTTTGGAATGACAATTCCCATCTTGTGGTCATAGACTTATGGGCCGAGGACAGACTGGCAATTTGCCCCGGGATGGGACCCGGGCTGACAACGACTCAATATCGGACTAAATGGAATGTTCACACAGGCACATCTGCCTGGCGTCCCCCACCCGGAGCTTACCGGAGCCCTCGCGCTTCAGTGCCGGATTAAAAAAACACCTGATAAAAGCCTTCGCAAATCCAAAAGTCTGCGTTCGTCGCGTGTTTCTCCACTTCCGGGGAGTCTGAACGCGCAGGCGAAAAGCCGGGAGCAACCCGCGTTGGGCACGAGGCAGCAGCACTGTGATTGGCTGCGCTCCGCTCCACTGCCCAATGTGGTGCCGGCATTGCAGGGCAAAAAAAAAAAATCGGCAAAATGCGCTTATGCGCATGAGCGCACATGCGCACATACACCCATACACCCACAGCCGAATTAATGGGGAAACGGTGAATATAGCACACCTCCGGCGCGGCAGTCTGAACGCTCCAACGTGCCTCCGTCCCGTATCTTCCAGCAGCGGCCCCCGCTGTGTGGACGGGAAAACCCGGTATAGTTTAATCCGGGTTTTTTTTGCCACGACTGGCTACCGGGGCAAATTGCCAGTCTGTCCTCGGCCTCGTTCTGCTCTTCTGCCTGTTGAGCTATGGGGTTGTGAGCCTCTATGTGGGAGAGGGTATAGACTGGCTTTGATGATGTCATCATGATGTTCCAGTTACTGCCTTGTGGTAATTGATGTCTTCAACACATAGCTAGTTTGTGAGCATCATTGGTAAGCATCCTTGTGACTGAAGGAAGGTGGCAGAGTTGCCAGAAGCCCTGTGGGAGCGGCCATGAAGGATTGTATGTTCGTTTTATTTCTTGTGGCATTTTTGTGCTTTCTAAGTTTGCTGCTTGGAGAACATAGGCATTCTGCATTATGAAAATGTGAGCATGAGAGTTTTAAACACAGTAACCATATCATCGGTCCGCCTCTGCTGTTAACCAACCTACCAAATTAAATATGGTGGAGAAAAATAGGGGAGTTAATCTACTATGCAGTTAATCATAAAATATTAACAGAGAGAATGTACAGCCTTTGTAGTGATCACTTTGGACTTCTGCTACCTGTCATGCCCAGAATACTGTCTTGTTCATCATAGAGTTCTCTGCACTTAAGTAATTAACATGCTTAATACCAGGCTATCTTAACAAGAACTCTACAAATACAGAATGGAGATTCATTTTTTTTATTGTTAAGGTTTTAAGATATCTGACTTCTGCAACTATTGTGGAATGTTAATTTTTGAAGGGGAGAAGTACTGGAAATACTGTCCTTTTCCACACGTTAAGAATATTTCCAGACGATCAGGAGAGAGAGCAGCAAACGTGCAGGTTTTGCCCCTTTGTGGTAAGGCCCCACTCCACTTTCCCCCAGGAAGCACTTGTTTCAGGGGGACTGATTTTTCCAGCATTCCAATGGCGTAAATGCCCCATCTTCAGTGAAGCTGTGGTGAGAATGAATGCAAAGATTAGTGAACTAGTGGAAAGTCTGATTCTTATTCATATATTACATTTTTAGCCTACCTCCCCCACAAAGATGCAAGGTGTTTGTTTTTTAATTCTGAAAAGTAAAAAGCAAACTCCCAGGAAGAGACAAGAGATAGTGATGGGCAAATTAAATAGCAGGTCTGTTTTTACTACCTCAGAACACAGCTGTATCCTGGTTACCAGATCCTCACCTGGAGTTGACTGTAATATTAAATGGTCCAAGGTGCCAAGGGAAGGTGATTGGCTACTGTGTCATTCCTCTCCTTCCCCAGCTCATCTGCACTTACTATGGCCATGATCATTCCCCATAGCACAATGATCTCATCAGATAAGGGTACTGACATAGGGTAATAAAACCAACAGTGCAGTCTTAAACAGTGCACTGACTACCATGGATTTAGAAGGATATAACTTTGCTTGGATCAGACTGCAAAGGTACAAGCCTTGATACAGCAAGGAATATTTTTCATTGAACTACTGAATATCTTAACGGGGTGGGGGTGGGGAGGAAGGGAACTGCCTCATTCCCAACTAAAAATTCCATGTCCTTTTTCTGGACAGTTTGAAGACCTCACAACCATGAATTGTGGCAGATGAGAGAGTAAATTATTGTGAAGATTCTGGTGAAGAACCTGCAAAAAGATGGTCATAAATGCTCAAAGTGATGGCAGTATCAATCAGGGCTGGCAGGAATTTGGCTGATCACCTGACACAAAATTGCATGTAAAATATAAGCAAGCACTTATTAACTATTAATTTTGAATTGGATTTTATTTAAAATTAATCTATGACATACAAAACTCCTTTAATTACTGTAATACCTTTACTTTCTGCTTCATCATAGATTTTACTGGGATGACTAAGATTTTGGATGCTTGCTGAAACAGCTCTCACCATTACTAAAGGAAAGTGCCCTCTCAATCTGTCTCGTCCCAATCAGAAATTGGAATGACTCTCATTTTCAAGAGGCAGTTTCATTTTTACAGATTAGTGGATACCTTTTTTAAAAAATATATTTTGTGCCTTCTGTTATGATGCCTCAATTGTCACCCATTACAACAAGAAAGGCCTCACTACACATGAGAAGGCTACTCCTGTGGCCCTATGTACTCCCAAAAAACCCACCAGCATCAGTCCACAATAACATCTGAAACCAGCACCCACAAACAGCCACCCTGAATCCATATAATTTAACAAATTGAAAAAAGGAAGAAATGTAATCATTCCAACAACCTGTATAAGAGACATGTGTGGCATGTGTCTAATGATGGAAGGAGTTCCATATTCTTGGTGTTGCCACCAAAAAGTGGCCACCTAATGAACTTCTACTAGTGATGGCATATGAAACAGGAGTTCTTCAGTAGACCTAAGTCTACTGTTTGGTCTTCCAGATGTCCTAGACACAAATCCTTTAGGACTTTAAATGTGAAAAAACAGCAGTATGAATTGGATTTGGAAAAGACCTGGAATCTGATGAAGCTGGATTAAGGTGGTATAACATGATCAAAGCAATTTGCTCCACTAGACATTGGGCAGCTGTATTTTTAAGTCACTGAGGTTTTTGTGATTTCTTCAGAGACCTAAGGCATGTAACAAGAGTACAGTCTGGATTGCATTGGAGCTTATGTAACTGGCCAAGTCAGAGTTCTTCAGGTAGAGTCACAGGCAGCCTAGTAAGGATATAGAAAGCACTCCCTTCCACAGCGCTCACTGCAGTATCCAGCAGCCATCTGGATCAGTGGTATACATAACATACAGACTTGAAACTTCAGGAGAAGAGCAACCCCATCAACAGTAATTATTTTAATTAAGCTTATTTTGTTTGGTCTCATTAAGCCCACCATATTCTTCTGGCACCTCAAGAAGTTGTTGCTCTGTGCTGTTTTTATTTTGTGAGCTGACCCAAGCAGGTCACAGGAGAGCTGGCATATAATGTCCTGGGTTCAATAGAACAATAATAATAGAATAACAACAACAACAATGTTTTAGTTTAAACAGGGGTGAACAGCTTTTCCCCTGTTCAATGCCTTTATTTTTTCTGAAATTTACTTTCACTCTTGCTTAGTTTTGCTTCAGCCAGGCAGATTTCTAAATTCCAGAAGTGCAACATGAGTAATTTGTCTAGAAATACCATTTCCTTGAGTTCCTATCCCCTACATTATCAGTTAGCATATGGGTTTTTATAAAACACAGCAAGAAAGCAATCTTGATTAACTGTGTATATGACTGCATCGAGGTTCTTTTGAAATGGTACTTTATGACTGTTATGTGGTATAGATGATTCTTCCTTCTCCCTCCACGTCAGATTTTGGACCAACATATTTCAGGGCTGCAAAGTTCTCTTTAGAGTTTTTACCCCATTTACTTTCCTGTTGTTTGTCAAGTTTGTTATATATTAAAATCCTTTAAAATGTTTAGTGTTAAAAATATTGATGTTGATTCTATCAGCACATACCAGTGCATTGGTAAAGTGCACCATCTTGCTCATATCACTGTTTTACCAGTGCACATGTGCACTGCCTGTATTCCAGAACATCCCTGGTGATGCACTGATGTCACTTCTGGGCATACAGGGAGTGATGTCAGCACATATTTGGAACACTGCCCATAACCCTCCATTCCCTTGCCAATTATGCCCCTCCATCACCCAGCTGAGTGGTGGTAGTAAATACCCACTGGTGACAGGTGATACCCCCCAAAACCAGGAGGAATATGTCAAGCATACTACTGGGCCCAGTTTGGCCCCATGGCAGTGGCTTGGGCTGACCCTGCAGTGGTGGCCACCTAGCCTGGTGCTGGTGGACACCGTGCCACTGGAACCCACCAAGCACTGGAGGCCACCATGCTACTTGTGCCTGAAGCCACCATGCAATGCAACTGGACTTTTTCCTGGGGAGAGGCTGCCAGGGTAGGGAAGGTGGGAAAGCTGGAAACTGGGGGGTGGGGGAGAGACAGAAGTAGGTTGGCTGGTTGGTAGGAGGAAGCAAAAGGAGCAGGAAAAGGGGAGATGCTATGGGGGCTGCAAGGAAAGGGAAAGAAGAAATAATGGAGGTGGGGTACAGGGGAGATGCCCCCCACAAGCCTCCCACTTGTACTGTGAAGTCCCAGCACTGATTCCTGCTGGGAAGGAGGCTTTAAATAAGTGCACATATTGCTGTTTCCCACTAAGCGTGGAACTCATTTTGCCCAGTGCCCACCCCCAAACCTGCAGAAGTCCTTAGAGGCAGCCCAAGTTGTTTGGCTACTGGAGTGGTTGGACCACATCTTGGGATGGGGTCTCAACTGCACCATTTCATTGCATGGTTTAAAAAGATTCACAAACAGCACTCTCTTTACTGACCATCCAGTCATCTCTCCAATCACCTGGAAACTCAAAATCCTGTTCCACATATAGCTGGTGCCATGTTGTCTCCCGAAACTACCTACGGCTCCCTGACCAGTGATTTCAAGAGTGGAGAGACCTCACTACCATGTGAGTAAGAGTTTGCTATCAAACAGATGAGTTTCCTAACTCACGGGGGGGCCCCCCTTGAGTCTCCCGAAAGAGGTGCCGTAAATGAAAAGGAGGCACGGAATGTTCATAAGCAACTAGGATACGGAATAGTAAGTGGCGGGCAGAATGACAACAAAGATAGAGATGGTGTCATTGGAAGCTATTGATGGCTGAGCCCAAAATAGATCCTAGAGGATGGAATAAAATGTCTTAAAGAGCAACTGAAGAATGGAAGGAGGAGTGGAGGGAGGGCAAAGGTCCCGAGTGGCCTTTTGCCAGTTTCTTTTGTGACAGATCCCATTCCTTCTGCATTCTCCTTTAATCTCTTAGGGGCCCCATGGCGGAGCAACAAGGTTTGAGGGACAGGAGACAGCTCCGGCCACCAACGCCCTTCTCCTTGCTCCCACTCTTGAGCTCTGCCGCCTCTTACAAGCTCTTCTGAAGTCTGATCTGTAAGCAGACACAGCCAGGATCAAGCTGTCCTTGTGCCTCCTTGTCCTTTTTCACTTTAATGTTACAGACTTCCTCAATGATGTCCTCAGGTCACTATTCCACTTTTTAAAAAATTTACATATGAATAAGGCCAAACCTCATCAGATCGTGGAAGGTAAGAAGGGTTGGCCCTGGTTAGGACTTGGACTACCAAAGAAGTCCAGGGTGGCTATGCAGAGGCAGGCAATGGCAAACCGCCTCTGAATGTCTCTGGCCTTGAAAACCCTATCGGGTGACATGATGGCGTTTTCCACCTCCATACATACACATAAATAAATGAGGCTGAAAAGAGATTTGCCAAAGGCCACAGAACGAATTGACAGCAGATGATGGTCTTGACTGCAGATGCCTCTGTTCGAAGTTATAACTTTCTACCTAGAGGATGGGGGGACAGCAGCAGCAGAGAAAAGCAGTATGGCCAATTCACACACTCATTTGTGAGACTATAAAATCCACGGGCATTGCTGCCCTTCCTGCCACAATCACAGAGGGCACTGTTGGCCTAAAGTCATTACCCAGGGCAAATCAATTCAGCAAAGTATGACTTTATCTAAAAGAATTTTGGTTTTCCAGACTGCTCTTTAGAAGAAGAGATTGGATTTGTACCCCGCCCTTCACTCAGAGTCTCAGAGCTGCTTACAAACTCCTTTCCCTCCCCCTCCCCACAACAGACACCCTGTGAGTAGGCGGGGCTGAGAGAGCTCTGACAGAAACTGCCCTTTCAAGGACAGCTCTGACAGAACCATGCCTTGCCCAAGGTCATCCAGCAGCTGCAAGTGGAGGAGTGGGGAATCAAACCCAGTTCTCCCAGATTAGAGTCCACGCAAATCACAAATTTATATCATAGAGGAAACAGACAGAAAATATTTTAAATTGTTCTCTCCTGGATCTCTACAAAGAGATAATCTGAAGTCTGAATCACTAGCAAAGTGGCCACTGGAATGCAGAGTGGGCATGGCAGCCTACGGAAAGGGAGGCAAGAACGCTGAACGCCCTCCAAGGGATTCCAGCCATCTGATCACACCCAGCTGAAAGGAAAAGCTTGTCAATCCATGTTGACTACCAAACTGGGGTCGCTGCTCCCGTCAGTCAAGAATCGAGCAGTTCGTTAAGGGAAACTGAGGAGGCAAAGCCGCTGCCCTGTCATTTTTTGAAAAGAGGAGGACGACAGAGCAGCTCGATCAGACAGCACAGCATCTGAACTGAAAGTCCTTGTGCCTAATCGCTAGTGGTGGGAAATGCACTTTATGCATGTTCAGAGCGGCACTCACCCCCCCTCCCCCGAGTTGGAACCTCCTTGGACAGGAGCCCGGCCTCAGAGGAAGACTTGGCGACACCCCCCTTCTCAAAGGAACGTGTGAATCTGCGTACGGAGCGCAACTCTTTCCCCTCCAGCGACTGAGCCTTCCCGCCCGGCTCCAGACCCCAAGGTGGGGACGGTCCCTTCCCAGCTTCCTTCCCCCGAATCTTCGGATGAGGGAGATTTTTTCCAGGCTGACTCACACAGCTCAGCGCAGCGCCCTGTCATCCCCGGCGCGGCAAGCTGTTGCTTGTGCCACTCCGCCGGTCCCCGCCCTCGTCTCTGAGCCGCCTCTGGTTGGCGGGGAGGCGGGCGGGGGCGGAGCCCGCCCCGGACACGCCTCCCCCGGCCGGCCCACCGCTCTGCTCCGCTCTCTCTCGCCCGAGCAGGGACCGCAATGATTTAGAAGTTCAGGAATCCCACGTGACGTCACGGAGGGTGATGTAATGCTTCTCTAAATAGAACGTATTGTAACCTTCTCTCAGTCCAACGTGGTTCCTTCACCCGGGCTGCTGGTCCTTCTTACACTTGTTGGGTAAGTCCCCTCGAAATACTGCCTTGCCTGTTTTGCGAATCTCAACTTTACAGCGAGCTTCGGGAAAGTTTGTGTTTGCAGCCGATCCCGCTGGAGTCGCTTTATTCCCCCCCCCCACCGCGCGGACTTGAGTTGCCTAAGTAAAGGCGCGCGTGCGAAATTAACGCAACAGGGACCGGAGGGCACAAGAAAACCCCAAGTGGGCAGGAAGCCTCCGGCGGGTAAACACGAAGCGTTTCCTCGCTGTTTTGTCAGAGAGTTCTGCTTCGGCTTCTCCCCGGACACTTGCAAGTTGCGGGATCTGACTTTCGCTCGGGGAATTCCGCGGGGCAGGCGCGGAGGCGGCGGCCAGGGCTGAAAGGCTGCGAAGCGGACGGGGAAGGTGTCGCCGGGATGGGTCGGAGCGCGTCCCTTTCGCCCTCTGCCCCGCGTGCGGGGGCAAGGACATCGCGCCGGCGCCTGTAAACTGGGATGGGGGAAAGGCGATAACGTTGGGGCTGGGGGGAGAGTTAAAGCGGGGGGGGGAGCAGTCGGAGCCACGGGGGACCCCTTTGCAATTAGGGCGGCGGATAGAGAGGGAAAGTTCGGAAGCTGCTCGCGCGCCTTCAGCACCCCGGGAGAGAGCAGCGAAAGTGACAAGCCAGGCTGTCAGGACGCCGCGCCGGAGGGCAGCCGGACAGTCTTCTCCCAGCTGCGCCAGCTCCTCTGACTCACAAGGTGGTGGTGGTGGAGAGCAGGACCCTCTGTGTAGGCTCAGAAACACTCTCTCCCTAGGGTCGCAGCTGAAGGCAAGCCTCGAGGGAGCAGCGCGGCCGCCCGGGACCTTCCCCCCCTGTCTCTGCTGCGTTCCCGGCTGGGGGGGGGGGGAAGCGCGTGGCTCAGTCTCGCGGGCAACCAGCGGCCACCAGGACATGGGCGCCTTTGGGGGTCGGATCGGGACCTCCAGGCGAGGCTTCTCTCGCCCTGCTGCCGAGTCCTCCGGCGTGGCTTCCCATCTCCCTGGCTGCCGGGATGACACATCGCTCCCCGGGCTGCCCTCCCTCTCCCTGGTCCCCTGGCGCTTTCGCGGCCTCGGGGGAGCTCCAACTTTGGGACTTGGCCGCCCCCAGAGAAGAGCGAAGTTTCCGCTCTTTTCCCTCGCGCGTAGATTTACCCGGGGAAACTCGGCCGGGAGCCAAACTTCTCCTGGTCCCCCCTCCCCTCCCCTCCCCTCCCCTCCCCTCCCCTCCCCTCCCCTCCCCCCAGACCGCGCAGGGTCCCCGGGTGCTCGGCGGGCTCCGGATTCCGTGTCTGTTGTGTATGTTTGGTTGTTAGGTGGCTGCATCGCTATGTCGCCCCCCAGTCGCCCCCGCCCTGTCGGACATCCCTCGGGGAGCCCGGCCCATGACGTCATGCTGCAGGCGAGTAAGCGGCGGAGCGGGGAGCCGGCGGGCTCGGGCGGGGGGGGGGGGCGGCCGGGGCTGGCCGAGGAATGCTGAGCCAGCAGAGCTACCTGGGCTCTCAAACCTAGCCAGCACCCCCACCCCACCCCGGGAGGGGAGCCCCCGCGCATCCCGCCGCCCTCCATCCCTCCCACTCCCTCTCCGGCCCTCTGGCCCAGTGCGCGCCCTCCAGATCCAGCAGAGTGTCAGGCAAATACCTGTCAGGAAGGAACTTGGGCTGCCGGCATTATTTACGCGCGGCCCTGCTCAGCCAGACAGCGGCAGGTTTTAATCACCAGCCCCAGAGAAAGAGAGGGAGAGGGACTCTCCTCCCCACCCCCAGCCCCCTTGAACCGGGCAGCAGCAGGTAAGTCGCTGGCCGGGCCCTTTCGGTGCCCGCGCAGATGCCGCGTGCGGAGAAGTTTCGGTCCCGTCTTGGCTTCCCGAGAGTGCGGAGTTTGGGAAAGAGGCGAAGCCCGATCGGATTGCCCGAGCAAGGTTTCGCACCCGGGTCTGGATGGACCTCGCCGGGAGTTGGGGGCGGCGTGGCCGCCGGTCCCGGCCGTCCCTGGGCCCCCAGCACATTGGCGTCTGGGCGGTGACAGAACTTGGGCCGGCTGTAGGGGTCGAGGCGGACCTCCTCGGCGCGGTGCGGCCGTGAACTCCCCCAGGAGACTTTCTCCGCGCCAGAAAGCGGTGCGCGCCCGAGACTTCGGGCCAGATTGTCCAGCGTTTAAAAGGCAAGCCACCGGCATGAGCGCACGGCTTGGCTGGGGCGCAACTGGGAAGAGTTCGCTGAAGTTTTGAAAGCCGGCCCTTTGGCGTCGGCTCCTTCGATGGGATCGCCAGCTAGGACTCTCAACAGCTGCGGGTGGGGAGGGGGCGCTGGAACGGGGACTTCTCGTCCCTGCTCAGGTTGCAAAAAAAAAATTTTTTAAGCCCCCGAGAAAAGTGTGATTAATGATCAGCGATAAGTGATTAGTGGTTTTATTCAAACTGTTACCTTTGACCAGAAGCGGGCATCAGAGGATTAAGAGGTTCTTTTAGATAAATGCTCATTAGTGGAAGGGGGGAAATCTAAGAGAATAGGCAGGCACACAGAGACAACTTTCGAGGAAAATCGTTCATGTCTTTGGAATAATAAGCTCTGCTCACAGAAAGGCTGCTTTAATTTAAAAGTTGCTTTTATCTTGTAAATCAAAGTTGGATGTAGAAATCCACTGGGCTATTATAACTTAGATTTTCCCATATCCATGGGATGTAGATTATCTTGGTAGTGATAATTTTTTTTCCATTTAAGGCGACCGTTGAGATCTTGAAAGAAACCCAACATTGCCAAATGTTAAACGTCCCAGGATCTGAAGGTGTCCCCTTGGTGGGAAGCATGGGAGGCCCGCTGTCAGCGAACTAGATGGCACATGCCAGTTCTGGAGGTGGAGAGTGTGGGGTGGGTGGTGAATCAACCCAACCTGTGGCAGCTTGCTCTGTGTCCTTCAACACTTACCATAAAGTTGATTCTGTCCTGGGCTTGAGGCTAGACAGCTCTATACATTTGAAGTCACATTTTCCATGTCGCTTAATCAAGTGAGTTGAAGGCTACTGGAAAATTTCGTCTCACCACTAAAAGAAATGGAAGGAGGGAGAAGGGATGGTGGGCGGCAAGTTCCACAAGTCGTGGGCTTGATTTAATATTGTGGGTTTTAACATTAGATCTATGCTCAATTGCTTTATCAAGCAGAGCAGCCTGCATTCAAAAATCATAGAATCAAACAGATTCTCTGCTTGGCTTTTACTGTTGGAAAAAGAAAGGGGGAGGGGAGAGTCTGCTTATAGGAAAGAAAAGTTGATTCAGATGTCCTTGACCATGGTAAGACTTCATTTTTTGATCATTGTTGGCTTTTCCTATGTGTATTTTATGTACATGGATTGTAGAGAACCAGGGCATAATACTTAATCCACTTTGTAAGGAGCCGATGATTTTGGTAACATGTTTCTCTTTGTAAACTTGCATGTCAATTCCTAGATCACATTTCACTGCAATGCAAAGGGCCAGCAAGTCAACCCAGCATGCTGCAAATAATGGAAATTGTCAACCATATGATTTATGCTTTGTTAGAAATATTCAGGTTGGGCTTTCTTCAACAAGTGATTCCCAAGGTGCACACCTTGGTTTTTATTCATAGAATAAACCTGGAAGAAGAACAGAAAGTTATTATAGGAAACGGTGTGATTTAGGAATGGAATATGACTGCAAGATGATGGGGAATGGCAAATTATAATAATGGCATATCTTAAATCATATTTGTTAAAAACAAATCTGACCTGAAAGTATTTATTGACCCAACAAACTGTATCAATAGAGCAAGAGCTGGTGTCCCTTACTTGGAATGAGGAGGGGGACAGGAGGAGGGGGATAAAAATAAACACAAAAGAGCAGAAAGAATGAGGTAAAGTGAGCTACCTAAACTTTACTGAGCAGTGAGATCTTACACAAAGTCACACCCCTCTAAGACCATTGACTTCAATGGATTTAGAATGATATAAATCTGCTTAGGAGCCCATTGCATGGTACTTGAGAAAACACTGCGTACATTTGTGGCACAGGCATTTATCGAGGGGGTGGTCATTAGGGATCATTGGAGTCTCTGTACTGCTTAGAACTGCTTGGCGGGTGGTTCATAACCTTTTTAAAAGCTGACTTTAATAACATTGTGCCTTAGGTTGACTTTACAAACTTTTCTCATGGAAATAGCAAGCAGCCCATTTGTAGTGCTGAGAGCCATGTGCGTTTCATGCTGAAACACATATGAATGTAAATTTCACAGGCAATGCATGTGTGATCACTGTGGAAGTTCCCTTTTCCTGCCTAGAAACTTTATCAGGTTTGAAAGAGATCTCTGCACTTGTTTACTCCAGGCCTCTTTACTTGCAGTGATTTCAGAGTGTACCTCCCAAATGTGTTCGTGGAGCCACATTTCACATGTATGTTCAGTGGCAGTCATGCCATCGCTGCTGCATCGTTTATGAAATTGCCTTTCCTTGGAAGGCAGTAAGCTACAAATTAACTTAAAATTCTTGCCTTCCTTTCATTATTAGCAAGTCTTTATTTTACAGCGTGGCTTAGGTAAAGACAGAACAAGACCTCAAGTCTAACCGTACAACATTGTTCAGTGTAATCCAGAAGTGGGGTGACTATGACTAAGAAGCCTCCTAATCATTATTATTGCTATATTCTAGGTAGAATTAGACTATCCTTTCTTTCTTTAAAATAAAAACAGGAATTAGTTTTTTTTTGACCAGTGAATGTGTGGTTTTTCTGATTAATCTTCAGAAAAATTTTGTGAAGGCCTTATCACCCAGCAAACCATCTTTGGTGTGATCGGTCCTTATCATAAATCCTGGTCTGGATTCATATGACGATCATGGACTGCCTTCCTGATGAAAGAGCAAATTTGTTCTGAGTTTATAATTTTTAAGTCCCAACCAAGTTTTTTTTGCCAGAGTTTTTAATTTATAACTGCCGGCTCACACAATGAAGTAAGTCAACAATTATTTTCAATGAAGAATACTAGAACCTGGTTTTTGTTGTTTGTTATCCAGATACATAAAATTATATATGAAAAATACAGGCTGCTGAATTCTCCCCCACTGCCCGCCAGTTCTTCCATATGTATGTATTGGCTGAATGATTGTCTGCTGGCTTGCATTTTAGGATACGTGATGTCTTTCTCACTAGATTTTTGAAAATAGTCATTAATAAGTGAATTTATTTTAGTGAAAGTATTTAGTATTCGCATGCTTGCTAGTTCAACTTCACCTCCAGTCACAAATTATTCTCCCACTCTCATATCTAAACTAAAGTCCTCCATCTGTAGATTTCAGTGTATGGATCTCGGGCCAGAATTAGTGTGTGAAGAGCTGCTGTCCTGAATTGCACTCCCACATAAAATTAGACTGCTTAAATTACATTGAAATTGGTAGCTCTGGTCTACTAGATGTAGAACATTACAGAATTCTATTTTCTGAAGACTGCATTCTTGGATGTTGTATGGTGTGCCACCTTGTTGCTTCGGGAGCTAATCTGGGAAGCAGGGCAAGCATCTTAAAAATAAATAACCAGTATTTTTTTTCTTCCAGTGTCTTTTTGTTTACTATTTGCCTTTATTTGTTGTTGTATTTTTTCATCTATTATGCTTTGATCATTTAAAAAAATGTTATAAGCCCACATTGGGGCCCTTTTGGGACAAAAGTGGGGAATTAATATTTAAGTAAAGTAAATAAATAGGTAACTTTGTCATAACATTGACCAATTATATAAGATGCAAATAATAATAAACTAGATGTGATATTGTGAGCCATCAGTTTAGGGGACTATGTATGCTTCACCGTTCATCTGTTGATGCCGAGCACATGTCTGTAACTTTTCCTGCTTGTATCCTTGCACTTCAGTTTTACTTGGAAGTAGTCGATTGAAATGTAATTTGTTTCTAGCAGAAGAGATTTAGGATAACTACCTTAAACACTCATAATGCTAGTCATTAGCCATACAATTCTAAACAGAGTTATACCCTCCTAAATGGACTTAGAAGGGTATACGGTGGACCCCCGCCATTTGTGGATTTTTGACTTGCGATTTCTCTTATCCATGGTCCGCAGTCCAATCACATGCTATGGTCTCCAACCTGTTTTTGCTCCCACTACACATATTGTTAAATTTTGCAAGAAATGTGGTTGCTATACTACTGGAAGAAAGCAGGCTCCTCCTTTCCAGTAGCCGCAGATTTCACCATTCATGATGATCCCAGGAATGGATCTCCTGCATGTTGCAATGGTCTACTGAAACTCTGTTTAGGATTGCACTTTAAAGCACTATTTTTCTAGGTACTTAGCTGAGTTCCTTACAGTGTAACCCTTGCCAAGTTACTCCACTCTAAGACCATTAATTTCAATGGTCTTACACTGGAGTAACTCTACATAGTACTGCACCGCTAGTCAGTTATTAGAACTTTAGAGGCAATAATCTGTTTTACTTTGAGTATTAGCTATCTTTGAAAGAAATGGCAAATTCATCTATAAAACTATTTTCAATAAAGCTCTTGGTAAGGCACATTACAAAACAGAATATTAATAATTGTAACAAAATATACCCAGCTAAAAATAAAAAGTGACTATATGATGTGCATGCATCTGTGTAGTAGCAGTTGTTCATGCAGTGCATAGTTAACCATTTAATGGTTTTTAGAGGCTGACAGAGTAAATCTCCAAACTTAAATTGTTATGCCCCTTATCCATATTACCTAATAATAAGTGTCGCTTAATGGAGAATAATGGATGCTAACACTGTATTGAATTTTTATGGTTAAACATCTGTTGCTGAGATATGTTTGCGCTTGAGACATCCACCACCTTTTCAACACCAGCATATCTGATACTTTCAGTGAAGTTCTTTCTCTTAATTCAAAATTGGAATTCCAATTTTAGTTGTGAAATTTTTGGTCTGCCAATGGTAACTTTAATGGAACATATGCACGTATGGGATTGTCCAAAACTGCTTTCTGTACATTCTGAGATGGTGTATTATTAACAGTGTGAGATTTTCTAAGAATTTTGTGCTGTCTTTTCAGGAGTTTCAAAGGAAAATATTTAAAGTAATATATTTAAAGTAAAGTAAAATATTTAAAGCTTACTACAATTTCCTGAACTTATGAGATGTTATGCTTTAATTCTTTTTTCTCTCCTACGCTTTGAAATTCCAAGAAGCCAATCCTCCCAAGTAATTTCAAATAAATGTTTTTGATACTTACCAGTGTTTGTTTTAATTCTGATAGAACTTTAGTGCTTCTGGTTCTCAGGATCTGCCTTCTATGTGTCATGACATTAATCGGGGGCTCGAGTTGAAAGATTGTTCCATTCACACTGCACACCTACTGGGATTTGCATTTCTCAAGCAGCACCAACGCTCTGTGCCTCATGGCAAGCAGCTATAGGATGGGATCTGCTGTTAAAAGACTGGGGAAAAACAGGAGCCTTCTGAGTATTAGCAATCCCTCCAGTGCACTTAGAGTAGCTGTCTAGACTGTGGACCAGGTGGCCTTGTGAGATAGGGATTTAGTTCCTCCAAAGCAAATGTGGTCCTTTGGACAGACAGAAGAGAAATAGGATAATTTAGCTAGAAAGCCACCCGGAACTGGTTTCCAAAAGTTCTTAGATAACATAGCCAGCCCTGTTCAGATAACGTTTTTCAGGTGCCTGGTAGAAATTGGAATCGTGGCCAGTCTCCCTGCAATCTTCCCATACTCGTAATAACTTTGAAACTGTATGCAAGTGCAGACCATCACTGTATAGATTCTAACTGCATGGGTCTGTACCCTGACTTTAAGTAGCCCTACGCGCAAGTTACAGTGAAGACATGTACTGTCCACGTACGCTTGATCTTATGTTACTTTCAATGCACTTATAGTTGATACCAACCCCACATTTATTGAGGCCCTGGTCTTTAGTTTCAGTTGCAAAGTGAATGCATGCTGGCTCTTTCTAATGAACAGGTGGATGTGTGTACATACACAACGTGAATGAGTTCACTGTAACAGGGATACTAACGGCTGGGGAACAGTGTACAGACCACACGTTTAGAACCTATGCAAATATAGCTTGTGCACATGGACTCTGTTCAGAAGTCAAATGTAGATGGGATGGGGCACTTCTGCAGTGTTATTTTTGTCACTCATTTGTCCCTATTGCTTCAGGGTCCCCCCCCCCAATGTGTCTTGCTCTCTCTAGTAGTCCCAGAGGGGGCAAAACACATGTGGAAAAGGGGGGGGGGACCCAAATGAGTGACAAAAATGACAGTGCGGTAGTGGCCCATGACTGTGTTGTCTGAACAGACATTTCCACTCATAGTGAGGGATCGTTTCCCCCCCAGGGCTGTAGCCACCCTTCTTTGGGTGGTGGATAGCAATATTCCCGGGTGGGGCCAGAATCTCCTAGCCAGTTTGCAAGGGTAATAATATCATGGTTGGGGAGGATCCATACCTCAGGCTGAGGAAGCCAGCCAGCCCTGCCTGAGGTTGCTCCTGAGGTCCTGAAGCATTTTGCTGTGCTTGCAATCATCGTGGCTGAAATGGAAATGTTGAGAGAGAGAGAGAGAGAGAGAGAGAGAGAGAGAGAGAGAGAGAGAGAGAGAGAGAGAGAGATATTTTTCTGCATTCTAAAAACAAGCCCCAGTTCTTTAAATGGAAACTGCAATGCCACCTTTTTTTTTTTTTGCAGGTGGAACAGAGTAGTGCATCAAGTAGGGTGAAGCGGCATCCTCTGGCCCCAGAGTGGCATGAGCCCTGCTTTATCTTCCCTTTCCGCTATATGCTTATGGCTGAAGTAAGCATTCCAGTCCGTGTTAGTGATTATGAACACAGAATCACAGGTTGGCAGTGAGTCTGGGGTCGGGAGAGTACATGGGGGTAATCTTGTGTATGTGAGGCTTCAGAAACTACAGTGGTATTGCTCAGATCTCTGATTACTCTACTCTCCTGACTACGGATATTCATTGTACAGCCTCTCTATAATATCAGACTATGGAAAACAAATAGCTCTTTAAAATATTTATTTATTGCAGTCGTGTGCCAGTTTTGGCCTACCAAGACACCCCCTCTTCCAAGGCAGCAATATGGGAGGAACTGTTCTGTAGTAATGTGCCGCAATGTTTGTTTCACTTATTTTTTTTACCGTCAAGCCACAGATTACTTATGACAACCTCATGGGTTTTTGAAGGCAAGAGACTGTCAAAGGTGGTTTGCCATTGCCTGCCTGTGCATTGCAGCCCTGGTATTCCTGAATGGTCTCCTATCCAAATACTGATGGAGGCCAACTGTACTTAACTTCTGAGATATGACAAGATCAGGCTAGCCTGGGCTATCCTAGCCAGGGATGTCTCACTTAGGCATCTTTTACTGGTGACTGCACTTCTAATGGGCTAATTTCTCTGTGTTTTGACTAACTCAAAGGCCTTTTTGCCTATGCATGCAAAAGCCATGCATTTCAGCCCCATCCCTGATGAGCCGTGCTGGTACAGTGTCGCAGAAATGCTGAGCTGAGAGTTTAGAATTAGGGACAACTTTTAAAACCAGGTATGCCGAGCCAAATGTTTAGAGTTAGTGACAATTTTTTAAATAATCTAGGCCTGAGTCCACATTCTTCAGTCATCTAGTTGCCTTCCGCTATCTACTAATGTTTGAATTCTTCAGTCATCAGAGGTGCAGCATCGATCGACTGTGGCTTTCATTTTTTGCCCACATATCCTTAGGAATAGTAATGATCACACAAAGTGCTTCTGTTTACCTCCACTTTTTTCTTATGCAGCCATTATCATTCGAATGCCACTTCAGTTTCTTACAATCTTGAATGCCTTCTGTTTTACTTGGTTTCCATTTATTCCTAGTTATTGAGCACTAATAGCTGTTATCGGAAGATAGAGGAAGCATCAAGGATCTACCATTTAATACTCTGGTCTTAAACATAACTCCTTGGGAAAATCCTGTTGGAAGTCACTTTCTGGAAGGAAGCATGCACCCTCAGTTCTTGTGACTTGTGACTTTTCCTCATGTCTTTCTTTCCTTGGTCCTGGTACCATACTGATTCAGTTGATCCCCTGAATTCTGTGAGCATTTTTTGTGCCTTTAGTTTTTCACTGTGTGTTTGTTTGTTTCCCCCTGCTTTTTTTGTTCTTGCACTTTTACCCTAATGCACTTTTACCCTAATGTTTTTCTGAAAGCCAGTTTTCAATCAACCTTTTCCTTGTGCGCAATATTTCTTTGTCCCACCCACTCATACCCACCTCTAGCCCACTTGTCAATGGTTGGGCTGTTGTGATCAGATCATTCCCTCTCCTTCCCTCCCAACTTGAAGATGAGCAGTTTCATTTTCTTTTTTAAAAAATGGCACTAAAATATTGATATATTGTTAGAATGTTGTAACAATATGCTTAGCAGGTTGTCTGAATTCCAAGCTTTTGTAAAAAAAAAAAAAAGTAAGTCTCTAGTTCCTTCCCTCGCAAATATATAAGGAAAAATGTATTTCTCTGTGAGGGAAGGAGATGGAGACCTTTTTTTTTTTTTTAAAGAAAGCTGGGAATTCAGAGAACCTGCTAAACCTATTGTTACAACACTCTAGTGATATATCAATATTTTAGTGCCATTTTTAAAAATGGGGGTGTTGTGACTCCACCATTGGCAGCACTAGTGGTGGCAGCACCCTCCCTTGAAAGTCCTCATTTATTGAAGGCACGTATGGAAGAAAATAAGCTGACTACAAATCAGTGAAAATGCGGGGGGAGAGCAAACATGCAGAAGAACCGTGCCCAAACAATTCCAATGCTTGCAGATCGACTGCCAAGAAAAACAGGAGGAATTCAAGCATGCAGGAAAGCCTATACTGAAGTAATTGTGATGTGGGCGATCTGTGAGCATTTATTTTTAATTCAAAGAGGACACTAATTTGTTTAGGGAAATGGCACTGAGAGAGGGGGTTTCCTTTTCTACACTGTTTCCCCTATCCAGTCTACCGCTCTTTAATTCCTGCAGGCTCAGTTGCAGCCTGGAGAGTAGGTTATAATTCACATGCAGCATGGAAGGAAAGGGATAAATCCCACAATGCCATTTGTCCAATTGAATTAGCAGACTGATGTGGCTGCTTTGAGGTTAACTCTCCCCCCCCCTGCACTGTCACTGTGGGATCCTGACTGCTGGTCTTCTGCTTGTTATCTGGTTGGCCTTGATTCAGACCAGGGGCTCTGAGGCTAAAAACTAGCTGTCAATTTCAGGCCCTTGTTCACAGCACAAAGTGCTTACTGAACTTTGCATAACTGTATTTTAAACAACGGGTGTGCTCCAGATTAAAGAAGCATATTTAAATCCAGTTAATTTCGGTGGGAGAATTGTGCACGTGATTGCCTTTGCCTGAATCATGCTCGATGATGGTGTTTATAGAATGGAAGAAACAAAGTATGTTGCAACTGCTGTCACCACTTGTTTTGAATCCCATTGGCCTAATTCCACTGAGGGATGATATCAGTATATTTGATCTGAAAAAGAGATCCTTAGCATTGGGGAAGGATCCAAAGAACAGCAACACTCATCTTGGGAACCGAAAGAGACTTCAGGCTTGTTGTTCTTAAACAGCGGCTTTACTCATTCTGCAGGGGAAACTTTTCTTGAAACCGACTGCAGTTTCGAAAGCCATTTCTGAGATGCTGTGGGGAGCCAGCTGTTCAGAAGATACAAATGAAAAATTCCCTAACACAAGCTTTTTGCACTAACTTGACTGTGATGGTATTCTAATCACAGCTGTACATTTCTGGTTTGGTGTTAACATGCTAAATATGAAAAGATCTCTCTATTTGTGTATGGTGTTCATACAATATAAAAGTCAATTGTCACAATGCAGGGAAAATAAGTCTTGCTCAATACCATTGAAATTAATGGGACTGAAGTATGACTAACTTTATTTGGATTTGGACCAATTATTTGTTGTAGGTGAACACTGGAAGATCCTGAAGAAGAAATTTTGCCAGTGGTGCCTCAGTATTCATATAGTGCTTTTGAGTGTTCAAGAGAGTCTGCATGCGTTATTGCCATTATTTACATATGGCAAAGAGTCTGCATGCGTTATTGCCATTATTTACATATGGCAAATTTCTTTCAAAAACTGATGTTATAGTTGCAAGGCATTTTGGCTACACCCTTGTAAATCCACTGAAGTCAGTGGGGTTAAAAGGCTGTAACTGTTTAGGATTGTAGTGCAAGTCCCAATGAACTTGCCATAACTTCTGAACAGTATGGCACTGCATATTGATGTCGAGCACCTAAATTATTTTCCCCACATAAATAAATAATCAATAAATTCAAGTATTAAAAGATGAGCTGGATGGGATTAATGCAATGTGTCTAAAACATAGGAATGTAATGTGGAATCATAAAAAGGTCCCAGCTGGATAAGGCCAAGGGGCCATCTTGTTCTCCATAGTGGCCCATCAGATATCTGGATTGACCCACATTTGCCACAAATCTTAGACTACTGGTAAATATTATGGCAGTTCTGCTGCAGTTTGCTGCTGTTGACAAATTCCATAGAGATAAATTATTCTCAATGCCGAAACCAAAGCACATTCTTTGCTAGAAGTGTACGCTCGCTAAGTATGTGTCCCTCTGAGCTCAGACATTCAAGGTGATCGAAAGTCACATGAGAACTTTGATCCAGTCTAGAGTTTGTAAGGATGCCATACAGTGAGTCATCTTTTATTTGGAAATAAATCCCAATGGGGATTACTCCAAAGTAAGTGTTCAGAGGATTTCAGCCTTAACGTATGTTTACTAATGAGCTGCAGCAAATCTTTTTTGATGAGAGGCCATTCAGATTGCTGACTTTTGTTCATAATCCTCTAATTGTGATGTGTTTTTTGTTTTACAAGTTAGGGTGAAATATCCACAAAGCATAACTAAGAGGAGAATCATAGCCACTACTTCTGCTATTTGTGCAGTGCAGTGTTTCTACTCAGAAACTTTTAGAGCTGCCAGGTTTCCTGCTTCAGCGAGACCGATCTCTGGCAGCCTCAGTCTCCCATTGCTGCTCAGTAGGAAAGTGGGAGGAAGAAGGGGAGAACACACGTGTTGCTTTGACGTGCAACATCACTCCTAGTACAAAATGACATAATGTCAGGATGATGTTGTTGGATGCCCCCAGACTCTATGGTTTTACTATAAAACTTTGGTGTTACCTCAACACAATGATGTCACTTCCATTTTCATGCCAGAAGTGACGACATGCATCAAAGCAATGCACATTTGAATGTCCCTGCCCCCAGAAACCTCCCCTAGGTGGGCAGTACTGGTCTGGCAACCTTATCATACTTCCAAAAAGTGTGCCAAGCATTGTGGCTTCTGGCCTAACTACAAAATATGAGATCCTCCGTTTGTTTCTAGAAGTAATTTAAAAAGGTCCACACAGAGTAAATCCAGTTTTATCCAGTGGGGCTTCCACTCAGGAAAGTGGTCTTAGGACTGCAGCCTCTAGACCTCCTATGAAGACTTTCACGTCTAGGCTTGCCAACCTTCCCCAGAGATACAATTGATCTCCAGACTACAGAGACCAGTTCCACTGGAGAAATTGGCTGCTTTGGAGGATGGACTCTATGGCATGATCCCCTCCCCAAACCCCAACAGGCTCCATACCCAAATCTTCAAGAAATTCCCAGCCCAGAGTTGGTAACCTTACATCAGAGACACGTTGCAAGTTCCATTCTTGGAACTTGATTCCCAGGCACATGGGGACCCAATTTGGGTTGGGACCATGGCATGCAGGGAGAAGGTGCTTCAGCTTCCCTACTGCTCTTCTTGCAATCTGCAATATATACATATAGGGAGCTCTGACTGGGGGCTAATCGCACCCCCCAGAGCCATTTCAGGTTGGAAAAATGATGTGGAGGGACCTCTTGTCCCTATGCATCATGATTCTGATCTAAACTGAGCTCTTGCAGGCCTGGGAATTTAGTTCCTCATGTGGAACTCATCATATATGTTTGCTTGAAAGCTCTTGTGGCAAACCCAAGGACTTTGTAACATGTAGTTATTTAGTTATCATTTTGTTTCTTCCCCTCCTGATTGAGAATTCCTTGAGGAGTGATAGACTTTATGGATTACTAAATATCATTTTAAAATTATTACCCTTATTGAGGGGAAAAATTCAGGGTGTTTTCCACATTTAAGGATGCCAGCCTCCAGGTGGAACCTGGGAATCCCCCAGAATTACACCTGATCTCCAGACTACAGAGGTCAGTTCCCCTGGAGAAAATAGATGCTTTGGAGAGTGAACCCCATGAAACTGTACCCCGCAGAGTTCTCTGCCTTCCCCAAGCTCCATCCCCAAATCTCCAGGAGTTCCCCCAGCCTGGATCTGGCAACCCTTCCCCCACTTATAGGGTCCCTGTTGTTGCCGCTGATGCAGCAGGGCTTTCGCATGGCGGGTTTCCTCATAGCTGCTTGCCCCAGTCCACTGACAACAGACATTTGCCCACCACAACCATCCTGTGCCACAAAGGCTTTTTTGGTTTTTTGAAATATGTAACAGTATATTGTTACATCAAACCCAGGATAAATAACCCCTTGGGGAAACTGCCTTGATTTCTATGATGCACCAAACAGTTTTGATGCTGAGAAAGTTTTGATGCTAAGACACTTTTGATGCAAAGACAGTTCAGCTTTCAAAGTGGCCATTTTCTCCAGGGGAACTGATTTATGTTGCTTGAAAATCAGTTGTAATCCCAGGAGATCTCCAGCAACTGCCTGGAGGTTGCAAACCAAAGAGAGAGATCACAGGATGGAAGTTGAAAGGAAACAAATAACCATGATGTATAGTAACAACAACCACAAAAGGTTCTTCACCAACTTATAAATTCTTTTTTCAGTATTCAATTTACTGGAAGTAATTCAAACGCCATCAACACCAACGAACCATGCATATAACATCTCGTTTCGTGTATACCTTTATCAAAGCGGGTGGCGTTGAAATACAAAATTAATCCATTTGGCAAACACTCTAGACATATCTCATAGTCACATTCATCAAATGTATTTGTGGGTGTTCCAGGGGGCATCTAAGGTTTATGTCTCTGAGAGCAACTGCTTGGGGAAGAGCCTTTCAGATTCCAATCACTGGCATAGAGTTATTAAAACCACACTGTTATGCCTTTGTCAAAAATGATAAAGGGCATTATTTATAAGAGGCTCAATATACGATAGAATGTTGTATAAGTACATTGTTTTGTGTTCTCCTTGCTAACTCTGCAACTGACTAAACCATTATATTCTCCGAACATTGCTTTGCTGAGATCACCCATGACAATGGTGTAAAAACAAACGTGTTTTAACACGATAAAGTCGCTATATAATTTAAGAGTGGTGCTTCCTGCACCAAAACCTGTGTTAATTTCAACTCTAGTCATTGCAAAGAAAAACACCTGCTTGACTCCCCCCAGCCAATTGAAAAAAAATATTTCTAGAAGAGGGGAGGACTCTAGGAACCCATTTCTGCAGTGTGCTGAGCATCACATAATCCAACTTGCTAAATATCACGTATCCACGCCCATAATAAATGAGAACGCAGGGTACTGACTACTCCTCTTAATCATCTCCTTCCCCCAAGCTCAGTAAGATTTCCAGAGACTCTTGTAGGCTCATTAATTCAAACACTTGACATATACTTGGGAGTTATGTTTTCTTTGTTTAAAGAATCAGATGTCATCTTCCTAGGAGACTGTTACAATAAGATCCACTTCAGTTTTTATACTCCAGTTGAAAAATCTTCATTCTTCCCTTAATAAATATATAAGAAAGACTCACTAGTCTTAAGAAAATCCTGATTTTTTTTTTTGAAAAAAGAAATCCTCACCAAAAACGACTTTGTTCTCTTTTTTAGAACTCTAAAACATTAAGGTAAAATAATACACACAAATATTAACATTGTTTCTTAGTAACTATATTGCATGTTACCCCAAGTGCTTCTCTTTTAAAATGACTTTCTGGTTCTTGGAATATGAGTTGGTAGATTTTGGTTGAAATAGTTACAAGATGTAGAATGAACAACATGTCAAATGGATCTCTTTGAACTATGGATAATGCTAGTAGCATTCTTGAAATTGACTCTCAGTGTCTGCAACCAGTTTCTTGGGATCCAGAGATTTTGATTGTCCTGGTATGGCCACATAGCTGAGCCTAATGCTGCAATCCTAAACTGCATTTACTAGGAAGCCCCACTGAACTTGGAGGGACCTGCCTCCAAATAAGCCTGTTTGAAAGAAGCTGTAAATAGGTCAGAGAAGAGAAAGAGGGGGCCATGCCCTCTAAATTTAGTAAACATTAGTGTTTATACTAAGAACCCATTGATGAACTTGTCTCTGTGTGGGGGTGGGTAGAGAGTGAAATCTGATGTGGTGACTGATAGTGGTGTCTCAGGGAGGTTTGTATTCATTCCTGCCCACACCTGTTCTAGTATGTAACAGGGCCAAGAACTAAAGTTGCCAACTTGCCATCCTTTCTGCCAGTTATCAGTGTTGGGATCAATGGGATGACTAGCTTTGCCTCCCCAGTTTCTTCTACATTGTGGTCCCACATTCTCGCACTGTATGTCCCTCAACTGACTCTAAAAGCAGGTGCCACAAGATGGACTTTCTATTTGTCTCATAATATCCTTTTCTTGATTTGTGAGGATTTGAAGCTGGACTTCAGGGAGAAGGAAAAGCCACTGATAATGAGGAAAATACAAAAGCCCTAATTTTTAGAACCAGCGTGGTGTAATGTTAAGAGTGCTGGAGTAGTATCTGGGAGACCTGAGTTCCAATCCCCACTCATGCCATGGAAACTCGCTGGGTGACCTTGGGCTAGTCACACTCTCTCAACCTAACTGACTTCACAGGGTTGTTGTGAGGATAAAATGGAGGCGAGGAAAATGATGGAAGCCACTTTGGGTGCCCATTGGGGGGGAAGGGGGTATAAATTAATTAAATAAATGAAAATAAAGACATGTGGGAAAAGATGCCTTGCTCATAAGCCTTGCAGCAGCAAGTGCCAGATCACTGATTAAGACAGAATGCAAGCCTGACCGGACTTTTGTTTGGTCCCAGCCAGATAACACTGATTTTTTAAAATTCTCATACTTGTAACATAATGCAATGCTAAACAAAGATTTTAGGCAAAGAGTAAGTTAAAATGCTGGATTGGTTGTCTTTTAGCATCTTCTTTTCTAACTACAGAAACTGCTGATTGGGGTTACATTAGAATTTTGGCTCAGCCAGATGCCTTCCAGTTCTTTTTTGCTCTTCTCCCATAGCTTGGTTTTCTCATTGTCTCCATTCTGCACCAGCTGTTTCCCACTTTAACTTGGAGGATTTTTAAGTCACTTTTGGAACTGGCACGGAATTGCCAGTTTTCAGGCCACATCGCTCTCCCATTCTTTATACACTTATGTACATTGATTAAAACACAGTGCAGAAAGAAAAGAACGGTTGTGCTGTGGTTTAATCAATAAACACTTGAACATCTACGCATACTTAAATCATCGTGTAAAAAGGAGTTCTGGTGGAACTGTGCTTTGCATCAACATGCCTTTTTGTATGGTGTGTTAGAGTACATGCACATGAGTACGTGCATCACTGAGCAGCAAGCATCTACATTGGTCAGAACAAAGTCTGGAACGCTGAAATGAAGGAGTAGCAGATTGCTAGTGCATTTGCATCTCTTTGCAAACATGATAACACAATTCAGAGCTCCAAAAGCTATTTGAATACTGACACAGAAGGAATTCAAGGAGCAGAGCTTACTTTTCCTTCTTAGAATAAACAAAGGTTCGTTACCACAATTCTCCTGTGAAGAGCCAATAGACTTTGACCTCTGTTGGAATGTGCTTGATAGAAATAAATGCTTTCCTGCATCCCATTACAGAGGGTTTTGTGTCATGTTCACTTCCCTCTTGTGCTATTACCACTCCATTTAAGGAACTGCAGGGTGGGGTAATGTCCCCCTCCTCCCAATGTTACAGCCTCATATGATTATTTCATATAATCATTTGTAGTTTTGATCCATTCACTGAATGGCCGTTCTTATGAAATGGATCTATCTCTTAAGTGCACATGTTAAAGGCACAAAGCCTTTTGTATCAGAAATGGGGGCTGATCTGCGTTTTCCTTTTGGTATCCTTATTATGAGATATACAAAGAAACCACAAGCTATTCATTTCAAAGAAGCATTACAATTCTTGAACTGATCCTTGCTCCCTCCTTTCAATAGCTGGTGTTGTAATCCTGGATTTCAATACACTATAGATGTGTTTAAGTGTGGATTCTGGCTCACATAAGTGATCTACTTGCTTTTTAAGCATCAGTTCAGAGGAGAACTGTGTGCAAATGTGATCCTCTTTCCTTGAAAACACCCAAAAAGGAGAAGCCAGGATATCATGCAAGTATCATGCAAAAACAGCCCAGCTTTTTCCAGTCAGCGATCCATCCTGATTACTCATTTAGCACTATAGTAGAACAAAGGTGGCTCAAGTGGTTAAGACACTGAACTGCAGGCCGGAAGGTTGGTAGTTCAGCAGTTCGAGACCTGAGTGCCGCATGACGGAGTGACCTCCCATCTCTGGTCCCAGCTCCTGCCAACCTAGCAGTTTGAAAGCAAGAAATTGCAAGTAGATAAATAGGTACCACTTTGGTGGGAAGGTAACAGTGTTCCATGAGCCCCAGCATCTAGTCATGCCAGCCACATGACCACAGAAATGTCTTCAGACAGAGCTGGCTCTTTGGCTTGGAAATGGAGATGAGCACTGCATCCCTAGAATTGGATTTGATTGGGTTTTGAGCAAGGGAAACCTTTACCTTTACTTACAGTAGAACTTGCCAGAATCCAGAACCAGTGACAAGTTATTGGCATTCCCACAGAATGCACATGGGAGAGGGGTATTGCATTCAGTGAAGGAGAAACGCATCTATCTGGAGATCTTCCCCCAACAACAAAATGTTGCATTTTCAGAGCTGTGAAAATGCTGTTCCATCACTGAAGAATTTATGCATCCATTTGTATGTGTGTAGAATGTGGCTTCCTGCAACATCATTAAACAATAAAATGAATATTTTGAAAGACCCTGATAATTAAACCTGTTTACTTAGAAGTAAATCTCACCGGTTGTAGAAAAGCATGCACGGAAGTAGTCTAGGAATCTACTGTGTCTATGTGTAACTGTAAATGATTATTGAATTATCCACAGTGATGTGTTTTACCATGTTTTGTAATTGAAAACATTTTGTGTTCTTTCCAATTGACAGTAATTTATCGCCCAGCATGCTTTAAAAAAAATAAAATTAACCACTGTAAGTTTCCTGGTGGATTCTTTCATGTGCTTCAAGAATATAAGCGGATTCTCCCTCTTCTGGATGTTTCAAATAATACTTTTCAAACATTTGTTTTAAGTATATTTCTTAATCTTAACCTTTTCTAGAGATCTTCAGTATTTTTCTTGTGTCACTTTTGAGACACCTTTATTTTAATATCTCCAGTGATCACTATGCAGAGTAACCTTTGACAAGGTCTGTTACTAACTAGTATTTACTGCTTTTTACAAAGTGAAGAGGTTAGTTTTGAGAAAGGGCAGACATTAGTGACTTCTGCTTCACAAGCATGCCTGGAGTTCATAAAACATGTAGACAGGTACTGAAAATATGTCTCTTTTACCATTTTTTACTATAGACAATCAGGCTGTTGGTCTTTAGATACTATATATCATTCCTGCTCCCTCAGAATTTGGTGGAAGTTTTGGAAGAGGATTTAGAAGGTCTTTAAACAAAGGCCTGATCTAGCCAGGACTCTTTGCACATGGACACATGCTTTCTTACACTAATATTCCAAGGGGCAAGATGAATGTGAGTAGGGAGACTGGGATCTTCTTACAGGTTTTGCCCGCTCATGTGGGTTCATTGGAATACATGAACAGAGCCCATGTGCATGCAAGTGGAAATGTGTAGTCTTTCTCTGCGCAATTCAGAGTCCTGAAGAAACAGGGTGCCTGACTGTACAGAAAGAACCACAGATGCATCCACTTGTATGTGTGTAGAGTACAGATGTGCACATGTACTTGAACATACATTCCAACAAATGTGTGTCAATTGGGGCAAAGCTTTCTGCCATGATCCCACTCCAGTGTATTTTCATTCTACTGCCTTAGCATGGCTGAACTGTGATTAGACTGGGTGCTGGATGAAGAAAAGGGACAACAGCCCAGTTACACCGGGATCACTTACACAGCAGCAAAACTCATGATTGATGCTGTTATCTTTGAATTGGGCAGGAGAAAAAGAATACTGACCAATCAGTTGTGTGTGAGTGTGGCATGCAGCAGCCAGTATCTTGCCTGTTGTTCTCCAAAAGAACTTTGGATTAAAGTTCTAATGTGTAGGTTTGTTCTTGGTAGGGTAGCCATCCTCCAAGTGGAGTCTGGAGATCCTTCAGAGTTACAGTTTATCTCCAGACTACAGAGATCAGTTCCCCCAGAGAAAATGGCAGTTTTGGAAAGTGATCTCTATGACATAATATCCTGCTGAGGCTCCATCAAATCTCCAGGAGTTTCCCTACTTGGAGTTGGCAGCCCTAGCTCATGGGTACTTTCTTTGTTTCTGCTCTAGTAATGACTTTGGCTTCTGTTCAAATATACCATTCTGTCCTATCCATGCAAATACCCTTGTTGTAAAACATAGAATGCTTCTGCTCCAAACTTGTTGATCTCCCCTGTACAGGCAGACAACTCCATGCAATCTGTTTATTTCATTAACCACCATATGTCTGGAGGCTTCATCAAGGTCCTGATCTATCAAAGCAATTTAAAAACAAGTAAGGAATGTTAAGAAGAATAACACTTTTGTTGAGTTCTTGAGCTATGTGGTGCTCAACCAAGTGAATGATATATGATTGCTAGAACCAGAGCAGTTCCAATGTAAGGATTCCAGTTCTTATGTTCCTTTTCCAGCAACCTCCCTAGCCATTCACTCCATAAGAATTTATATGTAGGAGTATTTTGGCATATTTTCATAACCAAATACTTGATGTTGCATCATCCAGTTTTCTTTCCAGTGCATTGTAACTTGAGGCATGACATATCAACAAGTTACCTGAAATATTAGTGCTATTCTTGATTAGCTACATGGTAAGTGAGAAACTGGCATTCCTTAGCTGCATAAACTTTCGGAAATCCTGGCTGCAGCTCTTTATTTACAAACCTGCAAATTTCATTCATCTTAATGGTAGACTCCCTCCCCCAGGAGAATTTGTCTCAGCTTCAATAATTAGACAATGTTCCTTTGACCTAAGCTGTGTGCCTATGCCGAAACACAGCAGGATGTAAACATTAGTAAAAATTAATGAGCATTTTTACTTGATATATTTTTTTTGCCCTTAAGATATGGGTCAGAAATGAATAGAGAGTCAGGTAGCACGTCTCTAGTGCCCCTGAAGTTTGCAGGGCTTGGCACCTAAATGTCAGAACAGTGCGTGGGCACCAGTGCTATTGTGCAATCATGGATCATGGGTGAATGGCAGAGACAAGCTGTCTCATCATAGTGAGTAGCTACTGATCTGACAATAATTTCCCTTTTATTAAATCCCATGTCATTGCTTTCCTGCCCTTTAAAACTAGAGGTGGAGCCAGAGGAGCAGGGATGTTTTGCTGGATTGGGTTGGGCTGGTGAGGATGAAAAGGAGGGAAAACAAAGGAAGGAACTGGCTGAGCAAAGGGAAAATAGGGGAACTTATTTTAGCAGAGGCAAAATGCCAGTATGGTTTACAGGATGGAGTGTCCAGGTTCAAATCCCCACACTGCTGTGGACTGATCTTGAGCCTTCTGGCTGACCTTGGGCCAGTTTCTCTCTCTCTCTCTCTCTGAATAACCTACCCCACAGAGTTGTTGTGAGGATAAATGGAGGAGAGGATCATAATGTTAAGCCGCTTTGGGTCCCCACTGAAAAGTGATGTGTAAATGAAGCCCATAAACAAAGGGAGATATGTATTTTTATTTAGTTAGTTCATTTATACCTCACGTTTCTCCCCAATGAGCATCCAAAGTGACTTAAATCATTCTTCCTCTCTCCATTTTTCCCATCACAACTTTCCTGTGAGGTAGGTTAGGGTGAGAGTGTGTGATTGGTCCAAAGTAACCCAGCAAGTTTTCATATAGATTTATTTATCATATGGCAGAGTTACACACGGGAAGTATATAATAATAATATAAAATATGTAACCAAGTTGATACAACAGGTATGCAGACCAATTGGGCAATTCCCCTAAATACTAGCATTCAATCCACTTAGTTGCAGCTGGAACTCAGTCACATTCCCCCCAGAAAGCACAACGCTCACATTCCTGTGACAGATGGAAAATAGTTTGGTGGGCTGCACCAGAATTGCATTCGGGTCCTGGTATTTTGCCCCATTTAAACAACAGGTCTGCACAACTGCCAAAGCCTGTTTGTATTCCATACTTTACACAGCAAGCTAAATCCTGTGGGTCTCTTGTTGGTGTTTATCAGGTTGTGGATATCAGGTGGAACTGACTGCACCCATGTTTGCAACACTTCATTCCCTAGCATGAAATTTTGTGATAGCAGGATTTGTATAGATCTTATTGCTGGGTGTTGGGATCTTCCTCTGGATAGTCAGCCATGTCTTTGTAGAGTGGGGATTCAAACCCAAGTTTCCCAGATCCCACCTCAACACTCTGTTACAGCATGCTGGTTCTCTAGAATTTTTGAAAATCAGTGTTGGGAGGAATTAATTGGAGATCTTTGAAGGAAGTGAATTTTAGGAAAATAATAGTATTTTGAAGGGAATCTGAAGAAAACAGATGTAAATACTTCGGGACGTAGAAATTTATGACGTTTAGAGAAGAAACATTATATAGGCGGCATTTGTGAGGGGAATTAAACCGGGGGTGGGTGGATTTTAGGCATGGGAAAATAAATTTGTGAGGGAACTTTGTAAAGATATTAATGTTTTAGGAAAAATGAATGTTGGGAAAATAAATTACTGGGAGGAAGTATTTTCAATGCGTGTTGGGCAGAGTAGCTGTAATTGGAGTGTGGGCCTCTGACCCCACCACTGGCTTTTGCTACATTTGTAGCCTTGGGCAATCACATTATCTCCATCTAGTTTTCATTCTCTTTCTAAATGCCTCTGAGAAGCAGAAGGTGAAGACAGCAGCATGCCTCTGAATACGGAGATTCATTTTAGCCATTGTTGCTGATAATCAGGGCTAGTTTCACAATTAGTCCTCTTGAGGGGTTCACTTCTGGTAGTGGATTTTGGGAGGGCAGCAATGTACTGTCTGCCAATAGGACATACCTGGATTGATGCACTATTTTAAAGCAGAGGACGAGTTAAATTAGCTTGCTGTGGCTCCTAAGCCAATGTGCAGGTGAAGATGCAAACAACCGGAGGGGGGAAAAAACCCAGGAAAAATATTTCTTCCCCAAGGACTTAAAAAAATTCCCACAGAAGCTTTTTTGGAGAGCACAAAACCCCTGGTATGGCATATTTTCATTTAGGAATGAGTGAAATGCTTTTAAACACAAGGTTTTACTCACATAAGATGCAGAGTATGAAGATTTTTATGTACGATGATGTATATAATATACTGTAGACATATACAACTTATTTTCAGTGATACATTTATTATGTAATGATAATACTGTGATGCCACACCCCTGCTATCATGTCCAGGTGAAAGGTTAAGTCCTCTAACTCCTTCCTGTAAGATCACAGGAAGAGTTCAATGTTATAAAGTTTAGCTTTACATACAAATAGGCTTTTTGAGCTGTTATGTTTTGTATGAGACTATTTTTGTCCAAATAGCACACTTTCCTTTGTTTACTACAAAATTTGTGTTTTCTATGAAGCTTCTATTTTGTCCCCTTCCCTTTGGAAACAAAGGTTCAGTTGCTAATAGGGTTTACAAATGCAGCATGCTTTCCCGCTCTTTGGGGGAGGGGGGGAACATGGCAAACCTGACTTGGCAGAGTGGGCAGACTCCAGCACCCCCACTTTTTAGGGGTATCTACATAGCTGCGGTGGCTCAAGTGGTTAAGTCACTGAACTGCAGGCTGTGGAAGGTCAGTAGTTCAGCAGTTCAAGACCCGAGAGTGCTGCATGACGGGGTGAGCTCCTGTCTCTAGTTCCAGCTCCTGCCAACCTAGCAGTTCGAAAGCAAGAAATTGCAAGTAGATAAATAGGTACCACTTCGGTGGGAAGGTAACAGCGTTCCATGCACCTTGGTGTTTAGTCATGCCGGCCACATGACCACGGAAACGTCTTCGGACAGTGCTGGCTCTTCGGCTTTGAAACGGAGATGAGCACCGCAACCCTAGAGTTGGATTCGACTGGCTTTCAAGCAAGGGAACCTTTACCTTTACCTTTACATAGATGTGAAATCCACAGCAGTCACCCATGTAAGTTCCTACTTTATACCATCTGCTGTAAGTAGGCTTACCATTCCCCTAGTGGGGATGGGGGATACCCCACCCCAGCTCCTGTTGCCGGCCATTGCTTCAAGCATGGGGGGGAGAATTTTTTTTAAAAGGGAGAGCATCATGTGCGCTTCCAGTGATTCCTGGAACTACCCTCTGTTTTTACCAGAAGTGACATAGCAGTGCAAGCACTGTCATCCCCCCGCCATGTCCCACCTCCAAACATGCCATGATTTGCCAGGCATAGCCCGGCAACCGCCGCTCTATAATACAATGCAGTCCACCACCAGCAAATGCCAGGGGCTTGATAAACCTCCTGTTTTGTTGCCTGTCTAGGTTTCAAACCACATGATTTTTTTGTGCTAGTCTTTCATATATGTGTGTATTTTATAAACCCACAGCCGTGTGTGGGCCTTCTAAGAACAGCTTCCATAGGCTATGTGCCAGGGTAGAGGAAGGATAGATGGAGAAAGATTGTTTAATCCAGAGGTAGGCAATATCTGCACGTGTGCCAGATAGCATCGCACCAGACCATTTTGCTTGGCACATGCAAATAGGGTCTGCTTACTTTCAGTGTGTCAAGTACAATCTTTTCCTTGGTCTTTGCCTTTTTGTTTGCCATACACGAACATCTGCACAGGTAGATTCCAGTGAATTTTGACACTCTGCCCAGAAAGGTTGCCTACCCAGGTTTAACCCTCCCCCATGGTTCTTTTCACAGTAAAAATTGTGTTCTGTCTTGCACTCATGAGAAGAAAAGCACAGGTTTCCCTACCTACGTGGTGGTGGGGGAGCTCAGATTTTTTTTAAAAAATGCCTGAAAAGGAACAGAAGGAAAGGGTTTGAATAATCCTTTCGCCTTCACTCCTGCCCACAGTGTTCCGAGTCTGATTTTTTAAAAAAAATGTGGATGAAAAAAGCATGGATCTCCATATACTGTCTAATTTCAGCCTAAGATTGCAAAACAGGGGATGCACTGGAGCAGGCAATAAAATATTCGAAGTAGGTTGCATTGATTTTGTTTTGCCCCATTTGCACAGGTGTGATCTGTCTCAAGTTCAACGTACATTACAGGGTGATTGCAAATGGCAACCTTCCCATTGATTGTACCATAGAAAACAGCACGTGATGGAGAATCGCACCATAAAGCATAGCGTGCAGACCAGTTCTTACACGTGCAAGTTGCATTTTGATCCTTCAATCAACAAGTGAAAAACATGCATGGTTTTCGTTTTGGTCTGCCAACAACAGATACAAGCCTAGAAGCTTGAAATATTTTGGTTCGGTGAAATGTATCATCTCATTTATCTTGTCTCTCATAGTGAGAGTTGGAACACATTTCATAATTGGCCTCAGACTAGACAGAAAACTCCTTCATTGTGGCTAAGCTATGGTTTAAAAACAAACGCCTACTTATATCATGTCTCATGGCACTCAGCTCTGCGTCAAACCTTTAATCTGTCGTCTGAAAAAAAAATCACATGTGAGCCTCAAAACCTTTTATTATAGGAGGAAAGTTTTGAAGTTCTAAATACAGTGAAGACCAAGACTATAATAATGAAGGTCAGGAGAACTTCACTGCAATGCAGAGATGAGTTCTACTGATGGAAGGAGGGCTTGTGCTATGTTAAAAAATGGCAAACTTTTGAACTCCACATAATTGCTCTGTAAAGAGAATGAAACAGAACAAGAAGGGGGTGTGAACAGAAAAAGAAATCAGATTTCCAATATTAAGCCAAGCAGATAATGTTACTTGGAATGATGTCTCTCTGTACTGTAGTATTAAAGATGTTAAGTTGGACAGCTGCCTGATGAAATGTTCCGTGTAACTTGCAAGTTTAGACTCATAAAATAATATTGTCACAAGTTGTGATGGTAGCCACTTACTGTGATGAATTTCAAAGAGTATTAGAGAACTTCATTCAGGACTTGAGAGCAAGATAGTGTCTCCATGCTAGGGTTGCCAGGACCTATCTGGCAGCTGCTGCTGGTGGCAGTGACGGTGGTGGGGGGCTGTGACACTCTAGTTTTGGGGCAAAACTCTATCATGTGTAGCTGATTTTGCCATAGGGTTTCACCCCAAAACTAGAGTGTCACTGCATGAGGTCAGCAATGTGATGACTTCTAAGGGTGGGATTTCCCCCTTATTTTATTTATTTATTTATACATTCTATTTCTACCCCGCCCTCCCCGCAAATGGGCTCAGGGCGGCTTACAAAGGGCAACCAGTGCCAAGGAAGACAAGTTAAAACATAAGCATATAAACATATAAAAATACTAAAATGTACCCACATCATAAGTGCTACTATCTCAACCCGACGGCTTCAGATGAACATTAGACACAGCAGTGTTAGACCCAACAATGTTGGTCGTTGCAGGCCCCACGGACTTCACTATCCCCTTCCTCCACCACACAGTTGGTAAAGTTAGCATGGGGGGGGGGCAAAATGGCAGCCAAGAGGAGGGGAAAGGACAGCGGCGGCTCCTACTCGAACGCCTGGCGGAAGAGCTCCGTCTTACAGGCCCTGCGGAACTGCAAAAGGTCCCGCAGGGCCCTGATCTCCTCCGGGAGCTCGTTCCACCAGATAGGAGCCGCCACTGAGAATGATCTAGCCCTCGTGGCCGCCAGCCTGGCCTCCTTAGGGCCAGGAACCGTCAGGCAATGTTGCGATTCAGACCGAAGTGCTCTTTGGGGCATATATGGGGAAAGGCAGTCCCTCAGGTATGCCGGACCCTGGCCATATAGGGCTTTAAAGGTAAGCACCAGCACTTTGAAGCGGATCCGGTATGCTATAGGCAGCCAGTGCAGCGCTTTCAGCACAGGCTGGATGTGCTCCCGCCTAGGGGTGCCCGTCAACAGCCTGGCTGCAGCATTCTGCACTAGCTGCAGCCTCCGGATTTGCCCCTTCCGGTAAGCTGGCCAGTGGCGTAGAAGCCCCCCGCAAAAGCACAGGTTCCCCCACCCCCCAGCGGGGGTCTGGCAACCTTAACTCCATGCTGACACACATATGCCTCAGTCTGGGCACAACAAAAAACTAGGGTTTAATTCAATTATGTTTACCATGATCATCTGAATGCAGGCCACTCCATTAACTCTGGTTAGGCAGAGAAAAGAGCAAAAGTAATTAAATCAACATTTGTCAAGGGAAACCAGGCTCAGAATCCTTGTAAGCCAAAGACCAGTTTCACAAAATACCTACAGTCCGTGGTTTTGCATGAGTCTGAACTCAGCCTATTTCTGAGTACTACATGCCGTGAACAAATGCTCTTTATGAATTTTCTGGTATGATATGGCACACTGACCACTGTTGATAACAAAGTGCTTGACTACAGCCTGATCTAGCAATTTCTATGCCAGTATGTCAGTGTGCTTTATGTCAGTGTGCTGTAATGGTTAGAGTGTTGGCCAGAGTTCTGAGGCCCTTAAGCTCTCTGGGTGACCTCTGGTAACTTCCAGTCAGTCTCTTTCTCTTTCTATTAGCTTAATGGGGGAGGCAAGAAGAACCAAGGATAACTGTGAGGGCACTATGACATTAACATCACATAACATCATTAGGAGGAGAGTCATGGCTGAAGCCACAACTCAATCTACTTCTAATATTGACTTCTAAACTATGTAAATAGTTAATAAAGTTCATCTTAGGTTATATTGCATCATGGATCTTGAAAGTTATTCATAAAAATGTGACAATAACCCTAGATTCTTACATTTTGCTTTTGAATACTTTTGCTTTTTAAATAGTTTTAAATATTGTTGCTTTTTGTTCTGACCATCCCTTGTATGATCCAAATGTGACTAACAGAGCAACCCTAAGCAGAGCTGCAAACTTTGAAGTCGATTGAAGTCAATGGACTAAGATGGGTACAGCTCTGTTTAGGGCTGCACTCTTAAGTTGCCATTCTAAATCCACTCATTAAAGCATAAATCCCACTAAACTGACACAGCCAGTTTCATGTGATATAGGTGATCCATGACCAGATTCCCCAGTGTTGTCCTTAAGGTTAAAAAGTAGTTGCAAGGGATTTTTGATTTTTAAATCTTACCTTATACTGTTTGCCTGGGAGGAGGAGATTTGGAGTGTCTGGAGAGTAAAGGGTTAATTTACCTTGCCATTTGTGAGCTTAATTCCCAGCTTCCAAAGGTTGCCTTCAAATAAAAACCAACAACCTCAAAATGCTGGGGGATTCAAGCAAATGCGTATTGCATATTATACATAACCTTAAATACTAGAGAATGAAAGTAACTGTGGGTGTGATCACACACACAATTAGCCCTGCCATAGGCACGAATGCTGGGCGGATTTAAAGGGTGTGATCAGACATGAACATCTGGGAAGCGCCCCACACCCGTTGGCAACCTGTTTTGCTCCACTGCCGAAGCGGACTAAAAAAAAACAAACACCAGGGAAAATCCGGTAGTAAATGGGTTGTGACAGGCTACGGACGGAGTTTCCTATGTCTGATCACTCCAGTGTGCTCTCATGGTGTCAGGATGGTCTAATCAGGCCATCCCGACTCTGTGTTGTTGTTTTCTTCCCCCTTCTTAGTATGCGTATCATTGCAAACTCTATAGGGAGACCTCAGTGCAGAGATGCAATTCATTGATTCCTCATGTAAGTGCATCAGAAACAAACAGCAAAAAACAAACAAACCCCTGACTCACCTGCCATTGTGTCTGATCACACAGCGGTGGGCTGTGCACTCAGCCTCCCAGGACTGTGTGATCATGAAACTGTGGGTCAAATTTCTCCGGAGGAAATAGCCTTGCTTCCCCGCTGCTTTACCTTGTGCGTGTGACTGCCCCCTCTGTCATGTTTTATTTTGGGCCTAACATGCATTGGACTACGCTGTGTGGCTGCAATCCTAAACTCACTTAAGGAAAATAAGTCCCATGGAATTCAGCTGGACTATACAGTTTATACATTCAGAACATAATTCAGTCATTGTTTTAATATCAATTATTATATATGTATATTTAGTGCTTTTTTAAAAAATTGTCTTTTGCGTATGCACATAACCACTTGTTTGAAGCACTGCTCCATTTTGACAGCTGGAAGAGGCTGCCTGCCTCTCTGAACAAACACATATTTTCAATTAACCACTTACCCTTCCTGTGTCTGGAAAAGCTGTAGGCAGAGGAACCAGCATGAAAAAAAGACAAAGGAGGCTTCTCAGCCTGCCCTCCGACCCCCTTGCCTCAGAGGATACCTGAAAACTCGCTGGTGTGCATGAAGATGTGGTTATGTGCACATTGCTAACTGGCTAAAAAAACCCAAGAAGCAAAAATGGAACAGAGGGATCAGTCTTCCCAACCGGGTTCAGTGCACACCAGAGGAGTTCAGAAATCCAGAAATGGGGTGGTGGTGAAAGCACTGATATCTGTAAACACCAGACTTTCCCCGGTGCCTGATTACTCTGCTTCCAAAGCAGGGCAGAATGGGGTGGCAATGACTGGGGCACAGGAGGCAGATGTTACTGTTTGATCATGCTCTTTAAATCTGCAAAGGTACGGCAACAATATTGACACAAACTGCTTGTGTGACCGCAGCCCAAGTTTAATGTTGTTACGAGGTTGCTGTTCAGTCACATGGGTTGCACAGAGTCCTTGACAGTATTTTTTATCAGGTAGTGGGGAGATGTTTCATATTCCATCTCTCAGGTTTAGTCTGAATTTTTCTGAGATTAGAAGTTTTTGCCTGTTTCTTAATTGTCTTTTTTCTTAATTTAACACATTTGTTATGCAAACAATTCAAAATCTTTTGTTACTCCAAAAAAGATTATTCAAACCACTTTCTATGGCACTGTGTTTGACAAACTAAATACACACTGTAGAAAGTGAGTGTAATTTCCTCTGCTGTGCAAATGGTCACCACCTTGGCTCACATACTAGCCCTGATCCACTGCTTGGTACACTGCTTCCCAATCCATTTGCTGCCACTCAGGTAAAGTTTGTTCTCCATTTACCTCAATCACACAGAATTAATGAGGTGGATTCTCAAAGCACACTAAACCCCCAAATCCGCATGAGTTGCTATCTGTTGTACAGCCTTCTAAAGGCTGACTACAGTTTATAGGGGCCAGGCCTTTTGTATTTTTAACATCTCTCAAAGCAGACATTTGATCCCTGCTCCACCTTCACACAAGGAGGATCGTCTTTCACCTTACACCTTACACTTGTTCAAAAGCACAGGGAACCCAGCTGAGTTCTGACCACAAGGAAATGCTTTATTGCCACTTTCTTTTTCTCATAACTTAATTGTTTGGAGAGTCAAAGAAGCTGTAAAATACTGTTACATTGACAAAACTTGAATAAGACCTTAGAATTCCCCCTTTTTTTGGGGAGAAGAGCTGCCTTTATTTCAGACTCCAAAAAGCTCCATAAATGATCTGTTTTTGATGGTAAAAACTACAACTGCTTTAAAAATGAAGAAGAAGAGGAAGAAGTAGTAGTACTTATTTGGCCATGACATTTTTTCTGCACACATTTGCCATTAGAGGCTGCTGTCACCCTGTGCTTCTCTAAAGTCACTGAGTAAGCCTGGCCATGAAATCAATCTCTAGGAAGGAGCGAGAAGCCGAAACGAACCAGACTCTCTTACCCAGTCTAGAGCTTTGACATCTGAGTTGGAGACATGACCCTCGGAGCACTCTGTAACTGAGACCTTTTAAAATAGATCACCCCGCCCCCACATTCACAATGCCCAAGTGGGACCTGAGTTTAAATGCCCATTAGAAAATGAAGTCCATTTTTAAAAAGATCTCACTAAGTACACGAACAGCTGGATTTACCAGTTACCAGTCAAGCATACACTATGCCAAAATATCCAAATATAGGAGGAATTCTTTGCTTCCATATTTCTTTTAATATATTTGCTCAAAAGATGAAATCTCCAGCCAAGGACTTGGAAGTTCCTGTAAAATGGCATCTGAAATTTCAACCAATAAAGCTATATACAATTGGTGTTTTGTATATTCAAAGCACAACAAAATGCTGGGCATCTGAGATCAGATTCCCAAATGTATACTTTAATTGCAAAAATCATTGGGGATGGGGATGAAACTGCAACAGTAGAGAGCTCTGTAGCCTGGATATAAGTTGTCATTCTGGGAAGCCTCCAGGCCCCACCTGGAGATTGGTAACCCTAGTTTCTGATCTAGATTGTTTCCCACTACATCAGCTAAAGTACAAATCTATAGATCTGATCCTGTTTGGTCTGTCCTTAGATTCTGTCATGTTCCAGTGGCACGGGGACCATGGTATAGTGGTAGAGGACCTGCTTTGCATGCAGAAGTTCTCAACTAAAAGGATCCAGCAATAGTTGATATGATGGATCTCTGCTTGAGTCCCCGGAAAGCCACTGCTAGTAACAGTAGACAATATTAACCTTGATGGACCAGTGGTCTGACAGTAGGAAACAGTTATCATCCAGTTCATGATATGGCCATGCACTTGAAAATCCACCCCAAAGAACCCTATGTTGTAACTTAAATTAGCATCATCATGAAGAAAAATTTCCTTAGGGCCCATTCACTCTGCTTAAACCTGCCACATGGTTGTGTCTCCGGTCCACTCCTGCATGGGGAAAGGGCTAGCTGAACTAAGCTGCAAGTGTAATGAACTGAAAGTCCTAGCCAGATAATGTCTTATTGAATTTGAGTCTGTGGGAAGGGCAATTGGCTTTTGATTGATTGTGCAGCAACTTGAGCTTTAGTTAGGTGCTTAATAAATTATAAATATTATTATTAATAGCAGTGCTAGTGATATCTTTCAGGAGCCAATAACTATCCTCCAGTGTAGTTCTATCATACAAACACTTTTGCTTCAGGACTCTCAAAAGAGATTAATTTGCAAGAAATAAATCTGGAGGCCACTCTGAAGCCTTTGTTGTGAAAGTAAATTTCAAGGTACTCACTCCCTAGGAAGTATGTTTTGGAGTATAGCCACAGGCTGAAAGCCTACGTGTGTTTATTAGGAGGAAGGTCCCACTGAAGTAAACGGAGCTTACTTCCAAGGAAAAATATCTAGGCTCATGCTGTTAGACTTGTAAATAATTCATCTATCTATCTTTAAAGCCGTTCCACAAATTCTGCTGACTATCATTGCAGAGTCTTAAAGTCAAATGGCATCGATTCCATTAAGTATAGCTTTTATGCTCTTTGAGACCTTAGCAGATGTTTAAATTGTTTACTGCAATTAAGGGGGGGAAAGTCAGCATTTTACCAATTAATTACACCTTAACGTATTATGTAGGTGATGTTTTGTTTCAGGGCAATTTGTTAAATGGCACTTGAGACTGGATATTTGTTTATGTCTGTTGCTGGTTAATATAGAATTAGTTTTTAGCCCAGTGTAGTCAGTTGTTGCCTTACCAGTCTCAGAGAATAAGAGAAACAGTAATTTAATTTTCTATTTTTAGATGGTGAAAACAAGAGGAATCTTTTGCCAGCATAAAGACTTACAGATTTATTGTAGCTTGAGCTTTGTGGGTTAGAGCTCACTTGATCAGGTGCATGGAGTGACTTCTCAGTCATTAATGAAGTGGGCTGTAACCCATGAAAGCTGCTTTGGCAATAAATCTGGTAGCCTTCAAGGTGCAAAAAAACTTCACAGTAGTTTTTGCTGCAGCAGACTAATACAGCAGCTCCGCTGGAATTCTTTTTTTGTTGACTTTGAAGTTCCACAGAAATGCTTATGTGCCTGATGAAGAGATTGCTTACCATTGTCTAATTCCCAAGGCCAGTCCTAACTGTATTTGCTTTGAAGCAAATCTACATTAATTTTTTGAGGGAAAATAGTGTTTGAGTAAAGTTAGGCATCTAGCCAGCATGGCTTTGAATGGTGTCATAATGTTTTTACCAGTCTTGAAGGCAGAACTTAATCTGAACCAGGCTTAGCTCTGGCCTCTGTTTTAAAAGCCAGCTCCATGACACTTGAAATGATAGTAAAGATGTGCAGAACCTCATCTTTCACTTTTGAAAGGAAGATGCCTCCTTTCACTTTGGAGGAAGCATAATAGCTGTGGCAGATGTTCTAAATCTAGCTATAATCAATGCATGGAAAGAAATCCCAAATCAGGATTGCAACCACTGGTCCTGCCCACTGGTCTTGGCATAATCGGGCTCTCCAGTGATGAAGGGTCCCAGGTTGTACTTAAAGGGATCCATGGACATTCAAAGGTATTCACATAGGCTTTGTACAGAATGTCGAATCAACTTATGGAGGTTGGGAACAAGATTGTCGCCGTGATTGTACTTTCCTCTTGACATTTATGAAATCTCCATGGGGTAATATGTCCCCACATATTAAGGATTAGAAGGGATGAGGAGAACAAGTATGATTGCCAAGTAAATTTGAGTCCTCCTGGCACTTCTTCTTTTGGCAAATTAAACTTTGGCTGATGGCAAAGGTAAATCCAATCACTAGATATTCACCAGGGATCTAAAAAATGAAGCAGAACAATTAAAACCATGATATGCTTTTTAGCAAAATCAACCCAAAACTCAAAAGAGCTGCCTAAAGCATAAAGTCATCCCTTCCATCTCATTTTACTATTTTTTTTTGTGAGTTCTGTTGAATATTGTGGGAAGAGTTCAAAGTCAGGAAATCTGGAATTCTTCCACAGCTGATTTGTCCATGACCCTATCGTATAGCTTGAATTACCAGCACTGAGAGCCATGTCAAAGTGAGATCATTTACAAATTGTGTACAGGTGCTTCCCCATTTGGGGCGACTTGAAAATTCATAAGGATATCTTAGCATGAAATCTTAAGCTCTGATGTATTTTGAGCTATGTTATAATCATGGTAAGAAATGGCATACTTTAAAATTAACTTCTTTCATACTTACTTGAGGGGCACTAATCTTTCCCTAGATTTATAGGAACATATCTTTTAAAATCCTCTGTTACTTGCTTAACTTAATGCTATTTTTTTATTTATGGTGTATAGTTTTATTTATGGTGTATAGTTTAGTAATTGCAATGGGATCATAGAGCCGATGTTAATACCCTTTTTAAAAAATCTCTTGTATTAAAGATGGAAGCCAAAAATGGGACCGATAGTGGGTAATAGTAGAAATAACCTGTTGATCATATCTGAACAAGTCCCCCATGTTAAGTGGGAATAAAGGTATAGTGTGCCATCAAGTCATAGCCAACTCATGATGACCCCATGATGTTCCACTTCATGGGATTTTCAAGGCAAGATGGGAGCAGAGGTGGTTTGCTTTACCTTCCTCTAAAATGGGAATGCTTAAGAGATAATGAGATTATTAACACATGCAGGTACATCAGTTGATTTATAATTGTGTGATAACTTGATGGTGAACACCTGAATGCGTAAATGGGCTATGCTGAAGACTCCTGTAGTTGACATACCATCATGTGCCATCAACATTCTGTTTGTAGCTTTGCAGTTCCCTTCCAGCTACCAGCGAGGAATGGAGAGGTAGGGTGGCCAGATCTAGACTGGGAAACTCCTGGAGATATGTGAATAGACCCTGGGGAGGACAGAGACCTCAGTGGGGTACTATGCTGTAGAGTCCATCTTTCAAAGCATCCATTTTCTCCAGGGGAACTGATCTCGTAGTCTGGAGATGAGCTGTAATTCTGAGGTATCCCCAGGTCCCACCTGAATGCTGGCATCCCTATCTATTTGTGGTAGATCTGTGAGTACTTGGAAGTCCTCACTTGATGTTGCAGTTATTGATGAGTAGACCTGGTTAGAAAACATTACTTCCAAGTTTATGTTTACTGCATTGCCTATCTTTTCATGGCACATTCTGAGCCCATTTCACTAGTAGTCATGTCCTGTGGGAAAGTAAAATATTCTGGGTTGAATAGGAGACCGTTGTCACTTGGGGCTTCACTGAGTTCTAATTTCCATTTGTGCCAAAGACGACAAGTGAGCAACTTAAAACCAAAGGCTGTTTTGTCTTGGTTCCCCCCTCCTTTTGTTTAAAACTTGTGATATTAATACTCCGTAAGGGACATTTCACTTCAATGTTGGTTTTTTTAATTCTTTTTTGAAAAAATATACAAAAGCTCCTGGCCAGCCTTTTTAGAACACATTATATTGAGTTCAAGAGCTGTTTATTTTTCCCAAGCAGAAGTGGACTAATAATTCATGGATGATTTTATGTGAAGAAACAACCTACCCCCTGTTTTACATAGTGTTGCTATCCTTGGATGTGAATTAGATGTTTTCATATTATGGAAAGTCTAAGAGGTGAGTTTGAAGAGGAGTTAGAGATAATTGTTCCAACTGATTTGGTTCTCTCCTTTTCTGAAGAGCTCTGTGTTGCACACTTGGGTCTGTCCTATGTTTGATCCTCACAACAACACTCTGAGGTAGTTTATGGTGCCAACTAATAAGTGGCCAAGGTCAAACAATGAGCTTCATAATAGTGGAGATTTGACCTTGTGTCCTAGGCCAACACTCTGCACACTGCACACTGGCTCATCCTTCTAGCCTAGGTTTACCATGACCCCCTTGCCACAGGTGACATGCAATGACATGTCTATATTACTGTCTACATGAACCAGAAGTGACATCATCACATCCAGGAAGCCAAACTTACCAGAGTTTTTGCCCTGAAATCCCAGGGTAACAGAGTTTTGTCACCCTGACATTCCAGATGTGATAATGTCACTTCTAGGTCATGTGGGCAGTGACATAGACATGTCACAATATGCCAGACGGACTTCCCTGGTGCTACCAGTAAGTCCCCCTCATCCCCTGTGGGTTGCCTGGAGGGACTTGTAAATGTATTTTGCATACTTTTGCACAGATTTCTCTGGGCATTCTACAGTAGCAATAGTGCTGCCTTTTTCCTTCAGATTACTCAAATGACAACATTATTTTGATAAATGAGGGTATAGTGATAATTTGTAGCTGTAAATTGCATTGTTCTGATAAAACTTCCTGCTTGGTTGCCAGGAGGGACCTGGCAACCCTATATTGGACATTTGATTTATCCATTTAAATCATTGTAAAGAATTTGTGATAGACTGACTACTAAAAAATTAAACCAGTTGTGAAATACATGGAAAAGTTACCATCTCAAATTCAGTCACTTATGTTAACAGCTTCTTAGATCTCAATCCCTGTGGAAAATTCCCCTGAAGTGTGCAGTATAATGTAACCACTTTTTATTACAGCTAGAGAAAACATTAATCCTCTGAGTTAAACTTTGAAAGCATTTGGTCTCTTTTACTCTATACTCCTTACACACTTACAAATAATTACCTCTGGTATTTGGTCCTTTTAAATAATACTGTTTGGCTAAATATTTCCCCCTCTTTATATAAAGCTTTTTAAATGTTATGGTAACTTTTTTAAAAATAATGTGGCTTCATAGCCAGAAGATGTTTGATGCACAGATGGCAATAGATTCCAGCAAGTTTGGAGAAAGAGGGTTTACCATATGTGTTCATTTTACTATTTTCCTACAAATTGGGGGGTGGGCAGGGCTGAACTGCAATACAGCTTTTATTACCTGAATCCTGGTTGAGTGAATATCCTTAATCATCTCCGTATCTTCCACTTCTGTATAGATTTCTCTGAGCATTCTACAGTATCAACAGTGCTGCCTCTTTCCTTCAGATTACTCAAATGACAACATTATTTTGATAAATGAGGGTGTACTGATAATTCCTAGCTGTAAATTGTATTGCTCTGATAAAACTTCCTGCTTGGTTCCCAAAATACTGTTTAAACCGTAAATGCTGAATATTTTAAAAAACTCAGCAATGTAGCAATCTTTTTTTTCCAAAGCAAACCTGAACTGTTTTGTAGCTCTGGGGCACATTTCAAGTTCTTTGACAGAGGAAGGCGAAAAAAGGAAATGTTCCTTTATGAGCAAGTAGAGACAAATCTTCCTGTTCCAGCAGAGATCTCTTGTCACATCGTCTCTCTCTTGCCAGAGGAAATTGCACCATGAATCTGTTTGGGGCAGGTTTTGCCTGCCAGATCGCAGTGTATTTATTTACATGAAGTTCCTGTCCTACCACTAGTAAACTCCCAGTGCATCATAGAACCTCATATGTAGGCTCTGTCTTGCTCATAATGCAAGGAACATTCCCACTGCTAAGGTGCAGTGTACAACTTTCCTCCTGGAAATGAATGGAAAGGAAAGTAGTAGCCATTAATCTGGTTAGCTGCATTTCCATGGGATGTGCCTTAAATTTCACACTCAGCTTCAGCCACCTCCTCTGATAATCTCTAGAGTGCCCTTGGGTACAGAAAGCCATTATGTTAATTGGCTAGCAAATTTGTTAAATGTGCAGAGTGGTCTAAAGGTCACTTCATATGCAGTCCATCACTGGGAAGAGAAGTATTAAGTGCTTTGCAGTTCTTTGATGCAACAGAAAAGGGAAGGGCTGCACCTGCATATTCGGACAAAGCCAGCATTCTCCAGGTTGGGTGGCCTACAGCTATTCTATTACTGCTGACTCGATGTACATCACTTCCACCACCCCCTCTCATAAACCCAGTGCTTTAGCACACATTTCAGTGCTGGATTAAGGTGGCCCAAGCAAATGATCACTTGAATCTTCCCCACTGTATTCCATCCACCCTTCTCTTATTCTAGTTCATCCTTCTTTGTAGTATCCTTGCACATTCATTGTTGTGATGCTTTCTGCATCCCTGTTTTCTGCTGCTGATACATCTTTCTTGCTTTCTCTTTTGACTTCTTTAACTTGCTTCTCTTTTCTCGCTTTCCCCTCCTGGTGCCAAGTATGTTGCTTCATCTTTTAGTCCTCTGTACATGTGTTTGCCAATAGTCAGGGGTCTTTTCGTAGAAAAACAGCTGCAGGAGCTCATTAGCATATGGTATGCTAATGAGCTACTAGGCTATTAGCATATGCCACGCCCCCTGACATCACCGGAAGTGATGTCAGAAGGGGAAGCAAAAGGGGGGGAGACATCTTCAAAAGCCTCCCCTCCCCTTCCCCAGCTGGTCTGAGTGGGGGAGTTAAGAGAGAAGGGGTTTAAAGTTTAAACTCCTTCTCATGAGAGTTGGGCCACAGAAGGAGGAAAGAGAGAAGGAAAGAGAGAGAGTAGAGAGAAGGAAAGAAGGAAGGAAAGAGGGAAAGAAAGAGAGGGAAGAAGGAGGGAAACAGCGGAAGGAGGGAAAAAGAGAAGAGAAGAGAAGAGAAGAGAAGAGAGGAGAGGAGAGGAGAGGAGAGGAGAGGAGAGGGAGAGGAGAGGAGAGGAGAGAGAGAGAGAGAGAGAGAGAGAGAGAGAGAGAGAGAGAGAAAGAAAGAAAGAAAGAAAGAAAGAAAGAAAGAAAGAAAGAAAGAAAGAAAGAAAGAAAGAAAGAAAGGGGAAGAAGGAGAAGGGAAGAAGGAGAAGGGAAGAAGGAGAAGGGAAGAAGGAGAGAAAGAGAAGGGAAGAAGGAGAGAAAGAGGAAAAGGAGAGAAGGAAAGAAATTTGGCAGCAACTCGGCCCCATTATATCCTATGGGCCATTGAAGTCAATGGTGAAAACATAGGGTATATTCTGGGGCTGGAGGGAGGGGTTTGAGAGAGAGGCTCCAAACTCACAGGGTAGCTTATGGAGCCTCTCCTCAAGATACCCACCAAGTTTCAAGAACATTGGATCAGGGGGTCCAATTCTATGGGCCCCCAAACAGGTTGCCCCTATTCCCTTCATTGTTCTCTATGGTGGGAAAAAAGTTACCCCCTGGTCCAATGTTCTTGAAACTTGGTGGGTATCTTGGGGAGAGGATCCATTAGCTACCCTGTGAGTTTGGAGCCTCTCCCTCAAACCCCTCCCCTCCAGCCCCCAGAATATACCCTATGTTTTCACCATTGACTTCAATGGCCCATAGGATATAATGGAGCTGAAATTGACATTCGGCTGCCTGAAAGACTCCCCGGGACGCCGGCTGGGGGCGGGGCTTGGCTCCTGAGCTCCCGAGCTGCGCTCCGGTGTGCTCCCCCCCTAAAAGACCCTTGCCAATAGTGAAATGGCTGGATACACAATAGTAAAACATTGTGGGCAGTGTTCCCTCTAAGTTGAGTTAGTGTGAGCCAGCTCACGGTTTTTTAGCCTCTGGTTTGCACATTTTTGTCTTTGCTCAGGAAGGACGGCTCCAGAGCAAACTAACTAATGAAGCTGCCAAATCGCCCACTCACAACTTTAATGCCAGCAGCTCACAAAGTAGAATTTTTGCTCACGAGATTCTACAGCTTAGAGGGAACATTGATTGTGGGTGGCACCCATTAACTGATAACTGAAAAAAGATAGTTTGATTCTTGTGTCATAGATCCCTAGAGTTACCAATCTCCAGGTGGCACCTTGAGATCTTTTTCTATTACAATTAATCTCCAGACAACCAAAATCAGTTCCCCTGGAGCAAATGGCTGCTTTGGAGGGTGGACTCAATGGCATTATACCCTGCTGAGGTCCCTCCCCTCCCCAAACCCCTCCCTCCCCAGGCCCTACCCTCAAAATCTCCAGGTATTTCCCAACCCAGAGCTGGCAACCATATGGAGTAGTTTTCTTTTTCTGCTGTGGAGATTACTTTCTGTGTTAGAAAAAATGTGTAGCTCATAATATATGAACAAGTGTCTTTTCCACCTAGTTTACATTTGTTTGAAACTGTTGTAAGAAATACAATGGAAAAGAATAGGGGTTTCATTTCTTGGTCAGAAAAGGTAACATTTTAAGAGCTTGTGTTCATATTTTACAGCCAAACCTACAAAGCAGTTGTATAGCGTATCTGAATTTAAACTAAACTTGTTCATTGGGATACAATCCAGCCCCATAATTATCTGGAGAATGTTGTCATCACCTTCAGTGGCCTTTGAACCCAAAGAAATGTGTTCAGGTTACAGTACTGTGCACACTAGGGCCCAACTAAATATAGATGAGATTATCATGGTGATTTATAGTCATATGCAGACACGAGTCATCATTGACAACACCATGTAAAAGAGCCATTGTCACTATCTGCACTGGGCCCTGTGATGCTTTTACACCCAGTTACCAGTACCCAGTACCCAGTTGTATTAGAAATGTGGCTGCCAGTCCTTGTTGGAAACTCCTGTAAAACATAACATATAATTTGGATAGGTTACCACTTCCCTGATAATGATGGAGGACCTGCCTGTGGTACTTCCCTGTTCCCCGGTCTCATTCAGTGGAGCAATGGGGGGAAATGGGATGGAATACTATGTGGAAATTTATTCCTGTTCCAGAACAGGAAGTGATGCCATGGCACTCTAGGAATTTCAGGATCTCTATTGTAAAACCATACTTTTTAAAATACCTAGAGCATCATGATGTCATAACCTGCTTCAAAAGAAGAAATTATGGCTAAGTTCAGACTGGCAGTTTGAAGCAGGAGCCAGTCGTGGCAAAAAAGTCCTGGAACAAACTGTTCTGGGTTTTCCCAGTGACACTGCACCGACTGAGTGGGAGCTTACTGGGAGGAGGTGCGTGGGAGCATTCAGATTGCTAGCTCAGAGGTGCGGCTGTAAATGGCTTTTCCCTGTTAATTCGGTTATGTGTGCATGAGCGCATATGCACTCATGTGCATAAGCACATCTGGCCGATTTGGGGAGGATCCTGTTGCGCCGGCACTATATTGGACAGTAGAGCAGAGCACAGCCAATCATATCACTGCTGCCTTATGCGCAATGAGGGTTACTCCTGGCTTTTCAGGTTGGCATTCACACTTCCCGGAAGCGGAATGAAGCAGGATAAACAGGCTCTTAGGGATTTGCTACCGCTTTTACCAGGTATCTTTTAAATGTGAGAGCGAAGCGGAACAGCACGGGTTGACTACGTGTGGGGAACGCCAGGCAGATGTGCCTGTGTGAACACCCCCTTTAATCCGCTTGTAAAACGTGGCTGAAAGGTGGCTATAGCGGGGCAAACTGCCAGTCTGAACTCAGCCTATGTCATGACACTTGTAAATGGGAAAAAACCCTCTATGGTTTTCCCAATGATTTTTTAAATTCCTAGAGCGTCATGATGTCACTTCCTGCTTCAAACCAAGGAGTGACTTTCAACTAGTTCTCTCCTCATCCATCCTCTTCAGAATTGCCATCCAAGAGCTAGCATCCCTGAGTTTGGACCTTATTTAGGAATATATTCCAATGGACTCAGTGGAATTTACTGTTAAAGTTTAGGATTAAGCTGTAATGAAAATATATTTTTATAGTACTGTATTACAGCGGCATTGAATGGAACCAAAGGTTTTGTTCTTTTAACAGTGGAGCCTTCCTCTAGCACAGGGAGCCTTACTCTAGTGGAAAGATCATATCTGAAGAAGCAAGTTTGAAGGACCATCTTGTTCCATGCGTCCCTGTGAGCCAACAATGGTCATCAGGCAGCCATCTGTTGGCTATCTCACCACTTAGGGTAGGGTTGCTAGGTGCACTTACCCTGCCAGCAGGGGTGGGTGGGAGCCTTCCAGGAGTGGGAAGAGTGGGGTGATGTAAGTGTATATGACATCATCAGTGTGATGACATCACATGGAAGTGCCATCATCACACCGGGGACTTTGCACAGTGACAGTCTAGCATTTTGGCCAAAACTCTATGGTTACCACAGAGTTTTTGGCCAAAATGCTAGAGCATCGCCGCACGACACCCCGGTGTGATGATGCCACTTCCATGTGATGTCATCACACTAGCGATGTTGCATGTCATGGGGCTGTTTGGGAGCGGATTAGAGATCCCAAAACCAGGGGAAACCCAACCCAGACTGGCGGTCTGGCAACCCTAACTTAGGGTAGCCCATCTGGCATCAACCAGGCCCCAGGCTCTTTTCCATTGTGCCTCCGGTTCTGTGGAATGTGCTCCCTAATGAAGGGAGGAGGCTCCTTGGAGATCTTCAGGAGGTTCTGCAAGGCCTGCCAGTTTATCCAAGGTTTTTGAGAGGGTCTGGATGGCAGGCATCTTTTTAGGGGAGGTGGATTTTGGAGTTTGCTATTTTATTTTTGGGTTTAATTGAAAAATGTTTTATCTATTATTGTAAGCTGCCTTGATCCACAAGGAAAGGCAGGATATAAATGTTTTAATAAATAAATAAAATAAATTGCTGTTAACAGAATAGAATCTACACACAGCATTTGGGGTAACAATAGTAGATACAATTGAACATATAGTGAAAGTTGTGGGCCCTTTTGTCAACCATACAGCCATGTCCACCAGAATTTAGAAGAATGAATAATGGCTACCTGGTGAGCTATAAATGACTGTTCCCCACCCCCAAGTCCTCTTCACTTCTTTGAAGTACTGCTTGGGGGCTTTAGGCTGTTTTGGGTTTGCAACTGGTTTTGGTATGCCCATGTTGTAAATATAACATTGCATATTCCTTGCTGGTTTTAGCCGTTTCAACAACATTTTTAAATAAATGGAAAGGAAAAAGTTGCCTGGCAAAGTTTTCCAAGTTTGCGTTCAAGCCACTCTACCCCCACCCCCACCCCAAACTCCTGCATCTGCTCCTGGTATGAAAGTCAGCTAAACAAGCTTGTGTTGTTGTTTTCCCCAGGATGCCTTTCATGTTTTCCCCTCCTTCTCTTCAGAAATCCAACTATTTATTTGCGCTCAAGGTAGGCAAAATTCTTTTATCTCGCTGTGTATTGTAAACAAAAGCAATTAGTATACTGGGATTACGGTACAGTTTTTCAAAAATCCCTGTTAGTCAATATTATTCTTGGCGGGAAAGCTCTTCACGCACTGTATGCAAATAACAACAATGGGAAAGGTTGCTTGGTGTTCAGCATTGACGGCTGTTGCTTGTTTGCCATTGCGTCCCCATGCTATGAAGCCATGGTAAAAATGAGAGGCCTGCCTTTGACAACACCCTATTGGCAAGCAGTAGAAAGCTTTACAAGAATTTTTTTCTTTTGCATTTGCCAGATGTTGTTAAGAGTTCATTGCTGCCCTGGGCTCCATGTGTTTCATCTCTTACTGCAGCAGCCATTGCTTTTGCTGGCCTTTGGAGATGTGCAGTAAAACATCAAGTTGGGCTCCTCCTTAATGCTACCATTAGGGTTGCCAACAACCTGGAGAAAAAAACAACCTTGTTCCTTTAACAGAGGCTTAATGTGTGGAAATGAGCAGTTGCCACTTTTTGTGGCATGGAAGTAAATAGCATCACCTGGGAAATAACATCCCATTAAAGCCCTGTTTAAAGGGCAGGGCATTCCCCCCCCTTCCAGGTTGTTGACAAGACTAGCCACCATTAATGTTGGGTCTTTTATTGTTGTTCAGGACAAATAAAAGTGCATAGCGTTCTCAGCAGCCCATCGTGCCAGGCAATTCTGCCTGATCATAAGTCACAGAATCTATGCCATCTAACTTAGAGTACAGTATATTTTATCCTGCTCTGACCTGGATGGCCTGGGTTAGCCTGATCTTGCAGGATCTTGGAAGTGAAGGAGGTTTGGCCCTGGTTAGTACTTGGAAGGGAGACCACCAAGGAAGTCCAGGGTTGCATCACAGAGGCAGGCAATGGCAAACCAGCTCTGAATGTCTCTTGCCTTGAAAACCCCATGGGGTCACCATAAATCAGCTGCAACTTGACAGCACTTTTCATCATCATATTTCATCCTAGGCACTGTTGTGACTTGTGACAATTTTTAGCAGTGTGCTTTATGGCAGAAAGCCTCATGCCAGTACTCACTGACTCTTAATGGCTTCAGGTGCGTAGCTATGTTAATCTGAAGCAACAGAGCAAAGTTTGAGTCCAGTGGCACCTTTAAGATCAAAAAAATTTTATTCAAGGAATGAGCTTTCATGTGTACACACACTTAAAGGTGCCACTGGACTCAAACTTTGTTTTTCTAATGGCTTTAAAACAGTTTTGGAATATGCACACTGCTTTCAAGAAGTAGCTGTCTCTACAGTTAGGGCTGCCAACCTCCAGAAGAAGCCTGGGGATTTCCTGGAATTATAACTGATCTCCAGACCACAGAGATCAGTTCCCTTGAAGGAAATGGAAGGTTTGGAGGGTAAACTCTATGGTACATCCCTGCTAAGCTCCCCAACATCCCTGCTAAGCTCCCCAAACTCCACCTCCAAGTCTCCAGGAATTTTCCAACCAGGAGTTGGCAATCCCAGGGCTATTTTTGGGCAGGAACGCACAGGAACGGAGTTCCAGCTGGCTTCAGAGTTGGCCACACCCACTAAAGCCAAAGCCTCTGCATGCGTGGCTACAAAGGGAAGGCCTGGAGAGTGACCCCTCTGGTGACTCCAAGGTGGGGGGGGGGCTGGAAGGCATGGGGAGGCATTTGAATGCCTCCCCGTGCCTTCCTCAGACTGTCCAGGGGCTTGCTTACCCGGGCTCCCCGCAGTCGTGGGGCGCCCAGGCAAGCCAAAGGAAGGCATGGGGTGTGGCCTTATATGCTAATGAGCTGTGCTTCCAGGGGCATAGTCTAATATGCTAATGAGTTTCTGCTGTTGGGTGTGGCCTGTTATGCTAATGTGTTCCAGCTGGGCTTTTTCTACAAAAAAAGCCCTGGGCAATCCTATTCTATAGAATGCTTTCAAGGATTCAAGAAACAGCTAGGTCCAAAGTTAAACTGATACGGGGTTTCGGTTTCGGCGTCGCGAATGGCGGCCGCTTCTCGGGACGCTCCCGGAGGCGGTTAGCCCACGCGCAGTTAGGGGGGGTCTTCGCATGTGCGAAAGACCCTAGTGAGCCTTAGGCAAAGGCTCCGAACCGGGGGCGCTTGGGGAGTAGCCTCTTTGCCGGCAGACAGCCGGGAAATTGAGGCTTTCTCCCCGCCCCAATCGGCCCCGCTGTGGCGTGCCCGTAATGGGACTTAGCAGCGCCACCGATTTCCAGGAGTGAAGACAGCGCTATGGTTTAAAATAAAAAGAAGAAGTAGCATCGAATCGTGAGTTGAAGATCTATTTTGAAGCGTAAATCGGAGCCCCCTGCATGCGTATAAGCGTTGGGAGGAGGGAGGAGTTCCCACCCCTTTGAGAAGCAAGATCTACAAAGGGAGCGCGAAGGGGGCTGAGAGAAAAAAAGTGTTGGTGAAAGTACCGTTGGGGTTGCATGGAAGACTGCGATCATCTTAGCTTCCTGGGGGATGCGGCACGAACTTTTTAAAAGTAAACAAAAAAACAAAATGTCGATAATGGAAAAAGTCCTGCAGACACCGGAAGAGAAGAGAGGAGGGACTTCCGGTCCAGACAGCCCCCCCAAGAGCTTGCTGTCAATCAACAGGAAAAGGAGATGCTGTGCCCCCTGCTGGAACAATTGCAGAAAATCAACGAAACTCTGTTTAAAATGGATAGTGTTCTCATCAGTCGACAGAAACAGATATCGGAAACAACTAGAAAGATGATGGAGATCGAACAGAAATCGAATCTGATTCTTGGTTTCCAGGGCGTTAAAGAAGAAGAGAAAGAAGATCTCGGATTTACCTTGACAAATGTCTTGGCACCCCTAACTGGCAGTGAAGCGATAAAATTAAAAGAAGAGGTGGATGAGGCTCCCAAAGCCTATTCCGCTTTTATAAAAGAGAATATTCTGCCAGTAGAAGGGGATGTTGAGCATAGCAAGCGACAAACTGGAGATCTAATTTCATCTGAAGAGTTTATGGAGCCCTGGAGGCTTGAAGGCCAGAAGTTTAAGGAAAAAGAGAAAAGAAAGAAGGATTTCATCTTCAAAATACAGAAACTTCTGAAGAGACACGCCAGCAGGGAGGAAGATGCAGTATTCAAAACTGGGACAAGTGAAGAAGACAGCAGCCTAGGGGAATGTGGTGATGGAACGGAAGACTTCAAAGTAAAAATGGACTCAATCCATAACTGGAAGAGATTTAAAAAGAAGATACTTTGAGGACTGTTCGTGTAACATCTGGAAGGAGCTGTTTAATTACTAACCCCAATGGACTTTATTAACTGCATTAACAGAGTGACTTTGGACTTTGCAATAGTTAAAAAGAAGACCTTCTAACCATGATAGATGCCAAAATTGGTATTGGTTATTAACCTAAACTAACCCTCACTAACAGGAAAAATTTCACTCCATCTTTTTCTTTCTCCATCTGTCTACCCTTCCCGTTTCTTATAAAAAGAATAAAATTCTCTCTTTTTAAAGAGAGTTTTACAAAAAAAACAAAAACAAAGTTAAACTGATACAAAAAGTAATTTGTTACTCAGGCTGAGTTGTGTGATGGATCTTCCAAGTAGTTTTTTGTAAATGAATAGTTCCAAGTTAAGCATAGAAGGCCTTGATCGTGTCTGCTATTAATACAATAATTTAGTTACAAATTGCCCCAAACAAGAAGGAAGAGATAATCAAAGGGACCCATGCAGAACGTTACAGAATTGCAGTTACAGTAAATGTGCTGGCTCCTGTTGGGATGGTGAAAGCAGCACAGAAGATCCACACACAGAAAAAGTAGGGAAGGTCTCCCTATTTCCAGGACTCTTCACCAATATATAGAAACCTGACTTTGTAAATTAACCAAAAGAAAAGGAAAGTAAAAAATATCTGGATGACTATATAGGACGGATGGAATGTTGAAAGCAGCTGTGTGCCAGTTAAAGAAATGAAGGGAGGATGGAAATACCAGCTGGCTCAGGTCACAGAGAATTTAGATTGGCCATGATGTCACATGAGTACCTGTCACATGACTATATTATATGGCTTCCTATCATAGTGTTGTCATGGGTTCCATGCTGCTGTCTGGAAGTTAAAGGTGTGCCCTGGGTTTGGAAATGTTGAAATATACTATAGCATGCCTGTTAATGATAGGACATTTTGGAGGTCATTAATTTATAGGGTCACCATCTGTCAAAAGTGACTTGATGGCACATAACACACACACTATAGCCTATACGTACCACCCCCATGGAAGGGCCCTGCTCTTTATCACATGGAGCATTTGGGGTCTCACACTTTTTTATTGTACATCTATTAGCTCTTCCCTGAGAACAAGCCTTTGTAGTATGAAAGATTTATAGAGATCTTTTCAATGCAGATATTCTCTTCTGTCTATATTTTTTTATATAAAGGCAGCATTTATATATTGTTGCATATAATGTCTACTAAATCACCACTGAGAACTAAAGTTCCATCTATCGATCATGGAAAGGCTTTTTAGGGAACCCGAGATGTGGAATTCTTCCTAGCATCCAGACTTACTTGGAAATATTTTAATCCAGGAAAATGTGGGTGACAGACCTTTTTTTAATGTAGCAGAATAAACAGGCACAAATGTAATAATGAATCCTGCATGCGGAAAGCTTGATTCTGGATGTTTTAAGAACAAGCACTTCAGCTGGATAGAATGAAAAACACCATACTCCATTTCATTGCAATGATCCTGAAAATTGGTAGTATGATTTATTCAGGCTAGAAGAGGCTGGTAACATAGTTAGTCATTAACTCTTGATTTACTGTGTTTTGAAAGATGCTATAAAAGCCATCCTAAAAAAAGCCATGTTAGTGGTTAACGAAAAGAAAATCCTAAGAACTGTGGCAGCTTGGAGACTAATCTTTTATTGTGGCTGTGGTTTTTGTAAGCAGTGGTCTACTGTACTGGATGTGTGAAGTTGCTATATGTATACTTTCATGTGAGCTGAAGTATACTGCAAGATGAGATACATTAGCAAAGTGAAAACTAATGGAATAATAGATGTCTCATTTTGGAAACATGCTCCCCCCCCCCCCGTGTGTATATACATACATCAGTTTATACATATCTCCAACATGGTTATCATGGGCACTATGGCACCCACCACTGTGTTTTTTGCTACACACTTCAATCTTCCCTGAAGTATCTCTTCCACAAAACAAAGAGCTAATCCTGGCTTTCCTCTGCCTCCTTGGTGTAGAAAACACTTCAGACAAGCCCAGAAGGCATCACTTTTAAGTCTCCAGTGAACCCCCATTCAGAAACATCTGCATACTATGTGATGGTTCCTACCTTGTGGAACAGCCTTCCTGAAGAATTCAGTAGCTCTCCTTGAATTTTTATCTCCACAGAATGTGCAAAGCAGATGTTCAGTTAGGCATTTTTATGAAGGGATTAGAACGGTTGTAGCATGAAATAGTTCAAGAGGCACCTTTAGAATGGAATACGACTATAGTCTACTGCAGTGATTATTGCAGGAATTGTAGGATTATTGTAGGAATAGGACTATATTCAACTGCAATTATTATTGTAGGTAATGCCTCAGATGCATAACAGGGCACAGTCTTCAAAAATGCAATCATTCGGTCACTGCAGGATGGACATGGAACTGACATCATGGCATTGATGATGCTGTTGGAATTTTCCAGATATCTATAGTTCTGACCATAGAGACTTGAGAAATTCCTAGCGTGTCACACCATGCTGAGACATCATTTTCAGGTCCAAAACCAGAACGGTGGTATGGCATTGCATGACAGCAAGTTTTTGGCACATTTTGCTCTTGCTGCTTTACAGACTAGCTGTGAGATCAAGGAACCTGGCAGCCCTACTTGTAGGTATCATCTTGCTTTCACTGCATTTCATAATTTTACTTCTGCTTGCTCATAATATACTTTGCCTTAGACAGTTTGTTGCATTGAACATATGAGCACATGAAGTTCAGCACATGAAGAATAAGACCATGAGTCCATCAAAGTCAGTATTGCCTAATCTGACTGACAGCAGCTCTCCAGGGTCTCAGACTTCACACCAACTACTACCTCTTCTTTTTCACTGGAGACGCTAGGGATAGAGCCTGGGACCTTCTGCATGCCAAACAGATGCTCTGTTACTGAGCCACAGCTCCTCCCATTGTTTTCTAAATTTGCAATTTCAGTCCCATGGAATTGTTCAGTGTTTTTTTTATTCTGTATGGCTGCATTGTTTTTTATTCTATAATCCACCTTGATTTTCCCTGAAAAAGGCAGTCTATAAATAATGTAAGTAAATAAATACTGTATAAAGGGGGGGGATGATGCATGACTGAAAATACATTATAAACCTCTAAGTATTGCCAGGCATCTTCCCTCCATGTTTTTAGAGGTTTCTGTGGAGCACACTGTGTTCAAATATAGCCCATCAGCCCCATAACCTGTGACACCACCCTCAGTCATGATGAGCCAGTGTCTGGCTGGTGGACTTTCATGGAAAGATCAACATACAGGAAATTTAGATTCCCATTTCTTTCCTATAAATCTATGTGGATTTCACATTCCATTGGACAGCTCTCTTGTGTATATCTCTCTGTGGAAAAGGAATATGTCCAGCGTGAATATTATGCAAGACAGACCCACTGACCTAGACGAGATATACACACGACAATTAGTCTGCACTTTTTTCCCTTTTGGTTGGGGTTAATCACAAGGTTGAAAACTCTGCAACGTTCAGTCAATTTGAGGCTGAAGGCTGAAATGTCATTTTCGAAACAGGGTTAAGAAGGTCACACAGCTGCAAATAATAACAGCTCGATGAAAATCAGATTCTGACGGCAACTCACTTCAAGAATAACATTGAAACAGGAAACAAGCCTGCATGATATTCTTTCCAGTGAAGCCATACTAATTTTGCAGGTATTTTATTGAGTTATTTATTATTTACTCAAGGGCTGAAAAGAGAACAGTTTCTCTTAATTCAGTTATTTCACACCATTCCTTCCTAGCTGTGATATATCGGTGGGGATGGTTTTTATCTGACATATTAAAAAGAGTGAGAAAAAAAAGAAATCTACCTCTGAACAGGACTTTATTTTAAGGGTAGGTCAATCTGCGGGAAGGGGAGGGATGCTTATTTGTTCTGCTTTCAAAAGCTCCTCTTTACAAAAGATGTATACACACTGTACAAAACCTGGGAAAAGAACTTCAAACTTTATCTCATATCTAAATTTTACTGCCTGGCTTAAACACAGCTGCTGCTGAAGAAGGGTTTCCTTCAAGTTCCTATCGTCTTTTATGTGCCTGCAGTTGGCTTTGACTATCACTGAGGCTACCTTGGGCTACTAACCCCATGGTGAATGATAATTGAACAGATATGAGTATTCTAATCTACCTCACCTGACTGCCACTCCTTCTAAATTTTGCAATGTTTGGTTGTACAGTGAAGATGAATTTGCACACTGCTGTATTTAGATTTTTATCTTCAGAGCATTCAGAGCTTGCCTGTGCTGAATGTGTTGGGCATGTAGGCTATCAGCCTCCACATGAAACCTGGAATGACAACTGATCTCCAGATGATATTTTTTTCCTCCATGAAGAGTGATATTTCATTGGGGTATCGGAGGCAACAACGCAAGAGGCATTCCTCACCTGTGGAGCTTGCCAATGCTGCTTTTTTGCATGGTTGAAGCAGTGCAATATAATTTTGACAGATGTTGTTAACATCTATATTGTGGTCCAAGCACTTTTTGTACATGCATAGTTAATACCAACAGAACAGATGCAGGGATGTAATGATCATATTCACCATTTTATTAAGAACACATTTTATATTCTGCAATTCCAGAATGTAGTTGTGAGATTGCCATACATCTTGTTCAGAGGTCATTTCTTACTGAGTTCAGTGAGACCTCTCCCATCTAGAGATCTCCAACAGTCTCCACTGGAGAATGACACTACAGTCCTAAACAGAATCACACCCTTTTCTCAGCCCATTGATTTCAGTTGACTTAGGAGGATGTATCTCTGTTTGAGATCACACTGTGAGGGGCCTAGCTGGCTCCTTTTTTATGGTAATATAGTCTACGTGTACTATAACAGAGAGAGAGAGAGAGAGAAAGAGAGAGAGAGAGAGAGAGAGAGAGAGAGAGATTTAAAGGTCCTGATCACACACACAATTAGTCACGCTATAGGCGCAAATGCCGGGTGGATTTAACGGGCGTGATCAGACATGAACATCTGGCCAGCGCCCCGTACCTGTTGGCAACCTGTTTTGCTCCGCTGCAAGAGTGGAGTTAAAAGACACTGGGGAAAGTTCACTATCAAATGGGTTGCTACGGGCCACAGATGGACTTCCCCTGTGTGATTGCAGACAGCCATGCTGCCCAAGTGGCAGTGCGGCACAATTTTTTTAAAAAAACTTCTTTGCACAGGTGCATATGGTGAAAGTCGCAAAAACAAACCTACTGGAAGAAGGATGTCCCGATGACCTAATCGCAATCGTTGTGAGAGATAGGCAAAATTGTGGATTCAGAGCAAAAATACCTGGAAAGTACTTGATTTTCCTGGTGTTGGAAAACTCGCTAGGGAACTGAGACTGTGTGATCATGCAAATGCGGGTCGAATTGCTACAGAGCAAATAGCCTCACTTCTCCCCCACATTATTTCGCTCATGTGACCACAGCCAAAGTTGACTTTTTATGTCAATTTACAAACATTGGTTGGTTTTTTAATTAGGAAATCTATCGTATAAGACGTTTCCATTGGTTTTGATGGGATACATTTCTCAGTGTAACTGTGTGATCTGCAGGGGATATACCAAACTGCTGGGGGCAGCGTTAAAACATTATTAAACTTGATCCCTTCCAGTAGGCTACATCTGGTCTCTGTTCCAAATGCTCCTTGTAAATGAAGCCCAGTTTACAATTTATATCAACAAAGGTAAACACAGTCCTCTTTTTCCTTTCTCAGGAACAGAGTTGCCAGCTGTAGTTGGCACACCAACAGAAGAATGGTGGAGGAGCTGAAAGCTATTTGGCATCACGCTAATGCACAATGTCTCTTCTGGCTCAAAACCAGAAGTGACATCATTGCATCAAGTGATGCTCTAGGATTTAGCCAAAACTCTATAGTTAACCATAGATAGTAGACCATAGAGTTTAGAATGAATCCTAGAACATCACACCCAATATGTGTCAAACATTATTGCAGCACCAAACTGCCTAGGGTTGCCAGTCTCTTACTGGGTCTGGAGATCTCCCAGCTTTACAACTAACTTCCAGACAACAGAGATAACTTCCCCTGGAGAAAATAGCTGCTAGGGGTGGGCGGGCTGTATGGCATTATACCCTGTTAAGGGCCCTCCTCAGGGTCCTCCCCAGTCTCTAGGAATTTCCAAACCCAGAGTTGGCAACTCTAGAATTGCGTCCCCCGTCATTTTTCCACTGCAATTTGCTGAGCAGCAGCAATGTATGGGGGCCTAGGCTGGGAGGTTTTTCACTATAGTAGGAAACCTGACCCACCCCAAGTTATGAAACATATTGATGGGTGGAAGTCAAAACAGTTGCAACATCCACCGCTGGGCAGATGATTCTGCAGGCTTCTTGCTGAACAAGGAACCCTGTAGAAATCCTGCAGGTGGGAAGACGTTCTCGGAGATTGTATCCCTCACTCAAAGGATACTTTCTTCCATCTTTCCAATGGATAGAAAATATTCCTGTTCCATGAGCAATTAAAATCATCCAGGACATAGTTTGCACAGAAAGGCATGTGGGTAATCATTTTTCTCCCTTCCTGGAAACTTCAAGCTGAGGCTGGCAATGTTTGTTTTTTAACCAAATCAAGGCACATGGTGAGAGGGAGTAACTCTCTGCTGTCTTCTGTTCCTTACTACCCTGTGTTCTGTTTCCTCTGTGTTTTCCCAGCTGTCTTCCCATATCTTTGTAACTGCAGAGCCTGGCCAGGAAAAAGATGTGTTTCAAATAGTGGGAGGCAGTAAAGTAAAGCAGAGGGAAGCAATGCCAGTTCCCTTCACTGAAGGCTCAGGTTTCTTTTCAGATCCCCCGTCACTTTCCCGATTGGGCCAATGGCCTGCCTACACACCCAGACTGGACTAGCTCAGTGGTGAGAAGGGCAGTACCCAGACCCAGTCCACATGTGGGGAAGGAAGGCAGTGCCCGGCTGATTCATGGTGAAGTGAGGTGCTTGGGTAGGCTATAACACAGCATCTACCTTCTTCCAGTTGGCTCTTTCTCCCTCCTGTCTTTGGGGAGCAGGGCCAGGGCTAGGGATGCCAGCCTCCAGGTGGGACCTGCAGATTCCCCAGAATTACAGCTCATCTCCAGACTATGGAGATCAGTTCCCCTGGAGAAAATGGATGCTTTGGAGGATGGACACTATGGACCCATATGGCATTGTACCCCACTGAGGTCCTTGTGTTCCCCAGGATCCACCTCCAAATCTCCGAGAGGCAAATTGGATCAGGCCAGCCTGGATCAGGCAACTTTACCTCTCCATCCCCTGCTGGTGGCCTGTGGGGACCTGGCAACCCTGACCAGGGGTTTTTTCCAGGAATTTCCCCCCTCCCTGTCTGCCCCTGGCATGAACTCATGCATATTAGATCCCCCTGAATGGCTGTAGTTCTTTAAAATACAATGAAAGCATGCAAAGGACCTCAGATACTAAATGAGAGCTTCTCTCCTGCACATATGTGATATGTTCCTTTGTCTTCACTGATTTCCCATTGGCTCTTATATGCATGTGTTTTCTCCTTACTATTGGAGGGAGGGAGAGCCTTAAGCTTCTCTGTATCACTGGGAAAGGGGCAAGGCAAAGCCTGTGCCTCTGCCTTTATTATTTCTGGTCTCTGCAACCGTACCTGCCTGCCAGTGTGTATGAGAAGTCCAACCCCTTCAACTTTCCCCTACATCTTAGTTCATTCTTTCCCAATCTGCAACGTATACAAGATGTCTATGAAACAGAATTGGGACAGGAAACCAAAGCCTTTGCCACTGTCCCCCTCATTTTCTCTGGCCACCTTCCTTGAGCACACAAGAGTCCACGTTCAGGTATGTGATTGTGATTCCTGCTTGGAAGAAGTTACATTCTGGCCAAACCAGCAGCCCTACAAAAATCTAGTAGAAAAAGAACAGCTGCCAAACAGTGACATATTGCCAGATTCTTAATTCTCTTCCACCCTTTCCAGGGAAGCTTTGGCCTGAGGACAGCAGTATGCCAATTTTCCATTCCATTTCATTGCAGGTAAATGTAAGAAGAGCAAATCAGGCTCCTACCTTGAGGCATACATGTTTCCAATAGTTGGCTCTGATATTTATTCACAAAGTCATACATCTCTTCTGGTCCAGAAGAAAAAGTCTAACTCTATGTGGTAGAATTTTAAATTCATTTGTAAATTGGGGATTAATATGATTTCCATTTCTTTCCTTTTCATGCATGGCATCCATTGCTGTTCTGCTGGAGAAAAAAAGTCTTGAGGACTGGGGAAAGGGTTGCACAAGTGTTTGGCATTGCCTCAATGTCTGAAGAACTCTTGATATTAAAGAAAGCAATTTATTAGCTTGCTTAGGTTTCCATGGGAAATGTGCCTTTTCAGAATTATGTTTTCAGGTTCTTTGGGAAGGATAGTAGTCCATGGTCAAACACAGTACAGAAGGTTTTTATAAAGAGGTTTATTATTGCAGGCTGAAATATGTTTATTGGTTGTTATTCCAGTTTCTTCTGCACTTAATTTTGGTCAACACACAATTGCTTTGAGAACTGCTTCTTGTGTTAAAATTTCACAGCCTGGGAAAGTTCCAAGAAGTTAGCTCCTGTTTGCATGCTACAGATATATTGGGCTTGCCACGTATTTTCACAGTCAACACAAGAATGTGTGAGGATGAAGAGGCTACATGTATTTATTTCAGCACATGTTAACAGCAAGAAATATACTGTTAGGAGTTCTACCAATTGCACTAAACATGTAGTGCAATAAATGCATGTCCCCGTTCCATGGACTTTGCCTTGGTAGACACAGTGGGCTCAGTAATCCACAATACATGAAGCATAGTCTTAGTCAAAAACTCATGACATCCCTTTAAGAAAACCCCTATTCTGTCAGCCTTACCCCTCCCCCTCAGTCATATATAGTGATAAGGGACCCTGGCTGACTCATGGAGAAGAAGGAGGAGGTACAATGTACTGCTCCACTCTTCAGACTGCAGAAGGGAAGATTTACCCTTTAAAAACATTCCTTTGAACAGAAAATCCCATGCAACTAGAAAACTACCACTGCAGGGAGAAGGGGTCTTGCCTCCCCTCTTTCCTTGCTATGCAGGCATCCCAGGTTTGAATCCCCACATTACCATGGAAGCTTGCTGGGTGACTTTGGACCATTCGCTTACTCTAAGCGTAGCCTACCTCACAGGGCTGTTGCAAAGATGAAATGAAGGAGAGGCAAAAAATAAGCCATTGTGGGTCCCAACTGGAAAGAAACGCAGGATATAAGTGAAGTAAATGAATAAATTCTAAAATGTGCCTCTGAAGTGGAGCAGTCTACCTACTGCATTTTTAATCTCACTATTACGCCTAGAAGCTCTAAGAGGCACACATGGTTCTCCCATCCTCCATTTTACCATCGCATTCTCCTGTGTGTATGAACCTGGCCTGGTCTTTTGATAGGACTGTTACAGAACCTATTGGAGTAAGCATGTGAAGCACTGAGAGAACTTGAGAATGCTATTTAAGGTTGCGATCACACGCGCCAGAAAAGCAGGGGGGAAGCAAGGCTATTTTCTCCAGAGGAATTTGACCTGCAGTTGCAGAATCACACCTCCCTTTGAAGTTGTGGGCACAGACCATCAGCGTGTGATCAGACGCAACTGCAGGTGAGTCGTGGGTTTTTTGTGCCGTTTCCACCCATGCACTTAACCGATGAATCGCACCTCCGCACCAAGGGCTCCCTATGGAGTTTGCGATGATGCGCTTACTGAGAAGGAGGGAGGAAACAATGGCACAGAGTTGGGATGGCCTGATCAGACCATCCCAACGCCATGACAGCGTGCTGGAACGATCAGACACAGGAAAGCCCGTCTGTGGCCCATTGCAACCCGTTTACTACTGGATTTTCCCTGGTGTGTTTTAACCACACTTCTGCGGCGGAGCGGAACAGGTTGCCAACGGCCAGTGTTTCCTCTAAGGTGAGTTAGTGTGAGCTAGCCCACAGTTTTTTAGCCTCCAGCTCACACATTTTTGTCTTAGCTCAGGAAGGATGGCTCCAATGTTCCCTCTAAGCTGTAGAGTCTTGTGAGCAAAAATCCTACGTTGTGAGCTACTGGGCATTAAAGTTGTGAGTGAGCAATCTGGCTACTGCATAAATTAGTTTGCTCTGGAGCCATCCTTCCTGAGCTAAGACAAAAATGTGTGAGCCAGGGGCTAAAAAACTGCAAGCTAGCTCACACTAACTCAGCTTAGAGGGAACACTGGATGGCTCCAGAGCAAATTAATTTATGCAGTAGCCAAATTGCTCACTCACAGCTTTAATGCCAGTAGCTCACAAAGTAGAATTTTTACTCACAAGACTCCACAGCTTAGAGGGAGCATTGCCGACAGCTGTGGGGCACTTCCCAGATGTTGTTGTCTGATCGCGCCCTTTAAATCTGCCCAGCATTCCTGCCTATATTGGGTCTGATTGTGCGTATGACCACAGCTTAAGTGATAAGTAAACTGATGTAAAATCACCATTATCATTATTTAATAATGAATATGATTACTTCTTTGACTGTAAAAATACAACTTGGGGAGAATAACTACATGTAATAAAGGGCTGTTTGATATTACTCTACAGGTTGGTGTGAATGAATGTTTAGTGTGTGGTAAATCAGATATGCAGCTGTTTCACCATACACCCTAATCCCTGTTTTTCTTTGAGTATTACCATCATTACTGCTGAACTACTTTTGGAAGCCTTAGGAATGGTATGGTAAAACAATTGCCAAGTCCTGCTAAACAAAATATCACTTGGGTCAAGCAACTGTTCAATTACTTTGTTGTGCAAGGGCAACCAGTTTCAGACTCTCTTCTGCTGATGCTGCTATTATTGGGGGGTTGGCTATCCCTAAATAGATTTTTTTCCTAAACTAAGTTTCTTTTCTCATCAAACCTGGGTTTTCAGAACCCTAAATGGTAGCTTTGTCCAGTTTTGTCTGTCTACACAGGGGAGGATATTAGATATGGTGATGTATAGTCTGAATCACATGCTAACAAGCCCAGATTAACTGTTCACACTGTGTGTGAATCAATGCAGTTATCAATCATTATCAAGGATAGAGTTGCTATAAACAAAGTAAAATACAATGATGAATATAGCCTAATTTACTTAACTTACTTAAGTGATATTATTCATTTAACCTATAGGCTTTGAGTAATATGGCCTAATTTAAGGCCTAATTTACTGGTGGACCCTGCTCTGTCCAGATGCTTTTCATCCATGGAAAAATGAAGTAAAATGGTTTTGGGAATAGTAGTAGCTAAAAAGTGGCAGCCACTACAGTGTTAATAGTAATCACTGCTGCTAAGTGTTAATGCTTTATGCTTTCTTAGAGATTATTCAAACATTACAGAGATGTGGGTGAGCATTACAGCAGAACTGAACAACTTTCACTTTCTTTGCTTCTGCTGTAATGTATAAAATGGGGCTCTCAGATCCTGCATGTCCTGACCTAGATGGCCCAGGCTAGTCCGATCTCATCAGACCTTGGAAACTAAGCAGGGTTGGCCTTGGTCAGTACTTAGGTGGGAGCAGGGGTCGTTTGGGCCTGGAGCATGCTGGAGCGTTGCTCTGGGAGCCCAGGAGCAGGCACAAATGGCAGTGGTGGCCAGCCCTGCCCCAGCTCCCCACCCCCTAGCTCCTTCTCTCTAGAGTTGTACTGCAGTAGCAGCGTGATTTCTCCATTGTATTCTATGGCCCCATATGGCCAGCTGGGGAAGCAAAAATGGGGAGGCATCTTCAAAAGCCTCCCCTTCCACAGCCAGCCTGCCAAGGCGGGCTGGGGGGGAAGCAATGTTCCCTCTAAACTGTGGCATCTTGTGAGCAAAAATTCTACTTTGTGAGCTACTGCCTTGAAAATTGTGAGCAAACAATTGGGCTTCTGTATAAATTAGTCTGCTCTGGAGCCATCTTTCCTGAGCTAAGACAAAAGTGTGTGAACTGGAGCTAAAAAAACAGTTAGCTAACTCACACTAACTCAGCTTAGAGGGAACATTGGGGGGAAGCGAAGAGAGAAACTTTAAACCCCTTTTCTCTTTGCTCCCCCCAGCCAGCCTTGGCAGGCTGGCTGGGAAAGGGAGGCTTTTGAAGATGCCCTCCCATTTTTGCTTCCCATTCTGACATCACTTCCGGTAATGTCAGGGGGTGTGGCATATGCTAATGAGCTATTATACTAATAGCTTATTAGGTATGCTAATGAGCTCCTGCAGTTCTTTTTCTATGAAATGACCCCTGGGTGGGAGACCACTAAGGAAGTCCAGAGACAAGATACAGAGCCAGGAAACAGAAAACCACCTCTGAATTTCTCTTGCCTTGAAAACCCTATGGGGCCACCATAAGTCTGCTGTGACTTGAGGTCACTTTCCACCACTGACCCAACCATTTATGCAGTGGTAGGATTGCCAGGTTCCCACTGACCACCAGTAGGGGATGGGGGGTAGGATTGCCAGATCCAGGTTGGGAAACTCCTGGAGATTTGGGAATGGAGCCTGGGAAGACGAGACCTCAGTAGTTTACAATACCATAGAGTCCACCCTCCTAAGCACCTATTTTCTCCAGGGAAACTGATCTCTGTTGTCTGAAGATGAGCTGTAATTCCAGGGGATCTCCAGGTCTTACCTGGAGGCTGGTATTCCTAGCTATGGGGAACAAAGAGTCTTATGGACCCAATGTGGGTAATAGTTTTGTCAGCTCCCACTTTCCACTGAAAGTTCAAGAAAACAGGACTATGATTCACTCTCGCTTCAGCTTTCCCAAGCTCTCTGTAATGTTTGAATTGGCTCTGATGTTACACCCCCTTCCCAGATATGACTATTACTCCTCTTGCAGCTGCTCAGTAATGTAATTACTTATTTGATTCTTGACCCATGCAGCTTCTCCTAGAACAAAACAAAATTTTTCATACCTTCAATTCCCACTTATTTTGGTAGAATCAGAAGAGCAATAAAGGCCTGAATTGAAATAGCAACAGCCTCCTCACTCGGCGCTTTACTTCCTGGTCAAGAGTTGAAGCATGTAAGCAGGACAGTGTGGTACCCACTCCTAATAAATGTGAAATGTAAGTCTTCTGCTAATTCAACACTTTGTAAACCTTGATTGATATGAAATGAAAATAATCACCGGCAAGATTAATCTTTGCTGAATGAGAGCCAGTTTGGTGTAGTGGTTTGAAGTCTGGAGAACTCTATTTGATTCCCTACTCCTCCAGATGCAGCTGCTGGTGTGACCTTGGGTCAGTTACAAGTTCTTTCAGAGCTGTTCTCTCACAAGCAGATCTTGAGGGAACTCTCTCAGCCCCACCTACCTCACAGGGTGTCTGTTGTTGGGAGGGGAAGGGAAAGGAGATTGTCAGCTGCTCTGAGAGTCCTTTGGGTATTGAAGAGCAGGGTCTAAATCCAATCTCTTCTCTAATGGCATGTTTTGAAGGATATTCAAGTTAAATTTAATCATGGCATCCTCCGAGTCCTGGCCTATTCTGAAGGAAAACCAACTTTGTGTAGCTAGAGGCACATGCTCACATACTGACAGCAACAGTGTTTCTTCTTGCTAACCAGGAAAACAGCTCAAAGTAGCAAGTACCCAACTGACTGCGTTAGACAGACCTATTTAGCGAGGATCTGTCTCGTACGCTCCCTCACCACTCTGTCTAGACATGATTCAGTCAGACTCCTTTTCCAATATAAGGAACCATGATAATCATACTAGTAAACAGAACATATCTTATACTTTGTAAACATCACTATGTATCAGGCTGCAACTGGTAATTCTCCTTGCGCTAGTTCAGCGGGCAGTTGATAAGTGATGTGAGAGGGATGCCTCCCAAATGTACCATTTTCTTTTTTCTTTTTTAAAGAAAATTTATTATTGGATACATAAAGCATGTTCCATCTTTTGTTTACAATTCTATCATATCCTTTTCAAATTTTTATCTCCCCCCCCCCGGCTTCCCACGATGCTCCACCACGTTAACATTTTCAACCAATATTCTCATACATTCAACTCGTTCTTAATATTCAAATCTTAAATTTCAGTATTTTGCTTTTTAACTTTAACAATTAGGTAACTTTTTCAAATGCAGTCTCTCTTGTTACAACACTTCTATTATTAGTAACTATCAAAACAAAGTAATCTATTTTTCACATCCCAGTTAAGCTCTAAATAGTCTTTAAAATCTTTCCAGTCTGTTAAAAATTCTTCGTCTTCTGCTCCATGAAGTTTTCTTGTTAGTTTGTCCATTTCAGCCATAAAAGTCATTTTTTTAATCCATTCCCACTTATCAGGTATCTGCTCTTGTTTCCAGAACTGAGCGTAAGTCATTCTTGCAGTTGAAATGAGATACCATAACAAAGTTCTTTTTGTCATTTTGACTTCTTCTAACTTTAGTCCGAAAAGCAACATTTCTGGTTCTTTTTTCAATGTACATTTCAAGATTTTCTGAATTTCACTATGAATCTCTGTCCAAAAAACATTTGCTTTTTCACAAGTCCACCACATATGGTAAAACGAGCCCTCTTTCTTTTTTACATTTCCAACATTTGTTAGACATATTCTCATTCATATTAGCAATTTTTTTTGGCATCATATACCATCTATACATCATTTTGTAACAGTTTTCTTTAACATTAACACATGTTGATATTTTAGTTGACTTTTTCCACAAACATTCCCAAGATGACATTTCTATATCTCTATTTACATTTATAGCCCATTTTCATAGCTATGCTCCTGGTTCCCACTGCAGGTATCCATACCCCTGGTGACTACAGCTAACCTTTTGAAACTTGTGACACAAAAGTTGTGTCAGGCCAGGACACTGAATGAATGTGAATATGAGGAATCAGGGTTATGGTAGCAGGGCCTGTCCTCCCAAGTTTGCACATCCAGCAAAAGGTGTGAACAGAGTTGCACAAATGTAAGCATGTAGACTCTGTATGCATAATCAGGGGCTTTACCTGTAGCAGCAGGGCTTCTGATCACATGGGAAACCTCACATGAATACCACTGTACTTCTATACAGTTCTATTTGGAGACATATTCCTAGAAATCAACATTAACTATAGACTAGGCTAGACTGATAGATCTGATTGGATCAATTTATTGGAAGGGAGGAGGAGGAGGAAGAGAAGCTTTAGAGCTCTATTTCCAGGTTTCTTAGATATTTATGCCATGTGTTTTTTTATTCATCAGGGACCAGAAGCAGCTCACAACATCACTCTCTTCTACTCCATTACAACCTTGTGAGGTAGATTAGGCTGACAGAGAGTGACTGGGCCAAATTCAGTGAGCTTCCATAGCAGAATGGAGAATTGGATCTGGGAGTCCTTACCCTCTAACCAGTACACTGCAGTATATGAATATGTATGGAGACTCTCTCAAATTAACTGGCCACCAGCCATGCACATATGAAGCTGCCTTATGCCAGCTAGGGTTGCCAACCTCCAGCTGACCTCCAGGCAGCAAAGATCAATTCCCCTGGAGAAAATGGCCACTTGGAGGGTGGACAATTTGGCATTATGCCCTGTTGATGTCCCTCCCCTTCCCAAACCTCTCCCTCCCCAGGCTTTACCCTCAAATTTCCAGGTATTTCCCAGGGGGGAGTTGGCAGCTCTATTTTCCACCGATCCTTCATGCTCAGTATTTACTGATGCAGGCAGTGGCTCCCAGATTCTTAGGCTGAGAAATACCTTTCCAACACCTTGCCTAACGCTCCTTATAATTTGTATAATGAATTTGATTTTCTTGATACTAATAAGAATGTATTGTTCAAGATATGCACTGAATGTTCTAAAAATGTTCTTAAACATTGCAGCTAAAATGCTACACATTAAAAAAGTCAAAGGTAAACAGATAATTCATGACATTTCTGAACACAGGTAGTATTATCTAATAATACACTGAGTGTATTTTTTCACCAAATGGAATTCATTTCTGACAGCCTAATGACTTTCTGTCTTCTTTCTAAGTGCATAAATGTGCTCTGAAAAGGGCATTATAAACTCAGACAATAGGAAGTTTGGTTACAGCCAGTGTAGGGTTTGGGGGGTGGGTGGGTTGGGGCTTGAAGTTTTCAGGCTTTTTTATTTGTGTTTTTAAGGGGCCCTATTATTTCCATGTTTCCTAAAGTTATGGGTGACTATATTTATGGGTTCCCTTTCTCCCCCTCTCCTTTTAACATGTAGATTTATGAGGAATCAAAGATGAATTTGGAGCAGGAGAGGCCTTTTGTCTGCAGTGCCCCGGGCTGCTCACAGGTGAGTTGAGTTGGCAGGAATATAAACCAAAGTCTAGCTCTAGCCTGCATAGTACCTCCTGATATATTAACGTGTATTTAATTTAAAAATGTTTTCTTTTTTTTTAAAAAAAGCAGTTCCCCCCCACATATATAAAACTTTAATTTTTTGTTATTTTTTTCAGATAACATCCAAATATTTTTGTCCCTCAAATTATAGGCAAGGATGTACTGTGAAACATTTTAAAGGCTTCAGAAGTTTCCTCCCATCTGTACCTCCTTCAAGGGTTCAGTGCCCATCTGAGAACTTTGGAAAAGAGCAAGAGTCCAGCAGCACCTTAAAGACTAACAGAAAAACTGCTGAAGTGAGCAGTGACTCACGAAAGCTCACCCCCTGCCACAAATTTTGGTAGTCTTTAAGGTTCTGCTGGGCTCTTGCTCTTTTCTACTGCTACAGGCAGACTAACATGGCTACCCATCTTGATCTACCTCCATGGAAGGCATCTGAGAGCTGATTCACTCACAGGGTTGCCAGCTCCAGGTTGGGAAATACCTGGAGATTTTTTTGGGGGAAGGAAGACTGAGGAGGGCGAGGTCTGGGCCAATGCTCCTTCTAAGCTGTGAGGCCTCTCTCTTTCTCCCTTTCTCACAATACAAGAACTCGTGGGCACTCTATGAAATTGCTGAGCAGTCGGGTTAGAACAGATAAAAGGAAATACTTCTTCACCCAAAGAGTGATTAACATATGGAATTCACTGCCACAGGAGGTGGTGGCAGCTGCAAGCATGGACAGTTTCAAGAGGGAATTAGATAAACATATGGAGCAGAAGTCCATCAGTGGCTATTAGCCACAGGGTATAGATGGGACCTCTCAGTCTGGGGCAGGTGATGCACTCTATTCTTGGTGCTGAAGGGGGCAGCAGTGGGAGGGCTTCTGGTGCCCTGGCCCCACTGCTGGACCTCCTGATGGCACCTGGTATTTTTGGCCGCTGTGTGACAGAGTGTTGGACTAGATGGGCCATTGGCCTGATTCAACATTGGCTTCTCTTATGTTCTTATGCCTTGTGAGCAAAATTCTACTTTGTGAGCTCCTGGCATTGAAGTTGTGAGTGAGCAATTTGGCTAATGCATAAATTAGTTTGCTCAGGAGCCATCCTTCCTGAGCTAATGCAAAAATGTGTGAGCTGGAGGCTAAAAAATTGTGAGCTAGTTCACACTAACTCACCTTAGAGGGAACACTGGTCTGGGCATAATGCCATAGAGTCCAACTTCCAAAGTGGCCATTTTCTCCAGATGAACTGATCTCTGCTGCCTGGAGATTAGTTGTAATAGCGAGAGATCTCCAGCCACCACCTGGAGGTTGGCAATCCTACTCACTCATGCAGTTTCATCTCTTTAAATCCGGAAGTCAGCACAGGTAGAACTTTCATAACACCACACTTCCATTTCAAAACCAAACCTTTTCAGTAGACTAAATTCAGAAGCACATAAAGATATCAGGTCTTGATTAATCAAGTTCTACCAAATCCTTTCAAATGGTGCAGTAGAAGAAGAAAAAGAAGAGATTGGATTTATTCCCCACTCTTCACTGCCCAAGGGAGTCTCAGATCGGCTTATAAACTCCTTTCCCTTCCCCTCCCCACAACAGACACCCTGTGAGGTAAGTGGGGCTGAGAGGTCTGACAGAAACTGCTCTTTTTCAAGAAGAGCTGTGTCAGAGCTATGGCTTTCCCAAGGTCATCCAGCAGGTGCAAGTGGAGGAGTGGGGAATCAAACCCCCCATTTAACCACTACACCAAACTGGCAAGTATGGTAGCGAGTACCAACCACACAAGGTCTTCTTGATGCACACTGTCATGATGTTGTATGAACAGAAGCAAAACACATATTTACCATGTGCATATGGCTCTGGTACATTCAAACTGACCACTAGATTTTCCAGGGTTTGTATATGTGCATGATAAATATGTATGTTGCCCTTGTTCCCACAGCATGGCAACTATGTATATTGGAAGAATGGTGAGTAGTGTGTGCTCCCAATACATATGGTTGGCAGGCTGCCTGTGTAGTGTCTGAAAAAGGTCTCTACAGACTTGTGTGAAAGATAATCTCCCTTCGGTTTAGAGTCAGTTTGTCAATTACATATGCCCTTGGCCAAACACCTGACAAAAAGATTGGGTCCTTCTTCTCAGATCTCCAAAACAGACTAAAAACATAAATGAGATTCTGCCTGTGTGCAGAATGTGCTTTTACTCTAAGTCTGCTATTCATTATAATTTTTTATTTTTATGTATTCATATGGAATACATAAATATGAACATCAAGGACATACATTTTAATATTATTGTACTGGATGATACTGCCAATAGTCTCTTTATTCTAGCTGCCTTAACCTCATAAATTCAAAAGGTGCTGTAAACATATGTTACATTTGCATTCATTAAAATAAATTTAAAACTACTGAACTCAAAACTATTGAACACTTGTGCTCGTTCCTTCTTTTGTGACTTGATTTTGTTTCAATAACTTTTCTCCCATTCTTGAAGGAAGCTGGGTATGGCTTTCCCATTCCCCTGTCCAGATTGTATGATTTCTATTTGCATCACATACCAAACACTAATTACAGCTCAGACAGAGCGAACACACTCAAATGATGATTTTTAAGCTCTAGGGAACTTTGGACAAGGCCAGGGAAGCTCTAATGCTTTTTGATGATTTATTTATTTATTTATTCAAATTTTTATCCCTCCCTCCTGGCCTAGGCCGGCTCAGGGCAGCTTACAAACAGATAAAATACCAACAATATATACAAAACACATCAACACTTAATATAAATACAATATTGAAATATCATATTAAAATCAGATAAAATAAAGTGCTAGACTCTTTAACATCAACCACATTGGTCTGCTCAGATGTCATGAGAAGTGCTTCAGATGTCATAAATCATCATGGATCGTAAGAAGGAGATTGGCTCGGGCAGTAGCTGAGGGTCCTGTGGGTAAGGGCTCTTCACCATAAGATGTTAGTTGTTGTTATTAATAACAATGGTGGTGGCTCCAAAAGCCTGGTGGAAGAGCTCCGTGATGGCTAGAGTTGCTTGGGAAATTCTTGGAAATTTAGGGTAAGTGCTTGGGGGTGCAGAGATCGGATAGATGAGAATGCTCAGCAGCAGTGTTTAGGGGTGCCAAGTCCTCCCTAGCCACCAGCAGGGGATGGGGGTAGGGTTGCCAAATCCACATAGAGAAACTCCTGAAGATTTGGAGATGGAGTCTGGGGAGGACAGGGTACAATGCCACAGAGTCCATCCTTCAAAGAATAAATTTGCTCTCTAGAGGGGTGACCAGAAGGGAACCGTCAGTGACAGGAGAGAGTGATTCAGCAAATGTTTCATTGATAGGCAGTCTGTAACCACTTATTTATTTTACTTTTTCATAAAACTTATACTCCACCATTCTGCCCTCATTAGGGTACCAAGATGGCTAATGATTAAAAACATACATAATAAAACACAACTTAAAAACCATTACAACCAAACGAAAACATATAATAAAATCAATTAAAAACAAGCTAAAATTAGGACTGTCAAGCCTCCAATCTAGATGGCTTCCCTGCCCCTGAATTCCTGTCAAAATAATATATATATTTAAAAATTTAAAAACTTCACTGATGCCCCCCAAGCAATGAGACTGCAATAGCAGTGCATCTTGGAATAACTGGAAATGCTATGGTAAATACACTATGGTATTCCCCAGAAGTGACATCATCATGCTGGTGATGCTAACCCCAACACTATGCTCAGCCTAACTAAAATGTACATACAAAAACATAAAAACTACTATGAAAACATAGGTCAGGAAGAGTACTTAGCTGAATTCAACATAATGGTTTCCCCCAGGTGTGGTGCCCTCCCATACCTTACCTCACTTGTGCCTTTGATGAATAGTTGATGAGACCCCTCCCTCCTGGCCTGACTTGCCATTGCTAGTGGTGCTGGTTTTAGTTTTACACTTTTTATTGTTGTCATTGTTGTTATTTTATGGTTTCTATTTTTCCTGGAAATGTTTATCAAAAATCTTCTGATCTCTTGGTGATGAGGGAGCGACTAGGATCTGGCTTCTGATCTCTTGCTGGGTAAACTTTGCTCTGTACCCATCAAAGGTTTTTTTGGGGGGGAGGGGGAGATCAGCTGGAAGTTGGATTCTTTTGACCTTCCACCCTGGAAACTTTGCTGTCTCACAGATTTGTGAAATGCAATAAATTTAGTGGTGAGGAGGGTATGGTGATTAGAAGCCCAGCTGGAAAAGGATAAGCTGGAAGAGGAGGCTTGGTGGCAGATTTGGGTTTTGCCTCTGTTTAATGTACAAAAGAACTCTAAAATACAGCCTGTTGCTCAACAACATTATATATTTAGGGGCAGAGAATGAACAATAAAATAGAAATGTATTCAGTGATAAATGAAGTGAGATGACTTATGTTTGTTGCCAGGGAGCTAGACTTGGAAAATAGTATGGAGGTACTGGGAGTACTCTCAAGAAATTTAGTGTAGGCTGATATCTCTTGTTTTTTCCAAAGGAAAAAAAATTGGATTGACTATAGGGTTGCCAGCTCTGAGTAGGGAAATACCAGGAGATTTGGGGGTGGGGTGGAGCCTAGGGAGGGCAGGGACCTCAGCAGGGTATAATGCCTTAGAGTCCACCTTCCAAAGCAGCCATTTTCTCCAGGGGAACTGATCTCTGTAGAATAGAGATCAATTATAAGAGTGGGAGATCTCCAGATGCTACCTGGAGGTTGGCAACCCTAGTTAACTACTGTGGTATACTACGTCTAAAGGAATTTTGTTATATTTATGGCATTCCAAACCTCTGAAAATTAGAAAATATATGCAACAGCTGATTTTTATTCATTTAAAACATTTCTAAGACTGCCTTTCTTCCAAATAGCTGTTACTCAAGGTAGGAAAGGCAAATTGTGGGCTTAATACAATGAACATGAGGTAGGTTTCAAATATATTTGGACATGTAGGTATTTTGGAAGGGTATTATCATTAATATAAGAAGTATTCCCCTTTACAAGCTGTCATTTCAACAATTAGTTTTGCTTTTAGAATATATCAAGGGTGTAGTAAAAAGCAAAAAAGCAAAAGTTAGTTGGCAACTTAAGAACTGTTTGAATAATACTGGTAATAAAAATAAGAAATAACACAAACTCTCCACACTAGAAGAATGGCAAAGGATAATCTTGTAAAAAGTGCAGACTGATAAAATGATGCCAGTAAAACTGTTGAGGAGGGGGGAAGAATTAATCAGAATTTGTTACTTGGTATTGGAAGAGTTGGTAAATTTTAGACTAAGAGTTAGTAAATTTTAGAATAAGATGAAGTTATATGAACATGTGGAATAAGAAACATTATTTTTTGTTTATAAGAAAATAACAAGGACTGCCCTTTTCTATTTATGGTTCTGGTTGTTTTTTTTAATTGTAGTGTTTTTCAAATTTATAACAAAATTATTATTTTTTTTAAAAAAATCACCTTTTTAGGTTGTCTGCTTAGCTCTGTGCTGTCATTTGTACTTCAGACTTGGACAAAAAAACCCTCTGAAAATAAGATTATTCACATGGGCAGAATCTCATTTTACATTATGGGTTACTTTAGAATTCCTAAGTGCAGCGATGTTTGGTACATAATTAATGCAAGCATGATAAGCTAGGCAAAGTTGTATGCCAAACCAGGTAACGATAAGCCCGCATAATCATGTATGTGTGAACTGGCCCTTCTCTTCAGGATGAATCCGATTATAGATCTGGCATGATACATTCTCTCTTCTTAATCAAGATTCTTATAGCAAACGCTGTGTATACTTCTATATAGTGACCATTTTATGAAGGCACATATCTGCATGTTCAAATTGTGTTAGCAGGTAGCTTCAGCAGCTGAAGTGCATAAATATTTGAGTCAACAGGGTAACTTTTTAAAAAAGCTTTTCGCTTAATCCTTGAGTGGATATTCAGTCTGTGGTAGGATTCCAATAATACTCTCGTAAACATGCTCTCCAAGAAAATGCAGATTCTCTTCCATTCAATTACACTTCAACCACCCTGCCTGCAAGTGCTGAATCTGGACCAAATTGGTAATTTTCACCAGTTCTTCTGTCCCACTCCACACACCCCTCCCCATGTTGTTCCTCAGGGGCCCTTATCACCAGGTGTAGTTTTGTATGGAGATTGGTGAGTTGCTATGGGCAGGAAGAAGGGAGCCAGGAAAATGTCATTGTGTGAATGTGGTCTGGATCCATCCCTGTGAGCAGAAGCACTGGTAAATTCTTCTGAATCAACCAATCCCCTACAATAGATTGCTTGTGAGGACAAGCCCCACAGTGAGAAAAAAAATATCCTTAATCCAACAATAAAGAGAATTGAATCAAGAACTGTTGAGTTTTACGAGTAGGGAAGAAAACTGCTTTTAGCTAGTCTGACAGATAATTATGTTAATTGTTTTTGAGAAATTTCCCAAAAGGCAATGGCCATAAAACATTTATGCTGTATATGTCAGTTAAAAAGATTTTTTTCTAAAAAAAAATCATAGATATTAATAGTATTTTAAAAAATCACAGTCAAGCCTAATTCCCCTCAGGGATATTTTATAAAACATTAAGATTATCTACAGATGATTATAAATAATTCCTGTAAGTTTGTATACCCAGACAATTGTAAAGGAAGATAATGTAGATAAGAACAAAATGAGTATACTGGAAAGGAAGGAGGAGATGATCTTCCATGTGCTTTTATTATTATCATTACAGAAAATAAATTCCCTTCAACAATATATGAAGATTCCTTTATACTTGCATATATCATTAGACTCTAACCTTTCCCACACCCTTTCCATGTCATCTTAATGGCTGGAACAATGTCTTAAAGGAAGAAAAGAATTTGTCCTTTGCCAGAAATATATTTCAGAACTTAATCCTTATTTTCCTTTGTGTTTGCCTGACAGCGTTTTCCGACAGAGGATCATCTGATGATTCACAGGCACAAACATGAAATGACTTTGAAATTTCCTTCACTCAAAACAGATAACATGTTATCAGGTAAGAAGACAAGAGCAGGAAATGCAAATCAGTTGCCAGTTTTGATCTCAAGAGGATAAACAAAGCACTTACTAGTGGTCCAACGATGTTGTCAAAGTGCAGAAACCTCTTGTGCCATATGCATCACATGCTATTGCCAGGTCAATACTTTCCTCAGTGGGAAGCAAAAGAGAAATAAAGAAGTAGGCTGGGTTTGATAAGTATTGAAATGAATTTAAGAAGATAAAATAATTTGAACCACCCATGAGCAAAGTAGGCATCTGGACTATCATGTATGTTGTTTCTGGAGTTGCCAGCTAGCCTGGAGAAAAATGTCCTGTTCTTTAAAATCGAGATCTAATGGACAGAAATGGGCAGTTGAAACTTTTCATGGCATTGGAGGTATATAACATTGCTTCAAGTCTATTAACCTTTTTTCTCTAGGCCTGTTGGCAACCCTAGTTGTGTTTTTATTTGACAAAATGTAACCCTGAAGGTTGCAAACTAAAGGAGAAAACCATCAAAAGCTAAGTAGGATTCTTGACTGTTTCTCTTCATGCAGTTTTTCAGATAAAAATCACTAGATGTGTCCCCACATACACTTTTCCCAATGCATTAAAAATACAGACTCTTTGCTCTTTTCTATTTTAATTCAGGGCCGGCTCCAGGGTATTTTGTACTCTAGGCGAGGCTACCTTCTGGAGCCCCCCATGCGCACACCCAATTATGGGGTTGCCAACCTCCAGGCGGGGCCTGGAGAGAAGGAAGTCCAGCCCAATTGAGTGGGGAAGGTGTGTGTGCAAAATTTCCCTCCGTCTTATTAACCGGTGAAGGAAAGGTGTGTGGGGGGCAGTATGTTGTCCCCTCTCTTTGCCTTCTTTTGGGCTCCCCCCCCTTCCTTCTACTCATGCCCCACTTTTCTCTTTCTGACCCACAAAGAAATGTTTTGAAAATGAGGGGTCTGTTTCTCCTTGAGAAAAAGAGGAGGCTTTTGATATGCAGAGAGCACTTTCTCTCTCCCTCTGTCTCCCTACTTTCCCCCAGGAAAAAAAACTCATTTACAGAGAAGAGAGAAACGCATGCTGGGGCAGCCGGGTTCCTCTCCTCCAAGGTCTTATTCCTGGAGGGGGGGTTGACTTACTCACGAGTAAACCTTCCCCGAATCCGGCTGCGAGGCTTTTCCCCGCTGCTGCATGTCTGGAGCTCCCCCTCTCTTCGGTGGCTCAGAAACTTCTCTTCTCCCCCCCCATCCAGGTGGAAGAGCCTTTCTGTCTCCCCCCTTGCTCGGCCTCTCTAGCAGATAGCCCCATCCCTGTAACCCTCGCAGTGCTGGACACGAATCAAAGCTGCTCCCTCCTCCTCTTCCCCGCTCCCAGACCCAGGTCGACAGACTGGGCTCCAGCCAGGCTCCCTCCAGCAATGGCCTTTGTGGCTCAGTGGGGCTCCTCAGGAGTAATCCTGCCCTGGGTGGCCCTCCCGGAGTCCCCCCTGCTGCCTTATTCATTGGCTCTCTCTCTCTGGCCCTGGACCCGCCCCAGCAGCACACGCTCCGGAGCCGGAGGGGAATGGACTGGCCCACCCCCGGGCTGCCCTGCGCCCCTCCCAGCACTCTCCCACCAGAGTGCAGGGCACCCCCCCTGTCCCTCCTCTCCACCAGCCGGGGAGGAGGGAGACGGTGGGCAAGCTGTGCACCCACCTCCTGCCCGGAGGAGGGGGAGGGCGACTTGCTCCTGAGCCGGCGCTTTTGCGGGGGGGAGCGGGGCGCCATTTGGCGCCCCTGAGGCTGGCCCGCCCTAGGCAAGCGCCTAGTTCGCCCAATGGGCGATCCAGCCGTGTTTTAATTTCAATCTTTGTAACTGCATTTTTTCCAAACAGAATGATATTTGTTGCCCTTAACTTCTCTGTATCTAATCACTTGCCCTCCGTTGTTGCTATAACAGAGAGAGAACATCTGGTGCTTAAAATGTAGGGTGATTTGACCAATAATAAAAGGGAAACTTCAGAGGTTTCCCCTACTACACGTTTCCAAATGTCACAAGAAGGTTTCATTCAGTTAGGGCTTGGTGATAGGGCATGGCAAAGGTCCCAGTTTTAGTCCCTAGCATCTCTAGTTTAAAATGGAACAATTTGGGGAAGATCTTGTTCTGCATGAACTCTTGGAGAGCTGCTGCTGCCAAGCCAAGTAGACAGCACTGAGCTAGATGACTGGACTTGGGATAAAACAGCTGCATATGATCAATTGGGGACAGACATAGGATGGCTCACATTTATGGTTTGTGTTACAATCCTGGTAGTCCTGTCTTTTCAAGCCTCTTTAGGGATACTAGTTCTTCCATTACAAAGCAAAGGCTGCAAAGTGAGCAACACTTGAAGAATAGGATATTTATATGACAGCTCCTTTCCCTATAAACTCTAGACAGTCTTCTTAGCCATTCATTACAGGTTAGGACACTTTAGGACCTAGTAATTAAGAGTGCCATCCTGAGCACAGTGATACCCCTCTAAAGCAGTTGAATTCTGTGGGCTTAGAAAGGTGTAACCACTAGTTTACAACTGATCCAGCTTTTCCATCCTCCAGCTATGAACCTTTGCTTGGCTAGGGCTCTGGCTTCCTCTCTCCCTGAGCCAGAGCCACTACAACATCACAGTTTCTTCTAGCTGAACTCCCAGTCCTAATAGTTAGTTTACAGTCAGGAGTACTGGCTCCACCAGAACACCATGAGAATGATTGTGAAGGTTCTGCTCTGGTTCAAGAATTCCTTAAGGAGGTGAGTTGACCTTTGGAGAGTTCGTAGGGATGGAATCTAACTTGCAATCGCACACCAGATAACATTCTGCATAGCTACTGACACTTGTTTAATAAGAGTAATAAGAATCCTTGTAACACTCTCTTTAATTGTTTATATTGTAGATGCTATGTAATCTGTGAGCCATGTCACTGACTTTTAAAAATCATTAAGAGAAGAATTTTGCTGAGATTTTGCTGGGGATAACAGCAGACTGTGCTATATGTTCTGCCCTGCCAGAGGCAAATTGAGACTCCATCCCCTGAACTGTAAGAAAAGATGCTTAACACACAAGTTCTCTTCCCAAGCCACCTGAGCAAGGAGAAGCACAGTGAAGGAGGCACCAATGTTGCCTAGGGGCTTGTCTTACTCCTGGCCATCAGGAACATGGAAGTAACATGATGAAGCATGTAACTGCTGTCACTTCCTGGACCTGCAAGGTTGGAAGGGGCAATGAATGTGCTGTGGCTGAAGTGATAAATTACCTTGAACTGATCCTTACTAAGGTTCTAATTGCTTCTTTTGTAGGTTCTTGGTTGTTTCCCCCCCCCCCCTGAATTTTTCCTTTCAAAAAGAGATTCAAAGTAGGGGAGAGCAGAGGCAAAGTGTCTGTTGCAGGATTAGCTTTAGGGTGCTGATTTGGATTACTCATCACTTCTTCTAAGAGCATGTGCCAAAAAGCCACAGGTGAACACACATCAGAAGGCAGAATTGTAATTGTGAGAAGTATAATGCACATCCCATAGGACACCTGTTTTATGCCGATGATGTACGCTGTTTGGGTTTTTTAAAAAAGAAAAGAAAAAAGAATGAGTGTTGCTCACTTACAAAGCTGCAGGATGCAGTTTGGTATGCTGTCGATCACTCACTACTGGTGGCTTCAGCTTCCTTCCACCCTGCACTACCACAATGCCAAAAGCTACAGCTGCCACAATTAACTACTGAACAAGCCAAAGGACTGTTTTGCGCAAAATGTTGTATACCTTTATAGTGCAACAATTTCAAAGTACCAGTGGAACTTTTAAAAAATCTCAAATATTTTTCAGTGTTTGCTTTTAACATGTTACTTTGAAGTATAAAGCTTCATGTTAACAAATCTGGCCTGAATTCTTCCTTTCTTCTTCCTATTCCCAGTCATGTTTGATAAATACTACTTAACACCTATAGGAGAAGTAGAGTAAGAAAGAAAGGAAGATAAAGGCAATAATGTTAAATTTCATGTTGCTCAACTCAATATTTTCACTCCTTTATGGAAACAACTTCAGATGTTGGCTCAGTTAAGGGTTCCACAGTTTGCACCAGTTCCAGATCTGGTGGAGATTGTTTGCAGGCACACAGTTTGTATGTACATGAGCTCTTTCACAGGTTCTGACAATTTATGTTGGAAACAGGAGTGGGGGGCAGAGGGCACAATTCTACTACCTCCCCCCCCAAGTATAGAAATTGTACCTATGCTCTGTTTGCACTGTAATCCAAAGGAGAGTTATACCCTTCTGAGCTCACTGAAGACGGTGGGCTTATAGAAGGAATTCTACTTATGATGGCACCGTTAGCAGCTAAGCTGTAAGGATGTGAGAACACTCTTTGAGAGGTAGTGGAAGCAAGGAATGAGTGTCCTAGTGTTAGCCATCCCTGCGGCAGTATATTTAGGGAACAAAGCTAGTTTGCCACCTGCCCGATCTAGCTTAACAGTAGGTTAGTCAGCCTGTAATTTAGGATGCATTTGTTTTCGTAACTCTCATTTTAACAATTAGTTTTTCCTCTGACAGAGAGAAATGCTGAAAAGCAGCTGTTTCATCACCCACCTAGCCCCTCAGGAAATCTGAATTCCTTAAAGTTAGATGCTTTATTCTTAGATTTCATAATGAAATATAGAAATGATATATGAGAGGGAGAGGCTTTCTCCTTTAGACATACTTTCCTTTTAGACATTCATCTCATCTCCCTCTTCCCTCTCTCCTCCATTTTTGGCAAAGTTATTTCATGTCATCTGCATCTGCAAAGAATTGCAGAGGCAGTTGCCCCTTAGCAAATCCAGGTGCAAAATTCTTAAACTCCAGCAGTTAAATTCGCTCTCCCTCCCCATCTTTCTCCATAATTCAGAAATATTATTACCAAAGAGTGGGTTTTTTTCAATAATACTTGTTGAGTGAAGATCAGCTACTTTCCAAGAACTCCATGAACAGCAAATTCAGAAAACCTGTGTCCTTGCATAATCATGGTAAAAAGAAACATGTTTCCACAAGAATGTGTGGCTCTTTCCATATCACAAAGTCACGTCCTCTCTGTCACAATGTATACAAATACAACATGGCTTCCTCCCATCATGTGTTTCACCACCTCTGTCTCCAATGGATGCTGAGAATGTAGAAAGGGGTTATAGAGATTTGCAATGTGGTACAGTAAGTAAGTGTGGTGCAGGAAGTAAGTGGCATGTAACTTGTCCATGGTTTTTCATTTGTTTGTTTGTTTCTTTGAAAACAGTAAGGCTGTAAATTAAATCACAAAGATGGCAAGGGAGGAGTATACTCATATCTTTTTTCTTGTGGTACAAAAAGCAGCTGCAGTGATTTGTACAGGAATGGCTGGATGAGTGGAAAAGGTTAACGAAGTCTAATTTCTTCCACAAGATGATTTTCCAATTAACTCTATGGCTGCCATGATTGCACTTTGAAACAAGGAATGAGAAACATCCCTTGTCAAGAACAACCTACCCATGACTCACCACCTCAGTGTCACACTATACATGACTTTAGTACCATGTGGGGTGTGGCTCTTAGGCAGTGGGTATTTGCTGAAAGCATTATCAACAGAAACAGCTATCATTGGGGGGCATTTTATGGCCGCAGCCCCATTGTGACAATAAATGTAACATGTGCTCTGTCTTCAAATATTCTAGGAAACGGAATGTACTAGTGCAGAGATAAGTTAGCTTATACCATAAATTGGTATCTAATCCTGTGTGAATGGTAACACGAGTGTCTTTTTGATTTGAGTACATGCACTGGCAAACCACTGCTGGTTTATCCATTTGTGATTAGGGAAACATATCAAGGAGGCAGGCTGCATATTATATTTGTCCCAGGGCAGATGCCCAAAATTGTCCTCAGAGTTGCGCAGAGACAAAGCAGCTCTTTGCTTATTGCCCACCCACTCCTCGAATGAAACACACACACAGGTTATGGGTTAAACTGGGAGTTTATTTATGCATAAGCTGATCTGCCTCAGTTATCATTTAAGCAAGGGGTTGCATTGTGCCTGCGAAGCAGGCTTCCTTAGGGCAATCCTGCCCCGGCTCAGAGCCAGGTCCAGAATCCTTCTGTACCCACTCGTCATGGCTCCCATGTCAAATGCATAGAGGAGATGTGGGAGTCTTAAGGATTGTCATATACTCCCCCAACCCTGAAGAGGTCCCCCCCTGGGCCTCCCAGACTGCTAAGCCACTAGGTACCCAGTTTGAAGACCCCTCCTGCCATTGATATCTCAGGGCCTCCCAGACTGCTAAGCCACTAGGAACCCAGTTTGAGAACCCCTCCTGCCATTGATATCTCAGGGCCTCCCAGACTGCTAAGCAACTAGGTACCCAGTTTGAGGACCCCTCCTGCCATTGATATCTCAGGGCCCTTGCCAACATGAATAAACCCCCTCAACCCGTGCTTTCCTGCCCTCCCAGAAAGGGCCTAACCAGGTTACCATGTGTATTTACACCACGCCCCCTGGACCATGTGAAGCAGGTGAAAAAGCCCCCCCCAGCCAATCAGAGGGGCCAAAAAAATTCCTACTCAGCCCCATAACTGGCGACTGGCTAATCCCACATGGTTCGAAACCGGGGGCGGGTGGGTGGCTGGGGAGCTCGTCCTTGGCTGGAATGGCTGAGGGATGGCTATTGCCCTCTACTTTGTCCAGCCAACTGGCCCTGATAGGCCAGCATTCCCACGCTGGCCCCTAATAGGCTCCCCCACCCTCGTGAATTGCTTTGAGAATGTGGGGGGTGGGCAAAAGCTTGTGCTTGCTCATGGGTAAGCACCGGTCATTATTACATTTAGGACAATGGATAAAGGACTGTGGCTCAGTAGTAAAGCATCTGTCTTGCATGCAGAAAGTCCCAGGTTCAACCCTTGGCAAGTCTAGTTGAAAAGATCAGGCAATTGGGAATGTGAAGAAACCAAGCTGGAGCCAATAGGTAGTACTCAGGGAAAAGTAACTTCAGTTGTGACACTACTCAGCAGCTTATTTTCAGCAGGGTCAGCAAGACTCAGCAATGTTAACATGTGAGCTGAGAGAAAGGCAAAGTGGTCTTTAACCCCTTTCCCATAGTAGGAATAGTATCAGAGGCTTTGGCAGTGCCTTTCCTTTAGGAATCTCAGCTGCTCCCTATTATTTCCCTGTGTCTTGGCTTGTGCTGGGAGTGAGCAATTGATTTGCAGAAGAAAGAGGGAGCTTTGCCAAAGCTTTTCTTGCTGTTCATGCTGTGGAGAGGGTGCTAAAGAGCCTTGCTTCAGTTTTGGAGGTGGCTGAGGGTATAATAGCAGCCTGCGTGTGTGTTAGTGTTAGGGCTTGAAGGCCTTTAGGGCCTGGCATCAGGGGCCAGTTCTGGGAACCAGATGAGACCCCACACACACACACCATGCCTATCTAGTAAATGCTAACAAAATAGATTAGGAACATCATTTCGTAAGTTTCTTTGCCAATACAAATTTATAAGAGGATGCCTCCCATCCACATGGGAGCCATTACAGGGCAGAGAAGGTCTGTCACAGGGAAGTTCTTTTCTTTTTGGTGGTATTTCTATGACAACCGTAACATGTAGCTCATCCTTGAGTTCTTTAGCTTTTTGAAACCCATTTAAGTCATGCCTTTTCTGTAGATTATCCTGCTAAAGGAGCTACATAGCAAGAATACGCCACCTTGAGCTTTCTGGTGTACCAATGGATGCATTTTCAGACAGTGCAGTTTTGTACTGGCTTAACCTGAAGAATGGAAACTTTCCCCTCTTTCTGGTTGAACAGTCTTCTGCACCCACAGCTGTATAAACTATATTTCGGTGCAGATGTATAGTTGCACGCACTATCCCCAGTGCAACTCTGGTGGAAACAAGGCCTCATTTCTCTAAAATCATGGCTGTAAACAATAGGTAACCATAAAGTTCATTTGAGTTTGGTTTGGGTCATGTTTATGTTTTGGATTAACTGCATGGTCCTGCCATATGTGAAATTAGTCCCTCCTCATTCTCAGCAACCCTTGCATCTCTGCTGTCTTTAGCTTCATGTGTCCTGGGGCACCACAGAAAAAAACCCAGCTGCCTAGGACACAGATTGTCTAATACACTTGAGTAATGATGTGACAAGTTAGTGGAAATAAAAACTTTGTCAAAATAAAAAAGGGAAAGGAAAGTGAGAGAGATTTGAACCCCTCTGCGGTATGATAGGCAGCCTTTGTTTCAGCACTCTCATTCCTCTGATTTTGTTATCATTGCATGGAAGTAAAACATGGCTGATATATAACTTCAGTGGAGCTCTCCAGCTGAACAAGCCAAATTCCTGTTATTAAATGTACAGCAGACTAAACAGTTTTGTTAAATATCAGGCATCGAATTACACCCGTTGGATCTCAGCTTGTCACATATCTACACTGCAGATTAATCACATTTGCTATGGTTCCATTTGAAAGGCTTTGCATTTTTTAAAGTAAGAATTCTATTTTTTATAGCTATTCTCTGGCGTCTTTTGCCAATATCATGCTTAATTGGGGGGGGGGATTGTGGCCTGACAAATAATATTTTAAAACCCATCTTTTGTTTTAACAATTCCCAGTGCTTCGTGGAAATAATACAGTACATTTCCTCCACGCTATGCTTTCCAAAGCTACCGTTAAGGCAGTCTGCTTAGTTTGAAGTTCTTTTTTGGGGAGCAAAACTTTTGCAAGTCAAAGTCCATCTTGAAAAATGTTTCCAGTTGTGGCCTAGTTTGTTCATTTGACCTATTTTATCATACTGCTGGCCAGGTGAGCCTGTGAAAAGCTCTGTGAACGCTCCCCCACTGTACGCCAGCTAGGGTTGTCAACCTCCAGGTGGGATCTGTCTTAGAATGATGACTGAGCTCCAGACTACAGGGACTCCAAATTCCGCCCTCCTCTGGCTGCACCCCTAAGCCTCCAGGAATTTCTCAACCTGCCTGCAGTGTTAGCAGAGTCAGTGGGGGTTGGTTTCTTTGAGCCAGCAGTGGCATAAGCTGCAGTTTTTGCCTCCTTCCATAGTACATGCCAGGAGCCAGACAAGCCCCCATGATGCTGCTAGAGCTGCTGGCTCTTTTCCCAACCAAGAGTAGCATGGGTGGGGTCCAATGTTCCCTCTAAGCTACACAGTGTTGTGAGCAAAAATCATACCTCATAAACGGAAAAAAAAGCTAGTAGTATTAAAGTTGTGAGTCTACATTTGACTAGTGCATAAATTAGTTTTTTAAGATTATTTCCATAACCTTGCAAAAATCTCAGAATGAATTATTTTAAACTGTATCTAAACTATATATTAAGAATAATTTAAACATGCCCTGACCTGGATAGCCCAGGCAAGCCCGATCTCATAAGATCTTGGAAGCTAAGTAGGGCTGACTCTGGCAAGTACTTGGATGGGAGACCTTCTTGGAATCCCAGAGGTGGGAGGCAGGAGCAGGCTTTATTCAGCCACCTCTCTGAATATCCTCCAGGCCACCAATAGGGGTCAGCCACCAGAGGGCACCATGACTTCCAGGTGCGCGCGTGCGCGCACACACACACACACACACACACTCTATCATACACATGCACATATTCAAAAATACAAAAAAAATACTCCCCAAGAATAATTTAAACATTATAAGGGGGAAAAAACAGAATCAAATCAAATTTCATTACAGAAAATGTCCTCTATGGAGGTAGGCCAGACCCCCTTTTCACTATATTGGTAGACCTGACCTCTGGAGAAAAGGATAATAAGGGTGTGCCAAGAAATATATCATTTTTTTTCTGGCTCCATTATAGCCTGTGGGGACCATTATAGTCAATGGCCCTATAGGCTATAATGGAGAACTGATCTGGAGGTATCTGGGGCTCTGGGGGGCTGTTTTTTGAGGTAGAGACACCGAATTTGCAGCATAGATGCTGATGCTTCTCCTCAACGTCCCCAAGTATGAAAAAATTGGATCAGGGGGTCCAATTCTATGGGCCCCTGAAGGAGGTGCCCCTATCCTCCATTGTTTCCAATGGAGAGGAAAAAGCCTTCTCAGTTTACTTGAGCAGAAGCTAAAATCCCTGATCTGCCAGCTAAAATTTTGTGCACCACAGCACAGTTTAGAGGGACACTGGTGGAGTCAATGTGTCCCCCCCCAGCCATGCCCTGCTGTTACTCAGTGCAAGGCAAATGCCTAAAGTACTGGCAGCACCTCTGGAACTCCTCTCGTTCCTGGCTGGAAGCACAGGATGAGGTGATACCCATGACTGGTTTCCAGATGTGCACCATCATCCCTTGCTTATATATGCTGTCAAGTCACAACAATTCATGGCAACCCCAGCAAGGGGCTTTCCAGGCAAGTGAGGAGCAGAGGTGATTTGCCATTGCTTTCCTTTGCAGGGTCTTTTCTGAGTGGTCTCCCATCTAAGTACTGAACCTGCTTAGCATCCAAGATTTGAAAAGGTCAGGCTATATCGTACCATTCCACAGATTCCCCCCCTTGCTTAGGGCTGTAAAATCCCCTGAGCCAGCTCTGACAGCTACTGCACTATGCTTGGCAGCTCATCTCTCTTTTTTTTCACTTTCAACAATGCTTGCATAAAAATACGCTGCACATCACACTAAAAAAGGAGGTTTAATTCTGGGAGAGAGAAAAAACAAGTGTTTTTCACCATGGCAGGCTTTGGATTACTATGATTTATTCATTCCCAGTTCTGAAAACTGAGCGCTGTACCAACTATGTACAAATTTCCCCCAACAAGGAAAGATACTCAAATTGTTATTATTTTAAAAAGACAGTCCCTACTTTCTGGCACATATTTCTGGTAAAAAAAATGCCTCATTTTGCCTCTTGGAGAAATGCTGGCGTGCTGTTTAAAATGTCATTAATGTGCACACACGTGCATTATGGTTCTTTAGGAATCAACTCTCTCGCTCACAACGCTGGAAGATGAGTTTCTGAGTAGGCGAAGAAATGCATTTTGACTTTAGCATATATAAATGTCAATGGAGACAAGACACCAGTATCTTACTGCCCTTCCATGTGTCTCCCAACTGCTTATCCATGTGCCTGAATGTTTTTAAGGGGTACTTTAATAACTATAGCCAGATTCATAATAATTGAAAAAGTTAATTTTGTTTCTTTACTTATTCAATTTATAGCTTGCCTCTCTCACCAATGGGGACCCAGTGCAGCTTACATTGTTATTCTGTCCTCTGTTTTATCATCACAATAACAGTGTGCGACTGGCCAAAGTAGAGTGGGTATTTGAACCTCAGCCTCCCAGACCCTAGTCCAGCACTCCAAGCCCTACACTATACTGTTCCTCGTTACAGTTCATTATTGACCCAGCTATTGGAGCCAGTGAGATAGAAACTGTTAGAATCTAAGTGAATAGTGGGCAGAGAGAAAGCAATACGTCTGTAATAGTAAAGACATGTCAGACAGCAGTTTGTTAGTGGGAAATACCAGCAAACAAGATGGGAAAGGAATTCCCACCCATACTGTCAGGCAGCAGGAGGCAGCAGGCATGGCAGTGATGCAGTACCGGGCAGACACTCCACACCACTTGACTGCTGCGGACGAGGTTGTCCACCATGCTGAAGCCACAATTGGACTGGCTCCACCCATTTCCCCCCAAACACTAGTTGCTCATGAGCCACATAAAAGCCCCTGGGCCTCATGTTTGACACCCCTGCTCTAGCCAGTGTGCTTCAGGAACACTCACCTCTGACACTCCGGCAGTTGCCAGTAAGGGTGGGAGTTCTTCTTTCATTTGTTCCACAGGAGTGGCTATGGTTTCCACTAGCAAGCTGCTTCAGACTGCACTTGATGTAAAATTAGTAGTGTTAAGGTACCTGTGTATATTCTGTTTTCATCTAAAGGTTTGCAAGGCCAAGTATTCAGATCCACTAGCTTTTTTGGGGGTAGGGGACACAGAGCAGGGAGATTTCAATGCAATGCCATCCTAAACAGAGTTACACCCTTCTAAGCCCAATGAACTTAGAAGTGTGTGTGTCTGCTTTGGATTGCACTTTTACACATCTGTCCTGGGTCTTGAAATGCCCCATCTCTTATTCCAGTGATGATTTTTGTAATGGGAGTAAAGTAAGGGTAGGCATTTTCATATGTGAATTCACTGACTATCATCCGAAGTGGATATAGATCCAGGTGGGTACCTGTGTTGGCACAAGAGCAAGATTTAAGATCCAGTAGCATCTTAAAGACCAACAAGATTTCCAGAGTATACACTTTCAAGATATTTGACAAAGGGAGCTTTGACCCTAGAAATCTGTAAGATTCAAACTTTGTGCACACATACTTCTTCAGAAAGCTTATACCTTGAATAAAAATTTGTTGGTCTTAGAGATGCCACTGGATTCAAACTTTGTTCTGCTACTTCAGACCTACATGTCTATCCACTGACCCTAGAAATCTTGTTGGTCTTTAAGGTGCTACTGGATTTCAGATCTTGCTCTAGCATCAGAAGAAAGGCCTGTGCAACTCCATTTGCACAAAGGAGTTCTGCCATCTACTTCTTTCTGCTACAGCCTCTTGTGTCCCCAGATCAACACTCCAAATGTCTGGTACCCTTCAGAATGACTTGGGAGGTGGTAGGGGAACAGCAGCAGAGGAGTCAGTAGAAATCAGAGGATTTCTTCTTGCAGTGTCTCTCACACATTAGGTTCTCTGGATCCCAACCATTGAGGTTATCTGGAAACCTGTTGCTTAGTTTGCTGCTGTAGAACTAGTTAAGGAGCTAATCATCAGTTAAGTGGGAAACAACGGGCAGTTCAGATTTCTAATTATTCAGAGTTTACTGAATAATTCTATATATGTCAGAATCTAAACTTTATAATTCCAGATCCTTGTTGCAATAATTCCAGATTTTTAAAATTCCACTGGCACCTACAGAAAGCGTACAAGGCTGCCTGGGAAATGAAAAGTGAAACATTCCCTTACAACCTGGCATCAAGTGGGAGGAGGGAGTTGAGTGTCCCAATTGGTGTTGCCATGATTTTGCCATGGGAACAAGAGCTGGGGTAAGAGCAAAGCCTGCGACTGACGTCTGTCTGCATTGATGAGATCCTAAAGCAGGCTCAGGCAACAGAAAGCACTTTCACATTGGCCTTTCACATCTAAAGGGCAGGCACAGCTGCTTTGCAACCCCCTTGCTGTTGCCTAGCCATTTGCTGCTGATTAATGCTCTACATGCTGAATCTGTTCTCCCCGTGTCCCTTTCCCGGAATCTCTGTTGATGCTTGATTTCTATTCTACCTGTTAGTGTATATATTAACTTAATATTTCAGAACAGGATTTGGGATTAGTAGGTGCACAGAGTAAGCAAACTGTACATTAATAGGTCATTTTTATTTAGGCTCCTTAGCCATAAAGATAAGGTCAGTGACATAGCTGTTGCTGCACAGTTGCTGCCATATCTGCTCATACATTTGGAGCTAGCACAGCAACTGGGAAAGGGTCAGGGGGCTGAGGGGTACCTTATAAAAAGCACTTTGCCTTAGGGGTTTGCATTTCAAAAAAACTCATTTTAATTTCATTTCAATATTTCAGAAAGGGCTTGATTACTGTTTCCTGCAATCTGGGGAGTATTTATACCTTTTTGGGAATCTGTTTCAAATAACGGGGATTCAGGAACAGCAGGTGTCAGTAGATCTGGCCTCCATGTGGAGAAGACTTGGTCTGCTGCCACTGGTTTCAGTGAATGGTAGGTCTGGCACCTGGACTCAGATGCCAGGTGTGCCCTGAAGCCAAAAAACCCTGGAAAACACCCCAAAATTTCAGGAATACCTTTTGCCATTTTAGATATCCCTAAAACCAAATGATATAGCAAATTTGGGGTATAACTTTGTCTCAGAAATAACCAAATGCACACCCCTAGTCTTCCTTATTAATTCTTAGTGGGAAATGGCCATTTCTTCTTTTTTACTTTAAAGCAATTCCAAACTTTTAACCCCCCCAATTTTTGAATCTGAAGAAGCACAACTGTGAATCTGAATTTTGAATCCGGATCTTGTGCTTGGGCATGTTTCTATAAAACATCAGTACTCAGCTCAAATTTAAATCTTTTTGAATCTGCTTGGACATAATGTGCCCAACTTGAAGAGCAGATGGGCTTCATCCCGCTTTGCTTTGCTTTGATTGGGCAAGCTCAACACAGAGACATGGGGGAACCCTACTGACCAGAACAGAGCAAAGTAGCTTTCTCCTCAAGCGTACTCTCCACCCCAAATGGGACAGCTGGCATATCTCAATGCTGTTCTTAGCTTGGTTCCCTTGGAAATCTTACCAAGCTTGACTTTTTGCTCAGGCAATTCATTTAGACCCTGTCTTTCTCCCTAATGGGAGCATATATTTACTTAATATTTATAATACAATAATAATAATGGGGACCAAATATGGCTTACATTATTCTCCTGTCTTCAATTTTAGTTTTAAAAATATGGTTCATGCTTAGATTAAATGTAGGATTTCAAAACTGCACATACTTGTGGTCAAGCCAGAGTAGTCAATATAACAGGTATGAATGTCTGGCGCCCTGACCTGGAGGCCCCAGACTTGCCCAGTGTCATCAGGTCTTGGAAGCTAAGCAGGGTCAGCCTTGGTTAGTACTTGGATAGGAGAGCACAAAGGAATCCAGGGTTGCTGTGCAGAGTCAGGTAATGGCAAATGGCCTCTGAATGTCCCTTACCTTGAAAACCTCATGGGGTCACCATAAGTCAGCAGTGACTCGGCATCACTTTACAAATATACACATATGAATGCCTGGCGCTGTTGGGGCAAGTAACTGGGGAGATAAGGCACCTTTCCTGCTTCTCATCAAGCAGAGGCCATTAAGTCATCCTGACTAGCACTCTGTCAGTTTCATTTGAACTAGTTTTGTCAGTTAGAGACATAAACAGTATTTTTCAGTGAGGGTGCAGAGAAGGGAGAAATGATAATCAGTGGTCAGTACAGAAAAAAAGTATTATTACTCTCACAGTAAAAAGTAACACTACTTTCCCAGAGACCTTATAATTGCCTTGGGCACCTGGACTATATATACAATTTAAAAAATAAAGACATGATTTAGACTGAATGTCTAAATAAGCCATTACAGTGACCGTGGCCACTTCACATTTTGAGTCACTGTTTCCCTTGGGTTTTTGTGTTTTCTGTGTAAGGCAGAAGGGGTGGGGGTGGGGAGACATAAAATATAAGAGAAATTTCTGAATAGTTCAGTTTATTTTTAAAAAAAAATTCACAAAAATATATAGGAATCACATTGAATAAATAATAATTGTACCTAATAATCTAATCATGACATCCCTACTTTGATATTATGTCTTTTTATAATATGTTACATTGTAATATATTCTGTGACAATGCCTCATTCTTAACTGCCAAATATCCACTGCAGTTCCTTTTGATATTTCTCCTCAGACCAAACTCCGACACCAACCCGATTCCTGAAGAACTGTGAGGAAGTGGGCCTCTTCAACGATATAGACTGCTCCTTAGAGCATGAGTTTAGAAAGGCACAAGAAGAAGAGACCAATAAAAGGGTATGCCCCTTTGTAGACTGGAAACCCTTATTACCTCTTATGTGCTATGAGAATGTTGTGTGAAAGCTGAAAGAGCTCTTATTACCTGAATGAGGGGGGGAAACTTTTAGATTGGAAACTAGGTGGCACTGTAGATTGTGACATGTTTTCAGACATTCATAAACTGATATAATTGAACATGTATCCAGGTTTAAAGCAAATGAAAGACCATTAGTCAGCTTTTTTAACAGTGAACAGGATAAGATTACCAGTTCCACGCTCACACAAACCACCTTGCAACTGTATCTCTCTTGAGAGCAGAAAACGTGTATACATTTCTGACCTGTAGGACTTCAACTTTCATTCTATGCACATGCAAGAATTTATCTGTGATAAGTGGGAAAAGAACTGGTGGACAGAAAGACCTTGATTCCTGCATTTCTAACATTTTTCGTAAAATTTGGTCAAAATAAGTTGCTGGTATCAGTTGAACTTAAACGGAGAAAGCTCTCATTTATAAAAACAGCACAGTTGCCACTGATGTTTGAAAAGGGGGTTGCATGTTAAAACTGCTATTTTTATGGTTCTAATTTTCTGCTGTTGTCTGTGGTTGTAGCAGTAGCACCTGAAGGGATACCACATCAGTTCGCTCCTAATATTCTGTGTGGATATAGTATTTCTGTGGATGTATGTGAATTGGACTAAGTGGAAGGAGGGTAATTGAGTTCTTCTTAGCATCTACCACAATGATGTTGAAATCCAATTAAAGTTAGGATTTTAGTTTTTCCTTCTTCCTTTCACTTTGCATATTCAGGCTACAATCCAGTCAAGTGTTTTGACATATAGGTTTGAATTGCTGTTATTATATATGAGATGGCTTCTGAAGCTATACTGAATTTTAAGATCTGTTTGTTTTGTGGTGAGGGGCACTGCTGTGAAATTTAAAAAAGAAACTGAGAACCTTTTTGAAGTGTGGAACTCTAGTCTCAGGCATGTTGTCATAAGTAGTATTTAGCATAAGGAAATCACAGAATTATACTTTTTACCCAAGCAAGGTCTGAGAGACATAGACAGACTGAGGGAAGACTAATGAAGTATTCATATAAACCTCTACACACACACACACACAAAAACAACGAAACCCCACCAAACAGTTCTGAGCTGTAAAGTCTGACTTATGAAAACAGGAGTGCTTGTTTTATGTTTGATGCACAGGAGGGTCTTCACACACAGCAGCAAAGCTGGAAGTTTCATGCAAGATAAAACTTCCTACCCAAAATAACACTTCCACGTTGGTAGCACTGTGACTCCCCTGAGTGCAGTTGGTCACTGTGGTGAATGCTGATGTGCCTGTTACATGCAACAGTAAACTTTGATTGGCAGTGGCTTCACCCTTGGTGTAGATCTGGTGAAACAGTGTCTAGGTCATTCATCACAGGACAAACTACCCATAGTTGTTTATGTAGTCTGTGTGAAATTTTGTCTCCTTTGAAGTGTCCCCCACCCATCCATTCTCCTAGAAGGACAACACACCTTTTGACAGGCAAATTGTTGCAATTAGCAAGTCAAATCACCCAACATTATGTGGGTGAGGGAATTGCAGTGCAGTTCTAAACAGAGGCTTACACCCTTCTAAGCCCCTTGACTTCAATGGACGTGGAAGGGTATAGCTCAGCTTAGGACTGCCCTGTTTTTTTGCTTTTTTTTTTTTGCACTGATTGTGCTCTAACAGAATAATGACATTTTGCAGAATAACATGTGGCTTCCTGCCACAGGGATGGGACCATTTGAATTTCAACAGGGGGAAATAACGGGAGAGGAGAGGAAAGAGGAGAGAAAAGGGTAGGCATGGGTGACACAGAGAGGGAGAAATGGTAGAGGCAGTTCACAGTAGCAGTCAGTACTCATAGAGGGAAAATGGGTCACACAGCTATTAAATTGGTACACTTGGAGAGAACAGTTCTGGAGTCTCCATCCTGGTTTCTAGTATCTAGTCCACATATGCTACTGAGAAAAATGAAAATGGCAGTGAATGACATTGAGTAACAGGATATGGGAGAATGTGAACTTCCTGACGTCCAAGTCAGGGAGTCATCTCTTTGTGACAGTAGCCTGTAATTGGCGGCTCTGCCTTGGACAGAGACTGTCACTCAGGCTCTGCAATCCAAAGCAGCAAGGTAGACAGTGTCGGCAGATCAGGTTTTCATCAAAGCTGCAAGCAGCAGGTTTTAGGTTTACACTGGTTGTGAGCATAAAGTATCCGAAGCATTTGCCATAGGTTATATTTGCAGCCACATGACCTTTCCTGTGGCCGGAGAAGAACTGCTGGGGAATTGGCTATGTAGCAATGAATGCAAGTCTGCAAGAACAAAGTCAAAGCTGGGACTATCTATATCCCTTCTCTACCAAATAACTGGAGCAACGGTATTAAAAGATCTGCATAGTAAAGCCTCACCTGTATTCTGTGCATGACTGAAAAAAGGGCAAGCGGCATCCAACTTGGGACAGTATAAGGTGCTCCGTTTGAAGTAGGTATATCTTTACTATGACGGGAGGTGTGAGCTCAGAGTGTCTTTTGAAATCTCGTATACAGTACTTCGCCAGTGGTATCAAATGAAGCATGGTTTCAAGATACTAGTTACAATAATATTGAACAACACAATCTACTATGCCAGTGCACGCACTGCAACTACCATTATCTTAGCTAGACTCTCTCTAGGGGCTCATTGCATAGCAATCTAAAAACCATTGTGGCATTTGTCTTGTGTTTTGGGGTGGGTGGGATAGATATGAAGAAGGGGAAGAGCATGCTGTATAAATGTCCTGTCTGCTATGCCACCAGTTTTGAAGCTGTTTTATGAAGGTTCCTAAGAGGTTGGGCGCGTTCTGTGCGCCTTGGTGTTTAGTCATGCTGGCCACATGACCACAGAAACGTCTTCGGACAGCGCTGGTTCTTTGGCTTTGAAACAGAGATGAGCACCGCAACCCTATAGTTGGCTTACCTTTACCTAAGAGGCTGAGACAGGCGAGAGGAGAAAGGCCAGATCTTTGTACATTTGGTCCCCTGAACTAGTATCTTTAAAATTCTGACTGTTTAATGTCCAATAACTTTCTAAGTTGTCCATGACCCCATGCAAAAGGACATTTCTTAGTCACATACAGTGTTCTCACGTTATAGCTGGATGAGAAACTAAAGCAATGAATCTACACCACTAAGGTCAGTGTTGTGCTGGGTTGCTCCACCAATTTTTGGTGCATTAGTGTAACCAGTGATCCCCTTCATCCATAAATGGCTTATTTAGTGCTCACAGGCTGAATGCAGAGTGTTGGAAAAAATATCCTAAGAGATATCAGCATTTGTTCATATGGACTTTGCTACCTGACGTTAGTTTCCAGGCTCTTTTCTGGACTACCAGAGATTGGCATATTTCTATATTTATTTATTTAGGAGATTTTTATGCTGTTTCTCCAGAAACCTGCTTCCTGAGATTTGGAAAAGTCCCTTTCTGGAAGCACCCTTGTCAAAAAGCGTCAAAGCGAGCAAGTCAAGATGCACACAGAGTTCCATTCTTATCTTTCAACTTCCAGAAGATTGTGAATCAGGCTGCCGAGAGTGACAAGGGTATGCACTGGAGATGGTGCTTCTCTTCTGTGGTTTTAAACATGATTCACTACTAAGAAATCAGGAAACAAAATTTTTCATTATATGGCTGTGGTGGACTGACAGTGCAATCCTAGACGGAGCTTCCACCTTCTTCTAAGTCCACTGACTTCAAATGGGCTTATGAAGGTATAACTCAGTGTAAACACTTTTTAGTGTCTTACTGCTAGAGAGAGATTGATACAGGAGATAGGTTTTGGTATGAGGAAACAGGGTAGTGGTGCTGGAATAATGCTATCTGTGAAAGGATTTTTGGGGGGGAAATAATATTTACAGTCTTTGGCTAAATAACGTGCAAAAAGTATAAATTGACAGTTATTTTACATATTTAAGAGAAAGGTACACTTGAATCTTCCTGCTTGTCAACACTTTCTTTTCACCGGATTAAACTTCTTCCTTGCTAATACCATGACCGTAACTGCGAAGAGTCGGACTTAACTGTGCAACTGAACAACAACAACAACAAACTGCAATTTATTCCACACCATATTATGAATACATTTGGAATAGGGCCCTATAGATCTATGAGCCTCTGATAGCTACAAAACTTTATATAGAAGTTTATAAAGACAAAAATTCAGCAAAGAAAGAAAGAGGTCTGACTGGCTGGTGGTATTGTACAAATCCAAAGACAATCAGAATACAGAAGCATACTTGTGAGAAATAAAAAGGGTTTGTGAGGTTAGAACACCAAAGCTTTCCCAAATGCCTCTTTATATTCAACAGGTGCTGCGCAACACTGCAAGCATGGTGGCTCATATTCATTTCTGTATGATTCATGCAGAAGTTTCCAGTAGTACGTCCTTGCAGCTCATCACTGCATGACCTCTAGAGTCGGTACAATATAGCGGCAAAGAAACTGAGCTATGAATTCGAATGGCCATAGTTCAAATATTGCCTCTTCCACAAGTGGCTTTTCACTAGCTATTTTCTCTCACATTTGAGCTATAATATGGGGACAATCCTGTTGACCTCCCTTTCTGGATTGTTACAAATTTATAACAAAAAGGGGTATCTGAACGTTTGGCTTAACTAATTTTTTATTGACACTTATTCAAATGATTGAAGTCCTATGTAAGGGGACTATAGCATAGCTAATATCAGTAAAATGTTACTACAGTGTTATATATACAACTGGTAAAAAAAAATAGAATTGACTTGAGGGTAAGCCCCTCTGAATTATATGGGACTTACTTTCAAGTATAAATGCATAAGATAGTGTTGTAAGGCATATAATTCATACAAAGTTTAATGTAGGTAGAATGTTAAAGTGAATGTACAATAAAGAAAAGAGGTATATTGTCAATTAGCTGATTAGAAGATAGCCCATGGTTATTACACCAAATAGCTCTTTTGAGATAAATTATCCAATACTGTTAACAGGTCACATCAGCTGAAATGCTTTGAACACCATAATGTAACATGCAAATGCTAAATATTATAGAATAATCTTAAAGCGCATAGTGTTATGTTTGTGAATTCTAAACGGGGTCTCAGGAGGAAAGAACAAATACAAATTCAGGAAAGAAAAGAATGTTTGGCACAGTTGTTCCCAAGGATTCTAAAGAGGAGCTGTTTTAGAGCCTCTGTTAATAAATGGTAATAACATTGACTATATTACATTTACTGCAGCTTTTGATATGAAGCTACCTTAGAAAGGAAAACACCCCAGAAGCGTATGTTAGGGTCACTGGCATTATTGACTATTGATTTAGCACAAGGCATTAGGAGCTAATAGCCACCTTTCAAAAAGTGTGCTGCGGTGGCATTTCTCTGTATGATTTGTTATGCACTGTACTTTGGAACCTCTCAAAATACATCAATAGATGGTCATTTTTTAGGAATGCCGACACTTAGGCTTACCATTCCAGATTCATTGTCCTTTTAACGTTAATCACCAGGGAATCCATGTGAACGCTAGCTAGAATTTGCAGTTCTTTCAATGCAGCTACCTTGAACTTGTGTCTCATAGGGGTGCTTACAGAGCATTTGGAGAAGAAGCTCTGTTGTTCTCATCAGTGTTGTCTGTTTATTGTGAATACTTGCATACACTTATAAGGATGCTGAAATAGAACACTGTGTGTTCGTTGTCAGCAAACAGTTCAGAATGTAGTATTCCAATGTAGCTTCATAAGAGGAGCAAACTAGTACAAACAAATTGGGGAGGGGGGGTCTGTACCAAAATGTTATTTACATTTTTATTTGGTTCCTGTTGGAGGCCAGAACAGAAGCTCCTTCCAGGGTTCCCTTCTTGCCTGGCAGGTTGTTAGGAAGGACTCAGGCCAAGAGGAGGGGGGTTGTTTTTACCCAGGTCCCTCTCTTTCTGGCCTGTTCATATATTTTTCATTCACAGTTGAGGACGTGGTCAACCCTTAGACTGGAGACTGGCAGTAATCAGGGCCAACGAGGCTTCTCCCAGGATCTTCCCGGCCCACCCCCTGGTTTCCTCAAATGGAGCTTGCATTCAGCCAGCTTGGGCTTAGTGAAGTTGAGACTGCCTCTCCCCCTTTCCACCCCACTGGATGCTCTCCTGTGTATCTGGCCTCCTTGTCTGGGCCTGCCCTTTACTGAGCCAAGTCCCACCATGCCTCCTTTGCCATTGCCACCCCACTGGGATCCATTGGGCCTGGCTGCTGGCTTCTGCAGGGCCCTTTTTGCTGCAGCTGGCCTCCAACAGAGTGGGTAAAGGTGGTGGTGGGGGGTGCCTCCAGGCAGTTCCTTTAGTCTTTAATAATTTGCCTTATTTTTGTTAGCATAAGTATTCTGTTTCTTTAGTTCTTTCCATTGATTTCAATGAGAAAGTCACCTATGCTGTAGCTTTGTTTTCATTTGGGTGGGTCTGTTGGCTAAGTGGGACTACATTCCCCCTCCCCCTGCTTACTCTCACTGTGTTTGGTTGATTTTAGTATTTTTCTTCCAGACCAGGTGACTCCAGCCTCAGAGGTAGACTGCAGAAAATTCTTCACATCATGCCCCAGATTAAGGCACCAGTGTGGTCAGGATATAGTTATCATCACCCACATACTCTGGCTTTGTTTAAAAATAGGTCTTCGCCCACTTTATTGTGTCTTTTTTCCTATGGGGTTAATAGCAGTGTATGTTTAAAGGAGATTTATATCAGGGACACACAACAGTTGAGAGTCAGTTTGGTGTAGTGGTTAAGAGTGGCAAACTTTAATCTGGAGAACTTCCAAATAATTAATTTACAAATATCTATTTTCCATTTCACACATGGCAGTTGCATCTAATCCATCTACTTACTACATAAAGAGTAACATCATAGGGCTTAAATCAAAGCCTTTTACTCACATCCTTCTTACTTTATAATCTTACTAGTTATTTCTTTTGCTATTTTCTGAGTTCTATAATGGAAACCAACACCCGTTATTTGTTACTTTTTCTAACAAAAACATTCAGTTAATCTGACTTCTAATTAATTAATTTTTACAAATATCTATTTATTACTTTACTGAAAGCAATACCTATTCTCTTTTAACAATCACATAATAAGTATCAAGTCACCTCACAATTTTAACTAACTTCATTTTTACTTTATAGTCTTACTACTTACTTCTATTGTTACTTTCTATGTTCTAATATGGAAACCAATACCAGTTCACCTATTTGCTCCAGAACCTTGTGTGTAGGGTTGCCAGCTCTGGGCTGGGAAACACCTGGAGATTTTGAGGGTGGAGCCTGGGGAGGGCGGGGTTTGGGAAGGAGAGGGACTTCAGCAGGGTATAGTGCCATAGAGTCGACTCTCCAAAGCAGCCATTTTCTCCAGGAGAACTGATCTTGGGTGTCTGGAGATCAATGTTAATAGTAAAAGATCTCCAGGTACCAACTGGAGGGTGAGGTGACCATAAGCATTTGTTTGTGGAAAGGAACTATGAGCTTGTGTCATAGTCCCCACATCTCCAACTGATTTCTAGATTGGCAAATTTATGTTCGTTTGTTTTTTACAGTGCCATCTTAAGCAGTCACCTTTCTAGAGGGCAAATCAGACACGAACGGTTTCCTGAGTCTGCCATGGGAACTCACCACCATTTTGAAGCCTGGATTTACTTTTACTTGCATTGTGGGAAGCCCAATTAGGTTTAGGATTGCCATGGCAGATGGCAATGGCAGGGAATAAGAGTACCTGTCTTTACACATACCCCGCTGCCATTTCACCAAACCAAAATGTGGTGCAGTTTAAAGTAAAATGATAGTGAGTTCCCATCACATGTGGTTTGAGCCTAAAAGTCCATTGAACTTTAAAGGGTTTAACTCTGCTTAGGATTGTACAGTTAAAAGCTTAATGGAAGCATAACATTTTTAATTAATAGGTCAGTAATTTGGGGCTGTGTGACACAGAACAAACTTTCACTTTAATAACTTTTTAGTAAGACTCTCCTAAAATAAGATTCTTTAATCTTGGCAGTCCTCTTTGTCTATTAAATACAAATTCTCCCCTTTCCATGGCTGAGTGGTATGCAGAGTTCAGCATCTTTGCGTGGGTAACAGGACACTGCTGATGCCTTTTAGAGCAAGGTGCACTTCTGCTTTATTTATGGAGACAAACATACAGGTTAAGGATTTAATCATACCTGATAAATCATTCCAGAAAGCCTATTAGAACCATATGTTGATTTTTGCATGAATGCGAGGAGTCTGTTTTTTAGGGCATAGTTCTGCACTTTCCCTCCCACCATCTTTCCCTTCACCCTGCTCTCTTCTTCATCTCCCTCCCTTATTTGCGAATTATTTATGTATTTAAGTGGTATCATTTATGTGTGGGAGGAGGCATTAATCTTAAAAAGTTTTGTTAATGGAAATGGGTGAAAGAGAAATAAAAAGCCAGACCAAGCAAGCCCGAGATAGCTGTAGCCATCTTTATTTAGTGGGTATTCCAAAGCTAGAGCCAAAAAGCTACAAACAGGGAACACCAATAAAGGTTTCAGACACAGGAGAATTGCTATCATCCAGCATAGTCATTTTCTGCCGGGTGGTTTGGCTGCTGTTGAAGTCCTTCAAGAGAAGCTGAAACTTCTGAGATTTCTAGATCGCTCTCCTTCCCTCTGCTGCAAGAAGAGGTTTCCTTTCCCATTCTAATGGGAAACATTGGCTCTGTTTGGCCTGAGCTCTGTAGTCGCTGACTGGCCCACTTGCTCATAGATGGTGTTTTATTATTGCCTTCTATGCATTATAAATTATTCTGCCAGAATGGCAATGGCAAGCATCACATGGCCCAGTGTTATTATTTGCATCTCATTCTTTGTGCTGCTTGGCTGGCTGTAGAGAGAGGATTCCAAAGAGGAACTGTTGTAGCGCTGACTGGATTTCTTTCACTTTATACACGTTGGAACAATTTATTTCTAAGCCTCCACTGGGATTTCTGAGATTTTTCCAACTGTACGTTTTGTTTTCCCATTTCCAAAAGGCAAGTTTCCTTTTTAAAAAGAAAAGTTGTTGTTGATAAGGATCTGTGCAACTAGTATCCACGAGCGCTAATCCCACAATGCAGGTCCTTAATTTGTGCCTCAAGGTCAAAGGAAAAGAAAATAGAAACAAAACAGGAGGCATAAATCCACTAAAGGAAGAACAGACCCAGAGTGAAGTAGAGGATCTAGATTTGATATGTTAGGTATTAGTGGCAGCTAACAATGGGATACCCAACATCCAGCCTTAAGCTTTTTATATTGCTTTAATGAGGGCCTGCCCTGTTTTTGGCCTCTCAAAGCTTTGCAAAGCATATGTGTAGAAACCAGCACATTGTTCAGGGGCTGCTATAAACCTGTAGATCCCCTGACTTCTCTTACCTTCGAAGTTGCTGTAATATAAAATTGATCAATATCTGTTTAGTGTGCTCAAGATGGACAGCCGTATTGGTCTGAAGCAAGAGAATAAAGTTAGAGTCCAGTGGCACCTTTAAGACCAACAAAGTTTTATTCATGTGGACTTTCATGTGCACGCACGCTTATCAGACAATGAAGAGGAATTACAGATCATAGTTGTATATCTAGGGGTGGCTTGTTAAATTAGCATTCAAAACAGTGAAGATGTTTATTAACCAGAAAATTCTTTTGATCTTCACTTTTAGATCTTCTCTATTTAGCATGCCAATTTAACAAGCAACCCCTGTATATACAAATATGATCTGTAATTCCGTTTCATTGTCTGACGAAGTGTGTGCGCACACAAAAGCTCACACTTTGAATAAAACTTTGTTGGTCTTAAAGGTGCCAGTGGACTCTAACTTTGTTTAGTGTGATATCTAGCATATCAGTTTGCCATAGCATCAGTCAATCTCACTTTAGGGGCATTTGTATGGTCTCCTAAAGGAGGTAAACTGCTGGATACAATCTCTAGTCCTACTGTGTTTTTCTTCATAGAGCCACTGCAGGGTTTCCAATGCTGGCTTGGGGAATTCCTGGAGATTTGGGGGTACTAGGGTTGCCAGCTCCAGGTTGGGAAATACCTGAAGATGTGGGGGATGGAGCCTGAGGAGGGCAGGGTTTGGGGAGGGGAGGGACTTCAGTGGAGTATAATGCCGTCAAGTCCACCTTCCACCATAGCAGCCTTTTCCTCCAGGTGAACTGATCTCTGTCGCTTGGAGGTCAATTGTAATCCCAGGAGATCTCCAGCCACAACCTAGAGGCTGGCAAGCCTAAGGGGTAGTACTTTGGAAGAGTGGATTTTGGGGAGGGAAGGAGTTTGGCAGGCATATGTTGCCATAGAGTCTGCTGTCCAAAGCTGCCCTTTTCTCCAGGGAAAATGATCTCTGTTGTTTGGAGCTCAGTTGTGGTTCTGGGAGAACTACAGGTCCCACCTGGAGGCTGGTAACCCTAACAGCCAGTGAAACCTACCTCAGTTGCTTGCAGCAGACATAAGCAACATTTGGGCCATATTTATTAGGCTTACAGTGTCCTCATAAAGGGAATCAGCATTGTGTAGTGTTTAGGGTGCTGGAACGGAGCTATGGAGTCTTGGGTTTGAATCTCCAGACAGCCATGAAGCCTGCTGGAATATGTTGACCACTGTATTCTTTCAGCCTAACTTGTCACATGCAGTTGGTGTGAGGGAAAAAGTGGGATAATCTGCATCCATATATGCCACCCTGAGATCCTTGGAGAAAGGGTCAGATATAAATAAGACGAATGAATATTTGATCCTCCAAGGCATTAACCCTGAGTCAGCAACTTGGGCAAACTGGTCATTCAGCAGAGAGTAAAACAGGAGGAAATTCTTTTCCTAGAGGAAATCCTTTGTGGGCCAGAAGCCATATCAGTTTTACTTGAGAATCTCCAACTAGTTTCTGGCTTGTTGCCAAATGAGAATGTAATCTTCAAAAGATTACAGTGGACAATGAAGGGGCAATTGTTAACTAGAATGGAGAATGACTCAGTGTGAAGGACTGTTCATCGGTTCTGTCTTCCATCCATTTGTATCTCTTAATGATATGATATCCAACAGGTAGTCAGCAATCATCTAAATAAAACTGTGCAACCAATTAAAAAAACCCTCTAGTATAATACGAGAGAACTGCTCTGGGAAAGTAGTAGGTTGTGTAACTTCTATACTCGTTAATAAGGATTAAATTACTACCACAGCTTGTTGAAAACTTTTCTTTAGTGAACCTGTCGAGAATGACCTATTTAAAGAATATTATTAAAAACTAAGAAGCTGAATAATAGTGCTTATAGTAACATGGGTAAATTACCCACAAAATAATTAGTTTTAAAGAAGTTCTGACTTTCCATGCTAAGGTTCATTTTTCATTTGAAGGGTTTATTTATTTATTTCTGCCCTGTCTTTCTTCCCAGTGGGGACCCAAACCCACACAATTCACCTGTACTCCATTTTGTCCATACAACAAATAACAACAACCCTGTGAAACAGATCAGACTGAGGAGAGAGAGATACCAGCCCAAAGCCACTCAGCAAACTTACATGGCAGAATGGGGATTCAAACCTGGCTATCTCAGATCCTGGTCTGTCACATTCTACCATGCTGGTTCTGGTTCAGTGAAGTGTTTTATTTCCAAGACACCTCCACTGAATATATAACATGGTTGAATACATAGTTTAATCATTTTTGTTTACAGAAGTGCCAGTTTCCCCCAGAGATTTCATCTTCACACATGCACACGTGCACGCACACACATATACAAACACACACACACACACAGAGAATTTATAACCTGTACCCTTCTGAGTTTTCAGATTTGGAAAACTTCATTACTAGGCATCATAAGGATCAGTTAATAAAACAGTGTTGGCATTCAGAATGCCTGGTTATCCCACACAACCATTTATGGGATACTGCAAGAAGTCAATATAATTGCTGAAACCATGTATTTGGCTTTCTAGTATCTTTGCATTGTGTGGGATAGGAGAACAACAACAGTGAGAAAAAGAAGTTAACCTCCTATTTTATCCTGACACAAAATGGTTAAAGTCACATGGGAAAACTTCTGAGGGAGAACTCTGTGTTACTTTCCTTTTCTTAAAGCACTGGACTGTATGTGGCTGACATTGTGCTGACAGAAGAGTGGGGGAAAGTCGATTCTACCTGATTCCCTTGCTCACAGCAACACCGTGATCAATGTGGCTTTTTTAATAATATATTTTTATTTTAAGAACAAAGTAATAATACAGAGGGGTACGTGATACAGGGGTTATGAAACAATTTATATTTATTAAGGTTATTATACTTAACAAAATATAAAACAAGGAAGTAAAGAAACACTTCTCCCCAATATCCCCTTCATTAAAAATTTATAAACATTTTCTACAATAGTTTTATCATTAATACATATTTTGTCTTACATAGTTCATCAATTCTACATACTAGCTATAACTTTAATACACCAAAGTTTGAAGGAAAATCTATTCTCTCTATCTCGTGGTAAAAATAACAAATATTTTGTTCAGAATCCACTTCCTTGTACATTTATATTCAAAATTTGTTATTTTTCTGCATTATACTACATTTAGATACCTTACAATACATGCATAAACCATTTTAAAACTATTTCTCATTCTAAATTTATCTCCTGCTTGCATAATAGGCACTCCATCTCTCCTCCAATTTCGAGATGGATCTGTTTTTCAAATAAGTTGTTAATTTTGCCATTACTGCATAATCAGCAAGTTTATTTTCTGGTTCTTCTAAGCTCGGACTCTTGTCTGATTTCCATTTTGCTGCATAAATAATTCTAGCTGCTGTCATCATATATTTAAATATCTCTTCCAAAACTTTTGGTAATTTATTGGGCAATATTCCTAGTAACATATTCTGGGCTTCCATAGGAAATTTGTATTTTAATATATTCTGTATTTTTCCATGTTTTTCCATCCAATATCTTTTTGCTTTTTTAACAAGTCTCTTAATGCCTGTCTGGCTATGAACATAAGATCTTTTCCCCATAACCATTCCCACTGACACATAGGTATCTGCTCTCTAAAATTTTGCATCCATCTAATCAAGCATTTTTTCACTTGTTCTTTTTCTGTTTCTTGCTGAAGAAATAGCTTACATATCCAATGTAATAAATGATTCTTTTGCTTTATAATCAGTTCAACTTCAGTCATTTCTCTTAGTGCTCCAGTGTGGCTTTTTAGTCTCAAGCGTCCCACCATTCTAGGCATCAGGTTTTCAAGGATCAGGGGGTTCTTCTGGAGGAGGGAAAGGAAGGCAGGCTGATCCATTTTTGTCAGCAGAAAGCTGTCAGGATCCAATCAATTATTTGGATTGTTACATCTTCAGTACTTAGCTGTTTCAAACTGAAACTATGTTGAATGATTTAAAGAACTGTGCAGTTGACTGAGGGAGAAATATCACTGCGAAGTCCAAACCATGAGGGTCAAGTTCAAACCATGAGGGCCAAGAACCAAAACAGTGCTCTCCATCTCTGGAATTAGAGTCATCTGAATGAGTCTGTTTCAGAATCAGTGTAGACATCTCCATAATGAAAGTGCTGTGATCTGGTACCACCTGAATCCTTTCTTTTCAACACATAATTGCATTTCATAATATGGCTACAGAAAGGTAACTGAGCCTCGAAAATCTTGTCCATGGACTGAAAACCTCAATGCTATGCTTCAGAAAACAGAACAAAAAAAACCCTTCAAAAATATGTTTTCTTAGATTAAAATGCAGCTTTATTAGAAGGATAGGGCATGCCTGGTTATCTCTTTGAAGTGGAAGCAGTAGTAACTATTATTTAGACAATGTAATGTTGCCTCACATAGATGCTTTCATATAAAACCATAACAGGAAGGTGAGAGATTAACATCCCTAGTCTGTTGCTTGGAAGCGGCAACATAAATCTCTGTGCTGGTCTGAGTGCAGATGCCTCTGCAGAGAAGTTATAGTGACCAAATTAGCATAATGTAATTGGCTAGCAAGGTCGGCCCCTCTTCAGAATCATTAGCTGTAGAAACCACTAGGCATAACATCACTTCTGTATGCAAGTGTTGTTTATCTGTCTGTTTTGAGGGCAGGAGAGTCCTCTGTGATTCAATAGATACTATAGGTCAATTTGAATATATAGTATCTGACTCCTTTTTTAAGGCAACAACAGACACACTGCTTAGTTTATATATAGTAAAAAGTCAGGTCCTGCACTACAGTCTGTCTGGACTTCATGTGCTTTAGCATTTTAAACTGTGAACTACTGGCGGGCAAATTCCATAGGCCCCAGCATGGAAAAGCTAGGATCAACCAGCTCCACACTGTCTTCCTGCAGTGTAATTATGGGTTCGTTTCTTATCAGTGTTGTCCAGCAAGCCATTCACTGGATCCAGCTCCAGTCAGCTGGGAAGATGATAGGTGTACACCAGAATGGAGATATTGTCCATCAGCAATATCAGGTTGTGACAGCAGGGCACTGCCTCAGTTTCCCCCCATCTACCACACCCCCGGTAGCAGTGGACAAGTGAATGGTTAATAAGGTCCAATGATTTCTTACACACATGGCTGTTTTGATTAAACATGAAACTCCTTCACTCATAAGAACTACTCAGTTCATTTTAATGGCCTACTATGTGCATTTTAGTGGCCTATTATATGCTGGTTTTTCCCATGTTTCTTGCCATTCCAACAATTCTTCTGACCCTTGGAAAGATCAGCAGTACCTGTGTGGAGGAATAGCTGGATGGACACTGCAAGGAGCTGGAGGAGAGGGAAAGGAAGAAGTCTCTCCCTCTGTGTCTTCTGTAAGCACAACTCCACAGAAGAAAGATATTTCACCTTTTCCTCTTCCTCACTGTAGCACCCAGGTCCTGCAGCTCCAGGAATTCTCCATCTAGGAGTCCAAAGGGGCTGCCAGAACACAGAGGAATGCAGGAAAATTCTGTAGACCTTTTGTGCAGGTCAATGAAAACAGGAAGTCCATGTGCACATTCCTTCTGTGTGCTGTAGCTGCTGAAATGAATGAGGCAGCCAATGATTTCTTACCCTTATGGATTCTTTATCTCTAAATAAACATATTAATTAAATAAATATAAAGTATCTTCAAATAAATATAATGAACATGGAGCCCTCTGCTCACAAGAGGTACTAAGATCATTGTAACAGAAGCAAAAAACCTGTGTGCGCATTGAAATCAGTGCACTCATGCACAGGTGTGCAAGTTGTTCTCTGTGAAATGTGTGTATGATTTTTGGGATGTAGTTTCCAGTGTTTGTTCTCCTCAGGAGAATGATACTACCCTATAAAACATAATTATTGATGACAATATAAATCCATTTTGGAGAATTAATTGATACCATAAAGTATCAGCACTTCTTCTTGCCTCTTTATAGGGGCAATGAATGAGTTCCCTAAACAGAACTTACTTGGCCTCTTTCGGAGCTATAGTGAGTACATTATTTCATAACTAGCTAGGGATTTTGTTTGTTTTTTCAAAGCAATCCTGGTTGGAATACAATGAATAATTTCTGCACAATAATGCATTATGTACACCATTCTGGGCTCTTTTGGGAATGCACAGAACACAAGTGTAATAAATAAGTGGAAACCATTATACACATTTTGTGGAACTCCTAAATAATCAATTAAGAAGAGCAGAGTTGCTCTTTGACAGCTTACAATTATCTTGCATAAGTTTAAAAACACAGTACATTAATATATCAGTATAGTAAGTGTTCTCCATATTTCTGTGCCTGATTAGTGGTACTGCAAAATTCTTGAATTGCGGCAACAAAATGGCTTTTAAAGTCTAGAGAGCAGTAATCCTCTGGCAGAATTAAGTTGTGGACACAAATTGCTGTAATGCTGTGACTCTAGCCAGGATTTCATTGAGATGAAAGTTTTAAAGGATTTGAAGCAGTTTGCATCCTCCCCACCACACTGGGACTACATTCGCTTTACCAGGAAAAGAACAAACAAATGAACTAATAATAATTTAGCTCCAGAGCAGCATGTGATGTTTCATTAGCAGAATAAACTTGTTTGTTTGGTCTTAAAAATTACATTTAAAAAAGGAAATCGGTTAGCATCACTGACATGCTGCCAAATTCCTGTTTTATAAACTCCGCAACAGGCAACTGTGTGTGAGAGAAAAAAGAATGCTCTGTTTATGACTTCACTGTTATTAAGACAAAATATAAATAAAGCTATCTGTCCAGTTGAATTCCCCTCTCTGCAGCCTTCAATTAGCAGGATGCTGTGCAGTTATCCCAGTGCAACATATTCTAAATGACCCTAATTGTGCCATGTACATTTTGTGTTAGTGAAATTTCCTTGGAACATAAGAAGCACTTTGTGTGCTGTTCTGTTTGAATGATGATCTCAGGCGACTGATTGTTTGTGAAATAAATAACCCTTAATCCCCACAGTATATGCATTCTCCGTTTTAAAGCTCAAAATGGTCTTTTTCAATGTCCGGGCAAGGCAGCATATTTTCGTCCTATAGAATCTAACATTAAAATTCAACATTCCAACACACTGGGTTTCATCACTCTTTATATATTTCTGTTCCTTTTATCTAGATTTTTTTTCACTTTCCAATAATGTAGTCACTTATTATAGGTACATCCGGTACCCATTTGACACTACTGCATATGTAAAAGCCTATGTCAAGAAGCTAATCTGCTCAGACGCTTAAAGAATGGGGGTGGATGGTGAGACTGGAGTGGAAAACAGGAAAATCTTTCATTATTCATTTCCATTGATAATTAGAGGGCATCACTAATTAGGTCATGTCACGAAAATTAAGATAAAAGACCCAAAGTGAAAGCACTAAATCTGTTGCATTCTTGAGCAGTCAGTCAAATTGGTGATGTTTACATTAATGCCAGTTGCATGCTGTTGAAGAAGCATGGAAGCCATTGCCTGCTACCAAGGAGTTATTTCTTTGTGAATCTGCTGTGGAAAATACTTTAGGTATTTGGCTGCTGGGCTGCCAAAAAGGGGGCTGAGGGGGATAGAATTCTTGGGCCACCCTGGGAGACCCTAGGAGGCTGGGCAAGTCAAGAGATTTGCTTTTAGTAGATGTTTGGGTTTGGGTCTGGTGGGTGGGAAGTGGAAAGCTGAACCCAGAGGACATCTAGTTCTGGGGCCGATTTTGGCTCTAGGCAACTCTGTTCAGTGGCTGAATCATTAATGTTTGGGTAGATGTTTTGGGTTTGGGTCTGGTGGGTGGGAAGTGGAAAGCTGAACCCAGAGGACATCTAGTTCTGGGGCCAATTTTGGCTCTAGGCTGAATCATTAATGATACGGCTCCATGTAATCCACCATATGTGCACTCGAAATGCATCTGGATAACAGTTTACTAGTTGTATTAGGCTCTGGAAGCATAGGAGGGAAACAGCTTCTATAGCATCGTGTGGCTGCTGCTGATTAGAATGAGTCTGCAATTGTGGCATGATCTAGTGAGGCCAGGCTAGGAAACAGTATGTGATGAGCTTCTCAGCTGTGAATGAGACAATACAAAGGCTTTATATGGAAACTCTTGTGTCTGACAGATCGAAGAAACAAGACAGTGAGGAGTGATATGAACTGGTTTTGTATTGGTAGGGGTAGGACTCTAGGAAAGTAGAAACCCTGCAAAAAAACAACAACAGGGTTGTCCAACTCTGGCACTGCAAATCAATTCACAAATGTGATTGAATGAAGACTGTACAGACAACTGACAACCAAGCAGGTCCAGTCTCCAGCTGGAGTTCTGACAAATTATGTAGCTACAATTCGGAAATCAGAAATCTGAGATAGGGGCTGGGTGGCAGGTGTAACAACTGCAGATATGTGATTCCATTCCCCATGTGTGTCATGTTTTAAAATGATTCTACTGATGGCAGAACTTTGTAGTCAGGCACCTACTTATCACGGGATTAGTCTAATTACTTTTATCTAGCTGCATTGCATCAATATGTAATGCTGTTTAGATCTTTACTTGTCCATCCACACAGAGGACAGCTTCAGTTGCAGGATAGGACAAGCCCTAAAATAAATAGATTTTGAAAGAAAACAAACAGGATTTACCCCCAGAAACTCTCAAGATAAAACCAACTGGATCAGTATGTGGATAGATGACAATTACAGAGGAGGATCAATCTTGTACTTGGGGCAGGTTTGGAATCCACGTGGCTGCATCTTTCTGCTCACCTCCAGCACAATTTCTTGCCATCCCTGCCATTCTCTGGTCCCTCAGCTGGCTTTTTGTCACCTATTTTTTGTATTGGAAGTAGATACATGGTTATAGCGTCCTTTACTATAGTAATATGCCTACTACCAGAGACATGTATTTCATTGCAGGGTTTGTATGTACTGCAACTTAAATGTAATTTCCAAGTTTAAAGACAAATGCCATCAAGGGTCACTGGTTCTCACATATTACAGGAAAAATGAAAGGAAAGGTGTATTGCAGGAGTGATTCTTTGGGTAGCTGATTACAGGTGATACTTGCCCAGTGATGGTTCTCACTTTTGTATCAGGCACTCTCCCCCTGAACTGCCACCAGATTAGAAGCAACCTCTATATTTATTGTCAGGTAAATCAGGGAGTTGGTTATTGAGTAATGTCTGCACAGTGACACTGGAATTACTGGATTATAACAGCATGCCATTCTTCTGGCCAGTTGTTTTCCTGATCATCCATTTCTGAAGGTGGTCTTACATTTGACACTGAAATCTGTTCTTGCTTCAGTTGGCTAATAACAAAGACCTGCTCTGGCCAGAATGAGTTGTAAATGCCTCTCCCCTGCTTTCTGATCCACACAAACAGCAACAAAAGCATTTACAGAGGTAGCATGAAGAGTTTGAGGAAGTAATTTAATGGCCAGACTAGATAATATATTGAGAATCTATGATTCAATCTTCCACAGTTTAGAGGTTTAAAATTCAGATTGTAGTGCTGGGGGTGAAAGTGGTTTAACCCCTCCCACTGTGCCATTTCCCTGATGCAAATTATACCTCAACTTATTTGCCCCCATGTGGCAATTTGTGGGCACTTTTTTGTTTTCTTCTGAGGGGCCAAACGTTGGTAAGACGATGTTCACCAGAAAAAGAAGATGGCAGAAAATGTTAATCTTGATTTCCGAGTGCTGTGGCCCAATCCAAGCTTCCTTCTTCTTCACATCAGCTTTTCAATTTAACCCCCTCCACCCACAAACACAGGATATCCAGTAATGAATTTCCCACCCTTATCTGTCAAAATTCTAAGCATCATATCTGAAAATGTTCTGTGCAACAGAAGTCAACTTTCCATTCCCATTTCAAATGTCAATTTCTGAATTCACTAAATCCTCACCTACATATAATGTGAAGTTTAATGTTTTTGTGTGCCACTTTCAACATGACCCCCCTTTTCTAGAGCTGAAAAGGTGTTTTGTATCGTGTAAGAATGGAAGGACAAGATGGGTCAAAGAACACTTTATTCCAGGCTAAGATATTTTCCTGTACCTAGAATAAAAGTAAATATTTTTTTCAAAAAACTGCACTAGTTGTTATACCAAGTCTGTCAAACCCTATTCACCTATCACTCTCAACAGATCTTTGACTTTAGCACTGGCCAGAATACTAAATCAATGTGCCATACACTGTCTGTGAAAATGATTTTTAAATGAAATATATATCACACACGGGCAAATGGATATGTGTAAAATGTCTACATTATAAATCATAGGTCAGATGTACAGAAGAGTGATTAGTCAACTTTTGGGTATTTTCAATTTGTGTTGCACTGTAAAAGCAAACTGTTATTTTTCATTTCTTTATAGCTGTTAGTTAGAGCGAGATCTATTGACATGAGGTTTGCCAGAAGCCAATCACTTTTCATTCTGTTGACACTTCCAGATCCCTAATTTTAGGCATGAGGAAAATTAAAGCAAACCATGATGTCCCTTTTGTTTGCCTTTGTCTTTTCTTGCAGAATATTTCAATGCATAACACTGTTGGTGGAGCCATGGCAGCCCCTGGAACACACCAGCTCTCCAGCCCAAGGATGCCAAACCATGACACAAGCATTGTGATTCAACAGGCGATGCCATCCCCACAATCCAGCTCAGTCATTACTCAAGCACCTTCTACAAACCGGCAGATTGGGTAAGAAGACTGCCCTCTGTTATTTTAATTTTTGCTGGATGAAGTGTTGGGCTAGGTGTTATACCAGATGCCTCACTGGAATTGTACATGATGAAAAAAGAAGAAATTCCACCTTGTTGTGGTACTCCACAGCTACTTGAAGATCCATTCATTTCAGAACACTGGCCTTTGTTCTCATGTGTGGAATTGCTATCCTAAAGAGAGTTTCCACATTTCTTCTCCAGACACGGGAGCTTGTAGGGCAATAGTAATCATAGCTGTGGTGATATGCCCACAGGAACCCCAGTGCTATATATCTTTAAGTCAACAGAAGGATAGCACTCACCTAAAGGCTCTGTAAGAGTTACTGAAAAGTTCAGAGCTTATCCAAGCTGACTCCATCATGTTTAAGGTGAGAGTATTTCTGTCCTCATATTCGCAGTGAACATCCAGCCAGGTTTTCATTCTTAACAAACTAATATCTTCTTTTAGGTATTTATCTATTTCCTTATATTTGTGAAAGAATAGGCTTGTGTTGTAGAGGCATTGTGTTTTGTCATTTCTGGGTCTTCAGAAACCTGGGGGATCTGAGGAAATGAAATTCTTTTTCTTGCTTGTGTATCTATTGCTATTGTGATTGCGGTGTAGAATATGGTTCTTCAAGTAATACAGGCCCCTGTTGGCTTCTGCTTGTGAAGTTATTATTTTTGGTAATATAGGCCCCTGTTGGCTTCTGCTTGTGAAGTTATTATTTTTGGTAATCACGTGAATTTTTATTTTATTTTGGTATTGTGTTCAGTGGTAGTGTGTTCTTCAGTGGATTCATAACACCAGTGTATTTATCCACTGCTACTTAACAAGAGAAGCAAGCCTCTTCTCACCCTTTGCCCTTTCTATTTGTGCCTTTGCTTTTACTGAGAGTGCTGTCCATGACTTTCATGTAAACCATTTAGACCAAATTTGTACTTCACTGTCCTAAATTTTGAATGAACAATGTAAGTACCTTAGAAAAACACATTTCACAATCAAAATAATTACACTTTGGACTATTCATGCACATTTACAAAATATATTTATTTCTTCTTGTGTGGCACCCAGCCTTGGACAAGTATAAGAAAATATATTTAAAAGTTATGGTCAGATCCTTTCTTTTTGGATGTTCTCTAATTTTTGTTATGTTGGTGTATAAAGAATTAGGAGTTTTTCTTTATTTACTTTTAGATATGAATGGCCTTGCAGAATGTGCTGGTTAATGAACTCTAACCTTTTCAGAAAGCAGTGTGGTAATGCTTGTACCTTGTCTTAAGTGAGAGCAGAATCAGGCCCTAAAGGCTATAGAGAACGGTACTGTAGCAACACTCTGATTTTTATCACAACTGTAGATAGTTAAGTGTCAAAATATGGCCCAGCCACCTGCAAATGTTTGCACTGGCTGCAGGCCAACAAAAACAATGAATGGGAAGATAAGGTTTCCTTTGCTCAGGCTTCACTCCTGAAAGAGAGATGGGGACTCCTCTGTGTTCACGGGCATTTCAGTCCATGCAGCAGACTTGGGTGTGTTTGTTTGGAGTGGCTGTGACTCTTTCCATACTCTTTTTCTCATCTTCTTTTTTCACTTAGCCTCTGGACTGGAAGGTGTGTGCATGAAATGGAAAAGTCCTAGATACTAGATAAGGCTTGTTGAGAAAAGATTTCTGACACTGTTTAATCACACTATTTTCAGACATTAAATAGACTCTTGCTATTATATAGGTTCTGTTGGGTCATTAAAAGTGCATATACACTCTGTACACTTAGAGGGGTACCTATTGGTCCTGCCCCAGCACATCTGTGCATACAAACAAAGATATGTAGGGAGACCTTATGTGTGCATACAAACAAAGATATGTAGGGAGACCTTATGTGTGTATATGGACTTTGTGTGTGTGATTGGGATCCTGCTTTTCAGAGCATTACCAATCATCCTGTATGCAAAACCAACAGGCATACATTTGGACGTGCATAGGGCTTCCTGCAGAACTTCATCTGCATGAGCAAAATGCCCCAGGCCAGTGTAATCTCAATTTTCTCTAAATGCATAGTAATGTATTTGCTTTAAGAGAGGAAAGTACTTTTTCTTTTAAACAGAAAAATGGGCACTTAAAGTCAATCAAAACCAGGAAGTAGTACCATTGTAAGACAAGCAGCTTGGCATGAACATCCCAGATGTTATTGGGATGTCTTTAAGGAAGCATGGGGGAGAAGTCATCTGACTAGATGTTACGAAGAAGGAGAACCATCCAGTGTTGCCTTCCCTTGATTAACAGCAAGTGTATATTCCTGTAATAAGCTGCACTGAGGTTCAAGACAGAGAAGGAAGATAACATAACGTAAGAGTTCATTTTAACAGCAAAAGAAAGGCAGATAAACTGAACCTGTCTTCCAATTTAGAGAGTTTCCCATTTTATTACTACATTGCATGCAATTTATTTTTTACTACTGTTCACCAACTGCCTATGTAGGGAGGAAATGGGGGTGGGGAAGAATGTTGATAAAATGAGCTGCTGTCAATCTTGTGTAACTTCCCTTATCAGTAGTGTTGTGCTATATTTTAAATGTGCCAGAAAAGTGAATGGAATATCTCCCATTGTAAACAGTAGAGACTCCCACGAGAATTTTCTGATGCCTTCCCACCCTTTTGTAGCTAATTACTATGTTATACAGATAACATTGTATTAGTTTTTTGGGAACTCAAACTTTTACTTGTTTCGATCTCTTCATAACTATGTGCTGACTCAAGCTTTCAACACTGCTGAGTCGGTCCCAGTAATATCCATCTATGATATGATTCAATAAGGTTATTTTGAACAAAAACCTGTTTAAGGGATGACCATAATGCAAAAAGTAGATTTTAAAAGACAATGCAGTAAAAGCAAGATGATACAATAAGCATTGCAATAGACCACAATCCCGTTCCCTTATAAAACCAACCTTCTGAGCTGTTCCATTATACTACAATTCTGCAGCCTTGCATACATTGATGAGCAGGTGTCCTTAATTTCTGCTCATAACATATGCATACATGTTTATACTGTTTTGCAAGGTTATTTTATATAGAATTTTAACATATGTAGGGATGAAATTCTCAATACGCTACGGCCCCCCAAAGGCTGAAGGTTGGTAATTATAGGAGTCCAAAGTCTGTGGGGACTAAGGAAAGTATGTTCAAGAAATAGGTACCTTCCCTAAAGCTCTGAGTCAGGAGCAGAATTATCATTCTTTCCTTGAATCTCTTGCAGCCCCCTGACCAGGATTAGCCTAGGAGAATAGCCATGGCTGCCTCTGTAATAAATGGGGTAGTCTTTCAAAAATATCAATAGACATTTATTTGACTTCATTTATTGCTTCTGTAGTAGTTTGTGGAAGTTTTTCTCTAAACATGAATAGACAAAGCACAAACTTCTTCTAATAGCAAGGAAAAGGGAATCTTATCCAGATGGGATGCCAGTTTCCAGGTGGGACCTGGGGATCTCCTGGAATTACAGCACATCTCTAGACTACAGAGATTAGTTCCCTTGGAGAAAATGGTTGCTTTGAAGGGTGGACTCTATGGCATTGTACACTACTGAGGTCCCTGTCCTCCCTGGGCTCTGTCTCCAAATATCCAAGAGCTTCCCAACCTGGATCTGGCAACCCTACCCCCACTCTCCCCTCCAGAGACCAGGGGAGACCTGGCAGCCACAGGTTCATGCCACAGTGATTCCAAAAGTGCTGCCATAATTAGTATAACTTGTTCATATATAAAAGCATTGAGAATGTTGCAGACTGTTTAAAAAATAACAGAATGAAGCTATATGTGGGAAATTGGCACAGATTCCTTTTGTGCAAAGCCTTGGTAAATCTTGCGCCTGAATATTTCACATTATAGTGCAGTTGAAGGTAACTCCTTAATTATATAAAACTGTGCCCACTGTAACAGTTCTGCTATGACTATGGAGATTAATATTGTGAGTCATCAACTCAGTATTTTGGGACACGTGTTAATGAGAGTTAAATGAATGGCCGGAGGCTGTGGAATTCTTGAGGAGTTAACAAAACAAAGTCAGTTAAAGTAAACAAGCTTTTGTAGATGTTTGACTCCTGTTAAAGCACCAATATAAAATTCTAAGAAATGATTCAATGATTAGCATCCAGGAAGAACCAGGCCAAAATGTAAATCAATTTCCTGTCAAATCTCCCTTTTAATATTCTCAATTTGTGCTCTTTCATGTGGTTTGTTTTGCTAAGGTTTCATGGTACAGGTCTGAATTGAGTCTGGACTGAGCACATTTGGTTGGGAGGTTATAAAATGACAGTCAGCTCATACAGGCAACTTTGACTGGTATCCAGGTTGTTATGAAAACAAAACAGAGTCTTCTGACACCTTAAAGACAAGCAGATTTATTGACGCATGAGCCTTTCTGGGCTCTATGAGAACTTGTGCCTCAATAAATGTGTTCATCTTTAAGGTGCCACAAGATTCCTTTTTGTTTGTGCTACAACAAGGCTGTTCTGCTGTGGGTTGTTTCGGTAAACCTTACTGCTTCTTGTTTGCCTGAATTTTCCTTGTGATAGATTATAGTTCCTTCCACAGTTTGCAAGCCATTATAATGAAAGACGCTGTGACAAAAGATGTAACAACTGGCTCCCTCAGTCCTAAATTCACTGATTTCTAGAAAAGTTTAGTTTTGGTCTGCCAGTGTAGAAAAGGGATGTCTCTTCACCTGTAGAATCAAAACCAGCCACAGGGTAGTGTCATTGCTATGAAATAATAAAGCAAATCAATGCATTATGAGCAATAAAATAAAGGGCCAATGAGCACATCAGTAAATTCCAATCTAGGCTTTAAACTGTGTGCTGATCCAGTATGGAGAAAGCAAAAGAAAACAATGGGAGTGACCTATGATGAGTTGGGTATCATCTTCACGCTTTCAATCCTCAGAAAATGTCAATGGCCCTGTAGCCCCAATAAGCCACAGGAGAGGCAGGAGGAACATGAACCTAGACAATGATTCTGGGGAAGGGCAGGTTTGTTATTTCCATAATCAGAAATGTCCCCCTAGACTGCTTTATACCCTAGAAGGGGGAGAGAAGGCACAACATTGGACCAACTCTATAATGAGGCAGCCTGAGGCAGATAACTTACCTCAGGTAGCAGATTTGAAGGGGAAGTCACCTCCTGGCCTGCCTACTTCCCACTTCCCATATCCCCAAGCCTCCTTAACTCCTCACTCCCACAACTCTCTTTAAAAATAGCATGGCATGCTACTTGCACCAATTCCCAAACTCACACAAATCCAAGAAGCCATATAGGACGTGCAGAGTTTGCTGCATTGTTCTTGAAAGGATGAGTTAGTGACAGTGAGGTGGGCAAGTGGCAGCAGTGAGGCAAGCAGGTGGTGGTGAGGCAAGCAGGCTATGGGCACACATAGAAAGGCAGCACAAGATTTTTAAAAAGTTGTATTTTTTTATATGCATGTGTTATACAACTGAAAGACTTGGTCACTTCTGGTGACTGACCCCTACTGGGGACCTGGAGGATATTCAGAGAGGTGGCTGAGTAAAGCCTACCACCACCTACCACCTTCAGAGGTCTCCCATCCAAGTACTTGCCAGAGTCGACCCTGACTTAGCTTCCAAGATCTGATGAAATTGAGCTTGCTTGGGCTATCCAGGTTGGGAAAGGTAGCAGAAGATTTGGAGTTGCCAGTTCCTGTCTTTTTGCCCTACTGCCGCTTAAAGCAGCTGGGGAAAACATCAGAGGGTAGAGTTAAATTCTTCTCCTTCAGTATTGTGGCTTCAATCTGTATCTCCCTTCCATGGCTGTTTTTTTAGAAAAGGCAAAAATAACACACTGTGACTTCCAATCATGGCAATCCAAAGTCATATTTAGTTTGGTCACCAGATATCTATTTCCCAGTAAAATGCTTGGCAGTGGGCTTTAAACAAAGTAAAGCAGATGGGATACGGTTAGTGCAGACAGAGTATGATCTATGAAATCCTCAGTTCCTCACATTAGCCATGGATTTACCAAGAGGTGTTTGGTAAATCATTATTTTCACACCCTCATTTCTTTTCTCTTTTTTTGCCATCCAATTGTTGCCAACTTAGGGTCACTCTTTAGGGTTTTCCAGGCAAGAGATCTTCAGAGATGGTTTGCCATTGCCTGCCTCTGCATACCAACCCTAGATTTCCTTGGTGGTCTCTCATTCACATACTAACCAGGGCTGACCCTGTTTGGCTTCTGAGATTTAACAAGACTGGGCAACCTAGGCTATCCAGGTCACGGCTAATTGTGTGCCATTAAGTCACAACTGACCAGGACCAAGGCAAGAGGTGAGAAGAGGTGGGTTGTCACTGCCTTTTTCTGCATAGCAAGTCCCCTCTTCTTTGGTGGTCTCCCACTCACCCTGCTTAGCTTCCAAGCTCTGACAAGATTGGGTTAGTCAGCAGCACTATTCAGGCTGCTATGGCCTGCCTACTTGATAGGATTGTTGCATGGACTAGTAAAACAATGCACGTAAAACTCTTGGACTACCCTTCAGCACTACATAAACACTACGTTTTTGGTGGTTTCATGCAGCACATAATTCTTATGGAATTCATTGCCACAAGAGTGGATAGTGATCATATTAGAAGGGACTAAGAAGCATTATTAGAACCTAATGGCCCTTGGTAGATATATCTCCATTGCATCCTGTTTGTTAGGCTCCTATAAGCAATGGCTAGCAACACAGAGAACTGTATTTATTGCCACATGGGCTTTAGGTCTAAGTTCTTATTTGATTCATTTCTTGATGACTGCCTGGTAAACTGTGAAATATGCACTTAATCCTCAATGAACTCATAAATAATCCAATGTGCTTCATGTGCTACATTCCCACTTGCCCAATAAATCCTTATTTCTCTCATCTCTCTGCCTACACATTGCACAGACTATGCATGGAGGCAGTGCAAGAGACCATAAGAGTTGTGTGGGAGTTCTGTACATGCTTCCCATATCCACATCCAGCCATCCCTCCCCTTCTTGGTGGAGCATGAATAACTTTTCTTGAAGCAAATGGAAGTGATTGAGGCTAGGTCAGTGTCCTGAGTGTGGCTGCTGCCAGGCCCATAACTCCTTGTGCAGTTTTGCAAGTAACCAATCCTATGTTATGTTGCACGTATAATACCCTGCCACTTCTGGATAGTTGGTAGCCGCAGCCTGGAAACAATAGGGGACTGAAGTACTGTAACTAAAGCAAAGTATTGCCACAACCTGGTAAACAAGGTAATGGGCTTACTGTGACTGAGAGCAATCCAGGCCAGCTTCTTCGTATTAGCCTTATCCGATCAGGCCATCAGAAAGGCAGATAGGCAGGTACATCTGAGGGACCTCTGATCCCAATTAAAGTCATGCCACAAAGAAATCAAATTCATGTGGTTTGCATTCAGAAAGTTACATTCGGTGGGCTCCACTTGCTTTTACTCGGTAACCTAATGCACACCATGTGAACATTTGAAATGCTTTTAACAGTTAAGACCAGCTCAAATAACACCAAACCAGAGCAGCAATAAAGAATGAATTAGGACTGGTTGCAATGTGCAGTCAACATTGGTCGTCGTCCCCCCCTTTAAAGGCATATATATCTTTGGGTTTTTTCCCTTTCTTTCAGATGTGCAGTAGCCATCCTGTTACCTTTTAGAATAAAGGCTTCAAATGACAAGTGCAGTAAATTGCACTAAAACTGAATTTATTTCATTTTTTTGTTGTTTTCATTTGGGAACTGTAGTTGAGAAAACCTGGATGCCATTTAACTGGTACTTTGAGTTATACACTTCTATGACAGTTCAATAACTCTGACATTTGAATATGCAGAAAAAACAGGATGCAAGGCTGAGGAAGAAAATTTATATGGCATGGATGCTAAAAATGTGCTTTATTTAAACACTCAAAGAAATATTTCATGTATAAAGACCTATAAAGAGATACAGGAATTGAGCCATTTTTTGTTTGCACTGTTTCTGTGTGCTCACTAATGTATCCGATCCCAGACAAAACATCAAGGGCCAGGTAAATCCCCTCACCTTCTTTCATTTAGGTGCTCTGGTTAAAATTAAGAGGGCTATGAACTTCCTGGTGAACAAGTATGGCAGGTAAATATACCATTTTCAGCAGCTGCAATCACATGTTAGCTAGGCCTTGGATCTGCCTACCTTGCCACCACCTGAGTCAAAAATCTACTGAGCCACTTTGCAGCTGCTTAGTAGCCTGTGCTGGTGGAATTTCATTTTCTTGTGGTGGTGAAGTTTCATCTCCTTGACTTGCATGTGTGGAGCCAAATAATTAACTATACCTCCCATAAGGCAATGCAAAAACCTGCATGCACAAAATAACTTGACAACACAGACTGAACCAAATGGTAAGACTTTTAAAAAAGAAATAATATTAATTCCTGATTACTGGCTGACTGTTTTGTTAAAAGCAGGAGGAAAGGAGTAATTATTTAGCTGAATCCACAGAGGAGTACTGCATTATTTGACTCCTGAGTGCCAAGATATGAATTTTAGATGCTGAAAAACAGTACTTAGAATACTCCAAAACAGTCCTCAGCAAAATATTCACCACAAATTCCTTCATGTGTTAAAAGTTCCTCTGAATAAAGAATAGAGGGCAGGGGAGAAGGGGGGGTTAGAGAGAGAGAGAGACGGGGCTCATGCTAATTTCAACTCCATTATAAACATAAAGTCATTGATTTTCTGGGGTGAGGGGCCTCTTATTCTTCAGAGGCTAGGATAAGCTATGAAAAATTAATAAACAAGTACTTAAGTTGTTGATGCTATGCTTTAAACCATTATACAGGATCACATTTGTAAAAAGCCTTTTATAACCATAGTATACCAAAACTAGAGTTTTCCTTAGGCCTCAAATTCATGAGTCCTGCCCCTGCCCCAAGCCTCTTTTCCTGATCCAGATTTTGCCTCTTTATATCTTCCGTGAGCAACATCCATTCTCACGGGAAGCAATCAAGTCTTCCTCCTATTTTCTTTAGGCATTCAAACACTTGGGTAACATTTATGATTTCAAAACACCATGTTGAATGTTAACTTCATTCCTAACTTGATTTGCCATGTTCTATGGCCAGATATTTTATTTCATTAAAACAGTTAAACAAATTTTATATATAGAAATATATAAATGGTCTTACTGGCACATCAGATCATTTTGAACACTGCTGTATGTAACTGCTTTAACTTAATTTTCCAAGTCATCAGGAGCCCAGTGTGGTGTACTGGGTATCAGGACTAGAACAGGTTTAGATCCCACTCTGCCATGAAGCTCAAGGTGACTTCCAGGTAATGTCATCATGTCAGGGATGTCACACCCAGACATGGCTGTTTGGGGGCAGGGTTTCCCTCGCTGGCCAGCAGCAGCCAGAAGCCCCCAAAAGTGGGGGAACCCCCTGTGGAACCTGGGGACAGGCAGCCCTACCCACTGGAGAATTCTAAGATTTGGTGAACCCTGTTCATAATAATATAAGGTTATAAGAAAAGTGCTACTGGTTCAGACCAAAAGCCAATCTAGTGGCCAGCCCACAGTGGCCAACCAGATTCCCTGGAAGATCCATGGTCCATTGCTGGCTTTCAGAAATATACCATCAGTGACCATGGAGACATTTATCTGTTTTTTAGCTTGTGCTCCATGAATGGGTCTAATCCCCTTTTAAAGAAGCTACATCCTATGGCAGCGAATTCCACAAGTTAATTATGTGGAGTACTTTTGTTTGTCTGTCCTGAGTCTGCTACTCTTCAGCTTCACTGGATATCTCTGAAGTCTGCTGTTATGGGAGAAAAAGTTCCCTCTATCCACTTTCTCTACACCACACAGTATTTCATAAACTTGTCTTTTTCCCTAAACTAAAATGCCCCAAACGCTTTATACCAAGTTATAATACTTCTACCACAATAGTTTATTGGGCTTCCTGGAATAGGACACATGGGTTCCTTTCCATAAAAAGAGAAAATAGATTTTCTTTTAAAGCTAGAAGCAGTGCCCAAACTTCTCATTTTTATGGGGATTTTGGAGCAGGGTAGGGGGTGGGAGTCTGATAAATGTGAATAAATGTAAAACATTTGGAAACATTTGTTCAAGCCCTAATGCTTTTCCTCTTTTCTTGCTCCTCTTTTCTTTTTCTTTTTTGAATGCACAGGGAAGTTTTGAGGTGAAAGGTTGAGGTGAACTCCTTTGGGTTGGATTTGTATTTCATCAGGTTTCACTTAACCAAGAGCAAGAGATACAGTTTCAGGGGAAACCAGAATAAGATGTTTTATTTAAACATTGTTATTTCTTAACACTGTAATAGGAGAGAACATTTTCGTAATTCTTACCCTTTAAATAAGTGAGATGGACTCATATGGTGGAAGAATGCTGCCACAATCCATGGACTCGGCTGGGCAGGAACAAAGGGCTAGCAAATTAAGGGTGGGGGGAGAGAATATTCCTCTATTTATATTGGTTCAGGTGCAGCAGTTAATTGTTTTAAGTTAGAGGAATAGATTCATTTTATCTAATTTCAGTACACCCAAATTGTATACTCTTGCAGTTTATAAATCTGGCAGAAAATGTTTCTTGAACATTGATTCAGGGTGGAGTGGGAGGCTGCCTGCTTAAATAATGCCCCTTTCCTGTCTGCAGAAGTAAGGCTAGGCTGAAATGGTAGAGACAGAAAAAGTTCAGAAAAGAGCCAGGAGAATGAGCAAGAAGCTGGAGGACCTTCTTGACAAGAAAAGGCAAAAGAGTTTGGGACTTTTCCGTTTAAAGAAAAGGCAACTAAGGATTTTACAAAGAGAAAGTTTTATGAGATTATGCATGGTGTATTCTCCTTCTGTAATAGTGGACGTTAGGGGTATACAGTGGGGTTGATGGGCAGTAAAGTCAGGCCAGATAAAACAAAGTACTTCTTCAAACAACATATCAATAACTTACAAAATTTGCTGTAACAGGACTTAATTAGTTGTAAAAGGGGCTTACACTGATTCATTGCTGCATGAAAGGTCCATCGATGGTTTCTAGTCATTACAATGAGTAAATAGAACCTCCATGTTCAGAGGCCTTGGTCTTTGCAACCTGTTTGTTGGCCTTCCAGAGGCATCTACTTGGCCACTGTGAGAAACAGGATGCTGGATGAGATGGGCTGTTGGCCTGATCCAGTAGTCCTGTTCTCTAATACGTTACTTAGGTTTGTGCATGGATTACCCTAGCCTGATAACTTCCCATCTCTGCATCAGAAATGGACTAGATCTGCTAGTTGCCTCTCCCGAGTACATAAACCTGCCAATGGGGTTGTCTACTAGAAAAATACACTTTCCTGAGAACTGTGATTTGACCACATGAGCCATGCTTTCACACCTCCAGTTCAGATCACTATAATATGCTCTGTGTGGGGCTGCCTTTGATAACATTTCAGAAACTTCAGCAGAATGCAGCAGCAAGTCAGCTTTTGGCAGTGGCAGCATTGTTCCCCAGTACTTAAAAACCTTCATTGACTACATGTTTAATTTTGGCCATAGACAAGAGTGTCTGAAGGACCACCTGCTCCCGAATGTTCCTGCCTAGGCGCTTGATTCATTATCTCAGCCATTGTGTTCCTCTCCCTTGAGAGCTATGAAAGATAGAGCCTTTTCAGTAATAGCCCCCAATCTACAGAATACCTTTTCCCACTACCTGCATCTTCAGCCATTGTTCAATATTTTTCAATGCCAGACCCAGACTTTTATTTCAGCATGGTTTTCTTAAAATTGATTTCTTGTCTTTCTTGGTTAGTTTATCTAGTTCTTTCTGCTGTTATGGTGATACTGTTCTTGGCACTCCTCCTGCTTAGACCCTGTTTTAGATATTGTTTATGCTGTTCTAGGTTTTTATGGTCAGTGATGGCTGTTTGATTATTACAGCATTTTATTGCTTATGAGTTATTTCACTGTTTGCAGAGATGTAGTGTATAAATTTTATGAATGGATGGATGAATGAAATTCATTCACTACCTCACATAGGCAAGCAAAGACCTCTCTGCAAGTTTATTTATCTTTGGAGATTACCTGATTGCTCCCAAACAAGAAGGTGCTTTGGAAAGCACACAGGTGTTGCTAAATAAACAGCTAAAAAGTTCATTTCATAACTTTCATTTACAGAGAACTTTCACATGCATCATCCATCTCTGTTGCATAACTTTTAGGAAAATTTGTAGTAGAGATGGTTATCAGCTGAGACTGAAAAACAGTTTCTAATATTTTTTACACTGGTGGCAAATTTGCTTCAGAATACATTTTTATTGTAATTTCTGGAAAATTGCTTCATAAATTTTTAATACATATTGATTTCTGAAGTGTAGTAGTGACAGTGAGAATTGGGTTCTGCTGTCTTTGTATTCAAGCAGTCATAATATTCAGTAATGCAATATACTGAAGCAGTTCATTTAGTTAGTTTACAAACTAGTGGGATTCCTTGTGCAGTGAGCAATAACTTTACCTAGTCATATTAAAATGCATTTCAGAGTAAGTATAGTGCTGGGCAGGATGCAGCTAGATGTAGTTTTGTTAAAATCAGTAACTGAGATTAATCCAAGGACCCCATTTAAAGTCTAATCTAAAGATAAACACTTCCCATAATGTATCACATTTTCTCTTTTAACTTCAAATCAGCACTGACTGCCTAGACCCTACTACAATGTCTGAACCCACCAGCCATCTGAGATCAAAAATGTTTGATAAGCAACTAATACATTGAGATTAATTTGGCAATAGTTAGCCTGATGGATAAAGTGATCAACGGACCCCACATTACTAACACAAATTGTTTTTAGCTTTTATTTTCCATGATATCTCTATTGATTGATTGTGTTATAAATTTTTCATTGACAAATGAAAATGAAAATTGGGAAGTAGGTGTGAGGTACATGTGTATAAATGGAAGACAGATAGTAGGTTGAGTCCCAACCATAGGGGCTTCTTCAATTCTTGTGAAAGCTTCTTTGACTTCAATAAGATCAAACTCAACAATAAATTTTCTGAAGCAAAAAGCATAGCCTTTGTATAGTGAACACAATACTGTGCTGTGGGCCATTTACCTTGCTTAATGTAGACATGTAGTGATATCATGGATGACATGATTTACAATTGGGCTTTGCTTCCTCTGAAACTTTGGTGTAGCATCTCATCTCAGAACAGTAGTAGCTAATCTTGGCCCCGTCCACACTGAGCTTTTGCCCCGCTGAAGGCACGGGAGCCCTGCGGACTTTCCGTGCGTGCTCATACGAGCACATCTGGGAGGCGTAGGGCTCCCGTGGCCAACCAGCAGCTTCCCTCCAAAAATGCGGAGTAAAAAACTAGTAGGTCCAAGGTACTAGTTTCTGGAAACCCTGGGGCAAAGGCTGGCGTCTGATTGCGGGAGCACCGGTATCCCGCAGCTTCCGATGCCCGCCCATGTTCCTGGGGTTTCTGGATGTTGTAAGTTTCCCTGGGATGCGCACCAATGCTGGACAGCACATGCACACACACAATTCATCGACAGTGCCCCCCCCCCAAAGGCGCATGCGCACTTTGCTCTTGCGTGGTCTGCTATGCTGCTGTTTTGCCACGCTACAGCAGCACGGTGTGATCGCCACGCAGAGCTGGAGCGTGGCAACCTGGTGGTCCATGAGATTGGGCTACCGCGCCTTATTTAGCTCCGGGGCAAACTGCCATGCCTCTCCCCCATGTTTTCTGGCCCGTATGACCGGGGCCCTTATTCTTTTTCTTAATGTCACACCTTACTCTACCAGCTACAACTGTCACTAGAAGAATTAGGCTGCTGATGTCTACCCCAACAGTATATCTGGTCAAGTGTCAAAAACCTCCACAACTTGTAGACCACTGCAAAACAATTGATTTGATTAAACTGCTGTAGCCCTTTTTCCCTCTAGGGAAGGAGTCAAGCAGTGCTGCTAGACTGACTAGTCATTTTTTTATTTTACATGTTCATATACTGTACTCCCCTCCTCCAATTTGTACAAGACACTTTCAATAAAAATGCAGAAAACAATATAAAGTTATAAAGGCAGCATAGATAGTATAAAACAACAGTAAAGTTATTAGAAGCATCAAATACATTTAAAAAAACCATCTGCATAAAAGGAAAAATAATATAAAATGGACTCCTGATGAAAGACTTAGTCTTTCATGGCTGAAGACAAGGTGGCAAAAAGCTTCTTCTCCCTCATGTCCAGAGAATTTATAATCTCCTTCTGTCCACCCCTGAGTCAGCATTTTCCCCTTCTTCCCCTTCACAGTATGTTGCTGCCCCCATCTCTGTCCCCTTAAGTGTGATATTCTAGGTGAGGTATTAGATGCTAAACCTTTTGTTTCACTCCAGCTAGGTTCACCTGCATAATTAAACATTTTGAGAAGGCTCGTTTTCTGTTGTTTTCTTTTTGCCAGTCTTTTACCAGCATTAAAGCATCTGGAGCATGTGTAGAATGCAGATTATTGAAATCCTGAAGTTAATTCTAGGCTGAAGGTAGGGTTACAGCACCAGGTTGGGAAATTCCTGGCAATTTTGGGATGAAAGGCAGGGGATGGGGATGGGAGGGACCTCAGCAGGATGTAATGCCATAGAGTCCACCCAGAGCAGCCATTTTCCCCAGGGGAACGAATCTCTTTAGTCTGGAGATCAGTTTAATTCCAGAGATCTCCAGGCCCCATCTGGAGGTTGGCAGCTCTAGGTGGAGGACATTTCTTCTCAAGCTCCATTGAATAAAATGGGACTTATAAGTAGACCTGCTTTGGATTGCTCCCACAGTATCCTGATTTTTAATTGCTACTGCATTAAGAATCTATAATTCTCAAAATCAATAAATGGCTGATCAAAGACATATTCTTTCTCCACTGAACAAAGTATTCCAGTGAGAACACCTTCTAGTCATTGGTCCTTTACTCTACAATTTAGGAGTTTTTCAGCTGTAACAGCTGAGTACTTATCTGAAAAAGAAGATAGTTGGCCCATTCTTCAGCTTTTCTGATTTTAAGTGGTCTGCTATGGTTGCAAAGCTCATTTTCTTTTCTCTCTCTTTCTGTAATTTTTCTAACATTTACTTTGGGTTTACTTTTGTATTTATTGTGGGAATTATATACGCAATGAAGAGTAGAATTTAGCCCCTACTGTTTTAATTTGGTTATGTGTGTGTATATATATAAAATTATATGTAGACCATACAAAAATTAGCTTCATTCTACTGCCATCTCCTCTTTGACAAACCCTATAGAGCAGTCTTGTGAACAGAGGAAAATAACTTCCTTTTGATTGGCTGGAGAGAAAAGAATGTGGTTATCAGCCATTACATTCAAGGAAGCAATTGGAGCAACATCCAGAGATTGAAGAAAGGAGTTTGAAGGAAGGTAGTAGAATGTATTACGGTTGCTAGACCAGCCAGATACAGAAGGCAGGCAGGCATGTAGATTCAGCCCAAGTGCTCATTTACATTTTCAGCTCAGCCTGTGCTTACATGGAATGAAAACAACATGGTTTTTGAGCACTGCTGTGAAAGTGGCTTTTTGAATGTGTCGAGCATGGCATGAAAAAGCTAAGCCATGCTGAGTTCAGCATGTGGTGCTGGTAGGCACATGTCCGCGTCGATACATGGCAGCACAACTGGAAGGCAGCCTGGACTGACAAATCATCTGTGCTGGCAAGCATTGAAAGTTGGTCTTAAAATGAATGGCAGTTTGTGTCAAACTGCAAGAAAGAAAATGTGTGATTTCACTCTTTCCATGGGGTAAAGCTGGGAGCCCAATGAGGGCAAATGGGTGGGCACTCAGTTATACATGTCCTTGGGTCAGCAGCTCAATTAAGTTAAAGGGAAATTTGGCAGTAAAATATAATTCCTGAGATAACACAGATTCAATTGTTTTTTATTTTGCTCAGCGACATAAAATTCCTGGCGGGGTGGGGGGCTGTGTCTGACTCAGCTGCAAAAGCTACAGCTTTCCAGCCATTTGTCCCTTCTATCCATTTTAGGCGACAAACTGGCTGCCACACAATCCAGACTCTTCTTGGAAGACAAATTAAGGACTAAGGACAAATTCATGGGGACAAATGTGCCCTTCCAATGGAGACTCTGCCACTCATTGTGCTCTCTTGACTTGGCTTTTGGATTTCCAAGACCTCTATACACTGTGTGTGTGCCAGCAGATACCAATTGGAGTGTTGCTAAATGTAGGCAACCCCTCTGTTGTGACATCATTTCCAATGGTCAGGGAATGTTTAGCCTTTCAGATTTTGTCCTACTTACTGATTCTTGCATCTGAATATTTTAAAGGACATAAAGCCACTTACTCAGTAGCAGTTAAAAATTAAGACAAATCTATTTGATTATTTACTTCTTGTTGTTAGCCATTCAGTTGTGTCCAACTCTTGGCTATTCTATGGTTTTATCTCACTCTCAAGGCAGCCTATGTAGTTCCCCCTCGTCCATTTTATTTTCACAACAGCCCCTGTGAGGTAGGTTAGGCTGTGTGTGTGACAGAGAGAGAGAGAGATTGACCCAAGGTCATCCAGCAAGCTTCATGATAGAGTGGGGATTTGAACCTGGGTCTCAAATCCTAGTCTGACACCTGCTGTATTAGTATAAAGCTGCTTATTAAAATTAACATTGTTGGCAGTTGAGGATCTTGTAGCTGAAGCTTTCTTTTAGGGTCTTAGTGCAAAGCAAGGCCAGGTACTCAGGCAAATTGTACATGGGTTTCAGTGAATGTGTCTGATGTAAGAAGAAACTTTAAGGAAGCTTTATACTGTGCTTGCCAGGTGCCCGTTTTTGGCAACCTCCCAGCAATTACTGAGGTGACACTCTGGCACTCATCCCAAAACTCTGTGGTTTTCATAGAGCTTTTCCAGAGAGTTTTGGGGCAGGTGCTAGAGTATTACCCTGCCATGAGCTGTTCCTTCAAAATACTCCTCTTCCCCTTTAAACCAAAGTATACAACTAAAGGGGCTCCAGCAGTTTGTGTGTGTGTGTGTGATTTCATGTTGATGGCAATTTTGTCTGAACATTTTCTTGCATAAAAACCAGTGACATTTACTGAAAGAACTTGCTTTGCCCGTCTTCTGGATTCCATACCCAACCCATATTTACATGCAGATGAATTCAGATGATGCTATCCATATGTGCCAACAACGTCTGTGCAGTTTCCTGATACTAGGCAATGTAGTATTTCATGGGCACAGTCTATGACTGTCAAACTTATTTAAAAAAATATGGAAACAGGAAATCTTTTGCCATGTGTTCACTTGTATACTGTTCCCCTCTTCCACCCATCCCCAAAGGCCCCATGACGCCTACGGCAGCTCTCACTTTGGCTAAGGAAAGTTGGAAACAGGTCCATCTGGAGTGTGCCAGTGCCAGCTGTGTGTGAGTGTCAGCCAGACAACCACTCCCTGCCCACAGGGGACAAGTGTTCTTTCTGGCCTAGTTAAGAGAAGCTTAGTTGTCTTTCTTAGACAGTTCAGCATTTTGGGACAGGTGCCATCCCTGTTTCCATCCCATCATAGTATGTAGGAGGAAAGTTCCTGAATTTGGGTGGGCAAAAAACATGCATGAAGGTCACAGAATATTGTAAAATATGATCTTTCGTAAGCCATATTAATGATCACATGGTACATACATATAAACATTTTCAAAAGGTTGACTGGAAGCCAGTCTGAAATCTCATCTTGTGAATCACAAAAATTAGATTTTGGGACAAATGTGAACCATTCAAAGGGACCAAAATAAATTAACATATCTACAACATGACAACTAGGCAATTCTTATTCTGAAAACGCAGATATGAAAAATAATATTTTGTCAACATTGTCATACAATGACAGGGTTGGAGTTTAGTAGTAAATGATGCAGTTTGAAGAGCTAGAAGTGTAGCATACTTACTTGGGAATAAGTTGCACTGAACTCCAAGGACATGTACATCCAGGGGGTGGGGGAAGTGTCTGAGCATGAGTGCTGACTTCGGCATCCACTTCCATGCCCACATCAGCAATAAGAGCTAGTTCACTGCAATATTTTACCATAACTGAACAGCAGATTAAGCAATCAAACTGCCTTTGGAAAGGTTGCCAGAACAGGAAATAATCATAGATTTTTTGTTAATGGGAAAAGGCAGTAATTAAAAGCAGTGCGTCTAGGTATATGTGCTTGAGAAATCTGGGTTGTTTTACTAAACCGTTCATTGAATTATGTTGGCAACTCATTTATGCTGGACATATAATTTGCTTTTGCTCTTTGCGTGCAACATTACCTACATATGGTTGCTTGTGTAGGAATGCATGTCGTAGGTGTAGGTTAATACATCAGGGAGAGAGGCAGTGGAGGGGATAAGACTAGTAAAAGGAAGGATGGGACTCTTATAACTACAGGATTTTTTTCTACCCCGTGAGCCTGCAGCAAATGAGCATGTAGCAAATGTAGAGTTTGTGATTAACTCTGCAACAGTAAGGACTGGCTTGAGTTAATGCTGAGCTTTCTCTGATCACCACTTTTCTGATCTGATTCCAACCTGGTAGAACTCTCTGCTGCATAACATCCCTGCCTTGTAGGACTTTATGCAGTTCTGCAGGGCCTGTAAGGCAGAGATGTTCCACCAGGTGTTTGGTTGAGAACAGCAACGATTCCATCTTTTTGGCACTCCCACCCCCTGCCTCCCCATGAAGCAGTGGCACCATTAGAATTTTTTACCACCATCTGTTAAGCTACTTGCTGTGCTTTGTGGTTTTAATTGGCTTTTAATGATGTATTTTACAATACTGCTGTATACCGCTTGAAGCCCTGTCTTTTGGGAGAGAGCAGTTTAAAATTGAATTTAAGAAATAAAAAAATAAAATGTATAATCATGCCATGCATTTTTTTGACCACTGGTTTTTTTAGGAACATTATGGCATACATTCGTAAGCCTGTTTCTTTAAGAGGACCTCATGTCATATTTTTAGTCTATCAGGATTCCCAGGCAAAGGATTGCTGTTCTTCTGGCACCTTATAGCAATTACAGCAACTGGGGGGTGACCAGTATGGAGTTACTGGAGTCTGAGATGTACAAGGATGGGCAAGGATAGGTTGTTGCAGTCAACAGGAGAGAAGAGAAGGAGAGGAAAGATAGTGTTGTCAGTTGTTGGAGAACTCCGTCATAGGTCAGGAATCTCTGCCCTGGGTGACAGACAACACTGATTAGAAAGGCTAAATGTCAACATTGTTCTCTAGACTAGTAGTTGGCATAAGCCCAAGAGCATTTTAGAGACAAGAGTATATTTTTTCCACTCTTTCTATATCCTTTTTTCTTTCCTGCTATCCACACATACTGTAAGACATGCTGTTAGGTCCTTAGTGCTGTCCCTTCAGACCTCCCAATAAATCTTTACAGTGATGATTTTAAAAGCTCTTTAGTGTATTCCCCCTCCTTCACATGAACCCCTCCTTCTCCTCTTTGTTAATTTATATGTTTCACAGTGTCAGATAGGTAAAGTATGCTGGTGCAGTAAGGAGATGAGCAAAAAGCTGTGTTTGGGCACATGTGGGGGTAGTGAGGTTGAAGGCATTCTACTTAGTGACAACAATACGATTACAAACACGCCTTAGCCATGATACTTTGCTAGTTCCCTTTGGAAGGCAGCCATTTTTGTTTTGCTTGTCAGATTAATTTTTCTCTGTGTTAAAACTCTATAGAAAAAAGCCCTTTGGTTGAAAGGAGGAACTGTAGTCCTATGAGTGAAACAAACCAAATTTATACATGACAGAGTCATTTATAGGCTACTAGTAAATAAGAATTCCATTCTTAAAATAGGTGTCCCTAAAATAAAAAAGAGCCCACAACTCTAGAGAGTTTGCTCTGACCATGTTTTCTCAGCACAAAAGCATCCAGAGCAATGTCTCTTCCTCCATGAGGGCACAGATTGTTTCCCCACCTAACCCAAAAGAGGAAGAAAAACTGACAGAAGAAAGACAAAACCATACCATAGGAAGGAGCAAAAAAATGACAATGAAAGTAAGACAACATTTATCTGCATTTTCTGTTCATTTTTATTTTTTCCTCATGTTTTAAGAAACAATCTAGCTCATTACTAAACTCCAGATATCTAATCTCACAAATCTAGCCCGTATTGTGTGAATTTCCCAATATAAAAGTATTTTATTTATTATTTATATATTTGTACCTCACTTTTCTCCTTTGAAACAACCCAAAGCAGCTTACGACAGTAAAACAAAAATAGTAAAAATGCATCTCAATCAAGAAACAAACAACAAAAAAAGAACAAACTATTTCTTGAGATGGTCCAGATTAAGTGGTAGGGTCATCTAATGGCACAGGCTGTAAGCCATACACTGAGAACCAAAGGACCAAGATTCCTTTGGCTTGCACCTACAAGAAGAAAAAGACAAATTTAGCCCAAATGGAACTCAACTGCTGACAGCAACCCAGCAAGATCTTCCTCATTCCCCACCCCCCAATATTTGTTCATCTGCATATTAAACTGCAGCTCTAGAAATTCAAGATTTTCAAAAAGATGATTGTCCTTCACCAGGAACTTCAACTGTCTTGAGGAGGGATTGTGGCTCACAGATAGAGCATCATCTTTGCATTCAGAAGGATTCAATCCCTGGTAGGTAGAAGTTTCAATCCCTGGTAGGTATGAAAATAACTGAAATATCTTACTGGTCCTGCCTTTTTGGGACAGTTCAAAGCAGAAGATGAGAGGTACCACTGTAGCCACTGTCTTATTGAAACTTCATACTGACCTGTGACATCTTACTTTCACCTTTAATCCTTGGTATCTTCAATTGTGACCGCACAGAAGGTCCATTGTTCCTGAAATATGAGAATTTCTGCATATTTGCAGGACTGATCAGGAGCCAAACTAGATATAACCTGAGATTAGGATCTATGTGATTTTTGAAGACTAAAAACAACCATGGGCCTTTGACTTGTATCCATGGAGTAGTCATGGATGTTGGAATCTACTCTAGAGCTACCAGAAAACATACAGCTATTGATTGGGTTCCTATGTATTTCCTTGAGGTATGTTGCTGTTTCAGGGGGATTATCTGCATCAGAAAAATGGTATAGGTGGGAAAAAACCTGTCTTCTGCCTTACAAAAATTCATCCTAGAATAAATGTTTTTGGTCTTTAAGGTGCCACTATATTTCTGTTTCTTTTGTGACAATAGATTACCCCACTGAATCCCCCAGCCAATGCGTAGCTGCTGTTAATCTTCGAAAGGGGGGGGGGAATCCTAATTATGATCTTCTTGGTTCTGTCAAGTTGAGCCCTAATTATAGCACAGTCTGAATGGAAACCATAGGTCTGAAACAAACAGATTCGAGTGAGGGACATCCCTGGTGTAAAAGGAAAAACTGAACATAAGGGTGATCAGATTAATGGCATGCTTATTTCTGTGGAAGCACTGGAAGTACTTGTTCATTAATTTAAATATTTATATGCCCACTTTTCTCCTCACACTAATGGGAAATAGTTGTTTATTTGGAATATAAAGAATACTGATTGGGTTTTTTGATCACTAGCCCTTTAGAGTCACTTAACACAAAACACATTAAAGCCATCTCTGTGTAAAAGGCTGTGTAGATCCCACGTGTAACAAACACCCATGTGCTTGGCTGTGATGGATTATGCAGGACCAACACAATTTTTTACATTTTGCCTTTTGTGAAGCAGACCTAAAAAGAAAGCTGTACTATTTCCTCCTTGTTCTTGTTAGGAGGCAGATGTTGTAAAGTCAGAAAGACTCTTTTGTTTAATAGACTAGCGTTATCCTGACTGACAGACATTGCCCAATGACATTGTGCAGCTACTTCGCTGTTGTTAAGCTAACTACATTTCCGTTATAAAAATTACTGAAGTAAAAAAAGCACCAAGAGTTATGTATCAAAAATCTTTACTGCATTACCTTGTTTGTACTGCCATCTGCTTTTGACAGTAGAATCTCAGATCATTGTGGGTGCCCATTCTTTTCATGTAGCTAATAACTTTCTACACTCTAGTGTTGTATGTTTCCTGGAATGTTATCTGGAGTTGCCTTACTTAAAATGATGATATAGTTGTTTGTTCTTATGACTGAGGGTTCATATAGAACCCTATATGCTTCTGCTGCACAGACAGAATCCTGTTTAATTGGATCTGGATAAATGTTTCTACAATGCAACAATACATGTTAAACCATAGATCTCAAGAAAAGACTTGTGGAAACTCTGATGAACTCTTCCTCCAGTATAACTGCTGAGGTGGAATCTTGTTTGATCGTGTGACATAATTTTAAAAAGGGGCATTGTCCTTTATTTTTTCTTGAACAGGTAGGAAATTACTTTGTTCTTCTAACTGGTGCCATGGCCTGTTTTGATGATTCACCCTGTGAAATGTGTTTTTGAGATGCTCTCAGATGAGTCAGAAACACATGCTTAAGTAGAAGGGAATGTTGGCTGCCAAAACCAGAGCACCTTTGCTGTGTCTTGCATTCTCCTTAAAAGACAAAAGTGGCACTTCTTGAGAATGTCGACACTGAACCCTAGCAGCAAACAAAAGGCAATAATCAGCCACTTGCTGAAAGAGTCATGTTAAATTCATTCCCCCACAGCACACTTGATCCTATAGCAAACTGAACATTTTATTTAAATTTATGCCAGATGAACCTCTGAGGTAATATGTGGATTTTTTTCATTGGTTTTGTTTAAATGTCCTTTTACCAGAGGGCCTATGGACACGAAATATTTCATTTTCAAAGGAGTCTTGGGTAATAGGAGAAAAGAAGGGGGGAAATAAAGAGAGAATTTAGGCAATGTAAAATACCACAGAGAGAACAAGAATCTTCCAAGTAAAACATGTGGAACGTTGGTATGAGCTTTTAATGTATGCTGTAGTTTTTATAAGGAAACGTTAATGGGGAAACATGCCCTCCAAGGACAAGCCAGTAATAAATATCTTGTCACAGAATTAGCTGTCAGTGAGACCATACTAAATAATGTAGATTTGTAAGATGGTAAGGGAAGGGGGTGCAGCATGGTAACTTTATGGTACAGTATTCAAATTATATAGTTAACTGACCCAAATCCCATTTTGCTAATGGGATTTGTACACTTAGATCCTCTCAGAAAAAAATGTAATTCTCTTTACTCATTTTCATAGCAAAGACGTTCAGTGACAGGGTGGAAATGTTAGGCGTTTGTTAGCAAGGATTTATTACCCATTTAACATGGTTGTACTTTCCTTGCAATCTTGTGAGTATTTTGTTCACTTCTACTGAGAGCTTGTAGCAACTGCTTTCTATGAGTAAAGTGGCAAAACACCTTCCCTGATTTTTTTTTAGAGAATAGTCAATTTTTTAAAAAATAAGAGGAACAATATTTTGACATACTGTCCATGGGAATGTCCAGTATAAGAGCATGAATTTTTGTCTTTTCTTTTACTCAAGAATTTACTGTTGTTCATGGGAAGCATTCATCATATAGCGAGGAGACAAGTCATTGATATATTGTGACTGGAACTGAGACAGTTTTATAAGCACGAGCCGTGGAGCAAGGGGGGGGGGAAGCAGTAAAGGTGGAAGGTGCAAGTGAGAAGGAGAAATAAACATACAATTAAGGCTTAAATATGACCTAACAAGTTGCCGTGGGATCTGATCTTATCCTATTTACAAGGGAAAAGGTAATGACTCATAGGTGATAAATGATCAAGTCATTACTCACTTATGGAATTAGAAACAATCATGACTACCTTTTATGGGCTTTTTATAAATAATGATTAGTACCTGAGATTTGTACTGCAAGAATACCAATCAGAGATGCACTGCAGACTCATAGTTCCTAATGCTTTGCTTCCTTGTTGAGAAATACTTTTGATGGTTTGATTTTCTTTCCCTTCACACTCTCTTCTTTGGAAACACTTTCATGTTTGTGCCTAGTGTTCTTTCGCAGTGCAAATCCTAAACAGAATTTCTCCTTTTTAAGTCCACGGACTTCAGCGGGTTTAGAAGGGTGTGATAATAATAATTATCGTATGGCATTGCATGTAGAATAGCAAGGACATCCTAAGATTGTCTGGCAGCTAGCAGTTCTAGTTCTTTTAGTATTATGCACCACTAGGTGGCAAGCTAGACTTGTTTTTAAGGCAAGAGGTGTTTCAGAGGTGATTGGCCATTGCCTGCCTCTGCGTCGTGAGCCTGGTATTCTTTGGAGATCGCTCTGCTCCAAAGGTCGGCCCTGCTGAGTTTCTGAGATCTAACAGGACTGGGCTAGCCTGGGCTATCCAGGTCAGGGCTTAGAATGGTGTAACTGTTTAGAACAGCACTGTGAATGTTACAATGCCATCGGTAACTTCTCCTGCAACCCTCCCCCCCCCAAAAAAAAAATTAACTTTGTGAGGTCACTATCATCATAGCACACTACAAACAATATTTCTGCAGCTAGTAGTCAGGAGAAGAAGGAAGTCTACCACCAGTTCCATAATTAGACCTGCAATGTCACCTTTGGAGAAAAACAACCTGGCACATCTGTGTGTGTTATAATGGGAAACTTTGAGACCATTCTGTAGCTGTGGCATTCTGTAAAGAACTGCTTCAGACTTACAAAGTGAATCATTTACATTTTGTAGTGTGTTCTGACTATTCTGCAGGTCAGGAAAAAAAATCGCTAAGATGAATATTAAGCCATCCATGGTTATAGTATTGCTAAAGTATAAATTCAGTTCTTCAGCACATTTTCTTTTTTAAAAAACTGATTTAATTGTATCCTTTAATATGGGCTGCAGTGATCATGACGTGTTGTGAAGTTTGTATTAACCATCTTATGCTGTATAAGCAGGGGTCTTTTGGGGGGGAGCGCACCTGAGTGCAGCTCCGGGAGCTCAGGAGCCAAGCCCCGCCCCCAGCCGGCATCTGGGGGAGTCTTTCAGGCAGCCGAATGTCAATTTCAGCTCCATTATATCCTATGGGCCATTGAAGTCAATGGTGAAAACATAGGGTATATTCTGGGTGCTGGAGGGGAGGGGGTTTGAGGGAAAGGCTCCAAACTCACAGGGTAGCTGATGGAGCCTCTCCTCAAGATACCCACCAAGTTTCAAGGACATTGGATCAGGGGGTCCAACTCTATGGGCCCCCAAACAGGTTGCCCCCATTCCCTCCATTGTTCTCTATGGTGGGAAAAAGTAAGTACCCAGCATGACAGTATGTATAAATTGCCCTCTTCTCCGTCCTACCAGCACAAAAATGGTTCTGAATCAGGGCTTCTGTCCCCCAACGTATCATTTCTTTCCCCCCTTTCATGTTACTAATGGCCAAAAGAGAGAATTCCATGTAGGGAGGAAAGGTTAAATAAATTTGCATGCCATTTTCAAATATGGGAAAATTGGGGGTGGGGAGGATGGAGGCACAACAGATAAAACACAAGTCACATGGTAAATGCAGGAAGATGAAATGTCACGGTATCTCCACTTTCCTCCACGGCCAACAATCAGTTTGAAAAACCTGATACAGGCACATTTAAAATGACATTTCTGTCTCTTACTTAAGTGACAGATGTGAAATTGGTCCAAGTTCTAGCCAGATACTATATGTGTGGTTATATGTGCCTGTCTGCTGAATTCCACAAAGCCCATGAAAACATCTTACTCTGCTGAAAATCAAGGGAAGGAGAGTTACGCATTCAAGTCTAAAGGACAAATGCTGGCAAATGTTTCCCAAGATTTTGGTTTAATTTAACTCTCCTCCCACCCACCTCCATGCATCGTCTCCCTTGTGGATTGGACCTATCCAATAGTAGCAAATTAGGGATCTTCAATCTCTCCTTATAAATAATTTTTTTTTTTGGTTTCGCAAGATTCCATGCGCTCCCAGTGGCTGTAAAATGCCCTCCCTCAGCAATTGGCCCGTCAGCCGCCACTCAAGAGTACTCGTGTGCCATTGGCCGGGTGCTGGGTCTGCTCCTCTTCCCCACCCACTCCCCCTGGCAGACAGCTCTCTCTCCTGAGGAAGACAGTTCTCTTGACTCCTGTGAGGGACTGTCCCCTCAGTGGCTGTTGGTAGGCAGCCAAGCTTGGTTCTGTGAGTAAAAAAACAAAGGACTTTCAGCATAACCCCCTCCCCCGCCCATAACCCCCTCCCCAATGGCCACTTTCCCGTCAGAATAAATGGGAAAAGGCTCTTTCTCCTGCTTAGCTTCATCATGGCTGGCTGGCTAATGAGGTGGGCCAGCGACCATCAGACCATTTTCTTCAACACCCTGCTGTGCGGCTGACTTTCCCCTAGGGCTGCCAATCTCCAGGTGGGACCTGGAGATCTCCCACTGTTACAATTGACTTCCAGATGACAGAGATCAGTTCCCCGGGAGAAGATGGTTGGTTTGGAGGGTAGACTCTATGGCATTATATTCTGCTGAGTCCTTCCACACACACCCCCAATGCTGCCCTCCACAGGATCCACCCCCCCAAATCTCCAGGTATTTCTCTAATCAAAGTTGGCACCTGTACTTTCTCCTCTGTCAGTAAAAGGCCCTTTCCATACCTATGTTGGCCTTTGTGAGAAAACTCATTGGGCCCAGTCCTGATCAGGTTGCCAACTCCAGGTGGGCAATTCCTGGAGATTTGAGGGATGGAGCCTGGAGAGGGTGAGGTTTGAGGAGGGGTGGCACCTCAGACAGGTACAGTGCCATAGACTCCACCCTCCAATCCAGCCATTCCCTGATGGGGAACCATTGTTGCCAATCTCCAGGTGGGGGCTAGAGATCACTCAAAATTACAACTGCTCTCTAGGAGGGATGGGGGAAGAGATGGAAAACTAAAGGTAGGTTGATGGTTGGCTGGGAGGGAGATAGGGTTGTCAGCTCCAGGTTGGGAAATTCCTGGAGATCTGAGGGGTCGAACCTGGAGAGGGTGAGTGTTGAGGAGGGGTGAGACCTCAGACAGTTACAATGCCATAGACTCCACCCTCCAAACCAGCCACTCCCTCCTGGGGAATCACTTTTACCAATCTTGGGGGTGGGCTGGAGATCACTCAAAATTACTACTGCTCTTCAGGTAGCAAAGATAAGTTCCTCTGGAGAAAATGGTGGACTCTGTCATTATACGCTGCTGAGATTGCCACAGCAAATTGTCACTGAGTGCCCAAAGCCGGGGCACTCTCCCAGAGCCTCTTTCTAGAGCCCGTTGTATTTATTTCCACAATGGGCCTTATTCCTAGTAACTAATAAAGACATATTCTGGGGATGGGGTTAGGCAGTGTGCAGGGCCGGTGCCAGGGTTTTTTGCACACTAGGTGAGGCTACCCTCTGGCGCCCCCCCCCCCGCGCCTGCCCTAAAGAGTCTCAAAGTGGCTTACAACCACCTTCCCTTCCTCTCCCCACAACAGGCAACCTGTGAGGTAGGTGGGGCTGAGAGAGTTCAGAGAGAACTCTGACTGGTCCAAGGTAAGCTTCCATGTGGAGGAGTGGGGAATCAAACCTGGTTCTTCAGATTAGAACCCACAGCTCTTAACCACTACACCATGCTGACTTTTCCAGAGTCACTGGAAAAGACAATAACGCTAGGAAAAGTTGGAGGGAGCAGGAAAAGAGGAAGATTCAACATGAGATCAATTGACTCAATCAAGGAAGCCATCCTCCTCAGTTTGCAAGACTAGTTTTGCACACTAGGCAAGACTGTCAACAATAGGATGTTTTGGAGGATATTAATTCATAGGGTTGGGAGCAATTTGAAGGCACTTCACACTCACACGCACACACAGTTAAAGCAAAAGGCTTTAACATTTATAGCAGGAAATGTCTCTTGTGTGGAAGCAGCACATGTGGTCTTCTCCCTTACCAGCCCCCTGTAAAGAAACCCTGCTGCTAGTGGCCTTCTTCATGAAATCCAGACTGGTGGAGAAGAGAAGCAGATTTTTCTGAGCAGTAGCATCTTCTCTTTGAAAATTATCCCCAGGAAAACCACCAGGCTGGCTCCAGAAATCAGTTAAGACTTTTTAATTTTTGCAAGCATTGGTCAAGTCACAGCCAATTTACCCTGACCCTGTAGGTATGCCTAATGCAAGCAGGTATAAACAAAAACATTCAAAAGTCAGTAGCCAATAAAACTGAGACCCTACAGAAACTAAGAAGGTGAGGCTGATTTTACTACACGGAAATTAAGCAGTGTATAATTTCTAAATAAGAGATGCAGAAACTTTGTGCTGTCCCTGCTCATGTATCTAGGACAGTAGTCTGATGGTGAACAGGGGATTTGGCAAATAAAACTTCCCTGTCCTTTACCTGGGTGTGTCCTGGCTTCACAATCCTCAGCAAGGGGGCACACAGGACCAGAGGGAGGCAGCGAGAGGGGCCGTGTAAAGCCCCGCCTGTCAGGGAGGGCAGTTCCCAGATCCCCTGGCATGGAGGGGGCGTGTGGGGTTGCCTTCAGCCAGGTGCCCCGAGCGGGGGGGCGTTGGAAACCAAGCACCCCTGCCAGCCACCGTCCGTGGGCCCCTCCTGCCGCCCCGCTCCACGCACAGGCAGAGCAGAAGAGGGAGTGGCTGGCCGGGGCTGGGCCGCGCCAGAGCTTAGCAGTGCCCGTCGTCGCCTCCTGCACTTCCTGCGCTCTCATGGCGGCTGGCGGCGGCAGGGGGCGGCGTTGTCAGAGTTGCCAGAGCAGCCTGAAAGCACCCTGACAGCAGCGGCGTGGCAGCGGCGGGAGGCCGCTTAGCTCGCACTGAAAGATACTGGGCAAGGAGGAGGCAGCTGCTGGTGAGCTTCCTCCCACCCGCGTGCCAAGCGATCATCTGCCACCGCCGCAGCAGGCGGGCGGGCCCTCCAGGTGCGGACCAAGCGGCTCCTATGGCAGCTGCCCCTGCCGGAGTGGTTCCTTCCTTGCTGGCTGGCTGGCTGGCTGGCTCCTGGGCTCCGGCTCTCGCTAGCTGCGTGCCTCCCCCTCCTCCCCCCCCAGGTAGGAGGGGGAGGGTGACTTGCGCCCTAGGTGGGCGCTTTGGTGGCGGCGGCAGCAGCAGGGAGATCCTGCTAGCCGCCGCCGGCCTCCTCCTCCTCCTCCCCCCCCGGGAGGAGAGGGAGGGCGACTTGCGCCCTAGCCGGGTGCTTTTCCGCAGCAGCAGCGGTGGGCGCCCGGTTAGGGTGGGGGGCTTTTTTGGGGGGGAACGGGGTGCCATTTGGCGCCCCTGAGGCCGGTGCGCCCTAGGTGAGCGCCTAGTTCACCCAATGGGCGATCCGGCCGTGGCGGTGTGTTACTTTGCAGCAGGAAAACAACCAAGAGTCTTGTGACATCTTAAACAGTAGCCAATGTATTGTGACAAACTTTCATGAGCCATGGTCTGCTTCATTGGATTCAAATACAATATCATAAGATTCTCTGTTATTTTTTACTATTTTATAGTTTTTGATACCACTAAGATTTAAAGATCTCTGTATCAGAAAGGCTTGCAGTGTCACATGAATGCATTTTCATTTGATTTTTAGCGCTAAAATAACACATTCTCGTATTACTTTTTGATATGATTTAAGCCACGATTACTTTTTTCATCACTTTGATTTGGCATTAGAGATGTTTTATTTGAATATGAACATAGTCAAAACTGGTATCTACTGCATCAGGTAAAATGACTGACTAAATACTAGCACTTACCGATCACACTCCAACAAAATATTTACTCACCACCTGAAACTGGTTTTCTAAATTTATTTTGTAGTGCTTTTTATATAAATTAACAAAAGACTAGCAGAACAGTCCCCTGCTAGAGGCAGGGGGTTTTCCACCCCCAGATGGCCTTGCCTGGTGTCACTCCAGCGGTCTGTGAAAGAAAAAAAGTCTTTTCCTTTTCCCCATGTAAGTTAATGTTCCAGGGTACCCTGTCTCAACATCAAGGTTCCATTTAGCAATCATGACTAATCTGAGATGTTCTATTTATTAATTCATTAAAATATTTGTATATACTGAGTTTCTGGTCTTCGCGATCGCCATGGCAGATGTCTTCTCTGGTGTGAGTGTCGTGGTAGAGGACAGAGCTGAGCTGGAGGTGAGTGCGGGCCTCAATGCGGGCAGGGGGCTTGCGAGGCAGCACGGCCTGGAGGCAGTGGACGCAGAGTTGCACCTTGGGCGGGCTGAACATGTGGAAGTGCTCAGCCAGGCCCAGCAGCACCACATACCATGACTCCGATGCCCCCAACAATGAGCTGCCCACGGCAGACACCACCGAGGAGGATGAGGACGCTGCCAAGGAGGACGAGGATGACATCCAGAAGCCTGCCAGCACCTCCGGCTGGGTGGGGGCACGATCATCCATGTCACCCTAGGAGTCCTTGGGTTAGACTCCTAGCCATAGGGTGCTAGAGACCCCCCCCGGTGTGACAAGCTAGAGAAGGGGGGGCTCCTTCAAGCCCTGATGGGCCCGCTGCAAAGCATCCTGATTGGGAACAAGATCAGCACAACAGAGCAAGGGTACGGTGATAAAACGATTATGAACGCAGAGAGACAAACACTAAAAATGTGAGTCAGAGTATAACCAAGAATCACCCTCAAACACTGTGCCCCCCTAAAAGGAAATGAGGGGAGGGGGCGAACCTCCTCTCGCTAAGGACTGTTTGCAAGCGATTTTAAAATCAGAATAGGGAGGGGGGCGGTAGTAAAAAGCAATTGAATGGAAATAAAGAGAATGTGAGAGCTTACCATTTTGATTAAGAACTTCCAGAGGCTTTGACAAGCTTTTATGAAAAGTAAACAATTCTCAAACTTGGCACTGCTGAAAGACTCTAAGGACAAACTAATGAAAGTTAAGCCTCATTCAGGAAGTTCCAGCCCTTAACGTTCTGTGCCTAGACAGGACTTTACTGTGGAGCTCCAAAGGTTGCTGTCGGAGGCACTTCACCCTCTGCTGGAGAAGATTACAGCTATTGATAATAAGCTAGACGCACAACAAGTGCAAACGGTGTTAAACACACAGTAAATCGAAAGAGCAGAGCAGCAGCTTAAAGAGATTGCTGCCAACTCGAAAAAGATGAATAAAAAACTGCAGGCACTTGAAAAGAACTGCCAAATCGAAGAGTCTCGTGTTTTACAGTTGCAAATGGAAAGGGCGAACTATGTATTGAGACTTCAAGGGATCAAAGAGGAGAGAGGGGAGAATCTGAGACAGATTGTGAGTGATTTGTTGGCTCCCTTGGCAGAGACGATGTCAGATCAACTTCAAAGTGAAATAGATACGGTCTTTAGATCGTATTCTGAATTTATCAGAAAGAATAATCTGCCAGGGGAAATTACAGTAAGATTCTCCCGAAGAAAAGCAAAAGATCAGCTATTGAAAGCGACCATCAGAGTTGCCTTGAAGTTGAAAGACAAGGAGATTAAAGTATTGAAGGATGTTCCATTTGAGATAAGAAGGAAGAGAAAGAAATATAGAGACTTGGCGTTATTTTTACAAAGTCACAAAGTGGCCTACAGATGGTTGGTACCCGAGGGACTGATCTTTAGATATGCAAATGGCAAAGAAAGGATAGACTCTGTTGAAAAGGCTTCTGAATTTTTGCATCAGCACGGTCAACCACCAGGAGAGGGAGAAGGAACCCCCGATGGTACCAAGGAGAATGAAGAAGAAGGAGAGACTGGATCTTCTGATGAGGACTCGGACTCTAAGTTAAGGGCAGCAGCCCCCAAAACAGGCTATCAGTTGAGAGGGAAAAGAGGGGAAAAGTTGAATGTCAATGTTCTCTGGAGTACTTAAAATTATTTTATTCTAGGGCACAGCGCTTTATGAAACTATAATTGCTGGTGAAATATTGGAATGTTTTATTAGCTAGATGATCATTTTTGATGAAAGTCAATTTGTATTCAAGAAGCAAAGTTTATATTTTAAAAACTATGTATGATCACCGATTCTTGGGTTTTTAGAGGGTTTTCTTTTCTTTCACCCATACAGTGTAGTTTCCTCATCCCTATTTTTTGTGTTTTGCAGACTCTTTTTTCTTTTCTGTATGTAGATTTAGAAAAGGCAATAAAAAATCCCCTTTGGGGGGCCAAAAAAAAAATTTGTATATACTTTTCCTCATGACCCAAATCAGCGTACAAAGTCATAATTAAAACATTACAATTGAAAACCAATGGAATAAAACACCAAATGACCCCCCAAAAAGATACCTGGAATGTATAACCCATTAAAAGCCCTGGCAAATAAAATGGCCCGTATTATCTTCTCAGAGAGCCCATGCTTCAAAATGGTAGCTAAAATGGAAAAGGGCTCTGGCTGGTGCCAACTCCAAGCAGGTTACCTTAAGTAGGAGACTAGCCACTAGGTGGCAGCCCGAAGACCATAGCTGGTGCATGGGAACATGTGGGAGAATGTTCTGGATATGTAGGACCTAGCCATGAAGGGCTTTAAGCCATGAAGCACTTTGAATTGGAATCAGAAACAAACCTGCAACCTATGCAGTTGTTTTAAGATAGGCAAGATAAGTTCCCAAGACCCTGACAATAATCAGGCTGCCTCATTCTGAACTGACTTCTGAACCAGCTGCAGTTTCCGAGTTTTCAAGGGCAGGCCGATCCTTTCTAGTGCTTTCGAAAGTTAATAACAATCAGTAGTTCTTGTGGCAATGACATGCATAAGTTAAGCTTTGTATAAAAATATTCCTTTTTCTCTGTTCTGAATCTACTGCCTGTAAGTTTGAGTGACCGTGAGTTCCAGTATTTGGGGGGAGCAGAGTTCTCACTATCCAGTTTTGTCCTACCCATGCAAAATGTCACAAGCCTCAATCATGTTTCCCTTTATCCTTTCCTAATATGGAAGATGCTCTAACACCTTGATAATTATTATAACTGCTTTTTTCCAAATGTAAAAATGTATCAAAGGACAGATGAGTCACCATCTTGGATTATTACCTACTTTATAATGTCTATGTAAAAGAAAGTTAAACAAGGTAATTTGCCTAATAAGTTATTTGCCGTTACTATTTTCTGATGGCTTGGGATTCTGCATGAGACCACTGTCTCTTGTACTTTGCAGTAGGATTGGCAGCTCTGGATTGGGAATTCCTGGAGATTTGGGGCTGAAGCCTGGGGTGGGTGGGGTTTGGGGAGAGGAGGAACCTCAGCAGGGTATAATGCCATGGAGTCCATTCTCCAAAGCAGCCATTTTCTCCAGGGGAACAGATCTCTGTAGTCCAGAGATCAATTGTAATTGCAGAAGATCCCCAGGCTTCACCTGGAAGTTGGCAACTATACTTTGCAGACAGGAATTCAGGGAATAGAGGGGTTAGTAATGGTTCAGGAAAGCCAGGTTAATAGCAGTTATAGAATATAAGTTCGAAAGCAGCCAACAGATAAGACTGTTGAAGAAAACAAAGTTGAGATCCTCAAAGTAACCAATTTATTTATTACTGGCATTTCAGTCACAAAGTATCGCTGTCCATGTTTTTAATGGCCTACGTGATTACTTCAGAAATTCTTGTTCTTTAATCAGCATCATGAGCAGCTCAAGACCTCTATCCTAATACAACCCACTCTTTTTATATGACTTGAATATTTTGCTGAACATAATCATTCTCAGCTTGACCCAAAGGCCTGTTAAAATCAGTGGAAGCACGTTGGTTGAGTTAAATAGGCTTTTAATCAAACCCTTTCAGAACTTATAAGTTTTAGTTTTTTTCAGAAACAATCCCTTGTGACTGCTGGAGAGAAGTTCCTGTCTCTTGGCTGGGGAGTCTTCACTTCAGCTCCAATGTTCTCTCCTTGTGTAGGTCTAGACTTGTCCTCACATTCTGGCTCAGCGCTATTTACTTGGTTTCAGAGGGTGAGGCCTTTGTCTCTCCGCTGAAGCGCTCGGCAACTGGACTGTACAAACAGAAGCTGTCATTCTCACAGTGCTGCATCCCTTACCAATAAGCAGAAGTTCTTCCCTCCCCAAACAACGTTTCCATTTCCTCTCTTTCCTGCCTGTGCAGATTGGGCAACAAACATTGTATATTTCCTGAAGTTGACTAATGACAGGACATTGGTGTCTGCAGAGTCTGAGCAGCAGTCTGGTTTAGGCAAGGATGAATTCTCCAATGAAAGTATTCACTGGGGTCCACCTCTTCAGAGGCCAAGGAAAGTCTAGACTCTCTTTGAGGGTTTTGTTGCCTTACACTTAATTATGTGGGGTCACCTTCAGAAATGTGGTATCGTCAAGCCAAATCAAACAAATCAGATACCTTTCAAAATTCCTGCTCAAAAGCCCCAAACTGTGTGATTGGAAACCAAGGGCAATGGGCAAAATCCTGTTCTCATGTGTAAGCCCTATTTCAGTGCATAGGTGTGGCATAAGAGAACAGTTAATATTATTGTGTAATTTATTTATTTTATAGAATTTTCATAGGAAGGTTCCTTATTAGTTTACAACGTCTTCTGTTATCATTACCTTGTTATCTTTCCTTAGATACTTTACTAATATTTTTGTTCAGCCCATGTATAGGAAATAGATATAATTGCGTTTTATTCTTCTGTCTCAAGATTATTGAGTCAGACAGTCAAGGGATGCCAACTGGAGCAGCTTTTGTTGATTTACAGCAACTGGCCAATCTAACCCTAAGTGTCCATGAGGCTTTGAATAAGGTACATTCATAGGGTTCTGTGTTCCCTCCCCCTGCCGCCCTGTGCAAAGATAAATCTCTGGAGGGAAAATTTTTCTTATAATTTTAGTGTACGGAGGAAGAGAGACTTGTTCCTTCTCCCAAATGGCTAGAGTATCTTTTGCACAGCTGGCCAATTTATTTCTCATTATGTAATGTAAGATCCCTTGCCTTCGTTTATTTTCATTTCATTTGGCTGAACAGATGAAAGCATCTTTATTTCTGAATAGATCAAATGAGAAAAGTCAGATAGCCGTGCAACTGTGATTAACAAGCGGTTACACATCTTGCCAAGCCTCTTGTTAACAAGCCAAGATGCTCCCGAGAAGAGAGAGCCAATTAATGTAACACTTTTCTTCGATTATTTGAAGTTCCTTCCCCCTCGTGCATCACTGCAGTCACCCATTTTAATGTAGCCTGTGCTCTGCTTCAGTTAGGGTGAAAACATTCCAACAGCAAGAGGGCTTTAAGGGCAGCATTCGGCCAGCCGGATTTTTCCCATCAGGACATGACTGTAACAAGAGCTGAAAGACCCCTGTGGATCATCTGGTTTCCACAAGACTGTTCTTCCTTACAGTTCTGAAAGAAGTAGAAGATTTCCCCCTGTCACAATATAGCCACCACTTGTTTAAATATTATTTTGGCTTCTCCTGTGTCTTTTTCATAGCACTGTACCAATGCTTAATATTGTTTTATCCTGAATTTTTTTTATATAACATAGTACACTTTGGAAAAGTGATAAAAGTACATGTGGCATGGTGATGAATAAATAGCTGAGGAAGAGTCAACTTTCCTCACACAATCTGTAATGAATTTGTTTTACCTGCTGGTTTGTGTTCTTTATGTACCTATAAAAGGTGCACGAACCCTAACAACAAAAAACTGATGACCTTACATGTGAAGTAATTAATGATCATTAGTTTCAAGTTAGGTTATCATAATAATGCATGATAATGCTCTTAAGTCTTGGGAGCTTCAGGTCATCGTAACTAGATGATACGTGTGACATGAGCCAGGTTCTCCAACATGACTTGCTGTCACACATAATATCAGGGAACCAATCTTCCCAGGTGCTGCAGGGCTGGATATGGTTTGCAGATACAGTGCATGGGGAAGGAGGGGGTGTTTTCTGGAACTAAAATGGCAACTGGGGGGCGCTGTTGGCCTCACTGTGGGGCAACCCTTAATACAGTGAAACCATCTTGTTCCGGTGATTATTCATAGATGAGAATAAAGCAGCCACAGTGATCTAGCGTCTGTTGGGGGAACATAAAAAGCTGCCTTAGAATGAGACAGATTATTGGTCTATTTGGCCATTACCATCTTCTGTGACTTGCTGTAGCTCTCCAGGGTCACAGGGTAGGAGAGGACTTTCCCACGTCTGCCACCTGAGCTCCTTCACCTGAGCTTTTCTGAGTATAAAAAATGTATTCTATAATGGAGCTCCAGGCCTTCCCCTCAACAGTCCTTTTTGCTTCCACATAATCCTTCCCCCTCAATAGTGACACTTTGCAATAACAGTTATTCCTGAGAATACAATGTTCCTCCCAGACTGTTGAATTCCATGTTTTCCCTGTTGCCCTGTTTCTTCCAAGTAATGTTTGATCAATGTTTTTCTTAAACTTCCATTACAACTGCACTGCAACCTTTTCATGCAAGGACCAGATTAATGCTCCCTGCAAGAGTGAAACAAGGGGGTAGGGCAGGGCTTACTGGGAGTGGGGGGACCAATGACAAACCCATGCAGGCTGGCACATGGCACAAGGGGAATGACTTAGTTAAGGTACTGGCCCACTGCCCTTCCCCACGTCTCATACCATTCTTACTTGGTTTCCTACTGCTTTAGGACATAGTTGTTGATGGTGTGTAACTCCACCTTACTGCCTGATCCTCTGGCCCTAGCTTTGTTCATGACAATATCATCTTCCTTCCTTCTGTCTGTCCATTCCAGCCTGGCCTTTGAGCAAATTAAACATGCACAAATACCCTGCTCCTTGGAGCAGCAGCCCCAATGGCAGCCTGTGGAGAAATTTTTCCAAAAGGTTAAAAAAAAACAACAATCAGCTGTTTACCAGGGAAAAAAGTGGGGAAACTGAATTTAGAGTTGTAGAATTGTAACTTTTGGAAAGGATGTTGAGTAAACAGAGGAGGGTAACAAAGAGACACCAGACACCCTGCAGATTACATTTCCCAAGTGTATGGGCATGTTTCTAACACTGCCAAAATAGCATCTGACGGGGATACATGGCAGGCTGTCTTCTTGCCTGCTATGCAGTTGGCCACCAACTCTGCTAGCTGCAGAAGGTGCAAGGAAGGGGGTCAGGCAGCCTAAGCAGTGCTTTGAGCTCACTTCTCAGCTCCATTGGAAAATGCCTCCAGTAAACCAAGCAGTTTGGGGATACCCGTATCACTAATGTCTGTTGTGCAGGGAATGTACATATGCTGAATCAGGCTAATGTTAACATTCTTAAACTAAGCTGTCAGCTAAAACCCATGTTCTCTCCTACTTTGAACCATGTATTGGCTGGTAATTGCATTAGTCAGACTTCAAAAGAACAAAAAAAACCCCTCCCCTCACTGTTTAGTAAAATATTAAGCCATTATTGTCTCTAGAAAAGACAATCATGCTTGGGAAAGTTGAAGACAGCAGGAAAAGAGAAAGACCCAACATGGGATGGATTGGCTCAATGAAGGGAGCCACCAGGCTCAATTTGCAAGACCTGAGCAAGGCTGTTAATGGAAAGGACATTTTGGAGGACTTTAAGCAACTTGACAGCACTTAACACACACATCAGTGTCTCTGCACAAATGGGTCTGATGTGATTTTTTAATTTTATTTTGGGTGATGAAATGTAAAAGGACAACCAGTTTTGGAAGTACCTTCCCAGAACTCTACATCTTTTCCAAATTATAAATAATCTCTTGGTCATAAAATCTGGGAGAAATGTACTGTTACTTGTTGAATGTACTACTGGGAAAACTGTAGTTGTATGTATGACAGCATACTGAAGCTACCCATTAAAGTTAGAATGAATCCTAAACTCCCCTTCCAATTTGTACTCTTTGTCTGGTACCAGTGATGGAACAGAAAGCCCTTCAGAATTCTGTACAGTATTTTCCCTTACCATATACTAAAAGCCCATCATGGCAATTGCAAATGAGATTTAGCAGATGTTATTCCATAAACTGTGATACTATGCTTAAAGGGAGTTTGTTCCGATCAGGCATTTTACAAGCATCTGTTTGAAGACAGCTGTCTTCTCATTCCTTCTGTTCCATCTCAGACAGGGAAACCCAGATGACGGGATAAGAAGGTATATTTACTGAAGACTTTGATCCATCATGCTAGCAAAGTATTTTTGTACGCATTGAAGAATGATACCTTCATCCATTCAGTAATAAACCAAAAACTTTCCTCCCCCCCGGGTACTAGAAATATGATTTGTTCCAATACATAAAAATCCTTAGGTGTCATATTAGGAACACAATGTGTTTCATGTAGTAAAGTCTTCATATGGTAAAGACTTCTGTACAAAAGTTGTTTATTCTTTATACCTCATTCACTAGCACTTTGCGATGAGGCTTTTTCTATTGTATTTCCTGTTTATACGTTAGGACCAAATTCTGAACTATTGAAGATTCCCATAAGACATGAATTGCAGACTGAAAGAAAGCTAAATCTTGGTAAAGTGGAGGCATAAACATCTGAAATGTTTTTTAAAAACTAGAAATACAAAGTTTTCATCTTACACAATAACTCTTCCCAAGTTAAAAATAATTCTGCATTTAGAAAATGAAACCTTGTCGTATTAAGTTAAGCCTTGCAGATTCTTTTAGCAAACCTAAATGCATAAATGTTTAAGCGAAGACTGACATCAGTGAAATTAATTAACAGTGACAACACAAATATTGTCACACTTAAATCCACTTAGCAGATACTTAGTGAACATTGTAAAGATATTTTAAAAGTCTCTTGTGGCCATGGAAGATTGGCCTGTAACTACATTCTGAACCAATCAGTCCATTTAATTAGGGCCAAACTACATGTGATATTGGAATTCTCTGCTGTGAACTCAGGAAGTCCTATTTGGCCCTAAGAAAGTCCTGGGGAAGGGGCATCAAGGACTGGTGGGGCAGTACCGGGGAGGGTTTAACTCTTTCCCTCCCACACTATTCCACAGTGTACCTGCCTTTTTTTCTACCATTGCTTTCAGCAGTTCAAGGTCGCCATTTTCAAAACAGTATAGAAGAAGGAACTGAAAACCACCCTTCCCAAGCACCACAACCCTGATACCTATCACCCCTTTCCATTTTTGGTTCCTTTTTAGGGACAAATAGCATGCTTGGGCTTTCCAGTCATGAAACACTGATGCTGTGTGAGCTTTGGCATTTAATCACCTATCAGAGAGTTGCCATAATGAGCAACACATTTCCCCCCATTGCTCAAAGCAGTTTTAGAACTGTTATTGAGGGCCATTTTATTCATTTATTAGTATGTCAAAGAATCAGGGGTCTAGCCAGAAAATTTTGGGTGGTAGAGCGTTGGGAAATCCTGTGGGCCAGGGGACCCGGGGAAAGAGAGAGCGGCAAGTGGTGAGCCTGCCGACAGCAGAGGAATAGGACTCAGCTTGGCAATGGTCTCATTGTGCCTGCTCCAGCCCAGCCATGTGACCCACTGTCATGTGACCTGGACTGGCTCACTGCTAGTGATTTACTTGAGTGCTCATATACCTCCTCCCAATTCAAATATACAGAGATAACTCTCTCTCTCTCAGCAACACCCTACAGATCCATAATATTTTGCATGCTTTTGAAAAGAAACCAACTCACTATCTTGAAAGCTATTCACAATCTTAGCTGGTCCATTTTATCACTCCATTGAATTGTAGAGTATTAGAGGAACCTCTGAATTGGGAAAGCAAAGTAAACAAGATCCAACCCCTTCTCCATTACAGATATGCAGTTAATTTGCAGGTTCAGGCGTACTGCTATATGAGAGGTCAGGGCCACAGATTTGTGTGACCACGAGGCAATGGGAATAATCTGTGCCTACTGCCCACCACTTTCCAAACCACACTACTGGTGACTGGGAGTGAGCTGACTCCCTAGAAATGAAGGGGGTGCAGGGAGAAGGGGAGGACCAGCCATCATGAGGAGGGGTTTCAGAGCCTGCTCTCCCAGATGAGGAGTTTAAAACTTGCAACCCATCTGTGAAAGCATTACCACCTCCTTCGGGGCCATAATCCAAAGTTTGAACACCTCTGTATTACTAAAGGTGTCACTAAAGCTTCTGTATCACAAGCACTGAATTTGCTTAGATTTGAGAGGAACTTTAAGGATTTGGGCATCACTTCAGGAGTACTGCTTCCCTATGCCAGACTTCTCAGGAAGCAGACCAGTCAATCGTACTTTGAATGGAAGGGGGGGTGCCATTCTTTGTGACAAATTCCATGCTGTACTCAGGGAGTTCTGTAAAATATGTTTTCTTTTTGTGTGTCCACCTGCACTGCATAATTTAAACCAGCTACATCTGCCACACCACATTCCAAAGGAGACTTTCCCCCAACTCCACAAAATCTATGAAAGAAAATAACCTCAAGGGTTTAGTGGGATCAAGCCTCTGCCATCTAAAAGACAGGCTGAAATCAGATTTGTTCACGTTTATACACCTTTCAGTGGATTTTACTTTGCTGGCAAGAATGTGACCTTATATCAAATTTAAAACAATAGCTACTCTGGGGGTGCTACTAGAAATTGCTCCCAAGTCATGGCTGTTAAAATCTTTCCTCTGTAGTCACCCAAAGAGAAAACAGAAGAACATTTATAGTTGCATGACGAAAGTTGTCCAGTGAGACTCTGCACACACCGAGCTCACTGCTTGGCAAAATCCACAATGTGGAGCAATTTTAAGCAAGTCTATATGTAGCAGCTGCTATGGTTAGTGAGCCCTCTGGAAAATGGATAAAACTTCATAGCCAGGATTGGAGCCAAGGTGTTCAAATCAGTATAGCTAAGTTTCCTAGAGAACTGTACAGCACAAAACCACAGTCATGCTAGAACCCCAAATTGGTGCCTGCTGGTTGTTATTAGAACCATTTGCTTTAATACCCAGTTTTGTACAAAGAGGGGCAAAGAGGGAGGGGAATTTGCAAACAATCACTATTGCTCATTGACATAAACCGTCTGTCATTTCCTTATGGGACCTTAGCTGATAAAAATCAGGAGGAAACTATTTTATACACAATGTAAAGAATTTTAGCCTGTGGAGATCTCCCCCTCCCTTCCCTTTTTGCAGTTCAACAGCAGTAAAGGTAGGGGCACCGACCAACATGTTCCCTTCCATTTCCCCTTTTCCTTAGTCCCTTGAGTTGTAATTAAAACTTCCAGAAAGTGAGAAGCTGTTACTAAAAGAATTGTGCATTTATCAACCTGTGTTTCTTATTTTATTTTTTATATGCCATGCTGGGTTGGGTGTGTGTGTTTTTTTTTGGCAATTTGGTTTACAAAAAGGCTTTTCTGAATGTGGGACTTTTATTGTGATCTGAAAATTACACAGTTATAATAATCACAGAAACAAGCAACTTGTTCAGCAGCAGAACAATAATTATCTCTTACTGGGATGATTACACTCCCTAATTATATGTGAACTTATTCCCCTGAGGCAAAAAGTTTTAGAAATGTGCTCTTTTGTAAATTTGCCTTCCTGGATGGTCCTTTACATCTGTCAAAGAGCTTTGATTCACAGATGATCTTGGCAGCTTCTTTACAACCCTCCCAGTTAAGAATGAATAAAATACACGTGTCTGTATATTTGCCCCAACCCAGCAGTGTCTCAGGGACAGCTCCAACATACCCCATTCATTCCAAAAAAGAAACTGGATTGTTGGATATTTTCTTTTATAATCTGCCCTTTCTCTTGAACTCAGTAAGCAAGTTTGCACCTATAAGAATTCAAAGTATCTGTTAGCTTGTGCATATGGTTCCTGCAATATTTTGGGTGGGCTTGCCAACCTCCAGGTGTGTTGAGAAGAAGCAAACAACCATGATGTATTATGCCAAAAAAGTCTCCAAGGACTAGAAATTTCTTTTTCCAATATTCAGTTTCCTGGAAGCAATTCAAATGCCATCAACACCATATACGAAACGAGATATTACATGCATGGTTCATTGGTGTTGATGGCGTTTGAATTGCTTCCAGTAAACTGAATATTGGAAAAAATAAATTTCTAGTCCTGGGAAACTTTTTTGGCGTAATAAATCATGGTTGTTTGCTTCTTCTCAACTTCTATCCCGTGATCTCTCTCTTTGGTGTGCAACCTCCAGGTGTGGCCTGGAGACCTCACAGAATTACAACTGATCTCCAGACTATAGAGAAAATGGCTTTTATTTTAAGGTTAGTTGCTTTAAATGTCTTTTGATTTAGATCCTGTTCTTACTATAACTGTTAAACTAGTTCTGCAGGCTGTTAAAGTAGTGTACATCTTAGTCTGTAGGAGCAAGCTAGGCTCATTAAGCTGAAAACATTACTTATTCACCACTGACCCATCTGAAATCAATAAAAAGCCCTCACCTTCCTCAAGTTTTCTGGAAACAACTCAAATGCATTACTTAAATTAATATTATTAAATTTACTTACTGATGAAGGAGACTCAACAAAACCATGGTGGTATATCAGTCTTCTTTCTAAAACCCTGATCCTTGATATGTTGACTGGAAATTAATCCCTTTGGGTTTTTTTTCAAAAAATAAATTTTCTTCAAAAAATAAATTTAGAATTGGTTTTAAGTCATCATGTGTGATGACTGATACTCAGTGTGGCAATAATTAAACATTAAGAACAATATGTATGTTTACTGGCTTGGTCCAGTTCATTGACCATCATTCAAAGATGGGTCTATAACTGCTTTATAAATCCAGGAAGTTCAAACAACTTAGTATTGCTTTTGCGCCAGAATCACAGACCTCTTCTGATTACAGCTTGTAAGAGATTAATAGCATTTGGGGCATACCTAATGGCTATTTAAGAGATCACCTGTATTTCCTTATACTTTCCCTTTCCATTCCATCTTAGGTGCTTCTGCCTGTATTGACATTCTACCACCTTTCTAGTCAGCAAAGCAAACAGCTTTGCATTTTGTATGCACATGTGTGCATCATATTCTGTCCCTTACAAGGCTGTAGAGTAGAGAAGTGTGAACTAAGGGAGCAATCCTAAGCAGGTCAACTCAGAAATGAGGCCCTTTTTATCCCATTGGGCTTACTCCCAGGAAAGTGTTATTAATATTTGGGTCCCAAAGAATAAATACTAAAAGTGACAGCAGTAACCTTGATGTTCCCTTCATAGGCAAGTACTGGTTCCTCAACGGCTGCCCCTAGACAATGAAAAGGTCACAATTAAATATTAATCCAAGAATCTTTTCCCGTTAGGGCACTCCTGCACCAAAAATCACTGGTATTAAATGTGTTGGCCTGGCATGGGACATTAGGGAGAGTTTGGCTATTTAGCTGGTATATCAACAACCTAACTCATCAGCAGATACCCTGGGCTGTTCAATGCTGTGTCGGGCTAGGCATTGGAGTACCCCAGGTTATTAGTTCTGGGGGATTTCAATGTTCATGTCAACAATGCAGCATCTTCTCATGCCAGGGACCTAGTGTCATCCATGGAGGCTCTGGGACTCTCCCACTTTGTATCAACTCCCACGCATCAAGCAGGCTGCATGCTGAATTTGATTTTGGGGTTGGGGATAAATGTGGATCTGATAACTGCAGATGCAGTGCCATGGTCAAACCGCTTTGCCCTAAAGGTCCAGCTGGGCACATCAAATCCTCCTTGTTTAGGCAGAAAGTGCATTTATGCTCACCCATGGAGCTAAATGGACCCTGGTCAGCTTCAGGATGCTCTGCAGGATTCAATGCCCCTTTGTAGTTCATTAGATGTGCTGGTGTGACCAGCTCTCTGAAGCCATCGACAAAATTGTCCCCTGGCACCCTCTCCACCCTCGAGCCAAAGCAGCCACATGGTACACCTTGGAGCTGCAGAGGATGAAGGAAGACCTGAGATGGCTAGAGCAAGGGTGGCAGTGTGCTCATGATGAAGTGGCAAGAACATCTTATAGGACACTTATGAGAACCTATGAAATAGCAGCGAAGACTGCTAAGAAAGAGTTCTATGCGGACACCACTACATCTGTGAACTCACACCCGGCCCAGTTATTTAGAAGTATTTGGTCATTGACCACACTGCTGCAAGGCAGACAAAATAGTAGGGAACTGGCTATTGGTTGTGAGGCATTTGCAAGTTATTTTGCAGATAAAATCATGTTGCTTCGCCAGGACCTCCCAACCACATTGATACAGTAAAGGAACTGAAAGCTCCTTGTCTATCTTCAGGTCCAGTGCTGGACCATTTCAACCAACTCTCCCAGGAGGAAGTCAACAAGATCCTGGCAGCTGTGAGGCCTACCACTTGCCTTCTTGATCCATGTCCATCTTGGCTAGTTAAAACCTGTGGGGATGGTAATTGGGTCCCCCTGGGAGAAATTATCAACTTGTCCCTTTCCTCTGAGACAATCCCAATGAGATTGAAGGAGGCTGTGATTTGTCTACTCTTTTTAAAAAAATCATTAGACCCTTCAGCCAACTACCACCCAGTTTTGAATTTACCATATCTGGGGAAGGTAGTTGAGAGGGTGGTGTCTGAGCAGCTTCAGGCCTTCTTGGATGTCACTTCCATCCTTGATCCCATTCCAGTCTGGTTTCCGCCCTGGCCATGGGATGGAGACAGCACTGGTTGCCCTCACAGGTGACCTTTGGAGACATCTGGATTGGGGTGGGTCAGCACTGCTCTTGCTTTTAGTCCTAACAGCAGCATTCAGCATGGTTGATTACAATATTATGACCCATTGCCTCACTGACATAGGAGTTTGGGGGACTGCCCTACAATGATTTTCCTCCTTTCTCCACGGTCAGGGACAGAGACTGACACTCAGCGAGAGGGTCTCCCCACAATACCCACTAGAATGTGGAGTGCTTCAGGGGATGATCCTCTTGCCAATGTTGTTTAACATCTATATTCACCCCCTCACCTAGTTGGTCCAGGGGGCTGGGCTGGGTTGCTATCAGTATGCTGATGACACCCAGCTCTATCTGTTGCTGGACAGCCACCCGGGTTCTGTCCCAGAGAGTTTGGACAGGACCTTGGAGGTCGTGGTTAGGTTACTATAGCAGACTTGGCTGAAGTTAAATCCTACAAAGCTGGAGGTCCTGTACCTGAGCTGAGGGGAGTAGATTTGGGAATCAGGCTCCCTACCCAGAAAGGAGCACAATTGGTGCTGGCCCAGAAGGTGAGGCATGTAGGGGTGACTCTGGATGTCTCACTTTCTGTGGAGACGCAGGTCACCACAGTTGCCAGGTCTGCCTTTTATCATCTTTGGCAGATCAGGCAGCTAGTTTCCTATCTCTCCCCCCAGGACTTGGCTACAGTGACCCATGCAATGGTCACTTCCAGGGTCGATTACTGTAACTTGCTTTACATGGGCTTACCCTTGAGGCTGATCTGGAAACTCCAGCTGGTGCAAAATGCAGCAGCATGCCTGCTGACTGCAATGTCTGTGCAGGCACATAGCCAGCCGATGCCTCATCAATTACACTGGCTATCAACTGAGTACCAGATTCGTTTCAAGGTGCTGGTGTTGTTGACCTTCAAAGCCCTATGTAGCCTGGGACCAACATATCTAAGGAACCGCCAGAGAGCCTTGCACTCCATGGACCACCATTTGCTGCTTGTGCCTGGCCCAAAGGATGTTTGCTTAGCCTCAATTAGGACCAGGACTTTTTCTGCCCTAGTGGAACATGCTCCCAAATGAGATCAGGGTCTACTACAGTTTGGCAGGGCCTGCAAAATGGAGATGTTCCACCAGGCCTTTGGTTGAGGCAGTGGGCAATCTGGTAATGTTATCCTGCCATTAATAAGATCTTTATGGTTCAGCTGTGGCCCAAACGCGTCCAGATATTAGGACCACTGAACGTATAATCTGTTGCAATGCCTACCTTTTACCTGTTTTAATTGTTCTGGTATTTATTTCTTTAACTTCTTTAATGATTGTAATTTATTGTTATGATCTGCCCTGAGCCTGCTCGCTGGAAGGACAGGATATAAATTGAAATAAATAAATAAATAAATAAATAAAACAGTACAAAACACTATGCAATAGATAAATTATACTGAGAATGCAGACAGAGTAAAGACAGAGTTAAAGTTTATTGAAGGAACTAAGAAAAGCAGATGAGCTAGGGAATCAAGCAGTCAAAATAATATCAGGCACACAGTGGTAATCCCCAACAGTAGAATGCTTACATGAAGAGTGAGTTATTCCAAGCACTGACACTGACTTGTCCAACATATTATACTCAATCTCTCCTACTTGGGAGGTTTTCAGACAAAGGCTAGATGGCCATCTGACAGCAATGCTTATTCTGTGAATTTAGGCAGATTATGAGAGGGAGGGCAGGAAAGGTCCTTCTTCTGGCCCTTTCTTACATGCCCAAGGAAATGCTGATCACCACTTTGGGGTCAGGAAGCAATCCTGGAGGGGGTTTTTTGCCATCTTCTGGGCATGGAGCAGCAGTCACTGGGAGTATAGGGGGGAAGGTATTTGTGAATTCCCTGCATTGTGCAGGGGGTTGGACTAGATGACCCTGGTGGTCCCTTGCAACTCTATGATTCTAAGAAGGGAAAGGAGGCAGGAGGTCAAAAAGATAGAGAGATAGGTGAAGGAAGGGCTGTAGCTCCCTATCAGAGCACTTCTAGCAAAGTCTAAAATCAAAAACTCCAGGGCACTCAAGGATCCAGGAAGGTAACTCAAAAGCAAGGCAAGATCCATGGGACATTGATGCAGACAGGAATTTAAGACTGCTGCACAAACATGGGTGTTTTGGTGCATTTGGAGAACAGATTCTGTTTCCAATTATAGACTAAGAAGCTTGGATCAAAAGCAAAAGTTTCTGCTGCAAGAAGGTGCAAAAGAGAAAGATATTCTACTGGATTAGCCAGGGGAAGGAGGAAGTTTTAAAGTTCTGGGAATAATTCCAGAGGGGTGGCTTCCATCATGGGATAAGTGTGTTTGGAGGCAGTGATGGTCGTTACCTCATGAAACTGGGTAATTCAAATTATACTACTGGAATCATGTGACCTGTTTGTGGGAGATATACTGTAGGCATAGTTGTTCCCCAGCTGCATAATTGATGGTCTGATACCAAGAAAGTATTCTATTTTCCCAAGAACTGTGATGAGATTAGGCTTAGTCCCATGCACATTCAACCCTCTGTAGTGAAAATAGCCACAAATCCTGTTTGTAGGACCAGTCTATCATGCTGAAGATTTGGTCCTATCCTCAAAATGACAATATGAATCAAAATGGAGGCAGCTTAGCAACACATGCGGATGTGTAATTGTGGATTAGTCCTAATAAAACACAACAGTGTGGTCACTTCAAATGTATGAGAGAAAACCTGCCATGAATTGGTACAGCAGTTCATAAATTCTAGCTCTTGATAGAATTTAGGGTGGAAATTTAGGCACAGAATATTGAAAATCCCAATATTTGAGATACAGGTAAACATTTGCCAAAATAAGCAGTTTTATTGTCAATTTTACCACCTCTCTCTTTCTAGCTTGTGGAACTAGATAGATACCTTATTTGGAAAACATCCACACTTCTTTCACTGAACACCTTATTTAGAAAGTGCTCAGCAATCCTCATATATCTATGACTCATACTCTATCCAATCTGTTTCCTCTTAACTTTAAGCTATAGTCAAATGAAGGATAAGGCTCCTAACCTAAGGTTGAGTTCAGACTGGCAGTTTGGCCCAATATAGGCACGTCTCAGAAACATTTCATCATCATCATCATCATCATCATCATCATCATCATCATCATCATCATCATCATCATCCCTTTATTGGCATTGCATTGTAAAAGGGGAACATTAAATGAATACATTAATATTATGAGTTAAAATATCCTACGGTTACAGTATATTGCTTCGTATAAAAATGGCGACGTAAAAATTTTGCCACTGACTTGGTTATATTGTCAGCAGTGTTGTTAAGTAAAAACAACAGTTTTTATGCATCAGGAAAATCCATAATGCTGGATAAGACTGAAGATAAAATACTTTGTCTGATATTGTCATAAGAAGGACATTCTAACAACACATGGGACACTGTTTCAGTAGTTGCATTTAAACAGGGGCAATGTCTATTGATGTGGTATACCTTGAAATCTTCCAGTTAAAATCACTGACGGTAAAACATTAAGCCTGGTAAGAGAGAAAATTCTGCAGATTTTTGGAGTTTGTAATTAGTAAAAATAACTTTCAGAAACATTTCACAAATGGATTAAAGGGCCAGTTCACACAGGCACAGCTGTCAGGCATTCCCCAGCCGTACTCAACCCGTCTTGTAATGCTTCCCTCCCAAGTTTAAAAAGTACCAGGTGGAATTGGTAGCAAACGCTGGAGAGCGCGTTTATCCCACTTCCAGAAGTGTGAACGTGAACAAGCTGATCTGGTAGGAATGCGCTTATGCACATGAGCACATAAGCGCATATAACTGGATCAAAGAAAAAAAGCCGCTTACAGCCGCACCTCTGATGGGGGTGGACCAACATTTTGAACGTTCCCTTGCGTGTCCTTCCTGGTATGGTCCCACATCAGTCAGTGCAGTGTGACCAGGAAAACCCCGGAACAGGTTGTGCTGGGTCTTTTTGCCATGACTCCCTGGCACTTCAAACTGCCTGTCTGACCTCAGCCTAAGCATGTTTATTCAGAAGTATTGAGTTTGATGAAGCTTGCTTCTCACTGAATATGTATTAATTTTGTTACGTGAAGTAAGCAACAGTTACGTGAAGTCTAAGACTGCACTCTTAAAAATATTTGCTGGGAAGGATGGGATTGAAAGGCCTGAACATGTTGACATACCATAGCCTTGTCAGCAGATTGCATATGATATTATTTGTGCATGTACATGCAAAGGCCAGACGTAAATACTGTTGTGACTCAAAAGACCACAAGGCCAATGTGTTTGATGGCTAGGGCATTGGATATTTTGCAAAGAAGGTAGGGAGAAGGAAGCTGTGGTCCTGTCTCATGTCATAATTAGTGGGGAGCATGTTAAACCACTTCAAAACAGCTTATACAGTCTAACAAGAGCAATCTGTCTTCATGGTTATTCAGCATATCCTGATCCTAAATAGAGACATTGAGCATAAAAGAGTCAAGACTTTCTTGCAGTCTTGTCTGGGCTGTTTATTTATTTATTAAAACAAACCATTCCCTGTGGTGGTTACATGTATGGAATGGAGCAAGTCACAGTGTTTGGCTGATACCACAAAATTATTGCGTATTGCTGCCAAGAGCCACCATGGGCCACCTGACAAAGAATTCCTCTGCCCCTTCACATGATCCAGACCCAACCCAAACATCATATGACAACAAATCATGGTTTGGATCCCAAGCAACACAGATGGAGTCATGCTACAGGAAGGCAACTTCCTTGCTTCCTTTTCCCACTGTGGCTTTCTGTTCCTGTCCAAATTTGTGTCCCTGTGGATCATAGGGCCTCCCCTAGGAACACTATGAAGGCAAAGTGGGATTTTCAGTGGGAGAGGGGATCATCAGAAATTGCCCTGATTTCATCTGCCAATCAGTTAAGAAAACACTTTAAAATAAGAAATAAGTAATAAATAGCAAGATTAAACATACAGCTAAGCAAAGAGAACTTAAATACCACCAAAAGCATGAAGGACTTCATCTAGCACCTATCTAAATGAAACAAATGGTGGTACCAGATTAAGATGAATTCTCTAACACAGAAAGGGCACTTTCCTTGGATCTGTCTCCTACCTCATTTCAAAACTAATGGGCAGGTTCTTGTGGGGAAAGTAGACCAAACATTTCTTGTTAGCGGAAATCAAATCATATACAGTCCAACCATTTCTGAACAGCCTCCAGCTACTCCACACCTGTCCCCATAATTATCAGAGAGTTTTGATAGTCATTCCACTAGCAGTGTTACATAAGCTTCTGAGGTCTGCTCAGTGTGAACTGCCATTCCAAATCAAGGCAAAATAGTGCATGCCAACTAGAGGTTTATAGTGTGTGTGAATGTGTGTGTGTGTATAAAACCACAGAACAGTTAGGCCACCAAGAGGAGAAGACAGTTCTTTTTTAAAAAATAGTTCTGCCAATCCAAAGTCTTCTTTGCATTCCAGACAACTTTAGGTTTTCATGTGACTTTGCAGTCAAGCTGGTCAACTGAAAGAGAGAGAATACTAGAAACGATTGGTGACACCATCCTTCTGCAAACACTCTTGTTTTCCCGAATGTATCCTGAAGACTACATGACTGTTTCCCAAAGCCATTAAAAATAACTGCTATTCCAAGTGAATTAAATGTGGCTTTTCATTCTCTTCTGCTATTTACAATCAAGACTTTCTTCAACTCTCTTCACAGAATTATGAGAACTAAACCACAATTGAAATTATGCTATTAGAAATATTTTGAGTGGTTCCAAGAGTGCTTCCAACCTGGGAAGGAAAAAATTGCTTTTGTTAATTGGGATATAGCAGGTTTTGGCTGTTTAAATTATTTTATACATAAGGGCAATATTTTGACAAAATTAGAAATACAGGGGAAACTTGGCGAAAAAATACCCTGGTTTAGATATTTACAATTTAGTAATATGTTACAAAAACTAAAAAATCAAAACATTTTTTCCACTCCCATAACAGAATTTGAACGTCTGCTAGATAAACAACAAGGAGAGCTAAAAGTTCTGATTTCTAAGATTTATAGTCTGTTAATTGTGCAGAGAGACAGTTCCTGGATGTTGAGTCAAAAACAATGGCACTTAGACTGTAATCAAGGATTTTCCAATGAGACATGGAAAGAAATCTGGTCCTTACCTAACTTTAGGTCACCAGTGTTGTATTAAATTTAATACCTTTAAGGTACTGCACAGGTGGTATGTAACTCCTACAGTTCTTCACAGAATTAATCCTAGCATCCTAACTAAGTGCTGGAAGAACTGTCGTCAATTGAGAGATTACGCTCATTGCTGGTGGCATTGCCCTATTATACAAAGTTTCTGGACACAAATATTAACGCAAATTGTAGTAATTACTGGTGTTAGTCTACCTGTTACTCTGGAGGCTATAGTTTTGGAAATGGGCTTACTTACAATTGACAGTGTATGTATTAAAACACAACTTGCTGTATTACTTGCTGTTGCTAGAATATCGATAACCCAATATTGGAAAAAGAAAGAGGTCCCTACTCTAAGTTGTTGGCAACATAAGCTGTGGGAATACTATGTACATAGTCGATTGCAAAAAATATAGCAAATAAAAATGTACAGAGTAAACAGAAGTTATTCCATGCGGTTTGGTCTTCAATTATAGAGTGCTTGATGGGTAATGAAAAATAGTTCCAAAAAACACATATTATAACAAGATTCTGTATCTTTGAAAAAAAATAGATTAATGTACCTTGTTGTTAAGGTAAATTATAGACTTACTATCCTGCATCATTGTATATTTTATAATTTGGCAAATATGTTTGGTATTGTGTAGAAAAGCATTGCATTAATATTCTGTTGAGATGTTAATAGAAATAAAATCAAGTAAAAAAAAGAAATATTTTGAGCGATATGTTCTTTATCAATCACAAGCAAAGAATGGAACAAAAAGAACAAAAAGAAAATAAAGATCATTAGTCGTAGATTTTCCGAGTTGTGTGACCGTGGTCTTGGCATTGTAGGACCTGATGTTTCACCAGTAGCTGTGACTGGTAAGCACCTTGACACAGAGAGTACTCCATCTTTCTGTTATACCTCTGAGGATGCCAGTCAGCTACTGGCGAAACGTCAGGTCCTACAATGCCAAGACCATGGTCACACAACTCGGAAAATCTACAACAACTAATGAACTCTGGCCATGAAAGCCTTTGACAACAAAATAAAGATCCATTCCCATGAGGGTGCTGTCCCTGCTGGGGTCTTCTTCCCCATGCCCAATACATACCATTCAATACTGTTGCATTTCTATAACACTATTCAACTGCTATTTAAAAATAATAATAACAAGCCCCCATAGCAGCGAAGAAAATGGCTGCTGTGACACCCAAGCCTCACAGGAGTCCATTTTCTGGCTGTGGGGCAGGCTCTGCTGCCTCCAGTGCTGGTAGTGGGGAGAAGCCTCTAGCAGGGTCACTGCCAGCATGAGAGGTCTGAAGATGACTTCCTCTCTTTTTCTCCATCCTTTCCCACTTCTGCAGCTGGGAGGGGGGCAATTAAAAATGTTCCTGAACTTTTAGGACCCCCATCCCCCAAAAAATGCCTGGGGGAAATCCCAAACCAGTGACAACACTTCCAAAATCAGGATAACAAAAATAGCACCCTGACTGAAATCTGGATCTGAAATTATGATGACATTTTTTGGCATCTCTCCCTCCCTCTGTTACACACACACACACACACACACACACACACACGAGAGAGAGAGAGAGAGAGAGAGAGAGAGAGAGAGAGAGAGAGAGAGAGAGAGAGAGAGAGAGAGAAAACCAGCAATGATTGTATCCTCAAGTAATCTGTATTTTTCACTTTCCCTGTTTTTCTTTTAAGTGTTCACAGTAACTGCGAGGCAATTTGCCCGCTTGACAGCCCAGACATTTTCCCATGCATTGTGGAGGAGGAGGCGTCTAGTACCAGGTTTCATTGGAAAACCGACTTTCAAGTGCAGCCTGTCAGATTAATCACTGAGTGACTTAAAACAGAGGCTCTTTTCATGGTGCTGCCACCACCCTACTGCCTTTAACACCTACCCATGGGTCTGTTCATAGGTGTTTTTTAAATTTTTAAATTAATTCTATAAAACCCACACACCCCCGGCATTGTAATGTAGCAGAACTGATTGACCATCCTGAAACCGGCTAGTGAGATGTGCTTTAAAACTGCTCATTAATGCAACCATAAAGTCAAGTGGTAAAAATATTCCGGGATGATGTTTCTATTTGCTTTATTATCTTTGTCAGTCTCTTTGTTTGCCCATGATGAAGGTTCAGTCACTAGTTAACAGTTTCTGGACTATTTACTGATCAGGTATAATAGGCTGGCTTACAGCTTGGGGATGCTTTTAAATCATTTGTTGCTGACATCATTCACTCTGCACCTATCGCCTCTGCAATGAATAGACAGCAAGGAAACTTCATGTCACAGACAGATTGAGCACGGGCTGTAATTACTGCTAATGAAATCAAACAAGGACTTGCTGATTTTTTCTGGCTCAGCAGCTTTCTCTTTTTTGCAGACCGTTGTCCAATCACATGATTCCCCGTACCAAGTGATACTGCTTATCTCATGAACTAGCATTCCAAAACCAGACCTGGCTTCAGCAGTACCAGAGCTCATACAGCAGTGCGTAAAGCAAAGTGATAACGGATGCCGCCGAGCTGTTTGCCAGAATGGAGAAATAAATGGGGTGGAGGGTTGACTGGAAAAGTGTGGTCTTTTTTCCCCACTAAGACGGCTTTCCCATCTTGCTTTATTCAGACAGTGCAGCTGTGCTCCGGCACTCACTGAGAAGATCACGCCTGCACTAATACACACAAAAAATGTACGAGATGGTATCAAATAGACGGCCAGATGAAGTCTGGCCTGTCGGCCACACCAGCGGTTCTTAATGTTCCCAGGAGTACATGGCCTGGCTTTCTCAGGCTCCGGGCTGATTAATACAACAGCTAACGCCGAGGCCACTTTGTGTCTCTGGCTTGGGGTGAACAGGGATTAAGGGAAGAGGCTGACAGCTGCCTCACCACTGGGAGTGAAAGGGGCCAAGACAGAACCCACTTGGATGAAAAAAGACTTCCATTAGGGAAAATGTACTGAAGGAGTCACATCTTTCGATAGTGTTTCTATCAGGACATGAGTTTGCACTTCTGCATTTTTGTCCATGACATATTTTGTGTAAAGCACTGAATAAAAGAACAAACAGACAAGTCCTCCGGCAGGCTACAATATGCTTAGCCGTGTCTCTTCTGACACGCTTTGAACATTTTTAGAAGAAGAAATTATTATTATTTGACACCGGGAATGTTCTTAAGAGTTTACAAGACAGGAATTTCACAAAAGGCCTTGTGTTCTAAGCAATTTGTAACAAGATGCAGACAGGATCCAACAGCACAGGAGCTAATTTTTTTTTAAGAAGATGGCAAAATGGTATACATGAAAGGTGTTTAATGTGGCTGTCACTTTTTAATGAAAAACTAGGAAAGAAAGTCTAGTTCTGAGATTGGTGGAACATCTGATTCCTTTAATTAAAAATATCCCATTGGGACCATTACTAGCAGCCGAGCAGGTCCCTCCCCTGTGCAACCTCCATACTTTTCAGTCAGTCGCATAGGAACCCGTTTAAATAAAAGGGAGTGTCACAGAAGCAATGCTTGACAGATTGCGTCCTGCTTTTTCTGTACTATCATCATCATTCCAGATCTTTTTCAGATTCATTTGTGTTCAATGCACTCTAATCCTATGCGTGATTACACTGAACTAAGTCCCCCTTTGTTCAACAGGGCATCCTCCCAGGGAAGCAGACATAGAATTGCAGTCTTTGTCCCAAATCAGGGTGCACAAGATCGAAATCTTGGATTATTGTCATGCCTTCCCCCTCTCAAAGGTCTGGTGCTGGTTTACAATTTACCCTTCTTCGATTAGGGGTAGGCAGAGAAGAATGTCATTCATGTTGATATATGTCTGGGAAGAAGGAAATCATATTACTTGTAAATAGTAAGTATAAGGCAGAAATAAAATAATTCTAAAAATTAATTCTTCCGGCTCACATACTTCAGTTCCCAACTCATCTGCTGACTGTGAATTTTCCATTTGAAAACATGGTACTGTGCCTTTATTGGTGTGCAGAGGATTACATGTATAAATCCCATAATTGTTTGCACAAGTAATAATGTGCACAGCATTCACAAGCAACATGGGCATGCATAAATGTGCACCAGATCGAGGTTTCTTCCAAATTGGATGCTAAACTGCAAATTCCAATTAATTTACCTTTTTTTAAAAAAATACAAATTTTAAAGAATTGATACATTATGTATATATTTTCTCTTTTTCTTTGCCTTTTCAGTAGGGGTGGTAAATGTTTCCCACAGGATGGAGGAAATTACTTAAAACTCATAAAAGAAACTGAATGTAATTCTTTATTGAAGCAGAGTCACAAAGGGGAGAAAGTATTTCATGCCCCTCCGAGATTTTTTTCTTTGCTGTAATAAATGCTTGTTTTATTTTTGATCATTAATTATACTGATAGGAATGTAACGATACATTGTGCTTTCTTCTGTAGGCCTAGAACATCTATAATGTTTTTCCCTCACCACCTTTTCTAATATGCTAGCTGTTTTATATGCCAAGACCTACAAAGCAAGGGCTAAATTCAACAGTGGTATAATATATGATTTTGCTAAGCACATGACTATAATAGGAAATACGTTAGATTGAAAAAAAGACTGTTAGGAGACTGTTAGGCAAATGACAGTTTCCCTTGAAGAAACAAGGAAAACAGCCATCTGTGACGGAAGCTGACATGTTGTACTAATGCAGAAACACAATATAATAGGGAAATACGGTTCTTTGTTCAGATCCGTTTCCTATTAACACTTAAATGTTGTGCTTGCACATGCCATTCCCCGAGGACAATTTGTCTGGCCTTAAATGAATAACAGTGGGATACATAAAACTGTTAGATTAGAAAGGAAGGGAAACCTAGGCTTTTTTTTTCATGAATCACAGAAGTAACATAAGGACTGTCTTGCCAGTGACCAACACCACTTTTACAAGTGAAGAACACAGGTAGGAGTTGAGCAATTGGGTCTCAATATTTCAGTGTCCCCAGTATTAAGGAGATAGGAAATGAGGAAAAAGGGAAATACGTGCAAACTGATTCTATGTATGTTTACTTGAAAATAAGACTTACTTAATTCAGTGGGACTCACAACTAAGCACAGGCTAATCTAAGAATTCACACACCCATTCCTGTGACAAAATGCTTAATGCTGGTGGATAGGGTTGCCAGCTCTGGGTTGGGAAATACCTGGAGATGTGGGGGGTGGAGCCTGGGAAAGGTGGGGTTTGGGGAAGGAGGAACCTCAGAGGCATATGATACCATAGAATCCACTCTCCAAAGCAGCCATTTTCTCCAAGGGAACTGATTTACTTGTCTGGAAACCAATTGTAATAGTGGGAGATCTCCAGGTGCCACCTGGAGGATGGCAACACTATCAGCTGAATATAGCCACAATACCAGCAGCAGTCTTGCTTATATTTACGCTCAAGCCCCTTTTCAGTGTTAAGTTCTGAAGTCAATGAGACTTGGGTTAGTCATGATTAACCTGCCACATTGGTTTCAGTGAGACTCAAGTGCAACCGGTTCCTTCAGTCTCACAAAGTACTAGTCATGTTGTATGTGGTGGATGAGATTTGGCTGGAGTTAGAGAAACAAGACGGTCTCTCTGTTTGAAAAAGAATGCATAAATAATTCAATTATGTCCTGACCTGGATAGCCCAGGCAAGCCCGACCTTGGTCAGATCTTGGAAGCTAAGTAGGGTTGACTCTGGCAAGTACTTGGGTGGGAGACCTCCTTGGAATACCAGAGGCAAGAGGTGGAGGTAGGCTTTATTCAGCCACCTCGCTGAATATCCTCCAGGCCCCCAGTAGGGGTCAGTCACCAGAGGTTGCCATGACTTCCAGGTGCACACACACTCACACGCACATGGACATGCACATATAAGGTTGTCAGCCTCCAGGTGGAGCCTGGAGATCTCCCACTTTTACAAGTGATCTCCAGCTAACAGAGATCAGCTCCCCTGAAGAAAATGGCTGCTTTGAAGGGTTGGCTCTATGGCACTGTACCATGCTGAGGTCCCTCCCCTCCTCAAACCCCACCTTCTCCTGGATCCACCCCCAAAGTCTCCGGGTATTTTCCAACCCAGACCTGGCAACCCTATGCACATATGAAAAATGCCAAAAAAAAATTACCCTAAAAATAATTCAGTTATGCACCAATTTTTTCTGCTCTCACCATAAAACAAAACGGGATAAAGTGGAAATTACAGTCAAACATAAAGGAATAAATTCAGAATTACACCAGTAAACCCAATCCTATATATATTCCTAAACTATGAACTAGGTCTTGAACTGAAAGCAGTTCTCCACACATATTCACTCAAATAAAGTATGTCCACGGTCACCAGGTAGGGGAAAATGACATGGAGAACCTCTTATGTGGAAAATTAACAATTTAGGCCACCTCCTTGTCAAGATACTACAGGGCAGGGCTTTTTTCTGGGGGAACGTGCCAGAATGGAGTTCCAAAACCTCTTCAACAGAATTCTTTTAAAGATGTTTAAAAGTTCATGAGCTTTCAATATACAGATTGAAAAGTTCATTTCCCTCTTGAGAGTTCTGGCACCTCTTTTTTTTTCTTTTTTTTTCTTTTTAAGAAAAAGCCCTGCTACAGGGTGTATCTTTCTTACTGATCTGGACCTATAGCTAGATCAAGGCTGTAGTAAGTTAACAGAAAGCAAAACACAATATTTTCCAGAATTAAGCTGGACAGTTATCCACATCCATACAGGGGTTTCCTGATGCTCCATCTTGGTTTATACACCCATCCATTAAACCTAATTAGAAAGCAGCCACAGACTGTGCACTAGAAGAGACATGATTTAAGTCCATCAACACTCCTAATATCAGCAACAATCCCTATTATCAGACCCTTGATCCTGATTAACGACTCTGCTTATTTTGACCCAGTCTTGCTTCCTGAGGATACTTTAGGGAAAATATCTTGAATTTTGTGTGAGTGCTTACAAATTGGGATTTCCGGCTCCAGGTTGGGAAATTCCTGGAGATCTGGGAATGGAGCCTGGGTAGGGAGCTCAACAGGGATGTGATGTCATAGAGCCCACCCTCTATAACTGTCATTTTGCCCAGGAGAACTGATCTCTGTTGTCTGGAGGGCAGTTGTAATTCCAGGAGAACCTCAGCCCCCACTTGGAGGTTGGAACCCTTTTACAAATCCATGTGGTTCGGTGTTTTAGTACATAGAGCAGCGTCTTGCAATTATGAGTGTGGAAGAGCCTCGTGCTTTGTTGATCTGTACTTTCTCTTCCTTTCTCTGTCATTAACTGATAGCTTGTAATTGATGGTTTTATATTTACTTGCAGCTGTTCTGTAATATGTATGGTTAGATCCAGGGGTCTTTTTGTAGAAAAATAGCTGCAGGAGCTCATTAGCATATGGTATGTTAATGAGCTATTAGGCTCTTATCATATGCCATGCCCCCTGACATCACTGGAAATGATGTCAGAAGGGGAAGCAAAAGGGGGGGAGGCATCTTCAAAAGCCTCCCCTTCCCTTCCCCAGCTGGTCTGGGTGGGGGAGCTAAGAGAGAAGGGGTTTAAAATTTAAACTCCTTCTCATGAGAGTTGGGCCACAGAAGGAGGAAAGAGAGAGAGTAGAGAGAAGGAAAGAAGGAAGGAAAGAGGGAAAGAAAGAGAAGGAAAGAGGAGGGAAAGAAAGAGAGGGAAGAAGGAGGGAAACAGGGAAAGGAGGAAAAAAGAGAAGAGAAGGTGGGAAAGAAAGAAAGAGGGAAAGAAAGAAAGAAAGAAAGAAAGAAAGAAAGAAAGAAAGAAAGAAAGAAAGAAAGAAAGAAAGAAAGAAAGAAAGAAAGAAAGAAAGAAGAGAGAGAGAGAGAGAGAGAGAGAGAGAGAGAGAGAGAGAGAGAGAGAGAGAGAAGAGACGGAGGGAAAGAGGAAAAAGAGAGAAGGAAAGGAGGGAATGAAAGAAATTCAGGGGCAATTTGGCCCCATTATATCCTATGGGCCATTGAAGTCAATGGTGAAAACATAGGGTATATTCTGGGGGCTGGAGGGGAGGGGGTTTGAGGGAGAGGCTCCAAATTCACAGGATAGCTGATGGAGCCTCTCCCCAAGATACCCACCAAGTTTCAAGAACATTGGACCAGGGGGTCCAATTCTATGGGCCCCCAAACAGGTTGCCCCTATTCCCTCCATTGTTCTCTATGGTGGGAAAAAAGTTACTCCCCCCCCCCAGTTTTCAAACATAAATGCCCACAAGTTTTCAAACATAAATGCATTTTAGGAAGAATGAAAAACACAAATTTGAAATTGCTAATTTCTTTTTTAAAAAATTGTGAGAATAAGTAATAAAATCTCTGATTTTCTCTCTCCCAACAGAAGAACAAAAATCACAAAGCATTTTGGAAAATCCTGTTAATTGTGATGCTGAAATTTAAGTCTCTTTAATGTTTTTATTATAAAATATATAATAATTTTTCCTTCTGTATTTTTGCTATATTACCTACTTGGAGTTGTATATGCAGACACCACAAAACATCAGTCATGTGGACCCCCCCACACACAACCCAGTTGAAAAGAGCAAAAGCAAGAGTCCAGTAGAGTCCAGACTAACAAAATTTGTGGCAGGGCATGAGCTTTAATGATTTCATTAGTCTTGAAGGTGCTGCTGGACTCTCACTCTTTTCTACTGCTACAGACAGACTAACACAGCTACCCATCTTGATCCCCCTCCACACAATACAGTAACAGCAGAGCTTAAAATCAGAACACCACATATGAGCCCGCCTTATACCTAACCAGACCACTGATCTGTCAAAGGCACTATTATCTACTTTGACTGAAAGCCAACTCTCCAGGGTCTCAGGTTGAGATCTTTCACATCATCTTTCCAACTGGAAGCACAAAGCATTGAACCTTAAACCTTCTGCGTGTAAAGCTCATTCTCTACCACTGATCCATACACACTTCCCAAAAGATTTTTTAACATACTTGAGCATGGGCCCTGTACATCTAACAGGAACCTCATCACATGATTAAAATTAAAAAATAACATGACTTTACATTCCCAATAAACGCCACACCCACCAGCCTTTATCTGACAAAGCACTTGGAGAATCATCAAGGGGACGTACTAGAAGGAAGGACAAGATTGCCCATTGGAAAAAATGGGAGAGAGTTGAAGGCCCATTGGAAATAATGAGAGCCTGGAATGTCAATTGACTTGCATGGGCTCCATGGGCCTTCAAGTCTTGCCCATTGTTTCCAATGGGCAATCCTATCCTTCCTTCTAGTACATCCCTCCACCACAACCTCCCTCTGCAGCCACACCACAAGTCCATTTCTGTGTTCGCCGGGCTTGCAACTGGCTTTCGAGTGAGTCAGACAGGGAGGAACCTGGGGTGAGAGCCAGGATTGGCCGTGGGGGGAATTTATCTCCAAATCAGAAAGAGGGACTCTGCATTGTGTCAGTAGTCGCTGGGCAGATCTGCTGCCAGCAGCTTGGGCGCAGATTTCAAATCAGAAGAGAAAATTGGTTCTGCTCTTGGTTCAGATCTCCCCCCCATAACTCCGATGAAAGAGGTGGATATATATCGGGGGAAAGTGCTGGAGCTTGTCATAGGCGATGCAAATGCCATGGCAAGTGTTAGAATCAGGGCTGCTGCGCCGTACCCCAGCTCTTCGGGGATTAAAATGTACTGAATAAATAACAGAAGGGCATGGGTGAGAATACCAGCAATGTCTTGTCACCAACAGTAAAGCCAGCTGGCAGGCCCTGTGTTCAGCCCTACGATCTCAGGCACACAAGGGGGGGGGGGAGAATTCGTCTCCCAGATCAAAGCCATGATTTCCCCATGTCTGACCTCTCTGCAGAGTCTCTTCTGTCAAGGCCTGCTGCAGCCTTGCCTTGCTAGTGCACTTGCAGCAGGAGCGGCGGCAGCGGGGCTCCTTTCCCTGGCTGCCCTCTGCTCCCCTCCTCTGGCACCGCTCTCTCACCCAGCTGCAGCAGGACCAGCATGGGGAAGGCTGGAGGAGGGAGGGGCCAGCAGCAGCACTGGGCAGATTTATAGCTGGTGAGGGGGCAGCTCTGCGCTGGGCTGGCCCTGGGGAAAAATGCACTGCTGAGAGGGGCTGCCTCCGGGGATAGTCAGGGAAGGTGGAGAGTCTGAAGAGTGGATGGAGGGAGTGGCGCCCTCACCCCATAGTCCAGGGTGCATCGGGGCAATCGGCTGCCTTTCAGGTGGCTCAGATGGGGCCCCAGAGAGACTCATGTTCTGCTCTTGGCCTTTGTGCAGAGCAGGATGCCAGGGCCATTGAAAGCCAAAGGCCCCTCGACGTACCCTTCCTTAGGCCCAAGGAGGTCCCTGAACTGACTCCATCAGCCGCATAGTGTTGCCGAGGTACGACCCAAAGGAGCCCTGGCCAACAAGGTAAACATGGGACTTGGCCAGTCTTGTGTCCCAGCGGCCAGCTTCAAGTCCCCATAGGGGTGTGAAAACAGGGCCTTGGGGGCTGCCCACAGAGTGGTGGCTCTTCCCTGCACCCAGTGGAGGCCTCAGGTGCAGCAGCTCCCAGCAGCCAACCTCCCCTCCGCCCTCAGCTCGATTCGCTGCCCTGCACCTCCCTGTTGTTCCCCTGAGAGGTGGTGAGGCAACCAACCGACCGCCCCACTCACCTGTGTGTTGCAGCTCCAGGGACAGCCCAACGTAGAGTCCTTTGGGCTGCAACGGCAGGAGGACATGCACCGCCACTGCAGCAGTGGAAAGAAGACCTCGCCATGGCCACCACACACACACCAGTCAAAGAGGGGGAGGAGGGAGCCATGAGGCGGGAGACTTCTTGACCAGCCACTCTTCCTTAGGCCCTGAAACCGCGCCCTTGCCTAGCCCCATCCCCCAGGGCTTTTCCGGAGTTGGCAGCAGCTGCTGGGCACCTCATAGTTGCTGGGCACCTGCTCTTTCTTTCTCCCTTCTGTCAGGGCACACGCTCTTGGGGGGGGACAGTCAGACAGAACCGCTCTGAGAGTCAGCTGGCAAGCAGGGCTGGTGTGCATCCATATCGTCAGGCCACCGCCCTCTGAACCTGGTGCCCATAGGCAGTTGCCTAACTTTGACTCTATGGGTGCACCAGCCCTGCAGCCACAGCCTGTAATGCCCAGTCCAGATCTTCCAGTCTGGAGTCAGACCAGCTGCCCAACATCAGATAGAGCTGGGTGTCATCAGCGTACTGGTGACACCCTAGCCCATACCTCCAGGTAATCTGGGTAAGGGAGCACATGTAGATGTTGAACAATATCAGGGAAAGCAGTGCCCCTTGAGGCACTCCGCACTCAAGCAGGTGTCTCCTGGACTGCTGTTCCCCTAGCACCACCCTTTGTCCCTGACCATGGAGAAAGGAAGCAAGCCATTGCAAGGCGAGCCTCTGAATACCCTGCTTAGATTGCTTCCCCTCCAATCCCTGTCCTCCCAAAATTCCACCCCCTAATCTCCAGCAATTTCCCAACCTGGAGTTGGCATCCCTATGCATGAGAAATTAATATACCAGATAGTTATCTTCACTAATGCATCTGGTTGGGAAATAGGGTGAGTACAGAAGAAGGAATGAATCTGGAATTATGAAAATAGGCCTAGACTGGAGACCATCTCTGTTTTCAGCTCTGAAATGTTCAAGGGTGTGTAGCTTTGACCTGAAAGTTAAAGCACGGGTCTTGTAGGATTCATGCCGAGAAATAACAGTGCTTATGAATACGGTAGATGTCTATAGAGGCAGCCTTATCAAAAAATAATGTGCTAGTAGGTGCTACATACATTGATCTGTGAACTGGTCCTTAGGTATATATGAAAAAGTTCAAAACATTTTTCCCCCTTATGACTTATGGAGTAAGGTTGCCAGGTACAGGATGAGAAATACCTGGGGATTTTGGGAGTGGAGCCTGAAGTGGGTGGGGGAGGGGAAGGAAGGGGAGAGACTTCAGTGGGGTAAAATGCCATAGAGTCTACCTCCCAGAGCAGCCATTTTCTCCAGGTGAACTGATCTCTTTTTTTTGGAGATCAGTTGTAATCCCAGATCTCCAGCTGCCACTTGGAGGTTGGCAAACCTACTTATGGAGCCTTTTCCTGCCATTTGAAAACTTCTGTTCTGAAGACTTCTGCACAACACAAGTGACAGGAAAAAGGAACAAAGTGCAGCAAATCAGCTCTTCAAAACAAGGCCTTTCATGCATGTGCAAGCAGGCCCATGCAACTGAGACATGTCTTTTCAAAGTAACAACTGCATTTTGTTTATTTATATACCATCCTTTCTCCAAGCATCTCAGGACCTATCAACATCAAAACAGTTAGATAAAACAATAAACAATTTAAAGAGCAAATATAATTTAAAAATTTAGCACAATTTAAAAACACCTTGTGTCCAACCCATGAGATATAAAAGCTCTCTGGAATAACTGTCTTACATTATATATATATATATATATATATATATATATATATATATATATATATATTACTGTTGTGAGTATTTTGTGCGTGTGTGTGTGTGTGTGCATGCACATGCGTGCTTGCAAGTCTGGAAGTCCTGGTGACTTCTGGTGACCTCTAGTGGAGCTAGGACATTTCAGAGAGGTGGCTTGATAACCTACCTCTGTGTCCCGGCCCTGGTATTCCTTGGAGGTTGGCCCTTCGAAGTACTTGCCAGGGTCACCCCTGCTTAGCTTCTGAGATCTGACAAAATTGGGCTTGCCTGGGCTCTCCAGGTCAGGGCACTGGTCTTACAGTCTTAACCACCAGGAGGCAGTTCCACAGGCCACTGAAAAATCCAAAACCTGGACAGTACAGAATATGTCAATGGAGCTGCCATCCTCCAGGTGGTAGCTGGAGATCTCCTGGGATTACAGCTGATCTCCAGGCAACAGGGATCTGTTCACCTGGAGAAAATGGCAGATTTGGAGTGTGTGCTCTATGGCATCATACCCCACTGAAGTCCCTCCTCAAGCTCCACTTCCGAATTTCCAGCTATTTTCCAACCTGGAGCTGGCAAACCACATTCTTAACCAGAGGAGGCACTGACATTGCCAATATAGTTTAGTAGTGGTGGCTTCAGAGTTGGGATTTTTTTCAAAAAAATCTGAACATTAGCTGGATCCTAATTGTGTTGCTTGGATGTCATTCAATCTACATTGTTAGTATATAGTTTAAATCTTGGCTTCCTTGGAGGTTTGTTGGTTTGTTTGTTTTGTACCCTTATTGGTAAGGGTGTATAAGTCATAATCTTTTTCTCGCACCCATCTGGATTGATATACTTCCAATTGAGTTCACTACTTCTGAAAAGTTTTAAAAATGATCCTCTGTTGGTAAATTGGTATAACCTGTCATGATTTATTAATTTGCTTCATCAATCTATTCGCTGTATTGCTTTCTCTTCTGTGCTGTGTCATGCCAATAAAGGTCTATGTATGTGTGTGTGTGTGTGTGTGTGTACCCTTATCTGTGCTACAAATGAGACCAAACTCAGGTGGTAGCACTGCTGTGGTATCTATTGGCATGCAGGAGAGAGTAATATATGGTCCTGAGGCAGATGCCAGGCATGCTTTAGGAATACTGACAAACAGTGTAACCGTGATGAGCAGAGGTGCATGCTTCTAAGCCCATTGACTTCTATGGATGTTACTGTGCTTAGAATTGCACTGTAAATGTTGTGTGTAACAAGTGACATGTAGATGTCATGATCTATTTCTAAAACCTGAGTGCACTTAGTAAATCTATATTTTGAAGGGTGGGAAGTTCAAGGAAGGAAAACAGGATTTCACAGAATAATATCAACTGACTGGCTACACATAAGCTGTTCTTATTTGCCTCATGAAACTGCTCTGCTCATGCTTCTTTATAAGTGATTATTAATACTAAATTGTTATTCACCTCATCATCCCCTCATCTTTTTAAAGTTTTACTCCTCTGTCAAAAGATATGTGTAACTATAATTGAAAAAATTGTTTCCTAACTTGTACTTGTTTCCGGGTTTTTTATAGTCAAGGGTTTCTTTGAACTTCAGGAAAGAAGTGGTGTCTTACCTGATTCATACTATATCAAGGAGTAGAGGCTTAATTAAATTTGGCCTGATTAGACTGGCTAGCTATGGTAGCGAGCTTAGTGGAGACTGATGGTTGTGAATTTGATTGGCAAGCACCCAGAGATGTGTGTTGGATAAGGAGCAGTCACCATCCAGATACTGTATTGTCTAATCCAGGTAGGCAGGTAGGCCTGCATGTTGCCTACAGGCACCTGAAATTGCCAGCAGGAAGAAATGGGGGGTGGGATTAGAGAGCATGCTGGCATTGTGCTGATGTGCTGACATTGCTTCTGGTAAAACCCAGAACTGATGTAGTGGACACTCTAGAATCTTCTAGAACTCTATGGTTTTACCATAGAACATTTGAAAACCCTCTCGCATCCAGTGATGCCACTTCTGTGATGCCAGGGGCGGCCGATTATGGCCTGGCTAATCTAAATCCAGGTGCCTTGGGAGGACACTCTCATTCCTGGTCATCAATGCCTGAACTTTCATGCTGTCCAGTGTGGGGCATGACCTTCTTGGGCAGCATAACTTTATAGGGTAGACCAAGGACAAGCAGTGAGCAGCTTTGCTGTCACGCTGTGCTTTAAACCAGGGTGGGAGTGCCCATACAAGTCCATTGGATAGTTTCTTAAGGTACACATACTAATTGGGGTTCTAAATATTTTACCGGTTGCAGTTCAACTATTTAAAAAACAAACATGTACAGTCTTAAAAAAGAAAGGCTCTGCGTTGGAGTCTAGTTTGTTTTAAATCTTAAATGGCCCAAAACCTTTGTAAAAGGTTAGTATACAAGGCCATGCCAAAAGGTCGACATTGTGCCTTATTAACAAAACAGGCAGTGCTGTGCAGTGAAGGGTCTGTCAAGCAAAGAAAGACAGAATGCTGTGGAAAACTAGACAGCCGAAGGAAGAGCACTGATGATAACATATTCTCCCCAGATGTCCTAGAAGTTGCACGGATAATAAGCACACTGAAAGAAAGACAGAACCTGGCTAAATACTATGGCAGGAGAGTCTGATCAGAGGATATTAAATACTACAGTGCTCTTTCAGGCTATCATAATTCACATTTATGGAGTCAGTGTCATAGCTGTGAGTCAAACAAGAAGTGAGTCCTTATCCTCCCACACATACAAATTCAAAGAAAAGATTTTGGATGACAGTGAGAATCTCTTGTTTCCACCTGCTTTGACCTCTTCTGTTGAAACATGAATTCCGGTACAGGAAAAAGTAAGAGCCATTATCATTGTTCCATTCTAGTGGACCAAAAAGTGTCATGTCAAAGTGCAATTTGAAAAGTCTGCTTATAAAGTTAAGAGATTTGACTTGTAAAAATATCCATTTCTCCTGCCCTTCTTTCTTTCTCTAAACATTTACAAATCCAATAAAATAATAGGAAGTAAGAGTGATGTTTATGGAATATACTCCTGGGTCCCAAAAGTGTAGATGCTTAATGGAGTGATATAGCTAGTAGGATATCAAGCATGAAACATAAGGAAGGTTTCCATTTGTTGCCTTATTTTTACATGGCAAGTAGAGGTTGCTATTCTAGTTGAAAGCTGGAGGGCGGAGGAAGGGTGTGCTAGTGGCAGAGCTCATTCTTTGCAAGGTAAGATCCCAGTGTCAGTCGAAAGAACCAAAAGGATCTTAAATGCTGAGGTCTTGGGAAATTTCTGCAAGCCAGAATAGCAAAACTGTGCTAAGAAATGCCATTAGATTAAGTTGATTTGAAGCAAATTCTTATGGCCATATGCTTCATCAGTCCAGTTATTGCTGGATTCAGCAACATATCTCTTCATCATAGAAATTAATTACAAAAGTCAACTGGTGAACAAATAAAGGAGCTCTAGGTGCAATGCATGGCAGGATCTTAATGTGCAAGTCCTATGCAAAGTGAAAGGATCTGGGATTAGTACGCCAGGTAAATTATGTCATTTCCATTCTTTGTGAAATTCAATTCAACTACGTACAACATAGGTAGTTCTATGAACAAAGCTGTTTCCTTTTTTCCTTGAAAAATCAGAGATCTGAAAGCCAAATTCTGATTGGTACCATGAGGGGGTGGGGGTGGGATACTGGCTCCTGTGGCCATTTTTAGGTCATGAAAATACTGCTGAAGGGGAAAGACAGTTCTGGTCACCACATCTCAAAAAGGATATTATAGCATTGGAAAAAGTGCAGAGAAGGGCAACTAGAATGATAAAAGGGTTGGAACACCTTCCCTATGAAGAAAGGTTAAAATGCTTGGGGCTCTTCAGCTTGGAGAAACGACGGCTGAGGGGTGACATGATCGAGGTTTATAAGATTATGAATGGGATTGAGCAGGTTGAGAAAGAAGTACTTTTCTCCCTTTCTCACAATACAAGAACTCATGGGCACTCCATGAAATTGCTGAGCAGTCGGGTTAGAACAGATAAAAGGAAATACTTCTTCACCCAAGAGTGATTAACATATGGAATTCACTGCCACAGGAGGTGGTGGCAGCTGCAAGCATGGACAGTTTCAAGAGGGAATTAGATAAACATATGGAGCAGAAGTCCATCAGTGGCTATTAGCCACAGGGTATAGATGGGAACTCTCAGTCTGGGGCAGGTGATGCACTCTATTCTTGGTGCTGGAGGGGGCAGCAGTGGGAGGGCTTCTGGTGCCCTGGCCCCACTGGTGGACCTCCTGATGGCACCTGGTATATTTTGGCTGCTGTGGGACAGAGTGTTGGACTAGATGGGCCGTTGGCCTGATTCAACATTGGCTTCTCTTATGTTCTCTTATGTTCTCACCTCCCCTTGTCCTGTGATCCTGATCAAAACTGGGCCCCTGCATACTTTATTTTTTTCCAAGAAAAATGGAGTGTGGAGGCTTCATTCTTAGAATTCCCAGCATCGCATGTAAATCTGCTCTCTGAAATTTAGAAAACTGAAGTTACATCTGAAATATACTAGCTTTTGCTAAGATAAAACAAGAAGAGACTTTGCCCACAATGTCTCTGAAGACAGTGATAATAAAATAAAAAGGTCTTTTACCCTTACCAATTTAGTGGCTAGTACATGTAAACCAGTCAGTACTAGGAAAGACGTTTTGTACCCCCGCCAAGCTCAATAATGTAAAATCTTCATGGAGATTCACAGCAAAGAATGAGGCTGGTTACAAATCTCCCACCTCCAGATATATAGCTGCTTTGGTTTCTGTAGCACTTCAGTCTATTTTCCACTGAAGGGGGAAATGCTGAAATCCTGGGATACCTAACCAAGACTTCATTTGTAACAGCATGACCTGGAAAGCCTTCCTCACTGCGCTTCAATTTTTTTCCTTTAATTGGTTTATTTTAACAAATGTACTCTCCATCTTTCTAAAAACTCCAGGTAGCTTTACAAGATGGGTGATTAGAGGCACTGTTGTTTTGTGATCAATATAATTAATATTCATTTATTTATTTACCTAGAATATTTTAATGCTGTCTTTGCACCCAATCGGGGTCCACAAGGTGGTGAGCATAAAAACATTTAAACAATTAAAATGCTGGTAAAAATATAAAATTCAGTTTAGAATAGTCAACATGGCGCCATCTGTGGATACTTAAATCTGTAGATCAGAGCCACTTTGACAGAAAACAGATATTTATTTAAACCTGAGGGATCCCCCCTGTCTTGCAGAAAAAAATCTGAAAAGTTACAAACTACTGAGGGTTTAAATCCTCCCAAAGACTGCAACGCCGGGGGGAGGAACTCCCCAGCACACATGCTGAGATACCCAGTGTCAACAACAGCCATGGCTGCCTCACAGGCTGGTGGGGAGGTAGAGCAGGATCTCCTGGAGAGCTGTCTCCCCCAGGCTTCAGCCAGGTGGCAGCCCTGATGGAGGTGAACAGACAGGGGGAAAGAACTAGGAGGTTCTGCAAAGGGGGGGATAATAGAAAGGGGAGGGGGATGATAGAAAGAGATTACTCTGGAAAGGGGTGGGTGGAGAAGTAAAGGGTAGCAGGGCAAGCCATCCAGCAGACCAAGTAGTAGCCATGGTGGGAAGGGAGGGGAAGCAAAGTGGTGGGGAGGGGGCCCAGTGAAAGTAGAAGAAGACGAGATTGGATGTATACCTTGCCCTTCACTACCCAAGGGAGTCTCAGAACAGCTTACAAACTCCTTTCCCTTCCCCTCCCCACAACAGACACCCTGTGAAGTAGGTGTTGGTTGTTAATATCCAGCAGCTAGATCAGCTTGGGGCTGAGAGAGCTCTGACAGAAATTGCTCTTTTTCAAGAACAGCTGTGGCAGAGCTATGGCTTGCCCAAGGTCATCCAGCAGGTGCAAGTGGAGGAGTGGGGAATCAAACCCAGTTATCCCAGATTAGAGTCCATGCACTTAACCACTACACCAAACTGGCTCTCAGGACAGATAGGTGAGCCCTGGAAGGAAGAGGTGGGCATAGCACCAGGGAGGGGGATGGATGTGGGAAATTATGAGCAGGCAGGCAAGGCAGCAGGCAAGCAGGGTGAGGGAGAGTTCAGGCAAGTGAGCAAGAATCCTCCCTCCTTTGAATTTTTTTTGGGGGGGGTACAGACGCCCAACCTGAGGATGAACCAAGGCATTGGGGAATGGGTTTCTTCCACTGAATCTCACAAGTTCCAGCTTGTCAATATATCTATTTCTGAACCATGCCATCGAGGATATGATCAGTAAAGTTGCAAAATGGAGCTAGGGGACAGACCAGGAGGATTTCTATACAAGTCTGAAAGAAGGGGCTAGGGTTGCAGAAAAAAGAGAACTATTGATGGATTAATATACCCCACCATAATAGAAACAATGCCTGTATATTTAAGAAAAGAATGTCCATAGAATTCTCAGTGGCTGTCGACGGTTGTAGTGCAATCACAACAGTATTGCCAAGGATTCCAAGCCAGGGAAAGAAAAGAGGAAATAGTGGGTGAGGCTATACAGAAGAAATAAGATTTGCTCCCCTGCAAATGCTTGTGGGTCCTCCACTTATCATTTTCATATTAGAAAGAAACAACAAAGGATCTTGTGGCACCCTAAAGATAAACAAGTTTATTGTCGCTTAAGTTTTTGTGAGCCAGAGCCCATTTTTGTCAGAGTCATGACCCTTCGTGCATCTGGCTCAAGAAAGCTTCTGCCCCATTGCATTTGTTATTCTTAAATGTGCCATATGACTCTCTGTTATTTTGCCTGCAACAGGCTGAAAGTGCAATGGACTTAGACTGGAGTAACTCTGCATATGATTGCACTCTAATGCAGCTACCCCTCTGAACATAAGAACATAAGAGAAGCCAATGTTGAATCAGGCCAATGGCCCATCTAGTCCAACACTCTGTCACACAGTGGCCAAAAATACCACGTGCTATCAGGAGGTCCAGCAGTGGGGCCAGGACACTAGCAGCCCTCCCACTGCTGCCCCCTCCAGCACCAAGAATAGAGTGCATCACCTGCCCCAGACTGAGAATTCCCATCTATACCCTGTGGCTAATAGCTCCATATGTTTATCTAATTCCCTCTTGAAATTGTCCATGCTTGTAGCTGCCACCACCTCCTGTGGCAGTGAATTCCATATGTTAATCACTCTTTGGGTGAAGAAGTATTTCCTTTTATCTGTTCTAACCTGACTGCTCAGCAATTTCATGGAGTGCCCACGAGTTCTTGTATTGTGAGAAAGGGAGAAAAGTACTTCTTTCTCAACTTGCTCAATCCCATTCATAATCTTATAAACCTTGATCATGTCGCCCCTCAGCCGTCGTTTCTCCAAGCTGAAGAGCCCCAAGCATTTTAACCTTTCTTCATAGGGAAGGTGTTCCAACCCTTTTATCATTCTAGTTGCCCTTCTCTGCACTTTTTCCAATGCTATAATATCCTTTTTGAGATGTGGTGACCAGAACTGTACACAGTATTCCAAATGAGGTCGCACCAATGATTTATACAGGGGCATGATGATACTGGCTGATTTGTTTTCAATTCCCTTCCTAATAATCCCCAGCATAGTGTTGGCCTTCTTTATTGCAGCTACACACTGTCTAGACATTTTCATTGAGTTATCCACTATGACTCCAAGATCTCGCTCTTGGTCCGTCTCTGCCAGTTCAGACCCCATCAACGTGTATTTATATTTAGGATTTTTGGCTCCAATGTGCATCACTGTGCACTTGGCCACATTGAACCCCATTTGCCACGTTGACGCCCACTCACCCATCCTCGACAGATCCCTTTGGAATGCCTCACAATCCTCCCTGGTTTTCACCACCCTGAACAACTTTGTGTCATCTGCAAATTTAGTCACTTCACTGCTTACTCTCAATTCCAAATCATTAATAAACAAGTTAAAAAGCAATCGGACCAAGTACTGATCCCTGTGGTACCCCACTGCTTACCACCCTCCACTGAGAACGTTTCCCATTTATACTCACTCTCTGTTTCCTATTTATAAGCCAGTTTTTGATCCACGAGAGGATTTGTCCTTTTATCCCATGACTATTGAGCTTACTTAGGAGCCTTTGATGAGGAACTGTATCAAAAGCTTTCCAGAAATCAAGGTAAATAATATCTATTGGGTCCCCCTTGTCCACATGTTTGTTCACTCCCTCAAAAAACACTAACAGGTTAGTGAGACAAGATCTTCCCTTACAGAACCCATGCTGAGTCTGCCTCAATAGTTTTTGTTCATCAATGTGCCTACTAATTCTTTCCTTAATAACAGTTTCCACCAACTTACCCGGTATCAATGTCAGACTGACTGGCCTGTAATTTCCCTGATCTCCCCTGGAGCCCTTTTTAAAGATGGGAGTGACATTAGCTACCTTCCAGTCCTCAGGAATGGAAACAGATTTTAAAGAAAGATTACATATTTTTGTCAGGAGATCCACAAGTTCACATTTGAGTTCTTTCAGAACTCTCGGATGAATGCCATCCGGGCCTGGCGATTTATTAGTTTTTAAATTGTCCATCAGTCGGAGGACTTCCTCTCTTGTCACCACAATCTGATTCAGGTCTTTCAAACCCCCTCCCAAAATCGGTGCTTCTGGAGTGGGCAAGCACTTCTCTTCCACAGTGAAGACAAAGGCAAAAAATGCATTCAGCTTCTCAGCCATTTCCCTATCATCCTTCACTGCTCCTTTTACCCCTTGGTCATCCAAGGGCTCCACTGCCTCCCTGGCTGGCTTCCTACTTCTAATGTATTTGAAGAAAGTTTTATTGTTGGCCTTTATGTTTTTTGCGATATGCTCCTCATATTCCCTTTTTGCTTGCCTGATCACAGACTTGCATTTTATTTGCCATAGTCTGTGTTCCCTTTCATCAACCTCACTAAGACTAGCTTTCCACCGCTTAAAGGAATCCTTCTTACCTTTTACAGCTTCCATTACTTTATTTGTTAACCATGCAGGCTTTTTTCTATACCTATTTGTACCTTTCCTAACCTGTGGTATATATTTTTTCTGAGCTTTTAGGATTGTATTTTTAATACTCTCCAAGCTTCCCAATGGTTTTGACCTTCTCCACTCTTCCTTTCAATTTCTTCCTCACATGTCCCCTCATACCAGAGAAGTTACCCCTTTTAAAGTTAAAAGTGGTAGCGTCAGTCTTTTTGGGCAACTCCCTATCTGTACAAATGTTAAACTCAATGACATTATGGTCACTGTTCCCAAGTGGTGCAATCACTTTTATATCTCTCACCAGGTCTTGGGTGTTACTTAGGACCAAATCCAGGATCACCTCTCCCCTGGTAGGATCTGTGACCATCTGTTCCATAGCACAGTCATTGAGAGTGTCTAAAAACTCAATCTCTTTTTCCCGACTAGAACTCATATTGACCCAATCAATGTGTGGGTAGTTAAAGTTGCCTATTACGACACAGTTATTTCGTCTAGCCCGCTATCTTTAATTCATTCATCATTTTATAATCCTCCTCTATCTTTTGATCTGGTGGGCGATAACAAACTCCCACAGTTAAGCCTCCTTTTGGACCCACTATTTCAACCCATAGCATTTCCAGAAGCGAATCCATTTCTCTTACCCTCTCAATCTTACTGGACAGTATACCCTCTTTGACATACAGAGCCACCCCACCTCTGACCCTTCCCCCCTATCCTTCCAATTTAATTTATAACCAGGAATCACCGTATCCCACTGATTTTCCACATCCCACCAAGTTTCTGAAATACCCACAATGTCTATTTCCCCCCCAACACCAAGCATTCCAACTCCCCGATTTTACCTCGGAGACTTCTAGCATTTGTGTATAAACACTTACAGTTTCCCACATTTGTTAAGCCCACAGCCTTCCTCTTGCTGCCTTGAGACCTTGCCAGGCAGTTCCTATCATTAGCCACAGTCTCAGTGGACAATTTTAATCCATTTCCTTGTACAACAGTAATAGCTACCCCTTCATCTCTTTGAGATGAGCCATCCCAAACCAAACACTTTTCATCTCCTGTCGGCTTTCCCCCATTATTCAGTTTAAAAACTGCTCTGCCACCTTTTTGATTTTGAGCGCCAGCAGCCTGGTTCCTTCTCGGGACAAGTGGAGACCATCCCTTTTGTACAGTTCCCTCTTGTCCCAAAAAGCATCCCAGTGCCTAACAAACTTGAACCCTTCCCCCCTACACCACCGTCTCATCCACGCATTGAGACTCCTGATCTGTGCCTGTCTCTCTGGCCCTGTGCGTGGAACAGGTAGCACTTCCGAGAAGACTACCTTGGAGGTCCTGGCCTTGAGTTTCCTGCCCAGCAGCCTAAATTTCTCCTCCAGGACATTTCTCCTCTGGAATGTATATTAAGAAGAATACACCTGTGGTGGTGGTGGTCGTCATCATCATCAGTTGTATTTCTTGCCTGCACTTACCATTACAAATATCCAAGGGGCCTATCAACAAGCATCATAAAAACAGCATGAAAGAACACAATTTAAAATATGAAATCTTCCTATAAAACCAAGTATAAAACTAATTAGATGGGATCATCAAATGGAATACTTTACAAACACTTATCAAAGTCTAAACATTTTCTTAAATAAGAATGGGATTTCTCTGCCTTTGAAACAGAGGGCCTGTGGTGTCAGGTTCAGGCATGCTTCCCTGCATAATGCTCTCCAAAGAAGACATGCCATAACAAAGAAAAAAAAAACCCTGCTCCATAACCCTCCTCCCCATTGTTCTAGTTTCTCACATGGGGGTTATGTTCACTATATATCCTCTGCAAAGCATATCTGGCTTTGGTTGTAGGACTTGTATTATAGTTTGGAAATCAAGAAGCCACAGGTTTCCAAATTAGTGTAATTTACTAGGAATGTGCATTTTCCTTCAAATAAATGGAAAAATGAGACACATACCGTAAACCCCAATTCATTTCATTTATTTGAATGAAGCAAACAAATAGGGGAAGCAATAAATGACTAGAGGTTCCTCCTCTTCTGCCTACTACATTTTAATCCTTTCCTCCAAGGAGCTCAGTGGTATGCATTGTTTTCCCCACCTCTATTTTTGTGCTCACATTAACCCTATTACATAGGTTAGATATGAGAGACTGAGAAACAGGGAGGGAAGGAAAGACTGGCTAAAGGTCACCCAGTGAACTTTAAGGCTCAGGGGAGATTTGAGCCTGAGGTTGAATCTGCATTTACAGTTTACAAAATGTCTAGGTCTTGTGATATTTCTGTTGTATTGACATTCAGCTTGATTGTCAAGGAACAGCAGCATCTACAAGAGGAAACTGTGGTGGCCACCAAAGAGATGCCTCACTGCTGAACTGATCATTGGGCACTGAGTGTGGGATCTCTGTAAATATGGTGTGGGGTCACGTTGATTGGTCCTACCCAAAGGATAGCAGTAGCTGTGAGCTTGATCTGTTGCTGCTGCTAATTGTGATGTCATGGACAGGGAGGTAGACGTCAACCAGCCATGAGATGAGTGGTGGAAGAATCTCTGTTTCCCTCTGCTGGTACCTCAACATTCAGGCAAGTACCCTGAAGACCATATTCTCCAGAGTGCCCTGAAGAGATGCACTTTAGATGTCATAGATGTCATAATAGAATCCAAGACTATGGGGAAAGGGGAGAGAAATTATCCACTCAGCCCATTTGTTGGATGACTGTGCACTTCTTTTTAGCTAGGAAGAAAACAAATCTTAAACGCTTCCCCATGCCCTGTTTTCCTTTCCCAAAATGGCCCTGGGGGACACTCTTTGCACCACTAGGAAGCTGTATGTGTAGCCCTCAGTGTTGCCTGCCATCACACAATGCCAGATGTTTGCCTTTTACCACTTTGCAAGTGAGAATCTTAATTGTCTATGAAAATGGTACCCTGTCCTGTACCATTTGGCAGGGAGAATTCATTAGTGGGGGGAAATTCCTGGAAATTTTATCCCACTTGAATGGAAAACAAATACATTCTTGCCGAAAATGCATTCCCAGTGCAACCAATGTGAGGGCAGAGCAAGAAATTAATGCAAAAACAGGAGCACCAAAAATAAATGAAAGTCTGAAACAAAAACTAAATTGAGCAAAACCCCCCCACACACACACACACACACCAAAATCCACACACTGACTCATCAGCTTGCCTTCTGCCTATCAGGCCCATTGTGGCCCTGCAAGCAGCCAGAGTGAAAGCTCCACTCACAGCAATGAACGGATGGATGAAGAGAGGAAGACAGCGGAGGAAGTGAAGTTCAGGGGAAAGAAAGAAGGCATCATTCCCAATGGGAATGAATTCAACTAAAAATGAACGGCTGCTACAACCGGTGAAAATGAACGACATTGCACAAAACAGAAACAAAGGGGAAATGAAAAAATTACAGACTTCTGTCATTGACCTTTGGCTTGTTTTTACTACTCTGAAATAGTTCAGGATGTTTCTACTGAGAGAAATTAGGGAAATGGAACATTAATGTTTTGAAAAGTAATACCTGCAAAAAAAAAATCTAATTTTTGGCTTTATACACAAAACATCTCAGGAACTGTGATTTTTTAAAAGAAAATATTTGAACTGTTAACTGGAAATTCGGCTTTGTGGATGAAAAAGCTCTCTCAAAATCTAGCTTCATCATCAGTTTGAGGGGCATAGTGCTGCCTTTGAATCACCCAGAGCAGCCGCTGAACCCTGGGATTTCTTTGGTGGTCTTCCTTGGGAGTAAAGAGGCCCAACCCTGTTTGTTTTTGGAGACCAGACCAAGTTTCAGCATGGTCTGACTGAAAGACAGATTACTCATTGGGGATATTTAGTCATACATCTTTGTGACCATTAAAGGTTTTAAGCAAGTTCAAAATGTATTACTTTAAAATTATAAGGACCTCAAATGAGAGAAAAATGGGGGGGTGGGAATCCTTTTTGTAAGAAATCCAACAAATTATCATCAATAATGAATTTCAAAAGGTATTTAATGACTCCCAATTATACATTTTCTTTGTGTTTATGGAGCTGTTCAAGGTTAGCATTTTACCAGGCATAGGTGAGACTGGCCAAAGCTCAATGCCCTGAACACAGACTGAGCAGCTGTTATTCAGCTCTACAGAATTTGAAGAGGCTTCACACCTGAGAATGCCATTCTTTAAATGATTCCCTCCTTGGAGCCAAATTTTTAAGCAATGCAGACACAGAATGCAGGCAAGTAGGGTTACCAATCTCAAGTTGGGTCTGGAGTTCTCCCAGAATTACAACTGTTCTTCCCTTGGCAGAAATGGCTGCTTTGGAGGGCAGATTCTATGGCTTTACATTCCCACTGAGCTCCCATCTCTACCCAAAACTGTGCCTTCCCCAGGCATGGCCCCCAGATCTCCAGGAATTTCCCAGGCTGGAGTTGGCAACCCTAATTGGCAAGTACAAATATAGTGCATGTCTTATGAATATGCTTTGGAAAGTCTGAATAGAGATTACGCGGAGACAAATGTTTGCGTATATGGTTTCCCCCCGATTTTTTCAGGGATCCTAGTCATGCAGAGACTCCTATGCAAATCCACATAAAATGGAGGAGAGGAGAATGATCGTGTCAGCCACTCTGGGTCCTCTCTGAATGAAGTAAATAAGTAAAGAAATAAACACAATAATCATTGTAAACCGTTTTAAGTGTTCTCCTAAAGTCGGCTACATTTTTAAAAGTTCTATATAAGTGTCAAAATGGGACTGTGCCCCAAAATTTATTAGGGGGGATTCTCTTGTTTAAATGCCCTTGCCCCCCAAAAAAGGGGGGGAAAGCCTGCATATACAGAACTAGCATATGAGACAACATCATAACTGTTTTTTAAAAGATAAACAGGACAATGCAAAAAATGATAAAGAAGTGCTGGCACCGTGTGGTAAACAGTTGAATGAACATCGTGATAAAAGTGCAGTTCTTTAAAACACTACCAAGCTGGTATCTCACACTGCAAAAATTACATCATATGCACTCAAACTACTCTTCACTTTGTGGAAGGGTTGTGGAGCTGTAGGTACATAAAAACATAAAAACATGGGAGTATAGGGTTTGTCCAGGAATTTTGGGTACAAGTACAAAAACAAATGTATCATATTACTGGTTATACACTTCCATTAAGAATAGGGTTTTTTGTTGCTTAATTTCTGGAATAAAGATTTAAAAACAGTCCCTCTGGAATGAAAGGAATTAATAGTGAAACTATGTGCTGCAGCAAGAATGATAATAGCTATGTACAGTCACCAGTTGGTTTGACAAAGTGTTTGATCTCTGCTTGATGGATAAATTGTCATCTCAACTGGCGCAAGGTGATTCTGGTACTTATTACAATGATAATTGTAATTTATATATTCTTAATTTTAAAAAAGAAGAGGAAAAAATAACATTGGCCCCGGTCACACAGGAGGATTTTACCTGTGAAACGAACGGGTTGAGGGCACAGCAAACGGGCAGGATCATACGGCAACATCTGGCAAGCGTAGCGCACCCAGCACCAACCGGTACCATCGGCCCGAAGAAGTGGATTTAAAAGGTACCAGCAAAAGGGTAGCAGCAACTGGAAAACACGGGTAACAGGCAAGCATTGGATCGTGGAAGTGGAGTTAATCCAGCATGCGCATGCGTCCCGTCGCGCCGGATGTGTTTTTTCCAAGCCTCCACAGTATGCGAAGAAACGTCAGAGTGCGCATGTGCAAGACCCTTTGATGTGCTTCAACATCGCCCATGTGATTGCCGGCTATCAGGGTCTGTGCGGCACCTCAGGGACCATCTGATCGTTCTACTGCACATCTTTTTGCTCCAGCTCTACTTTGCCTCCCTTCAGCGGCACAGTATCCCGCTCATGTGACTGTGGCCATGGTCTAATAATGACTTGAGTTACTAATTGCATTGTGTAGTTTTTTCAGCCTAGCAAGATTTTGTTTTTGTAGGATTTTTGTAAGATTATTCTTAACTCTTCTGCCTGATTTTTGATTTGCTATATGGTTTCTAAGCACAGTCAGGCTCTTCACGGTAAACTGTACCTCAAGGTCTTAGGTAGATAACTGGGAATTCTCTATCATTAGCTATGGAAATAAGAAGGCAGAATGTGATTTTTGTCCACCTTTCCCAACAAGGAAAAAATCAAATAAGGATTTATTTATTTATTTATTTATTTATTACTTTCAATTTATATCCCACCTTCAAAGGCTATCCATAAAGTATAAAATTCTGAGCAAGACCGCATTTACTAGCTTGAGTATATTCTGTTCAACTGTGTTATTGAAGAGAATTTCAGCGTGTTCAATTGATTGCTTATCTGTTGTGAGGTGCCACTAGCCTTTTGCTTAATTTTGCTGCAACAGAATCGTATCTTTAGTTTTGTTGTTCCCATAAGCTATGCAAACTGAATGGACCATGTGTAGGGTTGCCAGGTGTTCCCGGCCACAGGCAGGGGGTGGATAGTAGGGGTGCCAAATCCAGGTCAGGGGACTCCTGGAGATTTATCATAGAATCACAGAATGTTAGAGTTGGAAGGGACCTTGCAGGTCATCTAGTCCAACCCCCTGCACTCTGCAGGAGCATAGCCAAAAAATAGCCCTACATACCTACAACATACCCAAAAAAAGGTTGTCCAGCCTCCACTTGAAAATGTCCAGAGAAGGAGCATCCACCACCTCCCGAGGCAGACTGTTCCACTGCTCAACCACTCTTACAGTTAGGAAGTTTCTCCTGATATCTAGCCGGTAACAACTCCCTTGTAATTTCCACCCATTAGATCTAGTCTTGCAATCCGGAGCAAGAGAGAATAGATCTGCTCCATCTTTTACATGACAGCCCTTCAAATACTTGAAGACTGCAATCATGTCCCCTCTAAGTCTTCTCTTTCCCAGGCTAAACATACCCAACTCTTTCAGCCTTGCCTCATAAGACTTGGATTCCAACCCTCTCACCATCCTGGTTGCCCTCCTCTGGATAGAGCCCCCAGTGGGGTACAATATATTCCACCCTCCAAAACATCAGTTTTCTTCAGGGGAACTGATCTCTGTGGTCTGGGGATGAGCTGTAATTCTGGGGGGATCCCTAGGTCTCACCTGGAGGCTGGCATCCCTAACTGTGTGTGCAAGTGATTTTCACACACATTTCCATACATATGAAGCTGTGAAACAGAAATCAGTTTATATTCAGCTTTACCATAAATGAAGTAATTTTTCTGGTTTGGAATAGGCTTTTAGGGTTGCCAGGTCTTACTTTCATGCAGTGTGTGTTGGGGGGGGGGGGTTCCCAGTCCTTCTCTGGGATGTCTTTGGTGTGCGCCGCAGTGACATCATCCAGAAGTGATGTCATCATGCATGGCACATTACAGGGGATGCTCTGCCATTTAAGGAAAAACTCTATGGTTTTTCCTTAAATGATTGACCATCCCCCCTGCAAAGTGTACTGTGCAATGATGTCACCTCCAGGTGACATCATTGTGCTGGGTGCATTGCCATGCGCTGGGCGCTTTGGGGGCACGGTTCCCCCCACTGGCTGAATCCGGGCCAATGGACCTGGAGGCCCAAAAGCAGACAGACCCCCACCCCCATCAGGGGAATGGCAGCCCTATAGGCTTTGTGTTTCATGAGTCTATCTGCCATTTTAGGATCAACCTTTCGCAATTACATTTTTCCTGACAGTTCTGTTCTGCATACAGCATGTATCAAATGGCTTTACCTACTCATATTAATGGGGAGTGTAATGTATCCACCTGAGAACATGTGCTCAGGACAGCCATGTGCTCGGACTGATTCAAACTGGCCCGCCATGCAGCCAGGCGAAGGGCCTGAGCTTCGCTCCCAAAGACAATGGACTGTAGGATCCTAGCTCCCTTCCAATCGGGGAGCTGGAATCCTCGGACATAACACAATCACTGTAAATAGCCCAATCACGGGGTGTGGTGTGTGTGGGGGTGTGGGTTTCCTTGGGAATAAAAGCTGGCCTGCGAGCCGCCTTCTCTTGTCTTGTTCTGCAACTAATAAAGTATGTGAGAGCTGAAATCACTCGTCAGTCTCACTACTTTTCAGGGAGGAAAGATGTAGAGCTAGCAGCGTTCATCAAATAGTCAGTTTCTTTCTATGATATATGCATGCACAGAGGCAACATATATAAGAAGAAAAACAGGGTTGAGCACACTGGCCCACACCCACCTGCACATATTTGCCATATTGCTTTTTGAAATCCTTGCCTCAGTTTCTCATGGGTGTTACTCTCTGAGAAACACCAGGCCCTCATGGGCACATGGGAATAGTTTCTCAGTTGTCTGAATTGGCTGGAAATAATGTAATTGAAGTACGAAGAAGAAGAAGAGTTTGGATTTATACCCCACCCTTCACTGCCCAAAGGCGTCTCAGAGCGGCTTACAAACTCCTTTCCGTTCCCTTCCCCACAACAGACACCCTGTGAGGGAGGCGGGGCTGAGAGAACTTCTGACAGAAACTGTCCTTGAGAGAACAGCTGTGCAGAGCTTGTGACTGACCCAAGGTCACATCATCAGGTGCAAGTGGAGGAGTGGGGAATCAAACCCAGTTCTCCCAGATAAGAGTCCGCGCACTTAACCACTACACCAAACTGGCTCTCTGATATTAAGTAAGTAATGTGAGATCTGATTTTCATACGTTCAGTCTACAGATTCATAATAATGTACATAATATGCATACTGCACTCCTTGATTTATGCGAATGGGATATATATCAGAAGAAAGCTGTTTGAAAATGTGAAATGTTGGAATTACAGATGTTTTCTTCAGCAAAATTAATTTATAAAGTTTCTTCTTGTTTCTGATAAACGCTTTTAAAAGGCTGCATTTCCAAACACTACCTTCCAGTGCTTTCGGTGGGAGGGAGGTGTTCTATGATTCTAAGCAATTAGCATTTTTATATCAGTGGAAAAATTGCTATGGGGGATATTGTTCAGTGCCTCTTTATTGCCATGTGCCAACTGGATAGCCAGCCAAGAGTTAAATTCTTGCCTCCCATTCTAAATAACTATGTGAGGTTGGAGAATATGAAACCATGATCAGATTACAACAAATTTATAACCCATAGAGGCCCCCTGTGGTGGAGAACATCAGATATAAATTCAGCCAAGAGCCTGAAGTTTCTTATAATGGTAACCACTTAATATAGATAGATGCAACTGGTTTCTGTGATGAGATTCCCTTACCTTTAACTGCCTGTGTTTTGAACTCCCTGTGAACTCATCTTACAAGCACCATCCTAGCCTTTAAAATCATATCATTCCATTCATGTGTTGGATGGCTGTAATCCAATTTTTTTTTTTTTACCTAATGAACGAACTTGACTGTCTAAATTTGAAAAAATTACTAACCATCACAAAGGCATAAGAACCATGAAGTAGAATAAAATGCAAGAAATTATACTGAAAATGTATGTTGGCATCTCTGGATAACATGATCTTCGACATAGGGAACAATCTTAAACAAGCTGGAGAGGAAGGTGTAATCCTAAGAACACTTCCCCTACTGAATAACCTGAATAGACCTGCTTAGGGTTGTTCTTATAGATACCTAATTGTGGTTTATTTTAATCTTCTGTTACAAGATGAAAAATTTCCCTATTATTATTTACTTCATTTATGTCTCACCTTTCTCCCCAATGGGAAACCAAAGTGGCTTACATTGTTCTCCTTTCCTCAGTTTTATCCTAACAACCTTGTAAACTAGGTTAGGCTGAGACCATGTGCCTGGCCCAAGTTGACCTAACAACCTTCCTTCGGGAAGAGATTCAAACCTGGGTCTTCCAGAACTTAGTCTGGCAATATCATGCTGGCTCTTGATATTAAAAAGTCAGGAATAGGTTTTAGAATGTTTACCATCTGAATCTGCATTCACTAATTAGATATGGTATATGTGGAACAGTCTTTTTACTTTTCCATTGGAAAAATGGTAATACCAATTAGCCTCTGATATAAAAATTATGAATTATTTTTGCTTAAAAATATTATGGAAAGAATTTATAATGTTCATCAGTAATATCAGGCAACATGACTGAATCACAAGCATTTAAAGGGATATGTATGATATACCGTAGACTGATATAACAGAAAATACATAAGGCACCATGCCACTTTAAGCCATATTCTGTTGATCATGAACTAGGCAAGTGTTTGTGTTATGCAAAACTTTTCATTAAAGAGACAGAAAACCTTGAAAACTCACCTCTAAAACCATCAAAATGGTCCAAGAAAAAAAGTGTTGGGGTTTTTTTTACAGATAATCGCTGAGGGAAAACAATCACATTCAAAATGCCCTGCTTGTTATGGCTGTCAGTAGTATGTTATAATGTCTTAATAAGCCAAAAATGCAGAACAAACCAGATTGACAACCGAAGCAAAATTAAAACAAACCAAACAAAACAGAAGGAATACAAAAGTCAACCAAAACTTTAAAGATAATCAACCAAATACAGTTAAAATTAATGGCCCTCTGAGCGTGCTCTGAAGCTTTCCAAGCACATACCGCCTGGCATATCACCAAACATTTTGAGTCCAAATGCAGGAGGCCCTGTTCAGAGAGATTCCTGCTGCAATCCCTAAGGAGCCTGGCCTTTGGAACTGGAGGCATGCTATCCTAGCCAATCTCAATAGCCACCAGGGGGTTATATAGCATGGGATTGCTATGAAGTAAGATTAAACTAAATGTCTGCCTTGTGTGATGAGCATAAGATTAAAATGAAGGAATCCTGTTGTTCTTTAGTGAAAACAGTTTCCTTGGGAACCTTGGAATCATTTCACTGTGCTGCATGATGTAATTAGCTGGTTCAACATTTAAAGTGGGGAAACCATATGCATATGTATGTATTTAAAAATTCTAACAGTGCAGTCCCAAACAGAGTTACACCCTTTTATAACAAGTGAAGTTAGCAAGCTTTAGTAGGATGTAACTTCCAGGGAATAAATCCAGTTGAATAGACTTGAGTAGGATCTTGAGTAGACCTGCTCAGGATTGCTCTTTAAGGGTGAAATCTTAAGAATACTTTCCTGGGAGTAAGCTCCACTGAGTAAAATGGGACTTACTTCTGAGTAAAAGTGTCCAGGATTGCTCTCTTGATCACCTGATTGCATCTGCTTTGCCTTAGTTCAACTTCCTGCAAAAGCTGACCTAAAATGGTTCAAATTCTTTGTGTTTTTCCAAGTATTTGTATGGGGGAGTGTGGCCAAACTGCACAAAATTATAGGTTGGCTAGAAAAAGCTGAGTGGGGAATAGTTACTTATGCTTTCAGCTAATATGAAAAATAGGAAATAGGCATCAAATGAAATAAATACTTATCAGGCTTTAAACAAATAAAAGCATTTATTGCCACACATAAGTCACCTGTGGAACATTTTTCTACTAACCAACACAAAAAATTGAGTTTTTAAGACAAAAATTAAAGGAAAGAAGTCATATCAACAGATACTAAAATAATTGTTGCACTGTCTCTTATCCTCCTGGGTTAGGAGTTTCAACCTTGCATTTATTTAATGAGTAGGGTTAATCCACAGCTGATACAGTTTCTAACTGAAGGGATATCAACAAGCTATTTTATATAGATGATCACAGGGAAGGAAAACCATCACCCTCAAAGTGTCTTGCTTCTTATGACTGGATCTAGCATCTCCCCTGCTTGGTCTTAAGCTAGAGTCTAGACATTTCATTTAGCATATTGTTTTTAATGTGCTGAGTGACATGAAAAGGTACCATAGGGTTTAGAACAGTATAGCTATGTGCATACTTGATAGTCCCATGGTTTCTGTTGAAATGGGATAGAAAACTGGGGAGGAAATATTAAAAAGTCCATATATTTTCAGATGTAGCTGATTCATCAGACCCCCTTCCACATCCAAATTTCAAGTGCATTGTGGAAGTTGTCATCTGATCAGCCAGTTTATGGCCAGGTGACCTTTGTTAATAACAAGAATCATACTTTTGTCTGCTTACATCATCAAGTATTGGAAACTGATCATTCTGCAACACAAATCAGAGAATTGCTTCATTGTCTACTCAGTTTAAACTCACATTTTAACTCGTGAACAACTGTTACCGAGTAAGGGAAAATAAGGAAAGAATCTAATCCCCATCTATGAAACCTTAAAGTAAGAATATAAATAATATTTGGTCCTATTTATCTAACTGAAATGAAGAAATATGACTGGTAGCATAATATTTGGCATTCTATTTAACAGAGTCCATACTCTGTACTAACCAATGTTTCATTTTCTCATAAGACATAGGTACATTTTTTTACCATTTTTCTGTACAGGTTGGGAGTAGATTTGAGATCAGTTCATGCAGTAAAAAAAACCACATTTGTATAATAGTGTTAATATTTAACAGAAGTTGCTGTACTCTTTCTACAGATGTATGGTTTACAGCTGTCAGTTAAAAACTTGTCTTATTGAAACTTGTGGCTCAAATATGGTAATTGGATACAGAACTCTTAATTTCCAGGTCAACAGCACAGTATTGGCTTAAGGCTATTTGGCCTACATAGGCCTATGTGAAAAAGAGTTGGCAGCTTTCTCACCCTATTTCCTATGGGGCAAATGTTGACAACACAGTACCAAAAAACCAAAAAGCAAAAAAAACCCTGCATGCCAGGTGACGCTAACTGATTTTAACAATTTCACCTGAGAAGTCCAGGATGGAAGAAGACAAAAGTTTAGTGAATCTCTGGAGAGTGTTTCTCCAGTTTATGTTCAGAATATATTGGAATGAGGAATTTGAAGAATATTTCACCATTTGTTTTCACACAAATCCAATTAAATATGGGAATCATGCACTTGTTCCTTCCACCTTAAGTCTTCGAAACTATTGCATGCATTACAGTCATTCTGTTGCATTTTTTTACTAGCTGCAAGTTTAAAACACCCTGTGCTTCTTTTGTGTAAGCATCTAGTAAGGGACATTGCCCATGTGTTCTGAGTTTTTGCTTTAGACATGATTCCAATCAAGTCATCTATCTGAAAAATTACATTGTGAGGTCTTTTCTCCCCCCCCAAAAAATTTTGAACTATATTATTTCAGAATAATTTGGGCAGTTCAGCTCACAGCAAGGCGTGCTGTATCTCTGTCGCTATAGGCTGGGCAAAAATCTCAGTGGTTCTGTCCACTGCAAAAACAGAGGACACCCAAGTTGAACTGAACACTGAATAACTCCACATGGTTTTTGCAGTGGTCTGTGACTGAAAGGGTTCACTGGAAGCAATTTGCAAAGAAGTCCTTAGGAAACCACCTGGATGGTTATTTTAAATTAAAAAAGGAAGAGATGCCATATATTTTTTTAAAAAAAATAATTTTTAATGCTAGGTTTAAGTCTTTGTACATGTGATAGTCATTAAAGCTTATTTAACCCTGAAATTTGCTGGCCCCCTTGATTCCACGGGGACTAGAAGGATCTTGGGTTGAAAAGGAAAAATAATGCCTGTATGAAAATGAGACGTCCCTCCATGGAGAACAATTATTTCAGAATTATTTTCACCCATTCAAATGGCTAAGTAATGTCGGCAAAAAAATTACTTATAAAATTATTTATATGCAGTTTATAAAGATATGCAGCATAGACTGTTTCAGATGAAGTACTTGGATTTAAGCTGATTTGATCCCACTCTAATCAGAGAAACTAGCATCAGCTGAAATCCAAGCATTCCCCTTTGTGAATTGCAGCCAGGTACAGAAGTGTATCCTGCACTGACTGTAATCACTAGAACCATCCCTGGTGATGATGATGGGCAGGCGATAAGACTCTTACACCTTGATCATAAGCATATTGCCTCTGAAGTTAAAAGTCCCACTTAAAATATGACTTTAGTACTGAAGACCGTAGGTACAAAACAATGTATTTAAAGTTACAAATTCATTGTACCAGTGTCTAGGTTTTAAAATATTTAAAAGGTTGTTCATGCTTTGGCTTCTCAGATGATCCTAGGATGATGTTACTTTCAAGCCATAGATGCTGCTGGTTGTGCAGACACAAGGTTTGCAGCCAGAGCAGTGGGCCTGTAACTGCTGACATCAGGCAGCTGTGCTGTCCGCCACACCACCCTTTCCCTAAGGATGAGGCATGTTTCAGGGATGTGAACATTCCTTAGTAGGTTTGCAACACTGGAGTTATGGGCACTGTTTGGGAGGTGGATTGCTTTAGAATTAAAATATTTCAGGCTGTGAGAAATATGAGGATTACAAAGAGATAGAGAAGGAGGCAATAAAATAAATAAGCACATGAAAAGGTACGGCTTTTTGTATCTGAGTGGAATTTCCTCTGGAGTACAGGAAATTCTGTATCATTTACAGGTCACAGGAAGGAAAATGGGTAAACAGTGTTTCCTGTAAGGAGGGGGCAATGGAAATCAATAGACTTTTAAAGTACCTGAGTAAGAACAAACTTTTTGGTGCCTTCAAACTAAATGCAATCTGTTTTTTGAATTGCTTTTAAGTTTGTTAGGTTTACTGAAAGCCACATTTCGCTTTTACAGTTAAGAATTTACCTCAAATTAATTCCCGGTTGCCAATGTGGTAGTTATAGATGATAGAAGATAGATTATAGAATTGAAACACAATATCTCCCCCCCCTTTTTTTTTACAAATACCTCTTTAAAGTATTATTCAGAGCAACCAAGCCTGGTTCCCTCCCCTCCCCTCAAATAGGGGGTCATTACAAAGCTTTAATTAGCAGTGGAGAAAATGTTAAAAATGAAAGTGTCCAGGAATTATTAGAATGGGTAAATATGTAGAGTGCCGGGGATAAAATGCAAAATAAATTAGACTGCTCACCTGAAGTGAGGAGGGCCCTTTCAATCCAGAGGCTATGGAGCTGGGGTGCAGCAGACAGAGCTTGAACCATAGCTGGAAAACCTGCATTTGCTCCACTTTGGAGTACATCTGTCTTCACCCTAATTCTGGTATTTGCCTAAGTCAACTGCATTCCATTCAAAATCCCCTTGGTTTGAAGGAGAACTTTATATACTAGTTAGTACAAGTTGGGTCTTACGCTTTTCTGCACAGAGGCACCAGAGCATAGAGTCAAGCACAGGAAACCCTAGCAGTGGTGCATGGGAATAGTTTGCCCCTTAGTAGCTTTCTTCCTGCACTGTATGATGTTGCACTGGTGTGTGGAGGGTGGAACAGAGGGACAACCCAGCAAAGAGGTCAAGCAAAGCATGGGCATGGGTGCAGTGCTGCCCACAGCCTCTCGTATGCTATCCTAAAACCACAAGAGATTTCTTATGCATCAGATAGGGCAAAGAATAAGATGGGTTAGAATTATACAGCCCCACCTCCAGCACAAGACTGTCAACTCCATTGTCACAACAGTTAAGTGGAACTATCATTTGAAAGCCATGGCAGTTGGGAGTCAGAGAACTGAGGAAGAAAGAACGCACAGAAGGTTAAGAAGGAAAGACACTATTAGAAAGGATAACACAGAGCAGCCGTTTCCCAAGATGAGCAAATATTCCACTAGGCAAAAGGACAAGCACCAGCCCAAAATGGAATCCAGTATGACCCTACGTTCTGTTTATCTGTCATACCCCTCAACTCTGTAGTCTATGGCAAAGCTTGCAGAGCATTAACAAGGGGAGCAAGCACCAAGACAGCTGAGAGCCCCTTGCTAGAGTTGCCCTAAGTCAGCTGGAACTTGAGGACACTTTACATGCACACAGATACCACTACCTTCCATTGTACAGAAATTGAAGGAACATGCTAATGTTAGGTTTATTGCATAGATGGAGCACATGTATCTTTCCTTGTGGTTGGAGCAACCACATAGCAAGTTGAAAATGACCACTGCATAGCTAGACATCACCTATTTGTCCAGAAGGGAACAAAGGTTTTGAAGACAGAAGGAAACAAAGGTTTTGAAAGTTCTGGCTTGGTGGTATTTATTGACCCTATTTAATCATTTTATATTTGAAACAAAAATTCTTCAAGTTCCAGGGTTCTTTATTCCGATCTGTATTTTAACCACATATAATAAACAACTACCTTGAGTACCATTTGGTTATTTAGTTCTACTCCAAAGACATGCCTAGAAAAGAAACTGAATGGAAAAAGTTTACAATTAAGGAACTGTGACATTTTTCACAGGGATACTTGCAATTACATCTCTATTTTGTTTCTGTACGTCGTTGAATTAAAGTAGCTTGTAATGCCAGGAAATAAAAGAATGCTTTAGGTGATTAAACTTCTTTTTATTATGTTACAGAAGATGAGAAATCAATAACTGGTCGTTCCGACATAAATGAGTTATGCAGGCCAATGACACAATGAACCAAACTTTATAACAACTGCACATGATACTGTCAAGCTACCAGCTTCAGTGGCGCCAGCAATAATTATGGCTGATCACCTCTAATTCAGAGAGGCTTCACTTGATAAAGCTGTCGCTTTGAGTGGCCATAGGGCATCAGTATCAAATGAGTTTGCTCTTCCACAGAATTGGATATATATGCTCCACTGGGTCTCCTTTCTCGCTTCTGCTTTCAGGATGCTAATACAGTAAAAGTAGCTGCAATTTGTACAGTTGCAGCATCTTTTTAAAAATGACTACGGCAATCACAAAGATCACAGCAGCCACACAGTGGTGTTTTCTCCCTAGAACCTGTGAATATTTCTCGTGTGGTATTTTTCTGCAATCTTCTTTCCCGCCAGTGGTGAGCAAGCCATCATTAACAGTCCTGTATGCTATAGGAACAATTAATAAGCAATTGGTGGTGTCTCTCTCTCTCATGTTGGTTTTTTATTTCCAATTCCTTGTTCTGTCATCTATGGTAGCATTATGTACTGTGACAGGCATTGGATCTTCAGGGTCTCAGGCGAACCAAGTTGTTTCTCAACAGCAGCCACTTGGAGATGCCAATACTAAAAGTGGAAGTATGTACATGTGAAGTACATGTTCTACCACTGAGCCACCAGACTTCTACAAGGATATAACCTATACCTGCTAATCAGGTGATGTAATAGTGGCATGTCAATCTACACACATAGTAACACACTATTGTTATGGTGGGATTTCAGAAATTCACAGCATCTCCATGCATGGTGCCAGCTTGGGAGGTCCAGTGGGCCAGAGCCTTCCACAAACCATTGCCTGGAAGCCAACCACCAGTGCGTATGATCTGGGCCCTAGCCTGGCTTGAGAAGCACAGAGACCTTTCAGTTTAAAGCATCAAGGTGCCTTGCATTAACTAGCATTCATTTCCTCATCAGCCCAAGCAGACAGCTTTTCTCCTTTCACCCTCCCTTTTGCTTTCTTCAGTTGTTCTTTTGTGCTTTTTTTTCCTTTCCAAAATGTGTAGGAACGCGTCTGCGTATACGTTTGTGAGCATGTGTAGTATCTTCAGCGTGGAGACACCCCCCCTCCCGCCTTAAAACTCCGACAGCCCCATTCCCGGGGTTTGACTCTGATCTCTCTCAGGCAGCTGCTCGGGCCATTCTGAGGCGGCACTGTTTCTTTCTCTGTTTACCCGTTTCCAATGGCAATTGCACCACCAAGTCTCCGTGCGTCTGGAACTTCGCCTGGGGCTGTTTTGGTTACATTGAAGTTTTTTTGCTTCAGCTCTGCCAGATTTAAATGGTGACTTCACTAGCACCGAGCTCAAAAGGAGAAGGGGGGGGAGGCAGCGTAGAGAGAAGAGGGAGCAAGCGAGGGAGAGGGCCAGAGCATTACATCACCATTTGGACTGGAATCAAATGGGAAGGATATGACTCACTCGGGCTAGTTAAGCTTTGGCTCAAGTTCTACATACATTCATTCCAGGGCTCTCATGTTCTGCACCTCAGCAGGGAATTCAAGCTCAGTGATGTCCATGAGGTTTGTTTTTAATTTTCTTCCCCCCCCCCATTGCTCCGTACTACTATCACTCCTGCTACCCACCAGCTTCCCTTGTCTTCCCTTTTGCCTAGGGATTCATTTCCTCCTTTAACTACATCCCCCCCTTCCGCCTTTTCTGCCCCTCCACTTGGCTGGAGTTTGTCGTCTGCTGCTACACACAAGCCTCGCTGAGCAGATCCCGGGTTCCAGGCACAAATCGACACCGATCCAAGCAACCCAGCAAACTTTCGCGAGAGAACTTTCTTTCGGCTCCTTTCCCCTCCCTCGGCGTTGCTCTTTCGTTCCTAATCAGAGGAGACAGGGAGAGAGTTAAACTGCAGGGACCAATCATTTCAATGGTGATGTAATGCTGGAGCTGCAGGGTAGTTAAGTAATGTGAGAGCACGGGGGTCAGGGTTGCAAAGCATTTACCTGCTCTCGAGGGGGTTTAAGTTTATTATCAGTTGCAGTGACTGCAACTGGCTTCAGACAGCAACCTCTAATTATTCGCAGACTCTCCTGTTTTATCTTTTATTATTCAATGTAAAACTATAGCATCGTGTTTTTCTTTTTTAAAAAGAGAGAGATCCCAACCTGATATTATTACAGCTGCAAATTATTTTCTGCTAGGGGTTTAATTTTTTTAAAGTGAAAAAGGAGGTTTGAAACCTGCAGTTTGCTAAAAGGGGAGGGGTCTGGTCTCCCAAATGCGACTGGTCAATTTGAGATCAGTCAACCGCTGTCTAATAGGGCTGGTAAAAGGTTTCGCCGAAGAGACGCGCTCTAGGATATTTATCATTTAAGGATGTGATTTGTGCAACACGTCCCGAATATGCCACTCGGGGTTTCAGGCAAACGCTCGCCCATGCACTTCTGCAAGCGCTGCAGCCACTGATTTGTGTCACTGGGACAATTTAGGAGAAGCGATTTCTGTAATGTGGATCTCGGGTGATCATGTTTTTTCTCCCCCCTCCCCCCAGCAAAGTGGCCCCGTGATTTGTAACTCGCTCTCCAAAAACCCGCCTGTTGTAAAGAAAGCCAAAGATTTTTCTTGTGCTTTTCAGTTCCAGCCAAAATGTTTTAAATTCTAAACTAAAAACACTGCATCTTCTTCATACCCAACTGGTCACTTGGAGTAAATTGTGCATTTATGGCAATTTTGCATAGATCTGTGGGTTTTTATTGTTTTTATGCTGCAGTTTAATTTTATGATTTGCTGTACTTCACCAGAGGTTTTATTTTATTTTATTTTTTATTTTGTGGGCGGGCTGCTATGGATCTAGAGGTAGTTAGCCTTCATAGAAAAGATAAATACTAGATGGTGCCATTCTTGCAAATCCTGGTAGTTTGTACTTGCAGCAATTAGAGTGCGGACAACCATGTTTAGTTTCTTCCTCTGAAAGTCTTTACAATGTGATAACAAACAGTGTCAGAGTTTGAGAAGCTGGCAGCACATGAGAGCTAGAAACTTTATTTTGAATTTTTTTTTGGTAATTCATTACAACTTGGAATCCAGCTTGGATATCACTTTTTCGTAGCTACAATTCAGAAAATAGATACAAGTTTGAGTGAACAAATTCACATTGCTATATTTTCTAAAGATTTCCAGGATAGATCAGTGCACTACATCACATGTGCGACAGTTAATTGATACCAGGTATGGATAGCCCAAGTAGATCTCAGAAGCTATGCAGGGTTGTCCCTGGCTAGTATTTGGATGGGAGACCTCCAAGGAATATCAGGGTCATCATGACTAGGAGGCAGGCAATAGCAAACCACCTCTGAAAGCCTCTTGCCTTGAAAACCCTACCAGGTCACTATAAGTCAGCTGTGACTTGACAGCACTTTCCACCACCATGAGCAGGTAGGTATGGTGCGGTCATGCAGTGACATCTCCTATGGTTGCTTAACCATGGTTAAGGTGATCAGAAGCACGCTGGATGCTCATGAAGTCCTCTTCTTTGGTATTCCTGCTCCTTTCAGTTTTGGAGCTAATCTGGCTAGTGCCAAATCATAAGTCAACTGGGTCCAGTTCAGGTAACAGTTAAAAGTGAGTTTGTAAAGTGTAGCCTTTGGTAATTAACTGCTTAAGAATTTAGGAACAGAGGAGAAGACAGACTCCTAATCCATTGAGTCCAGCAAACTGTTTCCAATAGAAGCCGCAGGAAAGTCCACAAGCAGAGCCTTCAGTCAACAGCCCTTCTGCTGACTGCTTCCTAACATCTGATAATCAGAGGACATTATGAGGCCAGAGATTCCATTCAGCTATATGGCTGATAGCCAGCTTCTGCCATCTCTGAATTTCCAAAGTATCTTACAGATTGCAAAAGTTACGTGGGCTCACAAGTGGCACGGTAGGTTGCTATTGTGAGGGAAGTGGCTGAAAATAGCCAAACGTATGGTTTCCACTTTCCAGGTCACACCCTGGAGAGCATGCCTCCAGAAATCCAGAGCAGAAAAAGAGGATGCAGTGATGGCTTGTGCTCCTTCTCCCACACTTTCTTCGTGTCCACTCTAGGGCAGTGTGAGAATCCTGCTTTCTCCAACAGGTGAGAGGTAAGGGTGGGAGAAGCATATGTTAAGCTTTGGCCTCTCTCCTAAGCCTTTGAGACTATTCCAGGCAAAATATCATGCAGAACAGCCCATTCGTGACATTTGTTGGTCCAATTCACTAGTGGGTTGCAAGCAAAGTATTTTTTTTTCCAAAAGCAAAACTTTCAGGAAAATGCAATATTCACACCATAACTATATTCAAATGAATATAGGTCAATGAATGCAGTGAGTTATAGCCATTTAAGGATGGGAAACATGTATCATATTTGGAGCAAGATCTAAGTCACATACTTAGTGATCACACATTTTTATATCTTATGTTCTAAGAGATGAATTTGCTGTGCTGGAGCACTCTAATGTAGGTGAAACGGAATGAAATGCTGGCTCCAAATTCAGATATTATATTTTGGCTTTGGGGAAAGGAAGAGCACCATGGATCCACTCCATATGGCAGCAGCGTTCTTTGCCCCAACATTTAGAAATTCCAGACCAAATGTCAGGGAATCCCAGAGATGGCCAAATTCATTTTGCACCCTCGTATTTGCTCCTTCTGGTGCCTTAGATTTCCTCGGAGACTTTGACATATTATGTCCTTAACTTTATTATCTTGGAAGGAAGGTGGGTTGGAGAAATAGCTCTTTATCTTGGCAAGAGTGCTAAAGACTTAATGGGTGGAGAGGTCTTAGACACTTTCTACACTATTACCAGACTGGAGAAAAGGGAACAAACCCAAAGATTTTCCTTTCTCGCCTCAAACTCTCCCACGCTTGCCCTTTTCTCAGCCATTCAAAAGCTTCTGCAGAATTATTTTCTTAATTTTGCTATAGGCCAGCAGACTAAGAAAAACTGATTTTCTCCACTATAGGTGTTTTCCCCTTCCAATGGTAACTAAATTTAAATGTCATCCTGCAGGCTGTGTGACATGGCATTTCCTCTTTCTCAACTTCTTACTCAGACACAATGATTGTAAAAGCCATACTAGCTGTTATGGCACTGATCTGCACATTTAGACCACACAAGCAGTTTTCTGATTACATATTGATTTCAGTTGACAGATCCTCATGTGCAGCACAGCACTCCACTCATGTTTAATGCCAAACAGGGGGTTGTAACTCAAGGCCAGTTCCAGGTTTTGATTTGCTGTGGGCAGAGAGAGCTCACACCTACTCACATCTCCCTTACTACCCCCACCCATATACCCTCCCACCTGCTTGCATGTCCTACCCATGCCGATTCAGGACCCCTCCCACAGCCATCTGCACGCCCTTTTCTCAGTGGCACTGAATGCCACTACTGTGATCATCACTATACACACATTCTTCCCTGACAGTGGTGGGCAGCCTAGGTAGCTAGGCGAGCAGGGGCAGAGCACTTACAAGCAATGTTCCCTCTAAGCTGTGGAGCCCTGTGAGCAAAAATTCTATTTTGTGAGCTACTGGCATTAAAGTTGTGAGTGAGGGATTTGGCTGCTGCATAAATTAGCTTGCTCTGAAGCCATCCTTCCCGAGCTGAGACAAAAATGTGTGTGCCGGAGGCTAAAAACTGTGAGTTAGCTCACACCAACTCAGCTTAGAGGGAACAGTGCTTACAAGCAAGTGGCTGAGGGAAGGACGCACAGGCAGGTGGCAGAGGAGGTGTGTGGGCTGGGGCCAGTGGCATTGGGCCGTGCCAGAAACTCTGGGCACTGGCAGTTGCCCCACTTCAAGGTATGCTGATGCCAGCCCTGGTCCTGCATGCATGATATATTTGAGGACATGCATGAGAAGGAGCAGGTGCAAGCATGTTGGTCGTGCTGCCACTAGTGACTGAATGCATTGGCCCCTCAGTGTCCTAAATGTTGCATGTGGGTGCCATCTCTATGCGCATGATCAAGAGCAATATATGATCAAGAGCAATAGTGAACAAATTATGAAGATGGAGCCTTTGTGTGTACAGTCTCTATGCATGTAGGGTGCTGTGCTCATGTGTGAAAAACATATGTAGGTAGACAGGGCCAGTATGCTTGGGTTCTGCTCCCCACTTTCATTCATTCTAGGCACATTGGCCTGACAGCACTCATCTCCTTTTTGGGAATCGTTGATCAGTGCTGCAAGAGCTGGAACTTCCAACGCTGAGAATGTTCATCCATGGATGTGAGCTTATCTGCTGGATGAATTCCCTTTCTTCATGCAAACAGTAGGCACATCCAACAACATAATATCCAAAAGGATGTACATCAACCAGGGCTGTAGCCAGGATTTTTTATTTTGGGGGGCACCCTTGCACACTCCCTGTGAAGTCCAGCAGTTTGTTGCCGGCCAGAGGCCCCAGGGAAGCTCACAGGTAGGGCTGGAGCAGGGGAGCAGACGTGCCCTGTGGCATGCCTTGCTAGCAGCCAGCCAGAGGTACGTTGCCAGCAGGCAGGCCAGGGGGACGGCTTGGCGCAGCCATGGTGTGCATGAAAAATAAAATAAACCGGGTAGGTAGGAAGTCAGGAGGCCTGGGCAGTAAGTTGGGGGGGGGGGCAGCCCCGAAATGCCCCACTGTAGCTACGGGCCTGACATCAACTCCTATGTAACACATTGATTTCCCTTGGTGGTCCAGAACAAAATTACTAAATTACAGCACAAGCTACATAAATACCTTGAAAATCCTGCAGATTCAGTTAATTAATTTTGGATCATGTTTTCTTCAAGCAGTCATGCAGTTACATCCCTCGAAGAGCACTATGCTATGCTCATTAGAACAACAGCTGTTGATGGTCCCCAGCCCTAAGGACATCTGTTTAGCTTTGACCAGAGCCAGAGCCTTTTCAGCTCTGGCTCCGGCCTGGTGGAACACTCTCCCAAGTGACATCAGGGCCCTGCAGGATCTGCTTCAGTTCTGCAGGACCTGTAAAACAGAGATGTTCCGCTGGGCCTTTGGTTGAGGTGATGGATATCTCATTATTCTGGCCTCCCCTGCTCCACCCCCTGACCTGGTATGTTCAGCGACAGCTGCTGGTGACTGCCCACTGCCCTTTCTGAATCTTGGGCACTTTTATAAACTTTTTGGAGCCTGCTGCTAGGTTTATGGACCATCTTAGTGTGCTTAATTTTGTAAAACTATAATATTGTAGGATGTTTTTATTGTTTTGTCTGTGTTTTTAATTGTTGTGAGTCACCCTGAGCCCCCTGTGCAGGGAAGGGCAGGATAGAAATCTAATACATAAATAAATGTGCCCCTTTACTGATAATTCAGTTTGATAGTAGAGTGGGGCCAGATGTTTCATAACATGGTTACAGTGTTGTTAATACTGGGGCATGAAATTGTTGCTGGTACCTTATGTGCTTTGTTTCTCTGTGTTGTCTTTCATATGAAGCTATAAGAGATGTTTCCCAGCTTCCCTTTGGTATCAATGCTGCATTCTAAAAAACCAAAACAAAACCTTACCTTACCGTGTAGTGTGCTCCATATTTATCATGGCCCAGTCATTCACAAACTAGACTTCTTTATTAACTTCCTTTCCTGAGTAATACTTATCAGTCCAGGCCTGAGCAAATATTTTTTTAATATAAAGGTCCACATGCTGAAACAGATTTAAGTATTTAATCTTGTTAGTTATATTAGGATGTTGTTTTACATACAGTTACCTACTCTCACTACTTTATTTGTTTTTTATATTTCTCACCCGCTGTTCCAAGTATTGTCTGTAAAGTGTCTTAGAGAGAGAGCGTTTACAGTCTGAAAACACAACACACAAAGGAAAGAGATCCCTTTGACCATTTTCTTTTCTTTTTATTAGACAATTTGGAAGTTGACAAGCTTGATTGGGAAAACTTGAAAGAAGTTAAATTTAAGTTTTTAACATGTGGTTAAGATAAGTCAGTCAACAATAGTTGGGACAATAGTATGCCTATTATGCCTATTAAGATTATATAGTTGGAATTGTAAATCAGGTGCCTTATGGATACATCTGTTTGATGTTAGTTAAGGATAGTTAGTATATCAGTGGTCAGATATGTATATGATGAGACCTTATCATTGTATGGCACGGTGAAATAATCTATATTGCAAGAGGATGTTTTTTCTTCTTGTATTTGCCTACTGTACACTATTGCATTTGAGCAGGTATTAAATTTATATTAAAAATTTTTTTTAAAAAAAACATTACAATTTTCTGTGAATTTATATTCTTCTTGGGAGAGAAAGGACTGCAATCTTTTATCCAGAAGTGTCCTTTTTCCTGTCTTTTCCAGTCTCAAAGCAACTGGCATTTGAAATAGTGTGGGTTGTTTATCAAAATAAATAAATATTTTGTTTGCATCCTATAGGATTTTTTTTTAAGTACAGGAGTTAAACTTAATTTATACTAGGTTCTAAATTTTAGATATGATCAGCTGCTGCAGCTGGTGCATCTTTGTCCATTCCTGGGTCAGTCAGATCCACTACAGAGATCCATGCCTTAGTTACATGTAGACTGGACTATCGCAGTGCGCTCTTCTTGAAGCTACCCTTGAAAAGTGTTCAGAAGCTGCAGTTAGTTCAGAATACTGTGGCTAGACAGCTGGCTGGGGGTCAGCTATGGGGAGCATGTGACCCTAGTATTGCAGCAATTATATGGGCTACCAATCCGAGCCCAATTCAAGGTGTTGGTTTTAACCATTAAAGTCCTATGTGGCTTGGGATCAGGGTATCTGAAAGCCTGCCTTTTCCTGTGTGTTCTTGCCTGGGAATTAAGGATACAGGGAAAGGTCCTCCTGACTGTCCCACCAATTAAAGACACTCGTTTGGTGGGAATATGAGAGATGGCCTTTTCAGTGGCAGCCTGGCAATTCTGGAACAACCTTCCCAGGGCGTTGTGCCTGGCCCCCTCACTTTTGATCTTTAGGAGTGAAGACAGTTTTATTTAGGACTGCATTTGATTAAAGCAGTCCTAAATTGCGATTTTTGGTTTCATGTTATTTCATGTATTTTATGAATATTGTGAGCCACCTTGGTCTCCATAAGGAAGAAAGGTGGCTAATAAATATTTAAAATAAACAATAAATAAACTGTATTAAAAAAAAAAAGACACACAGAGTTAGATGCAGCAGAAATAAGGGTGGGTTGCAGACTTCCAGCTCCCCACTGATGTTGTTCCTAGGGGTGCTGTGGCTCCAGGAGCAGCATGGAGACAACATTTTGGTCTGCAGTGGGAAGTGGAAGTGACGAAGTTCCACTCTGCTGAGAGAAATCTCTTCCGTCAGTGGAGATTTTTCAAGAGATCCAACCCAGTATCATATACTGTGTGACAGATTGTTCTTTTATTTAGTCAGTTAATGTTTTACTGCATTAGTCACCATACATATTACTTCACTTGTACATCTACAAGTCTGAATGTGAAATATACCAATTAAAATAGTTTCAATCCCATTGGCTTCACTGTGGTAAAGCTGGTTTACATGTCTGAGCTTCTAGGATCAGTAATTTAGCTGCAATTAGAAATAGAGTATCAGTCAAGGTGGACCATGATCTTACCCCCAAACAGCAACTCTTACCCACCCAAGCAACCTTTATCTAGCAGGACTTACTTCTTTTCCCAGTATGTCTTCATCATTATTGCATGTCTTAGTTTGTATCTTTAATTGCATATTCTCTTTAACAGATCCATAAGCCTGTAATATTTTTCATATGAGTGCTACTACACATGCATTTTTATAATCTGTGGATGTATTTGGAAAATTCATATCCTGCCTTTTTAGGTTTTTTTAATAAACTAAAACTAATAATAATATTAACTACATCAATAAAAACAATAAACATAGCAGCATACTAAAACAAGTCAGTAACTGGTTAAAGTAGTACAGATAGGTGCAGCACAAGATTGGCTAGCAGGCAGTCCAGAAATGGAAAAAGAACTTATCTAGTATTTCTCTGAAATAGATATTTAGAGCATATTGTAAGGCCAGGAGGCAGGGGCCAGATAAACCAGGAGCAACTGTAGAAAATGCCCTGCTACCCACAATCTTCGCCTTTGTTAATGTGGATAGTGTGCCAGCTGACCTCAGATTCCAAGTAGGTTCTTGCAGATGGAGGTAATCCACCAGATACATTAGTCCTAAACCATTTAGGACTTTAAATATCAAAGTCAGACACTGATCACAGAAAGAGAGTTGAAGACAGTGCAGTCAGTATAACATTGGACTATAGGTGCTCATTTACTCTAGTTAAAAACTTGGCAACTGCATTTTGAAACAACTGGAATTTCTGGGCTGTCTTCAAAGCCAACCTGACATAGAGGACATTACAATAGCCTAGTCTAGATGTTATCAAGGGAATTCTGACTGTGGCTATTGTTAGTCCAGCATAATTTTTGGCCCTGGATTAGCCCAGTTAAAGCCTCCATCGTTGCACAAATGAATTTCAGATCCTAATGCTATACAGTTTGCCATCAGAAACTGTGAGTTTTGCTAGGAATGCACTAGGACATTGTTTTATTTATTTATTTTTATGTTATTTACAGCCCACCCTTTTCATTGAGACTTGAGTGGAAGTTTTGCATTCTGTGGGGAACATCTAACTACAAATAGCTGTAAACACTTGGATGGCACCATGTAACTTTGAGAAAAAACTTCTGCTCATAGGAGTAGCTTGGCCAAATATACTTCTTTTTGCAACAAAAAACCTCTCCTTATAGATGACCCCCACCAATGTTTATCACAATGTGATATTATGGTATGAGGTAGAGCATTGATTGCTAGACATCCAATCTTATTTTGAGTGATTATTCTAATTGCTTCTGGGGGAATATGTGAATCTAACTGAAGGAGCCCAGGAATTGGTCAACAACTTGAATATGCTGTGTCAACGTGGCTGATGCCAAGTATGTAAATTTGATGCCAAGTATGTACAAACCACTGTTACTTGCACCTGGATTGCACAGCACCAGATCCTATACATAACAAGGCCCTTCAGAACTGTTTGCATACACAGTTATGCTATTCAGGACCCCAACTAGAAAGTCCTTATTTGAAGTCCCTGGACTGGACTGTTGGTTGCTCAGAAAGCAAAAAGTCCCCAGCACACAAGTGCAGGCTTGCAACTCTGATAAAAAAGAACAGTCTTGTGACCAACAAGAACTCTGCTTTGCATATTGTCTTGGGGATACTAGAAGATGGTATGAGTATGGAGTTTTTTGTCCTGTGAGTGCCAAAGTAAACAATACATGAGGGAAAAGCTAAGTCCATGCATCTGTCCCTACATATGAGTAGTGGGATGCCACTACGCTGACCAAGGAAGATGCAGAAAAGTCCAGGAGGAAGGTGGGCTGGGAACAGCCTGTTCTTTTTAGGGTCCACCTGCCTTGAATAAACAATACAGAAGATTTCTTTATTTATAGGTTGGTTTCAAAGAACAGATCAGGAGCACAAATCCCCAGGCAGACAAAGGAGAAACCTGGCCGAGGCACATAAATTTAAGCTAGTTACGGTTTCAGAGAATGGTTTGAATTTTCTTTAATGCCTTCAGGCACAAATAGGCTTTTACTGCCTAGCCACTAGGTTGGGTCTTCTCATCCACACATGATTCCACCACACCAGCATGGCCTTTCCCAAGAGTCAGATTAAGTGGTACAAGTTCTGCTCATTGCCAGAGAGAGGCCTAACGATCAGATACTCTGTTCTCTCCCAGAGATAGAGCTAAACCACTCTGCCACCACACTACCAAGTGGAGCTACCCTTCAAACTGGTCCTGTTTTGCCGAGCCAAATCTGAGCTCTCACTGCTGTCTCCCTGAGACTGAACTCCCTTCCCCTCTGCTGTGCTTCCCTCCAACATTCCATTCCCTCCTCCTAAAAGGTGATTGGATGCTGGAGCAGCACTCCCACAGGCTCAAGTGAGTGGCTGTTGCACCATTTGTTGGATTTTCCTCTGCAAGCTTATGCATGTCATTTTTTGGTAAAAACCAACCAAACAAAAAGGATTCATTAAATAAGTTAAACTGATTTTCCCATTTTTCCTTCTGGAAGGGGCCATATTATGTCATGTTAAACAAAATATCATAAAACAACATCATACAACAAATATTTAAAGTTTGATTTAAAAAAAATGCATAACTTAATAAAGATGCGGGGTTCATTTACAAAGAAAATACTGGCCACAAAACAATAGCAAGGTAAATATCGTGCCAGTATTTCATTTCTTAATTCATAATACATCTCTCCCCCATTCCCCAATATATTGATCTCTTTGTTTTAAGGGACAGAAACCTGAAGACAAAATCAAAACATCCAGTTTAATGAGCTAAGAAACTGTAGGTTGGCACTACCCAATGCAAGGAATTTTTGGTTTGTTTTAATTAAAAGGATCCCCCCTCTGGTGTTGAGCATAATGTAAGGACAAACTGCTTGCAACTTATATCATGTTTGGTGATTACTTGAAAGCCCAGGAGCTACAGGGGGAGGTAAGGCAGTAAAGCTGTTTCCAGCTGCGGAATCTGGAGCAGAGAAACCATAGAAGGGGAAGGCCTAATACTTTCCCTAACACAAATAAATGCCTCTGTTCCACGTGCCTTGTCCCACTGGTGGTTTTTCCAATGCATATTTGCAGAGGAAACCAATGGGCAGAGAAAGAGTTAACTCAATGCTTCTTTATTCCCCACTCAGTGCTTCTTTGTTCTTTAGCACCATTTCCAGAAACCACTTTTGGAAAGGACTGTGAAACTATAGTTACACATGTTTTGTTATTTATTGGATTATCTCCCCTCCTTTTTCAAGGACCTCAAATCCGCATACATGACCTCCTGCCCCTTCCCCATTCATCTTCACAACAACTCTGTGAAATAAGCTAGGTTGAATGAGACAGAAAGAGATTGACCCAGGGTGACCCAGTAGGCATTGTAGCAAAGTTGGCATCTGAACCCCAGTCTCCTTTGCCTGACACTGTAATATATAATGCAACATGTAGTTTGACCCTTAATGGCCACTCTCAGCCCAATGTCACAGAGGATGTAGGTTTCTGAAATTGTGGAGTTGTAGCTTGCACCTGTGCGTGGTTATCAAGAACTTCCACTGTCTTCATTAGTCTTTCCTTCTTGATATGTGCACAGGAGTAAGACCAGAGTGGGGAAATAGCAAGCCTTTGTAATTGTTCTCCGTTATCATCAGTGGACTTTTCAGGGTGTAACTCTTCTTTGGATTGCATGGTATGTGGCAGAAGCTGCCACCTGTGAAACACTTCTTCTGCTTTCACTTGTTTTGTTTTTAGGCAGCATATATCCAGCTTTTCAGTGTCCCGTTTGCTTGATTCTAGATATTTCAATGTAACGGGGTGGGGGGTGGGGGTTGTGTGAACGTGGGGAGTGTTTTTGTTCAAACTTCCTGACAGAGAGGTTCCTCAGTGGAACAGGCCTCCATGGGAGGTGGTGGGCTATCCTTCTTTGGTGGTTTTTAAAAACAGGCTAGATGTCCAACAACAATGCTGATTCTGTGAACTTAGACAGATCATGAGAGGGAGGGCAGGAAGGGTTGCATCAGTGCTTAGGTCTTGTGGCCCTTTCTTACATGCCCAGGGGAATGCTGATCACTGCTTTGGGATCAGGAAGCAATTTTTCTTCAGGCCAGTTTGGCTGGGGATCCTGGAGTTTTTTTATCATATTCTGGGCAAGGAAGAGGGGTCACTGGAGGTGTATGGGGGGAGGTGTTTGTGAATTTCCTGCATTGTGCAGGAGGTTGGACTAGATGACCCTGGCGTTCCCTTCCAACTCTATGATTCTATAAACATGGTTGAGAATTATCCTGTGTAACTTCCATGTGCTGTGCAATTTCAGCTACTTATAGGAATATTGCATTCTGTATTCTTTTCCTTTGGCACCTAATAACATATCAGATCCTCTGTTCATAGCTGGCAGTGATTCAGGGAAGTCAACAGTATTAACTAGGCTTACATCAGCTAGAAATAACTGTGGCTTTTAATTGAACCTAGATAGATTTTCTTTTCATTTGCAAGAAATTATTCAGTAAATAATTGAGAAATTAAAGGAGCACAGTGTTGCCAGTAATTAAGACCAGTAATTAAGACCTATCAGTACCTATTAAAATCTCTTACTTGTACTTAGTCACTGTTGTCAGCATGTTTATCCTTCACCAGTTTTGCCAACTTTAAGACAAGGTTTTATTTAGTCACAGTAGCTGATGAATAGCTCAGCAGAGCAAGCACTGAATTCTGAACATTTTATGTTTTTCTAATTACCAGCCCATAGCCATTGGAGGAGATACTAGATAGCTAGAAAATTAATAGCCTGCTAATGTTACATTGACAGAATGATGCCAACCAAATATTTATTTATTTATTAGTTAAATTTATACCCCACCCTCCCCATGGGGTATATTGGAAACTCCTTTTCACTGTCTGAAGTATATACCATCAGTGTTGTGAATGTGAGCTGCCAATGGGTAAAGGTATGAAGATTCTGTCTTGTGTTGAGTTTTCTGTAAAGAATCATAACTAGTAGGTGGGACAGAAATATTTTAAATAAATAAACTAAAGAGAATTTGTGACTGGTAAGTGGAGCAAAGTGAGAGAAGCAAAGAAATAAATGAGGAAGGAAAGCTAGGGTTGCCAGGTCACCTTGTCATGCTAGCGGGGGTATTTGGGGATATTCCGGGATGCCCTCAACACAATGACATCACCAAGAAGTGATGTCATCATGTCAGGGACGTCACACAGCAACTCTGGTTTTTGAGCAAAACTCTGGTAAAACTGGCTTCGTACCATAGAGTTCTACCCTCAAATCAGAACGTCACCACACAACGCCTGACATGATGATGTCAATTCTGGTTGATGTCATTGTGTTGGGGATGTCACGCAGTGACATAACTGTTTGGGGGTGGGGTTTCCCCTGCCGGCCAGCTTGCCAGTGGGGGGCAGAAGCAAAAACTGGGGCAACCCCCACTGGGACCTAGGGACTGGCAACCCTAAGGAAAGCTCATAGATTGGTAAAAAAAGGTGATGGAAAAGAGAATGAGAGCTAGTGTGGTACACTGGTTAGAGTATCAGATTAGGATTAGGCGAAACATGAACACATGAAGATGCCTTATAGAAGAGGAGAAGAGATTGGAGTTATACCCTGCCCTATACTACCTGAAGGAGTCTCAGAACTGCTTATAATCCCTTTCCATTCCCCTCCCCACAACAGACACCCTATGAGGTAGGTGGGGCTGAGAGAGAGCTCTCCCGAGGACTGCCCTTGAGAGAACAGCTCTGAGAGAATTTGTGACTGACCCAAGGTCACACCAGCAGCTGCATGTGGAGAAGTGGGGAATCAAACCCACTTCTCCCAGGTTAGAGTCCATGCTCATACACCAAACTGGCTCTTATAGTGAATCAGATAATTGGTCCATAAAAATCAGTATTGGCTACTCAGACTGGCAGTGGCTCTCCAGGGTCTTAGGGAGAGTCTTTCACATCACCTACCATCTGATCCTTTTAGCTGGAGATGCCAGGGATTGAACCATCTGCACGCAAAGCAGACGAGCCAGTGAGCCATAACCCCTCCACGCTGCCATGGAAGCTTGCTGGGTGACTTTGGGCCCGTTACTGCCTCTTTGCCTAACCAACATCTTTGTTGTGAAGATAAAATGGAGAATGATGTTGTATGGTGCTTTGAGTCCCCAATAGGGAGGAAAATGGAATATAAATATTTAAATAAATAAGAATTTTAATTGAAAGCATGTTCTTGACCAGGCTAATGTTTCTCACCCACTAATGTCTGTGATCTGGAGCAGCTTATGTGCCAAGTGCTCTTGTATTAACATTTCAGAAGCATGAAAAAATCCAACAGCAATAAACTAAAAAAACTAATGTATAGGAGTAGAGTCGGCTCATTGTCTAAAAGCTAAGAAATACGATACATAGCCAGTTTCTGCACAACTTTCTCTGGTTATGCAATAGCCAAGTCTGCAGTTTACTTGCAGTAGTTCAGCTAGCTCCACACGTGTATCTGCTCCCCTGGCATCATTGTCTTTCCTCTGCATGTAGCCATTTTGAGAATTGCTGGCGCCACTTTTTGGTGTTTCCTAATGGTATATGTGACAAGAATTATGTCCTAGGAGCACCATGCCAGTGGTTCCAAGAAATTATTGGGAACAATTGTTAGATGGAGCTGCTTGCAAAATTCTCCTTATCCAAATTTCTTCCCAAGTGCCAGAGTTAAACGTTACCTGTTCTTGGTGCCGAAACAGAGAGGAGTGAAGAATTCTCCATTGTTCTGGGCTGTGGTATATTTTGAAAACTGTTTCAAATTTTGAACAGAAAGCTGTGCATGTGTAGTTCCTTAAGTCCAAGTGCATCATTTTTCTCATCTCTGGTATCTGTGTGCACATGTGTAAGATAAATCACTGCTAACAAACATTCTTGATGTGACTGTATATACAACTGACACCAAGATTGTTTTCAAATGGCATTTTACCAGTACACAGTGCACGTAAGTAAAACACCAGCCAAAGAGACTCTTGTAGCAATCACATGTAAGTAGAAGGGGGGAAGGATGCAAATAAGCTGAATGCTCCAGAAAACTGTGTTCCAATTCTGGAATGTTAGACATTTGCTGGAAATAATGATGAGCACAAAGCATAATTCCAGAACTATGAAGGAAGGAACTCCTATTGCTGTAGAGTTGGACAGGGAGGCTGAAAGAAGAAACAGATGCTTGGAAGTATACATGAAGAGATGGCAGAGCTGATGTGGCCTATATACTACTGATAAGTTTATATAGGATTTCTACCATTTTAAGAATGTAAGAAGAGCCCTGCTGAATCAGACAAGTGGTACATCTATTTCAGCATCCTCTTTCATGCCGCGACCAACCAGTTGCCCTGCAGGGCCAGCAAATATGAACAATCACTGTGATTTATGGCTACTGTGTTTTATAGTTAATAAAAAATACACATGCGCCTTACATATTACATAGATGACAGAAAAATATCACAACTAATAATGTGAACCTATATCACTAATTTAGAAAAGTCTTATCCTTGTGATACTGTAGAACAGATTCTGTAATAAGTTGTAGTAAATGCTGAGCATCTAGACGTAAGCCCATTTTGTAGTTGATCTTTCTCAGATGTTATCTCCCTCTTATTTTACAACTCATTTATTTATTTATTTACAGCTCTAGAGCACAAGGCTTTGTACTTGATTAAGGAAAGGCTAATGGATTGGCTTGCTTCCTATGTAAATGTTGAGTTGTAAATAGGAGGGAGTTAACTTCTGAGGAAGTTCGGCTACGAAATGGGTTTACATCAATGGGTTTACATCATCATGCTCATCATTTACTACAACTTATTACAGAACTGTTCTACGATATCACAAGAATGAGACTTTTCTAAGTTTGTGAAACAGGATCACATTATTAGTCATAATATTTTTTGTCATCTAGGTGATATATAAAGACCATATGTATTTTTATCTCTCCTTATAATAATTATCTTTTGGTTTCACAAGATTCCATGCGCTCCCATTGGCTGTAAAATGCCCTCCCTCAGCCATTGGCCCATCAGCCGCCACTCAAGAGTACTCGCGTGCCATTGGCCAGGTGCTGGGTCTGCTCCTCTTCCTCACCCACTCCCCCTTTTGCATGTCAAATTTACTGGCAGACAGCTCACTCTCCTGAGGAAGACAGTTCTCTTGACTCCTGTGAGGGACTGTCCCCTCAGTGGCTGTTGGTAGGCAGCCAAGCTTGGTTCTGTGAGTAAAAAAACAAAGGTCTTTCAGCATCAAATCATTGTCTTCAACTCCCCGCTGTGTGGCTGACTTTCCCCTAGGGTTGCCAATCTCCAGGTGGAACCTGGAGATCTCCCACTGTTACAATTGACCTCCAGATTACAGAGATCAGTTCCCTGGGAGAAAATGGTTGCTGTGGAGGGTAGACTCTATGGCATTATACCCTGCTGAGTCCTTCCACACACACCCCAAATGCTGCCCTCCACAGGATCCACCCCCCCAAATCTCCAGGTATTTCCCTAATCAGAATTGGCACCTGTACTTTCTCCTCTGTCAGTAAAAGGCCCTTTCCAAACCTATGTTGGCCTTTGGGAGAAAACTCATTGGGCCCATCCTGATCAGGTTGCCAACTCCAGGTGGGGAATTCCTGGAGATCTGAGGGATGGAGCCTGGAGAGGGTGAAGTTTGAGGAGGGATGGCACCTCAGACAGGTACAAAGCCATAGACTCCACCCTCCAATCCAGCCATTCCCTGATGGGGAACCATTGTTGCCAATCTCCAGGTGGGAGCTGGAGATCACTCAAAATTACAACTGCTCTCTAGGAGGGAGGGGGAGGAAATAAAACTAAAGGTAGGTTGATGGTTGGCTGGGAGGGAGATAGGGTTATCAACTCCAGGTTGGGAGATTCCTGGAGATTTGAGGGGTCGAACCTAGAGAGGGTGAGTGTTGAGGAGGGGTGGGACCTCAGACAGGTACAATGTCATAGACTCCACCCTCCAAACCAGCCACTCCCTCCTGGGGAACCACTGTTACCACTCTTGGGGGTGGGCTGGAGATCACTCAAAATTACGACTGCTCTTCAGGTAGCAAAGATCAGTTCCTCTGGAGAAAATGGTGGACTTTGTCATTATACCCTGCTGAGATTGCCACAGCAAATTGTCACTGAGTGCCCAAAGCCGGGGCACTCTCCCAGAGCCTTTTTCTAGAGCCCGTTGTATTTATTTCCACAACGGGCCTTATTCCTAGTTAACTATAAAACATAGTTGCCATAAATCACAGTGATTGTTTGTTTGGGGGCCAGGAAACATGGCATAGAGGCCAAGGCATTCCTTTGACGTTACTTCCTAACTCTGTTTTTTAGAGATTTACTGCCTCTGAATGTGAAGGTTCCCTATAGTCACTGTGGTTAATAGCCACCAATAGTCCTATCTTCCATGAGCTAATCCCCTTTTAAAGTCACCTGTATTAGTGTCCATCATGACATCCACTAGCAGTGAATTATTCATTGTGTAAAGAAGTACTTTCTTTTGTTCATCCTGAATCTATAGCCCATCAACTTAATTGGGTGCCCCCCCAAATTCTAGTATTATGAGACTGGGACAAAAAATGGTCTCTATCCCTGCTTCTTATTTCATGCATTTTTTTTAGACCTCTATCATATCCGCTCTTAGTAATTCTTTTTCTTTAGCCTTTCCTCATAGGAAAGGTTCTTCATCCACTAAATCATCCTGGTTACCCTCTTCTGAATGTTTTCCAGGTCTGTAATCTGTTTTTATGAAATGCAACAACCAGAACTGTACAGTAGCCCAAATGAGTCTGAACCATAGATCAATGCAGGGGCGTAGCAATAGTGGCTCTTTAATTTTCATGTTTTCTAATCTTGTCCACTCCTGAAAATTTCTAAGTACCCTCTATGACAGTTACCTTCAGTTTGCCATCTTTTATATAGCATGTAATGAGGCATGTTTCCAGCAGGGATGAGGAAAGACCATTTGGAACAGATCCCTACTTTGTCCATGGTTTACATGGTATTGGATGATCAGAAATATAGGCCCTTCTTATTTTCATTTATGTTTGCAACTGCTAATGAATAGCTGAAATAGATATTTATTGGTTTCATAACTGTGCCACAAATTAAGATCAGACTCTCCTGAAAAAGAGCTCAAGGAAATGTCAGAAATGATACAAAATAACACTTAGCTCCAAACCCCAATACCACATTTATCCAAAGCGAGGGGTAAGTCTTCAGTGGGAATAAGACCAGGAGTTGAGTTATTTTCTCTGATTAAATTTTCAGCCACAAGCTGAAGAACAAACAGCTGCTGTTTCCTTCTCTCCTGTATATGCTTTGCTTTGGGGTTTTTCTTTCTGTTAACTCTCTGCTTATAATTATGTACATTATCCAAACACCCTGTTATATATTCAGTTTTGTGTATGTGGGATGCTCAGGCACTATGCAACACCCTCGCCTTGCACTGTCAGACTTCCTAGTTAAGATGCTTGCCTGCCCAGATGGGCGCTCATGTTTTCCTTGGAACTCTAGGCATTTAGAGCTATGACACTTGCTCCTCTAAAAACAAAACACCAATTTCCAAATAGTACATTTTTTCCCACATTGGTAAACACAAATTCAAATCCAGCAGCAGGTTAGATAATTGATAAGTTATTTATTAATTGTTCAAAACATAAAAGTATGTAATTCAAAATATAGCTAAAACTGAAGCATCATCTGTGACCACGTTGGTCAAAAGGTGGGCAGTGAGCAAGGATACATTAGTTACCTGTTTTCTAAGAATCCATTTCCAAAGCCAGAACAAAAGGCCTAGAAGACAACCAGCAGTCTCTGTTGAAACAAAGAGCAACACAGCAGTGAACAATTAGAGTTTATACAAACCAAGTGTGTGAGAGAACAACAGCAACAACAAAAATATTAGGACCCTCTGCATCTGAAAGTCTTCTGAAGAATCCACCAGGAAACTGGATTCCCAACCCTTTTACTGGTCTCCCCCTCCCCCATGATACAGACATACATTTGCCTTGTAATGGCAAGCAGTAAGGATTCTAAAAAACAATCTACAAGTTTAGTGTAGTTGAGCAGTCTCCTTGTCCATGCTAATTGCACTTACTGTCGAGATGTAATCTGACCCATTTCTTCTTGAGTATTTGTGAATACTTATGGGTAATTGGGCGATCATTAACTGTGCAGGAAAGAGAGCAGGGAAAGCTAAGACATTGTCAGGGGTACAGGCCACCAATGCACACACCAAGAATGGGAGCTTTGCTGGTTCCCAAAGGGGAGTTTTCAGAAGGAAAGCCAGGAGAATCAAGGCAGCCAAGTCTTTGCAAACCTTGCCAACACAGGCCATATTCATCAAGGTATAATTATGAAAATGTCTATAAGAGAATGCTAGATGGTATACAGTACTATCCTGTACAGTGTTAGTCCAGTCTAAGCACCATCTCATTCTATACTCTCATTCTTGTGTCTTCAGCTCTCTTGTGGACATCTTGAACAAAACTCCATGACATTGTATGACCTTGAGCTAATATACATGCCTACTCAGTCACATCTGGGGCATATATACAAGAAAGAAAAAGTAACAAAGCAGTGAACAAATAGAGTATACATAGCATAAGACTAATTTTGCTTCAGGTCTTAATCTTCCCACTCCATGGCTTGGATCTGGGAAAAAGGAATTAGTGACAGATTTCTCTAGAAGGTTTCAACATATTGCTACATTATGTCAGTACTCCATGTTCTGCATTGCACATACTTCAGTGAAAGAAAACTCAAATAACAATTTGTCAAACCATTATTAGAGTCAGCCTAATAGTTAAGACTACATTTTTGAATTACCTTATATTAAAGCTCTGCACTGCATAAATCAGTGAAATGAAACTTGTGTAAAAAAGCATGTAATACAGGTTTAAAATTTCTGGCATAAAAACTTTTGATGCAAAAATTGTCCAAAGTGTTCCTTGAAATTAATGGTTCACTCAGGTTTGCCCCCTCCCAGAAACTGCTTTGTTACTATTTGGGATTGTGGCTTGTTCTGTGAATCAGCCATCATGTTGGCCATGTGAATACGTTCTGATGACACATAACCAATCAACTCTTCTTCAATCAGATTTGGTTATACGATAGCATCATAACGAAAGATGAGAGAGACTGCTATTGCTCCCTGCACTCATCTTAAACGGGGAAACAGCCCATTTTACAGACTCTTCCCTGACCTATCAGCAAGATGATGGCTTTGTCTCCCAAGAATTTATCTCTGTGTTTGTGAAAAATGCCATTTTGGCTCAGCCCTAAGCTGTTGCATCTGACTTTGTGACTCTGGTTGCTGTGTGTTTGCTACCCATTATGAGAGGATGAGATATAGTTTGTGAAGCCTATGGCAGAGGTGATGCTGCAACTGGATTCACAGTTGTTGTTAAGAATTGACCTAATTTTGCTGTTTTCCAGTTTTCTGTTTGCTGTAAGTATTGTTCTAGCAACTATTTTATTGCATTCTGAAGCCACATTCACATGCAAAGGTTTCCCAAATCTTTTTATTCCCTGGGACGCAAATTTAGAGTTTTCTATTAGAACCACAGGAACACCTTGAGCCTCTAAGATGGCTACATTGTTTCCAATAGACCTGCAACACAGCCCACTAATCATTCAGAATTTTCTCCCCTGGGAATGCAAAGGTCAATAAGGATATTTTTAAAACTATTATTCTGAAGGCTCAATTACAGTTAGCTCTCTGTTTTTTCAGCTTTATATTTATTTAATGTAACCTGTGTGGAGAAATGCACTTACAGGCAGTCAAGCATAGTTTGGATGCCACCTGGCCCATTAGAGCACGTAAAACTATTCAGGGAAGTTTGGAGCACTTTAAAACAAATTAAAGGACTGTGCGAGTGTGCAAACTCTGATTTTAACCACCTGTTGGAATTATGGTAGAAAGCAGATAACGTTCTTACAGACACATTTGCCTAGTGACTTCCAGTGGAAGTTCTGATACTATCTGGCATGTGGATATGTTAGCCTACCTGGCAAGCTCAGAGTTATCTTGTCCAAGAAGGATTTTTTTAAACTTGAACATCAGCTTTATGCAGACAAGATTTTGAGTGATGGAGTGGCAGCAGAGTGTTTCACTTGTTCCTTGCTGCCCAGTTTTCCACTCCAAATCGTCATCTACCTGTTCCATCCTCAGAACTGGTACAATTTGGGGCCTCAGATTCTCAAGGTCTTTAAATAAAAAAACAGTAAATTACCATTTTGGAGACCTCTTAAACTCAACATAGTGTGGGGGCCACAGCATGTTGTAATCCAACCCTATCCTTTCTGGAAAATTTCAGATGCATGTTGTCCCTCTGAAACTAGGGTTGCCAGGTCCACCCTGGCCATCAGCAGGGGATGGGGGGGGGGTAGGGTTGCCAGATTCAGGTTGGGAAACTCCTGGAGATTTGGGGATGGAACCTGGGAAGGACAGGGACTTCAGTGGGGCGTAATGCAAAGCATCCATTTGCTTCAGGGGGAACTGATCTCTGTAGTCGGGAGATGAGCTGTAATTCCGGAGGATCCCCAGGTCCCACCTGGAGGCTAGCATCCCTATCTGAAACATGCATCTGGAGCCTCGGAGAAGGAAATTAGTTTGGGAGATGATTTTGAGGGTGTAAACAGCTGGTGGGGAAAGGGCTGAGCACCCCTTTCCTTCTCTGTCATTCCTGTATTCAAGTGGGTACCTTCTTGAGCCACTTTTCAGTTTTCACCAGTGGCCAATGACACATCTTCATATGTAACATGTACCTCTGGGGTGTCAAACATAAGGCCTGGGGGGTGGATCCAGCCTGTCCAGGGCTCTAATGTGGCCTGCAAGCAACTGATGCAAGGGAAGAAGTACTGGGGGGAGTGGGCGGAGCCACTCCATTGTGGCTTCAGCACAGCAGAACAACCTCCATCTGCAGCAGTCAAGCATCATGGGAGCATCTGCCCAGTGCTGCACTGCTGCCTCTCCAGTCCACCCATGTGGGTTTTCCTCTGCACCCCACCTCCCAGCTCATGGGGCCTTGCAGTGAGGTTACACCAACTCAGAGCTTACCAGGTGCTGTCCTTTATACAGTTTCTATCTCCAGTACCTGGCATTACGTTTTATGGTACACATGGCCAGCCCAACAAAGTGACATTTATGTCAGATCCAGCCCTCGCAACAAATGAGTTTGACATCTCTGATGTATCTTGTCTTTACATTTCAGTGGAGAATACTGATCTGTATGCAAAAATGTGCAGATCTGCCTCCTTCATTTAAACTGATTAGGAATCCATAGATGCAATATGTGCACACTAAAATATTTGCAGATCTCTGGATCATACTGAGGCCAGAGGGGATTTGGCCTTTAGTTTTGTATCATATTTCCACATTCTTTTGCAAAACGTCCAATAGTTTCAAGCATGTAACATCAAGACATGCTTGGAATGCCCCCAATAAATGGATTGTTCCCATCGTTGCTGTATTATGTAGCACCGGTTGCTTTAATCCTGAATTATTGTTAAAATAACCACACACAAAAAAAAAAAACAATAAGGAAATCTATTATTAATGTGCTTTGAATTCCCAACAGTATTTTTTAAATTTCACTTTGTTCAACACTGAGGCACAGTTGACTGCAGTTTTGTCTATGTATTTATATATCAATGCAAGTTAGAATCTCAGTCTGCTTTAATTTACCAGACTTCTGATGTAACAGATACTCAGAAGTAAGGAGCATTAAGCTTTGTAAAGTGCAATATTATTGCAGGGCACATGTCCAATTTTTAAAACACTATATAGATTGGAGACAGATGAGCTTTTCAGAATTATTTTAGGCCCATTTTGATTAAATGCCTCAGATGGAGTTTCCAATGGAAATTAATTTCATTGATGTGAAAACAAATGGACGCCAACCACAAAATCAGCTGCCAGTTTATGTTCAATATAGCCCCCGAAAGGGCTGGAGCGAGCTCAGATTGTGACTGGGAACGCAGCACAGCATATGCTTTGCCGCACAAATAGAACCAATTTGTTAGCACTCCAAAAAGGAATGACTTTATGTTTGAGCAAGCATGTTTATGTGGCAGAGAAGGCAAGACTGTGATGCCTAGGAGAGAAACGTCTGCAGATACCCATAAGATGTGAGTGGTGACTTTTATACATAAAGCTTTGATATAGTCTTTTGCTGACCAATTGATTCTTACATATTTATTTCATTTACATCCTGTTCTTCCCCAAGGAGCTCAGGTTACTGTTCACTCGTCTGCCTTCCATCATGTTGTCTTCATGGCAACGGAACTATGTGGCAGCCAGGTTAAACTTGAGAGAGAATTGCTGGCCCATCCATTGCATTCCGTGGCATGCAGGGACTTGAAGTCGAGTTATCTCCACAGTCCTTGGTGGGCAATCAAACCATTCCATCACACACAATCTGTAATTGCTGAGCACTGCACTGAAAATGGCAGGCATGTGTATGCTCTCAGTCTGCAGATAATAGCCTTTGAATACACCTCCAAATTATTATTTATTTTATTATATTATTGATTTTTATCCTGCCCTTCTGACCTAGGCTGGCTCAGGGCGCTTTACAACAGAATAAAATTCTCATAGTCCATAAAACACAGTTCATTAGATTAATACAATTCCTAATAAATAATACAATAGTATAAAACAATATTAAAATCAAACAATATTAAAGTGCTAGCAATTCCAGTTTTTCCTTTAGTTCTATTGGTCTGCTTCAGTTAGAGGGGACTAGAACAGGCAATAGTCACAGGGACCAGCAGCTCAGGGCTTCCACCATGGTTGTCAGTTGTTATTACTAATGCTACCGGTAGTTGCAATTGTAGTGGTGGTGGTGGCGGTGGCTCCAAAGGCCTAGTGGAAGAGCTCCATTTTGCAGGCCCTGTGGAACTGTAGAAGGTCTTGCAGGGCCCTGGCCTCCTCTGGGAACTCATTCCACCAGAGTGGAGCCGCCACCGAAAAAACCCTGGCCCTAGTTGTTGCCAACCTGGCCTCCTTAATACTGCTGGAGGACCAGTTGGTTCTGGGGCCCTGAACGTAATGCTCTCCGGAGCACATATGGGGAAAGGCGGTCCCTCAGGTATGTTGGACCCTGGCCATAAAGGGCTTTAAAGGTTAGAACCAGCACTCTGAAGCACAGGCTGGATGTGCTCCCAAATTGAGAGTCCCATCACTAGCCTGGCTGCGGCATTTTGCACCAGCTGCGGCTTCTGGATTTGCAACAAGGGCAGCCCCATGTAGAGGACATTACAGTAATCCAGTCTCAAGGTGACCATTGCATGGATCACCATTGCCAAGTCGCCGCATTCGAGGAAGGGAGCCAACTGCCTAATCAGCCGAAGATGGTAAAAGGCTGACCTGGCAGTGGCTGCTACCTGGGCCTCCATTGTTAAGGAGGGATCCAGGAGCACCTCCAAACTCCTAACTTCTGGCACTGGCACCAATGATGCCCCATCGAAGGTCAGGAGCGGGATCCCTACCCCAGACCTCAAGCACAGTACCTTTGTCTTCATCAGATTCAATTTCATCCAGCTCAGCCTAAACCAACCAGCCACGGCTTGTAACGCTGGTCTAGAACTTCTGGTTTGGAGTTGGGCTGGCCGTCCAACAGCAAATAAAGCTGGGTGTCATTTGCATACTGATGACAACCCAATCCATACCTCCAGGCAATGTGGGGAAGAGGGCGCATATAGATGTTAAAGAGCATCGGGGACAACACCGCCCCTTGAGGCACTCCACATTCCAGTGGGTGTTTCTGGGACAGCTGATCTCCCAGTGCCACTCTTTGTCCCCAACCTTGGAGAAAGGAAACAAGCCACTGTAAGGCTGGTCCCTGGATTCCAGTGTCGACAAGGCGGTGGATCAGTAGCTGATGTGAAGACAGCAGGTTTTATTGATCACTGAGATGTTAATGGGACTATATTAGACAAGTATGTTTCACTTTGTAATGTTGAGAGTGTAAAATAGAAGAATGGGGGCACAAATACCATCTCGTTACTATTGTTGCTGGCATAGCTCTCTCATCCCTTTCAAGTTAGGTATAAAGAGCTGACCCAGTGATTCATGGCTCAGGGTCAAAAGAAGGATGCCCAACTTACCGTGTTTGACTCGGAATACTATGCCAAGCACCTGTGCACCTGTGCAGTAATCTCTTGTGCTCCAGGATTATGACCTAGTCATGCCTTGGTCAATAAACTATATTTGTAATTCCTGTGTTGCAACTTGTGGCTGTTTTTTCATTTGTGCAGACTGCAAACTAAATTTTCTAGATCACAAAAAAAGGCACGTATACTACAGGGTCATAGTCAGGTCATTAAAATGGCCTGCTTGTCAAGCACAGAATCAGAATCACTCATAGTTCACCCCTTCTTTGTGCCTGCCAGTTGGATACATTCTTTAAATGAACTACAGTGGATGCATTGTGCATGCATGAGTTTATCCCCGGCCAGAACAATTCGGCTTCCTTTCCTTTTAGTTTTCACTGTGAGTGATGCATGCCAGGAACAGTGCATAGTGACAAGCCCTTAGTCACATCTCTGTTTTGATTTTTTTTTTTTTTTTTGCAAACCCCAGAGTGAAGAAGAAACTACAGTTCCCATGAGGCAGTGCGGGAATGTACATTGAATCCTTTATTGCATCCGTGCAGTTTATTGCATCTGTGCAGTAAACGGATGCACCCTTTACATTATCAACATGAACTAGATTGCAGTGCCCAGTTTTTGTGGTTGTTCAGGCAGTATTATCTATTCAATAAGTGATTGCTGTAAGAGATCAGGAGATTGGAAACAACCATAGGTGGACATCAGAGGTGAATGCCTACTTCATAACTTTCAATGAAAGTTTTTTGGGGGGTTACTATGTTGGAGGTGGCAGTGGCAGACTATAGCAAAGAGGTGGCAGGAGTAGCATCAGTTCATGCTACAGTACACCTATGGGTTATGTTCCCAGATTTCATTTGATGTGCTTCTCAATCCCCCACTTGATCACTTCCAACTGGAAGCATAGATGACATGTTGACATGTTGACAGAAGCCACAGTTTTTGGTTATTAACAGCATGCAGGGGAGAACAGCTTTCCAAACTTCATCATGGCAGTGGAGGATAAAGTTACAGAAAAATGGCTCCTGCATTGCTGTGGGAACATATGAAGGGATTCTTACACACGCCACTATCTCTAAAATACAGGAATCTGTAACTATCACCTCAGCATCCATCATAGTTTTGGGGGACAGTGAAAACACATGCTGTCGGCTTTGACATTTTAATTGAAAAGAAAAACTCAAGCAGGTTTTAACCTTAAGCAGTGTGTTTTTACAAGTGTATGTGGAGAAATAATCTGTCAGTACAGAGCAGGCCGAGTGCCACAGGAGTTAGTTTAGTAGCTGAACAGTCCCACATTAGCTCACACACCTTGCCTTGTTCTGCGCCTCTGTGCCTCAATAGTTTTTAGTAGAATGCTTTGCCTAGAGGCACACAATTATTTTTAAAAAAGGCGGCTCTGCTTGCTTAAAGTCTGGAATTATTAGCTCATGGTAACAAGCCTGCACTGGAGAGACTGTTGGGCCTTTGTTTTCATGATTCTACTGTAATTTGCTTTCTCATTTTCAGAGGAAAACCACTGCTTTGTTTAGGAAGTTAAAGTTGAAATACATAATCACTTCAAAAATTATTTAAAATATTTGTACAGTAAAGCCAGGATTTGAGAAAATTATACATGCCTTTCCATAAAAATTCAGCGGTGTGAACCAGAAATGGTAACTGAATTTTGGTTTCCTTCCAAATATGCACTATACATGGATCCTGACAAAATGGAGCAATAAAATACTTGGGACTGGAGGGAGGGAAACACGGTTCCTCCACCTCCAGTCTTTTTTATATGTTTGATATATATAAGGACTGCTGATGGAAACGCAAATTGGAGTAGTTGCTTGGAGCACTTTCTTTCATCTTCATTTTGTTCACATGTTGTTTTCTCTTCTATACCTGATTGTCCTGGCCACCTTGATCTATGCTCATATTACTTATATACTAGAGTACTGTAACATGCTCTTGGGATTACCATGGGATAATCTTTATGCTCATATTGTGTCGATATTAAAACAAATATGCTTGCTATCTTTTTTCCCAGGCCCAATTGAAGGTACTGGTGCTTACCTTGAAAGCCATTAATAGCTTTGTACTCTGCACACTTCTGCTCTGGCTTCTCAAATATCAGGGCAGAGACTGTCAAGCCAGTTGCACTGGTAGCAGGGATTTATTCTCCTAACACATGCTCCATTGTGAACTTCTTTCACAAAGGGTGCAAAAAAAATACAGTGCACCCACTCTTACTTCAGTACTCAGGATCTGAACTGAACAGCTTTGGTTAAGGGAGTCACTCATTGTATTTTGGACAGCTTAATTATTGTAATATAGTTATTTTTCTATCACAGCTCTAATTGCTTTAGTTAGTCAGGATTTATATTTTGCCAAACTTGTGCTAGGTGATATATCTAATATGACAGATTTTGTCTCAATATACCTTCTAGAGAATCTGATCATTCTGTTGCGCTATACTTCAGCGAGTCCTTCTTTCTAATCTCTTTAATCTACTTGTGCCTTGTGCATTTTGAGTGCATACTAACAGGTGCCAAAATGCACAGGCCATTTCCGATGTGAATTAATTCTGAGACATGTCCAAATCGTGAGAAGGTTGCAGACTGAAATCCTTGCTTCTTTTGAAGTCATTCACAAGGCTGCCAAAGAGGAGGGGAAACCACACATTTTCACTCAGATTTCACTTCTTTTTATTAATCTGTTTTAAAGCAGAAGGCAAAACTTGGAAAATAAAGAAGGGTCTAAGGAACCATTCCTAACCTCTGCAAGAAGAAAATAAGAAGGCATTTGGGTAGCACAGTGTTGATTAGGAATAAAGTATTGATGCCTGGCATTACTATAATCTCTGACAAAGCAGCAGCAGCAATTTGTAGGAACCTCCAAGATATAGTTTAGGCAAAGACCCACATGTTTTATTAAGCACATAGCACACTACTGGTATCTTGCAAAAGTGGAATTGCAGCAATCTATAGAACTTTGCCTATAAAACGAACAAGACTAGTTCTAAATTAAGACCCTTTTTCCAGGTTATATATTGTCACCTGTTTATTAGGGACTTCAAGATGCAAGATTTCTTGGATTCTAGGCATATTAATTGACACACTCAGACTGATCCCTGCCCATCTAAACAGTACTCTGTGTATGCATATTAGGAAAACATGCAACTAGTAACTGAAGGGATGTGGACAAACCTGGCCCCTGAACTTCAGAGTGTGTTTTTTTCTCCTTCCAAGAGCAACCTTGAAGTTTCCAAAGTGCTACAAAGGAAAACCCAATAAAAACAACAAAAAAACCTAATTTTCCCCTCCACTGCAAAGCAGATGCAGACTTGCAAAGCTAAGCCGAGCTGAGGGTGAGAGTGAGGACAGCAAGGTAGCTTATTTGCTATTTTAATATATACAAATAATTTCCTTTTTACCCAAGGCTCCTATTCCCAGGCTCATTAAATCAATTTCAGAAAATATTTTGGCTCTGGAACATGTAAGTCAAATTCCAGCCATATGGACTCTTGAGAATTACCTGTGCGAACGGCATAAGTCAAGCCAATGCAAGTTTCTGTCAAATGGCCTAACACCTAAGTTTATTATGAAGGTAGGGAGTTTTATAAAGGGCTAGTAAGCTTCACAGGCTGTGGGGCTCCGGGCAGTTTTCCTGGGGGATACATGTCTTATGTCAGTCACCTTGCAGATCAGCTCTCTCTTACAGAAAATTATAAAATTGTCCTGCATCACAAATGCTAGAGATGAAGAGCTGGGATTGATCCCTGTAGTTTGTCACTCTGCAGACCTATTGCCCAGTGGCATGACTTCTCTCAAGTCTATTGAGGGAGCTTATTGTAGACTAACAGTGCAGTACAAAGAACGTTTCCTGTGAGTAAGCACCATTGAGTAGAGTTCAGCAGGCTTCTAAGTAGATGTGCGTAGGATTGCACTCTAAAGCCTAATCAGTGAAGCTTTTGCTATGTGAGCAAACTATCTACATGTGCAGCTGAGTTTTGTTTTGTTTTCTTTACTGTTGTCCAACCACTGCTCCAAAATCTACCTTTTCAGATTTCCGAAATTAAACATCAGCACTGATTAAGGGTGTGCAGGATTCACAAACAATTTAATGATTTTCAATTGAAATGTTCCAGAGAAAATTCAGGAATGCTAAAGCCCAGCCTAGGTGAAAACTGTACAATCCACAGGAGGCTTATTGTCAATACTTTCAAATACTTAATCCCTGTAAATCATAGGATCCCAAACAAACACAAGCATGCAATGGAAATTTGTCTTCTACCAAATGGCATCTATTTCCACTTGCCCTGAATACTAGCCCCTAAGGCTGTTTCAGTTGGGAAAATGGTGCAGAAGGAAGGCAGAAGTACTTCCTCTTCTTGTGCAATGGTAACTAGACCCCGTAGGGAACTCCAAACTGGTGTCCTGGTGCAAGTTCCCATGGCTAGCATATTGTCTCCAGACCAATGTGGTTCAGATTCCATGGCATGTGTAATAGCTTTTGGCAAAGTAACCATATTGTAGAACTAATTTAAAATAGCCATATAAACGTTGGAATACTCGCTGTTTGGGGAGGAAAAAAGACTCCCCCCCCCCAATAAAGCACCATATTACTTGGCAAAGTTACATGCGTTTTAAACTTGTGCTGTCTTCTCTCTACCCAAACCCAATCAACTACAAATCTGTAACGTTTAATAAAATAGCCATTCAGAAAAATTCTCCTCATTTAGCCTCCAGCGCTTTGGATGTGGGGGGGTGTCTGTGTGTGTACCTGTATTTGTGAGTGCACACATGCTGGAATTTACAGGATACATTTCTGTTTTGAACTGAACGGTTCCAAGTCTTGGTTTGAACAGCTTAATTTAAATGAAATCCCCCCTCCCTATTTGCATTTAATAGTAAGTATTAGTGCAGAGCTAAAGCCAGTCAAATCCGACTCTAGGGGGCAGTGCTCATCTCCATTTCCAAGCTGAAGAGCCAGCACTGGCTGAAGATGTTTCTATGGTCATGTGGCTTTCGAGCAAGGGAAACCTTTACCTGTACCTTTAATGCATATGTTTAGGACAATTTATACATCAACATAGCAAATTAATAAGTTCCTGACTTCAGGAACCTACAGTTGTACCCATAAATTATTTCTTGTGCATTAAAATTGTACATAGGGACCGTAACATATCCTGGATAGACTACTGAATGGGGCAGATTTGTCTTGGGACTTTATTGCAAAACTATGTAGGTTACCCAAACCTGAAAAGTGAGCATCAAGTAATAAATCGAAAACAGCTCCTGTAGAATGTACATTAGCAAAATGGAATTGCTGAAGACAGTCACACACACACACAAATTAAAACACCAACACCCAAGTCCCGAGTTTTGGTTTGTTTGACAATTGCTTCCTGTTCCCAATGATAGTTTATCTTTTTAAGATACCTACCTATGCATGGCATTCTTCCTTTGCTCCTGATCCAAGAAAGATCTGTGCATGTGCTCTCTGTTGTATCTGCTCTGCCCTGCCACCCAAGAAGCTCAGGAATTTAAAAACTGCTTGCAAGTTGTAACCTGGTGCAGAGTAGGAGAAAAAAAACACAGTCCAAGATATTTAAGGGAAGACAGTAAAAAGGACAGGTGGCCATATGCAAGCATAGGATTTCCAGAGTGCAACCAGTGATCCAGGAGTTCAAATTGCAACTCAATCTTTTTTCGTCTCAGCTCACTCCCCTACCAGCACTATGGGAATACTATTGATTTACCAGCAAGATGTGGATACTATTGACTTACATTAGAATGTTGTTGAAAGGATTACAGTAACAATACATGTGAAGTGCTGTACAGTACAGTGCAAATCCATTGAAGTAAATGGGTTTAGAAGGGACTTTGTTTAGGATTACTGCACTAGAAACAAAAAGTGCTACTATTAAATGGGACCGTTTTATAATATAGATACATAAGAAGAAGCTGGGATATTTGGAAACCAGATGGGATGGGGAGATAAAGATTTATAACTTTATTCATTCCTTTACTTAATATAAACAACATTTTCTGTTATTCTTTACAGAATCTCTCCTTATAATAATTATCTTTTGGTTTCGTAAGATTCCATGCGCTCCCATTGGCTGTAAAATGCCCTCCCTCAGCCATTGGCCCATCAGCCGCCACTCAAGGGTACTCACGTGCCATTGGCCAGGTGCTGGGTCTGCTCCTCTTCCCCACCCACTCCCCCTTCAGACAGATTTGCATGTCAGATTTACTGGCAGACAGCTCTCTCTCCTGAGGAAGACAGTTCTCTTGACTCCTGTGAGGGACTGTCCCCTCAGTGGCTGTTGGTAGGCAACCAAGCTTGGTTCTGTGAGTAAAAAAAGAAAGGACTTTCAGCATAACCCCCTCCCGCACCCATAACCCCCTCCCCAATGGCCACTTTCCTGTCAGAATAAATGGAAAAAGGCTCTTTCTCCTGCTTAGCTTCAGCATGGCTGGCTGGCTAACGAGGTGGGCCAGCAACCATCAAACCATTTTCTTCAACTCCCCGCTGTGCGGCTGACTTTCCCCTAGGTTGCCAATCTCCAGGTGGGACCTGGAGATCTCCCACTGTTACAATTGACCTCCAGATTACAGAGATCAGTTCCCTGGGAGAAAATGGTTGCTGTGGAGGGTAGACTCTGTGGCATTATACCCTGCTGAGTCCTTCCACACACACCCCAAATGCTGCCCTCCACAGGATCCACCCCTCCAAATCTCCAGGTATTTCCCTAATCAGAGTTGGCACCTGTACTTTCTCCTCTGTCAGTAAAAAGCCCTTTCCACACCTATGTTGGCCTTTGGGAGAAAACTCATTGGGCCCAGTCCTGATCAGGTTGCCAACTCCAGGTGGGCAATTCCTGGAGATTTGAGGGATGGAGCCTGGAGAGGGTGAGATTTGAAGAGGGATGGCACCTCAGACAGGTACGATGCCATAGACTCCACCCTCCAATCCAGCCATTCCCTGATGGGGAACCACTGTTGCCAATCTCCAGGTGGGGGCTGGAGACCACTCAAAATTACAACTGCTCTCTAGGAGGGAGGGGAGAGGAGATGGAAAACTAAAGGTAATTTGATGGTTGGCTGGGAGGGAGATAGGGTTATCAACTCCAGGTTGGGAAATTTCTGGAGATTTGAGGGGTCGAACCTGGAGAGGGTGATTGTTGAGGAGGGGTGGGACCTCAGACAGGTACAATGCCATAGATTCCACCCTCCAAAGCAGCCACTCCCTCCTGGGGAACCACTGTTACCAATCTTGGGGGTGGGCTGGAGATCACTCAGAATTACTACTGCTCTTCAGGTAGCAAAGATCAGTTCCTCTGGAGAAAATGGTGGACTCTGTCATTATACCCTGCTGAGATTGCCACAGCAAATTGTCACTGAGTGCCCAAAGCCAAGCAGGGCCGGACCATCATAGGTCAAATCTAGGCAGCCGCCTGGGGCGCTGGCCTCCAGGGGGCACTGGCCTGCCATCTGCTGTTCATTTCTGGGCTGCTTCCACCCACTGAGGACTGTTGTCCACCTGCCTCCCCAGCCACCGCAGAGGCGCGTCTGGTGACCCGGCGCCATCCAGGCTGTGTCCCCGCTTGCAGCATCTGGTGGAGCCCGTCTGGGGCGCCCTTTCTGGCCCTGTGCTGTGCTCCGCCCTCTCTGAAAAAACCTGGAGCCGGCCCTGTGCCTCTCCCCCCCAGGAAGATCCATGGAGCGTCTCTGTCAGGGCGAGGGCAGGCGCAGAGAAAGGGAAGCCCGGGGGGGAGAGGCACGCTTTGGGGAGAGGGAAATGGCGATAGAGCAGCCGAAGAGCCCCCCCTCCCCTCCCTTCCCCTCCCTCCGTGTGGTACCTGTCTTGCCAACGGCACTGGGGGGGGAGAGGAGGCGCTGGGGGGGAGAGGAGGCGGGGGGTGGCTCTTCCCCGGCTTGCCTGCGCACCCCGCGGGGGCACAGGCAAGCCGCGCTTAGAGCTTCTTCTGACCCTATGGGTTAGAGCCAAGTCCTTCTCTCCCGACCCCTTTAAATCTCTCCCTGTCGTCGTCGTTGTGTGTCTCCCCCCCCACACCCCACTTCGGGACAAAACTCCCTGGGTGTGCTCAGCTTGAGTGCGGAAGGCAGGGGCTCTTTGGAAACCTGCCCTCAGTGCGACGAATCCAGATTCCCTGCTCTTGGCGGAGCGACCAGAGAGTGGCCCTGGGAAAGCGGCTCTCCGCTTCTAGCTGTGGGAGTCACTCCGGGTTCACTCCCCGGCCCCATTTCCTGAGCCCCAAACTGTCGGTGTCGATGCAGAAATATTAAAGCCCGCCACCACCTTTTTATCTTTTTTTTCTTTAAACAGCTCCCTCTGGGCTTGGCGGGGAGGGGGTGGAGAGTGGGGGCGATGGCGAGCGCTCTCTCTCTCTCTCTCAAATGACCTGAGTGCATTTCTACAGCTGTGCCTGTTTGCGAAAGGATGGGGGGTGCGCACGTGTGTGACCTGCAATACAATCCAAATGTTTCCTAGCCAGTTTCTCCCCCCCCCCCGCCCAAATCAAAAGTTGTTAATCTGCCTAGTTGAAGGTTGGGAAAGGCTGGACTCTCTCTCCCCATCCCCCAACTCCAGTTGTCGCGAATAGCCCCCAAATCAAAGAGCGTCTCCTCTTCGGTCTGATTTGGAAACACTGCCTGCCTCTGGAGCGCACAACTTTCTGCCCGCTTTCTTTCTTTGGTTGCTTGGGGTGAGGCCCGGTGGGAGGGCTTCTGGAGTTCTGGCTCTATGGGTGTACCTCCTGATGTTTTTGGTCCCGGTCCTGAGAGGCGGGGCTGTTGCAGAGGAATGGGGAAGACATGGTGGAGCCTGATGGGGGGGAGGTAGGTCTCGCTGCTGCTCGGCCCCGCCTCTTGCCCAGGAGCAGGAGGGGGTTCCTCCTCTCCAGGCCCTGCCTGGAGGTTGGCAACCCTGTAATCAGGCACATGCGGGGGGGGGCAGAAGGTAGCCCCGCCTAGGGTGCGAAAAACCCTAGGGCCGGCCCTGAAGCCGGGCACTCTCCCAGAGCCTCTTTCTAGAGCCTGTTGTATTTATTTCTACAATGGGTTTATTCCTAGTAAATAATAAAACAGAATTTCACAAGCAAATTCAAACTGTGGTTGTCTGTGTAAGAATTTACCATACAGAATCATTTTTAGTTCAGGTTTATCAGTGAAGGAGCTGTACAAATACAATAGAATAATTGCTGTTCAGTAGTAGGAATTAAGCATCAAATTAATTTGTGGCACCATTTGTTCTGTTTTTAATGTTGTTGTTTTTCTTTCCAGATGGGCAGCCCTTTTAGTCTGCAGCAGAAAACTAAAGCAGGAGTCCAGTAGCATGTTAAAAGCTAAATGTTGTTGGTCTTGAAGGCGGGTGCATCTGGACTCCTGTTTTATTTTAATGTTTTTGCTAGTTTAAAAAAAATCTAAAATTCTTTGCTGTCTCACCCTCTCCAAATTTGATATCAGCTTTCCAAACATTGCACATTAATTCAGAACTGAACATTTAAATGCCACTACAAATTATGAGTTTTGACATTCACATTTTATTATTATATTATTATAATTATTGTTATTGCTATTATTTGAGTGAAGATTTTCCCTGAATTTGTTTCAGCTCTGGTTTCCCCCCCACTCTTCCCCCTTAGGCCTCTCCCAGGCTCCTTGTCGTCATTACTGCACCTGCACAACCGGCAAAGACAGCCCATGCCTGCGTCTATGCCTGGTACCCTCCCTAATCCCACCATGCCTGGATCCTCTGCAGTTCTGATGCCTGTAAGTATACCTGTTCATTGCGTTATCTTATTAGAGACATACTCGGGTTCTTTTATTAAAGGTGGGGAATCAAATAATGTCCAAATTGCAAATGAAGAGTCTTTCCCCCCAATACAATTTCATTGCAATGAAATTTGTGATATCTGAGACCGAAAAGCTGCTTTGGGCTTGCCTTGCACTGGCCCCCTGGAATTTTCGACTTTGAACAGCTGACCTTCATGCCGTGTCACAAATTGCTTCTGACAGTCCCCTCAGTTTCAAAGGCAGATTGCCATGCAACATGGGTGGCTACTCTTTGAGAAAAAACAAGTCTAGATTTCTAATTAACTCCACGCGTCCTGGAGCCAAATCCCTCATTTAAGTCGTTAGATGACATTCAAGTCCTTATGCCTTAACAAAGTGGTGTAATCATAACTTTACATTGCTGGAGGAAATTAAAGATATACCAAGATACATGAGCTGCCTGTGGAATGGAAGGCCTTTGGCCCAGTTGGATAAGGGGCTGGGCCTTTGGATATTCCAGCCAGTGCTAAAACAAATTTCACATACATTGACCAAATATGATTTTTTTATTTAGAATTTTTGCAGTTTAACCTTTTCAGATTTCACTTTTGAAATCAGCTTTTTAAAATTTAAACATTTAGACTTAAATGGTGAATTTTAAAGCAGTAATAGTAAGTATCACCCCTGACCCAGAATGCCTAGGCTAGTCTGATCTTGCTAAGAAGGATCTACCCTGGCTAGTATTTGGATGTGACACCTCCAAGAAATATAGGGTTGCCATCTGTGCCCCCCAATGGGGGACTTGAGGGGCATTCCCGGAGGGGACGGGGCATCCCCAACATTATGACACCATGTTGGGGACGTCCACCTGCCCGCCCGATCTCTGCCAGTTCCCTGCACTTAAAGGGAGCCCCTTTAAGTGCAGGGAGCTGGCAGACTTTGCACACCTGATCTCCGCGCGCAGATCGGACACACGGGGCCCTTTCCTGCTGGCTCCCTGCACTTAAAGAGAGCCCCTTTAAATGCAGGGAGCTGGAAGGCTTTGCACAACCAATCTCCACGTGCAGATTAGACGCACAGGGCCCTTTCCCGCCGGCTCCCTGCACTTAAAGAGAGCCACTTTAAGTGCAGGGAGCTGGAAGGCTTTGCACGCCCGATCTCCACGCACAGATTGGATGCACGGGGCCCTTTCCCGTTGGCTCCCTGCACTTAAAGGGAGCCCTTTAAGTGCAGGGAGCTGGAAGGCTTTGCACACCCAATCTCCGCGGAGATTGGGTGCGTGCCCCGCAACCACCCCTCTCCCGCCTCTCCCTCAAGAGAGAAGGGAGAGGGGTAGCTGTGGGTGTTGGGGCTTGGGGGCGGGGCTTCCCCCACTGGCCAGCTGGCTGGCATTGAGTAGAACCCCCCCAAAAGTGGGGGATCCCTGCCAAACTGGGGGGGGGGTTGGCAACCCTAAAGAAATACCAGGTTTGTAAAGTGGAGGCAGGCAATGGCAAACTACATCTTAATGACGCCTACTGGGTTTCCATAAGTCAGCTGTAACTTGACGGCACAAAAAAGAAGAAGAAGCAAGCATCACATCATCAAATTTAATCATTTTATTACAACAACAAATTTTAAAATTAGCAGAATAGCAGTTTGAATTTACAAGCAAATTTATAGAATAAGCCTGAGAATTCCATTTACCAAACTGTTTCAGTTCTAATTTCATTTCCCACCTCTGTGCATATCTCCTAGCTCTAATCAAGCTGCTCGGTTTTGCATTGTACCTCTGCATCCTGACTCCCAACTGGCTCCTTGTAACACCCATTGCACCTTCTGACCTGAATATAAGAGTTGATGGATCTTCATTCTCTTTTGTATCTGACAAAGTGAGCATTAACTCATGAAACCTTATACCCTGGAAATTTTTGTTGGCTTTTGGAGTGCTATCGGACTCAAATTTTGGCCTACTGTTACAGACTAAAAAGGCCCCACTGAGACCAGTTAGTTTGCCTGAGAATGATCAGGTTTGCTCCCCATCCTGGATGTGGCTATCTCTTCCATAGTCCCCCAAAGAAGGCAGAACTGCCATTTACATCTGATATGTAGCACCAAATCCAGTGATGCTTCCTATCTTACCTTTTGCGCCAAGCAAGTATATAAAGACTCTTGTGCCCAGTAGGCATGCTGTGAACTTCTGCACAAACATGATCACTAGGAGAACTTACTTTGTTCAAACTCCCTAGATTACACATAAAGTGAGCTCCAGATGACACTGCCTTTATGTTCTATGGCAGACTTTGTATTATGAGAAGTTTTTCGGGTGTGAAATAGCCACTTGTGCTACAGGGCCAGATTGTTACTACCTGCAGATGCTTTTGCTCAGTCCAAGAACTAAATATTCCCAGTTGCCATAGAACAAGCACCTATTCCCTGGTGTCGTGGTTTCTGGCCAACTTGTATAAAGTGTGGATTTGCTTACCATTCATCTGCTGTTGGCACCTGGACTGTTGGATACTTCCTTTAAATGAGCAACATCTACCAGACTGTGTTGCATTTTTTTTTTGCATCTGTACAGTCAGAAGCATCTATTTGCAAAGTGGTTACAAGAACTCATTGTCCTGTTATCTGGGCAGACACCAAAAACACACAGAGACCCCTAAATGGTCAGTCTTGACTCAAAAAGCTCCAACTTTTTTTTTTCTTTTTTTACTTTGTGCCTTTTTACTGTGTGGAAGCAACTGAGTGGCATGGTAGCTGGGGCTGCAAAGAAGCCATGTAATCATGCAAGAAAACTGAAATATATCGTTTGCTCATGTGCATCTTAACAGCTTGCCAAATGAGCAGGAAGCAAGCCATATTAGAGCAGGCCCAGTGTTTGAGCATAATTGCTTTCAATCAGCTGGCTTTGAACTTCCCCCTGTAAACCAGTTACCCTGAAAAGTTTTCTCAGTTGCCTGTGGGAGGGCTGGACTTCCATATTGTTCCACTAAAAATACTGCAATACTGTTTTGGTAAACAATTATTTTGCATTTGTCTTGCACATTGCAGGGATCTCTCTGTTGTTTATTCCTTGCATTGGCAGTGTGTTCATAAAGCTGTACCACAATAATCTAAGGCATGTGATGGGAAAATATTCCCCAGATTCAACAAGCCCAATTGAAAATTCCACAGTTTTCAAACACTCTAAATCATGCATTTTTTTCTGTCTTAAACAAATTCTGCCAACAACAGCATAGCCATAATTTTATAAAGTGCTGCTTTAAAAGCTACTTAACCTGAATTTGTTTTCTACAAGGAATGGGAAGTCATTACGGAAAAACCTAGGTAGCTAATTGTTCTTTTGGTGAAGAGGCTGTTATTGATTGTTGGATAAAATGGCATTACTGGCAACATATTATGATACCAGACAAATATTCAAAAAAGTTTTTAGTTACCTCATTGGATGTGCACAAAGAGCCCGTCTTTTACCCACCGGACAAAAATCAGCATATGTGCAATCTGAAATGTGCTTTTCCTTCCATTTGATTCCCCCCTCCTTTTTTCTCTTTCAAGATGGAGCGCCAAATGTCAATGAATTCTAGTATCATGGGGATGCAAGGCCCAAACCTCAGTAATCCATGTGCTTCATCACAAGTCCCTCCAATGCATTCAGAAGCCAAAATGGTAACATATTGAAAACATATTTATATCTTATAATTTTGCTTTAAAAAAAAAAAAGTATCAGGTGGTATACTGGCCTCTGAGCATGAGCTGATGTCTCATTTCTAATCATGTGACTGAATGTCTACTGTGAACAGGTTTTAGAGACTGGCAGGGCCAGCTGAGTCTTCTTAGCTTCCAGGCTTGTAGATCATTGTTGTCTCTTTGGGATACAATTTGATTCAAAGAACGTCAGGGCTCCTAGAGGTATAAGCGTATATTTGAAGATGTTCTGCTGGTACATGTGAAGGCTGGCAGTAGACTTTGTCTGTGTGGTGTCTGTTTTTATGCATGAGGGGTTGGTTTATAACTATATATGTGATATAAACATATAGCTACGTTTCATGAAAAAGTAATATTAAAAATAACATTTAGGATGCTTACAGAAATGGATGAAAAAATCTCAGGCATCTGGTTGCCCGAATGGCTACATTTCTTAAAATCTTGAGTGTATTTTTAGTAATTCCTCAAAGTTGTGCATAGTTGGTTTCTAACAGTGGATTCTGGAACCTTAGATTTTGATGTTTCCTTTCTAGCTTTTGCTACTCATGCCAAAATCCAGATAAGAGTCATAGAACTGGAAAGGGCCGTATCAGTTGCCTAATCTAACCATCTGTACATTGTAGAAACTGCAAAGTTAAAGCTTTCCCAAATGATGCCTACAGCTGCAACTTCTGCTTGAAAATACTCTCCCTCAGAAGTGGTTGCATTCTCAGACTATTCTTACCATTAGGAAGGTTGTCGTAATGCTCCACTTAAATCTAGTAAAGATAAAGGTAAATCTATCGTTGGGTTTAAGGCCCTTTGGTCTGCTCCTGCCCTGTGGAGTAGCAGAGAACAAGTCTTCGTCTTCTTCCATATAATAGCCCTTCAAGTATGTGGAGAGCATGGCAGCATGATCATGGTTCCTCTTCCTAAACATACACAGTTTTTTCAGCCTTTCTTTGCAAATCTTGGTTTACATATACATTTCTGTTGTATGCATACATGTATACTTAGATATTCTCTCTCTCTCTCTCTCTCTCTCTCTCTCTCTCTCTCTCTCTCTCTCTCTCTCTCTCTCTCTCAACATTGGTGGTTTTCATATACAATACTATACAGGAAAGTGATTTTCTTGATGTTTTTAGGGTGAAACTGAATGACACAGATACACAACGTGTTCTTTGAACATTCTGGCTGAGTTCAGACTGGCAGTTTGCCCCGCTATAGCCACATTTCAGCCACGTTTTACAAGCGGATTAAAGGGGGCGTTCACATAGCCACATCCGCCTGGCGTTCCCCATCCGTAGTCAACCTGTATGGTTCTGCTTTGCTTCCGCGTTTAAAAGATACCTGGTAAAAGGGGTAGCAAATCCCTGAGAGCCCATTTATCCCGCTTCATTCCACTTCCAGGAAGTGTGAATGCCAACCTTTAAAAGACGGGAGCAACCTGCATTGTGCATAAGGCAGCAGTGATATGATTGGCTGTGCTCCGCTCTGCCGCCCAATGCAGTGCCGGCGCAACAGTATCCTCCCCAAATCGCCCTGATGCACATGTGCACATGTGCACATGAGCGCATATGCACACATGCAGTCATGCACACACAGCTGAATTACCAGGAAAAAGCCGTTTACAGCCACACCTCCGGGCCAGCAGTCTGAATGCTCCCGTGCGTCTCCTCCCGGTATGTTCCCGCATGAGTTGGCGCAGTGTGATCGGGAAAACCCGGAACAGTTTGTTCCGGGGCTTTTTGCCATGACTGGCTCCCACTTCAAACTGCCAGTCTGAACTCAGCCTCTAACTCTACCCTTCAGAGCACAGAACAGCTTAGTTCAGTCAGGGAAAATGCCTCAATGTAAAACAGCATCAGTGCACGAGAGACGCAAAGCTGCCTAGACTCTCATATTGTCACCACATGCGTCTAACTTCTTGTTGCTGATTTAAATAAAAAAAGCCACAGTGTGTACTTTTGAAGTTGCTGTCTTTCATTGGGGGGAGGGGGAGTGGAGACTTTGTGCCCAATAGATGCACTACATGCAACAGACACTATACGGTAGACATGAAAGCTCACATCTTTACCTCAAATATAAATTTTGGTTAAGCAGCCAGCCCAAAGCTTTTTAACACCTCAGCTAAAACCACACTCTGTAAATATGCAATTGGTTGGCTTAAAGAGCAGATGTAGCCAACAGGGTTGGCAACAGCAGCCAAGCAAAATCTGTGGTCAAGGGTTCTCTTTCTGCTGTGTGCCATACAGTAATTGCGATGTGCCAAATAGCAACAGCATCTGCAGCACAGCTTATTAAATCTTTCTGGATTAGGCTGCTGGCAAGTGTGTGTGTGCGGGTGTGTGTGTGTGTGTGTATGTTTCAAACCCAAGCACTGTTGAGCCAAGCAAAATACTCCTTGGCTTGGGGAAAGAAAGAAAAACCCACCACTCTGGCATCTATTTCGGAGACTAAAGTTTCTGCCGTTTCCTTGCCTTTTCCCACCCATTTTTAATGGAACACCAAGGCTTTTTAAAAAAATGAAATTATTGATACATATGGTGAGAATTCTGTTCTTTTAATATGTGAAATTAAGTGGACCTCGTTTTAATCTGAATGCATTTGTTTTGGCTAACACTCAGATTCATTAAGGTGTTGCTTTGGCAAGGCTTGTCCTCAGGAGACAAGTCCAAAGACCAGCAAATACAAGGTGCCCTTTCTGTACTAGGATCGCCAACCTCAAGGTGGGGCCTGGAGATCTCCTGGAATTACAACTGATCAACACACAATAGGGCTCAAGGTTCCTCTGGGGAAAATGGCTGCTTTGCAGGCTGAACCAATTTTGCCCAATGAGGTTCCACCCCTCCCCAAACATCATCCCCAAGGCTCCACCCCCAAAATCTCCAGGAATTTCCCAACCCATAGTTGGCAACCCAATTTCTGTACATTATGACTAACACATTAGTGCATCATTGAATTGTTTTAACTATTACTTCTGTTAATTCTCTAGGTTAATTTCTTTTTATAGAAGCAACAGTTAAAAGAATTCAGTGATGCATTCATTCGTTGTATGTACAATTGGAATGTGACTGCACTGAATACTTCCACAGTCTTTAAGCATAAAATTTCTGAAAAGCTGTGAACTAACTGTAAACTTTAATTGTTACAACTCTATAATAATCTGAATTTCCAAAAGTAACATAGGTTAGCGACTGGTGTCTTAGGGAACTTTCCACTGGATCATGCTCTCTATTGCTTAGAAGAAGAAGAAGAGATTTGATTTATACCCCGCCCTTCACTACCCAAGGGAGTCTCAGAGTGGCTTACAAACTCCTTTCCCTTCCCCTCCCCACAACAGACACCCTGTGAGGTAGGCGGGGCTGAGAGAACTCTGACAGAGACTGCTCTGTTTCAAGAACAGCTATGCCAGAGCTTATGACTCACCCAAGGTCATCCAGCAGCTGCAAGTGGAGGTGTGGGGAATCAAACCCGGTTCTCCCAGATTAGAGTCCGCGCACTTAACCACTACACCAAACTGGCTCTCGAAATTGATTCCACAAAGACTCCTAATCTGCCATGTTCAAATGGATTAAGTGGTTGTTGATATAAGTGGATATACCCTAATAAATTTCCTTTGGGAATGTTTGGACCTCTTCAAATATATGCATTTATTCTTTTCTTTTGATGGTGCTTTATAAGTTATAATTGTTTAATTAATAAATTATTAAAGGTTTCCTTGCTCGAAAGCTAGTCAAATTTGAAACAAAGATCAGTGTAACAGCAGCCCTATATAGTTTGAGTAAATTTAGGATATTTAATAGAAAGAAATAGAAAGTGTTATTACTGTTATGCTGGGATATATGTACATCTGTGAGGGTCCCTGTGCCCCCCTGGGGTCAGCCCACCTTCTGCCACTTTCCCCACAGAGCCTCCGATGCTCCCATAGCCTCAGATGTGGGAAGAGTCACCCTTCCTCCCTCTTCTTCCCCCGAGTTGGCTCTCTTTGCTCCATCTCTCTGGGCATTTTTGTGAGCCACACTTACATATCCTCTTTGGCTACTCGAGGGAATGCATCCTTTATAGGGTGTTGCTATCACCCCCTCCAAAGGCATAAGGCCAACTGCTCACCCGTCCTTGTTGCCTCCACCTTCCATTTTCCCCATGCTGCCTCCCATACTCCCCATGTTCAGCCCATCCCCACCCCGTGCACTCCACACACACACACCAGTCTTTCTTGCATTCAGCATCTTCCTCCCTTCTGGTGCTGATGTGGCTGCCAGGCCTGAGGCTTTCCTTGCCAGTCGCGCTGGGTCACATCCCGATAATGTTAGTGGTGATTGCAGCTACCAGGATGTGCCTGCCACATCACCACATCTCCCAGCAACTCCAGCAGACTCCCTGCCAGCTAGCCAGCCTTCCCCCCACCGGCCTTCCAGTGGACACCACTCCCTGGGTAAGTGGGGTTCTGGCATTGCCGGGTCCCAGCTGTCCTGCAGGGAATGGGTCTGGTCAAGTAAGGGGAGGAAGGTCCATCCCCTGAAAACAGCTCACTATATGGCTGCACAGAGACCTCAAGGCAGTGTGCAATGCTACAGACGACAACAATAAAAACTACAATCAAACTCCATCAATGAACAGTTAAAATCCATGTTCTTAAACACTAATGGAGCACAGAAACTGTGTGCAAACAGATGGCAATGAAACAGAGGCATTGCTTTGGATCCTTTCCAATCACACAAGAGGGAGGTGAGCAGGTTCACATAACTTCTCCTCACTGCAGCTGCCCTGCTGAAATGCATTTTTTTAAATAATGGTCTCCAGCCCTTAGCAGAGGATTTAGCAGGGTCACAGGGGGCTTCTGAAGGAGGGAGGAGAAGATTCATCCTTGTGAGCAGAAAGCTTGTAGGACCCATCCCAGTGACCTTTATCATGCACATGTTGTGCAGTGTGAACAGGGCTGGTGTCAGCATACCCCACAGTCGGGCAGCTACCAAAAAGGTTGCCAGGTCCCCCTTGGCTACTGGTGGGGACTGGGGGAAATGGTTGCCAGCTCCAAGTTGGGAAACTCCTGGAGATCTGGGACTAGAGCCTGGGGAGGGCAAGGACCATGGTGGGGTATAATGCCACAGAATCCACCCTCCAAATCATCCATTTTCTCCAAGGGAACTCATCTTTGTAGTCTAGAGATCATTTGTAAATCCAGGAGATCCTCAGGCCCCACCTGCAGGCTGGCATCCCTCGCTACCAAGACCCAGGCCTTTCAGCAGGGCCCACTGCCACTGACCACCTCCATGCCTCTCATGTGGCTTGCCTGCCATCTGATTGTGCATGCGGTCCAGCACTACCAGGGAAAGTGCATGCAGGTGATGCTTGTTGCTGGGAATGCAGGTGGAAAGAGGGCTCACAGGGAAGGAGGATGGTGGCAAGAGGGCACATGGTTGGGTAGTGGTGGAGGACTACACAGGATGGTGAACATGTGTGTGGGACTCCCAAAACCTGGACCTGGCTCTGAGTGCAGGTGCTCTGTTGTGCTATCCTGTGTGGTTGCAGTGTAGGTGTGCACACAGCAGTCTTGTGGTTTTCTTTCACGCATATCAGTACCCTGGGATTTTTTCAAATGTTCCAGGTAATCACTTTTTAGCAAAGCTACAATATTTAGGATACATTCAGTATGGTTAATTTTTTTTAATGTACCAAAATGATGTTTGCTTTCTGCCCCCTTCTCTTTTTGAGAAGAGCACAATGAAGGAATGAACTCCTGCTACATGAATGCAGGCATATAGACAATTTTTGTCCACTAACTAAGATCCTAAACTGAAATCAAACACTGGTTAGAAAATCCGAGTTTGCGAAGGTTAAAACCGCATGCCCACATTTGTACCTCATGGGTAACTAGAGTTAATCTTAAATGCCTGTTTCTTCACTGTGAGGCCAGTTTAAGATGAGTTCATGCACATATCCATTTAATTGTAGTTAAATTGGATGTCAGAATGCAGCATCAATCAATAATTCAGTAAAATTAATCCCTCAAAATTCTTTTTATGATTGAAAATGGTCCTTCCAATTTATTGGACAGTACATTTTTAAACAATATAAGTAGTTTTCAACAGAAGTTCTTATAAAAAGTCTTTGAGTCAGGTAATTGAATTAAACAATTGAATGTGTCATCATCCTTCTGTCCCGCATTCTTAAAATGGTGCATGATGCAACATACGTAGTTATTTACCAAAATCAGTGGGTTGTATCCAGTAATACTTTTCTGCTAACTAATATGTTTACCTTCAACAGAAGGACAAATTTCCTCTTTTGGTGTCTCTTTTCGTAAAAGAAAGATTATTTCTATTGGATGGGAATCATGAGATCCAACCAAATAATGATTTTATTTTCAGAATTAATGTTTATTCATTGGCAAATTTATTTAGATGTAATTGTTCAATCCATCAGTTAAATCTAAACAGATTTTTAGGTGAAGGAGATTTAGTTTTAAGTGATCTGCTAAGGAATTAAAGCCCAAATAATTACAGTGCAATCCTAAATAGAGTTATACCCTTCTAAATCCATTGAAGTCAATAGGTTTAGAAGGGTATAACTCAGTTTAGGATTGTACTGAAAATCTGCTTTCTTTAATTGGGTGCCATTTGGGAAACATTAAGAGATTATAGGAATCAGTGAAGTATGAGTCTCCAAGTCCCTGGCAAGTTCATACTGTCCCCATTTCTAACAGCTATGGAACACACTACAGAGAGCAAAGAAAATGGGACTCCACACTCTGCTGTTATTACTCATTCACAGTTTGTGCTAATTCAGCCAGAGCTCATTGATTTCACTGGAAGGGTAAATCACACACATAGCTGGTCTCCCACTTAAATCAATAGAATGAAAAGTGATTTACTTTGGCTGGATCATGCCCTACCACTTCCAGCATTATCCTAATGAAGTGGCTGTCTCCATTAGATCAGTCCACCTTCTACATGCTGTTTAAATGATGATAAGACACCTGCAAAGTGTCACCCAAACGAATAATGATGCTACTTATTTTGGAGGCGGCGAGGATGGAAGCAGGAAACGGAAAATGCTAGCGCAAAGTAAGCAGTGCCATCCTCTGGTATATAGTGGGGTTTTGTCAGAAGCCAGACATATTAAAAATATTTATGTAATTTAAAATAATTTTCACAGGTCTAGTGAAGGCTATTTTAGGCATCAGACTTTAAGACACATTTAGGCATTTGTTAGATGCCATTAGAATTCGTGTGTAACCTTGGCACCTGATAATATGGCACAACCAAATCTTTCATGTGAGCTTGAATATGCAGTGAAATACTATAATAAAAAACAATATTTCTTGAAAATGTTCAAAAACATTCAAAGTGGACCCATGCCTTTTAAAAGGGAGTATATTAAAAGCCATATTTATATTTGCCTACGTTCTCAGAGGCGGCCTTTATTCTAACTAAAAGATTTTATAGTGTATATTTTCAAGTTTGCACATATGTACGTGAAGGGAAAGCAACTTTTTGTTCTGAATGGCTCTGTACACCTCTGCCTCAAAAGGCGAAATGTCAAGACATATTTAAATTCTCATCATACAAAGAAATCTTAGTTGCAATGTGCAATCTGATTTTAAGTAATGAATTACCCTGTGTGGGATTCAGCAAAATCAGACTTCCAAATTATCTTACTTTGTGCAGGAGATTCTGTACTTGAAGCATATCCAAAACTCAGTCTTGCAAGTCATTATCTGAACAGCACAGCATAAGAATAATGACTGATTCTGTCTAATTAATATAAACTTTGCAGAGTCTAGATACAGAGGCATGCAAGGAATCCCTTCGTTAGTGCCCTCCCTTTGTTACATAATTGCCATGATTTTGGTCTAGTCATTTCACCTCCATAGATAAGTCTCCTTTACTTGAACTTGGTCCTTAATTACTTATGCTGGGATCCAAAGAGTTCCTTTGGCACCCTTGGGCTTCTCCATATTTTTTTTCCTGATCTGCAAACTTGTGTTTCAGTGGCTTCTTTCAAAGATACTGTTGAAAAAATGGCTTGCATGGAGCGGGAGCTCTGAATGGGAGAGCAGAAGGTCATCAGAAGTGATGTGGCACAACTGTTTACAAACAAAAAGAATGTGATCAGGATTAGCAGTGTAATTCATTAAAGCATTAATTAATTGTATTAGCATACATTAATTACTAACCTTGAGAACTACTATCCATTATTCTAGTGTGAGGAAGGTTTAAAAGTGAAAAAATAAAAGTAAATTGTAATAAGAGGAAAGTGGGGGGAATGTTTTTCAGCTCATTTTTAATAGTACAATTTTTTTATCTATGAATATTTGGCATGCTAAATTTTCCAAGTAGATAAAACTAGATCTATTAATATTGAAAATCCTCTGTCTATGAGGGCGTTTATGGTGTGATTAGAACATGCATCTGAAGTGCGTGCCAGATGAAGGAAGAAGAGCCCACAGTGTAAAATAACTTTTGTTGTTAATGGCGCATGAAAATAATCCTGGAAAGTGAAACTGCACAAATTCCAAGGAAAAGACTAAAAAATATCTTTGTGCAACAGAAGTTCCCATCCCAGTAACACAGTAGTGTTATAATTTCCTCTTTTTTTCCTGGCTTTGCTGCTATAAGAAGATACTTTCATGTACAACCAAGTCCAGGAAATAAAGGGAAGCATACATGAGTTTCATGTTTTAAGTTCAGCAACCATTTCAGTAAGACTGAATATCTCTCTCTCTCTCTCTCTCTCTCTCTCTCTCTCTCTCTCTCTCTCTCTCTCTCTCTCTCTCTCTCTCTCTCTTTGTGTGTGTGTGTGTGTGTGTGTGTCACAGATAGGTATACACTTATCCCTTCAGGGTTAACACCAGAAGGTTACATGAAAAGTATGTCTGCAGTCTAATGCCACGAACAAAACTTCAAATTGTTTGTCACCCAGAAACCAGTATTCTAGTATTAAACAGTGGTTTAAAGTCTGGTTTGTGGATAAGAAGCAAACCCCAGTGTTAAAGTGCTGAATTCAGAGGTTTCAACAAAATGTGGTGAGACCCAAGGCTTCATTGCGCAATGAAGTTTTCAGCCTCAGTTCACACAAAGGAAGGGAGAAGGGAAGACAGCACATTACTTTTTAGGGTTGTTTATATTTATGATGTTTGAATGCTGCCATATGGAAAGCATGAGACAGAGACAGATAAGTAAGGTGAAAAGGGATAATTTTAACACCAGCCTAATAACAATTTTTTTAAAAATCAGCGTATACTCAAGGTATTTTCTCTGTAGATCAATAACTAACTCAGGAACTAATTTTCTCTTCTGTGCCACTTCGAAAATGGAATGTTTGAGGAGGTCTAATTTCTAATGACTATTTTTTTGTCAAGTTGCAGTCAACTTATGACAACCCCATAGCTTTTAAAAGGCAAGAGATGTTCAGAGGTGATTTGCCACTATCTGCCTCTGCTTAGCAAGTCTGGTATTCCTTGGTGGTCTCCCATCCAAATACTTACCAGGGCCAACAGTGCCTCGCTTCTGAGATCTGATGAGATCAGGCTAGCCTGGGCTACCCAGGTCATGGTGACTTCCAATGAGCTGTTTTGTAAAAGTTATTTGCTGAGTTTCTCAGTGATCATACTGTTATTTGGACCATTTAATGGCCTCGGTTGCCACCTCAATTTAACGGCCTTTTAAAGTCATAAACTTATTCTCATCCTCTCATAAGATTGGCTCCAGACTAACATTTCCACTGGCACAAGGATTGCTTCCCCCTCCAGTGGCTGTCCAAAACTCTGCCTGAAATCCTGTTACTGGGTAATGAGGTTGCAGGATGCAATTCAGGTTGCTGCTAGAGAGGGGGGGAGGCAGAAAAATCACATTCCACTGGTGGAAATGCTTGTGCCTGCTGAAACTAGTCTGAAACTAGTCATACTAACCTGGCTCTTGAGGAACTTGGCCTTATTTTTAGAGTGATCTTTAGGACTCATAAATCTTTTTCAACTGCTTTTGAGAGGTACAGCAAAAAGAGGACCTCTACTCTCTACCTGACTAGAAATGAAAGAAACCCCTACTCTTGGCTCATTTCCACTGATTCAATAATAAGAAATTTTATCAGTGAGCAATTTAAAAACCTCATCTGTTTTTCTGAGAGTTATCTCCTGTCCAGGGGCAGATTGGCCATTTAACTTTCAGAAAAATTTCCTGGCGGTCCTAGAGGCTGCTGATGGCCAAGACCCAGCAACTCTGCCAGCACCTTAGGGTCCACTTGGCTCAGACCCTGATGTCAGCTCTAGGGTCGCCAGGTGAGGCTGAAAAGCTGGCAGGGGACTTTCCAGGAGCCTCCAGGAGAGGGGAGGAAAGAAGCATGACTGAACTCTGAAGGAGTTCTGGCTGTCACATTTAAAGGGACTGCATTCCTTTTAAATGCCTTTCCTCCATTGGAAATAATGGAGGATGGGGGCACTTTCTGTTGGGGCTCATAGAATTGGACCCCCTGGTTGAATCTTTTTGAAACTTTGCAGGTTTTTTGAGGAGAGGCACTAGCAGCTATACTGAAAATTTGGTGCGTGTACCTCAAAATACAGCCCCCCCCAAGCCCCAGATACTCACAGATCGATTCTCCATTATACCCTATGGGAACCGGCCTCCAAAGGGTATAATGGAGTGCCCAGCAGACATTTTCCCTTTCCCCGCTTTCTGATAACTCTGAAGCAGGGGGAGGGCCTCCAAACCAGGGGATCCCCTGCCCTCAACTGGGGATTCCATGTGTTAATCACTCTTTGGATGAAGAAGTACTTCCTTTTATCTGTTCTAACCCGACTGTTCAGCAATTTCATTGAGTGCCCACGAGTTCTTGTATTGTGAGAAAGGGAGAAAAGTACTTCTGTCTCAACCTGCTCAATCCCATGCATAATCTTATCATGTCACCCCTCAGCCGTCATTTCTCCAACCTAAAGAGTAGTCTAATCTCAAGGTGACCATAGCATGAGTCACTGTTGGCAGGTCATTGTGTTTGAGGAAGGGAACCAACTGCCTAATCAGCCGCAGATGGAAAAAGGCTGCCTTGGCAATGGCTGCTACCTGGGCCTCCATTGTTAAGGCAGCATCCAGGAGCACTCCCAAGCTCCTAACCCTCGGTGCTGGCACCAATGGCGCCCCATCAAAGGTCGGGAGTGGGATCCCTATCCCCAATCAGCTCCGACTCAGGCACAGGACCTCCGTCTTTGTTGGATTCAATTTCAATCGACTCAGCCTAAGCCAACCCACAAAGTGCCCACTCCAGGTCATCTGGGGTAGAGTCGGACTGGCCACCCAACAACAGATATAGCTGGGTGTCATCATACATAGCATGTATGTGCCTTTAGTTCCAATATCTGCAGGGTAGATAACCAAACTAGAAAATTGGACTCACCCACCTGAAAAACACCTGCAAACAAGAAGAGTTGTTTACAAGGGACAATCAAGTAAATTGATCAAAACAGGGGAAAATTTAACAAATGAAGGGATGTGTGGTCAAGTGGGCTCATTGTGTTCACAGCAACTAATAAAAGTTGCAGTGAGAAAGGCCTTTATATGGGTTTATGTACAGAGAAGCTGGATTTGTTGTTCATGTAGTTTTACCAGAGTTTCAGTAAGGGGAAGGGGATATAGAGTTGGAGCTCCTGTACAACTTACCTTTTGTGACTTTCCTCTTAACAAACTGCATCTAGAAGGATATTCAAAGTATGATTTGGTCACCTAGCTTTCAGTTCAAGACTTTTCTCTGCTTAGTCCAGCTTCCCCATGTTTCTGTGGCCACATGCCTGGCTGAGGAGGGTTGTTCGGTCCCCAGCTCTGCATTACATTGTTTACGTAGGTGTCTGTCCATATCCACCCATTTTATAGGTCTCCTTTTAGTCAAGTCTCCTTTTTATTAGCTAGTGGTTGCCTGCTGTCATCCCCCAATGACCACTCTCCTATCAGTCAGATTCTGCTACCACACCCCAAGGGTCCCAAGTGTCTCCAAGCCCACATAGATTGGCTGACTATGGGAAATCTTTAGTCAAATGGAAAAGGCTTCATTGCTGTGTCTCCAATTTGCTGACTTTATAGCTGAGGCAAAATCAGAACCCAGAAGAAACCCAGGTTTCAAGGTGAACTCTGGCCAGGGGAATGAGCTGAAGAAGGTTAAGGAAAATTCAACTAAAATGAGCAATGAGGAAATTTGTAAAAGAGAACTGGATTCTGTGTCTTTAGCCTGGAGCCCTTGTTGGGAGAGGATTGAGGAATAAAGGTTTAGGCTTAGGTGGTCTCTTAGTTTTCTGAGGTTTTGGAATGGTGCACATGAAAGTGAAGAACAAATTTTTAAGAAAATTCCCTTCTGTAATTAATGGAAGGTCAGAAGGAAAAGTTCCAGCCCAAAGGAAGATTAGACCACTATGTATTATCTTTGTCACCAACAGTGTAGATAGACTGGTAAAGAGATGTTTGATCAACTGTAATCCACTGGGTAGCACTGTAATTTCGTGCCAACTACTTTATATATTAGATTGCGTTCATTCCCCGGGGGGGGGTGAACCAGGCACTGGGATTTGTGTTTCTATCCCGTCTCTCGTATGCACAGTGAAAAAAAGAATCCTGGATGAGGGTTGGCTGAAAGGGAATTTTTTTTGTTTGCCTAATTTATAATGTTTGTGTGCATTAAGTGCCACCGAGTCACCTTTGAATTATGGTGACCCTATGAATTAATGTTCTCAAAAACATCTTAATAGCCTTGCTCAAGTCTTGCAAACTGAGGGCTGTGGCATCCTTTATTAAGTAAATCCATATCATGTTGGGTCTTCCTCTTTTCCTTCTACTCTCAACTTTAATGTGACCAACTTTAATGTGAGCTTCTAGGGAGAATTCAGGCTTGATTTGATCTATAGCACACTTATTCATCTTTTTAGTGGTCTGTGATATCCATAAAGCTCTCTTCCAACACCATAGTTCAAATGAATCAACCTTCTTCCTTTCAGCTTTCTTATTTCTTATTTATTTATTACTTTCGATTTATATCCCGCCTTGTCCAGTTTTCACACTCATACATAGTAATCATGGATGACCTCCATAGACCCCTGGATTGAGGCAGGTCAGCGCTGCTGTTTTTGCTTGAACTTACAGCAGCTGTTGACATGATTGATTATGACCTAATGACCCACTGCCATGCCAATATGGGGATTTGTGGGACAGCCTTGAAATGGTTTGTCTCATTTCTCCATAGTCAGGGACAAAGTATGGCAACTGGGGAGATGGTCTCAGCATGTCACCCTTTGGTGTATGGCATCCCCCAAGGGTCAATCCTTTCCCAAATGTTATGTAACATCTATACGTGCCCCCTCACCCAGCTGATACAGAGTTTTGGGCTAGGATGTCACTAGTACACTGATGACACCCAGTTGTATCTGTTGATGGATGGCCGGCCAAATACTGCTCCAGACAATCTGGCCAAGGGTTTGGAGGCTGTACTTGGCTAGTTGAAGCAGAGCTGGCTGAAATTAAATCCATGAAGGCCACTTGTGAAGAGCTTGGGTGTGTTTCTTGATGCCTCCCTTTCAATGGAGGCTCAGATCACAAGTGTTGCCAGACAGTCATTTTTCCACCTGTGTCAGATCAGGCAACTGGCTCCCTTCCTATCTCACCCCAATTTAGCCACAGTAATCCATGCAACTGTCACTTCCAGATTAGATCGCTGTAACTCACTCTGTGTGGGGCTACCCTTGAGGCTGACCTGGGCTCCAAGTTGAATACCGGATCAGGTTCAAGGTCTTGGTTTTAACCTTTTAAGTCCTACATGATCTGGGACCAACATATCTTCGGGACTATCTCTTCTGGTATGTCCCCCCAAGAGCATTGCACTCTATGGGCATTAATCTTCTGGTGGTCTCCGGCCTGAAAAACATTTGCCTAGTCTCAACCCAAGCCAGAGCCTTATCAGCTCTAGCCACGGCCTATTGGTGAATGCTCTCCCAGATGAGATTCTCGGCCCTGTGGAATCCGATGCAATTCCTTGGGATCTGTAGAACAGAAATGTTTTGCCAGGCCTACAGCTGAGGCAGTGAAGTTTCCATCTAAACTGGCCTCCCCCAGTCCCTCTCTCTGCCACCCATCCTATCATTCTACTAGTTTCCATCAACACACAGGCTGTATAACCCCACTTTGAATAATTTATGCTATTCTGTGCCTTACATCATCATCTGATTTTATTTTAATCTATTGTTGATAATTGTTTTTAACAACCTATGGTATTGTTTTAACATGGTTGTTACCTGCCCTGAGCCTTGCTGCACAGGGAAGGGCGGGCTATAAGTCTAAAATAACAACAACAAAGAATACTGTGGTATGAATTATCTTGATCTTGGTCGCCAGCGAAACATCCTTGCCCTTAAAGATTTTTTCTAGCTCCTTCATGGCTGTCCTTCCCAGTCTAGATCTCCTTCTAATTTCTTGGTTGCAGTCTCCCTTTTGGTTGATGATGAAGCTAAGGAATGGGAAATGTTGAACAATTTTGATATCTTCATTGTCAACCTTAGAGTTGCATAATTTCCTAGTAGTCATTACTTTTGTGTTCTTGATGTTCAGCTGTAATTCCTTTTTGCCACTTTCTGCTTTAACCTTCATCACGAATCGTTTCAAGTCTTCACTATTTTCTGCCAGTAATGTGGTGTCATCTGCAGATCTCAGATTGTTAATGGCTGAGTTCAGACTGGCAGTTTGAAGCAGGAGCCAGTCGTGGCAAAAAAGTGCCGGAACAAACTGTTCCGGGTTTTCCTGGTCACATGAGGCTGACTGATGCAGGAGCATACCGGAAGGAGGCGCGCAGGAGCGTTCAGACTGCTGGCCCAGAGGCGCGGCCGTAAACAGCTTTTTCCTGGTAAATTGGCTGGATCCCTATGTGTGTATGAGCGCTCATGCGCTCCATACACACATAGGCATCCAGCGAATTTGGGGAGGATCCCATTGCACTGGCACCGCATTGGGTGGTAGAGCGGAGCACAGCCAATCATATCGCTGCTGCCTTATGCGCATTGCGGGTTGCTCCTGGCTTTTCAGCTAAGCGTTCACACTTCCAGGAAGCAGAATGCAGCGGGGTAAAGGCACTCTCCGGGATTTGCTACCACTTTCAACAGGTATCTTTTAATCCCGGGAGCGAAGCGGAACATCACGGGTTGCCTACAGGTGGGGAACACCCCCTTTAATCTGCTTGGGAAACATAGCTGCAACGTGGCTATAGTGGGGCAAATTGCCAGCCTGAACTCAGCCAATGTTTCTTCCTTTGAGAGTCAGCACAGTATAGGGGTTAAGAGCCGAAGACTCAGATCCGGAGAACTGAGTTCCCCACTCCTCCACATGAAACCTGCTGGGTGACCTTGGGCCAGTCACAGTTCTCTCAGAAGTCTCTCAGCACTGCCTACCTCCCAAGGTACCTGTTGTGGGGAGAAAAGGGGGAAGGCAATTGTAAGCTGCTTTGAGACTCCTTAAGGTAGAGAAAAACAGGGTATAAAAACCAGCTCTTCTTCTTCCTTCCACCAGTTTCACTCCACCTTCACCAAAATCTAATCCAGCTATCCTTGTGATGTGTTTTGCATTTAGATTGAAGAGAAAGGGAAATAGAAAAAACATCCTTGTCTGACATCTTTGCCAAATGAAAACCACTCTGTTTCTCCACAATCTGTCCCAACTCTAGCCTCTTGTCCAGAGTACAGGTTTGCATCAAAACAATCAGATAGTGTGACACACCTATTTCTTTTAAAACCAGCCATAATCAGAGGGCTGAGTAAACCCTATATGAACAGAATTGTGTGTTTGACTTAGGAGGCTTTGGCTTAGGTATGCTTGCCAAGTCCCCCCGGGGGGTGGGTAAACCCCCACCCAAGAGGCCCGTTACCCGCCCCCAGAAAATCGGGCCCCGGGGGAACTCCACTCCCAGCAACATCCCCAGTGTGATGATGTCACTCAGAGGTGACATCATCACGCTGGGCATGTTGGGGGCAGGACGCTCTATGATTCGAGGGAAAACTCTATGTTTTCCCCTCGAATCCTGGTGGCCCCACCCCCAATGCCCCGACGCAATGATGTCACTTCCGGGTGGCGTCATGGCGGCGGCGCACGCGCAAAGCCTGCAGAGGCAGAGCGGGACTCCCCCACTCTAAGGTAATTCCCACTTGGCAACCCTAGGCTTAGGGTTTGGTTTAAGAGAACCATTGGGAAGGACCAAAACTGGTATGAGTCAAGGGATGCAGGATTTGTAAATTTTGTTTTCTTTATTACCCTGCCTTCTTCCTAATTTAGACACTTGATTTAACATTTTTAAATGCTGTACACCTACCTACAAAGCAGCTTGCTTTGAATACCTGGTGTGCTGAACTATGATTACCATGGACTGAATCACATTTTAAGTTTCAAGCTGGAGGAAGCCTTATTGGGAAATGTCACTAAGTTCTTAATAAACCAAGTTATTATGAGTTGGAGAAATTTGTATATGAAACCATTAAAATATGAGTTTTGTCAGCATTACAAGCAACATGTGAATATATAAGTGACTTGAGCTTCTACTTTTTGTATTTCTGCTGGTATAGCAAGAATGTGTGTGTCTTCTCATGATGCTCAGAACTGACCATCCAGTATTCATGATGAGGGAGGTTTGTCCATTGCTGCTGTTTGTAGCTTCTTAGATTGTAAGAAACCATCTTTGATCAAATTAACAAAGGGGGAGGAGACTGCAGGGAGAGAGCCCTGGAACAACATCAGGGACCCAGGCTGTTTTTCTCCTCCCCCCTTCTTTTTCCAGTTTTTGTCCAAGATTATCCCCGCCAACTATCTGCTACATGGGAACATGCTCTGCCCTGTGTGGACAATGGGTTACAGAGCAGAAAACATTCTTCTCATTTTGAACTTCTGAAAGTATTATTAGGCATGAGATGAACTTGATTGTGACATCTAACTGTGGCAGTGCCAAAGTGGCATATTAAGGAAATATATTTTGCCATTAGTGAATAGTTTGGTAATTCACAACAGTGGAATGCAAGAAATCATCTTGTTTGAATTGTATTCTCTGCTCATCTGATTCCGCCTTGTTTATACTGCTCATCTGATTTATGCTGCTGCTACCAATTTTATTGTTTATTGTTTTTATTATTTTAATGTGATTTTATTGTAACAAGTCTTTGACTCAATTTCTTGTGATCTGCCCTGAGCCCCATTTGGGGAGAGTGGAATAAAAATCCCAAAAATAAATAAATAAATAAAAACAATAATTTATCCCTCTATGTTTAATTATTTACATTTCCAGTTCTTTTACAAAAAACCCAACCCCTTTGACATTACTTTAGACCAAGGTTTTAAAGAAATGAACAAAGAAGAATAAAATTTTACAAAATATATAAAATCTTCAAAACATTAAAATTTTCAGTTCAAATGATATAATAATAATAATAACAACTACTACTACTATTATTATTGTTGTTGTTGTTAAGAACATAAGAACCTAAGAGACGCCAATGTTGGATCAGGCCAGTGGCCCATCTAGTCCAACACTCTGTCACACAGTGGCCAAAAATACCAGGGTATACATTGGGTATGTATAAGAGTACTAAATGAATAGCCAGAGGCAGTGATACTAAAAAATTCACTTATGAAAAGCCAGCTGAAATAAATCCTACTTTCCTGCGTAGGATACTGAGTAGACCTTCTTATGGCTGTTCTCTCAAATGTGCTACCAGTATGATAATCCTGGTCCCATTGGCCTTTGGGTGATATTTAGTTTATGCTGCTAGACTTTTATTATCCACCTTGTAGAAATAGTACCTGCTGATTTTAAATCCCACAAAGCATCAAAAACTTTTTTCCCTTGAAATTTTATTTCATGGAACTGGTGGGTTTTTTTAAAAAAATCCTCACATCTTAATCATGAACCTTTATTTTTCAAGGGAAGTTTAATTTTGAAGGAGTTTTCAGCTAAATGGAGAATTGTGTTATTTAAGCAAAAAGAAGACCTTTTCAAAGCACCCCCTCCCCCAGTCTCACTTTTCAGCAACCCAGAAGATTTTGCCCAGACAAATTTGAATGTGAACTAAATTGGCCAAAACATTAACCAGGCCTCTTACATCCCATAAATGTCAGTTGAGTTAGATAAATACAAATAAATGAAGATTGTGACTTCAGTTTTTATATAGCCAGTCTATTCATCCCCCTTATGCACACTAGAAGGTTACTGGAGATTACTGCTACCAGCTTTCATGTGGCTACACTTAACATCATGTGGCTCCCCTGATGCAGCAGCCTGGAGGTCCCAACTCAGGTGTGAACCAAACCAAGTGGGAAAGTTCAGTGTCCAAGCATTGCCTGATGCCAATATGTCCATCTTGTCTTCATAGATATAAAAGGGCAGAACTATTTGTGCCTAAGAAATATTTCTGGAGCTATGCTCAATATATTTTCACAGCTGTGCTCAATACACGTTTCACAACTGCCATTCTTACTCAGTCTGCATATTTAGCAAGCAATGGTCTTCTCAAGGACCTTGAAATGTTGATAATTATTACTGTAATTATACAGATTAAAGGCATGACTGCATGACACCTTGTCTGCATTCGGTATTCCTTGGGTATTCCACGGTGGGAAATTGGTCAAATTCACTTTATTTCAGGGGCTTTCTGAAGTTCTGCACCAGCAGTGGAAATACTGTCACATTGACAGGTAGCAAACCAACATCAGATGAAGCTCTGCATGAATGGAGACTGCAGAATATACTGGATGTACGCAACAATTTCCTGGGAATAATGCATTGTGGATATATCCAACAAGGCAGAAAATAAAAACAATGACTAGCAGTGAAGTCCTAAGCAGTTGTGTCACTCGAAGTCCCCATTCCATGTCCAACACAAAGTAACTATAGCAGCTTTTCCCTGTACTCATTCACACTGTGGAAATTCTAGGGTCTTTGATTTTAAGACTTCTTTTGAGCAGTTGAACTGTGCTACAGTTTTTAGCAAGATCCAAGTAGTGTGCCATTATCGCAGCCCTCCATACTGAATTCTCTAGCATCTACGCCAAGCCCTTTCCTTCTATCCCCTTCCAGCATTCTATGGCCTATTATTCAACCCACACCCTTACCAGATCACTGCAACACACCAACCTTTTTTATTTATTCAAGTGTTTGTGATTCCTCTCATAATTCTTACTTGTCAGCTCCTACAACTGCCAAGGCTCATGGTGGGGCATCTGAAGGAGTTGAAGGTGTAGTACTTCCATTCTTAGAACTCTTTGGCAAGTAGATATACCTCAATAGAAAGGACACAATTTCTGGGAGTCTATTGCATACCAAAAATGGGCACAGAAATTATTATTCATCAGTCTGTTTTGGAAAATCCATCATGATCCATGATCGTTTAGAGCAGAGGGAAGTAGTGGGCAGGAATTTGCAGTAAAGAAGAAAAAAACATCTCTATGCTTTTCCTTCATGATTCTTAATATGGCACCTGCAGTAGTCACCATGGCGCCCACCAGTATGTTTCCTGGTACCAACTTCCTCCTTCTCCAAAGCACCTCTTCTACAAAGTAAAGAGCCAATCCTGGCTTTTCTCTACCTCACTGGAGCAGGAAGTGCTTCACTAGAGCCCAGGGAATATCACCTTCATGTCTCCAGGGAGCACCTGTTTGGCAGTAGCTCCTACCACCAATTGCTTAGCTTGGAATTTCCCATCATTTTGTTATTGGACCCAGGTCCCAAAACAACCACCATTTTGTGGTTGCCTATATTCCCCTATAATAGTCATTTTATGGTGGTGCTTGCTAACTGTTCTCAAAATTCCAAAAGTGGCCATAGACTCAATCCTTCCCTAATTCCTCTTCAGTTTCAATGCACACTAATCTATAGCCGTGAAACAAGATACATCAGCACTTGAAATGCAGACAGAGTATGTCCTCCTTGGGTGTGTAACAAGAAATATTCTCTAGCCCTCTTCTTTAAAATAATGAGGTAGAGTGGGATACAAATCAAATAAATAAAATAAAAAATGTCACATTTTGGCACCTACATTATGGAAAGCTAGCACACAATTATTTTAATAAATGCCAGCAATTATTAAATCTTCTGCTTCAATCTCTGAATGCCATTCATAGGTCTCAACAAGATAAATAATGTACTTAAAAACCAATAGCAGTCGCTGAGATTCTTAAACCTGGGCGAGTCACATTACCCGCAGTATCAAAAAAAGGCTGATTAAAATTAAAATGGAGCAGACAAAAGCAGTGTTGCAGAGGAAGGCTCTGTTACATCCAAGTCACTTTCCAGGCTAACCTCTGACTTATTTATTTCTCCGACATGCTGCAGTCTGCCTACTCTTTCTAGTTATAATGAGCATTAATTGATTCGCTGGATCTATGTAGAGCTTGGGCACTAGTAAGTACTATCCCAGTGGGTACACAACTAAATAGTTTATGAGGTAATTAGTATTTTAATGCCTTTTCTAATGAGCCTTTTCAGTAATGAAACCTCGTGAGAGTATTATTGGTTCATATATTTCTTCAGACACAACAGAAGCTCAGCTGCTAAGAGGTTTTTGTTGTTTTTTAAAAAGCTAGTTTATAACACCGTTTTAGTAACTTCTTTCTGAACGCTTGCCTTATTCACATTCATCTTATAAATAGAGATTGAATCTTTACTTTTTCCCTGGCTGTTGTGGGCAACGCACACTGCCCGTTCAAAGGCTTTGGGACCCTTTAGAGGCTGCTACTTGATCTCAGCAATTTTGTAATGAATAAATAATGCTGTCATGTGTAAGAGAGTTGTTTCAGATGAAAAAAGAAAATCAACAAGCAGCCCTGTGCTTGGCTGCGTGTTTGTGTGGATTTATAACTGGTGTCAGGTTCAAAAGAGTGAATATATACAACCTTTCAGCGTCAAGCCAGGATGTAGATTCTAGACGCTTAGAAAGCAGCATTAAGGGCTGTGATCAGCAAGCTATGTGCATGAAATTATTTTCTAATATTTTGCAGGCACAGCCCTTCACATACCTAAGGGTACTTTTGTCTGCTTAATCTATATTGATTTATGGCTGAGGGCTCCAGAACTGGCAAGTAGGGATTCTTATTGGGGTTCTAGCAGGAGGATAGCCTATTGTCGGCTAAAAATATCTGGTTACAGGTTTATTCTCCAGAACTGGAGCTAGCCCCAATATGTTTATCTGTTTGCCTCCCATGTCTTTTTCATGCTTTGCTTCATAAAACACAGATCCAATATAAAATATTTCAACAAATATGTTAAAGGTTTGATGTTACCAAATTATATCTCCATCCAAAATAATCTTATCCAAGTGTAAGAATTAAGTGGGCAAAGCACAAGTGCACAGTTATTAAAGAACGGAGGGTGCCTCCCACGTCAAGAGTAAATACTGTAGCTACTGCATTAGATCAGTGGCAGTATCATGGACTGTTGAATTTTTTTAGCCACAGTATTAAAGTAGCATTCCATTCACCTGTTCCTTCAAAGGCTGCTTCACACATGAGTGTACGTTAAGGAAAATAGATATTTGTGTGCTCTTCGTGCGTGATTTCCTGGACAAAAGGACGTACATCTTCACATAGGACTTAATTAGCTTGTGGAACTCCCTGCCACAGGATGTGGTAGTGGCCATTAGGCTAGATGATTTTAAAAGGAGACTAGAAAAATTCAATGAAGATGAAATTAAGCAAACTCCAGAGCACGATGGAAGACAGGAGGGCCTGGCATGATGTGGTCTATGAGGTCGCGAAGAGTTAGACTAGACTGTACGACTAAACAACAACAGACAAATTCGTGGAAGATAGGTCTTCCAGTGACTATTATCCACGATGGCTAAATTAGACCTTCGTGTTTATGTAAATGCCAGATGTGGCAGCAATGGGAAAGTTTTGCCCCTATCCACTAACTATCGGCCTTCTAGGACATCTGGTTGGCCATTGTGGGAAACAGAACACCAGACTAGGTGGACCATGGTTCTAATTCAGTAAGGCTGTTCTTATGTCCATAACAGGTTTTTTCTCTGCCATTATATATCCTTATAAGAAAAAAGATACTTCTGTTCCACGAAGGGTAAACCGCTTGCAGAAGCAGATTGATCTCTCTTGCTAGATTGAGAAATGCATGTAAACACTGAATGCAAATATAAAACCAATTGTTAATGTACATCCAAATAGAAGTAATTGAAGAAGATCCCTGTGCATTATTTAAGGCGACTTAGATCATGTGACCTGGCCAATTTTAACCTAGCCTCTTCAGTGTGCAAGCACTAATAGTTATTGCCAAATTGTTTTCCAGAAAAACTGAAGAACAGACATTTGGAAACCTCTACCTTGCAGATTTATTCTGGTTATTGTAATGTTTGAACAACTGAATTTCTATATAATTGTAAACACGTATAACCTAATTGCAATCTCTGGTTTAGAAATGTAACTTAATTTGAAAGCTTCTTAAACAATTTCTAAAGAGGAAAAAGCTCCTAATTGAATTGTGAGGAGAAAAAAGAAAAGCCAGTATCAGATTTCATGTAATTTCAAAGGTAATATGCCCATTTAATCTGTCCATCAAGGTGAATTTGATCCAGAAACTGCAACTGTAGGTCTAGCATTCCCCTCCCCCCAGGTTTCTACCTCAGAGCGAACTAGTGATCTCTCTCTGATGTTTTTTTTGAAAAGCACCCATTGCTTCAAGAACTTTAACTGATTTCTATGTTTAAGCCACTAATGATATTGCAACTAACAAATTCAGTATGAACAACATGACTTCTAGTCACACTACATCATACAGAGCTAGAGTTGCCAACTGAGGACTGGTGATTTCTCAGGAACTTTTGGGGATGGCACAAGGCAGTACACAGAACCTCATGGTGTCATGACACCACTTCCAGTCATGTAACCAGAAGTGATGTCACACATTGTTGGAGCACTCTAGCAATCCCCCCAAACATTATGATAAAACCATAGAATTTGCAGGGGGCATGGTGCTAGAATGTTGCAGTGACAAGTGAGATCTGGGCTGATCACACATTCTCAGCCTAACCTACCTCACAGGGTTGTTGTGAGAATAAAATGGAGGACAGGAGAATGCTGTAAACTGTCTTAAGTCCCCATTATGGAGAAAGTCAGATTATAAAGTAAGTAAGTATGTAAGTAAATAATAAATATAGCTGAAGATGGAGGACAGATAAAAAGTAAGTTGGTTGGTGGCTGGGAAGGAGTAAAGGAAATGGGGAAAGATTAGGATATGGAGACTGCCAAGTAAAGGGAAAGAGGAAATATTATGGAAGAGAGGTAAAAGGAGGTACCCCTCCCCCACAAATTCTTGCAGGTGGCCTGCTACACAACTTGGCCTGGTGCAGCTGTCACCACACATTTTAGCTAGAGTTTTCCCAGCTGCCAGGGGGACAGGAGGAGAGGAAGCTCAAGACCAGGGGCAAATAAAGGAAGGTTGACTGATGCGTGAGAATGAGAGAAGGAAACAGTGGAAAGGGAGAGGCTATGGGGCCTTTCGTGGAAGAGAAACAGGATAGCGGGGGACTGTAAATGAAATGGTCCTGCAAATTTTTGTAGGTCCCATACTTATTAACTGATCATTGTAGCTTTGGAGCCATGTGTTGTTGCCCTTACTTCTCAGTGCAAATTAAACAAAAAAACAAGGTTCCATTTATCTGCCTTCTGCTATTCATTAACTGAAATCAAACATATTGAAAAATATAACTTGAAGATGCTGACCCAAAAAATGGATAATAATACCTAAACAAATCTTTAGCAAACAGTTCATTCTGACTGGGGCATGGCAATCCATAGTAGAGCCACCCCCTTCTAAGCCCACTGATGACAAAGGAGTTAGAAGGGTATAACTCTGCTCAAGACAGCACTAATACTGCTGGTATCATCACCTTGTGTCATTTAGTATTGATAGAGCTGCAAGTTGTTTGCCTATGGCAAGCAGCCTTCCACCCCTGCCCACTCTCTGGCAATTTTGTGGTAGGAGTGACATCCATTCACCAAGACCATGACATTCTAGGAATTCTTCCAATCTCTATGATCTTTATCCTAAAGATTGGTGGAATTCCTAGAGCATCACTGATACATTGATGTCAGCCACTTCAAGTTAATGATGTTACTTCTGCACACCAGTGCTAGAAGGCCACATCAGGAAAAGATCTTATCCTCTGTGTCATGTTTGTTGGCTCACTCTCCAGGGCAACAGCCCTGGTTTAACCGTTAAGTGAAATAAGTACATGCTTAGGGCACCAAGGGAAGGGGGGAACCACAGAGTTTCTTCCCCATGCTATCCTGTATCCCCTAGCTACCTTCCCCTACCCTTGTAACACCTGTGTGTGAAGGTTATAACACAGAATTTAAAAGAATATGTGAGCTTTTCAATTTGTGTAAAAGCTCTGAACTCCATAACTGATTTGTGTGTTTTCAATTCAAAAGTTAGTTTTTTCCCTCAATTAATACAAGCTGCTGATACAGTATCCTGTAAAAGGATCCATAAAAGGATATAGGATGTCAAAGGAAAGTTGAAATTGTAACTCGGAGGTTTCTAGGAAGACTGTGGTTCTTCATTTTGAGGCAGATTAATAAAGCAGACCAGTACTGAGAGCCACCAGAGTAAAAGTTTTTGTTCATGCTGCAGTCATAAGACACACAGATAAGGAGGACACCCAGCAACATTCAATACCTTTTAAGAGCTCTGTTGCTTGCAGGAGTAGCTGATCTTACATTACTCCAGTACTGGTGCACTGGATAATAATAGATCCGTATGTCAGAAGCTAAGCTAAGAAAGGCCACATCATGCTATTGCTGATCACCTAATACTAAGTTTCATATATGTGCTAAAGGAAAAGAAACAGGATTATAGACTTTCTCCTAATAGACATGCAGAACTGCTTATGTAATGTAATCCCTCTCCTGACATCCTCCTGATGTCCCAAATTCCCCTATCCCTCTCTCAGTTTGAGGAATGCTTTAGCCATCATAACATATTATTTTATTGTTACGGGGAAAAGGGACTGTGTTCACTCACCCAGCCTCCATGTGTTCACCCAGTCCTTTGAATCATGCCTGTATTTATATATATATATACAACTGTGCATGCTTAATAGCTCTCACTGCCTGATTGGGAACCCTGCCTTTTAGAGTTCCCAATAGCACAGAGAATGTTGTACATGCTTAGGCTTGGTACAGACATGTCCATAAACATGTGGAAGTCTGCAGCAGGACCAGCATTTGTGACCTCATTGTCACAAATAACACTTTATCCCAAATAAGGATACAAGACACACAAGTATGGGTTTAAGGACTCTATTAGAATGGCTGATTTACATTACAATCCATTAACATGTGCTAACATGAAAAAAACTTAATTATATAAAAAATGTGCTAACATGCAAGGAAGGTGGGTTGCCTTAAATGACTGCCATTATTCAGGCAAGTCCATCCTTGGTCCAGACTTGGCCATGCCAACCTCCATTTCTTTGCTTGCACATACAGTGGGTTGAAGGGGCCCAAGCTTCATCCCCTAATGTGCCATAAGCCACAGCCAGATTTGGGGTGCCTTACACCAAGGGCACTCCTTTCCAAGGCAAAGACTCATCATCATGCCAGATGCTTCCAGGTGCTTGCCAATTCTCCTGACCTATCCTGAGCAGCCTGCCCCATTTTTGCCAAAGAGCCAGTGGTTAGACTAGTCCCACCTGCTGGTTATAATGGCAGGTCAGCCAGATCATCCCAGTCCTTGGGAGAGAGGTGAACACTGTCATCCAATAAAGGTAACACTGCGTGTTCAGCTGAGATCCTCTCCTAAGTGCAAAAGCAGACTTCTGGAAAACTGCCTTCCCTTAAAACCTGATTCCATAGCATCCTTTGCTTTCCACACCACCACTATCACTGGAACTGGACCACTGCTCCTCCAGAAGACAGTGCAATGTGGCCATACAAGCGCCCTCACAGGGCACCACAATATGCCTGCACCTGTAAAATATAAACATTAACTCACCAAATATAACTTAAATACAAGGCCGGTTTCACATTTTGGGGGCGTTGGGCAGAGATTGCCTGGGGCCTCCCTATCCCCAATACTATGCCCCCTTCCTGTCCACTCACCCACCTGCCCCACCTGCCTTCGTGACCTTCCTCTGCCCATTTGCAAGCCCTCACAGCACCTGCAGACACAGCTGGCCACACTGCGTGTCATTTTTCTGATAGTGATGGGTACAGCTAGGATTGCCACTGCCCTGGCTGCCAGGAATACTGATGCTTTGTGCACCACCCACATGCCCTTCCCCAGCAGTGCAGGAACACAGGTGACAAAGCACTCATAAGCAGGCAGTAAAAGGGTGTACGTGCAGGCATCAAAGGAGATGCATAAATTGGCAGCAGTGGTTTCCAGCAGAATCCGGGGACCCTGGCAGCTGCTCTACCTCAGGGTATGCTGACACCAGCCCTACCTTAATGGTAGGTGGATGGATAGATGGATGGATTTAAAAACTTCAGTTAAGACTGCTAATAATAAAAGCGAAATCAAAATGCAGTCCTATATAAAACTGTCATAGAATCATAGCATTGGAAAGGACCTCCAGGATCATCTAGTCCAACCCCCTTCAAATGCCTCCTGAGATGGACAGTGAGGGGTCCACGTGCACCTTGTTGTCTCTCACAACTGAGTAACCCCATCCAGAACTTTTACACTGGAATTTAGAAAATGGACCTTCCAGATCTAGTTTTCACATCTAAATGCCTAAAATGTACATGCCGTACAGATAAGTGTTCATTTAATGAACACACCTTAGCAAGATGGTCTTTCTTATTTTAAGGGTAGGATTTTCTTTAATAAAAGCCTGAATATTAAAACGTAAGGCTGTGTTGTTTCTTATTCCTATTACATTTACACTAGTATCTACTCTCCTTGAACCAACAGGCCATATTGGCTAAAACTCATAGCAGTTAAGTGGGAAAATAATTGGCACAATTCTATAGGAAATCACCAGGCTACCTGCACCACTGAGACCTTTTCATTCTTCAGCTGTGAACTTATGCCTTGTGCTTTTGTAGCCAGGGGAAGAGGAATCCAAATCTTAGAGAGTGGCTAGGAACAGCATTGCTAACAGTGAACATCTCGTGTTACTGAAGTATGTCACTGAAATTTGGCACAAAGTCCACCTCTGGGATTTAGCTTTAGAATTGCTTCAAGAAATTGTCATCTTTTATGTACTGCGTCAATGAGTCAGTGATGTTTCGTCTCCCTTTTCCCATTCCTTCTGATTGTTTAAAAAATGTCTAAAAATATAAAGAAAAAAATAGCAGTTGACAGTAATGTGTTTTCTACGGTACTCTTGATTGTCCAATAAATTAGAGTTCACACTTGACCAGTGAGAATTTAGGATATTATGTGGAGTGAGTGTGTATAACTGTGTGCTTTTGATAACAGTCCCAGTTTGTGCTGGGACTGGCTTGCTGGTTTAGAGTTATATATTCTCATTTGTGGAGTGAGAGATCCTATCCCCCAGGTTTAAGTTCCAGAAAAACCAGTCTTTTCAGGAATAGAATGGTAGTATGATTTATTCCAGAGGCAATGTACTTCTGAACACTTTGGTCAAAGCATGGGCAAGGGTGTTGCCCTTCTGCCATGCTTCTCTGATTTTGGAGGGCATCTGACTATTGGAAATAAGAACAGTGACTAGGTTAATCCTTGGTCTGATTCATCATGGATGTTCTATCCCCACTTCCAAGTCTCACACAGCAAGGGGTCTTTCAATGTCATGGTCCTCCTCTCCCATCCTACACACAAGTTAGGTCTGTCATGGGCTGAGGTTCCCATTACAAACATTACATGTTTGATGGGAAACAATACAAGGATTTTGCATCACACATGAAATGGGAGTTTTGTATCTCTCAGATGCACACCAGCTCTTTTCTTTTGCTAATCAAAGGAACAAGCAGCTTTAGCCTCTCCCCCAGGTCTCCTACTACAGCAGAAGACCTCCTGTCCATCCCTCACTGCTGCTTGACGGGGGGGGGAGATGAGGTCATTTGGTGCCTCGCCAATGCCATGGTGTCATGTCTGGCACAAACTGTAGAGTTTGGGGTAAATCCTATAGCATTCTGATGATGTTGCTTTTAGTTCATGTTGGATGTGATGTTGCAACATTGGAATGACACCAATCAGGTAGGTCCCCCCCCCTCCCCGCAGTCTCTTCCTGGATGCCAGTGATGGCTTGGCAACCCTTGTCAGTAGACCACCTTGTGGAGCCAATAACTCCATGGGCCAGTCAGCAGACACAAAAATAGTAAGGGGACAGGCTACAGCTATTTCTCCCTGCTTTGGTTGCAACCAGAAAAGTGCCAGTGTATATCTGAGAGGCACAAAACTCCCATTGTACATGTGATGGGTGCAAAGTCCTTGTGTTGTTTCACAACAAACATGAGGAGCTTAATGTTTAGATGGAGCCTCAGTTTTGCTCTAGGCTTCTTTCAGTGTAAACCTAAACAGTCAGTGGGCTTGTAAGACTACCAAATAAATTTCCCTTGGTTTTTCTTAACATGCTTTAATGTTGACAGAACAACATGACAGAATAAGAAGAATTGTTTTCCAGGGGTCTAAAGTTTGCAGAGATGGTTGTATCTAGTGTTAGAGATGAGTGGAACGACCCCAGGGTGAGTGTATGGAAATTTCTGTGGAATAGGATGAATGCCAGATGTGGCCTGTTTTCCCCTAAGTCAGCAGGCATTGACTCACTAATGACAGAAGGCTGACATGCTTCTGAGGTGCATAGACTGGAATAAGAGGCCTCTATTTATACTGGTGATTTAAAACAAAAACATTAAATTATTGTATAGCATTGTGTGTAGAATAACCACGAGATCTGAAGATTGTCTGGCAGCTGCAAGTTCTAGCTCTTAGCATTATGCTGGTGGTGAGCTAGACTTGTTTTGTTAGGGGCTGAGAGAGCTCTGAGATAACTGTGACTGCCCCAAGGTCCCCCAGCCGGCTTCATGTGGAGGAGTAAGGAATCAAACCTGGTTTTCCAGATTAGAGTCTGCCACTCTTAACCACTACACCAAACTTTCTAATGTAAAACAAATGGTATTTGTCCCATATACTCTCCATACCTAACTGTCATGGTTCTTTGCTTACATATTAGAGATACTGAGTGTGATCCTACCCTTATCATATCACTTTACTTAGCAAAGGTCATTCATTCACTAATTAAAAGACTGACACCTTACGTTTCCTTTTGACTCAAGTTTGAAGTCTTCCTCTAGTTTAAGGAGCCCTCTTCTTCCCACTTAAGAGGCTCCTCCATTGGAAGAGGAGCCACTTAAGCTGGAGAAAGGCTACTGGGAGGATAGTTGGATCCACCCCACTGTAATTATGAAATTTAGCAGCTTGGATAAATTAAGGAAAGAATGTGAAACTGGAGGCTGAGGCTCTCACTAGTAAAATTTAGCATGGATTAAAATTTTCTCAGACTTTGAGAGTGAGAGTGATCAAAGAACTTTCTCACACTTTTAGTGTGATATATGACAGTTCTTTATGTGAGAGAGAATTTGAAAGAAATTAAATGTATATCATAGGCATTACATTGGAATTAGAAGCTAATTTAAAACAGAGTTTATTTTAAATCAGTTGTGAGAATGCTCTGAGCAGTAAAGGAACTGTGTCAGAGAAGATTCAAATTTTGAATTGCTTCAGTATTTTCATTAAAAAGCCCATTATTCTGGATGTAAATTTTGAACTATTGTAAGTTATTCTAAAATATCAGCAATAACTATAAAGTAAAGCAGTTTGGGTATATTTATATTTTTACTATATTTTATACCAGGTTTTCTCATTGTTGAAAGTGGCTTGCCATAAAACAAGCGAATTAAAGCTGAACAGAAAAAACATTGACACAATTAAACACCAAATCTGGATAAAGACTGCCTAAACACCACAACCTTTACACAGTCTCCTAACTGGAAGAGAGAATAAGCATAGAAAGCATTCTTTCCCTGGCACTGACATTGATCTCACCTCCTCTGGAGAGGGAAAAAGACAGCCAACCTTGTTCTGAGGATCTTATGGTCTGTTTGGACTCATATGAGGAAAGGCAGTCCTTCAATTATGAGACACTAGAACATAAATATGAAAGTTGCTAGGAATAAATACCTCCTTTTTCATAAGACTACACCTGCAGGCAATAAAGAATCAGATTGCTTTTCCTTTGCTTACCTGACTACTTCACATAGAGAACTGACCAGGAATACATTAGTAGGTTAGGAAGAAAATGTCAATGGAACAGCTACCTGATATGTATAGAGTGAGAGGATAGACATTTCCCTGCACCCACAGATTACAGCACCAAGTCTCTGCAGCTTGACTGAATCATACTTACTGTATTTCATACAGAAATGTTCCATAGAGATCCATAGTATGTTACTTTGTTTGTGATTGAGGGGCATTTCCACTAAAAGTAGTCTTTAAAAAGTGAATAGATAGATAGATAGATAGATAGATAGATAGATAGATAGATAGATAGATAGATAGATAGATAGATAGATAGATAGATAGATAGATAGATAGATAGATAGATAGATGGATGGATGGATGGATGGATGGATGGATGGATGGATGGACGGACGGACGGACGGACGGACGGACAGACAATGCATCAACCACATTGACTGGAGAGGACACATTCAATTTAAAAATGACTCTTCCTCACTTTCTCCATTGATTGACAATCTTATGGTCTTATGAAGGTGATTACTCTGGTAGTCAAATGACATCACAGCATCCCTTGAAAAAATATTTGAAGTATTTGAACTCAGAAGATTCCAGCAGACTGAGAACTAGACTTTGCTTTGAGAAACCTGAGGTCAGGGACTCTGGGGCTTTAGCCAGAAACTTCATGGTCTAAAGCTGCAACCAAGCCTGGTGAGATCCCTTGGTCTGCATGGGGTTGGATCTCAGAGTGCAGAATTCATGTATAAAATGGCATATGTGTGTTATGTGCCAACAAATTGCTTCCAATTTATGGTGACCCTATGAATTAATGACTTCCAAAACATCCTATCATTAACAGCCTTGCTCAGGTCTTGAAAACTGAAGGCTGTGGCTTCATTTTATTGTCAATCCATCTCATGTTGAGGCATCCTCTTTTCCTGCTGCCTTGACTTTTCCTAGCCTTATTATCCTTTCCAGTGAGTCTTGCCTTCTCCTAATGTGACCAATATCCTTAGTTTAGTCATTTTAGCTTCTATGGAGAACTTAGGCTTGATTTGACCTAGAACCCATTTATTTGCCTTTTTGGTGGTCCATTGTATCTGTAAAACTTTCTTCCAACACCACATTTCAAATGAATCAACTCTCTTGCTGTCGGCTTTCTTCATTGTCCAATTTTCACAGCCATGCATAGTAATTAGGAATACTGTGGTATGAATGGTCTTGATGTTCACCAGTACACATCCTTACCCTTAAGAATCTTTTCTAGTTCCTTTGTGGCTGCCCTTCTCAGTCTCAATCTTCTTCTGATTTCTTGGTTGCAATCTCCTTTTTGGTTGTAATGAAGATAAGGAATAGAAGATGTTGAACAATTTCAATTTCCAAGGAATAGAATTTCAATTTCCAAGGAACAGAAAAATGCACAAAATCAGCACCTACAATTGGCTCACGTTGTGAAATTTTGGGACTGGCAAAGATTAGTATAAATATTGTGAGTCCAGCCTTTCCTCTTGTCTGCTGTGGCTGCTGCGCTCCAGATTCCAAATTCACATCAAACCCCGAGCTCCCTCCACACAGATCATGAATCCTGAGATGAAGACACAGCCCAAGATCTATAACTGGCTCTGACAACTGACTTTAAGTAAGTCAGGAGTCATTGTTTTTCCTTGTGACATTTCTTATTTGTAACTGGGAATAATGATGATTGAGAAAATTTTTGTTAGGAAAACATAGGAAAGTATGTTTAGCACTTTGAAGAGAATTTGAAATTATGCTATTTAAATAATAAGCAACAGAAGTACCTTTATCAGGCGCATCTCGTAAGAACTCGTTTGTGATTAACATTCTGCCTGTTTTAATCGAAAACAAGGGACCTGACAAAACACAGTGTTTTTTTAAATCACATTTTGTTTTTGCTAAACTGAAAGCTAATTCAAACAGTATTTCTAATTAACTGAATTCATTCTTTATTTAGGAAAACCTTCCCAGTTATTGTGTGTTTATTGAGTTGCTAGGGGTACCTAATGAAGTATGAACTGAAGTGTTTAATGTGAATGCCAGATTTTTGGAAGATAAATGGTTTTACATTTCTCAGTCATAGAATCCAATTGGTTGAAAACTTGGCTAACAACCTAAAATATGACATCATTCTTTGGCAATTGATAAAGATTTTTTTAAAAAAATATCCTATATAAAATGTGCCCTATGTATCTTGTAAGATCCAACCTTGTCTTTAAAAATAATGAAATACATTTAACTTCATATCTGTTTTTCTTTAAAGAAGGCCGGCAAGAACTGTTTATCAAATATTCCTGTGTAAACCTGTAGAGACAAGCACATTCATTGTTTGGATCGCTATATACACTATGCTTACTTGTGTGAGTGCTGTTGTCTTTATAGTTCATTAAAATTATGTAGAGAGTTTCCACACTTGTTGCAGTGTGGGAAAATTAGGGCTTGCTTGGGAACTTTCCATGTCATTCAGAACACCTAAAGGAGGAACATTAACATTTCTTATAAAAATACTGTCACAAAAATGGCTGGCCCAAAATGTTTGTGTGTGTGCATTTTATGAAAAATCTTATTACTTATGGAACAAGCTCCTCCTTTTTTCACAATGATGTGATGGTATTGCAGAATGGGGCAAAAATAAGGGTAGGAAACGTTGCATTGCTCAAATTTGACTTTGTGATATTATCATGTAGCTATATCTATTGTCTAAATGGCTATATAATGGCTACACAATTGGCTTGATCACATAGCCAACAAGGAGATGTCTCTTTTCCGAAAAATGATACCAAATGACCTGCTGAGTGGCCAGCAAATAAGAATGGAATTTAGTAATGAAACAGTACTGCAAAAATAAGGTTTTGAAGGGTCTTTCAGGTGTTTGCCTATAAAATTTTATCAGCATCTAATTTCTGGAGGGTCCCTCCCCATTATGTGTAGATTGGCATAAAGTAATTTTTTTAAAAAGTTTATTGCATGTGAAATAAGAATAGATGATGAAAACCCTTTTCACAATAAATATTACCTGCTGGCCTTTCTATCAAAGTCTAATCAAACGAATCACCATGGTAAAATCCTAAACAGAATTAAACCTTTCTGAGCCTTCAGTGGACTTAGAAGGTATAACTCTGTTTAGGATTGCGTGGTTAATCTTTCAGCACTTATGTTTAAACTCTGTTCCAATTTAAGATTAAACTAATGTGCACTTAAATTCAGTTAGATGTGTCTACTCTGGGGCTTTTAGACTTGATGAAATAATATTTTTAAATAATCCATTAGTATTACACTAGCGTGCAATAACTGCCTTATTAAATCTAAATTTAACTTATTCAGCTAAGCAACTAAATGTGTCACTGGATAAAATCTAATATGACAGGAATAAAAATTATACAAACTCACTGGATTTTTCCTCAGTCTAGTTTTCAGGATCCTCAAAAACATCCTCTGTTTCAGTGACTGTAAAGTTGTAAGTAATCTTTTTGTGTCCATGGAGCTGGCCTTGCAATGAAATGAATGAAAGCACCATGGCTGAGGGAGCTCTGTACTTAAACAACAGAGCTACTATACTTGTCAATTACTGTGCCATCCTAAAGGCATCTGCTGCAAGGTGAATTATTTGGTGTACTGTGGTGGGGGGTGAATGGACAATGGATGGTGGACAGACCTGTAAGTTTGTGGGGTGCTACTGCTGTGGTGTACCTACTTCCTGTTCTTTCTGAATTATAGTGGCCACTGTAATTTTGACTTTGCTTTGCTTTCATGCTGCCTTTTTCCTATGACAGTATGATTGCTTTGCCTTGATCATAAAAAAAAACACCACCTATTAGTTGTAACTAGCTCAGCTGTCCTTTTTTTGTAATTGGCATTGGGTATTCATCATTCTGGATTTCAGTTAGAAGTGATGAAAGGACATGAAAATGAAGGATGAATTCTTTAACGTCCTTAAAAATGCACAAATTGTGATATCTTGGCTGCTAAGGAATAGTGATAGAATGGGAATACTACTGAGAAATGAAATGGTGGTCCACAGTAAGTGTAGTATGATTTAATTGCTAACAAATTCACAAGCTAGGAGACAAATGCTATGTTCACATGGTCAAAATAGGGTCCCCTGAGCCCATAACAGGCTATAACAATCAGCATGAGCCTATCCAAACATGTAGCACTGAGCATCTGGGTTTGTGGCATCTGATACCAGATCAGCTTGACCATAAACTGGTTGATCCCAGACCAGTCTGAGTCCTGTAAAACTAAATTTGTGAAGTCTATTGTCATGTGTGATAAAATGTTGCAGTGCTTATTGCAGTGCTTAAGTGAGTTTAAAGTTTTCAGGGTCCCAAAGAGGGATTCCATAATGGCTTTGTGGAACAACATGCAATTTTTTAATGGATGTGTTTGACCGTTATCCAGCATAAATGGCTGTAAGTCTCCTGACAACAATAGATCTACACCAGTGCACTTCAATGGGTTTTGCATCAGACTGCGATTCATTCTTGGATTTCTATACTCTGATTGCTTTTTAACAATCCACTATATAGTCCAGGGCTTGTATGTTAGCATACATGTTGAATAGGGTGGAAGCGTTTTTAAAAAAGAATTTCAGAGCATTAATATAAAACAGTGTTAAGCTTTCATTTTAAATCAGACCGGTCAAATATCAGTGTCTATGTGACTAAATGAAACTTTTTGTGTGTGGTTTTCCACCCTATCTGCATGAATAGTAGCATTGTAACAAGATGAGGTCACTGCAGAAGGGAAAGTGAGGTATGAACACAGCTGAATCTACAGGCTTCTCTGCTACATGCTACACCAGCCCATTCTTAAAGCAACAGTTCTTCTCTTCTGGAAGCAGAGTCATGGTGGGCCCTCCCATGGTATGCCTGAATGCTTCTCGCAGGCTACAAAATACACACACTATTGTTCTCTATAGTCTGATACACAGTATACTATTTCCTTAGCTTGTATAAAGTGCACCGTGGAGACCTCTTTACACCTCTAATGTAAGCAAAGTCTCACATAGTTTATTTTAAAGTCTAGGCTTTATTTTTTAAAAATAGTAGTAGTAGTAGTAGTAGTAGTAGTAATAATAATTTTAATCAGCTATACAGGCAGATTCTTGCCTTCACTGTGTTAGTATGACTCTCATAATACGGATAATTTCTGCTTTAGGGTATCAGCATGGAGAAAAAAAGATTTGACTTATTAAAACTTACCTTTGCACCAATTAAACAATTTTCTTTGGAGAAAACAGTGGCTTGACTGAAAAGGCCCATCATCTTTGCCTCAACAGGGAACTTTTGCAGTTATGTCGTTCAGCAGAGATTTAGAGTGAATTAAGGAGATGAAGCAGAGCTAAACAGAGAAGTTATGTAAGGTCTGTTAGATCTGTGTGCCAGGTCATATATTAAAAAAACTTTAAAGGACTTATAACAAGTTGGCAAAACATATGGGCCAATAGATTCTCCTCTCCCACTATCATAATTAGAGCTGTGAGAACTTGGAAAATCCTGCCCTTGAAGAAACTCTTCACTCCCTTTTTCCATAATTTTCTCCACATTCTCGGCAAATTTACGAACCTACATTGAAACCTGAGTTATAGCCACTTCTTCCCCACTACCAAACTATAGTACTTTAATTGCATGGAGCTTGTGAGGAATCACTTTAGATCAAGCACCTGAATATGGATAATACCTTTGAAATGAACTTTTAATTTTAATTTCAATTTTCAGAGTAAACATAGAGTTCGGGCTAGGGGCAGGCAAAATATTTAATTATAAGCAAGTTCATCTTTGAAAAATCGTGTTTACATACCATTGTTTCCCCTGTCTGTGATGCTTTGGTACTTTTTTCAGATTAATGAATCTTCTTTGATTCATTATATGCCATTTAAAGATCAGGTAGCAAACAAGTCTTCGTAGTCAGTCAGATTTGACTTTCTGATGAGGTCACTGAAGGCAACCTCAGCCAACTGGAAGTGAGGGCAATGCTTCCCGTGAGACAAAGGTTATCACGGCTAGTTGAGAACCATCTTCCAAGAAGCCTAAGGCAGCTTCCTGCAACTTGAGTGGTCTTCCTCTAACTGAAGGCTGAACTTTGTTCAGTGGTGTGATAGAATAGGAATAGAATACCACTTTGTTCAGTGCTAGTGCATCTGCTGGCATGCAGAAGGTCCCAGGTTCAGTCTCCAGTTTTAAAAAGGGATCAGGTAATAGGTGATATTCAAGTGAGACCCTGGGCAACCACTGCCCGTTTGAGTAGACAGTACTGACCTTGATGGAGCACTGGTCTTAGTCCATTTAAGGCATCTTCATATGTTCATGTAAGTTGGATCTACCCCTCTGTATGGAGACTGTGACATCAAAATAATACTTATCTAGTTGTGCTGATTTTACAGAGATAGAAAGGCAAACTCAACAAACCCTACACTCAGTCTGCATAGCTGAATACTTTCAGACCTGCTCAAATGAGAGACTATTTTCTGACACCGCTGAGAATATGTTGTTGAAGGCTTTCACGGCCGGAGTTCATTAGTTGCTGTAGATTTTCCAGGTTCTGTGGCCGGAGACCATGGCCAAGACCATGGCCACACAACCCATAAAATCTACAGCAACTAATACTGCTGAGAATATTGGTAAAAAATTATCTCATTTCAACTCAGTACTAGTTTTAAGTAGTAATTGAGCAAACCTTCCTCTTCTTTGAACTGCAATTTAATCACTAGTTGTGAGCAGCACTCTCAAATGCTTCAAAATCGTTAACTTTTTCAGACTGAACAGTTCAGTTCAGTTTATTTCGATACAAGATCAGGTTGATCATACTCAATAGTATTCCTAAAGTGTATCACATGTGGGTGTGTTTTTTTCAAATTCGTATCGTTCAGTGGTCCTCTCCCTTTCCCCTTTCCCCCATATACCATCTTCCCAACCCTCAAGAGCTGCCAGATCACTCACTCCAGCAGGAGACCTCCAGCCCAGCAGCCCTGGCAGCAGGGGCAAAATGGAGGGTGGGGAATAGCTGTTGCTCTGATGGTGACATGTCACTTTCAGGTTCATGCTGGAAGTGACATTGTGTTGTCAGAACAACAGCAGTTTACATGTCCCCATCCCCCACTGGCTCCCATGGTTGTTAGAGCTGGGCTGGTAACCCTACAACTCACCCAACAGGAAGAAAAAAAACTATTTAAAAAAGAGTTGTTTCCCTTGGTTAGTTACGTCGAGTCTGCTTGGCATGGGGATGGGATTTGCTCTGCTTCTCTCCCTAGTATTCTGGTCTTGCTCATTTTGTCTGCCCATGCTGAACATGTCATTTAATCCAGGTTCTAAATTGGATTGGAAATATTTTATACATTCTCACTGCCTCCTGGGAACTGTAGTTCAGTCAAGTAAGTTCTGAGTAGGCAGCAACATGGTGAAGGTCATCAGTTGATAAATTCCATCAACAGACCTGGTGCAAAAACAGCATGTATATTTTAAATGTAGCTGATTTTAAATGATGCGTGACTGCCCATAATTACCTTGGGGTGATCGTAAGCCTAGCAAGCCAGTAAATTATAAGCATCCACTGGCAGAGGTTACATGGCAATCAGCCTCACTGAATGCTGCCATTGTGCAGACACAAAACTACTTGAAATATTGCTCATTTTAAGTTGCAAACAAATCATCAATGCAATCATAGGTTGTGCTTGACTCAAGAAAACATAGGAATTGCAAACAAAATCATTTCAGGCTTTGACTGCCATATTTGTGAAAGTGGAATAATCTGTACTTTTATATCCCATTTTGGCATTCAGAATTGTATACACTGTATGCATTTTGAGAGGAGCAGGACTGCACCTGACCTTCTTGACCCTAGCCATCAAAACATCTGCAGCAAGCCCTGCACACATCCACATGTGCATATAGTCTTTTTACATGGAGTCAGGAATTCTGCAAAATACCAAACCTGTGTACACTTTGGCTTGTTGCAGTCTGTTTCTCTGTACCAAGAAGCACTCTGTCTCCCCTCTTTTTCTCTCCACATGCCATTCTCCTTTTCCCCTCTGTTCAATGATATTCCTTCTTTGTACCCAAAACTTTGGTGTGTGTGTGTGTGTGTGTGTGTGTGTGTGTGTGTGTGTGTAGAGAGAGAGAGAGAGAGAGAGAGAGAGAGAGAGAGAGAGAGAGAGAAGGCTGATATACATTGCTGTCTCTCTATTCTTGCACTGCCACATAGGAGTTGTAGCTATTCTCTGGGGAAGACTATAGTTTTGTAGACAAACACATAGCCCTCTGCCTGTGTCATGGTGCCTTCACATGTTCTTGACCAGCACACAAAGCAACTTATGTACAAAAGCTCACAATGCCCAGCCATTTCATGTTTTCCTCTGCGTCTTAGGCTCAAAGCATTGACTGTGAGATTTCTGTAGTGAATGTCAAATCAAAAGTAGGTTTGCAACTTAAAGATACACACCTGAACAACACCTGAACGGCATACTCAAGATTGCTACAGGACAGACATCGTCTCCAAATTTTGATGCAATAATTCAAAGCAAGAGGTGTCAGTTATCAGAGGCTGTTAAATAGTCAAAATATTGCAAGAATTCTGATGTTTTAAGCATGTTTTATTTTAAGTTTTTTTAAAAAAGTCTTTAATTGTGTTTGTGTCCTTTATAAAGTTTATCTCTGCTACTTGGCATTACATTTTATGACACACACGGTCTGACCCAACAAGGTCTCATTTATGTCAGATCTGACCCTCATAACAAATGAGTCTGACACCCCTGGCCTAGACTGTACATATTTTTGAAGAGTGTACAAGCTTTAGTGTTCCAGAAAGAACCCAAAATATCCTTCCCTCCCAAATAATCACACCATGAATCTTTTCAGAACCTATGTACCTATTCTGATTGCATTGGCGTGTCTTTCAGAGTCCTACTTTGTCGGTTAACTTCCAGAGAAGCATATTGACAGTGAGAAGTAAGTCCTTAGCGAAAGTAGGATTAATGAAAAACACACAGTCAGTACATTAACAAACCAATTCAACCAAAAAAATTCCTCATTTATATCAGCATGATTAATTGTGTTGCTTTTCCTTGTTACAGTACACTGCAATTGGAAAAGAGTTTTTACATTTCTAGTGTATTTTTCTGACATATGTTATATATAACAAACTGGAGCGGGAGATTTAGAGGGAAGCATGTTGTTATTGTACAGATGTATAAGCATAAAGAAACTCATAGGAGATAAAACACCATATGAGCATACTGTGCACAATTTTAACTTAGATTTCTTTTATGGAATATAAAGAAGAATGCCTGTAATTTTGGCTGGAGGGGGTGGGGTGGTTATGCCTGAAAAGACTTGGTATTCAAAATGATCATTCTATGTGGGGTAAAAAGATTTGAACACACATTCTCTGCCCTGAAAACCAATGCCTTGGGGTGCAAATGCTTAACAACATATCTATGCATTGTTCACTTTTTCTATATTTTTAAGTGTGTGACTTGTTTTAGGGCATTTAATTATCCATTAGCTGTGCTCTGCAATGCTACACTGCTGCTCAGTGACACATTATAGCACATTAACTGAGGCAAGGACAGGTTCAGTTCTCCAGTGTTAACCTGTTGTTTGGTTTCTCAGTCTGTCGTAGGCTGTAATCATCAACCAGACTGGGTAATCCATGATGCTGCATAGGATCTCTTTAGTACATTTTCATACCTTCATTCCTCTAAGGAGCTCAGAGTGCCCTGTGTGGTTCTCTCTTCCTCATTTTACCATGACAACAAACCTCTATGATAGATTGGGCTGAAAGAAAGAGAGAGTGGCCCAAGCTCTCCAGCACAGAGGATGGGAACCCATTCTTCCAACACTCTAGCCACTACACCACACTGGCTCTCATACATGTGAAGGAAGGATTGGTAAAGAGGGACTGTACACATTAGAGCCCCCATGGTATTAGGGCGTAGTTGCTGTCCTAATACCATGTCACATCCATTTGCACAACTGAGCTATACACTTGACTGAATTGCACACCCCACTCTTTGGGCTGATCAATTGCTGAACTGCAATGTCAGAGCACATTGAAGCAGTTACACCAGCGTCAATTGCATTATTGTCCTTCCCTTTTTCCAAGGAAGTCAAGTGGCATACATCGTTCTAGGATGGGGCATTCAAACTACTTCCCCACACTTTAGAATGGATATCTTTTCCTCACCCACATTTTCCAAAATAAATATAGTGATTTTTGCACAATTGATAATACATACACAAAACAGCAGCTATTAATTTCAAAGGACTTTTGTGACAGTCCCATTGAAATTCATGGAGGTTGTGCCGTAGCAGCGCTTTTTGAATTGCTCCCATGATGTATAAATCAGGGCACATTAAGATATTGTCCTTAAAAGTATGCTGTTTGCACATAGTGCATGATATAGAATGTGCTGACATGACTGAATGAATCTGTTTGCTTTCGACACATTCTCATGCACCGAGGCTCTGGTGTGAGCAAAGTCTTGCTTGCTTGCTTGTTTGTTCATGTGGCGCACAAAATATCATTTCTGTTTTGCCCATATTTATTAAATTCCATAATAGGAATTGTTCTCATTTTAAATGCCATGCATTTTTCCAGAAATGTGGCAAGCTCAGGTTTCTGTTTCCCCATGGTTTACCAGGGCTGTTTATTATGTGAAAGAAACAGGAGTCCTTCTAGTCCACATCGCCGTTTGCAAGTCTGTCAAATGACATCAGCAACAAAGTGGGATTTAGTTCCTAACCACATACAAAAAGACCCCAGATTGCTGGTTGTGTCATGATGTCAGCTCCAATTTCTCACCCGTTACTTATGGACTTCAGTAGGTAACTGCAAGCTACGTCCTCCAGAGCTGTGGCAATGTTTTATTTGGACAAAATGTGAAATGTGTTTTTGTGCTATGATTGTTCTTCCCCTTGTTTTGGAGGTGATTTCCCAATACTGCTTGTTATGTTCCCATGGAAGCGTTTCTGGGCTTCATTAGAATATTGTATTACCTAAAGAGTAGCTAAATACATTTTCCCCCAGTGGAGCATGTGTCCTTGTAAAAAAAATTATTTTCAGCACAACATAATTCCATTTTACAGAACCAAGAATGAACATTAGCTTTTGTTGTTGGGAAATGTGGTTTCATTTTCTTGGTACAACAGCATCAAGGCACCAGATTCAGATTTATGTAACTAACATTGTAGCTGATGCAGAAGTTACTATGTATTGTCTTTTGTCAATCAAACCTCTCACATACTTAGTAGTATTTTTCAATTAAATACCCCAGCTTGCTCTGTCTCACTGATTCACAGAAAGCACTTCTGCTATAAATTATTGTTGTATAAACTTACATAAGACAAATATTCCATAAGATTGCATTTATTACCAGATGTAAAATGAAAAATAAATCTGCCCGACAAAGAGGATTAAATAGTTTCCTAGTCCATAAATAAGGCCAATTCTCATTTTATGACAAAGGAAGGTTATCATGCTAGGACTTTAAATTGCCATTTTAACATGCTAAAGTAAAGTCTTATAACTGAACTGTTCAAATGAGAGCGTTGTTCCTCTGTTTAAAAACTTGATTAAATTGGCATCATGAATTCAGTTCTATAAGTCATCCAGTCTGCATTAGAAAACATAAAATGTAAAGCCTGTTGTCTATATCAGATTTTGTACAGCTCAACTTTGTCCAGTGAATTGGTGTACTTTTAATGATCCATTTCGTGGTGAGTGCCTAAGGGGGGGGGGGACTGTAAAGGGGCCCACTACTGGCATTGAACATTACTGGCTGCGCCAGCTGCCAATTTGCTGTGTTGTTAATATTTCATTTTATAGTTTCACATATGTGTTTGGGTGGGAGAGTTGTAACATTTTGGTTCCTCCATTTTGTTAAGCGTTATGCATTGCATACCTCCTGAGTGAGGAATGGGACACTTGCAGCTTCTCTTTAGAAACTGAGTATCTAACCATTGAGGGCTTGACCTTGTTCCTTGACTGGCCTTTCCCCTTTTTCTTCTTCAAGATGAAAGATTTTTCTTCTAAAAGATTAGAAGTAGGACAGATTTTTGCATTCCGGTTGCATCCTATTATGCACACATGTAGATAATGATTAACAGTGTTACAGAATTTTATATAATTTATCTGGACAGCTCATCATGGCTAAAACTTTTGCTACACCACTCTGGAGGGATGTGGGATGGTATAACTTGATCTTGTCAGATCTCAGAAGCTAAGCAGGATCGATACTTGGATGGAGGAACACCACAGAAGACTGCAGAGGAAGACAATGGTAAACCACCTCTGCTTCTCACGTGCCTTGAAAGCTCCGTGATGGGATTGCCATAAGTCAGTTGTGACCTCATGGCACATACATACATACCACTTTGGGCTGGAAACATTAAATGCGTTTTACACTAAAACAAGCCACATACGTTAGGGACAGTATTGTGGATTTCTTGTCTGTAAGTGATTTTATTAACTGGGGGCCATTCAGTCAACAAATACCCATACTCTGCAGTGGTACAGTCTAGGAATAGTTTACCATTTGATGTGCTGTGAGTCTAGAGAGCCTCTTTGAGGGAAGCATTTGTAGGGTTTTGCACGATATCACTGTTACTTTCCCATACAGTTTTCCTAAACATCTTTCAAAATTTTCAAATACCAATGAGCAAATGACATTTTTTAACTGCGCATCTAACTTTTAAAAAGTTATTTTACTTTTATGATTAGAAGAAAATAACATTTCTGCTATGTTAAGATTTGTGACTGTTCCCATAGTTGCTTGGGTTGATTCAGGTTTCTCTCCTGGCCCTCTTTCATATATTGCTGTCATAATTCTCCAGAGCGCTGCTACTATTTCACACATTCTGTCACTTTTTGATTTTGCATCAATATTACATAGCAAATATTTGGATGTGATGGACTAATTGCAAAAATTGATTTAAATTGTGTAAACTTCCTACTTTAATCTTTCTCCCCTTCCCCATGATATCACATCATTTGCTGCACTGTGACACAATGAACAATTCCTAAGGCTTGCAGTTCATAGTTCTTTGCCTGAGCAGTTCCGTATCATCATTCTTCTTTGGGACACACAATAATATCACCAAAGAAATGTGCCAGCTTTGCATCCTTTCACATGGAACTTGAGATGACATCATATTGTATCCTATAAATCATTAAGGTGGTACCTAAAGTGCATCATGACACTCTGAAACTCAGAGGCTAGGAAATCAATCCCTGGTCCTGCACCAGTATGAGTTGTTTTTGTTAACAGAGATGAAATTATGGGTGTAACTTGTTGGCTGTCTTTAAAAAGACTTTTGCAAGCTGTTTGTTCAGCTGTCCCCAGCCAACAGTTTCATGCATGTGGCAGAGAAATGGATTTTCCCATCATCCACACAGATCACTTGTATTTATCCCATTTTTCCCTTTCATGTTGTGTGTGTGAGCGAGAGAGAAAGACTATGTGAGTGAAACCATTTTTTAAACTGGAAATGTCAAATGCCATTGGCAAATGATCTCTTACAGAAGTATCTCATGGGTGCAAATGGATCTTATTTAGAAAAGAAATTCTTCTGGCACCATTTGTTCATTTAACTCACATTAATTTTCAACATACCATCATTTCAGCATTGAAAGATCAATAAAAATATATATGCCCATTGTTTGGAATCATTTAGAGAGACTGCATTTTTTTATGTACAACATCACTCACAAATCCAGCATGAATTCTAAACATATTTACTTGTAACTTATTCCTATTTATTTAATTGGACCATTTCCACGAAGTGTTCCTAGGCTCAGAGGCGAACACACTGGGTTCAGTCCAGTGACTCCTGAGGAGACTTCTTCATCCATTGAGCAAGCCTTAATGGAAGGGAATCATTGAATCCAATTCCATTTCTTTAAAGTTTCTATAGTTCATCACTGAAATATCTCCAGTATTCATTGTACTGTAGTATTGATATTCAATGCTACAGTATTCATTGGAGCCATTGACTCCAATTCCATTTCTTTAGAGTTTCTTTAGTTCATCACTGGAATATCTCCAGAAGGTCAATATAAATAGTATTCAACACACATACTTGCTTGGAAGTAGAGACCTACTGAACTTAGTAGGAGTTTTCCCCTAGAAAATGGTATAAGATTTTGGCCTTTATTGATCCTGGGGTGTTTCAGAAAGGGCTTGGAAAGTTACTGGGTTTTTGGTATGGCACTGAATTATAAAATGAGAACCTGGTATATAAATTAATATGCCCATTATGATAAAAATGTGGCTTATTGTATATCATGTGTAGTCTTTATATGGTCTTCCAATGTAATTCCAGTTTAAAGGTTTAATTCTGCAAACATTCATTAAAACAATAGGAGTCTGGGTTTTTTTTAAAAAAAATATAAACACACCTCTGCAAGTTAGAAGAAATTGTCCCTGCACAAGTACATTACCCCATTAGCTGCTTTTGCGTGAATGGCAAAGGTTTGCATATTTGAACCTTGATGCTATATGAATGCACACAGTACAACAGAAAATCTATTCCTTTGAATGTGGAGGTATGACTTTTGGCTTTGTTATATGGTTGACAAACAGCATATTTAACAATGTCACATCTGCAGATCATGCAGATTTGCTAGCTGGTGCTTCAAAGGACTCTTGAGTAAGCAAAATGTTCATGCTGAAATCCAATCATAGGGAAATGGCCTAGCAATGGGATTGAAATATTGGGCTGGTGTGTTTGTTTTTGGCTCTTTATCACTGTCCCCTCAGCTTAACCTATGGAGCTCAATTTTTAAGTTCATTTCACATTATGCTGTTACCTATTTTTTCAGCCAAATGATAGTAATTTGAGGTTGTGGGAGGAGAGGTTATGGCATTCATTACCTGCAGAGCTGTTATTTTTCTAACAGGCCATCTTTTATATTTATGATGTTACAGAAGAAAACATATTGAAGTAGTTTGGTCCTTAATATTTATAGATGCAGAATGAATCTTAAATTAGCGGCAAAGGAGGAATGGGATTACAAGTGTTTCGCAACTTTACACTTAAATGTAAAAATTAAATTGCTGCCAGCACATCTGCTTTTGTTTTAGATCAAGATTAAGAAGGACAGTGGTTTAATAGGGCTTCCATATGCCCACAGGAGGCAGAAGTTCTCCTGCCCCCAGTGGATCTTGCCTGCTGGCACTCCAGCCGCTGGCAGGAGAAAAATATTTTTTTTTAGAAAAATTGCTGTTGGTGATTGCATGATACCACTTCAAGGAATAATCTGGAAGTAACATCATCTCTGTAGGAATCACTGGGGACTTTATGGTAAATTATTACCAGAGAGTACTGCAGTCACTTCCTCTCTAGGAATTGCTAGAAAGTCTATGATTTGAATATAGATTCCTAGAGAGGTGTGATATCACTTCTGGGTTTTCTCCAGAAGTGATACCACACTGTCACTGATGGCCACCATCTAGGGTTGACAGCCCCCAGATCCAGACAGAGGTTTCCCTGCTTCTGGGGGCTTCAATCCACCATGGGCCAGTTAGTGAGCAGGGGAAGCCCCCCCGAACTGGGGCCACTCCTCTCCCTCCCCTCCTGCAGAGATTTAAAGAGTTCAGTTGTCATGTCTCTCTAGGATTCAGTAGAAACTCTATGATAAACCCCACCCATTTTTCCACCACCTCAGTATCCCACTGGGTGCCAACCACTGTCTGGCAACCCTACATTGGGTGTGTATGGGAAAGAAAGACTCACACCAGTGCTCTGCTTTGTAAATTAAACCAATGACCTGAATGCATGAAACAAATTAAGTCTCTCTGTGAATTCATCTTTGAATTTAACTGTGATTAAACTCCTGTTGTGACAAGTTAGAGCAGCAAGAGCACACAGAGACTCTTGAAGTGTCCTCAGTGGCTGTTGCTGCCCAGCTCCAAAAAGGTCTTCTCTCTGAGATCTCTTGCAGAAAACCCAGGGCAAAATTAGGATTTTTCTCTCTGGGCAACCGTTTAGTGGTTGGGGATAAATACACAGAGTGAGGGTGTAATTTAATGGTGGTTTTATTTTAATATATCCTATATTTAAGGGCTTTTATAGCTTCTTTTCAGGGTTCTGCCTGGAGAAATGAAGAAGGCAACAAAACTCAATTTGAATAATTAACAAATAAGTGGTGCCTTTCTCAGTTCATCAGCACCATTTTCTTCAGTTGTCTGCCATTTGGGAAATATCTGAGTGTCTGTAACACTGGTCTGTGCCCACAGTGAGTGCTGTTAGCCCAGTTGTGTGACTTGTACAATGCAGCCTTGTCATTAAGCTACTGTCCAGAGTGCTCTCTGGTTGCCACAGGGGCCTTCTCCCAGTGGAAGTCTACATCACACGCATCCCCAGTACAGTTGCCCAACTCCAGATTAGAAAATTCTTGGAGATTTGGGAGTGGAGCCTGAGGAAGCAGGGTTTGGTGGGGAGGGACATCAGTGAGGTATGATGCCATAGAGCCCACCTCCAAAGCAGCCATTTTCTCTATGGAAACTGATCTCTGTAGTCTGGAGATCAGTTGCAATTCCTGCTAATTGGCACCTACCTTTGCTTTGCCTCTGCCAGCGAACATTCTTTGTGGAAGCTTACAGTGGTGTAAAGACAAGCCATACCATGGGAGCGTTTGAATTGGTTCACACAAACAACTTGCTACATGTAGTAGCTGCCACAGGGAGGCTGTTTTGATTGGACTGGGAAGTTGTTCCAAGTCACACCTATGAATATCCAGCTGTTGGGTGTTTTTTTTAACTTCTTGCCTTAAAGAGGCTTGCTGTGACAAAGTTTGGGAACCTGTGTACTGGAGTAATTAATGAATCCATTTTAAAAAGTCAGTGCCCTTCAATTAACCTAAATGGAGTGGAGCAGATGGGATTCCTGGCCTCAAGGGAGACTATTGAAAGAGATCACAAGAAATGCCACATCGGGCTGATTTATATGAGTAATTATCAACTTCATTTGAACAAAACTATTCAATAGGGCTGCAGTGAAAATATTCAGAATTTATAAAATGTCAAATGTGTCACTTTCACTTTCCAAAATAGTGGGGGGAGGGGCCAACAATTCTAAATCTCATCATTGGACACCATGCGTTAAAAACACTAGAAGCCTAATTGAAATGGCTATTGTTCTCGAAACTTATCCTCCAAGGCTTTTTATCATTTTATCCATGTACAAGTTTGCTGTGAGATCTGCTTAAAAACAGATTCTCACATGAAATACATTCTATGTTTGGGGAACAGCAGAGCTATAAAATGATATGCATAGCTGTTGAGAGATTATGCATCCAGTCATATGACACTCTTGATAGTCTTGTTTAATCCCACTTAAAAGTCTGAATAAAATGTGTTAGTGATCTTGGTAAAAAAATGTTGGTTTTCAAGAATCAGCTGCTAAGGCCTAAAGAAACCATAAAACATCTATAAAAGTCCCAGAGCCTGGGACTTTTCAGTCTGGAAAAAAAGATAGTGAAGCGGGGCCATAGAGGTTTAGGCATGGGGTAGAGAAAGCAGATAGAGGGAGCTTTTTCTCCCTCTCCTATAGTACTAGAACCCAGGGACATCCAATGAAACTGTTGGGAAGTAGGTTCAGAACAGACAAAACAAAATGCTTCTTTATTCAACAAATAATTAGACAGTGGGATTCATTGCCTGCAGAGGTAGTGATGGCCACTAGCACAGATGTCTTTAAAAGGGGGTTGGACGTATTTGTGGTGGAGAGGTCCATCTGTGACTACTAACCACGGTAACTGAAAGGAGCCTCCATCTACAGTGATGGCAAACCGCTGAATACCAATGGTGTGAGGCAGCAGCAAGGGTGGATCTCAGCCTGTATGTCTCGTTTGTTCAGCCCTCCATGGCAACTGATTGGCTGCTGTGTGAAATAGTATGCTGGGCTAAGTGGACCACTGATCTGACCTGATAGGCTTGGTGTACTGATTAAGAGTGGCAGACTCTAGGCTGGAGAACTGGGTTTGATTCCCCACTCCTCCTCCACATGAAGCCAGCTGGGTGACGTTGGGTCAGTCACAGTTCTCTCAGAACTCTCTTAGCCCCACCTACCTCACAGGGTATCTGTTGTGGGGAGAGGAAGGGAAGGAGATTGTAAGCCCTTCTGAGGTTCCTTCAGGTAGTGAAGAGCAGGGTATAAAAATCAACTCCTACTCCTCCTACTCCTCTTCCTCTTCTCCTCCTCCTCATCTTATGTTATTTCTTGAATGTTCCCTTTTTGCCAGGGAAGTTGCTTTAAAAAAAATTATACATTTTATATATTTCCTTAAGGAGCTCAGGGCCATTATACATTATTTTCTTCCCATATTTTTCCCTTACAACAGCCCTGTGAGATGACTTAGGCTGAGAAAAAGTGACTGGCCGAAACTCTCCCCCCCAGTTTCTTTTGGGGGAGAGGGAAGGGAACAGGAATCTTAAGAAGCAGAACCATGTTTACTTAGTTAAAGTTAACTTAGCAGAAAGAAATACATTTCTAGAACTATGTATTGGGTAATGTGCAGTTTTTCCCCCCATTATTTAAGGGCAACTCTGTTTTGCCCTACTCCTGAAGATCCAGCTCTAGACAGGCTGAAACTGCCCCCCTTGCCCTGTGATTGCACTTTTCAGCATCCACTGATAACTGTGGACTAATTAAATTAATAAAAGGTATCTCTCACTGCTGCCAGCTGGAGCACTATCAAAACATGTGATAAATCATCTCTCACTGCTTTAACCACAGGAGGGAAAAACAACCAGAAAAGAATTAGCCACCTCAACCACCCTCCACCCAATGCTCTCTCCTCCCTTTTCCTTTTTGGGTTTGGTTGACTCCCCTCCTCCCCCCACTGTCGCCACCACCCTGGCTTCTCTCAGAAACTTGTCTTCAATATTTTGGCAGGGTACCAAGGAGAAGTAGCTGTATAAGAGGAACTGATTCGGCCAGGCTGATAATAGGTTATGAAGCTTCTAGACTGTGGTATGATGTGAACATTCTGTGGGGAAGAGATCATCTGTTCCATCAGCAAGGCCTATTCGAATCTAAGGGGCTGCCACAGTTTAAGCACAGAGATACTTGTTAAATTAATGGGGTGTGTGATGTGGTTTACTAGCTTAGTGCTGCAGTGTCTGCTTTCTCCAGTTCTATCTCCACTTAATGCCAAACAGCTTTAGGGCTGCTCTGATAGGATTTCACACATAACCCAGACCAAAAAATGATGTGCTGCTTTCTCTTCTGTATGGCAGTGATCTTCAAACTGTAAGCATAATCCTCCAATAGTTAATAGAACTGTTCTAGGGATTGCCTGTTTTCTGGCAACAGGTTTTTAAGGTACCGTATGTGCAATGGACTATACAAGATTGCTTCCACCTCCGAGGCGCAGACTAGAACACCATAATGGTATCTGTCCTGAGCAAAGATTGTATCCCAATGGTATGTTGACAAAGGTATATCTGCACCTGCACCTCTCACTTGCGATTCTTCACAGCCTATTTCATTAACTTTCATTGGCCGCCTATTTCATTGATCACTCCTTTGTATTCTGCTGTTTGAGTCTTTCCAGTACTAAGCTGCCTCCTCTGACTGTGTTAGCAAAGGAAGAGAGGAGAAGCGCTAGACCCCTTAGGACTAGGAGACATTTGCCATTAACTTCAGCAACACATGGATTGCATCGACTGTCCAGGTTGCAAAGTACCCCCCACCCTCCAGATTATTGCCAAAAGGATAAAAGTGCAGAGTTCCAGGAGGATAAAAGTGCAGCGATACAGCTGCCAACTACCGGGGCTTCTAACAAGACAGGAAATTGGTACTCTGTAGATTGTAACTGTGTTAAGTTAGTGAATAGCATGCCTTTGGCTACTACATGGCACATAAGTTCATTTTTTCCCCTACTCTTCAACATTTTTTCAGTAGTCAGCTTGGCTCACAGCAGTGCTACTCACCCAATATGACACTTGGAACTTGCTAAACTGGGGATTCTGAAAACGTGTGGTAACAAGGAGCAAACTTTGGTGTTGTGCCTGGTGAGGAAAAATCGACTGTGGAAAATTTCACATAACATGCAGTTTTAAAAACGTCAATGAGGGGAATTTCACTACGTGGAAATGGTCCCTATATGAACACCTGAACTGAGCTGGGAGGGGTTCTACAGATGCAATCCTCCAGCTTTGGTCAAAACTCCATGTATATCATATTGCAGTGTGGTCTAAGCAACTACCACCCATGTTCCAAATTCACAACAAAGCCTCTGATTGCTGCATGCCTTGAGCCAGTCACTGTCTTTCCAGCTCCTTGTGAGCAGGAAGGTACTTTTAAAATCACCATACTCCTCTGTGTCAAGGAACATAAGGGAGTTGTGCCTGGGGCTAATTACCAAGATCAGCAAATTGGCATTGTCTAAACTAAAGCATAGACCTTGATGTGGATTTCTGGATCATTCATGCTTCTCTTGAAATCGTTAGGGGCTTTTGGTTCATAAGGAATGCAGTTCTTTAATCATAAAGAGTTCTGTCTGTTTCTGAAGTGTCATCATTAAGTATCTTCAGTTCTGATGCTGGAGAGAGATGAATAGTGTTCACATCTTTTTTTATGAATCTTGAGTGGAATGTTCATTTAGAGAAAAGTAGTTTCATGTGGACAGCCTTTAAAGAGCTAGCAGAAGAAGCACAGCATCAGAGTTTGTCTGAATCTCATCATCACATTCATCTTACTAGGTGATGAAAATCCCTGTGCATTTAGTACATTCACTGGTTCACCGTCTGTTGGTCACTGAATACACCATTGCTCTTCAACAAATAATAATATTTAGAATTTATATGGCGCTTTTGAGTGGCAAGGTATTTTTTGTACATTATTCTAGTAATTCTGAAAATACTTTGGACAATACTTTGGAAAGAATTCTTAGTCCCTTATTGCAGATACGGGCTGTCATGCAAAGGCAGTTGTAAAATATATTTTTTAAAACCTGAATATCAAAAAAGTATAGGAAGCATTGTGTGTAGTATGTTTAGTAATTTTAATGGCATTAGAATGTCTTTAATTGTACTTGAAAGAAAACTTTTATGCGAGAGAACAATATTTCTTCAATTTCTCATTCATGGTGTGAGCAGCAGCACTTTAATGAAAAATAAGTGTTGTTGTGCATGTGTTTTGTTAAATGTTTCTGTGGGCTGGAGAACAGTCCTACCACTGTAAAGCTGACCTAAGCATGAAGTTAGAGATTGGGGATGGGCACTTTCTGTAGCCCCTGTGGGACAATATGAGGTAGATAGCTGGTTTCTTACCAAGATTTAGATCCAGGGCAGCTGGCCCTCTCTCCCACTGGGAGAAGCGAAGAAGGAGCTTGTAAAGTACACAGACCGGATAGAAATGAACCCTACTGACAGAAACCAGCTGCATGTCAACCTTCTCATTGCGTCTCTTGATTTCCAATCTCAAATAAATATATATGGTTGAAGGCTCTGTGGAAAGAAAACAGAATAATGTATTCTTCTCAGAGTCCAAAGTCATGACTTTTTCTGTTTTGGGGGAAGGGGAGGATTTCCCCCACACACACATTAAGGTCTGTTTTATCCCTGACACTTTGTGGAGAGGGGAGGAGACTAAGGAGGCGTGAAAATTGTGCCATTTATGATGGCAGATGCTGTAGTTCATCATCAAAGCAGGATCATTTGGACAAACACTGCGTGGGCACATTTACAGACTAATAGTCACCATTTATAAAATTTCTGTGGGAGTTTTCTATTTGGAGTGAATAAACAGCCTTGTAACATGTTATTGGCCTTCTACCAAAATAATGTAGCTTTCCAACCCATTTCATCCAGCAGATTCCATTTTGAAGGAGGGAAAAAAATGACTTAGATTTGGCATATTGTCCTCTACTGAGCCTTAACATATTTTTGAAGAACGTTCGTTATGTTGCATGTTTGGACCAACTAATAGTTAAGTCAGAGTATAGATTCATGTGAAAGAATTAGAAACATTGAAGAGGTCTTCCGTTTTTGTAACCACATGGAAAACAGATAGTGAGGCTGGAGGAATGGGTAGGTGATGGAAGTAAGGGTAAATCACAGTTTCTTGATAACTTCCTTGTTTCATTTTTTAAATAGCTGTGGTGCTTTTTTCCCTTTCAGGGTGTTGTGGCAACCCAATATATTGACTCAGACAATTCAGAAAAAAGCATCCAGTTCTTTGTTTCGAGCAAGCAGTCAATCGCTCAGAGGGTTTCTGAACCACAGTTGATCTGGTGCATCTCTTAATACAAACTGGATTCCTGGAGCCTGCCAGGAAGAGGGATATTTTAAAACGTGGTGCAACACAGCAAGTCCGTTCCTATGACTTAAATGGACATTGGCTGACCTAGCTCATTTTTAGGTCAGCCAGAAGTAACTCCATTCCAATCAGGTCACCACAGTATAGTGTGAAAAAAAAGATCATCAGATAGGAATAATGTGTTCAGGCAGATGACATTTGCAGGAGGAAGATATGGGCTTAACACCATGCACTGCCAGAATCATAGTTTGAGACTCGTTTGTGCTGCATTCCTGCATTACATAGTCTAAAAAAAATGTGGATTACCAAAAAGCTGAGAAGATTGAGGGGTTGTCATGTAACTGAGGGGGAAGCCACACAGCATTGTTGAATGGGAGATGTTTTATATTTGGTTGCACAGGCCCACTTAATCAGCAAAGGCTTTGTGGCTCTTTCTCAACTTCAGCCTCACTTTCTCTAGAGTGTTTCCGCCACTTGGTTTCTCTTCATTGTGCTTATTTGTACAAGCAACTTCCCACTGTAAGCCCTTGGAACAGAAACATCAAACAAAGCTATGGAGCTCTGTGTAATAGTTAGAATATTTATTAGCCTCTGTTCTCTCCAGATTATATAAATTGAACACTTATCAGATTAAGTAGTTTACAAGAATTAAAAGGCAACCAAATTATAATACAAAAAATGGAATTAAATATACAACAGACTATCCAATTTGATCTTAAATCCAATGAGCCATCTGCCCAAGGCCAAAAGCTCTTCAACTCAATGCCTTTTGGTTCACCCCTCTGACCGCATCCAATCTTTATATGTACAGGTAGGAAACAAAAAGAGCAAGTGAAAGCCTTCCCTAACATGGTGCAGTAGTGTTTCTCCTAATTTGCACTCCCTAATTGGGTTGCAGGTCCCTTTGCCATTGTGGTAGAGGGATTTGGAGGACATTCCAGGGGTGGGCGGGGCATTGCCACGTGACATCCTGATGTAATGATGTCATCTGAAAGTGATGTCATCGTATTGGCACCATTGCATGTGATGCTCTAGCTTTTGGGCAAAAACTCTATTATTTTTTGGCTTCAAAAGAGTTTGCACGAAAACCAGAGTGTTGCGTGCAATGTTGCTGACATGATGACATCACTTCCAGGTCATGTTGGGGACATCACCCGTCAACATCCCTATTTGGGGGTGGGGTTCCTCCACCAGCCAGCTGGCCAGCAGTGGATCATAGCCCCCAAAAGCAGGGGAACCCCTGCTGGGACCTGAGGGCTGGCAACTCTATCCCTAATATATATAGCTAAGCAGCAGCAACTATAATTGGAAAGTAATTCAGGGAAGATGCCTTCTTTCTCAGAAGTTTCCAACAAGAGCTCGAAAATGCTTCTCTGCCATAACTGATTGTGTGGCAAACAATTTATCATTGGTGGGTAGAGGAGAGAGGTAGAGGCCATAAGAAACAGAAACAATGTACAGGTATTTTATTCCTTAAGGTAGAGAAGGGAGAATGTGTGGCTATGGCAAAGATGTAGTGGGAAATTTGGGTTTTGAGGACAGATTGACACTGATTTTTATGCCACTTTTCCCCCCAGTGAGGACCCAAAGCAGTTTACATCGCTCTCCCCTCATCTATTTTATCCTCACAACAATTCTATGAGGTAGGTTGGGCTGGGAGGTAGTGACTGGGCCAAGGTCGCTCAGTGAGCTTCCATGGCAAAGTAGGAATTCAAACCTGCTATATGACATCGCTTCCTGGTACTTGCTGGAAGAGAGGATGTGCTGTTGGCATAATGTTGCTTTTTGAACACTGACTCTTGGCAGACCAGCAGGCAACAGGGAGGGATGTTGGGAAGTCTCCTGCTGAAGCAGGAGGTCGTGCCTCCCTAGCTGAAAGGTTAACAAGTATATATTTATATTAGAAAATGTCTGCCTTTTCAAGGAACCATCCCAAGATGGCTTACAAAATAAAGCATAATAAAAATATAAAACAGTATAAATTTTATTTCAAACCCAGCATTAAAAACCTAGCCAGAACATAGAAACTTAAAACATTGAGCAGCTTAAAATTAGTCTCACACAATTCTCATGCTCAAAGCAGACTATTAAATGATGTTAAAAGATCAGCCCTTAATTAAAATCCTGGGTGAAAAGAAATGTTTTTGTCTTGATGTTTAAAAGACAATAGTGTAGGCACCAGGCAAACCTCAAGGGGAACAGCATTCCACAGGCAAGGTGCTGTTGCTGAAAATGCCGTGTCTCTGTTCACTTCCCACCTCACCTCTGAAGGCGAGAGGGAGAGAGAGCAGGGCTTGTGGGGAAGATCTTAGCTGACAGGCTGGACAGTATGGAGGAGGTAATCCTGCAGGTATCCTTGCCCCAAGCAGTCCTTTGAATTATGCCCAGAAAGAGAGGGGAAAGTCTTAACTGTGGTTCAATAATATCCCCCATTTTGGGGCAATTAACAAAACAAATAACGTTTGCCTCAAATGCTTAGAGATTCCCTCCAATATATTTATTGTAAATCCTCTCTTTCATTTTGTTCCAGAGGCTGAAGGCAGCATTGACTCACCATCCTGCAGGCATGTCAAATGGAAATATGAACACTATGGGTCACATGATGGAAATGATGAGCTCCCGACAGGACCAGACAGCCCACCATCATATGCACTCACATCCACATCAGCACCAGTCACTTCCACCTCATCATCCCTATCCTCACCAGCATCAACACCCGACACACCATTCTCATCCTCAAACTCATCACCAGCAGAACCACCCGCATCACCACTCGCATTCACACCTTCATGCACACCCGGCGCATCACCAGACCTCGCCACATCCGCCACTGCATACGGGCAGTCAAGCACAGGTAGAACGTCTTTTCAGAATCTATTTTCTGATGATACAGGTTGAAAAGCAGGAACTTAGTTTGTCTTTTATGTGTGCTTGTGTTTTATAGCTCTCAAGTCTGCTGTGTGCCCATGGATGTTGCCACTGAGACTTGAAACGTTATATTGCTATGTATATTGGAGTGGTTTTGGCTATCAAAGAACTCTGGATAACATTTTCTGGTTAAAGAATTATGAGGTCCATGACAGTGCAACCCCTAAGCACCCTTTTAAGCCCATTGTTTAGGATTGCACTGTGTTTCTGTGGCATCGTGGCTCTACAACTGGTGTAGCCAATAGCTGCCAGAGGGGTTTTCTACAGCAAACTCATGTAAATGTGGACAGTATAGCCATATTTTTAAACTAATGTGCTTCCACATGACCCAGAGAGAAGAAGGCAAAACATCTGTCTTGTGATAAAGATCTACAGTGGTTACTCATCAACGTACACACCTCAGTCCCATGCCTTAGGGTGCGGTCACACTGACCTTTTGATCAGGGTTCGCTGCTGTTCCCTTGCGCATGTAAATTTCACGTTCACATGTGCCAATCCGCCTCCCGTAGCGAAGCCAGCTCACTTGCACAATACTCTCGGTTCTCTCCCGCGTTTTCCTGGTGCAGGAAAATCAAGTACTTTCTGGGTATTTGCGCCTTGACTCCGCAGTTATGCTGATGTGGACAGCCATATCTCGCAATGATTGCACTTAGGCTCATCTGACCGTTCTTCGCGCTATGAGGGGGGGGTTCAGCTTCCACCTCTGAGCGCATGAGCACTCCCTCACTGAAAAAAATCTACATTCAAGTGCACATCCAGTGCAGAGCTTGTGACCTGCCCACCTTCCCCTCCCCATGCTCCAGGAGTCCATGATGCAGCATTAGGAGGGAAGGAGGGAGCCAGGGAGCAGAAGACAATGTGGAAAGTTGCTGGGGGAGGAAGCTGGCGGGTGGGGAAGGAACTGCTGGGCAGGCTGGCTGGTGAGCAGGCTGCAGAGCCTGCCCCAGAAGTCCCTGAAGCTGCGGCGGGTGGAGGGAGTGAGCCCCTGGCACCAGGGGAGTGCACCCAGCTTGCCAGCAGCGTCAGAGGGCAGAACCCCCCTCCCCCTGGGCCCGACTTTTATTTGCCTCATTTCCTGGGATGCAGTAAGTTTTTCAAACCCAGCACACACAAATGGGATGGGACAAAGCAGCAACCCTTCAAACAGGAGCCTCTCAGAAAAGGAACTGCTCCAGAAAGGCAATAGACAACCCCCACCCCCATACATGTTTCTCCTGCTTGGCCCAGCTTGCCAGCAGTATCAGGTGGCAGCGTGGAAAGTTGATAGGGGGAGAGGAGGGCAAGTGGGGAAGGAAAGTTGCCGGGTGGGCTGGCAGATGAGGAGGAGGTGGAGAGAGAGGGGCTGGCTGCATCTAGACGGTGCCCAGAGCCTCCTCCCACAATGCTTCTGGTTCAGGGAGGGATGGTGTGATCATCCCAACTCAAAGAAAAATATTCCCAGATTAAATTATACTGGGAACAAATCTCAATTTCCTTGCCGTATGACCACGGCCTTAGTGTAGGAATGGACCATTTGGTCTGAGATATTGAAGACACAGTATTACTCCCAGGTTACCCTCACACTGCCTCTGAGTCCAAGGCTGTTTTAATAGCTGTTCTTTGTTCCTCTTACAATATATTTGGTAGTATACTAAAGAACATTTGGACAAGTCACTGCCATCTTTGAGCTGATTTGCTTTGGGTAGGTGAGGACGCAGGCAGGCATCCAGGGACTCTTGTTTCCTGTAGGTGAATCTATACAGAGAACCTATTTGCCACTTTCAAATTACTTCTTCTGAACTGCAGCTACCTAACTAGCTATTGAGAGATGCATTTAGGGTTACGTCTGGGGAAAATAGGTACTTTCTCTTGTTTGTCCATTTAGGTACAGTTGCTACTCATTTGCAGGTTAGTACACCTTTGGTCTATAAAGATGATTTAGGATTCACACACTTGTTCATGAAATTAGAGGTACCAGAGCTTTGTAAGACTTCCTTACTTCAATATAAACCCATCGGCTTTCATAGAATTACTTCATTTCCATATTGGTAATGTAAAAGAGATATTTGCTCAAAAATATTGTGCAGCGCTACTTGGAGGATAAATGGAAATCTTAAGATCTATATGTCAGGTAGTTCCCTGGACAACAGAACAGCTTAAATTCCTCATGGGAACACAATAGCAATGACACTTTTGAAGAGGGCATTGACTGGGATAAAAGATGGGTTGAGTGAGTAATAAACATAAGGTTATTACTTTCCAAACCCATCTATAATTCCCCTTAGTTCTGGCCTCTTTGGGGGTCAGACTGCTTCAGCAGACACATTAATCTTATGGTACACTTTACTAATTATTAACCAACTCTTTCTATTGAACTAAATACTTCAATTTCAGGGTTCACGTCAAAACCAAAGCATGATCTGAATTGCTAGGAGCTATGTTCTCCCTTTTGCCATATTTTTGATTATTTTATGCCATGCCCTTGCATTAAATTTCAAACTTTTCAACAGCCATGCAGCACTTAACGAATTATGGGTTGCTAAAATGAATGAGTATAAATAGAGCACTAGGTTATGAAGAACAGAAGAACGTATTGGATCAGGGATCAAGGCAACAACCCGTCCATTTAATATGACCTTTTTCTGTGATAGATGCTTTGCTTTGTGTTGGCTGGCTGGAGTCAGATATTACACACACTTTTTCCAAGTACTGGTTTGTTTTGACTACTGAAGTTTATTTTAGATGAATTCCCAATCAGGATAACTTTGGCACACAAGTAGGTTGTCGATATTTTGCATTACTTTGTGCAGATTGTGCATTTGTGTTAATTATGGGGATTTGGTGATCTTATCCTTGCCAACATTTTTTTTTACATTAGCACCATCTTCTACAATACATATGGATAATCTCAGTTTTGCCAACATTCTATTTTAAAAACAAAACTGTTCCTCTGGCAATTATCTGCACAATCATACCTACAAATGTATTTAGCATCATGCACTGGCTATCTGGTCATGTCTACATACTTTCCTTACAAGCCCATACAAAGCCTGAGCTGCAGGTCCACAGAATGCAATGTAGGGTGAGATGCAAGAGCCAAGGGTGTCATAAACTTAGAGTTGGAACAGATTGGGAAGGGAAGGTGAGATGGCAACTAACTGGTATCAGAGCCACAGCCCTTTGTCTACCAAGCCTTTTTCCTTATCTCATCCAAGAATCTGCAAGCACCAGAAGAAGAATGAGCCAGTGGGTAGGCAGAAAAGGCTGACAAGCTGAAAAGAATACAGTTTCACATAGCACATTAGCTCTGATTGACAAGGACCTTCACACAGCAGAATGGCAGAGAAGCACTGAAAGTAAAGCAAAGCCTGTAAGATTGTTAGGGCTGGGAGCAGCCTTTAACATGAAATATGACTAATGATAATACATCCCATTTCATTGTGGGACTTGTAACCACAGATAGAAAACCTGTTTCAAAAATAGCTTGGAGAAGCTAAGTTCAAGAGGACACAATAGACTTGAGACTACAATGTCCCCAGAAGGATTATTTGGGGTGGTACCCTATCTAACGTCATGTATTTCATTTGCATCATGCCATTAGTCCAGAGAGTTTCCAACAGCATATATGGAGCTCTCCCACCCAGCCTGGACCTGCCAAACTTCAGAGAAAGAATGATGTCAAGAACTTTCTCATCATAGAACTGTCTGTAGCTTTCAAATTAATTCAGAATGGTTAGTTGCAAACCAAGTAGAGGGCCAATTACTAAAAACAATATGTATAACCTGAGTAACATCAAAATACATATATTTATTGTCAGAGGATTAAAAACATTTATGGGCCCAACTGTAGCCTCATTACAGAATGAAAATACAATATACACAAATGGGAACTATTGCACCCCAGCACGTTTTGGCCATAATGTGCCTTCCTCAGTGGTCAAGCAATATTAGTACATATAGGTTCATGGTACAATATAAAACAGTTTACAAGTTGACGCAGGACTGAAAAAGGAGTTTGATAATAAAGATCAATTTATACAAGGCATGAGAATGTTTATAAGGCCTTCTAGAGTCTAGCCTTGTGCCATGGTCAGATGTATATGTGCTGGAAATATGTTGCTATTGCATGCCTTCTGATTTTCGTCCAGAAAATACAGATACCAACCAATGCTCCCTCTAAACTGTGGAGTCTTGTGAGCAAAAATTCTACTTTGTGAGCTACTGGCACTAAAGGTGTGAGCAAGTGATTTGTCTACTGCATAAATTAGTTTGCTCTGGAGCCATCCTTCCTGAGCTAAGTCAAAAATGTGTGAGCCGGAGGCTAAAAAACTGTGAGCTGGCTCACACTAACTCAGCTTAGAGAGAACACTGATACCAACCGATGCTCCCTCTAAGCTGTAGAGTCTTGTGAGCAAAAATTCTACTTTGTGAACTACTGGCATTAAGGTTGTGAGTAAGCGATTTGGCTACTACATAAATTAGTTTGCTCTGGAACCATCCTTCCTGAACTAAGACAAAAATCTGTGAGCTGAAGGCTAAAAATCTGTGAGCTAGGTCACCCTAACAGCTTAGAGGAAACACTGATACCAACAACTGTACACTATTTATGGTACGTGGGCTCTGATCAGTTGTTAGTACGAAAACCGGATGGCATACAATGGCAACATTTTTCTAGCACATATGTACTAATGTATTAATATTTCTTGACCACTGAGGAAGGCCTATTAGGGCCAAAACACATCAGGGTGCAACAGTTCCCACTTGTGTATTTTGTATTTTTATCCTGTAATGAGGCTACAGTTGGGCCCATAAATGTTTTAAATCCTTTGACAATAAATACATGTTTTTTTAATTACTCGGGTTATACATATTGCTTTTAGTAATTTGCCCTCTACTTGGTTTGTAACTAACCTTTTTTGGTTCTTGATTCAATTTTTTTGAATCCCCTTTGTTTCTTTTGCTTTCAAATTAATATCCTGGCAGCCACTACTTGTTCCTTACTGGGGGGGAAATCACTATTACTTTAAGGCAAAGAATCTTAAAGGGTATAAAGGATTGTTCTATAAATATAAAAGAGCAGATCTGAGAAGCAGAGCTTTAAAATCAGTATTTATACATTGAATAAAGAGGGAGAAAGTCTGCATTAAGGAAAAATTTGGGTATCCAGAAATGATTCAGAAGGTGTTGCTTATGGTCTTTGATGTTACGTTGACAGTTTAAAAGAGACCTTTGAGGTTTTTACATTTCAGGTGTGTCACTTTAGAACTGAAGACCTATGCCTATTATAAAGGGCACCTGGCATTGCTCAAAGTACCCTTCTCATGCCAAATAGACGCTGTCAGCTAGTTCTCACAACACTGGTAGCAGTCTGAAATGTGGAGTTGATCACATGCAGCCAGAGTTTGGACATGTAATGAAGTGACCATATACTAGTTTTAGTTTTTTAGAGCAAGCAGTCATTTCACAGGTCCTTTCTTTCCTCACTCAATGAGGAAAGCTAACATTTAATTTTACCAAGCTTGCTACCAATTGGAAACCAATCAACAATTGGAAGCTTTTATGGTGCCCCAATAAAATATCAGTTCTAGATATATCACAAAGCAAAGATGTACTTGGGTGATTCAAATGTTCTGATCGTCCTCAGAGAATAGCCCTGCATGGCACTGTACCTCCTTAGAAGGTATCAGGAGGACTGAAAGTATCCCCACATCCAAATCTCCAAGATTATCTGAACCTGGCAAATCAAAAAGAAGGCTAGGCTAGAATAATTTTCCCTGATGGATCACTTTTGTATGTACATAGGTAAGTCAAGATGAAGGCACTTTTATCTCCATATACCTTCTGAGGTTCCCTGCAAATCTAAAGTTTTGACTTGCCCCTTCCATGTTCTCAGCCCACAGTTTGAGAGAAATTCATGGTCATTGAATCAGCCAACAGTTGATTACAAAAACAAGACAATCTCTTCATTTCCCATTATCAGCCTTTAACTCACTCAGTCTTAGATTAATTCCTTACTAACAATAAAAATGATTGGCTTGCTATCTTAGGGTGACTTTCCATATAAACAAAGCCTATGTACAGTGTGAAGGGGGGAGACATGTCTTGAAATTATGAACAAAATGAAAAGTCCCAAGGCACCTTCTGTTCTGTGAGGAATACAAGTCACTGGAAAGATCTAGACTTTTCACACTTGAATCGAATGCTTTCTTTACTGCTGTTGAAATGAAATGAAACATTTTTAATAAGATGGAGCAGAAAATATTTTTTCCTGCCTGCTGCAATTCAAAAAGGTTATTCCAAAACATCCTCTTGGTCCATGCAGGCTGGTTGTCAAAGAGTAATTTAAGGGGATCTGGTGAAGTCTTTGAACTTGCGCCATTCTCATATCTTGCCAAAATGTCTGCATTCAAAGAATATAGGCTGGTTGGTTTTTGTTTTTCATTTCCTTTTATTATTTAACTGTTAGCAACAGTGCCATCCTCCCTCACTGGTAACTTAACTGATTTCAGTTATTGTTCTTACTAGGTATCAGCAGCAGCCCAACAAATGCAGCCCACTCAAACAATACAGCCACCTCAGCCCACTGGGGGGCGCCGAAGGAGAGTGGTGGACGAAGATCCAGATGAGAGGAGGCGGAAATTTTTGGAACGAAACCGTGCAGCTGCCACACGTTGCAGACAGAAGAGGAAGGTCTGGGTGATGTCACTGGAAAAGAAAGCAGAAGAACTCACCCAGACAAACATGCAGCTTCAGGTGCGGGATACTGTCTACATGCCTAGGACACAGAGGCACTGTTTGCATCGTGGGTAATTGCTGTGCTACCAAGATGTTCTTGACCTAAACTGGGGGTGCTGCCCATGAGACTATTAATACAACAATCTTAATATTTTATATTTAGGAATAAAATGTTGCATTTGGCAAATATTAAACAAGATGAGTGTCGATGTTCACAAGCTGACCTTTTCTTTTCTTTTTCTTTTTTTGTTTTGCAAATCTTTTTGGTAGCTCTTACACAGAATTTCTCAGTAAATAGTAGGCAGTGATGTCTGCCAGTGGGTTGGATGCTATGATACCTGAGCAGAAACCTGAGCTCAGTTAGCACAATTCTACTTATGCAAGCAATAGTGCTAAAAATATTGCCAGATCTATTGGAAGAACCAGGTGATTATTAAGTGCACAATATCTTGTACGAGCAGAAACACAAGTTGGGATATGAGAGCTTAGTTCAAGATGACAGTGTGATCTTCTGTATACTTCTGTCTGTGCAAGGGGGCACACAAGAAATCTTCCACTGGATCCAACCCTGTAAGTAGTAGAAGCAGGATATGATAGGACAAATCACTCTCCCTGCTAAGAGCCAAAAGGGGCACACTGTAACTAATGTTCTTCTCCATTCTGAATTCAGGACCATGGCCTAAATAAGCCAAAATATATTCTGATCAGGATGAAACCTCTCCTACTGTGGAGTATGACACCTAAACACTAGGTCTTAATTCCAATACAGAGAGTGTGAGCTGCCTGGCATAATAATTCACAGCACTGTACAGCCAAAGAATATCATGAGCAGAGAGTGTCAATTGTTTCTAAAGTTTATCCATGCCAGGCTGTCCAAGTCTATGGAATGCTACCACATGGAGCAGAAAACTGAATAGGAATGTTATCTCTGGAATACTAGCAACTGCTCAGATAAACAGAGGTACTATCGCTAGAATGAGTGAATTAGCATTTGATTGACATTTGCTTCCAGGGTAATAGTGTATCACAATGAAGAGACTGGAGTGAAGCAAGTGGTAACTGGAAGAAATCTTTTCTTGAAGTATTTTAGATTCTCTGCATAGTAGTTTACTCTTCTCAGTGTTTCCAGAATTCTGATGAAGGTATTCTGTGATACCTGGCTATGTTGAAAGATGCCTTAACTGTTTCCAAATTCTTATGTTCCAAATACTGCCGTAGTGTCATACTGGCACTAGCCCATTTGTGAAGTCCTCTAACACCACTCCTTCCTACCTTTCAACTGAGGTGGGGGGTGGGGTTCCCCAACAGCCCTGCAGATGGGTAGGCATATGCTGGTCCTGGCACGTGCATAGAGGCTCACCAGCATGAGCGATGACTCTTAAGGGTAGACCAGGCCTTCCCTTACCCTGTTTGTCCCTTGCCCTCTCATCCTGGCATGGCTGAATGAGATGGGCAGCTGCCAGGGCCAAGGGCTTCTGGTAGGGCCCACTACTGCTGGCACCCCCTCCCCAATCACTTGCTAGTATTCCAGCACTCATGCTTCCTGCTGCACATGCTGTCTGGTGCCTCTGGGGGAAAATCTGCAGGCTCCTGTGAGCATGGCAAGTAGGAGTGGCTTGTGAGGAGACAAGAGAAGGACATACAAGATGGAGGGAGGCATGCAGGTGGGAGGGAAGGAGGGCATGACTGCCTGGTGGTGGGCAGAGGAGGGGGGCCTACAAATTCTCTGCCATAGGCCTCCCAGAACTTGGAACTGGCCTTGGGGAGACGGGTTGCTCAGAGCCATATGGTCACCAGAGTGATAAGTAGTAAGGGGGAAGGTTTCCCAGAAGGATCCCCAGGCTTTCCTCTGGACACCATGGATCCCTATGTTCTGAATGTTACTTTTGTGCTTTACTGATCCTGCACCATTTGTAAGGTCCACTAATGAGCTGCTTCCTCCTACATGATACTTCCTCAGATTAAAAATACATCACACATGAAGCTGCCTTAAGCTGCATCATACCCTTGGTCTCTCAAGACCACCACAGTATCATCTACTTCAACTGGCAGTGGTTCTCCAGGGTTTCTGGTAGAGGTTTTTCACAACAGATAAGATGCTGGGGATCGAATCTGGGATCTTCTGTATGTGAACTGGATGCTCAGCCACTGAGCCAAGGCCCCTTCCCTAGCAGATAATCAATACTGACCAACATCAGAATATGAACATTGTAATTACCACCAAGTTCACCCTCCCTCCTCGAATTTGCACACAGAAGAGTCTAGTATTCACTTTGTACTGAGCTTAGGTGTGGCAAGAATTCCTCTCTGCTCTTTGTCCCTACAAAGTCTAGTGAAAAGTAAGAGTCTGAACTTCTTTTCCCATGGTATGTCAGAGAACTTGGGAGAAGGAACAAGAATTCTCTGTCCTACCCAGCATGAAGTGAGACACCCCTCCTGTTCTTTGTTCTCTTGGGGGGCGGAAGGAATTTCTTGGGGTGTTCTGGATAGCCAGTTCAGGCAATCACTAGAGTGGGGTCGTTGCTGGAGACACGTTAACTATGTTTGTGGACCCCTGCAGTGTCCTTTGTATCCATGACTGAAGTTTTAGATGAACTTTTTTATTAGTGGTGGGGGAGGAGGGAAAATGGTTGCATTCTTGAAGCACAGTATTTTATAATCTCATCACTAAACATGAGAAATAGTTTACTAGACAGCTGAGTGAGAAGTTCCCCTGTACAAGCATTGCAGGAGGAAAAAAATCTTCCCATGGATGGCAATTTGGATATCAGTGTTTTTTCTAAACTTTCTTTCCTTCATCATTCTGCTGACACTTCTACTGTATTACCATGTAATCATTACAGGCTAATGCGCTACTGACCTTTAGGAATAAAAGAGTGAACAGCCATAGATTGTTCTTGGTTATAGAGTTCCTTAAACTCCTGAGTTAATGGAGATTAATATAGCAAGCAAAAATATCTGGGTTATCTGGAGAGGATTTGTTTAAATTTAAAAGGGCCTTTTAAAATTAAGGAAACCTGAAAATCTGATGATTGTTAAATTTACTGAGACAGAGCAGAGCTGGGGTTTGTGAAATGGCAGAATTTAATGGCAAACCACCACCACCCCTTTAATGATTCAGGAACAAATAGCTCTCTGTATTCAGAAAACAATGAGAAACAAATATATGCTTCTGCATAAACATTGGTAGTTTATACCAAGCTAATATTTTTCTGTTTCACAAAGTATTTTAATTCCACAGTATGATATCGCATGGTGAGTGAATCAGAGTTCAGCTACCTGTAAACATGAACTTTGCCACTTGTAGCTTACAATATTATATTTTTGCATGTAAAAATCTAAGGGCAGGCAGGTCTGATCCACAATGAGCTTTTCTGAATGAATGGCTAGATGTGATCTATGATGCACGGCAAACCTAAATTAGCTTTTAAGATTGTAGGGAAGATATTCGTCAAAGCATTAATTTCTATTAGCCATCATCCTCTGTCTTATTTCCATCTCTGATTAATTTCGTCTGACTTTACAAACCTAACCCGTAATAATGGGGCCATATATTTTCAGACAAGTGAATGCATTCTTTTTAGCTCTGTTGTTAAAGCAAAAGAAATTTTTTTGTAAGACTGAGTCTTGTTTAGAAACAATGTCTCAGCCCTTGTACACGGGAGTGTACCCACTGAACACAGGCACATGTGGGGAAGAGAAATCAAAGGATAACCATGTGCATGTTTGAGTACCTCTTCCAAGAGATCACTGGATTACCAGAATTATTTTTAAAATATTGATTTTTCATAATTAGCATTTTTTAAATGCAGATTGTTAGACACGCTACCCTTCATGTTCATGACTTAAACAATGAATATAGAGGCCATGAGGCTTCTAGGTCTTTCCCACTTGCAACAAGTGGTAGTGATGGCTGCTTCTGCCTTGTGTCCAGTACTGGAGAAAAAAGCCCATTTTTTAAAAACGAGTGTGGATAGAATGTCAGACTGGGCCGACCTCGGTTCAAATCCACACTCTGCCAAGCAGCTCAGTGGCTGACCTTGGGCCTGTCACTGGTTCTCAGCCTGATCGGTCTCTTAGGATAAAAAGGTGTAAGAATAAAATGGATAGTAGAGAAGAACTATATATGCTGTTCTGAGCTCCTTGCTCATTCTGTGATGATGCTGAGGCTCAGGCCTGATCCTAAGCATTCCTGGTGGTGAGCAGCAGAGCATGCGACCAGGTTGCTAATTGGATTGCAAGTAAAGGCCCATGTCCCTGGCTCTTGATTTCTTGTTCTTGGGCAATGCTGATACTAAGAGTGTAATAATCATGGAATAGCAGATGTCAAGCTTTTAAAGGTCTATGCCATAAATAGTTTGTCCTATGATCAGCTATTTTTTTAAAAAAAGAATTAAATGAACATCAAACCTATGCATTGCCATTGTATTTATAACAATGAGAGGAATATGAATTATCATTCTCTTAAGGCTCAGATGTGTTTATTTTAAAAGTTAAAGTGTTTCTTTTCTCCTAGAATGAGGTCTCCATGTTGAAAAACGAAGTAGCACAGCTGAAACAATTGTTGTTAACGCATAAAGACTGTCCAATAACCGCCATGCAAAAAGAGTCACAAGGATACCTAAGTAAGTAGCAATTGTGTTGTATTTTCCAGATTACATATGAATGTTACTGGGGGTTTTTTGGTCTGGTCTTTCTGAATTCCTGAACAATGACTTCGAAGAATATCTATGAAAATTGTGGAATTTGACAATGGAGAACAAGTTCCTGTGATAAAATGTACTAGCAACTAGTCGTACAGATCTGGAGAACAATTTAACATACATAATGCTTGTTTAGTATAGTCACCTAAAAGGATTTGACATTTCCAGTAGCGTCTAGGAAATATCATCTCTTTGCTCTGTGGGACTTGGACTTCAGTGGACTTAGAAGTGTATAATTTTGCTGAGCATGGTACTATAAACCTTACTAACAGTATAGTCCTAACCAGAGTTGCACCTTTCTAGGTCTATTGATCACAGGGCTTCAACGGGTGTAGCTCTGTTTAGGAGTGCCCTGTTAGAGCAGGATCCTGCCTGCTTTTCAGCTGGGACAAGAGGAAGAATGGGTAATCTTGAGCAGTTTGCCTCCTCACTGCTTCCCCATCTATACAGATTCCATGATTTCAAACATAATTTCCTATGAGTTGAAAGACTCCTCCCTCTTGCAGCAACAGTAAAACTGGGTGGGATCCATTCCTAAGTCACTGTTATTTCATAGTCATTTTGGGCCTGGTTCTCATAGAAATGGTAAATGTATACCTGGATTGCACCACTCCTGAATACAGGTGTGGAGCTTATATAATAGAATGCTCCAGCATGCAATCAATCAATCAATAAAACTCCCAGTTCTTAAAAAGTATGTCAGGGACAAAGCTGAATGGAAGTTTAGTTTTCTGTGGGCTCAACTAGACATGAATAAGGGAGAAAGGAATTCATGATTTGTGGGGATTTCTGATTTTTAATAAAAATGAAGCTTGCAGGTAAGAGGGTTAAACCCTCCCTTTTCTCTCATTACCTCAAATGCGCTCCATTGCTTTCAACACTTTTCTTCCAGCCCAGCTCCAATACAGGAAGTGAGCCAGGCTGGAAGAAAAGAGCAGAAAGCAACAGAGCACCAAAGCAAGGTAAGGTGGGTAAGAGTTGGGGTTTATTTCTCCTCACCTGTATAATCTGGGGTCTTTTGTTGAAAATAGCCACCTCTCCCCGTATCTATTGCTTTAAAACAGGTAGACATGTATAAACTCATCTTCCTTATGCCTCATTAGGTTCTGAATGGAGGGATTTTTTCATTGTAAAGGAGCATCTGACCTCCATCTGCAGTCAGAAGTCATATAGTGAGACACAGGGTCATACTGTATGTGATGCTAGGAGTTCTGTGAATGAGCTTTCACACTTTTTTAAAAAAAATCATGTACACAGAATTCCAATTGAGATAGGTTTACCAGTTGCCCCCCATCCCCCAGCTCTCCCCTACTCTCACAGAAGGAGAAAATGGGAGGATGACATCAGGGATGTGGTGACATCCAGGACTGGCCGCAGGTTTTTTTGCACAGTAGGCGAAGATACCTTCTGGCAACCCCCCCCCCCCCGGCCTCACTAATTTTCAAACATAAATGCATTTTAGGAAGAATGCAAAGTTGGGAGCAACTTGAAGGCACTTCACACTCACTCACACACACATAGTTAATGCAAATGCAGCACATGTGGTCTTCTCCCTTGCCAGCCCCCTGTAAAGAAACCCTGCTGCTAGTTGCCTTGTTTTGTTTTTTTAACTTTGTGTTGGTTTCCTTGTCTACATGATGACCCCCCCTCCACCACCCATCACAGTTAAAACAGCATTTATCAAGGAACCCCGCCACGACAACAACAACCCCTCCCCCGCCTCTGGGCAGTGTTTAAAATGCCACGGAATCTAATTGGGGGGCAGGGAGGAGGAGTTCTAACTTCTGTCCCACAGGTGGAACCGGGAAGGCCAAGGAGGAGTCACCAGGCATGTAAACGGGAGGGAGGGGAAAGCATCCTTTGACTGGATTGGTGGATGGAGAAATGAAAGATCATCACGAAAGGAGAGGAGAGCAAAACAAAGGAAGGAGAAAAATGTGTGTTGGGGGGAGAGGAATTCAGAAAAGTGGGCAGGCGGCTTTATTTTCTGCAGTCACACCTCTTCAGAAGAAGTGACTGCAGTGTGACTCCTGGCAGCTCCTCCCCGGCAGCCACAACCCGGGTGTCCGTCTCCCAGGTGCTGCAGTGGGACTTCTGCTCTTTCCTCTGGCTGCAGGCCAACCGGCTCATGTCTGGCTGTGCAGACTGAAGGACGGAGCCAGGCGGAAGGAAGTGGGGGGGAGCCCGACAGCTCGAAACAGCAGCCTTGTTCTCGGAGGTGGCTGCAGCAGTGGTACCCTGGCAGTGACTGCCCGCCTCTCTCTCAGACGTCAGTTGTGTGACCTGGCCTAATTGCCAGAGAGGTGCAGAACTGGGTATGAGAAGCAGTAGTAGTGCCGCTGCTACGCCTCATCCCGGGTGGGCAAAGTGTCCCCCCCTCCAGCGCAGCAGGCAGCCCCCCCTGCGCCTGCCAGGCTGCCCAATCCCCACCCCCACCAGTCAGGAGGACACTCGTGGGCACCCTCCTTTTCCCCCGCCCCCCGCCGGCATCTCCTCCACTCCCTGCCCCCCCCGGCGACTCCAGTCCTCAAAGGCAGCGCAGGGCAGATGAGGAGGCGGGGGCGGACTTGTTGGAGCAGCAGCCACAGGTCACCCAGGCTGCACCTTGGCTCCACCTGCTCGCCCATCACAGCTGAGGAGTACTGCTGCCACCGCCGCTACCTGTAAAGTGTGCTAGGCTCTCGCGCTGTATTGCTGAGTCTCGCTCTCAGTCTCTCCGCCGCCCCATTTGCCAGCTGCACCCCTAGGCGGCCGCCTAGTTGGCCTAGTGATAGAGCCGGCCCTGGTGACATTACTTCTGATTGCTGTATCCATGACACTCCAGGAATTTTCCCAAACTCTATTATCTTTACCATAGAGTTCCCTCAAAGCTCTCAGGGTTTCCATGTGTAGGCCTGGAAACCTGAGGTTGAGATCAAGATGGGGTGAAGTTAAGGTTCCTCTCTGACATTTTTCTAAGCTGAAACATACCTGTAGAGCTGTAGTTTGTCCCATTGGTCCATACACGTTCTGATGATGGCCTGTATTGACCACAATTGTAATGGTAGGGTGAATTCAGAGATATGGCATGGGAAGAAATTACTACAACCCCCATATTTTGGTCCGGATATGAATTGGTACCCATTAATCTGTTTTTTAAAAAAGAAAAACATCCCAGTTGGAAGTTCATTCCTAGAACTTCCAGTATCCTGCCTGTTTTGCCCCAGTGTTTTCCCACTAGTGTTGCCAACTCCAGGCTGGGAAATTTCTGGAGATTTGGGTGTATAGCCTGGCGGGGGGCAGGATTTGGGGAGGGTAAGCACCTCAGCAGAGTATAATGCCATAACACTGCACCCTGCAAAGCAGCCATTTTCTCTGGGGGAATTTTCTCAGTACTTTGGAGATCAATTGTAATTCCACAAGATCTATAGACCCTATTGGGTGGTTGGCAACCTTATTTCCCACTTCAGTGAAATCTAGGCCATAGTCCTAAATTATATACCTAAATCTAAAGTTTGAGTGGGGAAAAAACTATTGTATGCTGATATGCTTGATGGGGAGCCAGACTAGTTGTATGCCCAGTCAAGTGGGCAACAGGAAGCAAATCCAGGACTGTGGCTACATAATGTCATCTCTCAAGGATGCCTTTCTCAGACTGGCTATGTCCTTGCCCCCTCCAGTCAGTGGACTGTCTTGCATATATTCTCTTGCAATGACCTTATGGGCTTCAGCCTAGGCTAAAATGGATTATGCCATGTTTTAATAAATGGACTGTGTTTCCTCTAGAGACATTAGAGCAAAAGGTTCAATTCCTCTTAGAGGAGTCAGATTCTGAATGTCCTTATTTTGTTGCTCAATCCCTAGAGGCCACAGAGAAGTGTTGAAGGGAGGTGTTTTCAGACATGGGTCTTATTTAAGCTCTCAAGTTCTATTGTTCAAGACCCAGGTCTAAGAACAGGGGAAGAAAGGAAAGGAAAAGGCTCCATAATGTTCCAAAGTAATAGCTTAGATCCAAGAAGGTCTGGATGATCCAGCCGTCTTCTTGAGAGGTCCTCCTACTGCAGAGGAATGTTATTCCCATGAAATAGCTGAACTGGCTGCATAAGGGCAGGGTCAGGGCCAGCTCTCTCACTAGACGAACTAAGGCAACGGCCTAGGGCGCAGATCTCCCAGGGGCACAGCGAGGCCCCTGCCGCCACCACCCGCCCACCCCCAGCATGGCTTTCTGGGTGCCCCTGCTCTGCAGTATGCGTGCACCCCTTCCCAGCAGCTCACTTCACCTCGCGCCCCTGCGAGACTCGCGTTTAATGTCGCTGCTGCTGCTGCTTCGACTGACCCCTGTTTGGAATTAGCCTCGGATCTGGTGTGGTGTTGCCGGGTTTGTATCTGGAAGGGATGGATTTGTCCAGGACAAAAAGAGCCCGGCAGCCCGAGAGGAGGTTTCAGGTCGTCCTCGTCTTCTCCCCTTTCTTTCACAGGCATTCCTCCCCCCGACACGCCCGTGGGCAGCGGCCCCCTTTGGTGGGGCTGCTCTGGGCCATCGAGCCAAGAGGCAATCCCACCCGGGAGGGTGGCAGCTGCACTGGGGACTCCTGGCGGGGCGGGCAGGTGAGAGTGTCGCCTTCCTTCCCGACACCAGCAACAAAGCCCCTGCCCCCGCAATAACTTTTCGCCTGGCCCGATGACCCCAGATAAGCATCGCGCAGAAGCAGCATCTTCGGGTTACTTGGGAACCCTCGGAGCTGCTGGTTGCTTGTCCCACCCAGCACGCCGGAGAAGCCGCCATCCGATGGACAGGTGACTGAGCTGGCTGTGCTGCCCACCCACCCACCACCAGGGGGAAAGTTCTAACAGGACGGTCAGGGGGCATCCCTTCGGTTCTTAAACCAGCCAGTGGGAGGAGGTAGTTAGCGGGGCTGACTTGGCTCCCAAAGACACACACCCCCATTGGCGGCCCTGAAACTCTCCGGGAGATCTTGGGCCAGAAGTCCCTCTCCCTTCGCCTCACACTGGCTCCTAAATGTCCAAAACGGTGTGGCACCTCTAAGACTAACGAAGTTTTAATTCTGCATATAAGCTTTCATGTTACTTGTAGGTCAATCCTGCATAAATAAACCTTTGTTGGACTTAAAGGTGCCACTGGACTCTAAATTTGTTTTAAAGATTACAGCCTAAACCAGCTACCTCTCTAGAGTTTACTTCCTTTTTTGCTACCAAGTGTCAGACGATTTAGGGCAATCCTGTAGAGTTTAGGGGGTTGTAAGTGTTTGAAAATGTATGTTTGAAAATTGGTGGGTGCGTGGGGGTGGGGGTGCCAAAAGATAGCTTCACCTAGTGTGCAAAAATCCTGGAACCAGCCCTGGGCAGGGTAACCTGTTCAACAAAACTATTATTTCCAGATTCCCTTCCACCTGTCAGTATTAAGGAAATCTAAATAGCACTGGCTCCGTCCACCTTGACAAGAGAAAGAGTCTTTGAGTAAGCAAAAACACAAGAAAGTTGTCACAGATAAGCTTTGCACCATCAATTTGACTGTATCCTGCCATGTTTTTAATGCTTACAAATGAGATAGCACAAGGTTTATATGATAAAGTTATCATCAAATACAAGGCTTTTACAGAAGTTCTTGCTCAATGTTGTGCGCAAGCCGAACTAAGCTGAGTTCCAGAACTAGGCCTTGCCTTTTCTATTGCACTGTGGGATCCAGCCTAATATACTCAGTACCCTGCTATGGCAGCTCTGAAGTCTTGACACGTGCCAAGAAAGAAAATAATATTTTGCTACACATTTTGCTACATGCAAGTATTGCAGGACTGTTTTATGATTTACTGTATTCATTTCAGGCGGTAGATATGGGCATTTTTAGATAAGGGTGCAGCTTTCTGTCATAAGCCAAACTAGAGACTGGGAGGCTGGGGTTCAAATTCCACTTCATGAAGCTTTTTTTGGTACTTTTGGGCTAGTCACTTTTCCTCCACCCAACTTGCATCAGAGGATTGTTGTGCAAATAAAAGGAAAAAAGAACCACCTGTGCTGCTGTGAGCTCCTTGGAGGAAAGGTGGGATAAAATGTACAGGATGGATAACGCATAGGTAGCCCTTGCTAGTTTTAGTACCTAGTTTCTGCATTTCCTGGATATCTTGTGTCCCATGAACCATAAGATGCTCTTCTGGATTTAAAAAGGGAAGAGGGGTTCTACTGACATGGGCATGAGCCTTCGTTTGTCCTCTTTTCCAGGTCCGGAAAGTAGCCCTCCTGCAAGTCCTGTCCCGGCCTGCTCGCAGCAACAAGTCATCCAACATAATACAATTACCACTTCCTCTACGGTCAGCGATGTCGTAGGAAGCTCCACTCTCAACCAGCTTGCAAGTCACAGAACAGATATGAATCCAATCCTTTAAAAGCTATCTGTTGGGAACTGCTAGGGGAAAAAAAGTGATAAAATATCCAGTTTCCTTTCTGTTAAAGTTATTTACTTTTTGAGCGTTATCCTCAGATCTGGAAGACACTTCAGCCCTCAAAAGACTCTTGAGTTGCATTTTTATAGTTATTAAAATGTCTTTTATACTTAGTAATAATAAAGGGAGTTATGCAATGATTATGCTATCAGCTTGAAAGATGCTTTGGTGCTTTCTCCAGTTTTCTGGTACCAGTTACTTGCTTGCTTTGTTAACCAATCTGTTCCTGTACATAGTCATGTTCTTTTCTCACTGCTGCAAGCTGAGACGTCAGAAACATGTGAAACTGCCACTCGTTAGTCAAAATGAGGCTTAAGAAATATTAACAGGTTATATGTAAGCAACAAGGAGTAATTGGGCTATAAATACATGGAGGAAGCCTGGCTGACAATGTAATAAGTACATCTGTTTTTTTGCAAAAGCACCAGACCTTCAAATGCATTCATAGCCTTGCATACCATTTTTCTCTTTTTGCAGTTGTTTTCCATACACTGCACATTTACTGGCGCAAACAGCAGATCATGGCAACGTGCCCCACGGCTCCCTTTCTATTCCTTATCCAAGCTCTTTATTTTCTACAACTCTACATGCCCAGGATTTCATGTGAAATTTGGGATGCTTTGGCTTGGAATTTAAATTCTTGACAATTTCAAGGCTTTTATTTTATTTTTATTGTTTGTTTGTTTGGAAATGCAGACTTCTTTGCATGCAATGCTCCAGGGGACAGAGCTGCCCCCAAGTCTCCAGGAATTTTGCAGGCTGGAGCTGGGAACCCTAGATAGAGGTGCAGTACCTGGCAGGCCATCAGTCCTTCTCTCTATCCACAGACCCTTTTCTTATTCCTATCACCATAGGGCCCATGTAAATGAATGAAAAATACAAAGTGTGCAATCTTTTAAAGCTGCATGATTCTTGAGTGCAGAATTTCCAGTCTCTTTGTCTTCAGTCTACATTTCCATTCCCATTTGCAAACCATACATTCTGCTCCTAAAACATTCTTATGATCCTTCAGCCTCCAGCTCTGACTCCCTATTTCTCGTTGCTCTTACTGTTTTCTTTTTAACTCTCAAGAAACACTAATGTTGAAGAAAAGCCTCCAGGCCTACCGCCTATTCACACAGAAACAGCTGGCTTGGGCACTGTTTTCAATAGCCACTTATCCACAGCTGCACTGGGTTTTGCCTTTCCAAAACAAAAAAACACACTCCCTTTTTATGATCCTGATTTAAAGTTTTTAATAAATAGTAGAAGTGAAAAGCAACTTAGGCACAGGTGAAACCCTGCTTATGTCAGCAATGCAAGGAAAGGCACATAAGATTTTTGTTGTAGGAGACTAGTCGCATTAGGTCCGTTTTTAATTTTTCTTTGGTACTCCAAAGGAATGTGGAAAATGCCTACTCCAATTCAGGGCAACGGGAGAACAGCAAAAGACTGCCCCACCTTATTGCACTCAGTGGTTATGAAGAACAGGGTGCCATCCCACAGCAGAATGGAAGCTTCTTCTCCAGGGCTTCTTTCTATGTTTTTCCACTGACAAGAACCATGCTGAAAGAGCCAGTTGAGCAGGATCTGGGTGGTGGACACACAAGAAAGAGTTGCACTGTTGGCCCAATGCACATGATCCCAGCATTGGCACATTACTGCAGCTGCATGGGGAAGAAACCTTGAGGAAGTGGTATCTGTATCACTACTGCTGGAGCCAGTCATAGTTACTCCTTCCAAAGAAATGTGGTCTATAAACTGGTGCACTGATCTAACATAAAATGAGAGATTCTAATTCACTCCCTTTAAAGTAAATCCCTGAAGTCAGTGGGGCTTCCTTCCCAGTAAGTGTGTTTAGGATTTCTTTTCTTACATGGATCAGTCCAGCATCAGGAAGCAAACTGTTTGGACTGGATGGAAAATATTTATTACAAGGGATTGGTTCTCTTGTTAATTCTATGGACAACTGATCCTGAGTCAAATCGAGTCATCATCTTCTTTGGCAGTTAAGAATCCGCCTGACTGTGTCAAGAGGACTTTAGAGTTGCAGCACATTGTGAGAACTACACTGTAAGACATTGCAGTGCATTGAGAGAAGGGACCACCTTTCTAGACAGGAAACAAATCTCATCTTCGTTGAACAGCATTGGCGAGTAGTCTGGGTATGCCTCCAGACTATTTAAGACTATTTTTGGTTTTAAGATACCAAAAAGAAATGCATTCTTGAGATTTAAGCAAAGGGACTTGAGGTTTACAGTTGATTGGCTACTTGCTGAAACCCCTAGAAGTTTGTTCTGTTTGGGGATTTTTGTTTTCAGATTTTTTCCTTTCTGCACAATTGAACTGCCAGCGTCATTAGCATTCCTTGGTGCAGAATCAAAACCCTCTTCTTTTTTTGTTTTTGTTTTATTAGATTTGAACGATTGCATTGAGGAGGTACAATAAGAACAAGTAGAGGAGCCTCTCTCTCTCTTTCTCTCCCTTGTAAGTTGTGCTTTTTTCAGCCAAAGGGTACCAAGGGCACAGAAAGTCCTGCTCTGGTTTGGCGTGCTCTAAGCCTGTCTCAAAGTACAACCCTCCTCTTTCCTCCCCCTGCCCTGCTCTTGCATGCCAACACATTAGCCATCTCCACAGGTAAATGTTAGATTTTTTTCCCAGCCCTTGGGCCAGAAAGGTTCGCCTACCTCCCGAGGTAAACAATTTAGGTATATAACTGATTTTGGAACGGTGGTTGGAAGGGAAGGCATTGAGGACTCAGTACAATGTAGCTTTTGCTAATTCACTCAGAGAACAAACAGTATAAATGTTAGAAATACAAGATATTTTTCTATTATATTTTTTGGAAAAAATGTACTTCTACATTATTTAAATATAGAAATGGCAAGTGATATGGACCCCCCCTGTATCCGGTTCATCAGGGCTCTGACAAAATTAAAATGAAACAGAGCTTTAGAACGTAAACGGCCCAATCGATGAGCCCGTGTGTGTTTGTGTGTATGTGTACACATATATGGAACTGTCTCACCTTCAGTAAATGGAGAAACTCCTTTAACAGAGGTGACAGCAGCTCAGCAGTTTTCAAGAAACATGTACATGGAATAACCCCTCCATCAAAATGGATGGAGAGGCCCAGTTGACAGGTGTTCCATCTGCATATGAAAGAACACACACAAGGCTCTGAACTGGGAACAAAGCTTCCTTTGAAAAGGGATTCTTACCAAATTAATTTGATGCTTAACAACTTCATCATGAATTCGAAAAGAAATCCACCACTCTCATGCCCTTCTGTCTATGGAATGCTTATTTAATATAAAACCAGCACTAAACTCAGAGTGGAACTTTTTAAAAATTAAAGTGTGCCTTTAATTTTGACACCACCATTTAAAAGTGAAGGTGCTCAGCTCAAATAGGATAGGATGAAAACAAGGAAGTTTGCCTGCTTAGCAATTAAAGGGGCTGAAAATAACAAAGAGACCTGTTATAGTGTAAAGACTAACCAGCTTTAGTGGAGTGTGAGTTTTCAAAACTCAGAAGCCACTTTACCACACTTCTGGTCAACTGATACTGTTCTCCATAGAATGATTCATTCCTGGAAAACTGGAACAACCCAATCTTTCTGGACCTAGAAGGGTATTCCCCCCCCCCACCGCCTGCCAGTTCCCCTGTGATATTTCACAAGATGCTGCACATCTTCATAACAGACAAATGCATGATGAATGGTCATGATGTAATTGTACCCTATCTCCATTTATCAGGTAATTGTATTCAGCTTTCATTGAACACAAATACATGTAGGAGCTGAGTATATACCTTCTTACAGTTATTATCACTGAACTCAGTAAGGCTGCAATTCTAAAGACACCTACTAAGCCCCATTGATGAACATGATGCTGATTTCTGGGGAAACCTGCTTTAACTTGCTGTCTAGATGCTTAACTTCTAGGCTTCGAAGAACCCTGAACTTTCCTCCCTTACCTGTAAGGAGAATTCTCTCACCTCTGCAGAAAGAGCGGAATGCTTTCTCCATTTAAAAAACAGCTAAGCTTTGGGCTTTTATGCATTTCTACTAGAGGCTGATATGTCCCTTCTTTCTAACTTCAGGCTCTGTATCTAAACACTGCCTCCCCCACAATCAGTGGTTAAAATGCCAGCCATTTCACTTAGAATTAAAAATCTGGGGCCTGAGCATATTTGTATACAAGCATTGGTTTTGGGGATTCTCCCCCCCCCCCCCAATTTCACCATGCAACAAAGAAAGCATCTTGGAAATTCTGGGCGCAGCTGTTTGCAATACTAATCCTAAAGGGCTGTATGGCAATATAAAAGTCATTTTTGTTTGCTTGTCTTGCTTTGCTTCATCCCCCACCCCCCACCCCCGCAAGCCATAGTCCTCTAACACAACCTGTGGGGGACAAATTGTGTGAGTGCAATTCTGCTGCCTGGCAATGGTGAGTTTAATCACCAGCTTGTTCAGGCTGTTTTAAGTCAAAATGTACAGCCCTGTTTTGGAAGGGTGGAAAAGGACCGGTGGGCCATCCCTTTTACCAGGGGTTCTTCTTTGTAATCAACATTTGTTTTGTCGTTACTGCTCTTCTTTTCTCTAACGAGCGAGCTACAACTGACCCTTTGTAGGAGGAATTTATATTTTTTAAGCAACAATATTTAGTGAGGGGTTTTTTTAAATTCAAAAACAGCCTTTTAGTTAGAATCCGCTTTTAGGCAACAACCTCCCCACCCCTTTTTTTTTACAAAAAAGAAAAGGAAAAAAAAAACCTTACATAGTGGATTTATGGAAACTCATGAGGACCAAAGTGAATTTTTTTAAAAAATAAACCGGAATCTATTAATTTAGTATTCATATAGAATTTTATAAAGTATTTATTACTAAATATTATTTTAACACATTCCATTTAAACAGCATTCTTATATAGAATCTGTTTATGTTTTTTGTAGTTAAATCAGGTTGGATTCCAAACCCTGGGGATCGATCCAAAAGTGCTCTTCTGGGAGTAGAAGAACTCTTTCCATGAGTATAAGAGCACCTCCAGATCCAACCCCAGGGGTTGGATCCAATGCTTTGGAGGCAATCCACCTATTGACTGCTGACATACTGTTCCATTTGTGAGCCTGAACCATCACTCAGGTCTCACTGAAATGAACAGAGATGGGCAACGGCAACAGGTCTGGGTGGATTTCTCCATTAGTTTTGCAGTGTACAACTCTCAGTGTATGTTTATGTAAATATATAAATATAAATATATATATATATATATATATTATATCTCTTTGTGGATCTCGAGCAGGCATTGCCCATCTTAGATGGAATGATTGGCTGAGGTCTACCACCTGGAAGTATCCAGAATTCAGTGTTTTCTTTAAAGCAGCATCTGCTTTTTGTAGCAACAAAAATGTACAAGCGTACAACTGTTCCCTTTTTGTTAAAGATGTGCACATGCCTGCTAAAAGGAAATAAGCCGTACAACTGGAAAGCTGCCTTCTTGAATAGGCTCATTATAAGCAACTCCAATGGAGAGATCCCGCCTGACGCTTGCTTCTTTTTGAATATCACAGAGTGTATCACATAGTGAGCTGCACTAAATGGCCTTATCAATTCTTCTGGGTCCCTTATTCATAGTGTTCAGGAGTTTTAGACTAGTGAAGCTACACTATAAATCAGATAAAATTTAGCCAGGTGGATGGGAAGAGAAAGTAAAGAGTTTAATTTGTACAACTGCTAAAATGGGGCCTAGAGAGCAGAAATGGTGGCAACTAATTAGCATCTTCCTGCATTTCAATTATTTATATTATTTGAAAATAGCACTTTAGCTGCCTCCCCCACGTTCCTTTCCTTTGTAAGACATCCATGTGAGCTATTTAGATGATATAACTGGTGACCTATCTACCCTGGTCTCTCAAAGTTCCTCCAAATGACAGGTGCTAGAAAGACTGGAATGGGAAATGGTATAATACCCCTTTCGTCTAACCTTCTCTTGTTTTCTTTTACTTTGAGAATCAAGTTCCCCTATCTCTACTATAAATTGGTATAATGTTACTTTTTATACAGAAAATAATTTTTCCTAAAGATTGCTGGTTTCATACTTTTATCAGAATCCTCTGATAAAGATATTTACTACAAGCCTCAGGTGGGGCAGTTAAACCAATTTTAAACCAGCCTCTGGGGCAGTTAAACCATGGATATTTCCAAAGTGTCCTGATTTGTCACACAGCAGGAAGCCCAGGGCAAGTTCTGTCATGAGGCAAGGTGAGGCAGTGGCTCTGGGTGGCAGATCTGGGGGACAGCAGTCTGCACTGTTACCCGCCCCCCTGCTGCCATTTTGTTCCCCCCGCCTTGCTGCCACCGCTGCATCTAACTCAACTCCCAAGTCAAAAATAAAAGAAGCCACGACTTCTCTCCTCGCTCCTCCTGGGCATCTTTAACACGCAGCGTGGCAATAGGGATTCCTGAATGCTGGTGAAAGGAATCGGGGGTGGGGCTGCTCTGGGTAGAGCAGAGGGGAGAGGAGAGATAGAGAGCAATGGCAGCCTTAGATGGAATTCCTTACTGAGGTGCGTTTGCCTGTAGCAGAGATGTAGTTACAGTCATAGCAGTGGTCAGAGAAGCAGTTTGAATTTTAAGCTTATTTAATATCACAACGTGTTGTAACATTATGAGAGACAGCACCTTTTTCATGTTTTAAAGTCTAACAGCAAGGATTCATACCACCATATGAAACATGAAGGCAAAAAAAAGTATTGTTTTTTCTTCTGTATCTGTTGATGAGCATTGTCAGTGAACCTTAGATTTGCAGCAAAATTGTTTGCCAGTGCCACTTGTTTTCCATTACGAGGTATGCTTTGCATTTTCCTTCCCCCCCATGTGACTAATACCAAGTATCATATTGATAAATGAGTAAAAAATGCCAACTTCACGCAGCCATTCCCACATTACAGTTTATATATCTTTTCTGTCAAAAGTATTCATTTAGGTGATGGTGTTAATCCCTGTATTATCAATACACGTGCTGGAAGAAATAATATAAGAAAGGTCCTTCAGCTATTTTTCTGTCCCTCAAAATCATTTATATAGGGGGTGGGAGGTTAATGACAATGTTAATCCAAAATGTTAGTGTGGGGTTACAAGATTAATCCTCTTGAGTGGGAAACTGAGAGCTTTCCAAGTTTTCTTTGGATAACAACTGAACTTCATGTTCAACTCTGTTTACACAAAGTTCATAATATGTGGAATACACCATCCGTAGATTCCTGCTTTATTGAAACAAATATTTCTTATCCTATCTCATGAAGCAGTCTGGTTTTGAGAGAATTTGCTTATTGTTAAGCATCAAATGGTACTTTTCCCCCTCATGTTATGTCTCAGGACTGTAAATTAATAAAACCAAGGGAAACCCTGCAGGGGAACAAAGCCTTTCTTTTGGTCTACAATACACTTCTGCTCAATGTAATGGAAATGTACATGGGAACCAAAACAACAAATTCCCATTCTCCTGACTCAGGAGTGGCCAACAACAGGAACTGACAGGACATCAATGGTCAAGAAGAGAACAGTGAGCTGTGGCTCAGTGCTGCGTGCCTGCTTTGTATGCAGAAAGGCCCAAGCAAGCCCTCTTGATATTTCCAATTACAACACGATCCTATGCACATTTACGCAGAACAAAGTCCATTTTCTTCTTTGGGACTTACTTCTAGTCAAGTTGCAGAGGATTGCAGCATTAAAGGATCTCAGGTAGCAGGTGCCGGGAAGATCCTTCTCTGCTGGAGATCCTGAGAGCAGCTGGTCAGAGTAAGGAATACTGAGTCAGCTATGAGCCAGTTTTGTATATTCATGTAACTGAGTGCTGTAGAATGGAAATTATAAGTAAAATTCATCATTTTGCCAATGGAGTCCTCTCTGAAGCCCTGAAAGCAGGTGTTTTTTTTTTGGGGGGGTGGATTAATATTTTGTATTTACTGTCTTCTCAGCGCTGGATCTTGCAGCCCTGCCAACCTTCCTGTCACAAGCAGTTCTGGTGCAAAGGAGGGTGTGATTGACAGCAAAGAATAGCTGTTGTACTGTCACGAAACCTTGTTTCACTTCCCTCCCATCCCCAGATCCTTCCATTTTAAGCACTGGTTGATCAGTCCCAGTGGCTTCTATGAAACACTATTACTCAAGTTGATAGATTTTTAGAACAAACACTGAGCACTGGGTGGGGTCAGCACTATGGGACTCTACAGGGGGATGAAGATGCTGTCGTTAAGGCTGGGGCATGAGCCTTGCTTTTTTTTGTAAAATATGCAAACGTTTTATGTTTTGTTTTATTCTGTAAAAAAAAAAAAAATCCAACCACCTCCCACACTGGGAGGAGAAAGAAAAATGGGTACATACCTGTAAATAGCACTGCCGCAGCTGCTTTTCATATGTTTAATGTTATGTTATGCTTCTTTTGTTGCCTTGAGAATGCATTTATTACAAATGGACATTGAATTTGTGGAGATGTTCCAGCTACATCCGATTTCTACATCTCTTCCTAACCAGGAGAAATTTTGTGCATTTGTACAAATGTTAATAATATCACTGCAATTCCAGTATAATAAAGCACTCAAATGCAATTAAATGTCTGTCGTTTTCACTTCTTTAAACTCCTGAGGGAAACATAATGTCAAGCCTTGAATTCACCAAATCTCCAACACAGTAAAGGATTTCACTGGAAACTACAGTCGGGCTCGTCATACACAAGACTTGGGCTAACATTTCTAGGGTTGCCAGCCTGGAGATTTGGGGGAGGAAGAGCCTGAGGCAGGTGGAGTTTGGGGAGGGGAGGGACCTCAGCAGGGCACAGTGCCACAGAGTCCACCCTCCAAAGCAGCCATTTGCTCCAGGGAAATGATCCCTGTGGTCTGGAGAGAAGTTATAATTCTGAGGTGTCTCCAGGCCCAGCCTTAAGGTTGGCATCTCTACAACTTCCCCCTTTTCCACTAATGTTTGGATTCCGCCCCTCTTTCTTGTATGCAGCTCAACTATGATTTCTGCAAAGTACTGTATGCCTGAAAACCAGAAGTGAAAGCAGACTGGTCAGCTGCGATTTCTGCAAAGCACCGTATGCCTGGAAACCAGAACTGAAAGCTGTAGTTTGGTCATGATTTGTAATTCTGGTTTTCAGACAAGCTGCACTTTGTAGAAATTTCTCTGCTTCTCATATATAAGGGCAAAGGAAGAAGCAGGAAGGGAATGATGATGCATAAGATGTGGGAAGAGGGGAAGGGAGGAAGGACTGCATGAGTGTGCACTATATCCCCAACCCAGGATGGCTCTTCACTGGTAGTCCACTACTGCCACCAAGTACACAACATCATCAGTAAAGTCCCCCGGCCAAAAGAAGAAGAAAAATTGAACAGATAAACAGCTCTCCAGGCAAGGCAAATTCATTTACACAGGTATGACATATGTACATAATACGCAGATCTCAGGCTCTGCGTATTGACAGCCTTTACCTGATGACCTTCAGCCAGCTCCTTAAATGCTAGGTTTTATTCTAGTCTGCTCTGCCAGTTTTTTAAAGACCTGGGAGAGAAATCTAGAATCTGAGATTTTAACCTCAGTGTGGGATGAGCAGCGTAAAACCACTCTCCTTTGCTTATAGTCAAAGTCATTGGAAGTGAGACTAAGGGTCTTCCTAAAAACCTGCATGTGCCCCTAGTTGTATCCCAAGGTTCTCTCAAGGCCCTGGATAAGAGTAATCAATTTGGTTGATTGGACACAGATCCTATGCAGAGCACTGCTGCATAAACAGTGACTTGCCTGCCTCCCTCTCTGGTTGTAATTATCTGTGTCCCCTGAAACCACAAACATGAAGGTCATGGGGGGACTGCAATAAGTAGGTGAATCAGCAAAAGACATGGGGGGGGGTCCTAAACCTGTTCCATGAATGCATTTGCCTCCAACAAGCAGAAAGGTAGTTCAGGGACCCAGCCATTATGTCTAAGCCTGCCAACACTTTTTATTCAGTGAAAGCAATAGATTTTACATCCTGCATCCTCAAACCTTTCCACAGAATACATATTGGACAAGACTTCCATAGACCTGCCAGTTCTGGACTCAGAAATTCCTGAAGATTTGGGGAATGGAGCCTTACAAGGGTGAGCTTTGGGAAGGGACTTCAGTGGGGGATAATGCCATGTCTTCCCAGGGGAAGTGATCTCTGTAAGCTGGAGAACCATTGCAATTCTGAGAGATCTCCCGGTCCCACCTGGAGGTTGGCAGCCCCAAATTCAAACCTAATCTTGCTGCCTGACCTGTACGCTCTACTTGTTTGCTAACATATGTCTTGTCATGTGCAATTTTGGGGCCTGAAATACTAATGAATCAACTGCTAGAATTTACTAGCAGATGGGAGCCTTGGCAAAATGTATGATTGGCATTGCGGTGCTAGTTTTTCAATCTAGAGGGGGCAGATATGGAAAAAAACATTGCTGCACTAAATTCCAGAGGGGTAGCCCATGTTTGTTTTTGGAAGCAAAAGCCAGGCAGCAATACGTGTTGCATGTTCCGGCGTTAATACAGGGCTAGTGGAGAATGGTCCGTGGCTACCTGGAATGTTGAGGCACCATAGAGACTGACAGTTTTATTGTAGCATCAGCTATCCTTGACACTTGGATAGCCCAGGCTAGCCTGATCTTGTCTGATCTCGAAAGCTAAGCAGGGTTGGCCCTGGTTAGGACTTGAATGGGAGACCACCATGGAAGTCCAAGGTTACTATGCAGAGGCAGGCAATGGCAAACCACCACTGAACAGCTCTTGCCTTGAAAGTCCTATGGGATCTCCATAAGTCATTTGTGACTTAACAGCAAAAAAAAAAAAAAAAATAGGGGGAAGAGCTCACTTTAGCAGTGATTATACAGGCCAGTTTACACATTAGAAAGTCCTTGTGTTTGACTCAGACATACAATTGGAGTTTTATGCCTCCAAGAAAACCATGTTACCTGTCTTGCTACATTTAAGCTTTGCAGCGCAGCCAATAGTGGCTCCCTGAGGCCGTTTAAGGTGGAGAGGACAGCATGGAGGAGAAGGCAGCTGCCACTTCTGCCCGTACATTGTGGCTGTGAAGTAGCGTTGCCAGCTCTGGGTAGGGGAATCCCTGGGGATTGGGGTGCAAAGCCCGGGGAGGCCGTGGTTTGTGGAGGGGAAGGATCTCAGCAGGGTGTCATGCCACAGAGTCCACCTTCCCAAACAACCATTTTCTCCAGAGGAACTGACCTCTGTAGCCTAGAGATCGGTTGTAATTCCTGGAAATCTCTAGCTGCCACTTGGAGGCTGGCAGCCCTACACTGGGAGAAGAAAGGGGCACCCATGAGTCTGGGATGAACAAAACTCCCATGAAACATTTGATTCAAAGTCAATGTACCCTTATGCAACAAACATGAGGACTTTGCAATGTGTACTTGAACCCTTGGCAATCCCTTCATGCAGCTGATGGGCAGTGACTCCTAGTTTGTGGAAGCCTGTCCCACACCAAAGTGGACTGTTTTCGAGGTGCTGCAAGACTCCTGTTTGCTGTGGCTGTACAGCGACTCCGTGCTGACCTAGCCTGAGCACAACAAACACTCCCTCCCTCCAGTGGAGCCCACTGAAAACAAATTGTCCTGAACGACCGGAAGTATAGCAGAATGAGCAACCAACATAGGATGCCGCTGAGGTTTTAACTGCTGCAGGAGAGGAATGATACATCTTTCTGTCTCTACACCTTACATCAGAAAGGGCTGTCCTGGCTGAATTTTCGATGTATTTTTCACAACTGTATAAGACACAGGAGCAGCCCTAGTGAAGTAGCATAGTTTTAATATAGTTTAAGCTTAGCATAGTTTCATCAGTCCTTTGGTCCACTCTATGAAACGAGTTGGATAGGGGTCGTGGAACAAGATCACTTTTGTGGAACCTGTTTCTTTAAACGCCAAGACCATTTGCAACAGCTGTATATCATGAGTCTTCGACACCACAGAGGAAAGCAGCAGAAAAACTTTCTTAAAGATTAACAGAGTATCAAAGGAGAACACGACTGGTAAACAGTTAGTTGATGAGATCCCCTAGAACATCTCAATTTATTCCTGTAAAAATCTCCCACTGCAAAGGCTTTTTTCCCCCAGTGAAGAAATATGCCTTTTAATAGACTGAAAAGGCAGCAAGTCACACAGGTTACGTGCTCAAAGCTATTGTTTTTCCTGTAGCAAACGACAGACCATCTTTCCTCCAACCTAATCTCTCTTCTCCAGTGCAACACAATGCCTTGTTATGAAAGCGACCCTTTAAAGCTGATAAAATATTTAAGACATGTGTTCTGATAGTGTTATGTAAGCAAATACCGAGAGGAGTCTGACCATTAGTGAACCTGATCGGCCCAATCTCCAAGGATTTGCTTGGAGCACAATCAAGATGGGCCCTCGACACTGAGGCAAACACAAAGAGGTTGCCTCCCAGTCCAAAAGGAGCTCTTGAGTAGGGGAGGCATGGCATTTCTCTCACTGACATCCCCCTGGAAAACGAGGACTCCCTAAAGGAAAAATCTATCAGTCAGCACTTTGCAGGCTGTGGTAATCTGTAACAGAGAGCAAAAGAGACTTGACGTAGAATTGCTGAGCATATCAAGACTGTGAAGACAAAGCACGGGAAAACATGACATTGGTCTCCCTTAATATGCAAACTGGCCTTTGTCTGAAAGACAAAGGAATGATGGGCTGACTGAAATCCTTGCACCCCCCCTCTCACATGGTGCTAAGGGAGCATTCTTAAGTCCCTTATCATCTACAAAGGCTCCTAGACAGGGAAGAAGTCCCACTGAATTTGTTCGAACTTTCTTCTGAGTCTCCAGTGGTTACTTTTGTCCCACCCTTCCTCTAAGGGGCTCAGGGCACTGCATATGGCTTCACCTTCCCTATTTCATTCTCACAATGATCCTGTGAGCTAGGTGAGGCTCGGCTGGCCCAGGATCACCATGTGAACTTTATGGCAGAATGAGGACTCACATCCAGATTTCCCATATCATAGTCCAGCAGTCTGACCACTGGACTGCATGCACTCTTTATAGCACTAGTGTACCCGTACAGAGCTCAGTTCCATAATGCCTTCTTTTGGTTACTAAAACTCCAATCTATAGTACCTCATATGAATAGAAGTGGCATCAATGAAGGGATGGGGGGGGGGCAGTTCAAATTCTACATAAACTATAAATTCAGGCATTGACTCTGGACTTTTCACGCATCCTATTTTTGGCAGCTGCATAGTGTTTACTTTCAGACTCAGAAAGAGACTGGGTTTTTCTGAGCTATACCTTTCTACACTCCATAACTCACTCCTTCAAGCTCTGCTGCCTACATACATATACCATGATCACCATGGGAAACGTTTTCCTTGGATTACTTTAAAGATACCCTTTGGTGTTGCCTCATGTTCTATACACACCACTAACTCCTTCGTAAGGATTGTTTATGTGGAATATTTCCCTGCACTATTGAAAACATCACCTGTTTGGGGTAGTAGATTCCTGGTCTGGGTACATAAATATTACGAGGAGTTTCACACACTGCAGCTGGCTAATGGAAAGTCTAGTAAGCAAAGTGGTGTGTTTCTTTTTTTAAAAAAAAAAGTAATAAATTTTATATTTGTTACCACAGCATTCCCATTAAATGCATTAATTACAAAAACATTTAATGAAGCAAATTAAAAAAGGCACATTATGTATAGAGCACTGTAAAAATGGTATTTAGCTATGTGTACTCTTGTATATTTTAATAGAGGTCCTTACCTTAGGGTAAAAATCCTATAAACTATATCTTAATAGGCTATGGACTTATGGTTGATTTACACTACAATTAGTCCTTTAATAGTAAGCAACCTGTGTACACAGATATTTTGAAAGAAAAAATATATTCTCATTTTTGTAAAAAAAAATGGTTAATATCCTTGGAATGGGATCACTTTCAGTAGGATTCATTAACCACAATACACTAACTTGATTGTCTTAAACCATGTAACTTTTGTTTATTTTAGATTACTAATTTTAAAAATACTATTAACTAAATAGATGTAAAATATAAATTGTTTTACTTGATCCATCTTCATTCATTCATTCATTCATTCATTCATTCATTCAAGGTGGCAAGAATATATTTTCATAAGGACTTCCCACTCTTGATTACAATTTCTTTCAAATAGAAAAAGGAGTTAAATACCATTTGTTTAAAGTCCAGGTTTTTAGCTAAGGAACTAGGAGCAATAGGTTTTATTCAACATATTTCATCACTGATAAAATGAAATTTTTGCCACAAAAAAGAAAAGAAAAAAGACCAGTTTTCTGGCCTCCAGTGAGGAACAACATCGGAGCATTGCAGCTACGACTACACAAATACTGTGGATGGAGGATCCTCTCTGAAGGATTCTTTCTAACATTCCATCCCTATATATGTTTTGTGTGGACAAATGGGACTTACTACTTAGCAAGTGGATTCCTCTTTTGGGAATGAACACTGAAAAATATCTGGGGAAGGCAGTGATTCAGGTAACAAAAATGCCCAGCCCCAAAGCGTGCAGGTACAACTCTATGGTATCTCAGGAGGGGCCTCTCAGCATCCTTCACATGCTCATAACATAAACGAGCTGTACTTTTTGGGAACAGGGCATTCGTCAAGAGATTTCTTGGAATCTCTCTACATGTGACAGAAAGAGCATGACTTGGTCAGCAGTGCTCTCTGCTGTCATTCAGTGCTAGAGAAAGCAGATGACAAGTAGGCAAAGGACAAAGTAGGACTCCAGGACAAACTAAGCTCCCTGGGGAATGCACCGTAATAAAGAAACAAAACTCTTGCAGAAATGCACTGAGCATCACCACAGATGGATAAGGAACCTACACTCCAGTCCAACAACAGAGATCCTCACATTGGATCAGGTTCCTGAATGCAAAAAAAAAAAAAAGTTTTAATCCAGTCTTGAAAGTTACTACAGCCTAAACCCACTACAAACCAGAATACAAGAGCTGCCAGTTCTGATGGATAACACATCCCAGGAAATGACAGAGTCCAGACTTCTGCTAGCCTTTTCCTCTTTGCAGAGATGACAAATACAATGACATCTCAATGAGGGTCAGTTCAGTGAGATGGTGTAATCACCCACACAGGAAGTGTACATTGCTAGATTGAGGGGCATCGTACATCTAATTCCAAACGGGGCTGTAATATGGATGAAAAAAATTCTAGAAAATAGAGCAAGGGACAGACAAGAAATACTTCTACAAACCTGAAGGAAGCCCCAGATTTTCAGGAAAATCTGAAATCTTAAAACAAAACAAACAAACAAAATGCCTGTAGATTTAACAAAAGAACTCCCACTTAAAGTATATTTGGAGATCTCATGGCATTTACAGGTTACTAGGCAACCACAACAATCTTGCCTAGCCTTCCAAGCCTTGATTTCTGTTAAGCAAACCTATGTGTGTGGGGAGAACAGCAATAAACTTGGAGACCAAAACAGGTGTGGGAAAGATCCTGTTCCTCTCCCCTGTCATGTCATGTCCCCAGTGGAGCAGGACTTGCCAGGGACAGGACTGGTGCAACCACTAGAGACTCACTACCTATACAACTTGATCAGGCCCAGCAGCAGTGGCCACTGCACACTTGACTGGGCCTGGCGACAGCAGCCACCAATGCAACTTCCCCAGATTTTTACCAGGGAGAGGCTGACAGGGGAAAGGTTGGAGAGAAAACTGAAGATGGAAGGCAGGTAAAGTAGGTTGGCTAGTGTTTAGGAAGGAGAGAAGAAAGCAGAAAAGGGGGAGAGGCTATGGGGGCTGCCAGGGCTGGGTAAGAAAAAATAACAGGAGAGGGATAGAAGGGAGGAAAATGAAATGCCTCACAGGTCTTTGAGGATCCCCCCACTTGTATTTTCATACTCACTTGACTGGATCCAGTCAGCTATTCTGCTAGTGAAAAAGGAAAGAGGGGTGCTCCTTAAAGACTGTGCTGAGAATTATGGGGCCTGAATGTAGAAAAGCCGTGTGGGAAATGAGTGAAATGGTGTGAGAAAAGCCGACTAGATCTAATCCATCATTTGTTCATGTGGCATAGGGATACCCTGCTTTGCAACTACGGACAAGGATCATAGCCAGCACTGCCCCACCTGGAACACTGATTCATCCCACTTAAGGTATTTTTAATGGGCACTTTAATTGGTAACATTTCTATTTAAATAACAAGATCTTGTTAGAATAGTAAAACGTCTGGATCAAAAATGCAGAGGCAGCTGGAGCCTCCCAAAAGGGACAGTGCTATAATCATTATCCTTCAGTGAACCCTCTTTTGCCGCTATGACTAGGTGCCCAGGCAGGTAATTAAAGCAAAAAGTGTAACTGCCAGAAATAAGAAAGGTGTTCATGGTAAGTAATTAAAAGTTTCTGTTTGGCCTATGATGGCCCCCGGGAGCCCTACTAAGCTGTGAATCGGTTCCTTTGGGGGGAATACAAGCTCATCTAAAGATTTCTGGGTCCTTGGGTAGCAGGCCTGTAGCTACAGTGGGGCATCTTGGGGCCCGCTCCCCCCGACTTACTACCAAGGCCCCCCAACTTCCAATTTTTTATCTGTGGCACTCCCTTGGGGTGTTGTGGGAGTATCTGTGCGTGGTGCCCTCCAACTTATTTAACGGCCCCCTGAATTTAAAAAAACCTGGCTAAGGGCCTGTTGGGTAGTGATATTAAGAATCACCAGCAGCATTTCAGTCCTGTCTTGATCTGGCTTACGTTTATTTACCTCAGACCATAAAAAGACAGCAAATAAGTTATTGGGCTGTTGCTGGATAATATTAAACCTTGTTCATGTGGACAGTTAGTTATGATCAGTGTTCCCTCTAAGCTGAGTTAGTGTGAACTAGCTCACAGTTTTTTAGCCTCCGGCTCACACATTTTTGTCTTAGCTCAGGAAGGATGGCTCCAGAGCAAACTAATTTATGCAGTAGCCAAATCGCTTACTCACAACTTTAATTCCAGTAGCTCAGAAAGTAGAACTTCTGCTCACAAGACTCTACAGTTTAGAGGGAGTATTGGTTATGATACAGCTACTTAAACTTATTTAGTCTCTGATTCTGCATAATCTAAGAATTTGACCCAAGTGAGGACAGACCCCTCAGATTTATGGGGCTTTCAGGTTTACTGAGCAAACTGGTGTGACCAAACTCCTTGCAAATTCCCTGATTTCATAAACAAAAATTGGCTATAATTATTTTCATCTTTCTGTATTTTCTTGATATTACTTATTTGTCAAAAATAACACTGAGTATGTAGTAATGGTGAAAGTATACAGTCCTGAGTATGCAGTGATGGTGAAACTAATAACTTACTTGAGAAACAAATCAATTACAAAATTCAAGGAGAGATGAAGTGTGTATTAAAAGTATGAAAGCAGGAGACAAATCTAGAATGAAAAGCAGTCTAAAATATAGTATATCAATGTATTGCAATGAAGATGCAACGAGCTGTCATATGAGAAGTAGTTTTAAATGTAAAATGTTGAATACATATGTATCCCAACAGAAGTTATTTTTATTATACCTCATAGACAGTGTTTCCAAAAAAAATTAATGTAATGAAGGCAATGTTGGGGAGAAATATTTTATTCTTCATGTATATAAATAATTACTTTTGTTTTTCTGTATTGTCTTTATACTACCTGTTTATGATAGACAGACAGACAGACAGACAGACAGACAGACAGGGCAAATATGCCTTGTCACTGTAATGAGTTTGTATTCTGAAGGTTAGTTAGTTAGTTGGTTTATTAATATGGTCAACAACCAGCACAAATCACAATACACAGTATGCCAAAATTATAAATAAATCAAGAATAATCTAATAAATAAATAGATGGGCTATATAAAATGATTAAAAATAGACAGTTACAGATTAAAATGAATATTGTTAAAAATGTGTTGTACTGCGTAGAATATCTTTGTGAATTTTACAGGCAGCTGCAAAAAACCTTGCACAAGAAGCTGTAGTCTGCAAATTGATGCCATAAGAAACTTCTTTGAAAACTCAGGGTCAGAGCAGCCCGGGAAACTTCGGCACAGAGGGAGAATAATCTTAACCTGAATTTTCTGATGAAACCGGCAGGAGAACATAACATGTTCATTTGTTTCAACAGCACTGGCACCATATGGACAAACCTTCTCTAATATAGGAGACTTTCTATATCTCCCCACCACATGCCACCTGGCTAGAGAAAATGCTCTATGATGGGTAAAAGACTCTAGAGACGAAAGATAGGCTGCTGGGGCTACAATATATCTAGTGTTGCCTGGAGCCAAAAAATTTGGTGCTCTGCTAATATCACATTGCTGTTCAGTATATAGCACCCTCTGTTTAATGGTTGTAGTCGCCTGATCCAATCCCATTACTAAGAGGGTCTGTGGAGAAAAACCTACAGCCGTCAATTTTTGATGAACTGCAGTTAACTAGGAGGATCGAAAGCAATCCCAAAGGATTAAAGGTGTTAATCCTTGGGGAGATTAATTTGAGCCAAAAAGTTGATAGAACTAAGGCTTACCCTGGCCTCTATTTTAATTAGGCCAGATTCTAAATGCAAACTTGTGTTAGAAACACAACTGGGCAGATGGAGAGATGCCATTTAAAATGTTGATTGGACTCTTTATAATGGGGCAAAGCAAGAAACTGGAGGGCCTAATATTCTCCCATACCTAAGCTGGGATAGAGTTTTGGCTTGAAGGAAGGGTTGCACAAACACTTTTAATGCACACACATACATGTGTGGAGGGGTGTTTGGGAAGAGAGTTTTCATGAACAAAGGGGAAAAAGTCTGCTCTACCAACAGGCGTTCTTTGACAGGTACTTGCTTATACTTAACTATGCCTTGTTTATGTAGCCCACAATGCCCTCTAGTGGAGAGAATAGGGAAATTCTCACCTTTGTCTGCGCTAGAAAACCGTTTTGTAGAATGCTAACACTACTTTCACACATGCAGTCTGTTGACTTGACTACATTCCAAACCTTCTTCAAGGGCTTTGATTAGAGTCACTGCTTGGGCCCCTTCATATGGGTTCTTTATCCCACTTTAGCCTCTAAGGGCAAACAAGATTTTTTTAAAGGTTTCACTTGTCTTAACAGTAAAACCCGCTTTGGCTTCTGAAGACAAGTTGATTTTTAGAGAAATTCTGAAGTGGCAGAACAAAGTTTGAGTCCAGTGGCACCTTTAAGACCAACAAAGTTTTATTGAAAGTGTAAGCTTTGAACATGAAAGCTTATACTTTCAATAAAACTTTGTTGGTCTTAAAGGTGCCACTGGACACAAACTTTATTCTAGTTTTTAGAGATTTCATATACCTTAAACATGAAATGTTGTTCTCCCACAGTTAGTAAAGTCTTAATCCAGGTTTTCCAAAACCTGTTGTCTCCAATTTTTGTGTTTATTTTATCCTTAAAGGTATGTGAAAACTTTTTAAAGAAATCTGCCTTCAGAAGCTAAAACTGCCTAGAGAGTCCATTGGAAAGGGAATTTAGAATACAATCAGACAAAGTAACCAGGAAGTAAAGATAAAGCTTTCCCTTGCTCAAAAGCTAGTCGAATCTGACTCTAGGGGATGGTGCTGTCGGAAGATTTTTCCATGGTCATGTGAGTGGCATGACTAAATGCCAAGGCACATGGAACACTGTTACCTTCCCATTAAAGCAGTACCTATTTATCTACTTGCAATTTCTTGCTTTTGAACTGCTAGGTTGGCAGGAGCTGGGGCCAGAGACAGGAGCCCACTCTGCCATGTGGCACTCGGGTCTGGAACTGCCAAACTACCAATCTTCTCGTCTGCAGCTCAGTGTCTTAACCTCTGAGCCACCACGGTCCTAACTAGGAAGTAGGTGTCATCAAAGCATTTTCAGATGGTGCTATATGACGACTGGCTAGCATACAGAGTTATAGAATATTTTTATTAGTAAATCAATTATGCTCCAGAGATCTTGTAAGAAAACCACCTCTGACAGTGGCAAGTTTTCATTGTATGTGGACAGTTCATAAGTACTCCCACTATGTCCTACATATATTCATGCTACCTCTCTCTGCTTCTTCAAATTCCTCCTCAAAAATAATCTTTTTGGTGAGGCTTGGAATTTGATCCCTTGACTCTTATTCCAGACTTCAGCCAGACACATATTTATGTGTCATTGCAGTTGCTTGCATGCATCTTTCCCTTCCTTCCTACCCTTGTCTCCATTCTCACCTTGTGGTGCTTCCACATTAGCCATTAGTCTGAAATTGCCATCATTCATTCACTTCATTTTAACAGAGAGTCCAAGTGGCATCATTAGCAATCATTGCATTCCAGTGTTTTCCCAGTAGTCTTCCCATCCTTTTCAGATCTGATTTGTGGCAATATTTAAAACATAACTTTCAGACTCCAGTGCAGATTGCCAAAATACCATTGGACTTTTCTCAGGACTACCATCTCTCCTTTCCCTGTTTTCTTCCATTTCCAGTTTGATAGATTACTTCGTGTTCTCTCTGGTCAGCCAAAGAATTAATGAATCCACTGCTAATTATTGGTCCATTTGGCAGAAGGAACAGGAAAGTACAAGGGTTTCTTGTTTTGTTTTGTTTTCATTCTGCATCCAAAGCCATTCTCATTCTTATTAATTTTTTAAAAATTACTGTTACTGTGCTATTATTAAATAACAACAGTAATTTTTTTTAAAAAAAGCTAAAATGACAAAGGAGCACAGCTCAGTGGTCAAGCATCTGTTTTGCATGCAGGAGGTCCCAGGTTCAATCCTGGGCATCTCCAGTTAAAATATATGAAAGATCTCTGAGTGAGACCCTGTAGAGTTGTTGTATTCGTTCAGAGGAGACAACGCTATGGTAGACTAAGGGTCTGATTCAGTATAAGGCAACTTCATCTGTTCAAGACTTAACAACCAATTTGGCTGCAAAGTAAGCAGTACTTCAGCACTGAACTCACAGAACAGGAAGTGATCATTAATCATAGCATCAGGAATTCTTCAACCACAGGAAGTAATTATTTAGGCTGTAAGCAAGATGGGGGAGAAGAGTTGTAATAAGAATGAGAGTGGGACTTACTCCTCAGTTTACTTCTGAGTAGTATCTGGTCCTTGAGGTTGGATTTTTACAGGGAATACAGTGCAATATTAAGTACTGTCCGGAGCCTCTGTTTTCGTTCCACTTGTCGCAAATTGTGGAAAAGAAAGGCTTGAACTGAGCACAAGTGTCAGCTGCGGAATCGGCCTTCCTTGTTGCCTGTTTTGCAATGTAAACATAATAAGGGGTCTGCCAAAGCAAAGACTCAGATTTGGCTCTTAGCTCATTTTACAAACTTCATTCAAGTCAGGAGTAAAATTAAAATGAAAGCAAGCCGTATCAGGAGATCAAACCGATCGTTGTTTCCATTCGTCTCAATTGGAAACACATTTCCACCCAATTGAGATTAAATTCTTGGGGCTTGTACCTTTAACCCAAGAAATTCTCCTTCCCAAATGCCAGCTGGTTAGGAGGGGGCATTTGCCTTGTTTAGGGAACTGAACTTCTGCCTTGCAGAATGCACTCAGGCAAGAATGAGTCTTGTGAGCAAGAATGGACTGGCATTTGAGTGCGCTTCTCTGAGATCCTTAGGGGGCAGGGCAGTGGGCTTAGTGGGAGCCTCCCCCCAACACATACACACTTCACACATGAACAGGTAGACCCCCTGCATATCAGGACCCCAGTTACAGCTGCTTTTGAATGCAAAAAAGAAATCCAAAAGATTTCAGAATCTAAATCATATAAGTGATTTGATCCTTCACCATCACATATCTCTTTCTTCTCCTAAATTTGTGGGTGGGTGCCTCTCTTTTCTCCCTTTCCCCTGTCTTCAGGGCACACAAGCTGCCTGTCATTGGTGCAAAAAGGGGAAAAGGTCAGTAAGGTGCACATAGATCCGTCATGTGCTTAAGTTAGAGGAGCTTCTGTTGAACATGAGGACATATCTGGCCCTGGTTTTCTAAAAAACCCACATGGAAACATGGAAACCCTTTCAGGTGAAGAATACTGTCTACAAATCCAGTATTCCTGCAACAGCAGAGAACTTGCCTCCAGACTCAAGAGAACATCTCTCCCAGGGGAAATAATGGACCTGCCATGGAGAGGAAAAGATTTCAGGATCAGTATAATCCAACTATTCACAGCAGATGTTTCAGGTGATAATACTCCACTCTGGTTATTTCTGCATTTGTGAGGTTTTATAAAGGGAACTTGATAGCACTGGTGCCAGAACGGATAATCTATTTAAGCTCTATATGTACAAACTTAGAAATACCTTTTATGTTGCCATCACATTCAATTAGCAAACTTTGAAACCCCGCATTTCCATTGTGAAAAAAGGGAGGGTGCAGCCAGAAGATTGCAAAAGGGACCTGCAAAAGCAGCGGTCATGCATGTTGACATTCACAATGTTACAGAGCAACTGATGTTTATCAAAGGAGACCACCCACCACCTCTGATCCAAGTGCTTACCACAGCATATCAAGAGGAAAAGAGTTTGTATTCAAAGTGGGGTTCAAAGCCAAATGTGGTTCAGAAAACACATAACTAGATAATGAATTACATGAGACTGTTGCAGCCTTATCTGTCAAGGATAATTCCAGGTCTCCAAAGTGTTGTCTTATTTCTTTCCATTGGGATCTCTTGAGAGTTGGGGATTTGCACTAATGCAATAAAGTTGGAGACGGCCCCTACAGAAGATGGAAGGGCTTTGAACACAACTTTGAAAACAAATGTGTCAAAGGTCAGCAAGTGTGTGCTCAAATCACCCACACAGCATTTTGGAATGTGCCTTCATTGTAGACATGTTCCTATATGTGGGTCTAATTCACATATTCATGCACCTGATGAGTTGCCACAGAATGTATGCATTGCCTTCATCAGAAAGTAATATCTTAGCAATGATTTCAAAGGACACAAAAGCCCTCTCAGTGAAGTTTGATCTATGACAGTTCTAATTGTACATGCATGACATCACTAAGGCCTGTACATACTTTACAAACAGTACATGGAATGGGGGGGGCAGGATCATATGCACCATCCCCCCTCCCAGTCTCCATGCATTCAGTGAAACATCTACATAGATTTTTGTGTGTACAGCTGTGTGTATATACTACATCATACACAACCTGTGTTTCCAATTGTGCAAAGATATATTTGCACATATTATACAGTTGTAATCCCATAGACTCTACACAAGAGCAGGGATAACACATATAATCTGCCCACCTCATGTTGTTCTCATAATGTTCAAATAGAGTTTCTATTGCTACAGTTTTCAAGGGATTCTTGTACACTTAGACAGAGAATGTCCATTCTAGTCACCCACACATGCCCAGTAGCAATGCATACCTAGGGAAATGTTCATTCTTTTCTGGATTCTTCTCACTCCTTGGATGCAGCAATTACTGGATAAGTCAAAAGAGCAACATAGCTGGGTAACATTGGCATGAATAAGTTATATTACACCTTCTGTCATTGAAGAGGATTATGCCTGATCATGAATTTAAGAGTCACTTATTACTAGCCAAACAGCACACTTGCGTGCATTGTTATAACATTTTGAAACACTGCCATCTTTAGACAGCCTGGATGTACAACAGACAGGCAAGAGACTCAATGCAGAAGCCAACAGAATGCATATGTCACTTGCACAAAGATCTCATGAGTTCATGCAACGAACCCAACAAATGTAGACGTGCATGACGAGGCACAATTTTTATAGACCAGGGGTGGCCAAATTTGCTTAATGTAAAAGCCACATAGAATAAACGTCAAATGTTTGAGAGCCACAAGACATGAACAAATATCACACACATGTTTTTATTGGAAAATATACAAATTTTCTTTTTATTAACATTAAATGAGACTGCCAAAAATAAAAACAAAAGGGGTAAAAACAGATATGATTTTAAATGCGTTCTCCAAGCCCCAAACACCTATCCACCATGGCCTGGCTTGGCAAAAGGATTTAAAGAGACAAATGCCAGGTTGCCTGGGAGGATGGGGGCTTTGAGAGCGCATTTCAAGTTAAAGTTGCTTTCTTTCTATGCTGCCCTCCACCTCAAGCCTATCCAAGGAGGGGAACATTGGCTGCGGAAGGGAAGACCGATTGGGGAGACATGCCTCCCCTTCGCTTCCACAGCCGCCCTGCTGGGAACCACGCAATATGCGTGAAAGAGCCACATGTGGCTCACGAGCCACAATTTGGCCACACCTGTTATAGACCCATCTTCTACCCAGACCAATGCTCCCTCTAATCTGTGGAGTCTTGTGAGCAAAAATTCTACCTTGTGAGCTACTGGCATTAAAGTTGTGAGCAAGAAATTTGTCTGCTGCATAGATTAATTTGCTCTGCAGCCATCCTTCCTGAGCTAAGACAAAAAACTGTGAGCTGGAGGCTAAAAAACTGTGAGCTAGTTCACACTAACTCAGCTTAGAGCAAACACTGATCCAGACCTATGTCTTTTTCCCCCCAATGGAAAGGGCCCTGTCATGATTTTCCATAATGTAGATGAAGATACTGATTTTTTTTACTCAGCAACTATTTTTTTAACCGGGAGGAAAAGCAGAGGGAAGGCACGTTATAGCCCGATCTCACCAGATCTTTCAAACTAAGCAGGGTTAGTACTTGGAAGAGACACCACCAAGGAAGACTCTGCAGAGGGAGGCACAGGCAAACCACCTCTGCTTTCACTTGCCTTCAAAGCCCTTGCTGGGGTCGCCCTAAGTCAGCTACGGCTCGAAAGTACTTTACACATACATCAGACTAGGGGAAATTCCACACAAACAACATGGCCTACCAATCAAGACACGAATGCATGAATATCTGTATGTGTGCAAAGTGCCAGCAAGTCACAGACAGCTTCTGGCAATGTCATAGGGTTTTCAATGCTAGCAATTAAGCAAGGGTGTCTGCCATTGCCTTTCTCTGCAAAGTCTTCCTTGGTGGTCTCCCATCCAAGTACCAACCCTGCTTAGCTTTCAAGATCTGATGATTTATAATACCATTCCACATCTCATTAATACCCATAGTACCCTCTGAAAACAAAATATTTTTGTACCGATGCATTGAAATAGATCAGCATCTTTTAATACTACTTGATTTTAAAAGTAAATATCTCTCGATGAAGAACCACGGCTGGCTTTGCTGTGCTTATCATTATGAGGAAGGCAGGCTTGGCATCAGATATTCCTGGGAGACCCAGGCAGACTGCAGCTATACTTAAATTATTCAAACATCTAATCTTGAGCTCCTGGCTCTCTAACCCTAAAATGCGAGGACTGGCATCTCTCCTTTTCATGCTATCATAACATCCCAGCAAAAGTGGTATTGACTTTGCAACATGGTGGTGGAATGGCTGCTGACCCCAAAGCTTCGTTATACCTGGACTGCTCTGTAGAACAGAGGACAGACATTGATATTTTGTAGATAGTTCAGGTTATTAATGGTGCTCCATTTGCTGCGGTGCTCTTGGACACTTTTTGCTGTTAGGGACACCATGAGCCATTGGTAATTTTGACTGAAGTTCACTTAAATGTTTTTTCCAAGAATTTTATTTTGGAAGGTTACCATTGACAACAACATAATCTCTAGGCTGCCAGTGCTTTGGAAGAAATCCAGGGCTTGCATCTAATAATGGGGCCCAGATGGACTTAGTATCCTAGTAATGGGATGCCCAATAGTGTGAGCTTTGGATGGAAAATTCGGGCACACACTATATTAATTCTAAGGAAGTAAGAAAGCACTTTGTGATATTCATTGTTACTTCCTAATCTTCATCCCTTGACCAATCCACCTCAAACCAGTAAAATATCAGGATGATCTATCTGCTAGACAGCTGAAATATAATTTTAAGATTTTTGTTTGAGTGGGGTCTATTATTGCTAAGTACTGAATATCTAAATGGATCTTATGTGCTCAGTATTTTAAAAATTGTTTAAATGGACCTTTTAGAACTTAGGATACCCTTTCAAAGAGTTTCTGCACTTTCTTAAACCCTCCAGAGTAATTAATTATACTGCTTTGAGAATCAGTCTAGAGACATACCCAAAGTCCTTTTCCTAATGGCACAAAAATCTCACTGAAATTTTCCCACCCTCACATAACTCCTGGCAAATTTATATACTGAGTGCGGGTTCCCTTGGTTAATGGTCCTCACCTGTGACAATCACAGCTGATTACTTTGCAATAGGCCATCTACCTTAAATGGATTCTGGGAATTCTGCATGGGGAAATGCTATCTCCTGGCTGAACAAAATTTAGCACATTTCACCCCTTGCACAGAGATTTCTCATTAAAGTCACTGATTGGAACACAGAGCTGACTCTTTACATCTGACTATTAGTCCCTAAAGAACAATTAGTAACAAGAGCGAAAGGGTAAGGACCACTCTTTAAAGATGCAAAATATTCCTTCCTAACAATATCTTCTCCTGGACTCGAGAGAGCTGATGAAGGCTCAAGGGAGGTACATTAAAAACCATGCTCTGCAAGTGCTGAGACTGCGGTTTGACACTATGACAATGGGTGTGTGGGGGGAGTAAGTACAGGATGTCAGTGACTACTCCCCCCCCAGCAAACTAGATGCCAACTTTTTGAGAAATCCATAACTTCATATAGTACAGTAAATACAAGAGACACTGGTAATTTCTTCTCATAGAGAACTAATATGTTGTGGTGGTTACTGGGCTGGAGACTGGGGTCCATGTTCTCTTTCAGAAATGAGGCTCATCAGGGTGACCTTATAAAAAGTATTATTTTCAGTGATGCCAAATCTGCTTCTATAAGAACACTGTCACTTTTTGTTTCAAGGGTTTCTACACATATATAAATATCAGCAAACAATAAAGGACACCACTCTCCTATTTCAGTCTGTGGCAATATTTAATTCAGTGCTAACTGAAGGCTTGTGGGCATTCTTACCTCAGCTAATCATTAGCAGATTTCCCCTTAGGAAATTTTGGCTTACTAAACATCTCTTTCTAATATAACTCAGTTGACACAAAGGGTAACAGAAGATTAGGGGCTGAGTTTCAAGTGGGAGATGGACCTCAGAGAGTTCCAAAATGTTTTTGGCACATATACCAGCTGCATAAAAGCAACAAGGATTGCCCTTTGATACTGTGGTCTTCAACCCATGGGTTGGGACCCTCAGGTGGGTCAAAGAGCCCCTCTTACTAGGTCAAAAGCCCTTTTTTGCAGGAAAACACTTGATGCAAGTGTAGAAGACAAAGGTTCTGTGCCCCCTGGCTCTTTTTGCATGCATGCTGAGAGAAGCAGCATGGGTAAAGGCTCTCAGAACTGTATAGGATTCCACCATAGCTCTGGCCTTTGTCTTGTTCTTCACTATGGTACACCTCCTGGTGCTCTATTTCTGTTTCCTGTCACCAACTCTTTTGATCTATCGCTCAAGGTCCTGGATCCAACATGGGTGAAGTCATATTTCTGTGTCCCACTGTTCCATCCTGACATAATTTGTCATGTGCTTGCAGATCAGTTCTCCCATTCTGCCACCTAGGGACTGGTGGGAGCACAGCCTGGAAAAGCTCTCCCAGATAAGCCAACCTGGTATCCTAAAACTTACAAATTATATAACACACCCAAAGGAGTACAGGGTTGATGCTTTTTTATCTCACTCTCAATTCTCCTTGTGCAGACCAGAGTCATGCTGTGGACCAAACATCCATGTTTGCCTTTCTTGGATTTTGAGCCAGGGTGCACACATGCTACCATTTCCAAAAAGCATCCTATGGGGTTGCCAGCTTCCAGGTAGTAGTTGGAGATCTCGTGGGATTACAGTAGATCTCCAAGTGAAACAGATGGTTTCAACTAGAGAAAGTGGCTGCTTTCAAAGGTGGACTCTATGGCATCATACCCCACTGAAGTCTCCCCTCCCCAACCCCCCCTCCTCAGGTTCCATCCTCAAAATCTCCAGGTGTTTCACAAACCGAAGCTGGCAACCCTACTCATCTATCTTGCCTTCTCCTGCAAAGATACTTTATACAGAATCAGACCTTTGGCTCAAATAGTTGAGTATTGTCTACTTTCACTGTCAGTGGCTCTCCAAGGTCTTAGGTACAGAGAGGGCTAATCAGTTTTACTTGAGCTCCTCTAACTGGAGAATGCAGAGGCCCAATCTGCATCAAGCATTTTCTCCGCTGTCTTACCAAACCCACACTGAAACAGAAATTCCCATCTACATTGCGTGCCACTTCCACTTTGATTGAGTGTCGCATTTTATGGCAGTGTCCAGACTGCATGCTGCTTTCACTTCGTTTGGTCACTGCATTTATGGTGGCTGTCTGCATAGATTTATGGCCATTCATGGGTGACTCTGCAGTCAGTACAGTGTTGGTCCAGGGTAGTTGAATGTGGTTTTGAACTGCATCTTTTTCTGTTCCAGTGTGGGTTTGGTAAAACAATGAAGCAAATGCTAAATGCAGATTGGCCCTGAATCTGGGACTTTCAGTCGCGGAGCCTTGCATCCAGAATCACAACCCATAAAGAACATTGCAGTAGCATATGAGACTTTGTATCTGCAGCTCAGTTGCCTCATAGATGAACAGTTCTGAAACAGTAAGATGCTTCTCACAAGCTGTTCAATAAAAAGTGCGGGCCTGACAGCAGCAGGCAATACAAATATCACATTTACTGTCTTATAAGTATCAACAAGATTCAAGAACCTAATATCACTGAAGGAAGTGTGGTCCTTGATAACAGCAGAGAGACATTCAGACACTAAACAGCAGTTGTACTATACATCTATTTAATGTGACATCTAAATACTAGCCACCCCACCAACTCTGGTTAGTGCGAAGGCCACAAACCAGTATTCTTAGCCAGAGTTACACCTTGGTTCAGGAGTCTTGCCTTGTAGTAACTCTGATTAGTCATTACATCCCAGTGCCAAAATCCTGACTTAACCCCCAAATGGTTTCTCAGCATTACCTTCCAGGCACAGAATCACAGCTGCAGAATGGCCCAAAACCAGAAGTTTGCTTCTCCTGCTGTAATTGTATCCCCCTGGTAACATCCAACTGTGGTTTTGAAGCAGTCAGCAGTCAGTTTTGATTCTCTGCTGTGCTAACTGTGGTTGGTTCGATCAACCATGGTTTAAACTAAGGACAGTTAATCATGGCATCTGAATGTAAGCTGGGTTGGAAAAGCTAAATACATTGTAGCAATTTTGATATTTCTAATATATAAGAACAAGTGGAGACCCGCAAGAAACTTGCGGGATGGTCATCCCATTCCTCACACCTTTGCTTCCTCCCCTCTACCCTTACCTATCTCACACTCTTTCTCCCTTCTGGGGGTGGAGCCATAGACTCAACCCTCCAAAGCAGCCATTTTATCCAGGGGGACTGATCTCTGTCACCCGGACAACAGTTGTAATTCTGGGTGATCTCCAGCCCTCACCCAGAGGCTGGCAATGGTAGTTCTCATGGAGGAAATGGCTGGTTTGGAGGGTGGAGTCTATGGCATTATACTGGTCTGAAGTTCCTCCCCTCCTCAAACCCCACCATCCCCAGGATCCACCCCTTAAATGTCCAGGAGTTTCCCAATCCAGAGTTGGCAACCCTATTTCCTTCCCACCCCAAAGCCAACTTAACCTTTATCTGCCTTTATCTGTCTTCAGCTTTTTGTCTCCACCCCCTCCCCCACAGCTTCTACCAAGGAAAATTATAGTCTTTCTCCACAGTGGGGACCAAAGCAGCTTACATTATTCTCACCTCCTTTTTTTATCTGCACAACAACCCTGTGAGGTTGGTTAGGCTGAAAGTATGTGACTGGTCCAAAATCACCCAGTCAGCTTCCACCGCAATATGGGGATCTGAACCTGGGTCTTGCAGACCCTACTCTGAGGCTCTAACTGCTGCATCACTGCTGGCTTTCATAGGGTGGCTGCTGAACAGCAGCAAGCAGCCAGGCCAAGTTGAGTCATGCAAATTAGGTGGTATCAAGTCACCCAGAGGGTGCTGCCTAGGGATGCCAGCCTCCAGGTGGGATCTGGGGATCCCCTGGAATTACTGCTCAGCTCCAGACTACTGAGATAACTTCCCCTTGAGAAAATGGATGCTTTGGAGGGTGGACTCTAGGGCATTGTACCCCACTGAGGTCCCTGTCCTCCCCAGGCTCCATCCCCAAATCTCCAGGAGTTTCCAGACCTGGAGCTGGCAACCCCACTACCCCATCCCCTGCCAGTGCCCGTGGGGGGACCTGGCAACCCTATACTGCTGCCAGGCCTAGGGTTGGCAACCTCCAAGTGGGGCCTGCTGGAGAGTGAACTCCAGAGATCTGTGAACAACAGAGATCTGTCTCCCTGGAGAAAATGGCTGTTTGGAGGGTGGATTCTGTGGCATGATGCCCAGCTGAGGCCTCTCCCTTCCCCAAATCCTGCCCTCCTTGCACTCCACCCCAAAACCTCTAGGAATCCCCCAGCCTGGCCCCAACGCTCCCTCCCTCCCTCCCCCCTCCCTCCAAGGCCGAAAGAGGCCTGGAAAGAAAGGGCCCTTCTCCCCACCCTTTGACTGACAGAGCCAGTCAGAAGCCTCTCCCCCCTCCCCCCCCAACGTTCTAATCTCTCACCGTTGCTGCCTGGAGTCAGGTCCCTGCAGAGGCCATTTCAAAAGGCTTTTGGGGGGAATTCAACCGTCCCTGAAGGGATTTCCTTACTTTTCAGATTTTTCTACAAACCCAGGAAGTCTACTGACTATGTAGGAAAAGCTGTTGGGGGACAGTGAGGCCCCTGTTGGAGGGAATAGGTATCCGCACAGAAAAAAAAAGTCTGGGATTAGAATATAAGATAGGGAAACAAAACAGTGTTCACCTCTTTAGATTCCACACCCTCAAAAGTCTCAGTTGTTTCTCGTTCTTTCATTGCTCTCTCTAGCACATCTCTAGCATTTTTTTTAATGAATTGTTCCATGCATGCAAAGTTAACAGGGCTGTCCAGATGCAAAAGGAGTGGTGGTGCCATGGGGATTCTTCTGTAAACTCCTTTGCTTTTATTGGAACACATGCCTATTGTATAAACAACTCAAATTTCTTAATTATTTTTACTCAAGCAAAAGTTAGACAAATATTTGTGAAGCATGACATTGGCTTTTGGAGTTGTTTGGTGTCCTTTTCTTTTGACAGTGTCCAAGTAAGGCAGGATTTAAAGAACACTTCCGTCACCTGCAGTTGTATTCTGTAAATGACTGTTATTATCTTACAAGCCACACTGGAGAGCATGAGCAATAGTTAAAGATCCATAAACATCCTTCTAAAGTCCCAGAATTACCCCCGTAAATTTCCTGCAACAGAAACAGACTGATGTCAAGCTATAAGCTAGCCAGTTCCTGAGACCTTTTCATTGTACTGCTTTTACCAGAATTCAAGCTCCACCCCAACAGTGAGATTATAAAAAATATAATATAATAAACCTGCCTACTTAAAGTTAGCTGGTTATGTCAAATCAGCTATCATAAAAACTTCTTCGTCACTCCACCTCTGCTTTCCCTGACCCCCAGACTTGACAGTTCCTTTCTACTGTCTCCCTGTATCATATCACTTCGGCTATGTGTATATGAGGTTATTTCCAGTTTCATGTACAACTCTGTATAGATTCCACTCCAAAGATCTCCTTGTCTTCTATATACCTTTCTCTCATGTCCCTTCTTTTCAGCCCACATTGTTCACCTTCCCTGAGTCACTCTTGTTGCTTTTGCCCAGATTCTAATTGCAAGCCCTGTCAGCACATAGATTGTTTCATAATGCTAAGATATCTTTCTCCATGTTTAGAATAGTTGTGAACATTCCAGATCATTCACTGCTAAATATGCAAAATTTCCAGGGATGGTGCAGCTTCAAAATTCAAAAGTGGGTACAGAATTTAAATATGTATATCTGCTTTTTAAATCAAACCTAACCTCCCTTTACTTCTTTAAGAACATGAAATGGGTCATGTAACCTAAAACTGTAAAATTTGATGTATTTAATTTTACCCAAAGAATAAGTGCAACATGTTAGACATAGAGCTGCAAGTTGTTGTACATGAAATTTCCTGAATGTTTTTGCCAGTTGTGAAAATATGATAACAATAAATGAAGTTTGGGAAAATATGATAAAAAATAAATGAAGTTGAACATTGAAGCCATGTAGTAAAGAGAGGGCTATATTATCTTGAATTAGAACTGGTATATAGATAGTAACATTGTCATCAAGAAAAAGAAGACATTTATATTATTAGACTAAAACTTCTACATATTGAAATAAAGGAGTGGCAATAATTTAGATATTAAGCATACATAATACATGCAATCCTTTACCCACTGCACTGTTGAAGATACTGAATGCCAGTCCAATATTGAAGATATTGAACACCAGTCCGACACGGCAAGCTCTCCTAACTATACTGCGGCACCTGATAGATGCTACCTCTCTGCTCTGGTTACTTATTTATGCACTCTGGAAAATAATAACCAAAGAAGAGCCTTCACTCTTAACGAGGACAAATACCCAGGGGTCATTCTTCAGAAAAAAAGGTGCAGGAGCTCATTAGCATAACTTATTAGCATAACTTATTTGCATATGCCACACCCCCTGGCATCACCAGAAGTGTGTCAGAAGGCAACACCTACTGCTCAGGCTCCACTGGACTATTTTGGATTGCTAGCTATTGGGGGGGGGACGGACATGCAGATCTTTCCTCTCAGAGGAGGGAAAGCTTGTACCTGAATAAAACTTGGTCTTAAAGGTGCCACCGGACTCTTTTGGATTGCTAGCTATGGGGGGGGAATGCACAGATTTGCCCTCACAGAGGAGGGAGAGCTTGTACCTGAAGGCAGGTGGGAGGGCCCTCTGCAACTTACCTGGCTGCTTCTTGCTCCTCGTGGCCCAACTGAGGGCTGCTGGGAGCAGGGGGCGGGGCTTGTTGCATCCTTACTGCTGGAGCTCCGCTCCTGTGTGCTCCTGCAGGAAATGTCCCCTGCAAATACCACAGGATCCCTTAGGCAGAGAGACTGTGCCCCTGCAATAGTGGAGAGATAGAGACGACAGCGCACGTGTTCCTTCGTTGCTCCTTCTACAATGGGATTCATTCTATGTATATTTCCCCATTACTCCAATGATTTTCAGAAACTTCTGACTCAGCTAGCATTAATTCACTTCCATCCGACATGGGTACTGAGATAACTCAGCAAGTGGCCAAGTTTTGCTCTCAAGCAATTAAACTTTGTTCCATTCAGAGCTCGCCTGGCAATGAAGATGGAAACACTGACTGCAACATCTAATACCTTAATCCAGACTTACTTTATCAGGGATTGGGCAACCTTTCTTCTACATTTGCTGTTAGTTAGTTATAAATGTTCGAAGACATAAGTTTCTGTAGATTTTCCGGGTTGTGTGGCCATGGTCTTGGCATTGTAGGACCTGACGTTTCGCCAGTAGCTGTGACTGGCATCCTCAGAGGTATGACACAGAAATATGTGACACAGAGAGTACCCCATCTTTCTGTGTTATACCTCTGAGGATGCCAGTCACAGGTATTGGTGAAATGTCAGGTCCTACGATGCCAAGACTACAGCCACACAACCCAGAAAATCTACAGCAACTAATGAACTCCGGCCGTGAAAGCCTTCGACAACAAGTTAGAAGACATACATTGGCCCGATTAAGCACTGTACCATGATATCCCTTGACCTGACTGGACCGGGAGGTTCTACTTTAATATTGTAAGTTAATGTTCATCCTTGTTTGCCAGGTACTAGTGGCAAGATTTGTTATATCTCATATTTTGGTTGTTTTTATCATTGTCTTTATTATGTTGCTCATGGACTGTAATAAAAGATTTTGACTTTGACTGCACTGCACTGCACTGCACTGAGACTGAGTTCTGTTGAACTTGATGGGACATTTCTCAGTAGATTGAGAGCAGGCCAAAAGGGCTCTCAGGCACTATCAAGCAAAATGACTATCTTGAAGTCTTCCACATTTATTTTGTTTGTATCTCTCTCCATCACATAATTGTAAATGTTAGTATAACTCAAGTTTAATCTCCAATTTTTGCCTGAAAGCTTCTGATTCTAACTTTGAACTTCAAAAAGTTCAGAACACAGATGGCTTATCTAAATTAGAAGAACTTTTTCAACACTTTCTCATGGCTTCCTGTTCCTAGATTGTATGTGTGCATTTTCAAATGTTTATTTCATTTGATGACTGTAAGATCTGAGGCACAAGAAGCAAGAGAGGTCAGAGGCTGTATTGTACAATAAGCTTCAGTTTGAAACTACTGCCTTATCATGGCGATACTCAACATTTCACCCAATGAATCTGTAAATTGTTAACAAGATTGTCATAACCTGCACCACAGAGTTGCTGGAAGGACAAAATGGCACGTACCCTGACACTTAGTGCCAAGGTGGTCATTGAACACAGCAGTTCTATCATTTGAGTTAGCTAGTAGACAAAGTTTCAGGCCCTGGTACTCCCAGGTCTGTCTTCTGGGGATCAAGCTCTTCCGGGGCTTGTCTAGGTGGTTCAAGCTGGGTAGACAGGCCTCAGATGTGGCAGGAGAGGGGAGGTTAAACAGCACCTTAGCCTTTTTTTCCTGCTCACTCTGGGCCTTCACCTCGACCTGCTCTGCCTCTGACCTTCCCTCCAGTTCTCCTCCCTCTACCTCCCTGGGGCTCTGCCACAATGGCTCAGTGTCCAGGGGCTCTACCCTCTTCCAAGATGCATGCTGCAGCTCCTGTCTCACTCAGGCCCATCCTTCCACCCAAGGCCAGCCCTCCTGTCCCTACTCCTCATTCCCTCCTGGGTCTGGCCATTCCCCTTCCCCACACACAGACCCCAGCAATAGGTGCTGGCCATCTGACCCTCCCCCTTGAGGTGAGTTGGAATGGGACGTCGGTGTGTGCCTCTGCTGCCAGGACTGGGAGGGTTGGAGGTAGCGTGAAGTCCGGGGGTGCCCCCATTCACTCCCAGACACAAAGTTATTATAATCACCTCTCCTCACAAAATGCAGTAAGTACAGTCATTTTGCAATGGTTGCCCCCAACCCTCCCAGTTTCCAGGTGGGAACTGGAGATCCCCTAGAATTACATCTCATCTCCAAACTACAGGGATCAGTTCCCGTGGAGGAAACTGATGCTCTGGAGGATGGACTATATGGCATTGTACCACACTGAGGTCCCTGATCTCCCCAGGATCCATTCCCAAATATCCAGGAGTTTCCCAATCTGGATCTGTCAACCCTACCACCTCCATCCCCTGTTGGTGGCTAAGGTGGACCTGGCAACCCTGCCACAAAAGCTTATTTCCTATGGCTTACATTCACTCAAAATTATAGCACCAGCAACTGCAAGTTTTATTGTGATGTTTTCCCCTTTTTAATAATGCAGGCAGCCACATTTGAAAGCCACAGAACAAAATGGTATTGAACATACTTTCAGTGATCAGCATAGAGTTTGGGACAGGAATAGGATGGAAGGCAAAGCAAAAATGGAAACTGTCTTTGAAAGGATGGGAAAATAGATTTTAAATACTTTCTCGTTTTACCCATGGGGAATCCCACCCATATGTAAAGCTGATGTTACATGATATTTAACTGAGTTGCTATGACACTGGCTTAGTGTTATGAAAACGTTCAGAATTTCCACCTATAAACATGGCCATGTCACTCGGGCTTATGTTTCATTGATTTTGCAGAAACCTACCTCTAATTAATTGCACTTGGGACTGCACCTCTAGTCCAAAAGATGGAGGGAAGCCAAAGAAAAAGGAGACCAGGCCTACCCAGGCCCATGAAACATGGACTCCAGGCAGCCTGTAAAAAACTTGGCCGTTGTCTAGAAGTCAACGTAAGGGATGCAGCACGCACCCCTCCCCATGAGTCATGCCTATGGTGATGTACCCTTTCACATTCATCAGTGGATGAAATAATCACCCTGCATGTGAGGAAACAACTGTGAAAAATGTAAAACCAGAGATTGGGGGGGGGGGCTCTTCACATCACCACCACTTTATCTCTAATGTAATGCTTTGCAGAGGAATGAAAGCTACCTGTGAATCAGCTCTTACCAGAGGAACTGCCAATTAGGAATAGTTTACTTCTTTACCTGTTCATGCCTGAGCTTCTTCTTTTCAGCTTTATACAGGGGATCACACTAATTTGGGTTGTAACAGATTGCTCCCGCTTCCCAATCTCATCTACTCAAGCAATTTTTACTCCACGATGTTTCCAGATAGGAGGATTGCTCTGTCCCACCTCTCTAACTGCAGCAGAAGTTTTGGAGTATCTGCACCATGTCATCCTTTTTCTATTGGAGTGTGATCCATGAGGGCAAATAGCCCCAACCCCTTCCTCCCTGCCTCCTTACAGCCCAGGGGGTGGCAGATGCCAAGTAGGTAGGCTCTTTCTTTAAATCAGCACTGCCAGCAAAAGGGCTTTTCTTTCCCTTTAAGTCCCCTTTGAAGACTCATTCATGTCAATATACTAATTCAATGGGAATGGAGTCATCCTTATAGCTCCCTGGTTGGTCAATAGATTCACTCCCTAATTGATCAATGGATTCACAAGAATCTGCTGACCAGACCTGTCACTCTTTCTTCCCACAAAGAAGGGAGGAGAAGGGGAAGGGGAGTTCAAGTAGGGATTCTCTCAGATAGAGAAATCTGAAGGCTACCCAAGTCTAAGGCTGTGGTCACATGGTCATTTTGATCGGGTTTCACCGCTGTTCCCTCTTTAAATTTGCTGATCAGATGCCCACATCTGTCTCCCGCACTAAAGTGGGCTCACTCGCACAGTCCTCCTGGTTCCCTAGTGAGCTTTCTGACAACGGGAAAATCAAGTACTTTCCGGGTATTTGCAGTTTGTGTAAAGTACTGGGTTCCATACATCAGGACTCGGACCATGGTTTACCAAAACTTCGAAGCTGGTAGCTCCCTTAGAAGCAGTGACTTTACCTAGACTATATGGTGAAAATCCCTCACAGAGATACTTGGACATTATAAATGCAAAGGGGGAGTTGGAACTGGATGGTGATATCAGTTGGTGGTACAGGGTTCAGATTCAATTGAGGTATAAGAGAGATAAGAAAATAGGGTTTGAGAAGACATTAATGGATATAGAAAAAATACTTTATGAACCAGAAGAGAAATTTCTTAAAAAAATGTATTCACTGTTGTTGGCTGATTACATGGTAGATGAAATGGTGAAAAATATTATGATCCAATGGGCGCAGAACTTTGGTTATAACATTGAGTTAGACCAGTGGGACCAAATATGGAAAATAAATGTAAAGATAACGAGGGCGGTCTCGTATACAGAAAATATGTATAAAATATTTTATAGATGGTATATCACACCGGATAAGCTGGCAAAGTATGATGAGAAATGTTCTAACAAGTGTTGGAAATGTAATGTCAAGACAGGTTCATTGTACCATATGTGGTGGACATGTGAGGTGACAAAAAAGTATTGGATATGGGTACACAGAATGGTTCAGAAAATTATAAAAGACACTCTTTTATTTAAACCAGAGGTGTTATTGCTGGGTATACTTCTGAAAGATGTAGGGAGAGAAGATAGATATCTGATAATATACATAACGACTGCGGCAAGGATTTTGTATGTGAAATATTGGCGATCCACAGAGGTACCAACTAAACAAGAGCTGATCGAGAAGATAATGGAGGCAGCAGAAATTGATAAATTGACTCTGATGATGAAAGGGCATGATGAATCAGCCTTTGTGAATATGTGGCAACGATTTTAGGAGTGGTACAATCAGAAAGGGAAGGATGGAGAGAAATAAGAAGTATTAAGTATTATTAACCTTGAATGATTTGTGATGCTATGTTAGAAGCGGATAGGATAGATATAATTTAAGGATACTTAGGTAAAAGAGTATTAATAATAAGTGTGGCAAGGTAGGGGAGAATTAAAATAGATGGATTGATATAGAATATGTATCCCCCCGTGTATGTTAAATGTTGTATGTCATTGTTGATGTTGTGCGTCTGTAGTGTAATTGTAATGTATGTTATGTAGGGTATTGTATGGTTGTCTTTTTTTAAAAATAAAAATGCCTCTTTTAGAGGCGCTTAAAAAAAGAAAGGACTCGGACCATGACATAAGCGAAGACACATTTATTGGTACTTTACATATTGAACAACAAACAACGGCCGGTTGGCCAACTATATACAAAATGGGGGAACGTCCCATTGCTCTATTGGCGGGTTCGAATTTCTTGCCAAAGTTCCTATTGGCTTCTTACTGGGAATTCAGGAGCCTAGTCCCTATTGTTTTCTGGACTGAAGCTAGGCTGCTTCTGGCTGATGCTAGTCCCTGGTCTCAGGACATAACACTTTGAATCCACAATTTTGCCTATCTGGACAGCCATCTCTCGCAATGATTGCACATATGCGCATGCGCAAAGAATTTTTTTTAAAAAAATTGTGCCATGGCTGTCTGGACAGTGCCTGGGGCATTGTCATACAAAGCAAGCAGTTGGGCAAGGAATGTGTGATCATCTGAACCTGCTTAAAAATATCCCCAATCAAATCTGCAGCAGGAATAAATCGCAGTACACTTGCCATGTGACCACAGTACTGTCTGTTTAATCCTCCAACATCACCGTCCCATTCGTAATCAGGCCTATACATAGGGCCAAACTAGACAAGACAGATTCCCCAGGGATGTGCCGCCATTTTGTAAAATGAGTTCCTTCCAAGGCCCACTCATGCACAGGGGGAGGAGGGTGCCCTGGGTACAGATGAGAAGGAGACAGGGAACAACTCAGCCTCCTCTAGAGACAGCCCAGAGGAAGAACCCTTAGCAGTATCTGAGGAGGAAGAGTCCCCAGCAGCTGCACAAGAGGTGCAGCCAGAAGAGACCATTCCTGAGCCTGGGCCAGCAACCCCAGCTGCAGACACCCCAAGGCCAGACTCCCCACCTAGTTCCCCTGAGTGCCCCAGACGTAGGATACGGTAGAGGCTGACTTTGCAGGAACGAAGACAAAGTGCCAGGCTGCAGCTCCAGCAATGTCAACAAGAGGAGCTATAAGTCTCTGCAGACTCGACTCCAAAGGGAGGAAGGATCTGTTTAAAACCCCTTGGTGCACCTGCTCCTGTATGGCAACAACTCGGCAAAATCAGACTTGCTTCTGAGTGTGCAGCAATTGCTCCTTGCCTTTGGAAACCTGCATCCTTGAAATGACTTCACAGCTATTGGACCTTTGGCTTTCTCATTGACCTCCCCCCTGTACCATTTTCCTGACCCAAATTGGTACCAGGAGAGATTGACTCTATAAAACTGTGGTGTGTCCCTGGGATGAGCTTGGGGATGCCATTGCATCTAGTTTGGCCTATAGAATGAATCCTGGGTGGGTTTTTCTTTTTACACATGGCCATTGTATTCAGGACATTTAGCCCTGATCTTTTCAAGCATAGGAAACAACAACCATTTTCTGTTAGTAAGGAGAGGATTCAGAGGTATGAAAAAGCTAGCCTTGCCAACAGGCTTGAAGAAAAAAGTCCTGCCCATTTAGTAGAGGCTTCATGAATGAAAATTGGCAGCTGAAGTTTTTCATTGTATGGAGGTAAATGTTCTCAGTTATCTCCAGACAACTGGCAACCTTAACTCTCCCCCCCCAAAATTTAAGCTTCCTCACCCCCAGAAAACCAAACTTTCTTTATGGGTGCAATTCTATTAGGGCTGTCAGCCTCCAGGTGGGGCCTAGGGATCTCCCATTTTTACAACTGATCACCAGCCGACAGAGATTAGCTCCTCTGGAGAAAATGGCTGCTTTGAAGGGTGGGCTCAATGGCATTGTACCATGCTGAGGCCCCTCCCCTCCCCAAACCTCACCCTCTCCTGGATCCGCCCCCAAAGTCTCCAGGTATTTTCCAACTCAGGCCTGGCAACCCTAAATTCTATATACCTTTGCTTGAGAGTGAATCCTACTGAATACGGTCATATGTCTGATTAAACATGGGACTGCACCATTTTTGGTAAAATAAAGGCATTAGGCAAATATTTTCAATCACTTTTAGCAGTACTCCTGTAAAAAAAAAAAAAGCTTAATTCTGAAAGTGAAAGTGGCACTGATAAAAGTCTCTTTTTCTAGAACCAGCAAGCCTTCCATTGGTTGGCTAGTTGTAGGGAGTTAATTATCGAGTTATGATAAAATGCCAACAAATTCTACAAGTGGCTAAAGGCTACCTTCTGTTTTCTGTTAGTTTACAATGTGGAAAAATGGATTCTTGAGCTAGGATTTTGGTGTGTGCTGGATCAAACTGAGATGAGTCAGTGTTTTCGTCCTTCTTTGTCTTACAACCTCTACTCTTCTAATTAGTGTGTTCAGTAATGAGTTTCTGGATGGGAGGTAGGGATGCCTCCAGGTAGGACTGGGGGAATCCCCTGGAGTTACAGCTCATCTTTAGACTACAGAGATCTTTTCTCCTGGAGCACATGGATGCTTTGGAGGGTGAAGACTCTATGGCACTGTAACTCCACTGAGGTCCCTGTCCTCCCCAGGCTCCATCTCCAAATCTCCAGGAGTTTCTCAACCTGGATTGGGCAACTCTACCCCCATCCCCTGCCAGTGGCTGGGGGGGGGGAACCTGGCAACCCTCATTGGGGGATGAGAGCACGTGGCAAGATCTCTTTCCTGTTTTGGATAGTCCTGCTATTGTTGCAAACACAGTATCATAAGGAGGGATTGTATTAAGTTGCTGCCTGCATAGGGATCAGTTAAGGCTTCATGAACGGCATTGCAGTGCTTAGATGCTTTTAGTTATCATTGCACGAAACTAGACATCACAGGACAAAAGAAGAACTTACTTGTTCCACCTACAGTTGACCCCCATGATGGGTACCCCACCAGCCACAATGGCTACCAGTCACCACCGCCTCTTTCCCATTCTCCTTTCATGGCTTTCCACAGTTTCATTTCCTTTTGCTCCAGCATTTCCCTCTGTCAACATGTGTTAGCTCGAAAGGGCTTGTTGTTTTTCTAAGCATTAATTTAGGGGTTTTCCCTATCTATTGGCCGTTATAAATTGTGATTTTAATTCATGTTTTTTAATCTATGTTATGCATGTTTAGAGTTTGTTTTCTGTTTATAATGTAAGCTGCCTTGAGTCCTCTCAAGTAAAAAGGGAGCAAATTAATGTTTTAAATAAATAAAATAACGGAGGGTATGAGTAAGTGGAAAGGTTTGTACCAAGAATATTGTCAAGCTGTTAAAAAACAGAGGTGGAAAATTTTCTCTCAGATCATTCAATCCAGCCCTCAGCTGCTTCAGAACAGTTGTTTTCCATGCATCTTCCAGTATTTTGTCTCATCTTGTTTCCAGTCCCATATATATAACCATAGGAGCTGAGGTTATTAATAATGAAAATAGATTGTGCATGATTTATCATCTTGGTCAAAAAATAAGGCCAAGAGAAGTGCTATATTTCTGTCCCATTGAAATCACAATAGACCGATCAATATAGACCTCTTCACAAGTCGCAGTGAACTTATGTCCAATCCATGTAGGTTTCACTTAATTTTTCCTTATATATATATTGTGTAATTCTCTTGTTACATTCAGCACACGTACGGCTGAATTTATGATTGAAATCTCACACTTATCCATGTACTGATCCTGGCTACATTAGCAAAGTGAACAGGCATTGGCACTTTCTTACAGGCTGCATGCACTCTTACATGTGAACAGGGCTCCTATCTTTCTCTTTAACCAAATATAAGCACAGTTAACCAGTACACAATGGTGTCAACAGAGACACTGACAGTACAGCAAGGAAGAACAGATCTGAGATGAGTATTTGGCTACCAGGGCCAAAGAATAAGGTGGCTACCATTTAAAACCATTATGCTTTAGCACTGGCATTAATGTTTGCTACCCATGGGGGCCTCCACAAGGTCAATAGAAATCTTTGCTATGATCTGCTGAGTAGTAAAGTGTTATTAAGGTCTCACAAAGGTCTCCCACTTTGTGGCTGTAGGTATCATGTTGCTCCCCAGATTTTTGTTGCTGTCTGAGAAAGCTTAGTGGAAGGGGGAGGTGGTGGTTGTGCCAATTCCCACTCCTTTCCATGGGGGTTTCCACATTGCTGGCTTCCCTGTCTGTAGCCATTTGCCCTTCCATCACCTCTTGCAACTCTCACTATTCCAGCTAGTTATTTATGCTCTGAGGGGCTCTAAGGTCACAAATATTATACTGCCCTTCTTTTTCTTTTCCTCTGGAAATGTCTTGTACTTTTGACCTGGGTGTTTATTATGCATGCAACCCTTTGTGCCGTGGATCTCTTCCTCCTTCTTCCCGGACATCTCTTTTGCCATTTCCACTTTTGTGTCTGCATTGTTATACAGATGTGGGAGTAATTTCAGTGGCTCAGCCCCCTGTAGCACATCCTAATATGTGAGCTTTATTCCTTTATGAGATATTTTCAAATCTATCATCTGGTTTTCTAATTATGCTGACACTTGAGTTTGCTCACAACAGCATCAGTGGCAGCATCAGCATCAGCAGCAGTTTCTTTGTGTCACGTGGTATGGCATGAATGGAGGGCTAGTGGAGAGCAGAGTTTGTGACTAACTGGAGTCTGGTGGCACCTTAACTGATGAGCAGTTTTGGCTTTTTACATTAACCCATACCAATACTAAAATAAAAACCTGTTAGTATTTAATATGCCACAAGACTCTAGTCCATGACAGTGCATTCTGAAATAAAGCCTTGTTAGTCTTTAATGTTTCACAAAATTCCTGTTCATTTTTGCTGCAACCACCTAACACAGCTGCCTCTCTGGAATTATTACTAGGTGAAATCTAATCCTTGGTACTCAGCAAGCTGATCTACTCAAAACCTGAGAAGCAAATACATCTGTTGCTGTCAGTGTTTCCTGAAAGGTGTGCTAGGGTGCACTAGTGCACAGATTCCCAGACCTCAGTGCAGGGATTTTGATCCCAGCACAGTTCTGAGTGGGTGGCCCCACCCTCCCACTCATCAACTGGTGTGACTGATTGTCTTTTTTGGAGGGAGATCTGGCACCTGGGAGCTGGGACTCAGGATCTGCTGTCACCCAAGAAGATCTGCTGCTCTGCCATTTCAGATGAGTCTCTCCCTGAGCCCTCTCTGCCAGGGAGGGAGGGAGGGCCCCAGCCAGGCCTCATATTTCCCTCCCCCCATGGTCTTTTAAGTTAAATGCAGTACAAGGCTCTTCATGGGCCTCTCACCACCAGCACTATGGGGGGTGGCACGGGATCCCCTCTGCCATGGAGGGAGGTTGGGAGGGCCCCAGCCAGATCACTTGCTAGGAGGAAGGGGCCCGCCTGGGGCCCAACCAGCCCTGTACCTAGAAAAAATTGTTAGGAGGGCCCCAGGAGGCAGTTTAGTACAGTGGAGCTAACTACATCACAAGGTTGTTATTGTTAGGGAAATATAGAGGAGAAGAAACATGGCTAGGTAAGAGTTAACAGGTAAAAACTGGGGGGGGGCACCTAGGGCAGTTCGGAAATAATAAAGAAAGCTCAGGATTTGTGACTGGAAGATGTATTCTCTCTTAAGCACTGTGCATTGCTCCAGAATCAAAGCTGACCCACCAGAAGATCCAAGATGTCTGGCAAGTATTGCTGAAGGAACTGGGAGAGCCCCTCGAAGGTTTACAGAAAAAAACTGGTTCTGTTGGCTAACTAGCAGCTGCAGCAGGACAATAACCCCCCTAAGCAGCCTCTTAACCCCTGGTGCAAATGGGCTATTCTCCTCTCGTCCCCTTCCTACACCCCCCACCATTGCAGGCAATCAGAGAAGAGAGCAAAGACAAGAACTTCATTTTGCAGCTCCCGAAGCTGCTCAGACATTACAATCAGGCGCAGGCTGAGATATGCCTCCCCTCTCCTGGCAAACCAGGTGGGTGCTTCACAGAGAGGGGGGAGGGGGAAAGCATGGCTGTTTGGGGAGGGTGTCAGGCATTCTTAGGCACTCCCTTGCATACAGGCCTGGGCCCAGCCTGCCTAGAGCCCGGCCCAGGTTACAGAGCTGCTGGGAGGCTTCAGGTGGCTTGCTGGGTGGAATGGGGGAGGTGGGGGCCTGTGGAATCAGCTCACAAGCAGCCCAGGGCCTAGCCTGGGCTCCAGAGCAGCTGGAAGGACCACACCACTTGTTGGGTGGGATGGGTGAAGTGGGGGGCCTGCAGAGCCAGCTCCCAGGCAGCCCAGGGCCCAGCCCAGACTCCGGAGCTGCCAGGAGGCCACAGGCTGCTTGCTGAGTGGGATGGTGGAGGTGAGAGGCCTGCAGAGCTGGCTCGCAAGCAGCCCAGGGCCCAGCCTGGGCTCCAAAGGTGCTGGGTGGCCAGGGGCCGCTTGCTGGGTAGGACATGGGGGAGGTGGGGAGTCTGCAGAGCCAGCTTGTAAGCAGCCCAGGTAGAAACTGTTATCAAGGATATAATTAGTAGGCACATTGATGAACAAAACCTATTGAGGCAGACTCAGCATGGGTTCTGTAAGGCAAGAGCTTGTATCACTAACCTGTTAGTGTTTTTTGAGGGAGTGAACAAATATGTGGACAAGGGGGACCCAATAGATGTTGTTTACCTTGACTTCCAGAAAGCTTTTGATAAAGTTCCTCATCAAAGGCCTAAGTAAGCTCAATAGTCACAGGATAAAAGGACAAGTCCTCTTGTGGATCAAAAACTGGCTAATTAATAGGGGACAGAGAATGAGAATAAATGGGAAATTTTCTCAGTGGAGGGTGGTAAGCAGTGGGGTACCACAGGGATCAGTACTGGGTCCGATGCTTTTTACCTTGTTTTTTTTAATTATTTGGAGTTGGGAGTAAACAGTGAAGTGGCTAAACTTGCAGATGACACAAAATTGTTCAGGGTGGTAAGAACCAGGGAGGATTGTGATGCACTCCAAAGGGATCTGTCAAGGATGGGTGAGTGGGCATCAACGTGGTAAATGGGGTTCAGTGTGGCCAAGTGCAAAGTGATGCACATTGGAGCCAAAAATCCTAAGTATAAATACACATTGATGGGGTCCAAACTGGCAGAGACTGACCAAGAGAGAGATCTTGGAGTCATAGTAGATAATTCAATGAAAATGTCGACACAGTGTGCGACTGCAATTAAAAAAAGGCCAACGCTATGCTGGGGATTATTAGGAAGGGAATTGAAAACAAATCAGCCAGTATCATAATGCTCCTGTATAAATTGATGGTGCAACCTCATTTGGAGTACTGTGTACAGTTCTGGTCACCACACCTCAAAAAGGATATTATAGCATTGGAAAAAGTGCAGAAAAGGGCAACTAAAATGATAAAAGGGTTGGAACACTTACCCTATGAAGAAAGGTTAAAATGACATTCATCTTATATTGTATATTGTTACAACTGCTAGAATATTATATGCTAAATATTGGAGATGTATACAAACACCAAAAAAAGAAGAAATTATAGGTAAAATTATGGACCAGCGGAAATGGATAAATTGACTCTAACTTTGAAAGGTCGACTGGAAACTACATTTGAAAATACGAGGGGTGATTTCCCACTACAGCTGCCTCGGGGTTGCGCCGCCATTTGCCCCGATACTATTTGTCAATTTCACACCCGAAGCCGCGGGGCTGCATTTTGATCAGGAAACTGCGGGGAAATCGGGCGAAGCCGCAGGTCAAAATGCAGCCCCGCGGCTTTGGGTGTGAAATTGACGAATTTTATCAGGGCAAACGGCGGCGCAACCCCGAGGCAGCTGTAGTGGGAAATCACCCCTGGTCAAGATTCTACAATTGGTATGAATATAAATATAAATAAATTATGAAGTATTAAAACTTGTTGAGGACATATAAAGTATTAATCTACTAAGATATGCAGAATTCTAACTAATACTTCAATAATATAAGGTGAAATATATAAGCTATAACAAATAGGCAGGTGAATTTGTATGAAATGTCCCTATTTGTGTTTGTATGTTTGTTTGGGTGTTATGAAAAATAAAAACCTTTTTTAAAAAAGAAAGGTTAAAATACTTGGGGCTCTTTACCTTGGAGAAATGACGGCTGAGGGGTGACATGATTGAGGTTTACAAGATTATGCATGGGATAGAGCAAGTTGAGAAAGAAGTACTTTTCTCCCTTTCTCACAATACAAGAACTCACAGGCACTCAATGAAATTGCTGTAGTGCCAGGTTAGAACGGATAAAAGGAAGTACTTCTTCACCCAAAGAGTGGTTAACACATGGAATTCAGTGCCACAGGAGGTAGCGGCATCTACAAGCATGGACAGCTTTAAGAAGGAATTAGACAGCTTTAAGAAGGAATTAGCATATGGAGCAGAAGTCCATCAGTGGCTATTAGCCACAAGGTATAGATAGGAACTCTCAGTCTGGGGCAAATGATGCACTGCATTCTTGGTGCTTGGAGGAGGCAACAATGGGAAGGCTTCTAGTGTCCTGGCCCCACTGCTGGACCTTCTGATGGCACCTGGTATTTTTAGCCACTGTGTGAGTGTTGGACTGGATGGGCCATTGGCCTGATCTAACATTGGCTTCTGTTATGTTCTTATGAGACCCCAACTGGAGATTGGCAACCTTATTCACCACACAAAACCATTCCCACTCCTGCATTATAGTAAGAATCTGTGTTTTAAAATATCACAATCATCTGCAGCTAGATACTGAAGGCCGAACTAGACATTCGAAATGAAGAATTTCCAAGTCCCTTTACTCTCTCTTTCTTATAACATCTTTAATAATAATTCCCTTATGTATTGGCCATTTCTAGCTCTCCTATTGGCTGTGCAGTGCATTCCATCAGCCATTGGCCCATCAACCACCATGCAAGAGTAATCACATGCCATTGGCTGGGGGCTGGGTCAGCTCCTCTTCCCTGCCCACTGCTACCTCAGCCACTGTTCCCTGTCAGAATAACTGCCAAATGGCTGTCTCTCCTGACAAAGACAGTTCTCCAGCTTGGCTCAGGGGCTCTTGCTAGGCAACCAAGCTTGGTTCTGTCGATAAAATGTGTGTGGGGGGGGACCCTTTCAATGCCTATTTTGGCCTTTGGAGAAAACTAATTGGGGCCAGTCCTGACTAGGGTTGCCAACTCCGGGTTGGGAAATTCCCGGAGATTTTATGGTAGAGTCTACGGAAACCAGAGTTTAGGGAGGAGAACGGCCTCAACTGAACAGAATGCCATAAAGCTCACTCTCCAAAGCAGTTATTTTCTCCAGGGGGAGGGAGAGATCTGTTGTCTGGAGTTCAGTTGTGATACCAAGCAATACCAGTCAGTGTGGTGTAGCAGTTAGCACTTCAGAGCAGGATCTGCCAGACCCAGCTTCTTGCTGTGGAAGCTGACTTTCACCTTAACTTACCTCACAGGGTTGTTGTGCAGGTCAAAAGGGGAGAGGAGTATGATGTAAGCTGCTTTGGTCCCCATTACAGAGAAAGACTGTACTTTCCTCCTGGGGAACCATTGTTGCTAATCTCCAGGCGAGGACTGGAGATCCCTCAGAATTACAACTGTTCTCCAGATGGCAGAGATCAGTTCCCTTGGAGAAAATGGTGGACTCTGTGTCCTTATATCCTGCTGAGATGGTCTCCCTATGACAGCCAGTGTGACGTAGCAGTCAGGGCTTCAGAGCATGGTAGAGGCTTCCCAGGAGATGGAAAGCTGAAGTTAGAGGGGCAAATAAAGGTAGGCTGATGATTGGCTGGGAAGGCAATAGGGTTGCCAACTGCAGGTTGGAAAATTCATGGAGATTTGAGGGATGGAGCCTAGAGAGGGTGAAGTTTGAGGAGAGGTGGAACCTCAGACAGGTAGAGTGCCATACACTCCACCCTCCAAACCAGCCATTTCCTCTTCAAAATTACAATCACTCTTCAGGTAGCAGAGATCAGTTCCTCTGGAGAAAACAGCGGACTCTGTGTCATTATACCCTGCTGAAGTTGCACAAGCAAATTGACACTGAGTGCCCAAGGCCGGGACACTCTCCCAGAGCCTCTTTCTAGAGCTCGCTGTATTTATTTCCACAACGGGCCTTATTGTTGATTCTGAGAAAAAATTATGCCGAAGTCACAAAACATGGGGAAAGAGAAAGAAGTAAGAGACATGTGGCATCTAGTTTGACCCTCATGAGTGACAAAATTAGAGACAAAGTTTGAGTCCAGTGGCAAAGTTTAATTCTGGGTATAAGTTTTTATGTGCATGCACATTTCATGTTGGTCTTAGAGGTGCCACTGGCCTCAAACTTTGTTCTATTGCTTCAGACCACCATGGCTACCCACCTGAAAATTAGAGACAGGTTTTGTTCCTGTCTCTGCAGTAAATCCCAAGTTCCACAAGGTGGCACTCATTATCTTTAATAAAACCTGAGACAACACTTCACCTTGTAGAAGACAATTGTGAACGGAAAGCCTGTATACAAACCAGTTACAGTGACAGGCTAGGAAACCTAGGCTAGAGCTTAAGATTTATTTATTTATTGTACAGTCAGGACCAGACACCTCTGCTGTAGTAAGCTCTGTGTTTTTCTTTATGAAAGGTTTGTAGAACCACAGAAGAAGAGTAGGTTTTTATACTCTGCTTTTCTCTACCCTAAGGAGTCTCCACGCAGTTCACAATTGCATTCCATTGCTCTTCCCAGAACTACAATAGTCACCTTGTGAGGGAGGTGGGGCTGAGAGAGTTCTGAGAGAACTGTGATTGGCTCAAGGTCACCCAAGTGGCTGCATGTGGAGGAGGAGTTGGGAATCAGACCCGGTTCTCCCGATTAAAGTCTGCCGCTCTTAACCTCTACACCATGCTGGCTGTCATACTCAACTAAGTGACAGTTGATTTAGCAAATGGTTATGCAGAACTGATTTTCACCATGAATGTGCCATTATGTACAGCTAGCTGCTCCCCTAGACAGCCACCCATCGGTGTAAAGCAGTTCAAGTCTTGGCAGATTCAAATACAACATTTCTTGTGTGACTTCTCTTCTTTGAGGTTTAAGTCAGTATGACAGATATTATAATATAGTGGCCTGTTTATCAAATGGTTGGCTCTGGATTACCCAGCCAGAGACCTCAGAGTTGACATGATCCCCAGAGCTAAAGGAATGTGCTTTTTTCCTATATTGTTCCCACATACCAGATTATCTACGGTCATGCCCAGATGAAAAAACTAACAGACACAAAGACGTTTAAGGAATAACCATAACCTTCAATGATAGGAATATGATAGGCAATCACTGAGAAAATTATGTATTGTAAAGTATCTTATTTATCCATATAAAAGACTTTTATTCTACCCAATTTAGGAAGCAGTTTTAAACAGGTCTACTTAAAAGCACACCTCCTTTTATTCACTGGGTCCTACTTCCAGGAAAGTGTTCTTAAGATTGCACTGTTAGGCTTCCAAGATAGTTAGCAACAAAGGAAAATAGAAAATACATCAAAGAAAAGCAAACTCATCAATAGTGTATATCTAATAAATGAAGTACAAATAAATACATTTTGAACTGGGACCTAAAAACAACGGTGTAATGGACTGGCATTCCGAATGGCACCGCTGACAAGGTACTGCCTCCACCTGATCGTGCCTCTAAAAGTGGGGGGAGTTAGAGCAAGATCTCAACAGGAAATCTTAACATATGAGTAGATTAATAGAGGAATGTACGGGAAAAGTGCAAAGCTGTTGTTGGCTGGGTGTCACAAAATGCAGTAGTGGGGGACAGGGAAGCAGGCCCCATTAGTATATATGAGACTTTCAAAAAAAGGTGTGAGGAAAGTTATTGGTGGCCCAAATCTGGAGGAGACCCAAACCTGGAGCAGGCAAACAGGGTTCAGGTAACTGTAGGCTGCATTTTAGAGGCTCAGATCTTAGAAGTTAAGCAGGTTCGGCCCTGGTCAGTGTTTGGATGGGAGACCACCAAGGAAGTCCATGGGCGCTGTACAAAGGCAGGCAGTGGGAAACCACCTCTGAACGTCACTGGCCTTGAAAACCCTATGGGGTCAGCATACATTGGCTGCGACTTGATGGCACTTTCTACCACCAAGAATCCAGGTGGTTGTAGAGTGCCGCTTAAAAGGCAAAAAAGACTAACGTGTTTTATTTTTGTCACCAAAATGTCTAAGGGAAGTTTGCATCTTACATTCGCAACATGGCGAATGCTTTGCATCTCTCCACGGGACAGCTGTTGCATCAGGGAAGAACACTGTCGCCCTGAAAAGGCTTGTGGGACCGTCTCAGCTTGACAGTCACCACTCAAGTTAGAAAACTACGATATGTGAAATTGATTTCCCCCCCCTCATGCTGTCTGCACAAGAGGAGGACATCAGAATTAATTGGGCCTGAGGAAGATGTTTATCAAAATTTGTTAGGCTTTATAGAAAAGAATAAATTGCAGTTGGCACCCGCTTGAGGCTAGTTGTCTCTTTCCCTGTGATGTCTGACATGACAGTTTCACAGTATATGATGTGATGAGACCATTGGGCGTTTGCTTTAATTTTATTTTTGCCTTGTAATCTGATGCTTGAGCAGCACGACTCCAATTAATGCCACATTTTTTTTTTTATTGAGGTTATTACTTCTTATACCCCAGAGGCAAAACCATCACCTTTGATGTGTGCTGGAGATGTCATGCTATGAAACAGGGACAATGTGTTTCTACTTTACAGAACAGAATGTGGGCAGCAGCCACAACCCTCCAGTTCTGAATATGAGAAACAAGTTTACGTGGCCCTAGCTGCTTGCTTGCAGTCACTGCTGCCCACTGTATTCCTTGGGCCAGCTCTTATATGGTATTGCAGGTATTACACAGATTTGGTTTTTACTTTTGGATTTTGCATGGACCAGCTGTTTACAACTTTTCCCTCTACTTCAAGGATACTCAATTTCAGTCAAGGAAGAGAAGAAATTGTCAACAGAATAAAAGCAAACCTGGGAAAGACTTTACAACACACAAGGTAAAACCATCCAATTTGAATTTAATGGATTCTATCATCTGGTGCATTACCTGAAATAATCTTTAACCTACCAGGTGTTGCCTTTTGCTCTCAGCCTGCAAAAGAATGGTGTGACTCATTGGACATTTGAGAGGAACGTGGTTGAACTGCTGCAGGGGTCTGCATTTCCAGCATGTGGACAAAGAGCGGAGACCACCAAAATGACTCTTCCCAGAGAATTTGCTGTAAACTAACACCAGCAATAAATTTAAGCTTTGTGCCTGCCTGCATTTCATGGAAGATGCTTGTAAGGCCAGTCATAACATCACATCATGAAAAATCTGTTTCCCACCCCTCTGTCCTTTTAAAATTTCCTAACATCCAGCCTGACAAAGAGTTCTGATGAGTTTAAAGCTTGCCCAGTGTTTGGTGCCAATTTGGTTGGGCCTAATAAAAGGTATTAAATGGATTCTGTTCTTGTTTTTGTTTAATGGCAGTCTTTTTAAATACAAGTACTCTGAGGAAAGAGGCTTGTGGATCATAGATAACGGCAGAGTGAGCACTCCTCTGCTCCACACATCACAGCATGGTGCAGCGATTGCAATGTCAGACAATTTTATTTCCTTATTTAGATATTTGTACTTCATTTGTTCCTCAAGGTGGACCCAAAGCAGCTTACAACGTCATTCTCCTCTCCTCCATTTCATCCTCACAACTGTGTGAGGTACAATAGGCTGAGAGTGTATGACTGGCTCAAGGTCACCCAGTAAGCTTCCATTGGCAGCGTGGGGATTTGAACCTGGAGGTCTCCCAGCCCCTAGTCCAACATTCTCACCACACTGCTCCCCCGTAGCTCAGGTCAGGCATAATGCAAGGCCATGGTTTATTTTAACTGCACATTTCTGAAACCAAGATACAGCCCACAGATAAATCTTGGTATGCCTTGATAAATCTTGGCGACATTGATTTTTACTCTGGCCAGGTGTGTCTCTGTACCTGGGAAGTGAAGAAGAAGAAGAAGAAGAAGAAGAAGAAGAAGAAGAAGAAGAAGAAGAAGAAGAAGAAGAAGAAGAAGAAGAAGAAGAAGAAGAAGAAGAAGAAGAAGGAGTTTGGATTTATACCCCGCCCTTCACTGCCCAAAGGCGTCTCAGAGCGGCTTACAAACTCCTTTCCCTCCCCCTACCCACAACAGACACCCTGTGAGGTAGGTGGGGCTGAGAGAACTTCTGACAGAAACTGTCCTTGAGAGAACAGCTGTGCCAGAGCTTGTGACTGACCCAAGGTCACATCAGCAGCTGCAAGTGGAGGAGTGGGGAATCCAACCCGGTTCTCCCAGATAAGAGTCCACGCACTTAACCACTACACAAGAGTGATGCCAGGAAACAAACCAGCGTTAATCCAGGATATCTGTGTTTGTGTTATCACACAACATCACAGCTGAGACTCTGATTAAAATCACTGTTTTGTATTCTGGTTTTTCAAGCCCTAACTAACTGCATGGCTCACATCCAGACAATCACATTCAGTTGAATTAAACCATGGTTTCATATGATGTCTGAATGGAATCTATATCTTCCTAGAGATTTACAGTGGCATACTTAAGTCCAGGGCCATCATCGGTCCATGTTAGTGCAGGCTGTTTAATGTAGAGGAATTACTCTGTGAGGCTGTGGCAGAAGCAGCCAGAAGTTCCTTAAGCCAGTTATTTCATTACTAGGTTCCCCACACTGGTCTAAGCCCATCTTTTCACAGCCAGTTTGGTGCAGTGGTTAAGAGCGGCAGACTCTAATCTGGGAGAACTGGGTTTGATTCCCCACTCCTCCACATGCAGCTGCTGGTGTGACCTTGGGTCATTCACAAATTCTCTCAGAGTTATTCTCTCAAGAGATGTCCTCGAAAGATCTCTCGCCACCCCACCTACCTCACAGAGTGTCTGTTGTGGGGAGGGGAAGGGAATAGAGATTCTAAGCCGTTCTGAGACTTAGAGGGTGGGGTATAAATCCAATCTTTTCTTTTCTTCTTCTTAAAAGAGAAACCATGAGGGCCCTCTACTTACCTGTACAGAAAAGGTAAGAATCTATTTGTTTCAACAGACATTTTCCCTTCTACCAGAGCTAAGGAGAGCTTGACTGTGGAAGATGAAAGACGAACTGCTTAGAGCAGGAGGAGACCATTTTGAAGTGGGAACCTCTTTTCACATGTTTTCTGACAGGCAGGAGCCATTAAATGGTTCTTTGTCAGAAGGCCAAGGATAAAGAGCACACTTCATAGGTATACACAATATGTTCCTTCAGTTCACTGTATGCTGAATTCCCTTACCTCCAGGGGTGTCAATTATGCTGCTGGTAAAAGATAGATTCTTTTAAAGCCCATTGTGACAATACCTTTTATTGTAAAATGAAATGCTACAGTACAAACCAAACTGGGAGAGGGGGGGAGGAAGGAGTAGAATTCCCCCCACCTGGCAGATGGTCTTCTGAAGAGGAGGAGATGTGCAAGCTTATGCTATTAAACTTTTTGAGACTCAATGAAATCCAGCTGTTGCAGACCTGTGTATCCCACTTAGCGGTTGCAGGACATATTCTTTCAGTGCCGGTATTTTTGTTTTCTTTTAATCGCTGGGGCCTGAGATCATAAACGCCTCAGCGATTCAAATCTGAAGCATAGCCTCTTCCTAATTTGTTGTAATCAGCTGCAGTACAAAAAGGCCTGTTCCATAAGTCTTTGTACTTCTCGTTTGCTCCTGCCCCCACCAGACAACAGAAAATATTCCTGACCAAAAATAAACATCTGGTTTGAATTCACCATCAAACTGCAGTTACTTAAAGTGGCAAGTATCAAGCTAACCTCAAGTGTTTTATGTTTGAGTATGATTCTTCATGGCAGCAGAACTCTGGGAAGTGAAACACAAGTGTGCGAAGTAAGATTATTTTAGGTTAATGTTTGTGAAGGTATTCTTCTTTCCTTCCTATTTTTTTCTCAGCCCAATGTGTGTCACTGTTTCCTGGTTTCTACTCATTAAAAACGTATTATTCACTGGTGGATTCTGTGTATCCTAGAAGCACTTGGGATGCCCTGGACTGAAAAGAGCAAAATCTTATGCAACTCACTGGGATCTTAATCCTACAGCTAACTGCAGAAAAATCCACTGCTCCTCCAGTCCTTCTGCACAGCTGTGCAAAGACACAGCAGGCCATCCGCGCAACACAGAATTACAGAGAGGGCCGGATGTGGATTTATGATCAAAATCACATTAGTACAGAAATGAAAATGGAGAACTTGCTCAAAGGGTAACTACTGTTGAATAACACAAGAAGTTGAAGTCTAAGGATTTGTGACTTCATCCCAGGTTTTACTGATTCCCATTCTAAGGGAATATTAGGATGAAGAGTTTATACCACATACCAAAAATTGTATCTTTTTTTACCATACTCATTAATATGAGCTAATTTTACGTTACTAACAGGGATTAAAAATAAAAAAGTTAAGCTTCCAAAGCAAAAAGCCTAACGGCCATAGCTGAAGGGGAGACCTGATTTGTATCATGACTATGCCACATGGGGAATGGGGGCTTTAAACTGAGGCACCGATTTTCCTGGGGAGCCACCATTTGCCATGTCAGGGAAACTGCAGGGGGCAGTTTTAGCACTTGAAAGGGTGTGGAGGGGAACAAGTTCACCTGGTTCCACCATGCTGCAGGCCTCGTGGCATTTTAAAATGACTCAGCTCAGCTTTCAAATGGCATCAGCATCCATGGGTCAAACCCATGGATACTTACTGTAACATCAAGTTTGGTCCTAAAACGAGAAAGATATGCCATGAAATTTGTCTTAGAACTGCGACAGTAGGGGAGAAAAAAGGTGTCAATTGCATTATCCTTTTTCTTTGAAAGCACTAAGGAAGGCAATATTCTCAACAAATTAAAAATCTTCATATCACACACCCACAGCTGTTGTTGTTAAGTCGCACAGTCGAGTCCAACTCTTTACAGTCCCATGGACCACATCACACCAGGCCCTCCCGTCCTTTGCCACCCTCCTGAGCCTGCTCAACTCCATGCCTTTTACATCAATAATACTGCCTAAACATGGTGCCAAACTGGGAAAAGGGCACAATAAGAAAGAATATCAGTCAAGTAGGGATGCCAGCCTCCAGGTGCGACCTGGGGATCCCCTGGAATTACAGCTCATCTCCAGACTACAGACATCAGTTCCTCTGGAGAAAATGGATGCTCTCGAGGCTGGACTCTATGGCACTGTACCCCATTGAGGTTCCTGCCCTCCCCAGGCTCCATTCCCAAATCTCCTGGAGTTTTCCAACCTGGATCTGTCACCTGTACTCCTCCATCCCCTGCTGGTGGCCAGAGGGGACCTGGCAACCCTAACAGTTGAAAGATGCATTGTAGAAAAATTCTGGAATACCCCATTACCTTCTCTCAAAGTAGTGGATGAGGAAAGTATGTGTTCTTCCCTTCACTAAACATTTGTTTTTATTCCCAAACCATGTTTAATATACTGTTTTGCTTCCAGAAGCCAAAAAAAGAAATATCCAGAGGAAAAACTGGAACTTGGTAAATGGAATATTATTGTCAAGTATTTTCCCACTATATGGATCCAAGGCAAAGCCCTACTTCAAAAATCACTTTTAGCCTCGAACATGATAAGCACTGATTCGAAGCGTATGTGTTCCTTAACCGCACAAATGTTCATTCACAGGAATAAAAAGCAGATGTTTCCTTTTGTTAACCTTGTTTTCCATGTGATGTATCCAAGATACCATAAATCTAGCTGAATCAGAGACCCGGTCTTTCCCGAGACTAATTAATTTCTCAAACAGTATCATGAATAATAACACTGTATCCTCTGTAACACAATAACAAAACCCAAAACTGGATTGCTTCATCAAATGCCTGTCTTTAAAAAGTCCCATCCCTCCCTATAGCAAAAATATAATTTCTTCAAATAACCAATGTAATGGTTGCTTGTCTATTAGGAGGGCTGTGAAAAGGGCCATTTGCAGATAAGGTAGAGGTGTACAATTATGCAGAAAAATATTAGTTTGTAAATAATCTGAGGAAGACCATCCATGTTCTAGGTAGCAGCTGAGGAGCTGTTAAAGGAGGGGAAATCAGGCCTGTAGCTACACTGGGGCATTTGGGGGTCTGGTCCCCTGACTTCCTGCCAAGGCCCCCTGACTTCCCATCCAGCCCCCAGCCCCCTCGGCTCTCTGGGACACCTGGACAACTCCCAACTCCCTGGGACACCTGGAGGACTCCCCACTGCCTCTCCTTCCCCAAGAATGGCTTGCTTCCCTGTGTAGGCAAGCAGCGTGCGAACACCACAAAACTCAGTTTTTAAAAATTTATTTTTATTTTATTTTTTATTTTGTGATGTCAGTGCCCCCTGACTTATTTAAAGGTCCCCTGAGTGACAAAATCCTGGCTCCAGGCCTGGGGGGAATGGACCTATGGGCGATAGATCTATGGGGACATGTAGGCCTGTAGGCCTGCTGAACTTCTGAAAGGAGGAGGAGCTCTTGGACACTTGGAAATCTTCCAAAGATTTATTCTCCCTGAAATGCTGTATGGGCCCCCATATGCACTGCTCCCCCTAAGCTGTGCGCGTGAGTGGCTGCTCAGTAGCACAGGAAGCCCCACACAGCAGCAGTCTGGAGCCACGCAGGGTCTTGCACTGCCTGTTGCCCATTTTAAAATTACAGCTGTCACATTCTGCTCACAATGTGAACTGCTCCACTCGGGGGTGGGGGGTTTAGAGGGAACATTGATTGTGAGTATATTATGTTTTGTATTTCTGTGGACTGAACTAAAGCTATTTTACCAAGCTTGCTTGGTACCACACCATCTATCTAGTATTCCCTCAAGTATATTGTATACATTTCACATCCATTCAGGTGCTGGGTGCTCATCCCTCCAGTCTCCGGTAGGCATCAATAAACTTTAATAGGCTGCTTTCTTTCTCCAGCCGTTTCTTCCTCTCAGCAGTTGGAACCAACAGACCTAAACGTGCTGGATCGTGGTGGGGGAGGGGACTATACTCAGAGTTACCAGAATTCTGCACATGGCATCTATGAGTGCACATGTTTCCCAGTCTTCCATAAATATGCACACACAGAAACCTACTTCTTAACATAGGTACTGGTGCAAAAGCAGGTGGAAGGGTCTACTCATATTCTTCTGTGTTGATTCAGATTGGAATACGTGAAGCCCATGGGCTCAGATAAGTTTGTGAACTTGTGACATTTTCTCACATAAGATTTTCTTGCTATTAGTTATAGAAGAAATATGGCTGGATTAATTATACTAAGTACATGGTATTTACATAATTCTGATAAGTGTTTTGATAAAAAGGGAGTTGATATCACAATTCTGAGATTGATGGAACCAGCCTCCTGTGTCTCACCAACTTGAGCAAAAACCAAAGAAATCACATGGAGCTCTCTAGAAAAGAACCAGTGATATTGCCCAGGGACCTTTGTGTTATCACAGTTTCTAAAATTAGTGGTACAAACTATGGACACTTGGTTTAAAAGATAACTTCCCAAGTTCTTAATCAACTTTTAGCTGTTAAATAACTTATGGAAGAGTTTGACCGCATCTATTTTGTGGGAAAGACAAGGAAATGTGAGAAAATATTTTGAGGGTTGTGGCTACAGCATCTTATTTGCATGCAAGTCTCCATTTTTTTTAAAGCATCAGATAGTGGATAATGTGAGAAGCCTCTGCTTGAGACCTTGCAAAGCAGCTGCTAGTCAGAGCAGACGATAGTGACCTTGGTAGACAAACAATGTGACTCAATAGAAGGCAGCTTGGTGTGCTCTACTATGGACAAAACCATACAGATCTAACTGGGTGAGTTTGCAAACTTGACTTGGTGCCAAACTAACTGGAACCCAACCCAAGAAGAACCTACAAACAAAAATTAGCCCTGAGGACCATAGCTGTACTACAGCATGACAGGGCAGCAAAGGTGAGCTTTGCTGTTGCAAGGACATTTAAAACCCCAGTAGCATGGTCCATGTGACTTTTGTGGTGTAGCATCACAGAGCAAAGAAAAGCTGTTTGCTTCTTTGTGCTTGAGCAGGCATTGGGGGGGGAGTGGGCTGGAACCAGTGAAGGACAATTTGTCAACCTTTCCCTGTTCCTGCTGCAGATCGATTTCTCCCACCCTATGCTATCCCTCAAGAGCAGCACTTCGGAGAACATTTGGGGCTGTGGCAGAAGGCGAAAAGTTCATCCTCCGGCTGACAAAAATCCCTCCGATGGTGGAAATTTCCAGTGGATCCAATCCTATGTGGTGTCCTTGACTAAGGACTGGTAAAGAACCCCTGAGATAGACACCAATGAAACGAGAGTCACAGACATAATGGCTAGATTCCAGGAGCACCTTAGAGACCAGCAAGAGTTTCAGGGCAGAAGCTTCGCAGAGTCCAGGCTCCCTTCGTCAGACAGATTGGTTGGTCAGTTGTGGACTTGTGGTGTTTCCGTAATGCAAGGGATATTTGCTAGACATGCCCAGAATGTCAAGCTAGGTATCAAGGGTAAATTTGGCCTTATTTGTTTATGTTTCAATGGCTACTTTATAAGTTAGTTTAATTTGGAAGAGAAACAGCTGCAATGCGTTTGCAGCTCCTCCTTTGTTAGTCTAATGTGTTCAATAAGTATCTAACAAGCATTTGTGGGAAGCAACAGCTGCCCTTTCTCCAAAACAGCCTCTTGTATTAATTCTGTGGGATGTTTACAAGACCAGATAAAATATTGTTCACGGAACAGCCGGGGCTCGTCCTGCCTGGGGGAGCATTTCTGAAGACACCCATAACGTGGCCTGTGTCAGCACAGTATAACCTTAAGCGTAACCTGATGAATCAGAGAGGCAAGTCATCTCTGGCAGTGGCAAATTAGCAAGAGGCAGCAATGGAATGAACTTGATAAGCCAGAGAAATCCCTCGGGTCTTACACTTGCGCACAATACATGAGCTCACACCCCTTTGTACTCTGCAGTTCATCAGGCTCCCAAAAGTACTTTTAGCTGTTAAATAATCCATCCTTCCACTCAGCTTTCATGCTCGCAACAGCTAGGTCTTGCTTTGTAAACTAAAGGCTTTGGGGGCCTCTTTTCTCTCTCAGGGAGGGGCCTTGGCTCAGTGGTAAAGCGTCTGGGGTCGCAGGTTCAGTCCCTGGCATCTCCACTTAGAAAAAAAGAATCAGGTCACAGGTGATGAGAAAGGCCTCTGCCCAAGGCCCTGGAGAACCTTGCTGGATTAATGGTTTTGTTCACTATAAAATAGCCTCTACGTTTTCATATAATGCTGTGGATGGCATGCCATATGAGCCAGTCAAGTCTGCAGTGACTTGACTGCACTGACAGGAGTAGGTTTCTTTCTGGATGCAGAGCTCATTTGGAAACTGGATTTTGCAGAGCATATAACCTGCAGTCTGCAGTGCAACACAAATCAGATGTGCCAGAGCCACACAGCAGAGCAGTCAGGGTGCTTGTCAGGGGTCCAACTTCAAATTCAAACTCGGCCATACACTTGCTGGTTGGGTAGCATTGGGTAAGTTATTGTCTCTTAGCCACTATTCCCATTTCTAAAATACACCCTTTCTTCATTCATCTGTAATAACAATGACATTTGCGAGGATGAAAAGATTGTGATTTGTACAGCAGTGTGAACACAAACAATCCTATATAAATGCTTAAAAAAATGTGGACTAGACTCCCCAGTTCTGACATGTACATGCTGACCAACCACCAAGCATTACTCTTTAGGCACCATCACTGCAATGTCTGAAAGACTCTGGTAAATAATCCATTCATTTTAATAACTGTGCCATTAACTGTGTATTAAGAATGCCACAAGAACACTTTCATCTGTTTACACTATAGCGTATTATACAACCAAACCGCTGTGAATCTTATATTGCCTGCCTTCTTGAAACATTATTCAGATTATGGCTGCACTTTCCAGTGGCTGGTTCCCACATTACACAGCTGGAATGGAATTTCTGTGTGTAGCACACATCTGTCAAAAGAGCCTGAGCTCATTGCTATGCACATGGGAGGGGAGGGGCTTTTCCAAAGTTTTGGAGAACTGGATCCTACTACCCTGACATTCCTTCCCCCCTCCCTGTTGTCAATATGGAGCAGACAGCTTCCACTGTTCTAGTGCTGTCAACAGCCAAGACCAACTTCCCGGTTAGGCAGCATTCAAGACAACATATATGTTATAGTTTCAAAACAGCTAATCAGCTTCCCAGCTCACTAGAAAACGTCTTAATGAATGTATCTGCTGGAGAGTTTCAAGACTGCAAAAACCTTTGGGCTCACCTGGCACATAAAAGCAGATGGACATGAAAATGAAGAGCATTTCCCTGCATGAGATGTATAAAATCCATTTGTATTCTATCTCGCATTAACAATATTCACACAGAGCACAAGACACACAGAGAAAAGGTAAGTTATGCTTTATAGTGTCAGATGTGAAAATGGTCAAAGATATCTGCATGAAAGAATCCACACATGAAGAGAAAATGGGTGGATCTGAGCACCAGTGATGTCCATTAGCATATAATTCTTTCCCCTGTTTACTGGGCTGTCATTGTGCACCAGGAAACAGACCAGCATCGGTTTCCAGGGCTGGTATGGAACACATCAAGCATATGGAGTCTGACACGAATCCAAGTATCATAGGTTCAAGAATCATGGAATGTGTACAAAAATCTAATAAAAACTTTTCAGGATTGCTCCAAATATAAAATGAATATTTGTGTAAGAGCTAAAGCAGCACTGGGGGGGGGTGTTATATTAAGAAAAGTGTCATATTCTTGCAAACCCTAAGGCTATGCCAATTTCATTTCCTTGGAGAAGTGATCGCCAGAGGTACAATCCGGCAGCAAGTTCCACTGTGCAAAAGTCACTGAAAGAAACAGATGTTCAGGGTCACAAAGGACACATTTCTCATGTATTTCTGAAGAATTCACTCTTGAAAACTTCTCAGTGGATTGTGACCCAATGAATTATCTGAAAATGATGTCTGGTGACATCACAGCTCAACAAGCTGAAAAATCAAAAACTAATGTCTAATATAAATTTGAGTAATTTCAAATGAAAGCACATATAAGGCTTCTAATGTGAATCAAATTAAATGTAAGCACATATATGCATTCTAATGTGAGTCCTTTAGAACAATGTATTTATAACACAATAGATTGGCTGACTTTCTTCATATTAAAAATAACCTTCCAGACCAAATAAAATACATTCCAAGAGGGGTTGTCTAATTGGGGATGTCTGAAAATGTTTCAAATGTTTGAACTATGTTCTGATAGTTATTTTCAGAAATGATATATTCATGTTATCTACCAAACATACTCCTTTCTTCGTTGTGAACTTACTGATTAACTTCCGAACAGATATCATGAAAGCTTTTTTTAAAAAAAGCAAAGTTGTACAAGTACCAAAAAGTATTTATTCAAGACCAATGTAAAAATAATTCATTCTAAACAAATTGTAACAAACTTTGGTTAGTTTTCCTAGTGGTGTCTCCAATTTAGCCTCACAAAATAAAAACTGGTTTACATTAAACTTTTGCATATTTATAGGAACACACATTAAAACATCTCACATTCATTGGAGTTTAAAAAGACAAAACCTGCTTGGTATAAAATGCACCACTCTCTGTTTTTTAAAAAAACTATGAACAAACTAACATTCATTTTCAAGGAAACCCTTGGGGAAAATGCTTTATTAAAAGTCTGGGAGTCAAAATAGGTTTTGAATTTTAAATGTCAGTGTCTAATGTTGTAAGTTCAAGAATAATCCTACTACTGTGTTATAGTAGTAAGTTCGGTTCACATTATATGATAACAGTGAGGCAAACCTGGCTGTTATTAACAAAGTCAAATCTATGAAAGGGAGTATCTGAAATTTCACTGGCTTTAGATACAATACTGTGAATCAGGCACTAGGGGGTAAATTCTATAGCCTCTTAGGTCCCCTTTAGACATGACTGTAACTCTTGAGAGCGCTACTGAGCATTGCTGGAGGGGAGCTACAGAATGTAGAACACTACAATGAACATGGAAAATTGCCTGATGATGAGTCAGTCCCTGGTCTCCCTAGTTCAGAACTGTCTATTCCACCTGGCAGCTGCTCACTTGGGACTGGAAGAGAAAGGGCTTCCCCAACACTCTGAGATTCTTTAACTGGAGCTGTCAGAGATTGGAATCTGGGACTTTCTGCAGACTAAATATGTGCTCTTCCTCAGCCTTTTCCCAACCTTTGGCTTCTGCCTTGTTCCAAATGTATTCCATGTATGCACAACAATGCACAACAATGCCAATATTGGCAGCAGCAATATGCATGGACTTCATATGATTGTGGACTTTGTATGATTGGGCAGCACACATCACTACGTCCACCACTATGGAAAACAGTTCTGCTGTGATGTTCACAAGTGAATTAAAACCTAACCAGATCATAGCCCTGGGAAACAGGAGCCCTACCTGTGACCTGGTATTCATTAATGGGAACAGCACTTAAAATGGTGCAATACCACAGGTAAAGACAACACGAAAGGCACAGAAACCAGTTCAGCTGGGAACATACATAGCACCATTTTTTTCATCTCAGAGTCTATCTTGGTTCATTTCCTGTTCAAGAATAATTATTATTAGCAACAGAGTTAAATCTAGGGGCAGAGAGTATAATGAAAGAAATAACATTTCGCAGTGTGGAAAACGATGGGACAACTGAGAAAATGAACCCACACAAGGACTTTTTAAATTCTGCTGTTTGCCAGTGAACAAGAATCAGTGCCCATCCGACATCTGGAAAGAATAGTGGTGGAATCCCATGGTAGTTAAGTTTGGTCCCTAAGTAGCAACCACTTAAGTAATAGAAAACTTCCTTAGCTGCTGTGTCTGAGCATATTCTGTCCTAGAGCCATCCCCCATTTCTCAGGTGAACCACCATTTTTCTCCAATAGTGGCCCTTCAGCCAAGTATGGACTACAGTTCCCAGAAGATCTTCCTAAACCATGATTTCAATATGCAGCAGATTCCAGCATAACAGATTCCTGCAAGCTGTAGTTCTCTGCAGGCCACCCCTCTCAGTCTGCAAACCGCTGCAAGAGGTGATCCTCTCCACGGCGGGCGCTGCTGTTACCCCCACCGACAGCACTGTCCAGGAAGCGCTCACAGGGAAACTCAATGAGGTCAGCCTCACTTAAGGCACACACAGTGCTGCGGGGAGGACGGTGGGACTGGAAGCCAGAGAAGTCTGCAGAAACACCAGTGCCCATGGAGCGCAAGGGCCGACGGGTGGAGTACATCTGCCTAACGTGTACCGGCGACGCTGCCTTCCTATGACGGCACCCGAGCACCTTCTTCCGCACCAGGCGGGAGGCCCAGGCCGCTAGGGCCAGAAAGAGCAACAGCGCATTCACTGCCAGCAGCACCAGGGTGAGAAACTGCTGGTCTGGGCCTCGGGCCCCACCCGCCACAGCAGCTGCCGCTCCCGCATCCTCTTCAGGCAAAGTGACCAGCCCCGCACAATGGTCCCGCGGTGCTACTGGGCAGACACGGCCCCCAATGATGCCCTCCACGCAGACCAAGTAAGGGGTATCAGGCCGCAGCTCCTGGAGCATGGCTGTCGGTTCGCTCCATTCAGGGAGATAAACAAAACGCTGGAACTTGACAGCAGCCCCGAAGCGGTCAAAAAGGATTCTGAAGCGCACGGGCCCCAGCAACCGAGGGCTACGATGTGGGCGGACCCCCCAGCGCACAGTCACTGCACTGGTGCTCACTGACTCCACTGACAGGTTGTACAGAAAGAGCTTGTTAAAATCACAGGGGTCAGTGACCAGTGGAGGGACAGCAGACACTGAAGAGACCAAGTGGTGTTTCCCTGCCCGCCTGGGCCAAGCGCCACCAGGCAGAGGAGGGGGCCTGGTGCTGAGCAGCAAGCTGGATGTTGAGATGGTAGGGCTAGTGTCAGTCCCCCAGCCACCCCTTTCCGGCAGGAGGGCTGACGTCTTCTGAGAACCAACCAGCTGCACGGTGGAGGCAGAGGGCAAAGAGCTCAGCCCCTCCGGCACCAAGCCTGGGCTGTAGCTGGCGTTGACTTGAGGGGGAGGGAATGGGGATGGGGAAGGAGAGGCCGCCGCTTCAGAACAAGAGCCATTGGGAGGAGGTAGGAGCTGGGAATCCTCCAGATAATCGAGATATTTCCCAGCCAGGGCAAGCGGCCTGCGGCACTGCACAAAGACGGTCAGGAGCCGTCCCTGGGAATGCCAGGAGCCCAGCCAGCGCTTCAGGCCTCGCAGGCGGCAATCACAGCTCCAGGAATTCCCATCAAGTTCCAATCGGTAGAGAGCTGGGCTGGAGGCAAAAAGGTCCCCAGACACTACGGCCAGGGCGTTTTCCTGCAGGCTGAGCTCCCGCAGCTTGTGCAGGTGGCCAAAGGCGGCAGGGTGAAGACTAAGAAGCAAGTTGTGGCTCAAGTCGAGTACTTCCAGGCTATGCAAGGGGTGCAGCAACGTGGCAGGGAGCTGGCTCAGCAAGTTGCCTTCCAAACGCAACTCCTTGAGGGCCCCCAGCCCTGTGAAGGCCTCTGGCGCCAACCCAGCCAGGCGGTTCCCACTCAGGGACAGCTTGGTCAAATTGGGCAAGTGTTGGAAAAGCCCTTTTGCCAACTGCTGTATGTTGTTGCCTGAGAGAAGAAGGGTGCTGAGCAAGCGCATAGGCCGGAATGTATCCGGGTGGCGCAACGAATTCTGCTGGTTGCCCGACATGTCCAGGAATCGCAGTTTGCCCAGTCCTGCAAAAGCGTTGCGGCCCAGCCAGCGAATGTGGTTGGCCTCCAGGTGCAAGTAGACCAAGTTGGCCATCCCCGCAAAGGTGGCATCACCCAGTGAGGCCAAGGCGTTGCCATCCAGGCGCAGTTTGACCAGACTGACCAGGCCAGCAAAAGAAGCGGTGCTGAGGTAACTAATCTCGTTGGCATTGACATAGAGGATGCGCAGCTTGGCCAGGGGGCGGAGCGTGCCCGGGGCCAAGGCTGCCAGCAGGTTGTTGCCCAGGTAGAGCTCCTCCAGGCGCGCCAGGCGCTCGAAGGCCTTTTGGTGGAGTGTGCGGATGCGGTTGTACTGCAAGTCCAGGCGCTGCAGCGCCACCAGGCGGTGGAAGTCGAAGGCGGAGATGTTGGCGATGAAGTTCCCGCCGAGGCTGTAGGTGAGGATGTCGTGCGGCTCCAGGGCCTTGGGCACGGCCCGCAGCCCGCGGTTGGTGCAGAGGAGGTGCTGCTGCTGCTGGCAGTCGCATGGCTCCGGGCAAAGGGGCGCCGCCGGCGGCACGAGCACAGCCAGGGAGCAGCAGCCAAGGAGCAGCAGCTGCATCAGGCGGACCAGGCGCGCCATCCCTCCCGGGCGAGCGGCGGGCTGCTTCCCCGGCTCCAGCCGCGTCTCTCCGGCATCCCCCTCTCCTGCGCAGCGGCTGCGGATCGGGCTCTTCCTCTGGCTTTGGGGGCCGCGCTGCCTGCCCGGGCGCAGCTCGGCCGCTGCTGCAAACAGCAAGACCCTGGAGACGGACGACTCCGGAGTCCGGAGCAAATCCTCGGCGGCTGGCGTGGCGACCTCCCTTGCTCGCCTCCCTTTTCGACCCCCGGCGAGGATCGGTTCACGGGTGTCCGCCGGAGCCCCAGCTGGGTGGCGGCTTCATCGCTGGCCTCGGACTGTCTGCAGCGTAGGCTGGGAAAGCCGCCGGCGAGCTGCTCTCGCTCTCTGCAACCCTCCTGCTGGGCTGCCGCGGCGGCGGCGGCGGCGGCTGCTGCTGCTGCTGCTGCTGCTGCTGCTGCTGACTGTGCCCGGGCTGCTCTCTGGACCTGGCGGGGGAGGCGGCTGGGGACAGACAAGCCGAGCGGAAACTCGCACTTCCCACACTTCGCCCCCGGGGACACGCTGGAAGATCGGGTGGAAGGAGGGGAGGGGGAGAGGAAGGAGAGAGGACAGTCTAGAGCGGGCGGCTTGGAGGAGACAGCCGGACCGGAGACGGGGGGTGCAATTCGGTAGATGGAGGGGGTTTTGTTTTGGCTGGGCGCGGGGTATCCAAGCAGCAGGGGCGCGAAGTGGGAGACTCAAAATTAGAAACGTCGCTGTCTGGGAAGGGGGAGGGAGAGAGGAGATAGAAACACGTGGGCTGCAGATAAAGCCCTCGACGGTTTCAGTTGCTGGCGCAGAAACCAGCAACAAGCCAGCCTCGCCCTCCTAGAGAAGCCGGCCAGAAAGTCGTGGTCACGGTTTGCCACAGATTAAAAGGTCCGTGTACGAACCTCTGGTGTGGACACCAAAGGAGAAATCTGTCGGGAAAGTTCCGCACTTCAGTCGTCCTTTCCTTCAACATGTGCATCGTGAATTCAAAAGAATTTTAGCAGTTTTTTTAAACACACCCATTCCAAATTAAGAAGCCAGCATGACATTTAGTTCTCTAGTAGCAGTGCATTTTTGCCCCCCTCTGCTTCCGAGGCATTCCGGATAGCCTATACGATTCCTTTCCCCATTTTATAATCACAACAATCCCTTAAAGAAGATTAGGCTGAATAAGGCTCATGAGAGAGTGAGGATTTGAACACAGAACTCCCTCTAGCACTAATGAATATAGCACTTTGGGGCTGGAGACTGCATCATAAAATTAAAGATGCCCACATCTCCAAGAGAAACAGAATGACCTAGCCCATTAAATATAACTTATTAAATTCTCCCAGATCTATTCTGGAAGGCCCACAACTAATATGTGCACGGCCCTGCTTAGCACTGTTCAGGTGCTTTCTTAGATCTATCATATCCTGATACAGAATATGTTTATTTTATTTACTTCATTTATGCCAGGCCTTTTCCCCCAATGGGGATCCAAAGCCGCACCCATCTGCCTCTCTAGATGGAGATAACTTAGGTAAAGGTAAAGGTTTCCCTTGCTCGAAAGCCAGTCAAATCCGACTCGAGGGTTGTGGTGCTCATCTTCATTTCAAGGCCAAAGAGCCAGCACTGTCTGAAGACGTTTCCATGATCATGTGGCCGGCATGACTAAACACCAAGGTGCACGGAACACTGTTACCTTCCCACCAAAGTGGTACCTATTTATCTACTTGCAGTTTCTTGCTTTTGAACTACTAGGTTGGCAGGAGCTGGAACTAGAGATGGGAGCTCACTCTGTCACACGGCCACTCGGGTCTTGAACTGCTGAACTCCTGACCTTCTACAGTCTGCAGTTCAGTGTCTTAACCACTTGAGCCACCGCAGCTCCTGGAGATAGCTTACAACAGGATAAATAACAGTAAATTGGGAGGGGGCACAATAAGACTGTGCGACTGAACAACAACAACACAATAAGGCAGAAAAAGAAAAAGAAACTTGGAGATTAAAAACATTAAAATAGTATTGGATTAAAAATTGGGCTAAAAATCTGATTCCCCCTTCCAACCCCCCCCCCCCGTAGAATAAGACCTTTTAATAGCAAAAAAAAAAAAAAAGTATAATATCCAGAATGGTTAATAAAACCATATGGGTCAGGGGAACCATCTAAAATGTAAGGGAAAAGAAGAATTTTGCCTGGCACCTAAATGTCTGTAAATTTGGCACCAGGAAAGCTCTTATGAGAAGGAAATTCCTGGACCTGGGTGCCACTACTGAAAAGGCCCTGTCTCTAGTTCTTACTTCCTAGCCTCTGGTAGTGGGGGTGGGGTGCAGAACAGGGTCCCTTAATTGGTAGGGACATATGTAGGAGAGAGTCATTTTGAAATCCTCTAGGCCCAGACTGTGTAGAGCTTTATAAGTAACAACCAGCAATTTCAATTGTGCTTGGAATCAACTCAGGAACCAGTGAAAATTTGTTAGAATTGGCAAGCTAGGATCTCTATAACTTGGACTTGCTTGCAGCCTAGCTGCTGTGTTTTGAACCAGCAGAAGCTTCTGGACAGTCTTCATAGATTTCCCCATACAGAGCACAATGATCCAACCTGGATATAATCAGAGCATACTTAACTATAGCCAAATCATGCCTCTCAAGGAAGAGCTGCAGCTGGGGGAATCGGGTTTTTCAAAGCTCGCCTCCCACACTCTGAAAATGGCCTCCACAAAATACAGCTATCTACCCACTGTGTGTGTTCCTCGGGAATCCACTGTAGGCTTCTACTACAGTGCAGAAGTAAGCGAGGAAACTTACATGTAAAGACGGTTGGGATTGGGAGTGCATGAATGTTTTCCAGATCCCCCTTCAGTCGCTTAAGGGGTCATCCTACTTACCTACCTATTCTCTCACAGAGTCTTGCTAATACTGTGTGCAAATTAGATAAAGCAATTATGGTAATACATGGCTATGGAGGGGGAAATGAAGTCATATGCTAGAAAATGATCCGGAGTGGGGTTTTATTTTTTTACATATCTCAGTAAAGTTGCTGGATTGCCTGGCCAATTCCTGTACCCAAGAGGAGATGGGGAAGAAAATTCCCGTCATATCTTGAATCTAGAAAAGACAATCCTCAGTGCACATGTAACATTCTCACAAATATTACATTACAGAAGATGATTGATCATATAAACATCTGGCTCATGGTTCAGGCTCAGGTTGGAGATGGGAAGGCCACAGGGAAAACAAGCAATTAGGAGATGACTGCAGGCGTAGGAAAGCAATCAGAACTCCCCTTGTGTTGTTGGACATGAATGAACACACGTGGACACATGATGCTGCATTCTATGGAGTCAGGCCACTGGCTTTCAAGGTTCATGTTATCTGCTCTGACTGGCAGGATCTCAGGTCTTGTATATCTCCTACTACCCGATCTTTTTAACTGAAGACAGCATGGATCTAACCTGGGACCTTCATGCAAAGCAGAGTCAATGCCTGCCCTCTTGCCCAATTCTGATAGGGAAGAAGGAACTGAATGGCCAGGGCAATCCATAATGGAATGTTTTGGTTCTGGCTTTTGCAGTTATGATGAACCTTCTGGGCACTGATCAGCAGGCTTCCCTTGGCTCTTCCCAAGCCACAACCCAGCCCAGAATTAGGCATGCTGAAGCCCTGCAATAAGCCCTGTTTTCTGGGTTGAATTGTGGCTTCAAAATGTTAAGGGCCGCCCAAGCAGAAAATATTACAAGTCCAAAGAAAGGGTGCGTTCAGACGCGCCGTTTGAGCTGTTTTCGGCACGGCTCAGAAACGGCTTTTACCTGCGCGTTCACACGCCCAACATCTGCCCACCATCCCCAGCCGTCGCTTTCTGGAGCAAACCCTCTGTAAACTGGAGTATTTTGACACCACTTACCCAAGTGGTGTTTTCCTGATTCTCCGTTTCAAGCCGCACTTTTCGCTATCTGATTGCTCCACTTCTGGGTGCTTCAACCCCCCTCCCCTCTGGGAAGCTGCCTCCGGCTTCCGGTTTTAGTCCGCCATTTTTTTTTCCTTAGCGGTGTGCGCTTGAGCGGAGCTCCGCACTTAAATTAAATAAAGAAAAGCTTCACTGGTGCCTAGTTTAGGCATTTAGATGAGTCCGGGATCTCGGGGAGGCCATTTTCAGGGAGAAAATGTAAAAAGGAGTCTTCATTTAAACTTTAAAGGGACCGGTTGAGATCGCTCTTCTGCGCACGAGCCAAACTTTCTGTTCGGGAGAGGGCTGCCTGTGCGCATGCTCAAAGGAGAGGGGGGGAAAACCCCACCTGCAGGAGGATGGCGGGGAGCTCTGAAGGAGGAGGCATGTGATCGCGATTCTCCAGTTTAAAAAAAAACACGCATCGTGCCGGAGCAGTTTAAACCGCTCCAGCACGCTGTCTAAACGCACCCAAAGAGTGCACATGACAGAATATTTGTATCTGAACTCTTCCTCACTTGGGCTTGATTCTGACAATCATCACTTTCCTGTCCTTATAGAAAACAGTGGGCTGAGTGTGTGCGCTGAGTCCCCAAAGATTTGTTACAGCTCCCCCAATAAGTCACACACGCATGCACACACAGAGTATCCCATAAGGAGACTTAGTGTATTTCAGATTCATACAATTTCCTTTACGTTACTCAGCTTATCTCTACAGCGGTCCTGCAGTGGGCCTGTGTGCAGGGGCTGCTACCTAGTGAGTTCATGGCTGAAATAAGAGTTGAACATGTTGAGATTTGCCAGGTCACATTCTTAGCTACTCTCATATACCAATTATTCAGTTCTCTCTCCCACATACCTCTGTGTCCTTATGCCCCCCAACCCCAAGCTCCCATTTTACTGTACTGGTCAGCAGTGGGCTCATTCCCAATTTTATTTCCACTCATTAAAAATTGCTAGGGCCACACCATATCCTATTGATGCATTTAACAAATAGCTGTCGCTATTGCACATGTCCATAGATCTATATTGTTATAAGGGTAGCATATAGGCTGTGGGCTTTTCTCAACATCCTGAGGTCTGGAGTTCGTGGAGTTTCTAAAAAAATTAACATGGCTGATGAATGTTTAAAGCATTGGGCAAAGGACTGTTATTTTCTTTGCTGTTAAGTATAATGACACTCAGCACCAAAGCCAGTTAGACTGAGCCCACATTGGAAGGGCAGGATATAAATCCAATAAATAAATAAATAAATAAATATAAAGTTGCCTAATTTGAGCAATTTGTTCCCTGATAACATAAAATGGCACACTCCCCCCACCCAAATTTATGACTCACTTGTGGAAGTAATCTATATGCCATCTGTAATTCATGTTGGTTAAGTAACATTGCAGATAAGGTATTTTGTGTCAGAATCATTTGCTTTCATTTAAGAAAGGAATGCTGCTGGAGACCTTCAGTTCTTCTTCAGGCAGAGAGGATGGATCCCGGGCCTATAGTAAATGTTGTGCTGACTCTGCTTAGACAGATGTTTAATAACTATCCAGATCTTTTCCCAAGGGAATGGTAGACAACAGAACATGCTCTGACAGTTGCAAAGATCTTTTAACGGTAAATATCTGAGTCAAGGTTGTGTGTAAGGCACACATCTGTGGTTTTTATTTTCAAAATGCAAAGTACTGGTCTACTTCTTGCATATGGCTACCAGAATCCATAGATAAGGATGAACACACCCAGTGGCATCTGAAGATGGGTCTAGCCCATTACATGGGGCCATCGAAATGTAGGTAGATGAAATGTGCATTGAACTTTTCATCAGAACACCAGGTCAACATTAAAATACGGGTGCTGATTTGCAGACCGGGATCTCCATTTGCTGTGCATGTACAAAACCTGCATGTGTACATGTTGGATTTGGGCAAGTGAATTTTGATTTAAATTACAGTCCTCAGTTGTTGATTTATTTATTTATGTCATGCACTTTTCTCCTCAAAGTAGCTTACAACATTTTCCCCTCCTCCATTTTATCCACACAGCCCTGTGAGGGAGGTCAGGCAAAGTCTGTGTGATTGGCCCAAGGTTACCCAGCGAGTTTCCTTAGCAGAGTTAAGTTCTGTTCCTAGTTTGACACTCTAACCACTATACAGTGCTGTCTTGGTTTTTCGCTATCTAATTTTCAAAATAATCTATGGTTCTGTAGGATTTTAATCCATTTTCTTCATCTTTTTAAGACTAATGTGTTACATTGTTTTTAGTGATGTTACCTTGGCTCCCAGTAATTTGGGAGAAAGTCAGGCTTATAAATGTTAAGATCAGTGTTCCAGACTAGTATCTGGGAGACCTCCAGGTTCCAATCCCCACTCTGCCATAGAAGCTTGCTGGGTGCCCTTGGGACAATCACACACTCTCCATCAAACTCCGCTCAGAGGCTTGCTGTGAGTTTAAAATGAAAGAGAGAAGACCAGTGTGCCTCTTGGGTCTCCACTGGGGAGAAAGGCAGGGTGTAAATGAGGCAAATAAAAATCAAAACAATACATGATGAAATATTTTTTATCTCTTGCATTCTTTTGCACAGCAGTTTCCTCTAAACTCTGTCTTTTGTTTGCTACTATATTGGACTAGGATGTGTGCACACCGGAAATACTAAACCAGTTCTATGGTTTTTTATGGTGTAAGGGCACTTGCTAGGGTTGTCAGGTGTCATCGTCCCCCCCGGCCGCTGGCTGGGGATTGGGGGATATGGATTCCAGCTTCAGGTTGTGAAACTTCTGGAGATTTGGGGATGAAGCCTAAAGAGGATAGGGGTCCCATTGGCTTACAACAATGCCATAAAGTCCACCCTCTAAAGCATCCATTTTCTCCAGGGGAATTGATCCCTGTAGCCTGGAGATGTAATTCTGGGGGATCCCCAGGTCCCACCTGGAGGCTGGCATCCCTAGCACTTGCTTTACCAGGAACTAAATGCTGAAATGGAGAGAAATGTATACTTTTCAGTACAATGTAACAGCTATACCCATAAATGGCTGAGTGTAAGTCACTTGCATGAGGTCAAAAAAAGGGCACACAATACCTAAACACTTGTAGGCAAGGCAGATTAACTGCAATTTATTGCTGCGATGCTGAGGCATGATTATCTGTTGGGGCTCTAAAATATAAAATACCATTAAACATTTTCCCCCCCTCGCCATGCAAGCAGCCTGAAGTCCATATAAGGCTGCTTGAATGCAGGACAACTGAAATTAACCTTCTCTTTCTCTTCATTAAAAAGAATGTCAGTTCACTACTTCCATGACTTGGAAGGCTACAGTGCTTATTTGGTGCTGAGTTTCATGAAAGTTAATGACACTCCTATGGATTTGCACGTAGGACTGGGCTGTTCATGTTCTGGATCTCATTTACTACTGAATGCCACTTTCTTTCAGGGGAAATAATAGTAATTAAAGAATCTGCCCTCCAAAGACCTTGAAGCACATCCAGATTCTCTTTATGTGGAAATTCCAGGAAGTCCAACTCGCCTCTCTCCTCCTTCAAATCCTGCTTAAAACTCATCTTTTGCACAAGGCCCCTTGGTTTAACCCTTCATCCCAGCAGGGGGTTGGGGGCTATCCAGTGTTTTGCATGGAGTGTCACATGTATGACTATCTGCCCACTGGTCAGAAGTCTTGGGTGTGTGCTCGGTGCAAGGAGCTCCTGGTTCTCAGGGAGCGAGTTTGCTCCCTTGAGGCCAAGGTGGCTGACCTGGAGAAGCAGGGACAGTCAGTTAGGTGCACGGGGAAGACTCTCGGGGACTTGTTAGATATGTCCCACTCTGGATCTGGCAGCCCGGCTGCTGCCAGGGAGCATGAGGGTCAAGGGGAAAAGGGGCACCATGCTGAGGATAAGGGGAATGTGCCCTCAGAAGGGACCTCTTCTTCAGCTGGTGAACGGGTATCCTTTCGTACCAAGGAACCGTCCCTGGGAAGGGTGGGAGGGGGGCTCTTGGTAGTTGGTGATTCGATCCTTAGGCAGGTAGACAGCTGGGTGGCGAACCCGCGTACTGACCGTATGGTGACTTGCCTGCCTGGTGCGAAGGTAGCGGACATTACGCGTGTTTTAGATAGGCTGGTAGATAGTGCTGGGGAGGAGCCAGTGGTCGTGGTGCATGTCGGCACCAACGATGTGGGGAAATGCAGTCGTGAGGTCCTGGAGGAGAAATTTAGGCTGCTGGGCAGGAAACTCAAGGCCAGGACCTCCAAGGTAGCCTTCTCGGAAGTGCTACCTGTTCCACGCGCAGGGCCGGAGAGACAGGCACAGATCAGGAGTCTCAATGCGTGGATGAGACGGTGGTGTAGGGGGAAGGGTTCAAGTTTGTTAGGCACTGGGATGCTTTTTGGGACAAGAGGGAGCTGTACAAAAGGGACGGTCTCCACTTGTCCCGAGAAGGAACCAGGCTGCTGGCGCTCAAAATCAAAAAGGTGGCAGAGCAGTTTTTAAACTGAATAATGGGGGAAAGCCGACAGGAGATGAAAAGTCTCTGGTTCGGGATGGCTCATCTCAAAGAGATGAAGGGGTAGCTATTACTTTTGTACAAGGAAATGGATTACAATTGTCCACTGAGACTGTGGCTAATGATAGGAACTGCCTGGCAAGGTCTCGAGGCAGCAAGAGGAAGGCTGTGGGCTTAACAAACGTGGGAAACTATAAGTGTTTATACACAAATGCTAGAAGTCTCCGAGGTAAAATCGGGGAGTTGGAATGCTTGGTGTTGGGGGGAAATAGACATTGTGGGTATTTCAGAAACTTGGTGGGATGAGGAAAATCAGTGGGATACGGTGATTCCTGGTTATAAATTATATCGGAAGGATAGGGGGGAAAGGGTTGGAGGTGGGGTGGCTCTGTATGTCAGAGAGGGTATACCATCCAGTAAGATTGAGAGGGTAAGAGAATTGGATTCCCTTCTGGAAATGCTATGGGTTGAAATAGTGGGTCCAAAAGGAGGCTTAACAGTGGGAGTTTGTTATCGCCCACCAGATCAAAAGATAGAGGAGGATTATAAAATGATGAATGAATTAAAGATAGCGGCTAGACGAAATAACTGTGTTGTAATAGGCGACTTTAACTACCCACACATTGATTGGGTCAATATGAGTTCTAGTCGGGAAAAAGAGATTGCGTTCTTAGACACTCTCAATGACTGTGCTGTGGAACAGATGGTCACAGATCCTACCAGGGGAGAGGCGATCCTGGATTTGGTCCTAAGTAACACCCAAGACCTGGTGAGAGATGTAAAAGTGATTGCACCACTTGGAAACAGTGACCATAATGTCATTGAGTTTAACATTTGTACAGATAGGGAGTTGCCCAAAAAGACTGACGCAACCACTTTTAACTTTAAAAGGGGTAACTTCTCTGGTATGAGGGGACATGTGAGGAAGAAATTGAAAGGAAGAGTGGAGAAGGTCAAAACCATTGGGGAAGCTTGGAGACTATTTAAAAAGACAATCCTAGAAGCTCAGAAAAAATATATACCGCAGGTTAGGAAAGGTACAAATAGGTATAGAAAAAAGCCTGCATGGTTAACAAATAAAGTAATGGAAGCTGTAAAAGGTAAGAAGGATTCCTTTAAGCGGTGGAAAGCTAGTCTTAGTGAGGTTGATAAAAGGGAACACAGACTATGGCAAATAAAATGCAAGTCTGTGATCAGGCAAGCAAAAAGGGAATATGAGGAGCATATCGCAAAAAACATAAAGACCAACAATAAAACTTTCTTCAAATACATTAGAAGTAGGAAGCCAGCCAGGGAGGCAGTGGGGCCCTTGGATGACCAAGGGGTAAAAGGAGTAGTGAAGGATGATAGGGAAATGGCTGAGAAGCTGAATGCATTTTTTGCCTCTGTCTTCACTGTGGAAGAGGAGAAGTGTTTGCCCACTCCAGAAGCACTGATTTCGGGAGGGGGTTTGAAAGACCTGAATCAGATTGCGGTGACAAGAGAGGAAGTCCTCCGACTGATGGACAATTTAAAAACTAATAAATCACCAGGCCCGGATGGCATTCATCCGAGAGTTCTGAAAGAACTCAAATGTGAACTTGTGGATCTCCTGACAAAAATATGTAATCTTTCTTTAAAATCTGCCTCCATTCCTGATGACTGGAAGGTAGCTAATGTCACTCCCATCTTTAAAAAGGGCTCCAGGGGAGATCCAGGAAATTACAGGCCAGTCAGTCTGACATCGATACCGGGTAAGTTGGTGGAAACTGTTATTAAGGAAAGAATTAGTAGGCACATTGATGAACAAAAACTATTGAGGCAGACTCAGCATGGGTTCTGTAAGGGAAGATCTTGTCTCACTAACCTGTTAGTGTTTTTTGAGGGAGTGAACAAACATGTGGACAAGGGGGACCCAATCGATATTATTTACCTTGACTTCCGGAAAGCTTTTGATACAGTTCCTCATCAAAGGCTCCTAAGTAAGCTCAATAGTCATGGGATAAAAGGACAAGTCCTCTTGTGGATCAAAAACTGGCTTATAAATAGGAAACAGAGAGTGAGTATAAATGGGAAACTTTCTCAGTGGAGGGTGGTAAGCAGTGGGGTACCACAGGGATCAGTACTCGGTCCCATGCTTTTTAACTTGTTTATTAACGATTTGGAATTGGGAGTAAGCAGTGATGTGGCTAAATTTGCAGATGACACAAAGTTGTTCAGGGTGGTGAAAACCAGGGAGGATTGTGAGGCACTCCAAAGGGATCTGTTGAGGATGGGTGAGTGGGCGTCAACGTGGCAAATGGGGTTCAATGTGGCCAAGTGCAAAGTGATGCACATTGGAGCCAAAAATCCTAAATATAAATACACGTTGATGGGGTCTGATCTGGCAGAGACTGACCAAGAGAGAGATCTTGGAGTCGTAGTGGATAACTCGCTGAAAATGTCTACACAATGTGTAGCTGCAATAAAGAAGGCCAACGCTATGCTGGGGATTATTAGGAAGGGAATTGATAACAAATCAGCCAGTATCATCATGCCCCTGTATAAATCATTGGTGCGACCTCATTTGGAATACTGTGTACAGTTCTGGTCACCACATCTCAAAAAGGATATTATAGCATTGGAAAAAGTGCAGAGAAGGGCAACTAGAATGATAAAAGGGTTGGAACACCTTCCCTATGAAGAAAGGTTAAAATGCTTGGGGCTCTTTAGCTTGGAGAAACGACGGCTGAGGGGTGACATGATCGAGGTTTATAAGATTATGAATGGGATTGAGCAGGTTGAGAAAGAAGTACTTTTCTCCCTTTCTCACAATACAAGAACTCGTGGGCACTCTATGAAATTGCTGAGCAGTCGGGTTAGAACAGATAAAAGGAAATACTTCTTCACCCAAAGAGTGATTAACATATGGAATTCACTGCCACAGGAGGTCGTGGCAGCTGCAAGCATGGACAGTTTCAAGAGGAAATTAGATAAACATATGGAGCAGAAGTCCACCAGTGGCTATTAGCCACAGGGTATAGAATGAGAACTCTCAGTCTGGGGCAGGTGATGCACTCTATTCTTGGTGCTGGAGGGGGCAGCAGTGGGAGGGCTTCTGGTGCCCTGGCCCCACTGCTGGACCTCCTGATGGCACCTGGTATATTTTGGCCGCTGTGTAACAGAGTGTTGGACTAGATGGGCCATTGGCCTGATTCAACATTGGCTTCTCTTATGTTCTTATGTTCTTATGTTCTCGTGCTGGTAGCCACGCTTTAAGTCTCTATAACTGTGTTTGCCCACAAGATATGTTACTGCTTCCCTCCTTCCTCTGTTGTTGAGCCCTTTATTTTTATTGTAATAACCTGGGATTAAGGAGGACCTTTATTTTCCTTTCGGTCTGTTAAATTCTGTAATATACCATGTACATTGAGGGCACTGTGTGAATAACAGTACACATATCCACACTGGTAACTCCCCCCACCCCATTTTACTGATACCAAGTTGGACTCAGAGGCTCATTGTCGTCATCCCCCCAGTCCTTTGCAGATCACACAAGGATTCTGCCAGCACCTTTTACTTCCTGATACTAGTCCAGACAGGAGACTTGGGTCTAGTAGGATTGGCATAGATGACACAATAGAAAACAGTATCTATTGTACATGCATACACACCCACTTAATTGGCAGGCTTTCTCACGTGTGCTTTGTCCTGATTTACCTCATCATAACTCTAGGAAACAACCATCTGGACATGTTGTTACATCACCAGATCAGAAATGTAGACTTCAGTGCTTCTCTATTTCATTCATTCTTTATGAGAGAACCTCAGGAATTAACAGAAGTACGTATGTCTATAGACTGAGATGATGATAAATTTCCAGTATGTATTAATCAAAGAAAGCCTCAGAGCCGTGATTTAACACCCTGTTTCAACAATGTCAGTCACTATGAGGATTTTTCTCAATATGTGCCCACTGTATGTAGTCTGGACATTTTTGACATGTCCTGGATGCTTCACAAGTAATGAATACTAAAGCATTGGCCAGAGAACATCAACATGCAATGTTTCATTCTAAGAACTTTAATGGCACACCCAAATGTGGAAGGTGTCTGATAGCCATAATTGCCACAAACAGTTTATGAGGGCTACTAGCTTTGTGACTTGCTCCTATAGCATGGACAACTTGCATGTCAGAACCATGTAACTGGCAGCAATGACTGGTGTTGGCATAGACATTTTCCATGTGATTCATACAGTGAATGGCCCAGATGTGTTACCACTATATAAAAGTGATCCCAGCAGCTTCAGTATTACAGCCAAAATGGGCGGATCCATTTTTCCTATCGTACACAATAGCAGAGTATTAGCATGCTTTCTCAGTCTATTGAAGATCTACAGAGATTATTTCAAATATTTTATTTGATAAATAGACCCAGATCTGGCTCTTTTGCAAATGTGTTCAGAGCCATTGACTCATGAATTGTATGGAATTCTTCTGCCCCTTGACTTTTAATTTCAGCTTGACTACCACAAATTGAATGCTTCTGTTGTTCCAGGTCATGGACTTGAGGACAAGTTTGACAGTGGTTCATGGTTAAGTCGCTGCTGCATTATGGTTGTAAAGATTATATGGGAAAGGGGTGGGCTGGAGAGAAAATGCCCTCTCTACATTGCTGATGCATACCACAGCAAAATATGCATTCTTGGATGGATTTAAATAGAAACCATTTCATTATTATGTCAGTAATAAAAAACAGGAAGAAAGCAAAGGAAATATCCTTGGAATCTGCTAGTATCACATGGGAAAGCGGACTCTGGCTACTAATATAACAGTTTTCCTGCATCTCAGTATACAACCATGGAGGTAAACTGTTAAATTAGGAAGCGCATGTTGGTGGCTTTATAGGTTTTTACTTCAACTGGTTAAGGGTCCCGCCCACAATTCATTTCTGTCCTTGCAAGCTTCACCTCAACTAATGGCTTCATCTCAACCATAGCGAATCCCTTTTTCTACATAATGTACAAGGTTGAATTGCCCTACAAGATTGCACTTCTGTGTCAATCCTGGGCCAGCCTATGAACATTCTTCTGCCTTAACTGGGCCTGTCAAAAGTATTTAGCTTGACTGATGCTGAACTGGCTCATGGCAACATTAACAGAAGAAGCAGTGTGGTGGTTACATTTTCAGATTAGGACCAGATTTGGTCCTCATTCTGCCATGGAAGATCAGAGAGTGACTTTGGACTAGTAACTCTCTCTCTCCTTAACCTGCCTCACAGGGATGCTGTGAGGAAAAAAATGGAGGAAGGAGAATAATTTGTGTCGCTATGAGCTCTTTGAAAGGAAGCTGGGATCAATATATACCAAATAAATGAAGAAAGGAAGATTTGATTTAATAATACCAGGAATTCCAAGACAGTCCATGCTATCATGGTGAATCCAATCATCTTCTAAGTAGCCTTCCTCCTACTCAATGAAAGATCCACTTAAGTTGAAAGGAGACTCTTTAGACTGGAAGAAGAACTCAGACTTGAGCCAAAATGAAAGGTAGGGTAAAAACATTTTAATAAATGAATAAACTTTGCTTAATGGAATGGTAGGATAAAGGTAAAGGTAAAGGTAAAGGTTCCCTTGCTTGAAAGCCAGTCGAATCCGACTCTAGGGTTGCGGTGCTCATCTCCGTTTCAAAGCCGAAGAGCCAGCACTGTCCGAAGACGTTTCCATGGTCATGTGGCCGGCATGACTAAACACCAAGGTGCACAGAACGCTGTTACCTTCCCACCGAAGTGGTACCTATTTATCTACTTGCAATCTCTTGCTTTCGAATTGCTAGGTTGGCAGGAGCTGGAACTAGAGACAGGAGCTCACCCCGTCATGCGGCACCCGGGTCTCGAACTGCTGGACTACTGACCTTCCAGAGCCTGCAGTTCAGCGTCTTAACCACTTGAGCCACCGCAGCTCCCAGGATAAAGGTAGGATCCACCTTACTATTTTTTTTTTCCTACATACACCCTACCAAGCTACACACTAACTAAAATTACAGCTCTACAACAACCTATAATGCAGGATTACATGTCTACAATCAAAGATTTCTCATATTCATATTAAGAATGTTGTCAATGCAAGATTATAAAATATAACATATTTCTTCTAAAGTTTAAACTATTTTCTGCTTTTCTTCCCTATCTTCTTGCTTTTTTCATCACGAAGCAGTTTGGGTGCTGCTGCACCCAATTCTGAGTCACATTCTTCTTGCACACTGCCATCTGTGGATGTTTCATTGCTTTCCAAGCCAGGTGGACTGTCCATTTCTTCTTCTCCCTCTGTGTTCTTTGCCTTCTTCTGTTCTTGGTGCCTTTCCAAAAACTCCTTCGCTTTAACAACTGAGTCAATCTTTTCCTTTTTACACTTATAATTGAACAACAATCCTTCAGGTATCATCCATCTGTAGGTAGTGTCCTTTGGCCTTAAAAACGTAGTCAGCTCCTTGTATTGTTTTCTCTTTTTCCGTATCTCAAATGGAATGTCTTTTAATATTCTGATGTCTTCTTCTTTAATTTTCAATATAATCCCAGATGTTGCTTTCAGCATATCATCTCTAATAGACCTCTTCGAGAACTTTACATATATTTCACCAGGCAGGTTTTTTTTCTTGATGAAATCTGAATATGTCCGATAAGTCATATCCATCTCGCTTTGTAGTATTTCTGCCTTAATACCTGACACTGGTGCCAGTGCCTCACTGAGGACTTCTTTCAGATTCTCAGATTTATCTTCTGGTACTCCTTGAAATCTTAACACATAAGAAGACTTTCCACTTGTAATTGCAAAACTGTGTTTTGTCTGAAGATCTTTCCTTTCCCACTACTTCCAGTCTTTGATCAATTGCTTTTGAATTGCTTCTGTTCTCTTATTTGAATCTTTCAATTGCTTTTGTACCAACTCCAAGATCTTGGTGACGTTTGTCATCTGAGCCACCAGGGGTCACAATGCAGTATCTAGCATGCCTGCAAAGTCAAAGTCTCCATCTGGTTTGGAAAATGGACGTGTTGAGCTGGCAGATCCTTGATGTAATTTTGCTTTTGCCGCCATCTTTTCAGCCTGCTAAGACATTGTTTATACTTTATTAAAAATTGCTTAAATCTTTAGAAGTTTGTTCGCTTTAATGTTTTAACAATCTAGAATTGTGCTGCTTAGCTTCTGCTCATTGCTTGGGACACCATCATTCTCTGCCCCCTCGAATACTTTGGACTCGTTGCCATTTTCAGAAGTGGGTAGCTCCTCCCCCTCTACTTTTTACTTACTGTTATTTTTTTAGGGGGGCATCGGGACTGGCATCTTATCCACACTCCATTTCTTCGGTACAAGAAAGTCTTTTATTTCGCCAGGTCAGTTGCTTGCTGGTCCTGTATGCCCTTTTCATGCCAAGATCGGTCCCACGGTGGCAAGGACCTATAGGGGCAAGGAGGCACCTCGATCCTTCAGCCTCAGCTGAAGGGAGAGGCGCTCCAAGCACCCCAGGCTGCACCCCTCTACGGGGACCCCAGGGGGCATCCAGAACCAGCCAGATCCCCTCCCCACCACCGGGTTATGGGCCGCTCTCTCCGGAGCTTTGGAGGAGAGTGCCTGCCATCAACGTGCTGAAAACCTGAAGTCCCACCTTACTATTTTTTAAAGCCTTATCAAAGGCTCAAATGAATTCTGTAAAAATTAAAAGAACATTTTCAAAAATCTTATTTTAGTCCCAACAACTGCTCATGAATACTGGTTTTAAAAATGCGCCCTGCATTCAGAGCAAATCTTTGGAATTTAATAAAAGAATCAACCATAGCAACATTTACCCTGCAGTATTAGCCTGTTTCAAATCTTCCAGGTTGTGAGCTTCTGGTCCCCTTCTGCTAGCCCTCCCAGAGTCATCGTTCTGGAAATGGGGCAAGCTTTGCCTGATTCAGTAGCTGGTGATGGTATGGGTTTGTGGTGACCAGAACAATAGGCTAGCATATGGGCATCTCAGCTTGAAATCCCTGTGCAGCCTCAAAGATCGCGGGCTTCCATGAAAAAAAAATCACATTCTTTCAGCCTAACATTGACTTCATGGAGTTGCTGCAAGGATGAGATGAGGTAAGCCAATCAACACCACCCCGAGCTCCTCAGGGCCTGGGTGGGATTCACAGGAGACAAAGAAATACGTATTTTAAACAAGAGGCTTCAAGAAGAGTCATTCATTTATGATCACTCATTGGGGTTAAGTCCTTGCATGACCCATGTGCTGTGTTTTTTAGCAAAAAAAAAAGTTGTTTTCAAAAAGAGTCTGTTTCTCTAGCCTCTTTCTTCCAGGTATGAAGTGGGGCCATAGAGTTTGTGCTTTGCCTGAATCTGAAAGTATTGCCCCTACAGAGATGCTTATCAAGTTCCAAGAGAATACATCAGGTGGGATCCAGGCTACTTTGACAATTTCTGCTGACTCCCCTTTCCTGCTGCAGACTCCCCCATGCCGTTCCTCTGGGGCCTCCATACCCCAAGAGCAGCATTTTGTGAAGATCAGTGAGCTGCAGTGGGAAGGGAGAGGCAGAAGAGTTAATTTCTCTCATGGGAAAATTTAGCCTAGATACCTCACATCAACTGCACCTGTGCTGCCAAAGTCCCTGCACTGACAGTATAATATTCTGTTCTTGATTCTTTGGCTGATCAACAATTACATGTCTAATTTGAAAGAAAATGAGGAACCATTTTATACAAGACTGTTATTTGAATATTTGGACAGTTTTTAGATATAAGAGATTGAGTATATATTGGAAAATGCTACAATATGATCAGAATTTATATTTGTTCGTAGAATTAGGGGGAAAGGAAAACATAGGTGTGACAAATTGATTTCTAAAACCAGGATGCTTAGTGCATCAAATTCAGAGAGCTAGGAGATTCAGGGTTAATGCCTCATGGTGAAGCATAGTTTAATTGATAGGCTGCTGCCAGCATGCACCCACTCTTCTCTCTGATTGGTCAGCTCCAGCTGAGGAGAACTTTAAGAGCATTTAGGTGTGGAGGAAAATAGTCTTTCTTCAGCTGTTTGTCATCTCTGGCATGTCAATTGCCAAACAGTTGGAGTTGGTGTGTCTGTTAGAGGGAATCAGACAAAGTCACCTGGAAAGTGAAGGGACACAACTCCTTACTCTTACAGTGTACTACCAGAATTTGAGGAAAAATTCAAAATTCGGAACTTTAGTCTAAGAGTCAGCCAAGCTGAAAACCATTTATTCATAGTGTCAAGAACTGAGGATCAAGTTTGATAGAATAGATGGGTCAGTAGGCTGAAACTACCAGTCTAGCCAAATAGAAAAGGAACATTGCTTCTAGGAAATGGAGAATATTCCCTTCTCAGTTACTGTGGGTTCAATTCAGAAGGAACCCCTGGTTGGTGTGAGAAAGTGAATGGTCTTAGACTCCTCTAGAGTCAAAGGGAGCTCTATAATTCCACAAGGGAAGAAATTAAGTACAGGAAGAAAGTGCTAGCCTCCAGAAAACTAAGATAGTTATATAGATCTTTATTAAGACTCATTGTTGCTGTTAAGAAATCTCCGAGACAAACCAACCTCTCACTCTAAGAAAACCAGCTTCAACAATACTCTATTGCCAGTGCAAAATATTATCAACTGTAAATATTACAAAATTTATCTCAGTTTTCTCATCCCCTGCCTGTTCCTAACACAAATGTGCCTATTTAATAAAATCGTCATTCCTGTTTGACCTTTACTTTGTGTCAAGTGCCATTTACCAAGGGGATAACGAGAGGGCTCCTGCTTTTCTACAATAAATCTCTGGCCTGGGTAAAACCCAAATAACTTCACTATCACAGGGTGGGGCATGCAGAACATTATAAATCATTTATTTACACATGCTACAAGGGGGCTGCTCAGTCACAGAGTGGGGAATAGCATTTTAGCAGTTTTATTTTGGTGGGAAAATCTGCCTCACAGAACCAAATGAGCAGGGGTCCATCATAACAGGTTATTCAGTTTTGTCATATAATGGTTATGAGTCGAAAAGCTCCCTCCTTTTTCTAATTAAAAAAAATATTGGGCCTTTGCTAAAGTCCAAATAAGTAATTAAGAAGTGATTGAATGAGTGGATGTCCTTGGGCCATTCACCTACTTTCAACCTAACTTACCTCACATAATGGTTACTGTGAGGATAAAATGGAGGAGAGGAGAATGGTCTGAGCTGCTTGGGTCCCCACTATTACTTTGAACTGCTGATGGTACTGGGAAATTTTTAATGCTAAAGGGATATTTCCCTGCATTAGAGAACCAGTGATTTGACTGCCCCACAATAATAAAGTATTAAAGTTTTCAGCTCATTTTTTTATTTTGTCAAAAGAACTTTTCTGGAACAAACAAGGGACACCCGGGAACTGAATTATCTGGGCCATGGTGTTCTTGTATGTTCAGATGTTTGTGTTTTCTGTTCATGCAGCTTGGTAACTGTGATGTGCCTTTCTTAAGAAATCCTCTCAAGCAGTGATTCGAGGTTTTGGCGTTGACATGACAACCCAAACTGCAAGGAAGGAGGCCAAAAATGGAAAGTACAATATGAAATAGCACTCAGGGAGGCTGCAAAGACTGTAAAGTTGGATCAAATATCATGAGTTTCTGGCAAAATTAAGTGATAAGCAGGTACCAGAGATGTTACAGTAACAGCAACAAGGCTTGAACAATCTACATATAATAGCAGACAAAGTATGAGGTGGCTGAGGTAACCATCCCAGAGGACAAAAGGATTGTGTTACTCTCTGGGCAAATCTCCAGTATGTCGACGTGCCAATAAAATGTTAAGTATTCTAAGCAAAAGAACCCTTCAGTTGCTGCAAATTCAAGGCAAAGACCAAGAAGTCTTTATAGTTACTGGAATACCTGGAAAGGACTAATTTTCAGCAGAGGGAAATAATATTCTTTCTTCATGTTTTAATTCCATCCTTTGCTGAAGCTCTGAAGACAGTTGCAGCATAAACTTAAATAAAAACCCATCCCAAACATAAAAGCAAAGTCTAAGGTTTCAGCTCTGAAAATTCTTACAGGGGCAAGAAAAACAACCCTTTCAGCAGGACCCGATTCATTAAAATAGAGGAATCTAAGCCACACTACTTCTGCACATGCAACTTGGAGGTCCATTCATAAGAATGAATTGGGTGGTGTGCTTCTGCAACAGATCAGTTTGCACATGTGAGTTTTTGCATATCTCTGTATCAGGATTAGTTGGCCAAACCAGCCAAACATACTATCTGTAATGTTTAAAATAACAACTAACAGAAACTGGACAACTTTAAAGCCCCAGCTTGATATTTCTCATCCTAGCCACTAAGTCTTACAGCACATCAGAGCAGGGTGGGGGGGGAAGTACTGATATTTTTTTAGAGAAGGAATTTCACACTTCTCAATGGTCACCAAGGAAATGCTCCACCCATCAAGTGAAGACATATATATTATAAAGTACACGGCATACAACTGATATCCTGTACATTCGGCATGTTTAACTAAATTGGGATGTTTAATGGGTTTTCTGTAAAATCTGCAGGATAATATCCACATTGCAATCCATTATAATAACCTCCAAGCAGTGGCTGTATCTGAAAGATTTTTGTGTGTGGAAAATTAAGTGGAAAACAAAAACAATGGGAAGGTTATGAATAGAGAATTGCTGTTTCACCAGATAGTACAGCAAGTTGTTACAACAAAAACAATTATTGTTATGGATTTGAAGTGTAACCATTTTGGGAACCATCCAACCTTTCTGAAAACGGGTGTATAAAATATAAGAATAATGTTCTATAGAAAAATAATCTACAAATAAGGAGGAAGGTTTCCAGAAATCAGTTTGAGAACCTTTTCCCAATCTTGTTTTCTGGAGAATACAAACCAATATGCACGCAATTTTAGCTTACTGTATTAGTTTATCCCCAGTTTACAAACTGGCCTGTTTCTCTTATTTTAAAAACGACAACTCCTCCTAAAAGAGTTTCAAACCATTGAGAAAAAATGCCAAGTTATTTAACACATCATGCTGATCATTCAGAATATGTACCTATCATCTTTCCCAATGAAAATGCTAAGAAAAGTACAGGAAATTAAAGGGGTGAACTTTGACATTCTGCCTCCAGGTCACAGCACAGAGCTTTTTGTCTTGTTAGGTCTAATGTATTTATCAAAATAGTCTGTGTTTTGGGGTCTGGTGAAATCACCAGTGTCGACCATAGGGTATACTTCATGTGGCTTTAATATAACTTGACAGCCACAGGGACAGCTTTCCTCAAGATGAATATCCACCATCACATTTCAAACAACTTGGTTTAACCTGAAGTGGAAACCTGGTCATTCCATTTCAGCCTGTAAGAGCGCCACAGTTATTTCCATGGAGAAATATGTTTTAAATTTCATGGAAACCCCTTCATGACTGGAGTTAAGTGTACTGGAACTTAACCGTATGTCCTTTAAGAGATTTGCTTTGACCACAGAGAGGTCAGAAATGTATTAGGCATAAAAGTTTACTGTCTGAGAGAACCTGCATGGCATTAAGATAAATACACTCTAAAGTATTTGGGAAAATGCCTGTTTTAAACCTCTAGCTTATCCAAGGTGAGTTCAGAAATATGAGTGTCTCATCTGATTTGAAATCACTTTTCCAAGTGCAAAAAAAATGTATTCGGAATAATCTTTCTTTGAGAAGAGCAGAGTTCTAGTTCTGAGCTTAGACACTTCTGCAAACACAGCCCTCATGTTTCTGTTTCGACAAAGCACAGTTATTTTGCCTATTGCTCTTTTGCTTTGATAGGTACTCCATTATGAGAGGCTTTTCAAAGTATAACATGTTTAGAACTACCTTCCTCTCCTCATTGAAGTCAACAAATAAGCCCCCATACACAAGGTACCTACATAAGATTTGCTGGATGCTACAGGGCTTTGGTTGAGTGAGGGAAGTAACAGTGGTTTCAGGGTGGTAATTCTGTGGGTCTCAGAAATATTGTCATTATACTGGAGTCTCAGATGAGGTTCATTTCTGAATTAGCAAATGGTTGAAACTGACAACCGTAGTTTCAATAAAAAAAATTCTTTTCCAAATCCCTTGGTAAAAGAAATCTGAGAAACAGTGATGTGGAAAACATGCATAAGAGAGAAGCAAAGGGCAACATCACGCATAGATTTTTGCATCCAGAAATTAAACCAATGAGAATGTGAAGACTTTGGCCAAGGGTACTGCAAACAAGCTAACAAGCTTTTGTTAGTAGGCTTTTGTACTCAAGGCCATTGGCTCTTATTTGTTTTCCCATGCATTTGAAGCAGGCTTTTCCATTCAAAGTATGCTTCTAAATGGACTTCGGAGACTCTTTATTAAATTAATTTCAAAACTGTTCTGTAATTCAAACCACATGTATTTGGAATTTTTCCAGGTCTAAGCTCCATGCTGCTGAAGACAGCAATTATATATATTCCCCATGAATAAGGAGTGTTTTGAAGTACTCTCCCCAATAAAAGAGTAATTTGTTATATAAATATTAATGGAAAACAAAATAGTACTGTTAAAGGGTATCCTACACCTGCCTGCTAAAAGGATGCCAGAGAAGAATTTACCTAGTGGGACACTGGTCTAATCAGCTCCCAGAAGGGGCAAGCTAATTTAAGGTATTCGTTTAGGATTAGCTCATGAAAACAGGACTCCTATTGTGGCAGCATTTCCTTTGACAAGAGAATCTGCTTAATTAGAGGTACAACGCATTTTTCAGTTTAGGTTCCTTATGACACTGAAAAGTCTAGCCCACAGAGTTTGGCACTTTAGAAGCATAGATGGGCAATTGAGCTAAGTGAAAGGTAGCTGGTTGGTAAGAAAGAGATTCATTTGTTTTTGATAAACATCTCAAAACATGGTATCCGGGTAAGGGGATGGTTGGTAATTACTTGAAATTCTCAGTTCCTAGGATTGTAGCTCACTATTTACAAACAAAAGATAACCAAGTACATAATACTTCATCCTGGTTTTTTAACACCCAGACAGGTTGAATTTATAGCTTTAAAGTTAAAATAAAATTTTAGCAAGGTCTGTCACACACAAAACAAGAATTCTCACAAAAACAAAAACATTTTTGAATTCCAAGTAAGGAATGTTTTCCCTTTTCAATTTGCAATATAGATTGTGAGCCAAAATATTAAATAAATGTTTCCAACTGTGGCACAACATAAGGTCCTGTAGAACAATGTGCCAGCTTAGACACATGCATATGGCCCAAATGAAACTGGTCCCTACACTGTCTTATTACCAAACTTTTCAAATATTTAAATCTCATATTATGGTTTTTATAGAACACTCTTCCAAGTCCTTAGGGTGCATGTATTTCTCTCCTGGTTGTTAATCTCACACAGCAGGATATATGTAAACAGGCACAATCTAGTGATAAACTGGAATACAGACATTCATGTTCTCTGTGGGTCAAAACACTGCAGGACAAACTAAATGTGTCTGGAGCTCCAGATGTGCTATGTGGCCATTAAAAGCAGTCTTGAGGGGGAGGGGGACTGATATTGATTGAGTCTGCAGTGACAGGAAAAGCAGGTTTGCTTTCCTCCATCCCCACTGTTTTCCTAATTAAGAATGCCTCTCCAGGGCTGTTGAAAGAAAGAGAGAAAGAAAGAGAGAGAAAGGAAGGAAGGAACCCATATTACCCCTATTTTTTAAGCATGGCAAAGGAACCTGCATTTCCAATTAAAGAAATGGTATGTATACAAAGGAGAGAATTGCACCCATCAGCACTCACCCTAATCCAGATACCCTTTTAAACATCTGGAGTTCCAATAATGACATTTTGGCATCACATAGTGTCTTGGCCGTAGATACAAAAAAGATACCAGCTCATGCAACCCAGGAAAATTTTCTTTGGGAAAACTGTCTACATGTGGAATCCTGAAACATGTACTTCAAAAGCAAAACCCTAATTCACTTCTTATGGCCTCTTTCACACAGCCTTTGTAATCCGTTTTGGCTCCTGGTTGCTAACATCTTGTTTACCTTTTCACACAAAGGTGCTTGTGTCCCATTGGCAGAGTGGGCTTGAGTTGTTTTTTGTTTTTTTAAAACTTTTATTCTGTTTAAGTGTCGTGTGCACTTCTGATTCAATGCAGTGTGCTGTTTGAAATGTCTGTGGCACTTTCCTCCCCACCCATTTCCAGCATGTTCTATTACAGTTTTTAAAAGATGTTTTTATTGTCGTAACTTTTGTGCTATATACCAATACCATGTAACATCACTGTAACATCAATCAGTGCTTGCAGCGACCACTGCCCAATCAACTACTTGAGAGCCAGCACAGCGTGGTAGAGTGTCGAACTACGATCTGGGAAATCCAGGTTTGAATACCCACTCTACTATGGCAGCTTCCTGGGTGACTTTGGACCATTCACCTACTCTCAGCCTAGCCTACCTCACAGGGTTGTTGTGAGGTTAAAATGGAGGAAAGAAGAACGATATAAGCTGCTCTCGGTGCCCACTGGGGAGAAAGGCAGGGTACAAATGAAGTAAACAAATGAACAAACCTTGTTTCTATGAAGCTTGACAGCTGCTGCTGACACCATACCACTGTATTGCTATATTCATATATTGCTAGTTAGAGCTTCAAAAAAACAACCTGGAATAGAATGTGCTGGAAATGGGTGCAGGGGAAAAAGATGGCAAGGTTTGAAAAGGACAGAGCATTTCAGATACAGTTCATAAATAGATGTAAATGCTCTTTGGAACTTCCGTCTCCACATCACTTTACATGGAATTGGGGTAGCAGTGGATAACAACCAGGATAAAATGACACTGTGAAAGGACTCCATCACAATAGTTTCTACAGACCTAGTGTAACATGTATTCATCTGTAGATATAAATATGCTTAATCTAGCGAGAATTTGGAAAATGATGTGCCACAGACTGCCTCATATGCAAAAAAAAATCCTGATAAAGTGTGTTCCTGAAAAGGCAGACAAGAGCACATGTTGGACAATTAAATATTAGTTATTCCAGGAGCCTGGACTCTGGAGCCATCTTGTTTTTTCTACAACTAGCTGAAGCATTGTTTGACTTAACATTGCATCCAGATGGATTTCCCCTCTGCCCTGCAGCTTGACCACCACAGATTTTTTCGATAAGAAAACAAACCACACATTTGTATTTGTTTTACTATTTTAATGTTCAATGCCTTTCCTTAGCCAAAGTTTGTCTAAAGACCATTTAACTCTCTTGTTGAGAAATTCAGAAGGGCCACATCATTAAAGCTGTCTTTCAGTATCCATTACGGTTTCCATCCTTTGTTCAATATAAACCTGTCAATCATGTCCAAAGATCTTTCTGGCTGGTCATAGGGCAGGATGTGTCCTCCACCTCGAACAATGACCTGTAGAATTATAAATTAAAAATACAATAAATTAAAAAATAAAGCCCAAGAAAAAGAAATGTTGCTGCCTATACAGGGTAACTTTGGTCTTTATAAATATGCCCCCCAAATGACAGCCAGGATTTTGTAGCTGTGGTAATCCTGCAGAATGATATGCACAGAACAGATAAAAGTTTTTTGTATTAATGCAGCTGATGCAAGTAGCACTTCATAGTATTAACAGAAATGAAACAGGTTGCACAGAAACAGGTTGCTTACCTGTAACTGGTGATCTTCAAGTGGTCATCTGTGCATTCACACCTCTGGGGTATAGAGCGCCTGCACCAGCCCTGATCGGTACTGTAGAAAGCTAAAAGGGATTTTCGTGCCCACTCCCCGGTCACATGCCAGGCTCCAGCGCATATGACTAGGGGAGGGGCACAACAATCCCACCAGTTCCTTCTGACCTCTGCCCTCAGTCATAAGATGAAAGGAAAGACCGAAAGCAGAGGGGAAGGAGGGCGGGTGATGTGAATGCACAGATGACCACTTGAAGATCACCAGTTACAGGTAAGCAACCTGTTTATCTTCTTCGTGGTCTCTGTGCATCACACCTCTGGGAGACTAGAAAGCAGTATACACCTACCTGGAGGAGGGTGCTGAAGGTCCTAGATATGCGCCGCCTGCAACACAGCTCGTCTCACTGTCATACGCTGATGAAGACGTACATCAAGGGCATAGTGCTTCACAAAGGTGTGAGGAGTAGCCCAAGTAGCTGCACTGCAGATGTCATCAAACAATGCACCTCTCAGGAAGGCAGTGGATGTAGCTATCATCTGGGTGGAGAAGACTCAAAGCGGACCCGGGAGTGGTTCCTTGGTGAGCAAGTAGCCAAGCTTGATCGTTTCCACGACCCATCTGGACAGCTGTTGAGAGACAGCTTCTTCCCTTGTGCAGGCAAGGCATGGGAGACAAAAAGGGCTGGAGTCTTCTGGAAAGAGCACGTCCTGTCCAGGTAGAAGAGCAAAGCCCTCTTCACATCTAAAGTGTGAAGAAGGTGTTCCTTGTCATTCTGTGGTGTTGAGTAGAACACAGAGAGGACGATGTTGGCTTGCATATAGAACTCCGAGACTACCTTAAGCAGAAATGGAATGTCCAGGGCTAAGGTAACACTGTCATGATGAAATTGCAGGTACGGGGGATCATAGCGTAGCGCAGACAGCTAGCTCACCCTCCTGGCAGAGGTAACAGCTACCAGAAAAGCAGTCTTCCAGGAAAGGAGTTGCAGACTGCAGGTAGCCATAGGTTCGAAAGGCTTATCTATCACTTTGTGGAGTACTAAAGGAAGGTCCCAGGCCGGCGTAGGACCATGAGACAGAGGAAAAAAGGTGCCTGAGCCCCTTCAGGAACTGTTTGGTTCGTGGGTGCGGGAAGACAGAATGGCCATCCACCGCAGGATGATTAGCTGAGATGGCTGCCAGATACACTCTCAATGAGGTATGAGTATGTCTTAAGTCCAAACGGAACAGTAAGAAACCAAAAATCACTACCAGATCAGTGTGTGGGGGGGAACCCCCAACGAACTAAGGTAAGAAAGAAAAACCTTCCACTTCCCAGCATAGGAAGCCCTAGTAGATGGTTTATGACAATTCAGCAGTACATTCTATCCTATGTCTGAGTCCAGCCAATGGATCTTCCATGCTATGAGCTTCAGGTGCGGCACGTCATGATGTAGCACCTGTCCCGCTTGCGTAAGGAGGAGATCTGGTGCTGATGGGAAGTGAATAAAGGAGCCCTTGGATATGTGGAGGAGAGTGGGGAACCAGTGTTGTCTGGGCCACCAGGGGGTCACCAGGATGCAGTATGGTCTGTCCCTCAGGATTTTGGTTATCACTTTGGTGAGTAGGGGAAAAGGCGGAAAGAGAAACACATAGTTGTGTATCCATGGGTAAAGGAGACCGTCTCCCAGGGAGCAAGGGTCCTTCCCTGCCCTGGAGCAAAACAGACGACACTTCCAGCTCCGGGTGGCCCCATGCATGAAAGACTGGCAGGAGATACACTCAATTGATCTCCCATTCGTGCCATGACGCACCCCCTCTGCTGAGGAAGTCTGCTTGCACATTCAGGGTCCTGGGTAGATGGGTCACTACAAGGAATGTGTCCCACAGCTGACATTCGTTCCAAATGTCCGTGGCTAGTTGACAGAGGCTTCTGGACACTGTCCTGCTTTGATGATCGAGATAGCAGAGCACCATGATGCTGTCGGTGAGTACTGCTACCACCTGACAAGTGACCAGATAACGGAATGACCGGAAAGCATACTAAATGGCTAACAACTCCAGATAGTTGATATGATGGTGAGCCATATGAGGTTCCCACTGGGTGCCCACACAGATTCCTCGGAGATATGCTCCCCAGCTCCAGAGGGAGGCATCCAAGGTTAGGGTCATCTCCGGAATTGGAGGGTAGAATGGAGCTCCTGCTAGGAAATGTTGCAGGTCTTCCCACCAAAGGAGAGAGTTCAAGATAGGCTCCGGAAGTGTGAAATGTAGGGACTGTGGTTGTCTCTGAGGGTGGAACTTCCTGATGAACCACAACTGTAGTGGTCACATCTGTAGCTTGGCAAATGCGATGACTGATGTGGTGGCTGCCATGAGTCCTAGCAGTCATTGTAGCTGTCTCATGGAGGCTGTGCCTTGACGTCTCAGGGGACCTATGAGGGAGATAATGTCTTCTGCCCTCTTTGGAGGGAGGAATGCTCTGCAAACTGCCGAGTCCAGGATCACTCCGATTGAATTGCACCCGTGTAGCGGATACGAGCATTGACTTTTTCAGATTCACTTTCAGCCCTAGAGCCTCCAGAGTACTGAAGGTCAGATTAATATGGTGGTGCAAAGTGGTCTTAGTATTTGCAACTAGTAACCAATCTTCTATGTACGGAAATATCTGTACACCTTGCAGACGGAGGTGAGCCGCAATGACCACCATCACCTTTGTGAAGACACGGGGTGCCATGGATAGCCCAAAGGGGAGGGCTTTGTACTGAAAATGTCCATTGCCTACTGCAAAACGCAGGAACATCCTGTGGGCAGGGTGGATAGAGACATGAAAATAAGCATCTTGTAAGTCCAGAGTCACCATCCAGACTTCCCTCTCCAGGAGAGGGAGAATAGATTGCAAGCTTACCATGAGGAATTTCTTGTATGTAATATAACGGTTCAAGTTTCTTAGATCCATGATGGGATGGAGGCCTCCGTCTTTCTTGGACGTAAAATAATGGGAATAAAACCCCTGGTGATGTTGCGGAACGGGTTCTATGAGCCAGTTCCCTGGCAAGGTGGGATATAAATGGAAAATAGTAAATAAATATGGCGTCCTTGAGCAGGAGGTTCTATACCTCTTCCAGTAGTGGGGGTGATGATGGAGTGAGAATGAAGTTTGAGTTGTTGTGAACTTGAAGAAGCTCTAGAGCCAGTTTGGTGTAGAGAGCCAGTTTGGTGTAGTGGTTAAGTGTGCGGACTCTAATCTGGGAGAACCGGGTTTGATTCTCCACTCCTCCACTTGCACCTGCTGATGTGACCTTGGGTCAGTCACAAGCTCTGGCACAGCTATTCCTGAAAGGTAAGGGGACAGATGGATGAGAGGGGAGTGGTAATAGACCTCAGTCAATGGCCCTGCTTGGGGTTCTTCTGAGTCTTAGCCCGAGATTGTGTAGCTGAAGAGAATTTGGGCTTATTCCCATAAGAGCATCCAGAAGTGTTGGGCGATCTTTGCCACTGTGGTTCTGGAGAGGACTTAACGGAAGACCTGAGAGACCAGGGTTTATTCCAGGACTTTTCTCTCAACTGTTTAGAGGCCGTGGTGACTCCAAGGTTATGGGAAGTATTTAATACTTTTATAAAGGTCCTGTAGAACCGAGTCTGTTGTGGAACTGAAGATGCTGTCACCTTCAAAGGGAAGGTCCTCAACCACCGAATTCATGTCCTGTTGAAGGGCAGTAGAGCACAACCACGTGTGGCATCGTAGGGCAACCGCTGAGGTGAGGGACTTAGACGCTACATCCAGATTATGCTTGACAGCGTTGAATTGGTGTTTGGCCAGAAGCATATCTTCCTTCTGGATGCATCTAGCTGTGTGGTTCTTGTCTGCAGAAAGGGCTGCAATGAACTCCGACATCTGCTCCCACAGAGTGTATTGATATCTGCCCATACGGGCTGCATAGTTGGAAGTCTTAATACCCAATGTCCCAGCAGAATAGAATTTTCTGCCAAAGGAGTCCAACTTCTGCCCTTCTTTATTGGAGGAAATGGAATGGCTACGCTTGCCCTTTGACAAGGAGGAGATGACCACAGAATTTGGTTTGGGATGAACAAACAAAAATTCAGCTCCTGTTTCCTGCACCTTATACATGTGATCCATCCTTTTATTAGAGATGGTAACAGAGGCCAGGTGCAACCACGGTGCTTTAGCTGTCTGCAAGAGGATTGATGTCAGAGGCAGAGTAACCGCAGTCAAAGCTTCCATCTGAACAATATCAAAAACTGAGTCCGTGACGGTAGGGGGTGGCTGTACAGTAGGTAGGGCCAAGGTGTTGGCCATTCTCTTGACAAAGTCCCCATAAGACTTAACATCTTCCGACGGAGAAATAGGGAGGTTGTCCCCTACTTGTTGTGGTGGAGATGGTTCTAATTGGATGGGAGAATCCTCATCCACGGAAAGTGAGGCATTGGAAACACTGGAGTGTTCCGAGAGCAGTATTGGAATACTCAGTGTCAACAGCATCGTTCCCGACTGGGTCTTAGGGTGAGTCGACATCAACGGCATGGAAGCATGAGATTTATTCATCGGTGCTGATGCATATGGTTTGGCAAACTCCGTTGTCAGAAAGAACTCTCAATGTTGAGAGATTCGAGAGAAGGTGGATTGGCAATCCCACTCCATAGGAGGGTGTGGAGGAAGCCAAGGAACGCCAGGGAAAGGGTATGCCCCATACAAATATTGCAACTGGCACTGGTCCCAAGTGGGTGGCTGGAAATGTCCAGGCCCAATCTGTTTGGCCGCATGGGGATGGAGGTGCCCCAGCATCCACTCCTCGTGATTGAGAGGCCCGCATCAGTGCCATGTCCTGTTCAGAATCGGTGAGCTGAATTGGGCAAGGAGAGGGTGGAGATTGAACACCCTGTGTCTGCCCACGGCCTGAGGAGTTAAGCGAAGCAGCTCCCGACACTGAGATGTCCTTTTTGTGCTTCTTATACTTGACAGGCTGATCGTCCTTACCCTCCCAACGATGTTTTGTGGGAATATGGGCATTGGACTGAGAAGCCAGGATCAAGCGTTTCACCACTGATCGGTCGGCATCGAAGTGGCCCGGTGACGGAGACTGTACAGCTGTTGATCCCAATGCAGGGGTTGACATGGAGGCATGTCCAGAAGTCTCTTGTGACGACGCCATACGCGAAAGAGCCAATTCGGTTAATGCCACAGAAAGTCTAGCCGCTCGATTCTTCCTCGTTTGTCGGAAGAACTTCATGCAGTGGGCACAGGAGTCAACTCGGTATGATTCCCCCAAGCACAATAATCAAAGGGAGTGTCCGTCAAGGGGGGGGGGATTTTACTACCTCACTTACAGCACCATTTAAAGAAGCCTCACTGTGTGGCCATAGGCTGGAGGGGGGGCAGAAAATTCTGCCGAAACACTAACAAGTCCAAAAACCACCCAACACCAAACTGAAAACTAGCTAACTACAAGTCCAATTAGTAAGGAGAAAGGCCAAAAGCCTAAAAAAAAATTACCGACCGAGGCGTAGAAGATCCTACCAGCGTGGCGGTCAGAAGAGAACTGGTGGGATTGTCGTGCCTCTCCCCATGTCGTGTGTGCTGGAGCCCGGCACGTGACCAGGGAGTGGGTGCAAAAATCCCTTTTAGCTTTCTACAATACCGATTGGGGTCGGCGCAGGCGCACTATATCCCAGAGGTGTGATGTACAGGTATCACAAAGAAGATTGAAACAGATGAGTAATAAATGAAACAGGTTCCACATATATGTACACAGCCTTACACATACAACCTATGCTCTGTGTTCCCCATTTCTCATGTCCACAGCTAAATACCACTGAAGCCTCGTTTATCTACATTGGTCCTTTCTATTGAACTGCTTCTAGTGTTTGCTGTCCCACTTTATGTTTTGAAGTTGGCTACATTTGCACAAGTCCAAACTATATATGTGCCACCTGCAGTATAATGGAAGTATATGCATCTTCAGAAAAGGACAAAGAATTGGGCTACCACATAAGAAATTTTTCAGGGGATATTCAGTGCCATATACATGCCTTCGTAATGGTTGGCTGTGTTTGGATAAGTATTCTGGATGAAAAATGAAGCAAGAATTGGCCTGTAGGCTGATGGGCCTGCGGATGTATTTGGAGCTCAAAGAAAGTGGCAGTAAATTAAGTAAACTGTCTTGATAAGGATGAAATAGGACAACATTTTCCCTGTAATGTGTGTGGTTTTGTTGAATTCACACACACTATCCACATAAGATGCTTTCAATGTACTCCTAAAAAGTGAAGCAGCCCTTGAGGAATTTGAAACTGGGTTTCCACATCCAAATCCATCATTGAACCACTGCATCTTACTGGCTCATTACAACTCAGTTATTGATTTGGACTGGATTGCTATAGGTCTGCCGTATAATGTGGCAGAGCAAGACTGACGAGACTGGTTCAAATCCCAGCTTATCATTCCACCTCAGCATAATGAATGACAGTCATGTGTCTCAAAAGAGTTCAAGTGCTCTCTCCAGGCCATTTCAAACAGAAGGATGACTGTGAGGATCTTGGCCAAGACAAACAGCAGAATGTGGTGGTAGAATCCTGAGATGGTAGCATCAGCTGCAGGCTGGGGATGCCATTTTTAATGCTCCTCTTAGGAAAAAAAAATGGCAGCTGTCTGCAGTGCTAGTTATTTATTTGTAGGAAGGCTTTTTTAAAAAAGGAACATATTCAACAACTTTTCCTTCACCTGCAGTCTGAAATGGTATAGTCTTGTCTTCCACTTCAGGACTCTGCCGCTTCCTTACTACCTCACTCTGTTGCATGTGTACTAAGAAAATCAACATAAAAAGATGAACTTTGGTAATTCAATAGATTTTTTTAAAGCCTTGTTCATTCATGCTGCTTTTCTAATTCTTCAGTATTTTCATTCTCAGACTCTGTCCTTCTGGAGTTCGTCTGAACTGATCAGATATTTTCCCATCATTATATGCTAGAAGTAAACAACAATGGGACAACATCTTAATGTTACTCCAGAGAGGATCTTTGCCGGCGCCAACAATCGAAGTCTGGAGCCTTGAGGAGAAAAAGCACTAGACTTCCGTCTTGGCAGCACTCTGGCACAGTGACTTCTGTGGAAGTACAGAGTTGGCTGAAGGACCCTGAAGTGATATTTGATTTTATAATACAGCCTTTAGGTTTAAAATGAGTTTGGCAGCAAAGCTCTCTATTAAATCTGCTGTTAAAAAAAAAAGTCACAGTGCCATTTCCTCACTAGCATTACCACAGAAAGGGTTTTTCTGGTTAAATCTCTACCATATAAATCTTCCAAGAGCTTAGCCAGTTGATGCTCAATTTGCATCACAGATCTCTGCTTCAGTATAAGCAATGAAGCCAGAACAGGCACCCTGACCAAGATGACAAGCAACATTCGTAAGTTGTGATCCAGAACAGATACGATCTAGAGAGAGAACTTTGTGAATTCAGAGCTTCCAAAGCAGAAATCAGAAGGCCTACTTGTATGAGCACAGTAGTAGTCTTCTACAAATGCACAAGACTTCTTAACACACATAACAAAAATATACAGCAACCATGAGTTTTTACAACTTGCACTTACCACGTACCCCCCTCCCCAAGTCTGGGTTGCACAGACTTCTTCTAACATGCACACACTAGTCTAGGGTATCTGTACAAGATGATTAGGAGGGGGACTTCTCCATAAACGCCTCCCTGAAAGGGGAGCCAGCCCCCAAGTCCCAGTGGGGGTTCCTCCACTTTTGGAGGCTGTGATCCACCACCCCCAAATAGGGACGTTGTTGGGCGACATTCCCCAGAAGTTACATAATTGCATCAGTGCCGTTGTACATGATGCTCTGGTTTTTGGGCAAACTCTATGACCCAGAGTTTTTGCCCAAAAACCAGAGTGTCACACACAATATCCCCAATGTGATGATGTCACTTTCAGGGGACATCATCGCATCAGAACATTGCCTGATGACATCTTACCCACCCCTGGAACACCCCCCAAATCCCCCTGCCATGAGGGTGAGGGACCTGGCGGCCCTACTCCCTGATTAGCGGGGAGAGCTGCATCCAGATTGCTGTTGCATCACGAGGATGTATGTGAAAGTTACCTTTAACATATATTCATAGAAATAAAAAAGGGCTTCTGTGATTTTATTACACATGCAGCCTCCCTAACAGCCAACATACACTTTGTTTTCTCTCTTAGGGTTAACACTGCACAATTAACTTGTGTGTCAGATTCAGAAAAATACTGAAGGCACAGGGATATAGCCACAGCACAGCATCTTGGCTTTGTCAAGAAAAGCACATCCTTTCAAGGGGTGAGAAAGAGTTCAGGTTTCATGCACAATCCACTGCTGGTCTTTCCCCTTGCAGGAACCAGATGTGGTAATTTATTTGGGATGCACACTCTACCCTTATGTTAACTTGCTTTAAACCGCAGCCACCACACTCATTTTACTTTGGCTTTGGGATCAGTTTGAAACACAAATGTTGGCTATGCTTTACATCCTTCCAGACGGTGCTCCTCACTCTTATCCAATCACAGCCCTCACTAGACACTGCTAAACGCTCCATGGAGGCTGTTCCATGCTTGAACCTTAATTACAAAAACGAGGGGGGGGATCGCAAAAAGGACTGTTTCAGTCAGAGCAGTAAACAGCTGCATTTCTCCTTCTTTTCCATCCAGCTTCAAAGGCACACACAGTATTGGGGGGGAACTGGCCAACAGAGTTCACAGGGCTCTGTTCCAAATGGCATCCACACACGACAGAAAAGGAACAGTAGAACGCAAAGCCTTTGCTTATATTTACTATGACCCAAATTTCCTCTCTGACCTCCACATTTGAATTTAAAGGATGTCACAGTGCTGCCTGATTGTGGATCTTCAAAAGACCTAAAAGGAGGCTAAATCCCAGTATGTTAAAAATATGCATCTGCTGGTCAGATGCTTTAACCATATCATGAAAGTAAAATGGCTTTGTTAATGTACATACACAGAAGTGATTTGTACCTCAGTCAGTTCAAGGAAGAAAAAGAAGGACCTCATTTTAAAAAAATATAAAACACCTAACAAGTTTACAACTTGGCCCACAAGATCCGGAAGCTCAGCTGTTGGACAGACTGGCTGCAATTTATATGCTCAGGGTTAAAATGTCAGCCGCAGGATGCAGACAAATTGGTCAGCAACCAATTTCCTTCTGGGTAGAGGGGTGGAAAGAGTGTTTATTATTTGCTACTTTAAAAAGGGACAAGATAAACTTTGGAAGCTGTAGACCTGAAAGCCACAGCAAAAGAGAGCAAGAGTAGAGGTCTGCAGTATAAACTCCCTGATTCCAATCCCTACTTGGCTATGAAGGGTGCTGGGTGAACTATCCTCCCTCTCAGCCTGTCTCCCAGTTAGTGAAGATAAAATGGAGGATGAGGAAACCATGGATGCGATCACATGCAGAATTAGCTGTGCCATAGGCATGAACGCTGGGTGGATTTTAAGGGCATGATCTCACAAGAACATCTGCCAAGTATCCCATACCCGTTGGCAACCTGTTTTGCTCCACCGCAGAAGCGGGGTAAAAAGACACTAGGAAAAGTCTGGTAGCAAATGGGTTGCTACAGGCCAGGAACAGACTTTCTCCTCTGTCATAGCTCCAGCGTGCTCCCATGACATCAGGATGGTCTGATCAGGCCATCCTGACTCCATGCCATTGTTTTTTTCCCTGTTTTGGTATGCGCATCATCGTACACTGCATAGGGAGCACTCAGTGCGGAGATGTGAATCATTGATCCCTTGCTGAAGCGCACTGGAAACACATGGCAACCCCCCCCCGATTCACCCACGGTTGTGTCTGATCACGCAGTGGCAGGCTGTCCCCACAGCTCCCAGGGACTGTGTGATCACGCAAATGCGGGTCAACTTCCTACGGAGCAAATAGCCTTGCTCCCCCTACATTATCTCACGCGTGTGACCGCAACCCATGAATACTATCCTGAGGTCCTTGGAGAATTTTTTTTTAAAATGTGAAAGGAGGCGGGAATACAGTTCTCATTTTAAACAAACCAGCCCAAATCTTTTGCTGCAGAGATTTCAAAACACCACCACTTTGGTAAGCAGAGGGCCATGCTTTTTATATTCACTCTTGTGACAACGGAATGCAGTTCAGCAAGTTGATGGTGTTCTAAACTTTAAATACATGCCAATGGGCTCTGAACTGGCAGAAACTTAACAGGGAAAGAGATCTTGGGGTTGTAGTGCATAGCTTGATGAAAATGTCACTGTGCAACAGCAGCAAAACAGACAAACTCCATGCTGGAGATTATTAGGGAAGGGACTGAAAACAAAATGGTCACTATTGTAATGCCCCTGTACGCTGTGGCCTCATTTGGAACACTATGTACAGTTCTCAGAACTAGAGTTCAAAAAATTAGAACTCAGGGTCACCCAATTAGGCTGATGGGCAATAAATTCAAGGCAGACAAAAGGAAGGATACTGTTAGGTTAGTTAAAACTGTGGAATCCATCGCCGGTGGATATAATAGTCACTAGTATCGGTGACTTTAAAGCGGGATTATAATAGATTCATGGATAATGGCTATTAGCCATTAGTTGGTTAATTGCTACTTGCCATTAGATTACTGCAGTGTGCTTTATGTGGGACAGCCCTTGAAGAAGCTATAGCCAGTACAGAATGCTGCAGCCAGATTTTGATTGGAATGGGCTGTAGGAACCATATAACTGCATTTTTGTTCCATCTAAACTGGTTACCAATTTGCTTCTGGGCTTAATTCAAGGTGCTGGTATTGACCTTTAAAGCCCTATAAAACACAGGACCAGAATACCTGAAGGACCAGCTATTCCCATACGGACATACTCAAGGACTCTGGTCATGTTCAGAGGTCTTGTTTTGGGTGCCCCCCCAACCTGAGGCTAGACACGTGGCAACCCAACAAAGTGCCTTGTCAGTTGTGGTGCCAACTCCAGGGAACTTCATCTGTCTCCCTCTATCACTAACAGGTAACAACTTTTTTGTTTGGTTTGGTGTTCCCTCACTAACTCTTATTAGTCCTCCTCTCTGTTTATGTATTTTGATATTTTGTTGTTTTAAATATTTTATATGCATTTGTATTTTAAATGTGTGTTTTGAATTTTTTACAAAACATTTTACAGTTTGCTGCCTTGGGGACCCAGAATTGGGTAGAAAGGAGATATAGAAATCTTTTAAATAAATAAAATAAGCCTTCATATTCAGAGAAAGTAAACCACGTAATACTAGTCCTAGGAGGCAGTATCAGTGGCAGGCCTGGCCTCTAAGCTCTCCAGGGTAACGGGCTGGCCACTGTGTAAAACAGGATGCTGAATCCGATGGACCACTGATCTGATCCAGCAGCGTTCCTCTATTGTTCCTGTGCTTCATTTCCTGGGAACCTTTTTTTTAACCTGCTATGTTAAGCCTTAATCTTCTCCCAATGGAAAATCACAAATATTTTGCTTTTGGAGGCTTCCCTATCAATATTGCTATGTTCTTAATTCAGAATGGAAATCATTCATACAAGGTGAGAATAACATTTTTTTGCCATCATAAGGAATACATAAGGAAAACCAGCAGTGACATTTTCTAGCCTTGTTTCAATCAAAAGATTTTTTTAAAAAGTCCATAAAGCCTTTTGCAAACGAAATTTGTTAAAGCATCATTTTGTCTCCATCATCTTTAGATAAGTGGTTCTTTGTGGTCCCTTCCTGTAGATATCTCCATGTGTGCACAGCCATTTAAGCCAGCAAGCAAAATGGTACAATACAGACAGGCAAATGGCAGGAAGAACCAAGCTGTACTTTGAAAATGAGTAGCAAGTCAGCACAGCTGGCCAATGACTGGCTTCACAAGCAGCACTGTGGCTTGGTGGGAATAATGTGCAGTGTCATGTAGCAGAACCATCTGGGCTAGAAATGTGGGACTTATTCATTTATTAGCTGGAATGTACTAGGGGACCAGTTAACTCTACCAGCACCTTTGAACACACCACTTACCACACTTCACAATGTATGTACACTGTGTGGCTTTTGCTGACTGAGCTTCAAACAGGTTTTATTATAAATAAATATTGGCTATCAATGGTCATTCATGTCTACATTCTCATCTTGCCTGGTCAAAAGCTTAGGAAGGCTGGAACTCATTGGACAGATAATAAGCGAAAATACTATATGGGATGGGCAAATTCTAGGAAAACAGAAATAACAGGAAATGAGGTAAGCAAAGAAGAAGAACAAGGAATATTGTTGGAAGCAGAGAAAAAACACAGGAACAAAGAATACAAGCTTTCAGAGAAATAACAGTGAGAAATTCCTCCCTAAGCTCAAACGACTTCCAGCCAATCAGTTTGCCAGACTGGATGTCCAGAAATGATACCTAGGTTCACTGAACCTATCAGATTGTAGGTGGTCTGTAAGCTTATGGATAACTTCTTCAATAGGCTTGGGCAGGCCAAAAGCTAAGCTGCGCATCCAAGAATAGGTATGCTTGCTCAATAACGAACTGAATTCTTAGAAACCAAGCTGTTCTCTTGTTGGCCAAGTGCCAGAGTGTGTTATACAAAGACTGTGCCACCCCACAGCAGATGAAAGACTGAGTAATTGTCTAAATGAAGAAAGCTAAATACTAATGATGCCAAGAAATTTCAAATGCTTGAAATGCAAAAGGAAAAAAAGATTAAACAAAAAGCCTCAACCATTTTAAAACGGACTTGTCTCTACTGTGAGTCATTTCTTGCTAATCCCTTTATTCTTAAGCAAGAAAATGGCAACTGCAAAGGCTTATTAGATACAGAACATAATCATTGTGTAACAGCTTCTTCTTCCTTTTTTAAACTGCCAATACAGTTTTCCATACTTTGGGTCATCACTTTTGGCTGGGATTTATATTTTTCTCTTTCTCCTGAATTTAATTGGGAAAGATTAAAAAACACTACAACTCGCATATTCCCTGGCAGAAAATGAGGGCCAGAAGGACAGGATTCCATTGCCAGTTAAGGCCATACATTATACCCCTACCCTTCACAAGGCTTCTTGTAGTTTTGTAACTGACAAGGAAGGTGGAGTTCCTTTTGGGGGAATGCTCGTTGTGGTTTTGTGGGTGGGTTGTTCTCCCCCAAGCATTACTCTCCAATGCTTGAAAAACCCTTCATTTGTATGTGGTGGGGAACACCTCCTATTAAAGGTAAAGGTTTCCCTTGTTCGAAAGCTAGTCAAATCCAACTCTAGGGGGCGGTACTTATCTCCATTTCCAAGCCAAAGAGCCAGCGTTGTCCGAAGACTTCTCCGTGGTCACGTGGCCAGCATGTCTAAACACTGAGGCACACAGAACGCTGTTACTTTCCCACCAAAGCGGTACCTATTTATCTACTTGCAATTTCTTGCTTTCAAACTGCTAGGTTGGCAGGAGCTGAAGCCAAAGACGGGAGCTCACTCTGTCACGCGGCACTCGGGTCTCTAACTGCCGAGCTACTGATCTTCTGGTCTGCAACTCAGCATCTTAACCTCAGAGCCACTGCGGCCTCTATTACTGCTAAGTAATTACTTATGGGCGCATCAGGATCATAAATCCAATCTTTGGTAGAGATGGCTATCTTGGGGGGGGGGGAGTGAAGGAGTATACATTTCACATTATCAATTCACATTAACAGTGCCATCCTAAGCAGGCTTGCACCTTTCTAAGCCCACTGACTTCACTGGACTCAGAATGATATATATCTGCTTAGGATGGCACTACAGCCCAGCATACTGTCTCCCCCTAGACACCCAACTTCAGAGTATTTCTATGTATACAAAACACAAATTCTGCCACTGAATTATGGATACTACCTCTTCTGTAATTAATTGATACTAGGTATTTTGACAACTGAAAAACTATTCAAAAAGACACAGCAAAATCAACAAAGGAATTCAGTTTTAAACATTTTAATCCCTATATTCAATGCCGTTATGATTTCTTAAGAACAGATTTCTATATGTAGTTCACAAGTTCAAGGAAAAGCTACATGAAATATCAAAACAAACCTTTACAAATGCACAGAAGGGTCTAGAAAAGTACTGTCACAATATGTGGTATTAGGAACTTAGCTCATCTTCAAAATATGAAGCGAAGAACTGTATTTTATGTCTGACAAAGACTTCAACAAAGCCAAGATTTTTCTTGCTGGGAACTAGCTGCCCTTGGCAGTTACTATTTCAAATCTATTTAACAGTTCCTTCCTTTGATTAGAAATACATTTATTCATATTGACTTACTGCAATTCAGCAATCTTCCCCAAATTCTTAGAAGGACCCGGTTTCAGAAAAGCACTTAGCCACATGACTGGAAGTGGAATCTAAACTTGTTGCTAACTAAGCCAAGCATTCTCAAATTACTGTGAAAAATCCAACAGGATTTGTTTCTAAATTGCATACTAATTGAAGGAATTTATCCCAGCAAGTCTATAAACCTGGGAGTTTACTGACTGCAAAAGGCAACCCTTTTATTTATATTGTGTGAATGATCTGATTCCATCTAAAGTAGTTACAGGTTACTATAGTCCCATTCTGTTTTCACCAAACACTTGCAAAGAGTCAGGTACTTTTTAGTGAAGCCAAAACTGTGTGGATTCATGCTAGCAGCAGTCAGCCAATTTCAGATGGTACAGTAAATAAAGGAACTTCTAATAAACAATTCTGGGTTATAAATTAGATTTATAAAAGTAGCTAGATAACAGGCATCTTGTCTACTGAGCTTATACAAAACTATCATCTCTTGAGTACATGTACTACTTAAATCATTTTAACAGCAACCTAACAAAACATGACCTTGCTCCTATTCTAAGAGATGCTGCACCAGCAAATGAGCACTGGGGTTGAAGGATAACGGTTGCTGTACCAGCAGCGTGCCAAACTCACTGGACTGAACTGAATTTGCAATTAAGCCCTTCTTAATTATCCCAAACCAAGGGTAGATCAGAAAAATTCAGGATTAACTTTTTGGAACATCTCTCTTTGGTGTATTCTGGATATAACAGAATCTCTGTATTTTTGTTTCTCGTAGGATAGCGGTCTATTTACAGAAAATGCAAAGAAGATGGGCAGAATTGAAAAAAGTTTTATTCCCATTATTCATAACTTACCGGGTATGTATACTATATGTTTTTTTTAAAAAATACCAGACTGAGTCCCAGAAGCTGTTACAGGAATTGTAGGAGCAGAGAATGCTTGCAAGAGCCCACAATGAAGCTCATTATGATGCACACAAATACACTGAGTCACTTGTGACAAGCCAGTGCAGCGCAATACAAAACACTCAGTTATGTGTTTGCAGCTGTCATGTGGGGGGGGGGGGAAGCTTATGCCTTTTTTTTTTGCTAGTAGGCATCAAGTATGAATGCCATCTTTGTCAACAGTGATCAAAGACCGCAACACTGATCAGTTGCTTAGTACTTTCTGCAAAAATCAATTAAACCCCCCCCCAGACGATCATTTTTTCATGCAAACTGGGATCTCTACTGAACTAAGAAGCATTTGGAATTAGCTCTGACACATCACGAGCTGTGCTAGACTGCTGTACTAGACTGCAAGTTTGTGGGAACATGATCATATTACTAGGGCTCCTCTGGTATTCAATAAACAGCGGTGAAGGAACAATGACAATTGAAGGCACAGCCGGACTACAGGTTCCTACACTCAGTCCCAAGTTCTGTGGGGCACAACCTACAGAACATGGGAAGGTAGCTTTAGATGAAAGTGCTAACAAGTCCAATCAGGTTTATTCCAAAATAAGGTTGTGTAGGAGAATAACCTAAATAAATTAATGTGTCCCGGTTTAGAGTTGGCACAGCTTAAAAATAGCTGCTGTCTGACTTCTGTTTTATGGCGTGGCGATGGCAGTCGCTCTCCCCAAGGCTCAGGAGAGCGACTTGCACACCAGTGGTTTGGAGGGGAGCTACTGATGCGGCTCTCCCACGGAACCCTCAGGTAGGTTTCCAAGCCATAGGGCTTGGGGTGGGTAGCTTCTTCAACGGCGTAATGACGGCGAATTGAGGCACCCATCTGCCCTGACAGTCCTACCACTGTGTGGCCGCATGGCACTAGCTAGGCTGGCTGGGACAAGCGCCAGAGATTGAGCGATCAGCGGAAATATAAACGAGGTCTAAAGTGGCCGACAATTAATGTGAGTTGGATATAATTGAAATCTGAAATAACCGGAAAATCCCTTAGCCCCCTCCCCCCCATATCGGTAAACGGAGAGTGGAGGGAACCACCCCCGCGAGCGAGAAAAGTTGCAGAAAAAGAGGGGGGAAGGGAAAGATCGAATGTTTGGCTTGTTTTGTGAGACTTACCAGAGCGGATTTAAAGCGTAAGCAATTTTCAGAGGTGGTGAAACAGTGATTGGCTTTTGTAAACAATCGATCGAGATGTCGGGCGCAGGGAGGAAAGGAACAAAACCGAAACTTACGGGCAGTCAAAGTCCGAGGCCAGAAGAAGAGGGAACGGACGTCATGAGACTGCTAGCGGACACGCTCAAGCCTGTTATGGATCAACTCACTGGTATTAACCAGCAGTTAACCGTTCTCAATCAGACTTTTGCAGCACAACAGCTCCAGCTGGCCAAAACAGTTAAGCAGACGGAGCAAATGATGGAAGTAGTGAAAGAGATGCATACCCAAAGCAAGATTTTGAAGACGAGAGTGGACCAAATAATGAATAAACAGAATCACCAGGAAAATAGACTGTTGTTTCTACAAATGGAGAAAGTGAATATGATCCTCAGATTCTAAGGAGTTCCTGAATCACCGAAGGAAGATTTGATCTCACTGCGCCAGTAGTAGGCTTGAAAGCGGAAGAAGTAATGCATGATATGGATGCAGCGTATAGGGTGTATTCCAATTACACCAAAAAGAATAGCCTACCTGGAGAAATAACAGTCAGATTCTCAAGAAGACAAACCAGTGATGCAATTCTAAAAGCTACATCAGTAACTCCACTGAAACTGGGAAATGCTATTATCAAGATGTTAAAAGACATTCCATTTGAAATTCACCAAAAGCAAAAGAGCTACAAAGATTTAATTCTCTTTCTTCAAACTAATCAAATCACATATAAATGAGCAGTTCCAGAAGGGGTCATCTTTAAGCTACACGATAAGAGAGAGAAGACTGACTCCGTGTACAAGGCTAAGGAATTCCTGTAACGCCATCTGGAAACCAAAGAAGACGGTGAAACTGATTCGAGTGGCTCCACACCCTCAGAGATGGACAAAGACTTGGCTGCAGAAGAAGGCACTGCTGCCCACAAATCAACTTATGACTTTAGAGATAGAAAGCCTAAGTAAAGGCAGAAGGACTCTGTAAATTGCCTTTATGAAGCGAGTTTGGGGGATGCTCTGGAACTCTCCCATAACAAGTAACTAACTAATCTTTGATCAGGGATAGATAGCACTCACAGCATGCATTGTGTACTAACAAAAAGAGCACTAACATAGATTCTAACTGGGTAAAGGATCTCCTCCTCTTGGCTTTTTAGTTTAGTGTGGGTATACTTTTCTTTCTCCCTAGTTGTTAGTCCCCTTCCTTTTTTGTTGTAGTTTTAGTAGTGTATTACAAAAAAGTAATAAAAAATCCCCTTCGGGGGGCAAAAAAAAAATAGTTGCTGTCTAGTGAGATATTTTTATTACTTTTTTGCTGGCAGCAGGAAAAACCACATTTTAGGGTGGACATTCATTAACACACCTTGTCTTTCTTTAAACTTCTTTTAATATAAGCCATGGGAGTATCATTCACCCTGAACTGGATCAGGACCACAACATTTGAGAAGCAGGGATTTAACCTTTCTCTCAATGCTATTTTCCCAGTGGGGAACCTAGCCTCCTAGCAGTCTTCACAGAGAGAAACATATTGGTACCTGTGTACGCGTTACATACCATAAAGTCACTTATGGCAACCCTATGAAGCAGGGGTCTTTTGGAGGGGGAGTGCACCGGAGCATAGCTCCGGCAGCTTCAGAGAGCAGAAAGGCTCCCGCATGTCAGTTTTGGCCGTACAAGCCGATTCCGGAGTCTTTGGGCCAGCCAAATGTCAATTTCAGCCCCATTATATCCTATGGGCCATTGAAGTCAATGGCGAAAACATAGGGTATATTCAGGGCCGGCCCCAGGTGTCTGGGCGCCCTAGGCAAGAAAGCCTGGGTTGCCCACCCCACTGGGGATGCCAACCTCCTGGTGGGGCCTGGAAACGGGGGTGGGTGGGGGTGGAGCGCTGGCTTTCCTGGGCCCGCGGCACCTGCGGCGCGCCCAGGAAAGCCAGGGAAGGGGCGGCTGTTCAAACACCGGCCCCTTCCCTCCCAGGCCCAGCGCAGGCTTTTCTGAGCATGCCGCAGGAGCAGCGTGCCCAGAAAAGCCAGGGAAGGGGCGGCTGTTCGAACGCCCGCTCCTTCCCTCCCAGTGGCAGCTTTCCTGAGCACGCTGCAGTAGCGGCGCATCCAGGAAAGCCGGGGAAGGGTTCAGAGCGCCTGCTTCACGGGGGTGGGGCGGGGGGCGGTTTGGCGCCCCTGTGGGCCCCAGTGCCCTAGGCGAGCGCCTGGCTCACCTAGTGGGCGAACCGGCAGTGGGTATATTCTGGGGTTGGAGGGGAGGGGGTTTGAGGGAGAGGCTCCAAACTCATTGGGTATATTCTGGGGGTTGGAGGGGAGGGGGTTTGAGGGAGAGGCTCCAAACTCATTGGGTATATTCTGGGGGTTGGAGGGGAGGGGTTTGAGGGAGAGGCTCAAAACTCATTGGGTATATTGTGGGGGCTGGAGGGGAGGGGGTTTGAGGGAGCGGCTCCAAACTCTTCCCTTCTCTGTCTTTCTTTCCCTCCTTCTTTCCTTCTCTCTACTCTCTCTCTTTCCTTCCTTCTTTCCTCCTTCTGTGGCCCAACTCTAGTGAGTAGGGGTTTAAAGTTTAAACCCCTTCTCTCTTCACTCCCCCACCCAGGCCAGCTAGAGAAGGGAAGGGGAGGCTTTCGAAGATGCTTCCCCCCCTTTTGCTTCCCCTTCTGACATCACTTCTGGTGATGTCAGGGGGCATGACATATGCTAATAGCCTAGTAATTCATTTGCATACCATATGCTAATGAGCTCCTGCAGCTCTTTTTCTATGAAAAGACCCCTGCTATGAAGTAAAGGTCTTCAAAACATCCTATCATTACCAGCCTAGCTCAGGTCTTGCAAACTGAAGACCATGGCTTCCTTTGTTGAGTCAATCTATCTCATGTTGGTTCTTCCTCTTTTCCTAGTGCCTTCAACTTTTCCTAGCATTATTGTCTTTTCCAGCGAATCCTCTCTTCTCATGCTATCATATGATAGCCTCAGTTTGGCTATTTTAGCTTCCACGGAGAATTCAGGCTTGATTTCATCTAGGATCCACTTATTTGTCTTTGTGGTGTTCCATGGTCTCCATAAAACTTCTCCAGCACCACTGATACATGTACATATTCCCTATGGGGTAAATAGCAGCTCTGGAGATTTAAAACTGGAAAATTATGAAGTGTGTTTGTGTGCGGGCACGGGGAATGTTGAAAATACACACAGCCCTTCTCCAGCACCACAGTTCGTAGACATGCTTCGCTCATTTTACTAGTCTGCAGACAGTATGTGGAGCTGAGCTTGAATCCTGCTCATTTAAAATGTAGTTTTTGTGGGGAATTTCAGACAGCCAATATGTTCCATTTCAGGAACTGTTCGCTAATGGTTTGTCATTTCAAACAGAAGCGTTTTAGTAACAGTTCCCTAACGGAATATATTTCCCCTTTCAGACAGAAATGCTTCTGTCTTGTTAGGGAAGCATTCCTGAACCGTTTTCACCTCAAACTACTCCCAAGTGATCTTCAATTTCTTCTACCATTCCTGAAGCACTACAGGTGCTGTGTAAAATGCCCCTATATAGCACTTCCTCCAGTGACAAGGTTTTCCCGCCCTTTTTCGCCCATGCGGGTGACCTCTGTCTTTTTTTTTTTTAAACCCTTTCTTTTAAGAGCACTGTGGTGCTGTAACACAACCCCAAAGCAGTGTAATAGTGACCCCATTGGGATGCCTGGACCACTGAGATACATGAAATCACTACGTCTGGGGAGAACCGTCATTTCAATGGAGTACAATGCCATAGAGTCCTCCTTCCACAGCATTCACTTTATGCCTGGGAACTGATATCTGTAGGCAGGAGATAAGCTGTAACTCAAGTGTAGAGGATCCCCAGGTCCCACCTGGAGGCATGGCATGCCTATATGCTGGCCATCAAGAGGAGGATGCTGTTTGTAAGGCTGGAAGGAGCTAGGGTGGCTTGGAAAAGCAGGAGGGGGGGGGATCTTAAAATCCTGCCACAGGTTTTGAATTCCTGGAATTCTCCTTGGGCAAGATAGCTACTTGTAAAACGGAGGCTGGGAAAGAGGGGAATGAAAAGGCAGCCTGATGTCCTGTCCCTAAATACTGTGTAGGGTGGGGGAAACAGTTTAATTTAAGGTGCCTGAAGGAGAAAAGTTATAGGAAGAGATTTTTAAATTCTAGGCAGCCTAAAAGAGAGTGCAGCCGTGGCAAGGGAAGGAAGAGGGGGGAACAGGGCAGTTTACAAACGCAGACAGCATCCCTTCCTCCCTTCCTAACGTTCCTGAAATCAAATCCAGAAGTGTGTGCATGTGCGTGCCTGAGCTTCCACTTGTTTCCAGGTGGCAGATGTAGTGTTCTCATGTATCTCAGTGGTCTAGGCATCCCAATGGGGTCACTATTGCGCTGCTTTGGGGTTGTGTTACAGCACCATAGCGCTCTTAAAATAACGGGTTTTTTTTAAAGATGGAGATCGACAGCACGGGCGAAAAAGGGCAGGAAAGCAAAGTGGCACAGTCTGAAATGACAAACCACTTCAGAGACGGCTCTTTACCGGTAGGGGAAAGGCTGTGTGAAATGGCCATCCCTGTACCGGTTTATTCCAAGATGGTACAATAACGGTTTTAAAAGAGTAATGTGAAATTCCCCTGTATCATAGGGAAATATTCTCTTACCTGATAGAATTCACCTGCTTGGCGTACATAGCCAGCTACATCTGGATCTGCAGGATGTACTTTCCATACAACTCTCTCGGCATTTTTGTACTCCTCCACTTTGGCCCATGGAACCGTAGGCAAAAAACGCTCTGTCAGTGGGGCTGCTACAATGATATCAAGTTGTCCATTGTATAAAAGAACCTGGAAAACAGGTACACGTTAGCAACACACAAAATAATTGCAACATTTGAATAAACAGAGGCTAAGCCAGCAAGGCTTTCGATCTGACCAATCCACCCAAAGAATAAATTTATTTTATTTACTTTTGTTTATACCCCACTTTCCTCCCTGATGGAGACTCAACGTGGTAGATTAGGCAGAGTGTGTCACTGCCTCAAGGTCGCCCAGCAAGCTTCTGTGGCCTGGGTGTGTGTGTGTGTGTGTGTGTTTGAACCTGGGTCTTCCAACACTCTAACCACTATACTATGCTGCCTCTCTGTGATCTATGAAACAATAAAAAACTAGAATGGAGAATAATGTAGTATGAGGTGTAGCATACATTCTTAGCTTGGAAGACAGCTATCCAACAGCTACTGAAGCTGAAACAGACAAGCAGAAGCCCCAGTGGTCTACTTGCAGGTTCAAGGAGGGTAGAGGGTGAAGCGTTAGAAGGAATAAACACACACACAACCATCCTTTGGTAAAATATATGGCCTCAGCTTATTTTATTTGCATATGGGCAAGGAGCAATGGTGCAGCATGGGGATGGATCCAAGCATCAGGCGACCTGCTTGCCACCTGATGGAGCCCCTACCCAGCCTGTCTGCTGGGAGACAACCGTGGAGTGACAATATCCTGGGACACATACAGGCGTCAGCTTCTACATGGTCCCCTTGCCACCTGGTGGTGGAAGCCAGCCAACAGCCCCCGCCTGGGCATGCGGCTGAGGGGCTCCACCTCCCAAGGCCCCTTATGAGAGCCCCCAAATTGGGAGAGGCAGGCACGCAGGCACAGCCTCCCCCCAAAAGGATCTGTCCCAATGCCCAAACCGCTAAGCCACGAGAGCAAATAACCGACCAGAGAAACACCATAATACAACAAATCAAGGGAGGGTGGGTGGGCAAGCTGGTGATCCAAGGGGGAGGAGGGCCTGCACAGGCTTGTTTAAATAGCCCGCCTTGGATTTACAGTCTGCCCTATGCTCAGACACAATGTCTGACGTGGCAGGCTGAGGGTGAACTGGCCCGCCCCCTCCTTGCTTTGCTAGAGAGCACCATGCAGCCAGAGGATGCCTTCCTACCCCCCTACCCCTCCTCCTGCACTGCAAACGCCTGTGGAAGGTGAATCATAGCCATGCTTGTTGCTGAGATGCATCATTTCAGACAGTAGCAGGGAATTCAAAGAGGGCTGGGCCAGAACACACCTCTCCATTTGGAACTCCCCTTCTTTCCCCCATACCCACTTCAATCATGCCCCTCCTATCAATACAAAGTGAGGAAAATGTCATATGTGAGGCACAATTTTGACTCAGTGATGCCATCCATTTGGTACTGTGACATTATCATGTCCACAACACAACCCCTTACTGTGTTGTGAGGAAAAAGCCCAACTGGAAAGACAGTGCTGAAGAAACTTCCACAAGGGGCAATGAACAAGCACAACAGTAGGCTGGGGAAAGCATGACTGAGAGAAACATCTCATGTTCTCCTACTGGCCCCATTTTGGTCAAAAGTATTTGGCATAGCCCTTCAATCAAATATTTGAATGATATTCTACATAAAGTCTTCCATAGTGATAACAACAACAACAATAATAATAATTACAGGCTCTCAAGACACAACTGACTTACGGTGACTCCCCCTGGCATTTTCAAGACAAGAGATGAGTACAGGTGGTTTGATATTGCCTTTCTTTGGTGTTCCTTGCTGGTCTCTCATCCAAGAACTAGCCCTGGTCAACCCTCATTAGACTGCAAACTCTCACAAGCTCAAGCTAGTCTGGGCTATTCAGGCTGCTCATACACGTATGAAAAAATAATAATTAGAAGGTAAAGTCTAGTTCAGAACCTTTTTCCCAACATGCAAGCTTTTTATGTGTGCATAAGGGGCATTTGGTGTAGGGAAACCTTTCAGACTTCTAAGCTGAAGTTTTACATCCCAGAAACAGTGACACTTCCACTCATTTATCTTTTCCCCCACCAATATTGTTTCTAAGCCTTTGGCTTTCATTGGCCCAACAAATTGAGAAAGCACACTTTTCATTAAAAAAAACCCAACATGGTAGCAATTGGGTTATGGAAACATATGAAGTAGACGTTCACATTTTATAACATAATAACATAAATAAATAAAACAAAAATATATTTAAAAGCCGCAAGATCAATGCACAGTTGGAATGTGAAAGAACAGAATTTTTTTAATCCAAAAAGCTCTTCTGGTTATGACCGCCCCGCCCACCTCCATTTTGCACTCAGTTCCTCAAGGACCAAGTTATCGTTCTATGAACTAATGACTGTTCAGGAGCACAAACAAAAATCAGCACTAAGAAAATCAAATACAATTAAGGCAAAGATTGTTTACGTAAAACACAATACTACCTCTCCACATGTTTTAGGTGGCTTAAAACAAGAACAAAAAATCTAAAATAAAAATGCAATGAAAATAGTTCAACCAATATAATTTTAGTAGCAACGGTAAAAAAAATATTTCAGGACATCCAGTAGCAAGACTACCAACTTTTAAGTGCAATTCACCAAGCACTACTGCCAAGGAGTATCTGTTCTTGGTCTGTGCCACATATGGGATAAAAGGGCACCACCAAAATGCCCCACAGCCTGTTGTGGTAGATTCTACCAGAAATTTGAGCTTTATATCTGGCTCAGTGAATGGAAAAGAAAGGTTCTGAATAAAGACTCTATCAGGATGCAGTGCATATTGCTTAAAAGAAAAGCGAGGGGGGGGGAAGATAATAAGGAGACTCTGTTACTGGTGCAGAAACATCTCATATCAAACAAACCTGGTTTAAGTTTCTCTTGAAAGCCCACACCCAAATAGCATATATGTTTTGTATCAGTCAGGATCTAACAGCAGACTCTTAGGGCTCAAGCCAAGATGGAACTCTTTGTATGGCTGTGATACACACATGTTTCCTATGAGCTATTAATTCTTTGTTACTAAAAAATCCTGGTGGGGTTAAAAGCCTTTTCTGTAAGACTCACCCAAGCTAGCTCAAATAAAATAATTGCACTGTTTATATGAAGGAGCTATGCCTCAAAGACCTTGATTCTCCATAGCCTCTGCAAAATTTCCTGCAGCTGTTACACTCCACAGTATGGGAATAATTAGCATAAACGTAGACACAGCATAGTAAAAAACAGCACCGCCCCAGTTGGTGAGGCAAAACAGCCTCACTTTACTAGCATCATGTAACTGGCACTGCTTATTCAGACTAACAACTGCTTTTCTGATAAGTTTTTAATATGCTATAGTTTCATGAAGACTGTCAAACACATACATGTGAACTAATGACATTAATAAAGGATAGGGGTCTGTCAAGGTTTCAATTCTTTTATGAGTTAATTGTGACACTTGACTATTTGACTCTTGACAGTTCTTGTGAAATAACCCTCATTTCCATTAGTTGCCTAACCACAGCATGCAGTTGTGAGTGCCTGCTGTCAGCTCCATGTAAAAAGCACTACAGGTGCCAGATTCAGATTGGGAATGCAGAGGAAGACTCAGATCGGGAATGCAGTGACCCCCCCCCCACTACTGTTTCCCAAGCCAAAATGGCCTGAGAGGGCAAATAACACTTCTAGGCCATTTCAGCTTCAGAAAACAGCACTGAGCCTTTCCTCTCCCCATGCCATGGTCCTGATCCAAACTGGGTCCCTGCAATACTTTTATGCAAAAGCTGCCAGCTGGGACCTGCAGCTGCAGTATGGCAAGTCCCCATAGTGAATTCATGTAATATATAATGTGTTTGGCCCTCAGAGAAAGAGAGGGGAAAAATTATCATGAACCTGAGAACTCCAAGTATACACTGTACTGGAGAAAGTCTGTCAATTCATTCAGCATAGTGCTTTGTTGTTGTGGTTGTTGTTTTTTTGGGGGGGGGATAATATCCCCAATAAGAGTGCACCAAGTACAATAATGGTTCTTTTTCCGGGGTGGGGTGGGGGTGGGATATGTTTCAAGAATTGGTCTATGTTATTTATTAGCCTGCACACCCATTATCTATTTGATCAATGAGAAACAACTCTAACATATTACTATTTATAACTCGGGGCCCAAAGTGGATCCCCTGTTCCTTCTGTCTAGGTAAAGGTAAAGGTTCCCTTGCTCGACAGCCAGTCGAATCCGACTCTAGGGTTGTGGTGCTCATCTCTGTTTCCAAGCCGAAGAGCCAGCACTGTCCGAAGACATTTCTGTGGTCATGTGGCCGGCGTGACTAAACGCCAAGGCACACAGAATGCTGTTATCTTCCCACCGAAGCGGTACCTATTTATCTACTTGCAATTTCTTGCTTTCTAACTGCTAGGTTGGCAGGAGCTGTAACTAGAGATGGGAGCTCACTCCACCATGACATATTGGCTCTCTAAAAGGAACTAGTGCTTGAATCCTAGAAAGCAACACAAATATTCCCTTAAGGGAGCACTTATAGAACTTCACAAAAGTATAGAATTCATGTAGACTCAATGTGTGGAGGGGCAGCCAGCTTATACCCATGTTCCTTGCTTTCCATGATTCATAGTGCCATCCTAAGCAGAGAGACACCCTTGTAGGCCCATTGTCTCCACTGTCAGACACTGACATAGACTGCATGAACAGAAAACAGAAGTTGGCTCTGGTCACACTGCAAAGGTAATTGCGCTTTGTTCCCGCTTTGTTTAAATCGGGAACATTTTTCTTCGCATTGGGCTGACTAAATGCAGCCAGCCCCTCTCTTACAGCACCCGCTCGCCTGCTGCTACGCTGTCCCTCCAGGCGATCCTGCTGGCCATGGGGGAGGCTCGGGTGGCTGCTGCTTCTGCCGACACTTTGGGAGGGGGGGTGCCGCTGCCGCTGCCATTGCCCCACAAAAACAGGCTCCGCTATGTCCGCCGTCTCTGCCATTCTCCTTGCCGGCCCCATCCAGGCTGCCGGAGCCCCCGCCTCTCGTTCCCGCCTCCAGGGCCATCTTTTGTGCATTTTTTTTAAAGCTTCCGATTTGAGCGCTTGACTAAACATGTGCTTAATAAATCCATTATTAAACATTAAATGGATTTATTAAGTGCATGTTTGCTCAAGCACTCAAACCGGAAGCTTTAAAAAAAAAAAAAGCACAATGAGCATTCAGACGGCCCTAATCGCAATCATTGTGAAAGATGGGCTGTCCAGATAGGCGAAATCGTGCATTCAAAGCAGAAGTATCAGGAAAACACTTGATTTTCCAGGGGTCAGGAAAACCCGGCATCATTGCGCGAGTGAGCCTGCTTTGGGGCGGGGGGCGGATTGGCGTGTGTGAACGTGAAACTGACATGCGCAAGGAAACAGCAGCGAATCCTGATCAAAACGGCAGTGTGACCGGACCCATTGAGAGCCAAATCTACACACATTCTCAACAGGTTTCAAATGCTGTGGACTACATGATATCAAACTCAGATGTTAATCACATAGTTGTGGCTGTTCAAGTGTCATATAAGGATGGCCATCTTCACTGGCGAATACTGGCAACTTTTATTCATATAAATTCTACTCAGAAAACCTGAATATCAGTTATGCACTGCAAATGAATGCTGTCATAACAATGCCTAAGAGAGACGCATCCATTTTATCACCTGTTAACTTACTACGGACGCATCCCCAATTAGATAGTGAAGCAGGAGAAGTATTGTTACAATTCTGACATGCTGCAAATTAAAATAATCTGTTTGTACTGAAAATGTTACAATGAGGAACAACTGAAGTCCGCAAAAATAGTGCAACTGTTAACATAACACAAATTAATGTAAAAACAGAAACAGATACAGCACTTATTTGGGCATTAAAAATATGAAGGTAAACTTGAAAATGCTGCTAAGATTTCATGCCTTTAGTACATGGTGCTCTATTTAGGCACGGCAGGTTTTCGTCTTTAAAAATTTGTTTTAAATTCAGTTGGCAGCTTTGGGGAAATTGGTGGGTAGCAGAACCAGCCATTAAAAGTTGTGAGCATATCTGCTCGAACACCTCAAGGTTCTCAACTTAATGCAAACAGTGTGTGTGATAAATAAAACTCTTATTCCTGTTATATTTTTAAAACCAGTTCCATTTTCATGGTTTGGCAAATGTACAATACACCATAATACTATACAAACAAACTTTTGCTCCTTTCCCTAGTGACTTTAATCTATGATATTTTGTGGTTTCCTGCAGGAGGAAATTATGATTGAAGAGCAGACCAAGATGTTCTGGCCTGCCTCATACATCCAGTTAACTGCTGTCTCTGTACTGAGCACGCCGCAAAAATTAGTCAACCAAAAGGCCCTCAGTAAACGCTACTAAGCTCCCCTGTGGATATCTGGAGGGGAATGCTGAGTAAGGAACTGTCCCCTGACTGGTTGAGGAAGCACTGCCATTTTTAACAGCTGCAACCATAATTCAACAGCTATGGCAAATTGGTAAAAGCCAAGACAGTACAAAACACAGTGAACAATTTTTTTTGTCATAGCCCAAATCCATTTCAGTAAGCTAAGCTAACAACAGTTAATAGAATCATCTTATACAGATACCATGCCATTAATTACAGTTTTGTTGAATGATTCAGATGGCATGAATAATTTATGCTATTCAGTTTTCAAAGGGGGGAACCCTCCATTACATTTACAGTTTAATCATTCAAGCACAGTATGTCCTCTTTTTACACTGTTTAAATAGCTGCAGAATGTTTCACTTATCCAGGAGTTTTTATAAAAAAAAAATACACAGGACTGAAATACAAGCCCAGAATAGAACTTTTGGAGTTTTGCACACAGTTATCTAGGGATACAGCTCGTCACCATCAATCAACAGAGGAAGGGGAAAGACTCCAATAGAGCTACAGTAAACAGCAAAATGAAGGCCTCTTGAGGTTACCCCCTGGATTCTGAAATACAGCCTCCTATTTCAGATGCATGAAGAGTCTCTCTGTCACATGCACAAACTTTTCTTTTCAGATAGCTTAATAATGACATGGCAGCCCTGTCTCAAATAATAAGCGATTAGATGTTACAGGGGGAGCTGTCAAGACAATTTCAGTGTACAATGCCAAACACAGGATACATTTTACAAATCTGCTGTGTGTTCTGTGCCAACACCAGTGGCCAAGAAACCTGGGGAAACAGCAGTCTTTGAACTGGAATGCACAAGATTCATATTGACTATAAATGAAGTTCCAGTTTTACTGCCCTTCCTGTGTCACCTTGCTAAGAAGCACTGAAGACTTTGGGCTTTTAAAAATACTTATAACATGAAGATATGACTTACACTATGAGGCTTCCTAGAATTTCTTTTATTCCTGGGTGCTCTGTCCTTAAACTGAACCTAGGTCATAGTAAAGGTGCTGTTGTACCACCATACATTAGAGCCCTGCTGGATCACCTCCGTAGTCCATTTAGTCCAACATCCTGTTTCACACAGTGGCTAACCAATTTCTCTGGAGGTCCAACAACAGGACATAGAGGCCAGTGCCTCCCTGATGTTGCCTCCTGGTAGTGGTATTCAAAGGTTTACTGCCTATGAACATGGAGATTCCCTTTAGTCACCATGGCTAGTAGCCACTAATAGATCTGTCCTCCATCAGTGTGTCTAATCCCTTTCTAAAGCTCCTATGCATGTGGCCATTACTACATGCTCTGGCAGTGATTTCTACATTTTAATCACTCATTGTGTAAAAAAAAGAATCCACTACCCTTTAACCTCATTGGGTACCTTCAAGTTCTAGTATTGTGGAACAGGGGGGAAATGAGTCTGTCCACTCTACCACATGCATAATTTTATAACCTCTGTCTTGTACCTCCTCAGTTGTCTCTCTTCTAAACTTAGAAGTCCCCAGACTCTCTGGACTTTCCTCATGTCATAGTTTAACTGACACAGCAATACAACAAGAGATAATAAACCATGGTAAAGTCCATGCCCTAGTACAGGGAACAGCAATAGATCCAGTACTCCATTATAGTTGAACAAACACTGAATCAGAAGATCAGGCCATTAAAGACAGAAAATGCTATGAAATTTTAAACAATGACAATTGAAATATAAAGTAATTTGCACAACTTTAGTAAATCTCATGCCCAAAGGAAGTTTTTATTGTTAACAGCAAACACTACAAAGGTCTGTGAAATGTCCCCTAAGGACGACTCACACAGGGGAAACTCACCATTTAGCCCATTGTGGCATTGGCCTGGCAGTGCAAAGGCCTTCTCTTCCTTCCTGCACTTCCTTGCACAGGCCCTTCGCTGGGAAGCAGGAAATTGAGTAAACACTGCAGCTGTCATTCTTTGCTTTTGAAAGAGCCACTTGCTTTGAGGCAAACACGTAGAAACAAGATCAAAGGTGTTACAGAAAGGCTTAGCCAATAATGTCTGAGCAAAGTCAGCTATTATGAGACAGCCATTAGCATTTGTCATTCCCAACAGTTAAAGATAGGATCAGGACCCACTTCAGCCTTCCTGTTTATCACCATACAAATGTCTTTCAATGGATAACAAAGGGCAGGGGAGCAAAGAGAAAGAATATCATTCATCTTACATGCCTGAATCGAAACTAAACAGAACACTGAAAAACAAGCTATGTTGTCAAACTAAGATACTTCTACTATTTCAAGACCACCTAATGCTAATGAATGGGGGGGAATAGATAATCCCCTTGTCTCAAACTGGCACATTGCTCGTTCTCCCAGTGCTAACCCATTCACATGAATCATGCCACTACTTTAAAAAACCCATCATCATCCTTGCCCCCACCATCATGCTAGGCATTTCCACAATGGGGGTGGAGAGTAACAAGACTAATGGAAAGAAACAGTGGTGTGTACTATCCATACAACTGGAGGAATATGTAAGAAGTCCAACATGTGCATCTCAGACAAAGAAAAATCAAGGCAGAGAGATTTAAAAAGGATAAAGACTTGCAGAACATAGTATTAGGTGCTGTTAAGGCAGAATAGGAGCTTTTGGTTAGCTCTTTGCTTTCCTTCCTGCAAGTGAAGAGGCACACGTTCATTTCAAATAAAGAATGCAAGTGAAGTAATATGAAGAAATAAAGGCCTGAACATTTATGTGATTATATAACATGAGCACTACATTAACCCCCCCCCTTTTTTTACACACACATGCATCCACTTTGAAAGGCAGCAACTTGGAGCAGACTACAGCATATACATGTCTGTGTGCCTTTAATCCTTTTCTCCACAAGTTGCTTCTTTATTCCAAAATCAGCCCTTGCCATTAAGTTGGTTTTCCCAGTGCTGGGTTATGGTGACATTTGCAAAGATGCCTTTGGAATTCCACAGAGGAAAAACCCATGGCTGCCTTAGTCTATCAAGTCAGTACCATATAATCTAACTGGCAGTGGCTCCCCAGGGTATTAGGTAGAGGCCTTTCACATAATGTACTACCTGGTCCTTTTAAATGGAGATCTGCAAGACTTTTTTCTAGTCTTGGAAGCAGAGGTCCATCAGTGGCTATTAGCCATAAGGTATAGATAGGAACTCTCAGGCTGGGGCAAATGATGCACTGTATTCTTGGTGCTTGGGGGGGCAACAGTGGGAGGGCTTCTAGTATCCTGGTCCCACTGCTGGACCTCCTGATGGCACCTGATATTTTTGGCCACTGTGTGACAGTGTTGGACTAGATGGGCCATTGGCCTGCTCCAACATTGGCTTCTCTTATGTTCTTAGTTGTCTATTTTGTCATTTCATTTTAGAATATGCTAATTAGTACCTACTATGAGCATTGGTGGTCATATTTTTGCATTGACGTGCACATAAAATCCAGTTTTGCAAACGTTATTGACAGAACAATATCAACTGTTTAGGAGAGTGAAGTGATATCACAGAAGCATATAGTCTTATTTTGATAACCTCTTCTTTACAGGCAGTACTAAGCTGCAAATCACTATGGGTCATTATATTCTGACAATGAAATGAACACTTCTTATAAGCATTCCCCCCAACTAATACTTCATATACATACTGTTGTGGAATGTGCATAATTACTGAAGTGCTATGATCTATCAGAAAAGAACAATGCACATTGAAAAATATAAATAAGCACTCACCAAATGCTAATGTGGATGTGTATCTGTACCCACAGTCTGTAGTTTCAGGCTAGTGGGTAGAACTGATTCAGTACACTTAAACTTTTAATTGGAAGGAAACTTTTCCAAACTTTTGTTTTACTAGTACTGGGGTCAGCTAATGAAGTTAACCACAGTGGTTTGAATGTTAAGATTTTAGCAAGATAATTAAGAGACTGAGACATTAAAAACCGGAATAAAGTTACAATTAGCTGGGATTTAATGGGCTGTCTAATGATGACCGACAGGGCCTGCCACAATTTCCTGTCTAGATGAAACTCTTGAAAGCTGTTGCAGATTCCTAACCTAAGGCAAGTTAACCTGATAGAGAAACCTCTTAGATAGCAATAGATGGAACAAGGATATCCAATATTCCTACAGACCAAAGAAAATATGTGCAATTCTTTTAAAAAGCATTTAATTACAAAAACCACATTGGGCAAGAATCAATAGTAAAAGAAAACTAACTCAATACTCACTGAAACATTTTAGCAGACTCCACATGGCTTCTTACAGCCGAGGAACTGGGTATTAAATATTAAACTGGATATTAGATACTAACTTAAATATCATGAAAAACTGGCAATCCATAAATTGGCTGAGTTCAGACTGGCAATTTGCTGCGGGAGCCAGTCGCGGCAAAAAAGCCCCGGAACAAACTTTTCCGGGGTTTCCCATTCACACAGCCTGGACTGCTGCGGAAGCATACCGGGAGGAGGTGCGCTGGAGCGTTCAGACTGCTGCCCCGGAGGTGCACTGTATGCGGCATTTCCCCATTAATTCAGCTGTGGGTGTAGGGTGTATGTGCGCATGAGCGCTCATGTGCTCATGCGCATTGTGCCGATTGGGGGAGGACCCCACAGCGCCGGCACCACATTGGGCAGTAGAGCGGAGCACAGCCAATCATACTGCTGCTGCCTTCTGCCCAATGCAGGCTGCTCCCAGGTTATCGGTGGAGCGTTCATACTTCCAGGAAGCGGACGAACGCGGGACACAGGCGCTCTTCAGGGATTTGCTACTGCTTTTATGAGGTATCTATTAAACACGGGGAGAAAGCGGAACAGCCTGGGTTGCCTACGGGTGGGGAACGCCAGGCTGATGTGCCTGTGTGAACGCCCCCTTTAATACGGTTTTAAAGCGTCACTGAAATGGGGCTCTGCCGGGGCAAACTGCCAGTCTGAACTCAGCCATTATATCACCATTGAAAGTTTTATTTTAACTACAAAGGTACATCAGAAGAAAATCCCGAACCAATCTGGTGGCTAGAAAGAGACAAACTGAATTGGAAAGTGAAACTGCTATTGATAAGAGGATGAATTCTGGGTATGTGGCAAGCCTGGCCTTGAAGCTTGTCCCTGTGTCTCCTGAATCTGTCTCCAATAGCACTATCTTGGACCAGCACACACACCTGCAAGCAACTGCCCTCACCTGCACTTATGAGAGGATGCAGAGCCTCCGGCATGCAATGTTTCAAGGCTGTAAGGAGACAGCCCTTGCACACTGACAGTTCATGATGTTTTGACACAAATGTCCTACATTCTTCCTCAAGCTTCCCTAATGGCCATTCTCAACACCCAGCTGAGCACAGGTGAAATTGGATGACATAGTAGCAATATCAGTTACATGAAGTGATGGTTCAGGTCACAACAGCAGCACCTCTGTAGGAGAGGATGAATCAATTTCATTGGATGTGAAGAGAAGTTGGCCTACAGTACCAGAATCAGCAATTTCCTTAATTGGTCTGTGCTGTAGGGTGCAATCACAAGCATTCAAAAAGATTGCCCATTGAAGTATGCATGAAAACTATATTTGAAGTGTCTGTTTGGTAAAGACAAACAGTCCCAATAATGGCTTGTGGTAAGTGACAATAATGAACAACTGACCACAGATCCACCATATGGCAGATCTAACCATCCATCAAGTACCCTTCCTTCAACTTAAGTGGTTCTTCTTCAAATGGAAAGGCCACTAATTAGAAGACAGCTTCAAATTTAAGCCACAGGAAAGGTAGGGCATAAATTTTTTAATAAACGTTGCTCAGTGGAGTGGTAGGAGCCTTCACACCAACCACAATTGTAAGAGCGTCCTTGTCAATTGGTTCTATTCCAAGTCATTTTTAATAGACCTAGATAGCACAGGCTAGTCTGATGTCATCAAACTCAGAAGCTAAGGAGGTTCAGCCCTGATTAGTACTTGGATGAGAGACCACCTAGGAAGTCTAGCGTTGCTATGTAGAGGCGGGCAATGGCAAACCACCTCTGAATGTTTCTTGCCTTGAAAACCCTATCAGGTCTCCATCAGTCAGCCGTGGGGAGGAAAGCATGTGATGGGAGCTTCATAAGATCACAACTATCCTTCTTGGAAAAACTGTGTGTCCCCCCATCTTCTGCTACTCACAATGCTGTTGTATCCAACCTAACATCTGTTATTTGGCCAATTCCATAAATAATCTTTCACTTAAAGGGCAAGGCCTACTGTACATCATTCCCACTAACATCTGGAGACCATACAAGAAGCTGATTTTGGTTGGGAGGAGTAGTTTCTCAGAACATTTGTCACTAGATCATTTTCAACTACCTTAAAATTAGGATTTGCATGAATATTTGTACAGAGCTCATTCAGCACTTATGGCACACAGTTGTGTGTAACAAATGTTTAATGGGCATTCAAAAGGAAGTAGAATTCAAGTTGTGAAGGCTTATTCCAAAATACAGGCTTTGTTTAATTTTTCCCTATTCCATGAAACAGATTCTAGAAGAAAGTGGACCCAAATATTCTCCGTTTGTTTTTGTTTTAATTTCTGATAGAGGAAGCCTTGCTCCATTGGAGGAAAACTCTCACTTAGCAGAAAAGAGTCTAACCTAACAGACTGAAATTAAATTTGATTTTGAAGTGAATAAGCTGTATCTTGGTTTCTCCCTAAGACTGAGTTACATGGGTGCATAGGATCTAATACATATATTTCCTTGTGCTACATAAGTTCAGGAGTAAGAGCAAGCAACTACAGTGATTCAAATATTGGTTACCAAATGGTTCTATGAGGTTCCTAATCTCAATGCATTCTGAGCAGAAATGTACCTTATCTGGACTATTACAAACATATTTCTTCCTTGAATAAATGAAAACAAAACTATTGTACTTTATGTTTTTATTTTTTAAATGCTAACCTGCCAATATATTATCACTTTTGTGACCCAAGGTGGCATTTACTGAATAAGTAAATGGCTGGAAACAAAGACTGCCATCAACAAATGCCACTTCCATTCAAAATAAATCAATATGGATATACCTCTTATTTCAGAAAAATGAAGTAATTTGATACAATGAGAGAACCTCATCTAGATGTGTTGAACAGTGACAAAATAAAACTCTCTCTGTGTGGGTAAAGTTACATGAAAGGATGCCCCATCCATACAGCTTTGTGTGCCTATGTATGAATTTGCATAACTGTACCCATTCTTATCGGCACCTGGTGAAACGTCTGTTGCTAGCAGGAGCTAAAAACCAACTAATTTACTATCTTCTCTCATGGTTCCTTCTCCATCTGCTTTTGAAACTCTGTATCCAATTTATGTAGAAGATAAATATATGAATGTGCAAACACAGTATTATGGAAATAAATAAGGCTGAAGGAGTGTGTAATAAATGTGTGAAAACCTTGAAATGTAGAAATGCTGCCAAATAAAATGTGACAAGACCACTAGTGTGGATACCCCCAAAGTGATAAAACAGTAATTATTGCTTCTAGGTTTCTGAAGTGTCTGTATTAAAGAGCAATAAGGATATATTTAAGGGGAAAAGGTCTCTAAATGCAAAATGGTATAACAGAACCCATATTTGAAATGCTGAAAGATTAAATGTATGCGGGTTTAGATTCCTGAGGTCTTTCCCTGAGCTTATAATGAACAATAGAGTCAATGTTGTAGGCAAGTTCTGAGAAATTGCCAATTTGCACATGTGCCATCTTTGTGCATCGTCTGAACCTACTGGTGTAATATTACTTCAACAAATGACATCGTAAAATGCAGACGAGAAAATTCGATAAAATCACTAAACATTTCAGTAACAGCTGCACTTTATTAAAAAATAGATGTTACCAAAATTAGACCAGAAAAGGGCAGCTAGAGACAATCCCCAAGTGCAAACTGGGAGGAAACAGAGCCCAAGCTCAGAAATATAAAGAAGCACACAAATAGTCAAGTTCCCATGCAATGGGAAAGTTTTCAAAAGAATTTTACACACTTTATAGCCTAAAAAATGTGTTGGAGGAAAAAGAAAGATATCAGTAAAAAAAAAAATACAATAAACTTCTGGCATTCATAGATACCTGGAATTTGAGGGGGTTTGGGAAAGATCAGACAAATAAGGAATGTAGTTCCTTTGCATTTTACTGTTTTCGCTATTAATTTAAAATACTGATATCCTGCCTTTCCATTTTAAAACAATCAAGACACTTAACAAAATCAGTTCAAAGCACTAAAAACACATGAATCACCAAAAAGAATAAATTATCAATTAAGAATATAAAACTCCTCCCTTTTGGGTCAACATGGCTTGGCTCTAGAGACACCCTTGTGTGAGTGAAAGGGAGATCCACATGAGCACAGGTGAAGCCTTAATTTCTCCCAGTTGTCATCCATTTGTAGTTGACATGTTTCGACGAAAATCATACCAGAGGGTCCTTCCCCCAATACCCAAGAGCTGCTTTTTCAGGAGGGAAGACAGAAGGGGCTGTGGCAGGAAGGAGAAACTCTAAAATCTACACACAGTTCTTAGGAATGGTTAGTTTATAGACCAATTTAATAAGTCATGTGGAGATTTTAAGTGACATGGTCTAGATACAGATGTGATGTCCTGCTCTGATAAATCTGTTAATATTCTAAGCCACATGTCCTAGAAAGTGCCTCAAGCTGGTCTCTGAAGAGGTGGTGCATACATTTTCTACATAAATAAAAACTCATTAAAAATTAGAGTTCCCTGAGTGCTATTACTTTCCTACAGTCCTATGCCTTCTTTAGCTACCATTGTTTAGATCACCACAAATGTGACTACACTCTTAAAAGTTTAGAAGTGCTGTACAAGGAATGTGAAGGCTTAATTCTCCACAGAAACAGAGAGCCTTGAGTGACAGACTGTTCCAAGCAATCTGATTGGTAAGCATCTGAGCAGAGAAAGATTTAAGAGCTGCATGCTGAGGACAGAGTCAGTCAGATTTCTGCACTGACTGAGATGAGTCTGATTTCAGCCTTAGCTGAGAGCAGTTTAACACAGACGGAGAACTGGAGGAAAGTTGGCAAGGAAGTCTGGGAAGTAGGTGAAGACTCCCATTCAGGCCAAAGAAAGGGGATGGATCTCCTAGGCAGAGAAGGAATTTCCCTATCCAGTCTAAACAGCATGATAGCTCTGAACAGTGCAGAGATCCCTGGTCTGGTGTGGTTAGAAACTGCCTGCAGAAACCTTAAGATTCAGTTAAAAACTAAAGAAAAGTACCTGTGTTTCAAGCGAAGGGGTTTGGGTACTGGAAAGAGTATACCAGATTTCTGGAAACTAAAAGAGTCAGTGAATACTCATAGAAAGTATAGTGGAATGTTTGGGGAAATACTAAAACAAAGTCTCTCAACATAATTATTTTAAGTAACTGCGAATAGCTTAAGAAACTCTCATTAGTCTGAAACATAAGAACTAAAGTCTGTGTCATTACTAGTTTTACCTCAGAATTATCTATATTGAGTTATCTTGGAAATTTCAACCCATGATTTCACCTGACCTTTTCCCTCTATGTTGAATCAAATATTTTGTTAATTTTGAATTGCAAATTGTCTCAAGTGCCTTTTTCAGTAGTTTAAGTTAAAGGGTGATCCCAACTCTTCCCTCAGGTTCCTAGACTGAGCCAGCAATAAAATTACTGACACAGGGTGGGACAGCCAAAGTTTCTTCAGGAAAGAAGAAAACATACCACCAGGGCTGCTCAGTCAGAAAGGGAAAGAAAAATGGCCTGGTGGAACATGCTCCCATCTGAGATCAGGGCCCTGCTGGATTTATTACAATTCTGCAAGGCCTGTAAAATGGAGTCATTGCACCAGGCCTTCAGCTGAGGCAGCGGACATTCAACTATCTCAGCCTCCCCTGCTCATATTGCCTTATTTAATGGCCCTACAGTGCTAAAGAGATCTGCACCGCTTCTTCTGAACTACCCTTTCAAGGACAGCTCTTGCCAGAACTATGGTTTGCCCAAGGTCATCCAGCAGCTGCAAGTGGAGGAGTGGGGAATCAAACCCAGTTCTCCCAGATTACAGTCTGCACACTTAATCACTACACCAAACTGGCTCTCTGGGTTTTAGTTTAAGTCTGGGTTGCGGTTTAAGAGTTAAGTCAGTTACAATAAATGTCATTTCGTTCATTGGTGTAAAAAGTCAGAAGCAAGTAGTAAAAGGTAATTAAGAACTTTTAAAATTGCATATGGTAATTTACGAGAGGAAGTCAAATTGATTATCAATATAAATGAGCTTCCTTCATTTAATTAAGACAAATTAGAAGCTTGCTTCCTCTGTTCAATTTTAGAAACCCTTTAGGGGTCCTGCTTAGCCCCTATCCAATTTTAATAACCTTGCAGCAAGATGGCCAATTTCAGTTAACATTTTTAAAAAGCCAACCCAATTAAATGTTGCAATAAACCTGCAGACACCTGGACAGTCTATGTGATGGGTGGCAGGCAGTTGGTAACCTTTAGGAAGCTCAGCTGAATGAGGGGGCTAGAAACATAGCCTTAAACAAGGAAGAATGTTTTGTCTTCAGAACACTAAGCCGCTATCTTCACCATTTAAGCCACCTTGGCATTTGTCACTTCTTCTAGCTCTTGGAAACATGATCCACTATGCCACACTATTACCAGACCCACAACATGCTGGATTACAAAACTGCTATATAAGATCCTTACAGATCCAACAACATTCTAATCATGTCTCTCTCTCTCTCTCTCTCTCTCTCTCTCTCTTGCCATCTAGCCACAGCCGACTTATGGCGACTCCATAGGGTTTTCAAGGCAAGATAAGTTCAAAGGCAGTTTGCCATTGACAGCCTCTCCGTAATGACTAGGGTGTTCCTTAAGGGTCTCCCATCCAAATAATAACCAAGTCTGATCCTGCTTAGCTTCTGAGAGCTCACAAGACTAGTCTAGCCTGCGCTATCCGGCTCAGGGCCAGCTCTCCTTTAAATAATAATTCCAACAAGTTCAAAAGGTACAAGATTTTCAGCCAATGAGCTACACCAACAGGATTTGACAAAATCAGATGCCACCAGATGTTAATGGCATGTTTTTATGCTACTAAGACAGCATTCTCCAAATAACTCTGAATTGAACCCAATGGACTCCCTTCCATAAAGTGACGTGTTCTCTGTCAGAGGAAAAATGTTGTTAAGGAAGGGGGTTACTGGATCCAGCACGGTATTTTTCCCCCTTAATTCTCTATTAACTTGTACCTGGAGAAGAAAAACCAACAGAGCCAACATTTTGACAGAGACAGCAAGTGTGATGGAGTGTCAGAGTCTGCTGCAGAATTTCTGAATCGCTCCAGAAGGCATTTCTAAGCACCAAATTTGCTAGAAGTGATTGCGCTCTTTTAAAAGGTCAGTGGGCCCTTGCATTCATCACTGAAGCTACCTCATGCCCTGCTGCATCTTTCACAAATCCTATACAATGAATTATGAGAATTATTCTCCATCTGGTTTTGGTTGAGGGAGAAGCAAAAAACGCCAACCTCTACATTTTTCTTTTACACCCCTGAAAGGTAAACGCGTGCTTAAGGCCAGAAAAATTCAAAAGGATACTCACCCTTTCCCACAAAATACCAGACTTTTCACTCAAGCAAACATCTTTCCTGTCTTCATTCCCAACATCAATTAACTGTAGGACATGTTTGTACAGCTTTACCTTAGGAGACAAGAGAGCGCCCCAGCTGTGCAGTACATGCAGGCAGGGTGTTTCAGCCTGGCCTGGCCCCCTCCTCCTGATGCACACAAAGCATCTTGATGGAAAGGTACCAGTGATTTCCAGGAACCCGGTTGCATTTCTGGTATGGTTTGGGGGGCACTGGCTGAAGACACACCAATCTGGTGAAGTCAGCATCTGACTCCCAGAAGCTTATGCTGGTAGTTTTGCTAGTCCTTTTATTCTGTTTGGTCTTTATTCTGGGTCTTAGATGAGAGACATAAGCCACCAGTTTCACAATGGAAGAAATGTGGGATGTAATTGTAATACGTTAAATTAAAAATTGTGAGCTACATCACTCAACTTGAAATGTTCAGAAGTATCTTCTAATAGTATGTACTATAAAGTTACACTTAGTTGACTGTCATAAATGCCCAGCCAATGAAATACATTAAGTTCTGAGAAGAGCTACAATGCCCACCAAAAGCGGCTGGGCCAAATGTTTGATTGAGAACTTTATTTAGTTAAAAGTGTGCTTTGAAATGGGGAGGAAGCCCTTTTAAACTCTCCTCCCCTGCAACACTTATTCCTTTAACAGCAGCCCCATATAGCTGCTGTACTGGCACCCTTGTTTTCTTTTCAAGTTGGGTTCTTTGTTAGTTCTCTTCCTTCAAATGAAATGTCACAAAGGTCATACAAATGTAACACACAACAAGGGGATTCACTCTCACTGTATGCTTTTGTTGGGTGTCCTCACTGACCTCTGCATGTAGCCAGGTTTCAGTGGCTTCATGACAATGGTACCATTTGCAGGAAGACCTCTGAATGGGGGTGGGGAGCCAGAAGTAATACAACAGCCAATCAGGGGTGCAAAGAGACTTCACCTTAGAGCAGCGCTGCAACCCATAGAGATGCATGTACATGACAACAAAACCCGCGCAAAAAAGTGATTGCCAAAAAAGGGCACAAAAGATTACTGTTGTCTAAGGGAAAAAATAATTAAAAACATCAAGTAGGATGCCTTTCTTTTTCAAATCCTGGGACCTATCAAAGTGAACCTATTTGACTCACAGGATCTAGTGACAGCCAGCATGTTGTAGTGGTTAGAGTGTCACAGTCAGATCTGCAAGACCCAGGTTCGAATTCCCACTCTGCCATGGAAGCCTGCTGGGTGATCTTGTGCCAGTCACTCTTGCTACTTTACTGGTTGATTCTTGAGAGGATAAAATTAAGGAGAAAAGAATTATGTTGTAGACAACTCCCCTGGGAAGAAATGCAGGGCATAAACAAATGAAATGTCTGTTAAGAAGTAGAGGTTGGTGGACAGTGACTAACCCTGTAATTATCCATTAGAACAGCTAACCATGGCTTGATTGTCTTCATTATATCTTCAAGCAAATGCTTCTCCACTACTGACCCATCGTGGAAGGTCAAGTTCCCAACATGGATAGATTTTCTTACTTCTGGCAATGATAACAACTTTCCGAAATATTCCTGATCAGCTGGTTCCTGGTGGAAGGGAGGGAGAAAACCTGAAGTCAACACAATGAAGTCAACACAATGAAATTATATGCCCAACTTATCCATCCACAGGAGTTTTTTCAGCAGCTAAGCATGCAAAGCACAACGTTAAGTGGGGAATTGTCTTAACTGACCCCTGCCATTTCATGTTGAAGTAATTTAACAGATTCAAACCTATTGGTTTCATAAGGGGAGGGGAACAGCAGGTCATGAAAACTGGTGGCACTTGGTAATGAATCAGAGGAGGGAGACAAGATGTTTGCTGCTGGTGAAACAATGCATCCAGATTAATTTCTCACTGTCTGGACAGTGTGACCTTGTACTGAACAACATTCAAGGCAGGCAATGTGACCTCATTCCATAGAAACTCCTTCACTTTACAGTATTTTCCTCAAGAACATCCAAACAGCTCTGCTCAGTCAAACCTAAGATGCACCCACTCCTATCTCCTGTTTCCTGCAGTGGCCAACCAAGTGCCTTCATGAAGCCCCTAAGAAGGGCTTGAAAGCAACAGCCCTTCCCTTGCTGTTTGTCCCCAAGCACCTGGTCTTCCTAAGCACATTGCCTTTCAGTGCAGAGAGCCATTATAGCTATCATGGCTTATAAATTTAAACAGACCCATCCTCCAAGAAACAAAGGTACAGCCGCCTCCCCTTCTGCAGGAGCATGGGCTTGCCCTGCCCATAGCAAGCAGAGAGTGGGATATGCAAAGGCAGAGACATCCCCTGTAGACAGATGATGCTACTGCGCAATGCTAGAATTCCAATTCCCCCTTATTTCTCCTAGGCAGCAGGTGCATAATTGTCCACACACTCCTCATTCTGGCAAAGCTCGATCTGCTCAGCTTTTAGCAAAACAAACAAAAACAAAAAAGGCCCCAAACACTCTAAAATCAACTGTTGGGAGTTACCAGCTTGCCAAGTGTTTTTGATGTTGATGGCCCCCATACCAGTATTTCTAGTGTGTACAGCAAAGTGCAGCCTTTACCTGGCACTGCAAAAAATTGAAGTAGTTGGTACACCCTGTAACATTCTGAGTATAGGAAGGGCTTCCAGTTTCATCCCCATTCAAAAGAACATCAAACACCTGTGGGAAAAGAACCATGTACAAGAATGAAGGACAAACCACAGAGCTTACCTTTCACTGAGTGCTGCCCGTGTGATTGTTTCTAATGGTTTCTAAAACAGGCAGAAGACTTTATGCAATTCAGTCTTCCATGACTCAACATCTGTACGATGGAGCACACAACGGGCAGGACATAGCAAGTGGATGCATTTGCCTTTTGTTCTGGGAGCTGAGTTACCCTTACCAAGAGAAAAGAAACCCTGCACCCAGCCTCCCCCAAGTAGGAGGGAGAAAAGAAGTCCTCTTCACCTGTAAGCTTGTGACTCAGCATACCTTGCTGAACCATTCACTGTTTCTCTTCGTCCCTCACCAAGCTAGAGTGAACCTTCTCCATAGGCAACATTTATGAAATGAGTGAATATTAAGGATTGATATAAAATTAGTGCAGTGAACCCTTCCAAGGGCAAGATGTCAAATGAAAGAATCAATGATAGAAATACATTTTAAATGGCTCATCTCTAAGATCAGAGAGAAAGCCCCATTTTAACAATCATAGTATGCTTGAAAATACTACTCTGGGATCTAATTTGATGGGAAGCATGATCTTCTGTTGCAGGAATCACTGAAAATGCCAGTCAGCAATGACGGGGGAGTTCTCTCCAGCCCCCCCACCCTTCTTTTGGCAAAAAATTGGAACCATTATCTATGGATATAAAGGGTTTTGTGCATGTGTTTTAGCATATGCAACATGTTCCAGGATTGCATTTCTTCTGATTTCCTGGGGATAAGCTAACCCTTTAGGGCACACAAGCACTGGCTTAGAGAAACTAAAGAAATTCATGAAAGAGATGCCTGTGTAAACATACACTAAGGCACTCCAGTTTGAAAAGTGGCCAAGGTAAATTCCGAAGAAACATTGGACAGCGATTTCTCTCTCCCATTATTCTCCTCTTTTTCACCCCCTTTTCTGCTGCAATATAATGGACATGTTTTCCCGCACCAAGCTTCTGACCTCCATTCTGCTTCCACCTGACCCCTTTACTGTGTTCAGATGGTTTTAATTGCTGAGGGCCAGCATGTGGGCCTCTAATACATACTTCAAAGGCTTCTCTCCATTTCTTCTGCCGAATATAGATTGCTCCCAGATCAGTCTGCTGGTGGACGTACTCCCTCTGCTTCTCATCCACCAAACCAATTTGATACAAGAATTGTGCATAGCCGCCCAACATCTGTACAAAGGGAACACAGAAAATGAACTGGACAGTATTAGTGAAGACTATTCTCTAAAATACCACTGTAATTTTAAAAAATGAAATCCATATATTCATCTGAGAGATGCATGTGACATTTGTAGTAGTTTGCAAAGCCTGGGAATTAAGCAGCCTAACTCTATGCAGTTAATCTCCTAAGCTAATGTTCAGGAACATGTGGCAAAAATTAATAGTGTTTGGTAGAATCATTAGGAAGTCATTTGGAACAGGGCTCTTTTGTTTTTTAGGCCCAAAGTCTGAGAATCACATGCCACTTAGATCTGAAAAGGATTTAAAAATATACAATAGGTAGACAGCATACCACTTCCGGGTCACAGAGACCATCTCCAATGGCAATACCCTTGAAGTTGATCTTTATCTTTGCAGCAGCATTATTGGTATGAATATAGTAGCCGATGGCAGGCACATATTTTCCAGCATAAGACTAAAGACAAAGAAGAGGCAAGTCAGTCAATAAAAGTGAGATGATTCCTGGTCCCTTGATGCACTACCCATAATGAAATAAGATGCAATGGCGAAGCTCTGACCATCTCACTGCGTTCAATCCTTTCCAAGTATCTGTTAGCAAACACAAATGCTAAAAAATGACTTTCCAGACAGACAGACAGATCAATATGGAAACTACACCATCAGAGACAAAGCAGAATCAGAGAATTTCTAATGAAAGCAATATTCTCGACTTGAATGTCACATGTGTTACCAGTTAGGACCGATGAATGAACTGCTTTGCTAAAGTTGTTAGAGACAGTTAGCAATTGTTTGCTTTTATTTACATTTCACCAGGCAGAAAGACAAAAACATTCTCTCTGTTTCCAGAACTTTAAAAAATTAATGTCAATAACAAAACAAGCATCACTGCAAAGGATGATAAACAAAGCTGTTGTTCAGAAAAGCCTGTACTCTAAACTCTTCATTTTTAGATCAACGCTTCCAGACTAAATGCTGAGGCTGAAGACATTCATCATGAAGTGTCCTTTGGACTGACAGTGAAACATGATAAGCGAACCATAGATACTCGGCAAGAACAACATTTTGCTTTCAGCTGAGGGGTCTTGGTATGCACAGTGCTTCTGTGCTAAAAGGCCTGATATGCTTTTGTGCTCCCCCTGCTGGTTATTTCACAGATTTAATTTATGTTACAAATTCTAAAAGCAGGCATTGGCACCAACATGTTCATAATATACACAGAAGAATCTCGTGCCCCAAAAGAGAAAAAAAATAAACTGAATAATACTGGGCAGGATAAAAAGCAAACAAACAAATGTAAAGTGAGTTGGAAAGGTTTGTTTCTTTCAAACAAGAACTCATTGTGCCTAGCTTCTCTACACACAAGAGGGCTCTTCTCCCATTTATTATTTTTCTTACATAGTGCTAAACTTGTCCAGCTTCCCTTATGTATGGATCAACAACTTAATAAACCTATACAAGGCACTATAAAGGGGACACATAACAGACTTTGTCCAGCTTCTTATGTATGGATCAACAACTTAATAAACCTATACAAGGCACTATAAAGGGGACACATAACAGACTTTGTCCAGCTTCCCTTATGTATGGATCAACAACTTAATAAAGAAGAAGAGAAGAGATTGGATATATACCCCACCCTTCACTACCCAAGGGAGTCTCAGAGTGGCTTACAAACTGCTTTCCCTTCCCCTCCCTGCAACACACACTCTATGAGGTTGGTGGGGCTGAGAGAGCTCTGACAGAGCTCTTTTTCAAGAACAGCTGTGCCAGAACTATGGCTTACCCAAGGACATCTAGCAGGTGCAAATGGAGGAGTGGGGAATCAACCCCGGTTCTCCCAGATTAGAGTCCGTGCACTTAACTACTACACCAAACCTATACAAGACAGCATAAAGGGGACACATAACAGACTTGGGGAGTTCTGGGATCAGAAGACCGCAAGATTAGTTTATGCTAAAAGAAGTTATTTAAATGTTAGTAAAATATCAGTGGCAAAAAGGCACATGGATGCCACAGCAGAAACTTTGATGAAAACAACCGTGATATAGTATTATGAAAATATATTTAGAGTGCTATTTTGCAGTGAGTAGTGTTTCTTCAACAAGTAGTAAAGATGTACACATACACACTATGGAATCTGCATATACTCCTGTTTCACATAACAGCTTTTTCACGGTGTGCTGCGCAAATAACATTAATTTACACATAAACAATTCTAATCTGTGAATTAACACTCAAACATTCTTCCCACTCCAATTAAACAAATTCTTTCCATGCTTGATTGTTAAAGCTGTTATGCGAAACGGGAGTATATGCAAATTCTGTAGTGTGTATGCATACATCTTTATTACTTGTTGAACACTACTCACTGAAAAATAGCAGTCTAAATATATTTTAATAACACTACATCACGGTTGTTTTGATCATTGTTTGCATCCTTCCCGTGATCTCTCTGTTGTTTCGACAGCAAAAACTTTAGAATGTTATACTTTTAAGGGAAAAGACATGAAAGTGTGAGGATATTTCAGCCACTGAGAAACAAAAAACATCTCCCCAGATCCTTTTTTGCAGGATCCTCGCCATCCCTTTCTTGACTAAAAAGTCAATCCTGTTTAGATTAGCTAGACTTTTAGGTGATTGGCAGATAAATGACTTCATGGTCAAATAAGTAAAACAGTATGTGGCCTGCTACCTGACAGTGCCATCCTAAGCAGAGACAATGGGTTTCAAAGGTTGTAACTCTGCTTAGGATCATCTAAGGTCAAACATTTTTAAGGAATAAATCTAAGACAGGGAACTTTTGCTCTTGACACATCATCTCACTAAAACTATCTTTCTTACAAGTCAAATGTTTGGCAGAAGAAAGAGAAATTATCCACCCATTCTTGTTCTGTTTATTAGTTTCTCTATTCCGCTTGGGTGATCATATAAAATCTCCTAATTTCCACGACTACAATGGAAAAACACAGAAGGCAGAAGTTTGTTTAAATAAATCTTGCCAAACTGCCTAGCTAAACATTTTTCTGTATCTAGGAAATGGCATACAAAATCCAATCCACGCCACCAGGAGAAGAGTGGAGGCCCTGAGCAAGATTAATGGCCATCAGAGATGGGGAAGCCTTCCCTTTCTCTGAGGACTGAGGTAAATGTCGGCCCTTGGTGGGGAAACATTATATCTGATGGGGGGGTGGATTGAGAATTTCATGCTCACCAGTTATTGTAAATCCCCCCCCCCAAAAAAAAAACTTACTTCTCCTGTTGCATAGAAGTCATTTTTCTGATACTCAGGAAAAAGCTGAAAAAACTGGATAAGAGCACTGAAATACAGATAAAGCAAAACATTTGTACAGGAAAAAGTTGCTATGAAAACTGTGAAAGTTCATTGCATTCTGGAAAATAAAACCTTCATATCAAGATGTTTCAGAAAGTAGGCCTACATATAAAAAATACGAGCTCATGTGTGTGTACATTTCACATTTAAAATAACTTTTTCTTTAAAACTTAGAGAGTAGTCCTAAATGGGTCTACTCAGAATCCTACTCTAGTCTATTCAACTGGGCTTATTCCCAGGAAAGTATTCTTAGAACTGTACAGTTGGTTACTTAAAACCACAGTGACGGCAACTTAATCTTATTTTTGCTATTTATTCTACTGCACAATAATCTAAAACAAGAATTCAGGAAAAGGCACTATGATTTCTGCTCTGGCAGCACACATTTTATTACGGCTTTTGGTAGTGATTAGGTTTAATTACAAAACCTTTGACTACAATATGTACATGTTCTCTGCGTGAAAAATCTGAGTTGAAAGGCAAATAAACCATGGTCGATTTCTATACCCAGGGCTTGAAAACCCTAGAGGATACTAACCAAGATGGGCATGCAAAACTATGTACTGGTTGAAAGAGAATGGAGGAAAGAATTCATATGTGAGAGGAAAGGTGTTGGAATGCATGTGTAGCATTCTCCTCCATCACCTAACCTTTCTTAGGAGAAGGGGAACATTACCTCCGCACTCGGCCACAATGACATATGGCTGAATAGTTCCACCTGTTTGGGCAACTTCTCAGCTACTGCTGCTACGTATTGTATTTTTTACTTATTTACCTACAAGAAGTTCAGGGTGTAGTGCACATGCTTTCCCTCTTTTCCATTTTTCCTCACAACAAGCCTGTGAGGTAGGCTTGTTCCACCTTGTGACTGGTTCACATTCATGCTAAAGACAGGAACCAGACCTCCCAAATGCCAGCCTGACACTGGAAACCATTACATATACAGTTGTCTGAAGGCATAATTTGTTTTCTATATGAAAAAAGCCTAACACCTGTATTCTCCACCTTTGCAAGCATATTCTTCATTTCTGTCCTTCCTAGTAGCTTCAATCTGACCCTTCTACCTTTTCCTCACAATCATCTGGAGATATGTACAAAAACGTGAAACTTATAAAGGGACAGCTGAAATCAGTTTTCCATAATTCCTTTGATTAGCTTTTCTCCAGGACCAGATTCAAAAAGAACAAAAAAAAATCCCCTCCCACCAGGCCATAACAATGGATGCTTTGAAACAGTTTCTAAGTCAAGCAGGAGGAGAACAGTCATGTGCTATAAGTAAATTACTACAGAGAGGGAAGTGCCCAGCTTGAATAAATTTATCAGACTTTTAAAGAGTTCCTAAAATGGCAGAGGTGGAAAGGAAGGGGTGGCCGAGATAGAGAACTGTCCTGACATAATCTGATTTCACACTATACTCCCTACCACAGCTGACACAAGCCAAATTGCCCTTTTACAGGGAAAGCATATTGCTGTTTGATTACCGGGGCGGGGGGGAATGCAATGTTTCTAGAAAAGAAGCAGTTTCTTGAGGAAAGCCACATCAATCTCACTCAACAGTTGAGTAATAACATTTCTATTGTTCAACAAAACAATTGTCTGGAAAGGTGTTGTTATCCTGTCACTCTCTGCCAGGAACGAAACGTATTAGAGCTGTGTAGCACTCCACCCAACCCTGCTGCAAAAGAAAATATGTTTACTTCTTTTACGAATCAGTCAGGATTCATCTAAATAAAAAAAAACTTCTACTTTAACAAATCTCCTAGGTTTGGACCCCTAGCAGAGCTCCCCCCCCCCCGCCGTTATTTTGGTGGTTGCTCCCTCTATTTATGTCTCCTCCTTGTGTCATTCAGCTTTTGTTGCCCTCTGACTTCTGAACTCCCTTAGTCCCCCCCCCACACACACATTGATACAATCCCTACAGAAAGGAAGAGTGTTCAGTTATAGGGATGCCAGCCTCCAGGTGGGACCTGGGGATCCTTCGGAATAACAGCTCATTTCCAGACAACAGAGATCAGTTCCCCTGGAGAAAATGGATGCTCTAGAGGGTGGACTCTATGGCACTGTACCCCACTGAGGTCCCTGTCCTCCCCAGGCTTCACTCAGGTTTCCAGGAATTTCCCAGTCTGGAGCTGGCAACCCTACATGTAACTTGAAGACATTTTGCCACACACATACTTAAACTTCCACATTTATTTATTTAAACACTATTATTATGAGATTGAGCTGTTCCCCATATATGAAGAAACACCTTTCCATACAATTCTGACAAATGCAAAATCAAGGCTATAAAGTGAGCAGAACCAGCATTCAGACAACTCTAAAGGTGAGTTGCTACAAATATTTTAATACTCAGGTGGGCTCAGCATGGCTCATTCAGAGATCTCTCCAAGCACACCAGAAAAGAGCATTTACCTATATAGATCTCTTCCTACATCATCTTGGTTCACTGCATATCCTGTATCATCTGTAAAACTGAAGCCAGTTCCAACCTGACAGTAAAAGAGAAAAGGGATAGATGAGGAATAATTAGCTTCCAGCTCTGTGCTGCTGTTTTCCACATCAAGCAAAAGGATATTGTGTTAGGTATATGGTTTCCCTTTAATTGGGTTAAATGCTGGTTTTCTACTTGGCACAGTCCAAGACCTGGATCTCCGCCCTCCCAAACTTACTGCTTAGATCTTTCTTTGATAGAACTCACTGGTTAGGATTATCCTAGCAAAATATCCTAGCATCGGACATTTTGGTAGCCTTATAACGAGTCAATCAACATGACAAACACTGCCCTGAAAACTGTCCTGTCAAATAAGTAAATACGTATCAAGCCTTCCCTTTAAAAAAAATAAACTTCTAACAGCTGTTAGAAAGGAAAGTGAACTAAATTCATTTCAGAATAAGAAGGGAGAAGGAAATTTGGGGTGTAATGCTAAAACACTTTCCTGGGAGTAATCCTCATTGAAGAGGCTTACCTTTGAACAGACCTGCTTGAGATTGCTCACTAAGAATGTGTGGTAGGGATGCAAAACCTCACTGTATGAAAGGCAAGCTTAGTTTCGGTTAGCTTTTCTAAATGTTCTGGGCCAAGTACAGATCAGTCCTGGCTGAGATGTCATTCCCCTCCCCGCACCTTCTGAGACTAGGCAGGTGGCAACCCTCCTCACCAAAACTCTAGAGCTCTCTTCCCAGAGAGATCTATCTACCCCTTCAGTCATCATCTTCTGCCAGTGGTTGAAGACTATTTTGTTTGGTTTGGTGTTCCCGCAGTGATCCCTCCTTCCTGACCAAAGTTTTAATTGTTGTTTTTATGTCTTTATATGTATGTTAGCTCTGGTTTTAATTGTTTGAATGACATGTGATTTTTCTGGTTTGTTTTAATGGTTTTAAAACATAATTGTATTATGCATGTTTTAATTTGTTAGCTGCCTTGGTGGCCCTTGTGAGATCAGAAAGGCAGGAGATAAATTTTTTAAAATAAAATAAAGCAACTCTACCCTGGCCTCAAAAATGTACAAAACCTGGTCATATGTTACAAGAAAAATGTGAGAAGGAAGGGGAGGGATAGTTATTATTAGGGATGGGCATGAACCTAAACTGGTTTGGTTCTAGACAGCCCCCCAAACTGAACCGAGCCAAAAAGCCCCCACCTAAAATGAGCCAGTGAGTTCAGTAATCCCTTTCCCCAGCTGAGGCTGGGAGAAAGGAAGGGGGATTGCCCAGGAAGGGTTTACTGGCTCGCAGCCATTTCAACCTAACAGTGAGGTGGACATACCCATCAGCTTCTCCCCTTGGAAGCAGGGGGAAGTGAAACTGACAGGTGAAATGGCTACCAGCCATTTCAAACTAATAGTGGGCAGGTGTGCCCCTCAGCTGGTAGGCTGAAATGGTTGTGAAAAGGCTGACAGCCATTTAAACCTAACAGGTCAACTGTGGCCCCACACCACTCAGCTGTGAAGTTTAAACGGCCTCAACCAGCTGAACCGGACGAAAAAGTGGTAAATGTTCAGGGAAGGTGCCTTCCCCAAACATCGGTTTCGGGGTTCCAAACCAGCCCAAGTTTGTGCTGAATTCTGGCTCATGAGACAGTTCATGCCCATCCCTAATTATTATTGGTACACAATAATATAAATACACAAGCATAGCTCTACAGCCTGTATGTGGAATTCCACCATTCTCTTGGTCAATCAGAAGAACCAGTGTGCAAGGGGACGATCCTCTTTCTGCTCATAGTAGAGAGCATGGGAATCAAGCTTCATGAGCATTGTGAAATCTGGACCCCAATCACAGTATGCTTTTACTTGGGTTAGATATAATCATAGCACAAATTCTATGACTTGAAAACATGCTTCGAATATAAAAAGAACCCTGCTGGGTCAGACCAAAAGGTCATCTAGTCCAACATCCTGTTTCCCACAGTGGTCAACCAGTCAAGCCAGGGAAGCCTACAAGCAGGATACTGAAGATAAAGGCTCCCTCTGTTGTTGCCCCACAGCGACTGCCATTAGTGATGCACCACCTCCGAATACAGAGGTTTCTTTCCGTCTTCATGGCTAACAGCCAATAAAACCCACACTAGTCTGACCTATGGTATAAACTGCATTATAGAGAAGCCCCAGAGGTTTTAATGGAATAGCAAGGTTTGTTTTTTGACAGGCACACTTCTGGTTCTGTAATCCAACCTTTATGCATTTTAACTTACTGGGTTGTCAATATAGAGCATGGAAAACTTAGATGTCCAAGGAAACTTTCGTTCTGACACTATGAAAATGAAAGAAATCAAAGTAAGTTATTACATGTGGCATTGTGAGCAAATCAGAAGTATACACAGAACTCACCATGTGATTATTGCACAATCCTAAACAGAGGTACATCCTTCTACGTAACTCTGTTTAGGATTGCACCGTTGGAGACATATCAAGCCTGAAAATGGTATGATAGTAAACTATTTCCAAAGCAAAATATATGTTTACAGCTGTGGAAGAACAAGCTTCAGGCCAAATCTCATTTGTACAGAATAGGAATTCCATTACAGCGTTTATTTTTAAAACTTCTCCTGTAACTGTCTAAGTTCATTCATTATCACTGTAACAGTTATTTCTCATCAGAATGATATAAAGCCAAGTCTTTCAAACAACTTTTTTTTCCATAACAAAAACTTATTTAAACAGTAAAAAAATTTAAGTTTTCATTTCTAACCCAAAATATAATCAGATGGGTATCATCAGCTTCTCAAGAGAACCTAACTTGTTCAGCATCAAATAATGTTGAATAAATATAAACTGTTCAATCATGAGTATGAAATTTGTAACAAAGATGTATGAACAAACATATAATATTTACATCTCAGTGGAATCCTCTGAAGAAGAAACAAGCCATACTAACCTGTGAGGTTCTTGTGAACAACATACGGCCCGTGTTCAACAAAAAGGCCAAACATGGATGTTCCTCCGGGTCCACCTTGGAGCCAAAGTAATACAGGGGCATCCTCTGGCTGTTTCTACAAGTTAAAGGACAATATAAGCTGAAACCGGCCGAATATAGTTTGAAAAACGAATTCAATATTTTAATAGGCCATAAGAAATAAGAGCTGCCACCTTATTTATAAAGACTGTTCATCAGTTACGTAAGGGTAAAGTGCCGGGGGACGGAGGGGGAGAGAGCTGTTAGCTAATTATGCCAAGTTGTCACAATATGGCCAAACACAGATCCAAATTAAAATACATATATTTCAATGCACACAGTTTTGAACACATTAAGCTGCCTTAGACCACCTAACTCTGTCCTGTTGACACTGAGTGGGAGCGATTCTCCAAAGACTCAGGTAGATAAAGAGCTTTCCTGCCACCTGAGAGCTGAACTGTAGGAGAAATTGGTAGTTCAGGTCCATGGGGGCCTGATGGTGAGTAGGATTGCAGGACAAGGTGGAGGTGTCTAACCCTTCCCCCATGCCATTGTCCCAAGCTGGAATGGCCCTATGGAACCACTATTTGCCTTGCTGAGGTAAACACACAGGTGCTGTGTCCTTGTAGGTTTGCCCCAACAGGGTAATCAGCTGTTCTACATGGGCCACTTCAGGTCTGCGGTCACGCACACTAAATAATCCACTTTCAATGCATTTTTGAATTGGATTTTGCCAGTTCACACAGTAAAATCCAGTTGTAAAGTGCATTGAAAGTGGATTATTTAGTGTGTGTGACTGCAGCCCACGTAAGAAAAATGGCAACAAAAGGAGACTGAAACACCCCTTCCCCTTGCGCTTCAGTCCCAACCAGAATCAGGACCTTTCATGTCTGATATTTAAAGACAAATAAACCAGAGACTTTCAGGGTTGAAAAATACTACTGAGCCACAGGCCTTCCCACGTTTCAGCAGACTTCTAAAAAATCATCCTCAAAAGAATCAATTAATCATCATTCCTATTTTACAGATAGCAAGCTTAGTCTGACACACTTGCTGCCTACCTGTTCCCAGTTCTATTAATTTAGTCCAGGGATTAGTTTCACTGAGTTTGATTCTTTTGTCCTCTCTGTTCTTATTGACTTTTTTTATTGGTCTCTACTGTAATTAAACTGGTTTGTTGTGACTCATTTATCACGTTGCAAACATGTTTGAAATAGCAGCCCTCAATATTGCTTAACTGCTGAGAGTTTAGGTTGCTTAGGTTTTAATATGTATCCGTTTATTTTGATCTTCATCTTAAAGTGTTTTAACCATGGACAGAAACTGCCTCAAGTGCATCGCTGACTACGCAGAGTAAAAATATTTTCAGTAACCTGGAATGGTTTGCCCAGGGCCACCAACGTATTTGAGCCCGGGTCTCTTGAATCAACACTTTGGTCATTAGGCATACTGCCCTTAATGATTTCCAGTGGTTCAGTTTTGAAATCTAAAACACATCTGAAGAGCACTCCCTGAAGGACAAGAAAAAAATTGTAACAGAAGAAAACCAGATCCCTAGGAGATAGGAACAGTGTCTTGCACGTACAGTGAAGAGACAGTTTCCGACTTCAAACAGAGAAAGAAAGAGACTATAGCACTGCCATTTAAAGAAGTCAGGGCTGGACTATACCAGACTGCACGGGGGCTATCCCATATTTAAATGCCTCACCATGGAGAGAAAAAGACATCTGTATTCACAGAAAGCCAGCTTGTCACAATGAAGGCTAGCTAAAAAACTGAATCCTTCTAAGCATTCCCTATGGACTTAGATATATGTAATTTTTTTAAAAAAAACCCTGAAGATAGCAGTGTAATGAAATCCTAGCCAATTCAAATTGTTTGCACTACATTTCTGTTTGTTTGAGGTTTCTTGTCCTACCTAGTTTAATTCTGTAACAATTTCTTTTCACACACACGAGAGGTTGGATGGCTGAAGTAGTTTTAAAAAGCAGTTCATGAACTCCTCTAAGCTGAAGGTCTGCTTCTGCCAATGCTTTTCTCCTCTTTGGCCTCAGCTGTACAATATGGACAACATAATTCAAATAAGAAGGCCAGGATTGTGACAGCAACCCTAAATGCAGAAATAACTCAGTTGCTATCCTAGCACCTGGGATGAATGGTTTATGCCACTTAACAAAAGAGAAAATCCTTCCTTGGAAACAGTACTGGCGTGTTTATACAAAGCCATTTTTCTTTTTTTCCCAGGAGTCCTTGGAATATGTGCCACACTAATAAACACTTTAAAAATGTAAAGCAAATGAAGCTTATGAGTACAGGCTTCTCCACTGGTTCTCAGTTTAAAGATATTGTTTTGAAATGTCACCATTGTATATAGTGGCCTAAAACTCTCTGCAACCCCCCCCCCCCAGATGTTGTACACAGTCAGTGTCAAATACTTTTAAAAACTCATCAATTATTCTGTCTAAAGTTTTTTTTTTCAGAGCTTATTCACTGCAGGGACCTCTGGGCCCAAATGCTAACTGTTGTAAATCTGTCAGTATTTCTGCACTAAATAGAAAGTGCCTGGGTTTGCTTGCTGTTCAGGCAGCCACCTGCTCTAAAGGTCAGTTTCACAGAGCTCAGTTCCGTCTGCGAGAAAAAGAACCACATTGTGATAACTCAAACTAATAGTTCAACCAGTCTAATAATGTAAATTCCCCAGCTACCTTGAACTCAGTCGGTAGGTTCCCACAGCTCTCCTGTACAAAATGGTTCCAGCCAGCAATGCCAAATAACAACCTGCATACACAATGGGATATCAAGGGGCAGACTGCTTCCTAACCACTTAAAAATAAAAGAGAAATGGTTTTGAAACACCTTATTGCAGGGACAACAGAAGAAGCTCTTGACCAAGCCTCAATCATCTTGGGAAAGGAGAAAGGAGATAAAGAAAAAATAATGTTCACCGTGGTGACGAGAGAAGGGTGAGGCATACTTCAGCAAGTCAAAGGGTACTTCCATTACCTTCTCACCTAGCAACTGGAAAAGGGCTGTGTTGCCTACCCCTTTTGTCATCACCTGATGACATTGCAAGGTGGGCAAAACACCCTCCCCTTCCATGACAATCAAAGGGGCGAAAAATTCCTATCCAGCTCATAAGGCAACCAGCTGAAGCCTGCAATGCCTACAGGAAGGGAGGGAGGGAGGGCTGAGCACATGGTGAAAAAGGAAGGGGGAGGGCAGAGCCATGTTTAAATCCTTGTTGGCTTCACCCCTCTGCAGTGACTCCAGCATCATGGGCCACATGCTCCTCCCTCCTTCCAGGGGAGGCAAAGCAGCCCCTGCCCACAATTGCCACGAGGTAATCCACTTGTAGGCCTGGGACATGTGCCTCAAGGTCATCTCAGTATGTGCCGCAAATGCTGACACTTGACAATGGAAAATGGTTCTTCTTAAAAGGAAAGCTCTTCAAATCCAGAATTTTTTTTATATCCAGAGCATTTGGCTCAACATGTTTGCTTATGCAAGAAACTGCTCTGAACTTTTATCTCATAATCCCCCTTTAGCTGTTCTTGGTCCTTGCCCCCATATGTCAGATTAGCTTTGCAATATCCTTTTTTCTAATAATCCTCTCTTGCACTAAATTTCTGATAAGAAGCTTCTCAGGCAAGAGAGAGAAGAGCTTACACACGGCACCTTACACATTTTACCTTCAGTTCGCTAAACATGCATTTAACATTGCTTTCCGAGATTCAGGTTTAACATCACATGACTTGTCTGAGAACAGCCAGATTATGCCACAGTGGCCTATCATTATAAAACCAAAACAGTAAAATCAGAAGCATTCTTGGTCTGCTGTGATAGCCATAGAGATATAAAATTCCCAGAAATTCTGAAGCGACAGGGGGGAAAGAATTAGAGCAAAGATTTTGGGGGAAATTCAAATAGACACAATACTTTCCTATCAAACCTAAACTTCTTTTACTGATTGAACAACAACAAATGCCTTAGCATAAAAATTGTACTACTTGTATAGTTGTGGGATGTAAAAGTACGAATATCTTCATTGTCTGTAAGAAAAATCGTAAGTATACCCAGCACTTGAGAAAGAATAGTCAACTGCTGCTCCCCTATGCTATCATAGCCATATATTTATGGTTTTGCCATCTGAGAGGAAAAATAAAAGATGAATGCAGACATCAAATTTTGTAGTAAATATAAACAAAAAGTATATTACTTGGACAGAAACTCTCACAGAGTCACAATAAGGAGGACTATCAGCATGTTCGGATACTATTTATTTATTTGATTTTTTTTTAGTTGCCATTAATCACGGCTACTTACAACATTAAAAACACTACATTCCTTAATAAAGTATTATGAGTAAACATATACCTTATTGTTGCCAAAATTATTATATTTAAAATGCTACCCAGAGTTTCCCATTTTTCATGCTGTGTGCTTGGATTGAGTGAAGTCAGGCTATTTTTGGGCAGGAACACACAGGGACGGAGTTCCGGCTGGCTCCTGAGTTGGCCACGCCCAGCAGGAACTCATTAACATAATAGGCCACACCCAACAGCAGAAACTTATTAGGATTGGCTACATTTGGGATGTGTGGCCTAACATGCAAAGGAGTTCCTGCTACAAAAAAAGGCCTGGGTTTTTACAACAAACAAGGTAAACAGAATAAGAAGCAAAAGGTAGGTGTGGTTGGATGACCACATGACTGGTAACATGGGGGTGTGGCCTATTATGCTAATGAGTTCCTGCTGGGCTTTTTCTACAAAAAAGCCCTGAGTGAAGTGCTTTGTAAGACAAGGTTTTTCTTACTCAAAAGAGAAAATATTTCATAGGAAGTTTTTTCCAGCACTCTTCAAAATGTCCCAAGTTTTTCAATGGAAAGACTGAAAAGGTCCTCAAATGTTTTTGTGTTATACATTTTCAGTGTGAAAAACCTTGCCTTAAGAAGCATTTTATTCATTTTAAAGGGTCAGGTATCTCAGCGGGGTTTTGGATTTTCCATCTGAAAAATTGAAAAAAAGACCTCCAGGGGAGGGAATTCCCCCAAAGTCCCCCCAGGCCCTCACATCTGTAGATGGACATAATTCTGAAATTATTTTAGAACATAAATGTTATGACATTTTGCTGTCTCACCAGTGACTAATATGGTAAACAGTAGGCCAAAGACCAAAGCCACTAATTCTGTCTAAAAATTGAATAGATCACAAAGAAAACTTGAGAGAATCCTTACAATATAAGCTAGAGTCATCCTAAATAACATCAAGGGGTTCTTTGACTCAAACTAAACGTTATATCTTACAAGGGTCAGGACTAGCCTCTCTAGCTCTGGAGAAAGGGGCAAAGAGGAGCCCCTATGGCCATTCCTCTTCTCCCCACTCACAGCACTCCAGAGCGAAACAAAGAGACAAAGCACTGTTAAAGTAAAATACCCTGTTCTTCCATGTGACAGTGAATTGACACCCATGTCTCGACCTGCACAAGATGCAATGTCTAGTTTGAGCCTTAGCTGTGCAGCACTGGTTTTTATCTTTCAAGCTTTTTTTTGCACACTTAGGACTTGCAGCACAGCCCTTACATCCTAAAACCTTCAAAAGAGATTTATTTGCTTCAAAGTGATAGGACTGACCTGTTAACTGAAATGCTTTGAATATTTTTATATGCAAGCCTTTTAGAAAGTCACCTTAGGAAATCAGTCATGCTATTTACATGATCGTGGTCACCGCTGTCAAGTGCCCCTCAACTGCAAATGAGCATTCTGGCCAATATAAAATTTACACAGACTTCACAAAATGACAGAAGCAAAAACTTTTTTAAGAAGTCATGTATAAAACTGTCATTTGAATTTTCAGTGCAGCCATTTAGCAGGACAGAAAGGTGGAGGCTCAGGGAAAACTGCCAGTTTTATCCTGTGGGTATCCAGGGAGTCCACAACTTCTTGATACTTCTTGTCCACCTCCGCAATTCCAGCCAAGACCTCAGGGTCATCAAAGGCCCCAGATGCAGAAAGGGGAGTGCATTAACCACACTTTCTTCATCCTCCTCTCTTTCTGACTCTCTTCTCCACAGCCTGGTGAAGACTTGGCACATTCTCCCTGGCCTGCTCTTTGGCTCCTTATATGGGCCAGGCTAAATTATGAGCCAACAGCTTTCTCTGAACCCCTACACTCGAGACTCTGTGTGCTTCTAGTGAAAGGTAACTGAGGCCAAGAAGTGCTCCAAGCACTCAGTTCCCACCTCCAAATAGGTCCTATCAATGCCATCTTTCTACATTGAGGCTTGACACAGATAACCATTTGTACAATGAAACAAAGTTTGAGTCCAGTGGCACCTTTAAGACCAGCAAAGTTTTATTTAAGGTATATGCTTTCGTGTGCACGCACATGAAAGCTTATAACTTGAATAAAACTTTGTTGGTGCCACTGGACTCAAACTTTGTTCAGCTGCTTCAGACCAACACAACCAGGGTTTTTTTTGTAGAAAAAGCCCAGCAGGAACTCATTAGCATAATAGGCCACACCCATCAGCAGAAAATCATTAGCATATTAGGTCACACCCATGACATCACAGCTCTTTAGCATATTAGGCCACACACCCCATTTTACCAGAAGTGTGGTCATCCAGCCACACCCACCTTTTGCTTCTTATTCTGTTTACCTTGTTTGTTGTCAAAACCCAGAGCTTCTTTTGTAGCAGGAACTCCTTTGCATGTTAGGCCACACACCCCTAATGTAGCCAATCCTAATGAGTTTCTGCTGTTGGGTGTGGCCTATTATGCTAATGAGTTCCTGCTGGGCATGGCCAACTCGGGAGCCAGCTGGAACTCCATTCCTGTGCGTTCCTGCCCAAAAATAGCCCTGAACACAACTATTCACCTGGATCCATTCGTACAATGGTCATCCCTTGTAGACTGCCCATCGATAAACATCCACACTGATCACAACATGATACAACTTTTATCATCCTCAGAGTAAATTTCTGATTGGCTGTGCAATTGTGGATAATATCTTGGGGCTCCCAGTCATCACTGACTAGTGAAATGTCTTTTTTTCATTTAGATTAGGGAGAGTTGGTAGGTTCTCCACTTACTCATGAGTAACATCTGTAATTACTGTTAACAGCTTGTTTGTGCAGCTCAAAAGGTGGGGATACAATCCTAGGAATAACGTCCATCCCAAGTTGGTTTTTTTAAGAAAGATATAAAGCTGGGAAACAAGAAGAAAGCAGAATAGCAGACAAGAGGAAGAATACAGTGGAAACTGACCTATCTTACTAGCTCTACCTCCACCCTCAGGAATACTCATACATTCTGTACACAGACACACTGCATCCACTTCCAACACTTACCTGATTTACCTGCTGTTTTGTCCCTCAAAAAACTCATAACAGCATACCTCCTGATAAGGGTGGGAGCCAACAGCAGGCTCCCTCAGTTTGTTTAAGTGACGTGGAGGTTTGCCTCTAGAGCCAGTGAGTCTTGCTCAAGGCCTTCTCAGCAAGCTTCATGAAGACCTCTCTGTCAACTCCACAGCTCTCACTGAGGCCTACGGTTGCCAGGGAGGCCATTTTGTATCTCCTGAGTGAAAGTAGGAGGTGGCTGCTCCTCTTCAGGCTCAACCATGTTTACTTAAAATCACACTAATCATGATACAGAGCCAACATCTGGCCCTGGCAGCCACTCTCCCCTACAATTATATATTTTTTAAACTGACTTTGAATTCTTTAATTTGGAAGCATTTCAAATGAGACCTACCTGAGCTGGAAAGAACCAGAAGAAAAGGTTGCTGTTGTGAGTCTTGTTGACTGTGAGATAGCCAGAATAGCTCTTCACATTGGCTCCTGGGAGACGGCCTACCAGGCTTAATTGCCTTCCTACAGAATGACAAATAGCACAACCACAAAAATCAAGCCAAATGATTTACAAATACAAACAGAAATATAAAGAAGTGTTCAAGAATGCAGGGATAGTCAGCATTCACTCTTCACTTATGGCAATAGGCAAAATATTTAAAAGATATATTTGCTTTATTGGAAACAACCTGTTTTTCTGCAAGACATTTCTAGAAAGAAGAAACACTGATCAGTTTAGAAAAATATTAGGCTAAGAAAATACTTGTTTGTGCAGAGCAAAAGTTGCCTTAGGACTAAAGTCCATTTTCTTAGCTGAACAATTTAAAATTCAAGCTACAAGAGGCAATCACACATTCAGTGTAATGACTTGGACTGAAGTGAGGAAAATGGGTGAGTTTTACACCCTTCCCTCCATGGGCTGTCGGACTTGCCTTGAAAGACGACTCTGGCCATACCACACCACGCTAGAGATGCACTGGCAATTAAAGGCATTTTTCAGCTTTAGTCAGAAGTACTGTACTTGCAAACTGGGCCAGTGAGTGCCAGGCAGGATCACAAAGAGCAGGCCTTGGAAAGATGATTATATCAATGACAACAGAGCCAACAGAATTGGAGTGGGGAAGTGATGTGAGCCAAGACTAACCATCGGCCACTTTCCCAAGACCAAGTTCAGAACAGAAATGTGTACTTGCAATGTAATCTATTTAGTATGACCTCAAGAGCTTTATGACTACAAGATAATGTAAAAATCACACATATTAACCAACATCACAAAAAGGATATGTTACAGAACCATCTCCACTGTGACCAATTTCAAGCAAATGTCTGTGGCACAGTAGTTAAACTTTTTAGATTAGGACCTGCAGAAGCCAGCTTCAAATTCCCACTCTGCCATGGAAGCTTGCTGGGTGACCCTGTGAGAATCAGAGAGTCTCACCCTATCTTGTTTTTGCCATCGTCATAGTTTACTTACGGTGACCTTCATGAGGCTTTCAAGGCAAGAGACATTCAGAGGCGGTTTGCCACCGCCTGCCTCAAGTGTTCCTTGATGGTCTTCCATCCAAATACTGACCAGGCCACCTCTGCTTAGCTTCCTAGATCTGATTAGATCAGGCTAGCCTAGGCTAACAAGGTCAGGGCCAGCCTACACAGGATTGTTGTGAGGATAAAATGGAGGAGAGGCGAATGACATCAGCCACTTTGGATCCCCACTGAGAAGAAAGGCAGGGCATAAATGAAGAAAATACATACATACATCTCCGGTAAAAATAGCCAAAGGAGGAATTAAAGCACAGTTCCTGGAAATAATTCCAACCAGGACGCAAATGCAGAGGGTGATCACTGCAGAAATATTCTGAGGAAAAGATGGAAACATTAAAAAATATTCTCTAAGTTTAACAAAACTCATTTTACCTTCCTCAGTTCTGCCGCTTTCAATATATGGAGTCAAAAAGAGTGGTTGTCCAGGATCTCCTCTTATAGGTGTGGAACACTTTATTCCTTTGAACATTCTTCGGAAAACGCTTGGTTGCTTGAGAGTGCTGCCTTGATCAAAGGTCAAGCTCAGGCTCAGCAAAGCCACCAAAACTATTATCTTGCTCATCTTTTCATTTCACTACCTTAGGAGAAAACAGATTGGAAACAGGATTGGAAACAGAAATAGCGCTGGCTGCTGCTGCCTTCTAAAGCTCATCTGGGTTCTAGCCTCCCGCAGGTATAGCAAAGGAATGTGACACCACATCTACAGCAAAACAAATTACTTTTACTTATAATCTTAAGCTTTAAAACCTCGGCTGCAGCAGTGTTTGAAGTTTAACTCAGACATCACGTCCTCTTGGCAATTTAGGAGGAACTGCAAAACTTTCTGAGAATGCAAGGGACCCCATCACAAAAATAATACAGCAGTTAACATTCTATACTCTAAAACTATCGACCTATAACCCCACTGCTCTTAGGGTGCGTTCAGACATGCTATTTGAACAGCTTTCGGCACGCTTCAGGAACAGCTTTTATGTGCGTGTTCACATGCCCAACATCTGCACACCGTCCCCAGCTGTGGCTTTCTGGAGCAAACCCCCTTTAAACCAGAGTATTTTGATACCACTTACCAAGTGGTGTTTTCCTGATTCTCTGGTTTGAGGTGCACTTTCCTGATGTCTGATCGCTCATCGAGCCACTTTCGGGTGCTTCACCCCCCCCCCCACCCCCATACTGGGAAGTTGCCTCAGGCTTCCGGTTTTAGTCCACCATTTTTTTTAATGCCTTAGCGGTGTGCGTTTGAGTGGAGCTCCGCACCTAAGTTAATGAAAGAAAAGCTTAAATGGTGCCTAGTTTAAGCATTTAGACAAGTCCAGGATCTCGGGGAGGCCAGTTTCAGGGTGAAAATTTAAAGAGGTCTTATTTTAACGTTTAAAGGGATGTGTTAAAATCACTGTTCTGTGCACGCGCCAAACTTTTAGTTCTAGAGAGGGCTGCCTGTGCGCATGCTCAAACTGAGGCGAAAAAAACCTCCACCTGCATGAGGACGGCAGGGAGCCCAGAACGAGGAGGTCAGTGTGATCGCGATTCTCCAGGTTAAAAAAAAACCACGCATCAGACCAGAGCAATTTAAACCGCTCCGGCACGCTGTCTGAATGCACCCTTAGAGTGCCCAATTATATTAACCTTAGCCTGCAGCCTGAAGCATGCAATCAAGTTACAGGTTTGTCTCCACAACTGTAATTCCATCCTGCTCTTCCTCAGGGCAGTATACATGGTTCCTTGCTTTTCCACTGATCCTCATAACCACCCTGTGGTTATGTGCCACATTTTGAGATTGGACCCAGCCCTCATGGAAGCCTTTTTGTGACTGGTCCCTCCCACCCACTCTGTGGCAGCCATTTTTCTTGTGGTGCCCACCACCTGTTCTTAAAATTTCAAATGTGCCTATAGGTTCAATAAGGTTCGGGACCCCTGCCTCAAAGACCAGCAGAATAAATGCCAGCAGATGTATGCATTAAGTGAGCTCTGACTCACAAAAACTTACCCTGGAATAAATTCCGTTAGTCTTTAAGATACACTGGATTCCTCTTTCATTTTGCTGCTGCAGATGACATGCCTACCCATCTGGAATTAGTTTGAAAGGAGAAACCCATCAAAGTGGGGTTACATTCATGATGGAAAGGGAATTTTTATCAGAAGCAGACTTACTTATAAGTTTTCCTGCAGGTTTGGATGTAACAGAGACCAGTGCCAACCACTGGCAATTCTAAGGGTACACGGAATTCACACAGCAAAGAAACTACTCCCTGATACAAAAGCAGACCAGGCTTTTCTTTGACATACTTCCAAACTGATTTTATAGGACTGCTGATCCATACAAAACAACCCTATTGTTGGTTACATATCACAGCTTGGAACTGGATGACCTTTCAAGGTTTCTCTCTTGTTCACATCCTCATAACACTGTCCCCTGAGACAATTATCACAGAAAGAACTGTTGGGCATTTTTAAAAATCCAAGTACACAAACAGAAAACTCACATTTTCCCTTTATGCTAACTCTCTATTTAATCCTGTGAAACTAACTGTGAGAAAGCAATGAAAGTGTCTTATCACACTGCCCTCGGCACCAATATTGCATTGGGAACATATGCCTCTTTGCATGCATTCAGTGTGTGTACACTGAATGCACAAAAGGCAAGAAGCATGACTACTGGGGCAAGATATGACCTACATGCATACAAAGTGTAAATAAAACTGCATACATATAAATTATACATGTGGGCCTGTCCTTCGTAACCAGGGCCTTTGCTTTTGGCAGGATCTCCAGCTATCTGTATACATACCTGCAGAGATCCAGTGCTGTCAACTAAATGGGCATAAATAAGGGAAGGGACTTCTTGCCACAGTCCTAAACTTCCCCCACTGACAACCAATGGGATGTGTGTGGCAGGTTCGTGAATCTCTGGAGTTGCAAGCCAGAATTTTATAGGCCTGGCCAGAACAGATATCCTCTTGGCCAACTGCCAGAATTGCAAAGCGAGATAAAATTCCAACGGAGCCATTCTTGTTAAAACAACATCCAGGCTGATGCTTTCATCGCACACCTTGCAGTGAGCAACCATATGGAGTGCTGCCTGGGTCTCAGTGATTAATTTTCAATTCTTTATTTATGGCTTCCCATTCGTCTCTTAAACCACAGCCACTATATCCCATGCTTCAACAGAGCTTTTTTTCTCACCTGGTTTGTATGTGATTTAACCAGCTGTCAGTAAACTGCTACCAAAGTTCCATCTGTCCTCAGCAAATGCTATGGTGGAATCACTACTGACCTGCCCTCATGCTCTTCATCAACTGTATGAGGTTTTTTGGCCCCCAGTATGCCCCAATTGTGCTGCACAAAGGGCAGGGGGGGCAGTCGTGTTAGTATTACAGGCATTTACTGGATGCAAAGCACATTAGGAGAGATTTTGAAAACTGTACAAATTTTGCACTACTTTTCTCCAGAAGGTCTTCCTTTATTCAAGGCCTGAGCTCACACTTCCTGCATCTTTTGAACAAAAGCCCACCTGGTTGTCTCAATCAGGTGCAGAGACATCAACATTCATGCATGCACAGCAAAACTGCACTGGGCAACAAAGCTAGGTAGACCTGTCTCCTTCCAAGACAGCCACTTCCACATAAGATGTTTTGCTCCTCCTTGGCTTTCTTACAACATCTTAGGAAGACCCTGCCATCTAGGCTGGGATTTTTTTCTTGTTCAGCCCCACCCCCTAGCTGCCTTCCTTCAAAATAAATAAGTCTGAATGCTGGCACTGTTTTGCTAATTATTTGATGTCTGTATTATAATACGATGTTTCACATTTATTAGCTGCCTTGGGTGTTCTTTGATATAAACAAATCAACATATCATCCTCTGCTTGTCCTGCCTCTGTGTTTCCTCCTGTTTGTTGCAGTCTTTCCAAAACCTGTTCTGGTCACAGAATCATAGAAGCACAGAATCATAGAGTTGGAAGGGACCTCCACGGTCATCTAGTCCAACTCCTTGCACAATACAGGAAATTCACAACTACCTCCCCCTCACACACACCCAGAGCAAAAAACCTTCTAGGATCCTTGACCAAACTGGCCTGGAGATAAATTGCTTCCTGACCCCAAAGTGGCGATTGGCATTTCCCTGAGAGTGTAAGAAAGGGCCACGAGAACTAAGCACTGATGCAACCCTCCCTGCCCTCACTCTCGTGATTTGCCTAAGTTTACAGAATCAGCATTGCTGTCAGATGGCCATCTAGTCTCAGTTTAAAAACCTCCAAAGAAGGAGAGTCCACCACCTTCCGAGGAAGCCTGTTCCACTGAGGAACCGTTCTAACCGTGGAACAGGCTTCCTCGGGGGGAGGGGGCTGATGATCTGTTGGGAAAAGATCACAGTCAAAGCATCTTTGGATACTGTGCAGACAAGAAGGTGTGCATTTTTGCAGTTCCTGTCAACACTGGTGCCACTTTCCTGACCTCAGCACTCACAGCTGCCATTCCCTCCCCCTCCACATACACCCAGAAGGGCTTTTCTCAGTTTTTTTTTTTTTTTGAAAAATCCATAATTGCTGGATTGCTGCAGCATTACCAGGATTTACTGCAACATGTACTAGTTCCCAGACTGCACATTTCCCTTTATAACTCAATAACAAGAAGGTATAGATACACACTTAAAAAAAAACCCCTTGAAATCTCAGAACTAGTAGATTGTGGCAATAGATCATTATACTGCTCTAGAGGCCTAGCGATTGCCATTTTTTTAAAAAAATGGTAGCCGCAAGGGGGAACTGGGTGAATCTGGGGGAAACACCCATGCAAATGCTGTGTTGCAACTCTGACTGCCTCCGCATTCACAGCAGCTATAAGTACTATGCAGAGAACCATTTCTGTCTAGAAGCAGCATATGCTGGCATATTACTGCTACTAAAGCTCTACAAGTAAGCAGTGTGAAAGAGGGCTCATTGGGAAAGACCTTCAGAGTTCATATTTTAGTATGCAAAGCAAGCTATGCAATAATTGAAAAGGTTGATGACTGCATAATTTTTCTCTCATTTGGCAATCCGTAATTCCAGTTTCAAGGTTCTGTTAGAATAGTTAACCAATGGAATAAGATACAAAGGCAAATGAAAGAAGTGGAAACAAAAGCAACACCCATTGTAGTAAAACACAAGGACACATTAGTTCCACCTATATAAAGCCAGCCAGCCATTCAGGGACATTTCTAAATGTTATGTCAAAATTTCCTCAATGGACGTGAAAAGGCAAGACAATGTTATCAGGCTACCACAGCCTTGCGGAATGGGGACTAGTGAATGGTTAACGTGAAAGGGGATACAAGATCCCACGTCCTTCTTGATATACCAAATTTGTGTGGTTCCAGAATCTTTTTGTAGTATATTAAGAGCTACTCCACTACTCAGCAAGGGCATACAACTTTGCACAGAAGCTAACTATTGCTGCACACTTTAAAAATGGTGGTCTTAATATTTTTCAGAATGAGCAAATACAGTTACACATCTAATTGTGGGTTGTAACTTCTCTGCACAGTATAAATACATAGCCAGGGAACTAAGCAGGGTTGGCCCTGGTCCGTTTTTGGAAGGGAGACCACCGAGGAATACCAGGGTTGTGATGCAGAGGCAGGCAATGGCAAATCACCTCTGCAGTCTCTTGCTTTGAAAACCCCACATGTATTGCAGGAGAGGGGTATTTATGGGGTTTCGCTTGTTGCTTTTAAATTGTAATGTTTTTAATTATGACTTATAAGCTGCCTTGAGCCATGACAATTTACATAAATAGTTTAATAAATAAACAAATAAATAAATCTCTAGTTAAAGGATCTCAAATAGCTGTCTCAGGAAAAACCACTTTCTGCCTAAGACCCTAGTGTTAAGTATGAGACTCAACAACAGGATAAGCTCAACAAGTGATTTCAGCTTTATTAAACGGCAACTGTAAGTCAGGAACACACGAACACACAAGGGGAGCACAGCTCCTTCTTTTAAACTCTCCCGGGCTGTCAAAACCACACCCACAACATGTTAATGACCAATAACATTGCAGGGATAAAGGCCAATCAGGACTGTTCCCTCTTTGCAACAATATCACTCAGTGATTGGTTATTTACAAATGGTTTTGCAGAAACCAACCAATGGTAATGCGACATCTAAAGAGCCACATTCAGACTCAAGCTTTACATGAGAATGTATAGCCTTGATTCACTTTACAATACATAACACCTAGAGAGCGACTTCCTTTATGAAGCAATTGTGAGCTGGATGGATGGACAGCCTGGCACAATCTAAAACAGAAAAAGAAGAGAAGAGCTTGGATTTATACCCTGTCCTTCACTACCCAAAGGTGTCTGAGAGCGGCCTACAAACTCCTTTCCCTTCCCCTCCCTACAACAGAACAGCTGTGCCAGAACTACGGCTTGCCCAAGGTCATCCAGCAGGTGCGAGTGGGGAATCAAACCCGGTTCTCCCAAATTAGAGTCTGCGCACTTAACCACTATACCAAACCACTACACAAAAAGCAGCTTTATACGTGTCCTTGTTGAACATATGAAAAAGGAAAGCTCACACAACTGAACATGCATATTCACTATACTGTCAGATATGACAATATGTCTCTGTGCTGAAAGCATTCTAAAGTATTATCCCCCTTTTGGAGGAATGAAAATATGTACATTTCTTTTAACATCTCAAACAGTTCACAGACAACTTTACGTCTGAGCTCAGGCAGTACATTCAGCTACTGCAATCCACATGTAACAAGAATTTCAGTCCCAATCAGCCTCATATCCATGGGGCAGCCCAAAAGGTGAAACATGTAAAATCAACATAAGCAGATCTCCATGGGCAGGACTTCATGCGCGCTGCAGACAAGTTGCTTGTCTTTTCCAGGAAAATGTCTGGTTCCTGATACAAACTAGGACACTGAAGGGACTGCTTTAGGGATGTTTCCTCTCTATTTTATTTCTGAATTTTCCAAGGTAGCTCCATGTCCACCTTTGGAAAAACTATGATTTTATTATTAAAGACTTTTCATCAAAAAAAATGTATCAGCTATTCTAGATCACATTAACTCAATTTGTTCACAACCTGTCCCAGAAAAGCTTGATTGTCAGATGATCCTTGATGTGGAATCTAATAGTACTTAGCATTTGTATAGTACATGTCAAAAATGCTCTTTAAAAAGGAAAGTATCACTTATGGGCAATAAATAATTTGATGAGTTTTCCCTTTTGATGGGTATGTAAATTCTGTTCAAGATGTGATGGTCTGGGGGGGGGATTTTTTTCCCTTTCATTCCTTGGAAACAAACTGGGTAAAATGAAGTTTTAAACATGTTTCACCTCTCTAATTGTTAGATTTCTAGTTGAAATATTTCACTCATAAGGCACTGAAAATGATTCCATAACCCAAACAGGCACATTACTAATAACTACAAAGCCATACTAAACTAATGGAACCCTTTAAAACAATTTAGAAACATAATATTCTTAGGTATCTCAGTCTGAATTCCAGCACTGATGTTAAAGCCCTTCTTTGCAACACTGCCTTACAGGACTTCTTTGAAGGCAATGACAGAAGGAAACTTTTTAACATCTTCTGAAAGGTCATTCCAAATAGAATCTGCTACCAAAAGGCGCATAATGGACAGATAAGTATACATCACATCTCTAAGAGAAAATGGCTAATAAGAGCTTTTGTGAGGAAAACAGGCTCTTTTTACATTTGTTTCTGTTCCTCAGCCTTTACAAAATAGCAGCTAACACCAGTTGCAGTAAAGTTCATCTTCTTACAATGAGTATCTATGGAATTATTGCATTCAAGATGCTTTATACACATTATATCAGTGATTCTTTCAACAGCCTCAAAGGACAGGCTAGTATTGCTCATGGCAGGGGGCAGGAGCAGAAGGAACAGAGGCTCACCAAAGCCAGTTCTTCCTGGCTTACCCACTACAGCAGCTCACTATTGTTATTCAAGTCTCAAGTGTTTTTGCCTATAGTAAATTGTTGGCCTCTGAAGGATAGAATGGAAATCTGGGATTTGGTTATAAATTAAGTACAGTTGGTTAACAAGGCCAAGAATCATCAGTTGCAGCGCATTCCCGACAAAGCAAAGGAGAGCTTGCCAAACACCCTGGACCATGACAAGCTCTCGGTTACTGAAGCGTATCTCAGTAAAACACAGTAAGGGTGTCATTTTCATCATTAGAAAGCTAAGAAAGGAATCGGTTTCCACTACTGTTTCAAGATTGCTTCAGATTACGTTTTGCTTGGCAACAACCTGCTAAGCCCTTTAAGCAAATACAGAAACTTTTCTCATTCCAGAAAAGCTATCAAAATAAGAGAATTCAAGAGATTTCAGGGATCGAATACTTAATTGCTGCAAGTGAAATTTAATGCATAAAAGGGCACCATGGGGCATCTTATTTGCAGATACATAATTCATAAAATATATAAGAATCAAAGAGTTATGAATTTTACATCGACACTTCCTGCCTAAAGAGCAGGCCTGAGTTGAATATGTATACGGCTACGTCGGTAGCTCAGCTACAAAAGTAATGAATACTAATAGGGATTATACGCTTATCTTTTAACCTAGTAAACCCACTTCCTCCTTTTCCAGCCCTGTCAAGCAGAAACTTAGTAGAGTTGCCCAAAAGAAATAAAAGGGCCTACTTTGGTTCATCCTTGGTATTTTCAGATGGCAGCAGTGACTTCAGGGTAAACGTCTGCTAATTCGAATATTCTGTTAGAACAGCACTCCCTCTTGTGGCCTGTTGCTTCATACTGACCCTTGGAGTCCAGTTTTCATTGTCTTAAAATATGGATTGGGAAAATATTTAACATATTTTGCAACAAAGCTACATAATCACTCCAAAGGTGCTTATGACTCCATGGCAACAGACCTTGAAACAGTCACAGGGAAAAAACCTGCAGGTCTCAACTTTCAAACACTTCCAAAGATTTCTTTGCGCTCTCCTTTTCACTTTCCTATTTCAAATTTGAAACTACCGACCCATTCTACAGAGAGCAAACATTTCTAGGTGCGTTTTCTCTTGTCCATTTTAATCTCTCCTTGCATCTAGTTTCTAGAAACACAGTTCCCAAAGAAAAGAGTTTAGGCAAAACACTGAAGACGACATCTTGAAAGAAAAACTGGCTTAGCACCAGATGGGTAGCTTTCGTGAATCAGAGCTCACTTCATCAGATGTGCTGAAGTAGATCAATGCTTTTATATTCACAACACCAAAAAGGCTGTGGTGGTGAACAGATGATACAAAGAGTATGCTTGAATAAATCTTGGTAGTCATTAAAATGCCACTGGACTTCTGATTTATTTCGCTTAGCATATTAACCACAAAAAATGGCACCAATAGTTCTCTGGGGAGAACTATTAATGCACCATCATGTCCTGACAACTGCACAACTCTCCATATCACTTCCTAAACACAATCTCAGGTGCTTACTCCACAGGATACCTCTGTCCTCCCAGGGCAAACATAACCATCCCAAGTTCCCTCCCCAAGGATGCAGTCTGCAGTTTCCAGTCTCTTCACTCACTCTACTGCTAGGTCTTGATTTCTGCTCCCCTCTCCACACATTTTCCCACAATACTCTTTTTCCTAGTCGGCCCCCTATCCAAGGCAAGGAATCTCTCTCCCCTCCCTGAAAATCAATAGGTGAGTAGTGAGAAATGTATAGACTAGGATCTGAGAAACCCAGGTTCAAATTCCCACTCTGCCATGAAAGCTCTCTTGGAGACCTTGGGGCAGTTATTCTTTCTCCACCTACCTATCTCATTGGAGGATAAAATGGAGGAAGGAACTATGTTGTAAGTCACTGGGGAGAAAAGAAAGACATAAACACAGAGTTTTTGTCTACTTATTAGCAGCAGCTACTTACTTGAGCTGTCGGACAGGCACGCCATACAGCAAGTACAGCTGACTGACCCACTTCATTGTGGAGTTTTCTACCACAAGGTTGCTTGGCTGTGTGCATTACTACAAAAATGCGCACTATGCATACTCATACATGGTGGTCACTGGGTTTTCAAGATCAGCTTTGCAAACCCGATGTCTCTACCATTTGTCCACAGCAACTCACTCTTGGAGAGCACTGATCATGGCTCCTCTATGAGTACGACCACCATACCAGCCCTGATCCAGCAACGGTAGCTGTGCAAATGTCATTGTGGTGGGTGGATGGTAGCCTTGCTCCCCTATTGTAGCTATTTCCCCACACAACTTAGTGGACTAGTGACAGTGAATCAAGGATGCAAAAAAAAAAAAAAAATTGGCACAGAAATTTCACTCACACATAGGATAAACTCCCCCCAAAAGTTCTTAACCATAGTGTACGGCATGGCACTGTTTTCAAAGAACATTTTAAAGAAAAAGAGAGAAATGGCTCTTGAAAGGGTAGTCCAGCTGCAAAAGAGGTAGGTTTGTGCTATTCTCTCCCCTGCCCGCACACAGTATTTTTACAGTGCCACACCCACACGTGTGCTCAGGCAGATAGGAGGTAGGCTTTCACACATACAGCACAATCAAGTTAAGAAATCTTATCAAAATGGCTCCAGGCATAGGACAGGGCTGTGCATTGCTAGGTCTTGATGTTGCGGTGGTATTCAGTGCAACGGGGCAACTATATAACAACCCCTGCAGTACTGCCAGTTGTGTTGGCAATCATTTCTCCCCCCACCCACCCTTTCTAGCTGATGTGTCAAAAGCCCACCAAACTAAGCTGCAATGATATTCTAGGTCTCTGAAAAGCTGTTGTGTGCACAGTCTGAGGCACTGTAATGATTTACAGCAAGGACTGCCAAAGCTGGCTCAGGGAGTTCCTGGTGATTTGGGCATGGTGTCTGAAGAGAGCAGTGTTTGGAGAGTGAAGGCAACTCAGCAGAGACATGATGCCAGAGAGCATCTCTCCACCCTGAAACTGCCATTTCCTCCAAGATAACCGAGCTCTGTAATCTACAGGTCAGTTGTAGTTCCAGGAGAACTCCTAGCCCTGCCTGGAGGTTGGCAACTCTATTTTATAGCACAATCCTATAGAAATTAACTCAGAATTAAGTCCCACTGAGTTATGTGACTTACTCCCAAGGCAATGTGTACAGGATCTATACAGCACTAGTAGGAAGCATTTCCAAGTACAAGAAACAAAGCAGGAGTCAAGTGGCACCTTCAAGACTTCCTCGAAATCAATTCCAGCATGAGCTTTTCTTAGGCAGAACTTCCTTCATTAGAGTTCTGACTCACTAAAGTTTATGTTGGAATAAATCTTATCAGCTGTTATGCTGCCACTGGACTCCTGCTTTATGCTGTCCTTACTGATAACACTGCTACCCATTTGGAATTTCAAAAATGCCATTCTTGGAGCGCTTAAGAAAAGCTGCCATTTGGAATCTCTAAGTACAAAATGCCATTCTTGGTGTTCTCCAAAAAATCTGCCATCTTCACAGCACAAGCATAAAGGCAAGAAAAAAACGAGGCATTTGGCCTGTATTCTGAAGGTAAGGAAGGCGAAAAAAGCCCTGCCCCTTAACAGTCTTACACAACTAATTTCTGGTGGGAAGTACTATTAAGGCAGCAGCAGCAGATACGGACAAGATTCATGATTTCACTTCCCTTTTGAGGATTTCAACTTGTTCTACAGGTCTTATTAAGCTTTCATTTTCAAAACTCAACTCACAAAAGAAAGGCAAATATAAAGTTTGTAAATACTGCAAAACAACAACAACACCCCACCGCCCTTTGCCACGGGACAGCCACACACACACACCGCCCCGATCTTGGATTTGGCAGACGGCCTTCCAGGTTCTTAGCGGCCCCGAGCCCCGGCACCTTCCGTTTTTCTAAAACATTAATCACTGGTTCGATATCTAATAACCACACGGAGGCGATCTTGTGCTTCACGTGAAACCGGCAGGCGAGAAGAATCTCCCCTGGAGCCCTTACAGACAACAGCACCATCATCTCTGGACTGGAGGCATCAGAGCCTGCCAGAGGGAGGGAAACCCCGCGCTAGCCCTTTCCGGCGATGCCACCCCGGTCGCCGAAGCTTGGACAGCTGCACACCCGCTTACAAGAAACGCAGCTCGCCCGCCTCACTCACCGGTCCCGGGTCATCTGTCGCTGTTGTGGGCGAGGGAACGTGACTGGGAGGCGACCATCAGTTTCCACCAATCGCTGTGAGGAAAGTCGGGCGCAACCAAATAAGCCCCGCCGCCTCCTTTCTTGCTGGCCATTCCGAAGCGAGCCGCCAGGGGTCAAAGCGGCCGCAGTAGTTGTGATTTTGCAGAGCCGGAGCTTTGGTCTTGTGTTTTGGAGATGAACGGATCCGCTTCCGTGCGAAAGGAAGCTCGGACCCGGGAAGCCCAGCCTAGCCTGGTTTTGTCGCGATCTCGGAAAGTAGGCAGGGTCGATCCCGGTTATTATTTGGATGGCACCAACGAATGCCAGGGTTGCTTTGCAGAGGAAGGCAGTGGCGGATCTCTTGCGCTGAAAATTCTGCTGGGTCACCATAAGCGTGCTGCGGTGTAATAACAAATAAGTAAATAAAATAAAAATTTGGAAAACTTCTTTGGGGAGCTTCAGTACGCTTCGTTGTGTAAACCTACAGCCCTATGCACGCTTAACGTGAGCATTAAACCTCCCCATGAGGTTGCTAAGAAAGGAATGGGAGCTTAATTTATGGGAGAGATCTGCTGAAGATTTTCATAACATCACCTGGTAAATAATATCCAGTTCAGCCTCTGTTAAAGGGGTAGGACCAACGCTCCTTCTAAGCTGTGGAGTCTTGTGAGCAAAAATTCTGCTCTGTGAGCTACTGGCATTAAAGTTGTGAGCAAGCGATTTGGCTGCTGCATAAATTAGTTTGCTCTGGAGCCATCCTTCCTGAGCTAAGACAAAAATGTGTGAGCCAGCGCCAGAGGCTAAAAAGCTGTGAGCTAGCTCACACTAACTCAGCTTAGAGGGAACACTGGATAGGACACTATTTCTCGGGGCAGTTGGCAATCCTAATTGGCAGTAGGGCTTCTTTCAAAGGGGTATATATAGAGAGAGGGGTGTTGTTGGGGTCTGTGGATCCAGGGGTCATAAAGCCAAGTCCTAACCTCTCCACTTAGTATTAAGGCTTCAGTATTAGGAAGTAAATGCCATTGAACTCTGGATTTACTTCTGAATAAGCAGGGCTAAAACTGCAGGAGAGGGAGAGGGGGCTCACACATTAGCATGGCCTCTTTCCCAAGATACAATCCAAAAGGCACTTTCCTTGGAGTAAGGTCAATTGAAATGACATGAGACTGGTCTGCTGTTTCATCACTGGACATGTTCCTCTGACTTTCAATTCTTAAAATAACAGTACAGAAAAACAGTTGTGTACAACAAAGAATGTTATTTACCTGATGTGTAAAAGTACACTGGTCTTTATATTATTAGATATAAGCGCTTTTTAAAACTTATGAGTGTTACCAGATCCAGGTAGGAAAATTCCCTGGAGATTTGGGGGCAGAGCCTGGGGAGGGTGGAGTTTAGGAAGGCAGGGAGCTCAGCTGGGATGTGTAATGCCATAGAGTCCACCCCCCCACACCCCATAAAAGTTGCCAGTTTTCTCCAGAGAATTTACCTCTGTGTTCTGAAGATGAGTCATAATTTTGAAATAACTCTGGAACCTACCTGGAGGTTGGCAAGCCAATGTGAAAGGCAAATGGCATAAAGGTATCAGCATAATTTATTCAACTGGTGCTTTCTGCTCCAAGGTGAGAAGATTGTATTCTTCCAGTAAAACAAATGCAGATAGTGATGCTGTATGCTATTTTAGAATCAGCACTGGTAAAGATAGTAAAAAACCAGCAACCACACTATTGTTGTAAAACAGGTCAAGATGCCAGGTAGGCATTAATCAGCTGAGAGTAACATTCATTGGCTTTCCTAGGATGGTGCCACGTGTGTCTTATTTCATGGCATCGATTAGCAATTCTTCAATAGAGCACGTCTCTTTCTCTTTCTCAGATCAATAATAATCCTCTTGGTCTGCTTACATGGTATAAGTCAGCACTTTTCTTACTCCTCCGAGAATCCTCGTCTAGATTAGTCAATTCCTGGTTTCCCATGACTCATTTTTTTACTCTTTCGGTTTCTTTACTCACCATCATGTTCTAGAAGACAAAAGAAAATCCACTTAGAACTGTTTTGTCTTTCTAATCTACATTCTGGGTTTCACCAAGCTTTGTATGGTTTCATCTCCCTGCTCAGCATTTTCGCCATGATTTGAAGGCTTGAGCTCCAACCAGCCCACATGGGTGAAGTTCTCAGAAAATGTCCAGGACAGGGAGGCTGGAGAATTCAGATTTACTATAACAGTAAGGCCCAACACTAGCCCAGCTGCTGCCGCCCTCCTGCTGTGCAGCCTCACAAGCCTCCGTGTCACCCGTGGTGCTGCTCAGGACAGGACTGGTGCATGTAGTTTTCACACACATTCAAAGCACAGCTCTCCCTCTGTTTTACAAATGACACCCTGTGGTGAAAGTATGAAATGACATCTTTTCTGGAATCTGCACACCAAGCAGATTGCTTTATGGGAAGCCCTGGGAGCACCTGAGGATCGAATTTGCTGAATCAGTTTGCCTGGTTGGGGTTGAGAAGCAATGTGGAAATGTCCTGACCATTAGGATTATTAGATGAATAGAAAGAAGCCAACCTGGTTTGTGCTTATAAGAACATGACATGGGTGTGTGTGTTTTCATGGCACTGATGTAAAGCAACTAGGAAGATAAGCATTAACACCTGATGATATTTGCAGATAAAACTTCTGACAATGGTAAAGGAATTTATTAAAAAGTTGGCAGTCTTATTGGGAGTCACTTGGCTTGATCTTTGTGCTAAGTAGTCTGCTGGCTTTTTGAACTTTCTCCAAGCACTCAGTAATGTGTATTTGCTTAATCCAGGCTTGCCAGCTTTTTTCCTGGCAGAACTCCTGTGTCTTTAACTGCTCCATGACCTGGAGTGATGTAGGACTGAAGTCATTTCCTGCACAGAAATGGAAAGAGAGCTGCTACATTTCTGCATTATAGGAAGTTCTTCAAGGCGGAGGCTTTTCCTGAATACGCTGGCAACCCAGAGCTGATCAGCAGTCTGGGATCCAAAGAACTGTGCAGTTAGAACCCCTAATGATCCTTCTGTTCTCAAACAGCACATTTTTTAAACAGATGAGAGTTTTGTAAAGGAATCTGTAAGACAGCTTGTGGGCCTGATGTTCAAAGAGAAGAAAAATCCCACAAGGTGTACTGAAGTAGCTCTTTGTATTCTGTCTTCAGATCTAATTGACTGTCTTACTGTAGCTCCACACTCTCTTCCTGTGTCATATCTTTGAGCAAATATAGACATTTCCTTTGTTTCATTCCAGAAGCGCAAATGCCCACCCTGGTTTTGTATTTATTTCATGAAACCGTTCTCTAAATCTTACCTCTCAGAAAATTACTCTGTAGTGCAAAGGGCTTTGCCTCTGCTTCTGCAGTATATCCAGATGATGTTCAAGTTCAAATGATTCACAAGAGCCCAGATGCCAGATTCATTATTCTTCTGCCAAAGAAATATAATTCTGTAGCACTTGCAGGCAAAAAAAAAATCAAGGGATTTATCCAGCAGGGTTTCATCATATAATTCACTAATCATCGTTTGCACATCAGCAGATGTACAGCTCCCCTGTCACTTTCCAATAAGCAGCTGGCACACATCTGTATTCTGCAGACTGATATGCCATTGAGAGGATAGGCAAATTAGCACCACAGACTCTCGGAGGCACTTCTGCATTAACAGACTAGGCAGAATTTCCAGTGTGTGCAGTTATGTTGCTTTGTTTCAGCATCCTATCACTCCTACATAATCCACATGAGCTGCCAGCTAGGAAATTGCTCAATTAGTGGGATGTCATCATCCCTGAGGGGGAACTTCTTTACAACTGAGATTAATATTAATGTTCATCATGCCATATTCTAAATATGTCACAAGGTCCAGTGCATAATCCAATGGCAATTCAGTCCCCACTGCAATGTCAAAGATACACACAATCAACTGGCTATAAATAAAAGCAGTTATCCCATGGCAACTCATGCTAATAACATCAAATCCATCCTGTCACCCTCGAGCACTTGGTGTTCCTGAACACAAAGTACTTCCCGCAGTGAATGGATATTTAATAATGTCATTAGTGGTGCATTAGCAAAAGTTCATTTAATTTCCACTGATAGGCATCCTATAGCAGTTCAGTTTTGACAGCCTTGATTTGGAAGGTTTGCAGTGAGAACCTTGATTTCTCATGGAAAAAATAACAGGGAAATCTACCTGTGTTGTGATATGAATTTCACTTTCCATAGAAGAGTGTTGGATTTATTTATTTATTTATGAACAGAGGGAGGCTTCCAAATTCAGAGCAAGTCTCTCTCTCCCCCACACACCCCAAGTGTGTGCATGTGTGCTAACAGACCATCCTTCAAAGAGTCAAAGGACAAGAGCACTTTGACTCAGACCTCTGGACATGCCCAGTCTTTAAGTACCTGTAACGAAGGAGCAACAAACTCAGCCAGAACTTATTCAGATGCTGATAGTATCAGTGATGGCTGACAAATGGACAGAGCCTTAGCCACTATTTATGGAAGCGTTCTTATCTAGATTAAAATTGATGGAAGGCCCAATCCCCAAAAGAAAGCCACTAAAATTGTCTAAGAGTGCTTCCACACATTGTAAAATGCCTCTTTGGAAGATATCTCCAGGTAGCAAAAATATATGAAAAGGAGTGTGTTCACCCATGTCTATTGTATATGGAGATATTTTTACTGTGTACCTATGTGCTAGAAAATAATTGCTGCAGCTTCCTAAAACATTTATACTACATGTACTTACAGCAACAACAAAACTGAAGTATGGTCACAGGTCACAAGATACATGCAAAGTTCCCACAAATTCCTGCAAGGAAATGCCTTCATGGAGGCATCTTTGTAATCTGCAAAAAGGTCTCAAAAGAATTAAATGTGACATTCTTATAAAGGATGAGACTCACTAAAAAGGTTATGTAACTATAACTCTTCCTTGGCATGATAAATGTGTCCCTTAAGTATAAATCTACTAAATAGACTTACAGGAATTCTACAGCAAAATATTTCCCTTATTAATTCAGGGACTCTATCATGCCAACATACTTGTATTAATTAACTTCAGTTGGAGCTACTTACTCAATAGAGTGATTTCAGCCAGGGTATATTTGGGTTCAAACTCCAGCTAAACCCTGATCTTGATCACTGTGACCTTTCAGCTGTAGAAAAATGAGAACACAAAAGCCATTTCATAGAGATGCTCACCTGTATGGCTACCTGATTGAGGTACAGTCAGAATGTATTTTCCTATCAACCGGGGAGCAACATAAGAACATAAGAAAAGCCCTGTAGGATCAGACCAGTAGTCCATCTCATCCAGCATCCTGTCTCACACAGTGGACAACCAGTTCCTCTGGACAGCCAACAATAGGGCATAGAGGCTGAGGCCTTCCCCTGATGTTGCCTCCTGGCACTGGGATTCAGAGGATTAATACCGCTGAATGTGGAGGTTCCCCTCAGTCACCATGGCTAGTAACCATTGATAGACATCCTCCATGAATTTATCTAATCCCCTTTTAAAGCTGTTTATTCCTATGACCATCACTACATCCTCTGGCAGCAAATTCCACATTTTAATCACTCTCTGTGTAAAGTACTGTTTCCTTTTGTAAATTCTGAACCTACTGCCCATCAGCTTCATTAGATGCCCTTGAGTTTAGTATTTTGGGAGATGGAGAAAAATTTCTCTTTGTCAATTTTCTCCACCCCGTGCATAATTTTATAAACCTCTATAGTGTTCACCTCTTAGTCATCTCTTCTCTAAACTGAAAAGTCCCAGACTCCTCAACCTTTTCTTATAGGGAGGGTGCTCCAACCCCCTAATTATCTCAATTGCCCTCCTCTGTACTTCTTCCAGCTCTGCAATGTCCTTTTTGAGATACAGTAACCAGAACTGTACAAAGTATTCCAAATGAGGCCATACCACAGATCTATACAGAGTCATTACAATATTGGACATTTTATTCTCAATCCCTTTACTAATAATGCCTAACATAGAGCTTGCCTTTTTTCCCACTGATGCAGCACACTGGGTTGACACTTTCATTAAGTTATCCACTACGACCTTCATATCTTTTCCGCTCTCAGTTTTAGCAAAGTCAGACCCCATTAGCTTATACTTAAAGTTTGGGTTTTTTGTCCCAATGTGTATTACCTTACACTTACCAACACTGAACTTGTTGCCCACTCACCTGGTTTGTGAAGGTCTCCTTGGAGTCAGCACTGGTTTTCACCATCCTGAATAATTTGGTGTCATCTGCAAACTTGACCACTGCACTACTCACCCCTAGTTCCAAATCATTGATGAATAAATTAAATAGTACCGGCCCCAGTACCAATCCTTGTGGGACCACTGCTTACTTCCATCCATTGTGAGAACTGTCCATTAATTCCTACTCTTTGTTTCCTGTCATTTAACCAGTTTTTAATCCATAAAAGAACCTTTCCTCTTATCCCATACCTGTTAACTTTACTGAGGGGTCTTTGGTGAGGTTCCTTGTCAAAAGTCTTTTGAAAGTCCAGGTATATAATGTCTACTGGGTCGCCGTTGTCTACATGCTTGTTCACTATCTCAAAGATTTCCAAAAGGTTGGTGAGGCAGGACTTCCTTTTGCAAAAGCCATGGCATTGGCATATAGACACCTGTAATGTATTTCCCACTCCAGTAACCCTCGCTACTCTGAGCAGCAAGCAAGAATTTGGAGATTATTTCCAAACTCCCCTTTAATGTGCAGATAAATACATCTAAATGTCTTTTATACTCTCCTTCCTCCGAGTGGGGTTATCCAAGAAGGCATTGGCTAGCCTGCAAGACTCTTCATTGGGTTGGTGCCCCATTTTGGCTTTGCCAAATTTAGATCTGGATATTGTATTTATTTATGTTATTTATAGTCTGCCTTTTTCACTGGGACTCAAGGAGGTTTACACAGAGTGAGTCAGTGCAATCAACAAGATGGGATATAATAAATAAAACAGTGAGATATGATTTGGGTTGTAGAACCAACCAGAAGTCTAAAACAGAGAACTGAAGCAGAGTGTAAGTGTTAACATGACACACTGAATAATGTAAAATTAAGTAATAGCATCCAACTTACAGCAAATTATACACAGTCCCTAATAATTTACCTAGGTAACTTTGTGAAGCACTTTATTCAGTGCTACTCTATTGCCTGCATAGAAAATCCTTCTTGAATAATTCAGTTTTGCATAGTTTGGGGAAAGCCAGGAGGGTAGGAGCCTTCCTGGCCTTCTCAGGTAGTCTATTCCATATGCAATGGAGAAGGCACATGTAAGGTGGTTGTTGATTTTGACTATTTGCAGGTTGGCAGTTGTGGAAGACCCTGCTCATATGAGCTACGCTGTTGTGGCAAAGTGTAGGGGGAGAGGTGGTCTTGCAGATATGAGTAAGGCTGTGCAACAAAAAAAAATTCAGCCTGATTCGTTTCAGCCAAATCAGGCTGAATCTGATTCAGCCCCCTGAATGCCACTTTCGGCAGTCCAAGTGGATTCGGGTGTCATTCAGGGGGCCCAAATCACTTTGGGGGGGGGGGCTGAGCCAAGGGAAGGTGGTTTAAACTGCCTTCCCTCCAAGAGAAGGCTTGCCCGGGTGCCCCACAGTAGCGGATTGCCCAGGCAAGCCAAGGAAGGGAAGGCAGTTTAAAATGCCTTCCCTTCCCTTCCCTCCAAGGGATGGCTTGCCCAGGCACCTCACAGCCACGGGGTGCCCGGGCAAGCTGAGGGAGGGAAGGCTGTTTAAACCGCCTCCCCTCCAAGGGACGGCTTGCCCAGGCGCCTTGCAGCTGCAGGGTGCCCAGGCAAGCCTGCCTTCCCTCCATGTGTGGAGAGGCATTTAAATGCCTCCCCGTGCATTCCCCACCTCACCCACCAAAGCAGGCGAACCAGGGAAGGTTTCTAAATCTCGTCCGCCTTCCCTGGCTGCCCACCAAGGCGGGCGAGCCAGGAAAAGCCTGGGGGAGTGCAGGGAAAAATTTATATGCCATCCCCTTGTGCTGTCCCTGGGGCCGGGGCCGCTGTTACGGCGAGCCTCCAAAATTTATTTATTTATTTATTTTGGCAGTGGCTTTCGGTGGTGGGCCGAAGCAGATTAGAGAATCTGATTCAGCCCAGGGCTGCCCGAAAGGGGGGCAAATGGGCCATTTTCAGGGGTGCATTCAGTTTGGACGAACTGAATGCACATCCTTAGATATGAGGGTCCAAGGTCATGAAGGACTTTGTATGTGATAGCCAATACTTTAAATTGAGCCCAGTAATTGATGGGCAACCAGTGGAGTGCCTGTAGTATGGGATTAATATGCATGCTCTACCTAGCTCGTGACAATAGCCGAGCTGCGGCATTCTGCACCAACTGGAGTTTCTGAATTAATTTTGAGGGGACACCAAATGTACAGTGCATTACAGTAGTCTAGTTTCAATGTCACTGTAGCATGGATCCAGGTGTCCAGTTCGACTGTATCAAAGTAAGGGGTCATTTTGGGGGGACTGGGCTGAGTTGGAAGAAAGCCTTTTTTTGCAACTGTATAAGTTGCTCCTCCAGCAATAATGAGGCTCAGGCTCTTAACTGAGTCAGCAAGGGTCAGCTGAACCCCACAGAAAGTAGGGGAGCACAATATCCTTCAAAACCTCTGCCTTCCCAACCAACATTACTTCTGTCTTTCCAGGGTTTATTTTCAATTCATTCACTCTTAGCCACTTAACCACAGAAGCCAAGCAGTTGTTTAGGACCTCTACCACATCACCAGGACATTTGGATAAGGATATCTATCACTGTGTGTCATCTGCATATTGATGGCAGCCAACCCCCAAATTATGAATGATTTGGCCTAAGGGCTTTACATAAAGATTGAAAAACATGGGGGTAGGATTGTGCCCTGTGGGATCCCACAGCATAGACCCCATACTGATGATATCTGGTCTCCAATGGCAATTCTTTGGTTCTGGTTTGTGAGGAATGATTTGAACCAGTCCAACTGACTAAATTGTAATCACTATGATGTTTATATATTCGTTTCAGCTGAGCTCATATCCTGTTCATTTTATTTACACATAGCTGCTTATTTACAGCCTTTCCATCCCCTTTTAGTGTATAATTTAATATGCAATTTCAGCAGCACATCATCAGTAGTACTCACCTTTGATAAATTTTACTGGAATTTGCATTTTCACTTAATGCTTTCCCATGATTCAAAATGTCAGCATGGTAATGAGAAAGAACTTCTGTGTTAGCATAAAACCACCTCAGAGAAAGTGAGAGAGTCCCTTTCATTCAAACACTGTGCGACTTTCAGTAAAATTGGCTTTTACACTAAACGCTAATAATCAACATTGTCATGAAATATGGGGATGACGATGATATGCTGTGATAACAGAACAAGAAAAAAAAACAAATATGTTGTGAATCAGACCAGTGATCATCTAGTTCAGCACACTGTTGCAGACAAAGCCAACCAGTTGCCTTGGAATGTCAGTAAACAGGGCACAGAGGCCAAGGCCTTCTCCTGATGTTGCCTCCCAGCACTGGCATTGAGAGGCTTGCTGCTTCTGAGGGTTACACCACCAAATGGGGCCTGGAGATCTTCCAGAATCACAACTGATCTCCAGGCTACAGAGATCAGTTCCTCAGGACAAAATGGCAGCTTGAGAGGGTGTATCCTATGGCATCATATCCCGGTGCAGTTCTTCCCCTCCCTACTCCTGCCCAAAATCTCCAAGAATTTCTCAGTCCAGAATTGGCAACACTAGGAGGCACCCTTAAGTTGCCATGGCTGCTAGCCATCCCTTTTAAAGCCACCTAAGCTTGTGGCCATCACTGCCTCCACAATTGGTGTACTTGTTCAGTAAAAAGGTATTTCCTTTTGCCTCTTCTGAAACCAAGGAAGTATTTAATTAGAAAATTATCTGGAAGATGCAGGGGAAAGTTTAAGTTGGGCAAACAAAGTACAAAGGCTTATCTATTTCCAGATTGCCTTCATGGGTTTTACTCCTCATGTATGCTTTTGTTGTGAAAATTGCAAACTGGTTAAACTGAAAGCAATCTGCCTCTTGCTGACAGACAGTTCTGCATGTTATTGTAAAGGCCATCATTAAGAGCACTCCTGAAAACTGTGGTAAAGAACAACAGTTGTATCCTCTGGCAGTGATAAGCTCAGCTCCATGCCTATTACAAGGGTCTGGATTGTCATAAAACCCTAGAATGTCTGATAGATAGATGATGATGATGACAGACAGATAGATAGAGTTTTATTGTCTTAGCCACAGGCCATAATAAGTCACACCATGGTTAAGTAAAAAAATACATCAGACTATAAAATGACGATGTAGGCATTAAAAATATCAATAACTGCATTAAATCCCATACTTATTCTACTTTACATTAAATACTAGGCTCATTCTGATTTTCCTTGATGCTAAGGCAAATAGCTCCATTCTACTAGAAACATATTGGTCCGAAAGTAAAAATTTGACCAAATCCAGATTGGAAAGTCTATTACTTGACGGTATAATAGGTATGATGTACCTTAACCTAGGAGCTTCATGCCATGGGCATCTCAAAACGTAATGTACTATATCGTCTACTTCCCCCATGTCACAAAAACAAAGTCTAAGGGGGGCAGGGGTACCAAAAAAACCTCAATCCTGATCATTGATGGTACGGATTGAAATCTTAAAGCCATAAAAGCTGATCTTAATTCCAGGATGGTTAACTTCTCTAAATAGAGGGACCTGCAATGATCCCTTTTGAAAAACTTAAATAAGGGTGCCATAAGACAGTGTGCCAACCAATGCGCCCTCTAAGCTGTGGAGTTTTGTGAGCAAAAATTCTACTTTGTGAGCTCCTGGCATTAAAGTTCTGAGCAAGCAGTTTGGCTGCTATATAAATTAGTTTGCATCCTTCCTGAGCTAAGATAAAAATGTGTGAGCTGGAGGCTAAAAAAGTGTGAGCTAGCTCATAGTAACTCAGCTTAGAGGGAACACTGGTGCCAACATGTCCTGATCTATAAGCCCATCCTTTTTGAACACCCATTCTTTCAATTCCTGTGCTTGGGTTTTATTCCTTAATAAATCATCAGGAATTGAAAATTTCAATTGAACCGAAGCCAAGTAGTCGCCTAGACTCTTGGAGGCTTTCAGGAGCACACTAAAACTTAACCCCCCCAGGGAATCCTGGGGTCATTCTAAACATTTTCTCCAATAGGATAGAATTCTAACATTGACTCTGGCATTTAATGAAATAATTCCCAGTTTGGCTCTCATTAATGCCACTGGCACACCTGTTGGCGAAACAAGAATCCTCCTCATAAAATAATTCTGTAATTTCTAGTGAGGGCAATATCTGGTCTCCCCAGCCCCAGATCTCTGATCCATATAGTATGGCTGGAATTTATCTTACTCTCATACAGTTTAAGAACTCGGTCTACCAAGCCTCCTCCTTTCGAAAAATAGAACTTCAGTAGATTGTGAGAATTTTGTGAGAATTGTGAGAATTTTGTGCTGGCTCTTTTGGTCAGAGATCCCCTGTGGGGAAGTCTTTTTTGTTTAAATGTCTACCTGCCTCCTAAGGGTTTCAGAGGGATTAATAATGAGTTGTGTTGGGGAAAACTACTTGAATTATTAGAAAGACTAGTGACTCAACACCCAAATGCCCACCTTATTTTGGGAGGCGATTTTAATGCCAGGATAGGGTCTTCGGCCAGTGAATTTGAGAATGAGAGAGGGCCTGATGAGAACCTCCTAAGTGATGGACGTATCCTCCAGGACACATTTATTAGCAGAGCTGGTAGAAGATTCCTGTGTGCATTGAATGGTACTGCATGGGATATTTCAAAGGGGACTTATGTCCTCTAGTTAATCTGTTCTTAGCCATAGAAGATCTTAGGAAAGGGGGGCAGAAATCAAAGAAAACAAAGTGGCCAAGGAACATGAAGGCTAGCGGTAGGGATATGAAAGGAAAATGTTGGAGAGAAGAGAGGCATAGGGCAGGGAAATCTGAAATTTACTCATTGATTGGAAATAAACCACCAGATGCTAGGCTATGGGCCTTCAGTCTGTCTGTAATGAGAAAGGTGAATTTTCAATATGGTTGGATCAATTGTTCTTTCACAGTAGTTACTTCTCTCTCGTTGCATTGTTATAAGAAATGGATACTGGCCCCTAGTTCTCTCATCAGATTTATAATGGGTGCGTTCAGACGCGCCATTTAAGCTGCTTTCGGCACGCCTCAGAAATGGCTTTTATGTGAGCGTTCACAGGCCCAACATCTGTACACCGTCCCCAGCCGTCGCTTTCCGGAGCAAACCCCCTTTAAACTGGAGTATTTTGACACCACTTACCTAAGTGGTGTTTTCCTGATTCTCCATTTCAAGTCGCACTTTCCTGACGCCTGATCACTCCATCGAGCCACTTCCGGGTGCTTCAACCCCCCTCCCCTCTGGGAAGCTGCCTCCGGCTTCCGGTTTTAGTCCGCCATATTTTTTTTTGCCTTAGCGGTGTGCGCTTGAGCGGAGCTCCGCACTTAAGTTAAGTAAAGAAAAGCTTAAATGGTGCCTAGTTTAGGCATTTAGATGAGTCCGGGATCTCGGGGAGGCCAGTTTCAGGGTGAAAATTTAGAAGTCTTCATTTAAACTTTAAAGGGACGGGTTGAAATCACTGTTCTGTGCACGTGCCAAACTTTTAGTTCTGGAGAGGGCTGCCTGTGCGCATGCTCAAAGGAGAGGGGAAAAAAAACCCACCTGCATGAGGACGGCGGGGAGCCCCGAAGGAGGAGGTTAGTGTGATCGTGATTCTCCAGGTTAAAAAAAAAAAACAACGCATTGGGCCAGAGCAGTTTAAACCGCTCCAGCACGCTGTCTGAACGCACCCAATGTCAAAACAAATCTGATGGTTGGCAGGACCAATTCCTTTTTTATGTGATAAGGCCACCAAGTGGTCATGTCACCATATGGCAAATATTTTTGTATTAAATATGTGGCAAGAACTGGGTTTTGGGGTGTGGTTTGTTTGTTTGTTACCAGAGGAATCTATTAAAGGATGGACTTTAGCCCTATGGTTGTGAGACAAGAAAGAATTTTGCCTTTGTATGATAATTTATTAAAACGTGCATAATGCAATGTCTGAATTTAGGGCCATTTGGCTCAGATCCAGGAAGAGCTCTGGTGTAGCTGACATGGATATTCCATACATTTATGTTCTTTAGGAAAACACAAGGTGTTTTTCAAGGGCACCTAAAATAAGTGAATATGGAAAATGCATTTTTGAATGTAAAATGTATCATATAGAGACATTTATCAGGAAGTCAGGATTGGGCATGGTTTGGTGTGTATACTCAGCAGCAAAGCCAACTTTACCTTCGTGAGTCACCCTAAGAGCTGGACATAATGGGACATTCCAACAGACGTGGCTAAAATCCTACTGAAATCTTCCTCTATCGTAGTAAAGGGTTCAGGATCTTTTGATGTACATTGCTGGGACCCAAACTCCATTTTCAAGAAGACTTGATTTAGTCAAAACTTAGTAAGTGGATAGTGGGGCTGTGGTGACTCAGTGGTTAAGACACTGAACTGCAGACTTGGAAGGTCGGTAGTTCAGTAGTTCGAGACCCAAGTGCCGCATGACGGAGTGATCTCCTGTTTCTGGTCCCAGCTCCTGCCAACCTAGCAGTTCGAAAGCAAGAAATTGCAAGTAGATCAATAGTTACCACTTTGGTGGGAAGGTAATGGCATTCCATGCGCTTCGGCGTCTAGTCATGCCGGCCACATGACCATAGAAACATCTTCGGACAACTCTGGCTCTTCGGCTTGGAAACGGAGATGAGTCAGATTCGACTGGCTTTCGAGCAAGGGAAACCTTTACCTTTTAAGTGGATAGAAAGGATATGATTCTAAGGAGTGGAATGCATCCATAAATTAGTCACCTGCATGATAACTGTAGCCACAATTGGATAGCAGTCTACATATTGCCAGCAGGCACTGGCAGTGTCAGTAAGTTTCTCTCTCTGGAACTTTAATTAAAGATGAAAGGACAACAAAGGAAGTCTCCAGTTCTTGCACTGGAGCAAGACAGAAAGCAGCAGACAGAAAGACCATGCTCACAAATACAGTCTTGGACTGCTACTCCACCTGTTGTTGTAGCGTGTTGTGACTCACATGGTTTATTCATACCAGAATAAAAATATGCGCTTGCTATTTTGGTGTAGTGATTAAGTGCACGGACTCTAATCTAGGAGAACCGGGTTTGGTTCCCCACTCCTCCACTCACAGCTGCTGGATGACCTTGGGCAAGCTGGATGACCTTGGGCAGGAGGTGTTCTTGAAAAAGAGCAGTTTCTGCCAGAGCTCTCTCAGCCCTGCCTACCTCACAGGTTGTCTGTTGTGGGGAGGGGAAGGGAAAGGAGTTTGTAAGCTGCTCTGAGACTCCAAGTGAAGGGCGGGGTATAAATCCAGTATCATCATCTTCTTCTTCTATTGTGGGACTTGACGTTTCATCAGTAGCTGTGACTGGCATCCTCAGAGGTATAACACAGAAAGATTGAGTACTCTCTGTGTCAAGGTGAGCAGAAAAATGGTAGGCAGGTAATTTATTTCTACCCTGGAAGGTGGGGTAGGTCTGAGTCAATTATGTAGTGTAGTTCTCCAGGCTATTAACATGGTAATGGAGGAGCTTTCCTGAGGAGGTTCTTTTGTCTATGGATTGTTTCCTGAGGAGGTTTGAGGAGGTTCTTTTGCGTGTGGAATGGCTATTGAAACTCTAATCTTATCTGTAGTGCTATTGCCAGCTGTCGAGCATTTTGTGTTTTTCAGGACAGGAAACCATGCCCTATTCATTTTTAAACTCTCTTCTTTCCTGTTGAAATTGTGTTTATGTTTATGAATTTCAATGGCTTCCCTATGTAATCTGACATGATAATTGGAAGTGTTGTCCAGTCTTTCAGTGTCTTGGAACAAAATGCTGTGTCCTGTTTGTTTAGAGACTCTGTTTCATTTTACATATGGCTTATTTGAACTTCAAGGCAAAACAAAATATGGTGAATGATAATTTGTTCTCAATTATATTAAAATATTTAAGAAAAAAAGAGAGAAACAGCTAAAATGTTCTACCATAAGTGAGCATGAATAATTGCTCATACCCCAACCATCTGGAAGATTTTTTTCTTTTTTTGACAGGAACATTCCTCACATAACTTTACATTTGCTTTGCTTTTGCTCAAAAACAATTGCCTGTCAAGAGAGACACTTTATTGCTGTGTGAAAGGAAGGCATGGTATTCACATCTTATGTGAATGACAAGGAGACATAAAAGTAGGAACCTGTGAAAACAATGCCTACCATGTTAGAAATGTGTACGTAAAATAGAGTTGCAGTCTAGAGACAAGGACAGGTTGTAAACTAGTTTTAGGACATTCTTACATATGACTCTTAATCCCAACTTTGAGCCTTTCATACCTATATAGTTGCATGAATGTTGTTAATGTGTAACAGTAGAAAGTAGTTTTTCAGTCCACTGTACATGATGGCCAATGTAGGTTTGACATTCAAACTGACATTGAACACATTGAACACGAACCGTATTAAGCCTCACAAATGAATACTCTCTTAAACTCTCTGCTGGGAGTTCAGTTCTGCTAATTCCTTGGAGTCTTTATACTTCTCTTCCAGACCCTTGCAGCGGCTATCTTTCCCCCCTGAAAACTATAAATTTTTATTTTATCTTTCTTCAGTGTGCTCAGGAAGGTGCACTTAGCTCTCGTCCCATTTTATCCTCACAACAAACCCATGAAACAGGTTGGGCTGATGGTGGGGGTTTGAACCCTGGCCTCCCAGGGCCTTGTCCAACCACGACACTATGCTGGCTCCCACAGGCAGAGGCCACATCATTTGAGCTTTAAAAATACTTTCCCTCTCTAGCATTTACCGTGCCATGATTCATACAGTCAGCAAAGATCAGCAATTGTGTGGAAACTCAGGATGAGGGCCCAGACTCACAGAGGGTGGTCCATATATTCCAGAAATTGCATGAATTACTGGACACTCAGAGAGATGGATTTTCCACTGTACTATGTCAGCATCTTCCTGACTGAACATATTTTTGTGTGAATCTGAATTCACCAAAGAGTGAGAAGTTGCAGAGACTAGTGCTTATCTGGGTTGATTTTCTTTGAAGGTTATTGAATATTTTAAGCTTATTGAATATTTTAGAATTTGTTTTATTTACAGATATACAGGTAGAGCATAAATGGAGGCTCAGAGATAGTAGTACAGGAAAGGAGACCCTCCAACCCACATCAGATTCTCAAAGATCCTACATCATCCAAGGTACTCCAGCCCATTCCAACAGTAGTCATGGGTCTCTGTCTCCCTGGCAACCAAAGATACTATATGTTATGTATTGCTATACATAAATGTAGGAGGATTCCAGCTCCCATTACAGCATGGTATCCTGAAGCCTGAAATCTGATTGGACACTCTGTGCAGCTGTCCAATCAGGATACAAGATATGTGCAGGAGGGAAACGATGTGATTGGACTTTTTGTATATATTCTGATTGGTCTTTACTGAATTATTGGGCATGGTTTAGCAAGCCCTGACTATTTAAAAAGGAGCCTGCTGCTCCCTAGTTTTGCTGTCGTCCTATCTTGTTCTGACCTCTGAAAATAAAGCTGATTTCACTGTTCAAGAAGCTGCCGCCTGAGTCTCATATTTAACACTATATACTTTCTTTTCACACTGACTCAATTGCTTTCCTTCCCCTTCCAGCTAAATTGCCTCTTCCTGCCTTCATAGGAACTAGAACAAAACCATTTCTCAACAACTAAGGCCCATTGAGGAGATATCTACAACCACTAAAAAGCTTTTGCCATGCAGGAGAAGGCTGAGAGGCAAACTGCACAATATGTTTCTTTACTCATTTACACTAGTTTTCCTGCGTTCCCTGAAGCCATACAGCAGCCGTGAGGAACTGCTTCTAACTGTCTCCCCCCCCCCAAAAAAAAAAAAACCCCACAAAAAAACCCCCACAAGGATAACAGCACCCTGCGGGGAGGAAGTGTTATGTCTTTATGGAGGGAAATGAACAGTGCTGGAGGCACTAGTGGTCATAAGGACTGTGTTTATTGGAACATAACTGCCAACTAACAGAACAGGCCACAACTAGGCCTCAGTAAGTCTAACTCCATCCCCAAATCTCCAGGTGTTCTGCAACCTGGATCTGGCAACTTTACCCCTCTCATCTCCCACCGGTAGCCAGAGGGGGACATGGCAGCCCTAAGCCTCTACCATCTCATTTGCTTTAGGTTGTATGGATGTACATAAAATTCTCATTCCTTATGTTTTCTCTCTTATGCCTTCATAAGAGATGCTCCATTCTTCTAAATCCTGCTGCTTTTTATGTCTGTACTCTGTTATGCATACGGTGTGCATGTTTTATGCAAACAATTTCACTCAGAGATGGTACAATCAAATTGCATGAAAATGCTGTCATGAATCTGCCCTTCTAGCTCTTATCATGTGAACACTCACTGAAGGGAGGTACTGAAAGCTATGCTGTGGTTTGTTTTGTATCAGATGCAGTCTGAAGTGGTTGTAATAATCTGGTTTAAAGTGGTTGTTATAGGGCCAATCTACATTTAGCATTTTTACCAAACCCACACTGGAACAGAAAAAGATGCAGTTCAAAACCACATTCAGCTACCCCGGGCCAACACTGTACTGACTGCAGAGTCACCCCCGAATGGCCATAAAATGGCCATAAATCTATGCAGACAGCCACCATAAATGCAGAGATCAAACGAAGTGAAAGCAGCATGCAGTCTGGACACTGCCATAAAATGCGACACTCAATCAAAGTGAAAGTGGCATGCAATGTAGATGGGGATTTCTGTTCCAGTGTGGATTTGGTAAGACAGTGGAGCAAATGCTAGATTCTGGCCTGATCTGCATCTAGCATTTCCTCCGCTGTCTTACCAAACTCACAATGGAACAGAGTTGGCACCTGTACTTTCTCCTCTGTCAGTAAAAAGCCCTTTCCACACCTATGTTGGCCTTTAGGAGAAAACTCATTGGGCCCAGTCCTGATCAGGTTGCCAACTCCAGGTGGCAATTCCTGGAGATCTGAGGGATGGAGCCTGGAGAGGGTGAGGTTTGAAGAGGGGTGGCACCTCAGACAGGTACGATGCCATAGACTCCACCCTCCAATCCAGCCATTCCCTGATGGGGAACCATTGTTGCCAATCTCCAGGTGGGGGCTGGCGATCACTCAAAATTACAACTGCTTTCTAGGAGGGAGGAGGGAAGAGATGAAAAACTAAAGGTAGGTTGATGGTTGGCTGGGAGGGAGATAAGGTTATCAACTCCAGGTTGGGAAATTCCTGGAGATTTGAGGGGTCGAACCTGGAGAGGGTGAGTGTTGAGGAGGGGTGGGACCTCAGACAGGTACAGTGCCATAGACTCCATCCTCCAAACCAGCCACTCCCTCCTGGGGAACCACTGTTACCAATCTTGGGGGTGGGCTGGAGATCACTCAAAATTACTACTGCTCTTCAGGTAGCAAAGATCAGTTCCTCTGGAGAAAATGGTCATTATACTGTCAGTATCTGTCATTATACCCTGCTGAGATTGCCACAGCAAATTTTCACTGAGTACCCAAAGCCGGGCACTCTCCCAGAGCCTCTTTCTAGAGCTCATTGTATTTATTTCCACAACAGGCCTTATTCCTAGTTTTAAATAAATAAATATTGTTACATGCTCCACACGTCCCTAAATGGTGAGAAGTTTTATGGGCAGTTGCTACTAGGTTTGGTTTACTTTAGATGAGAGATCACTGGAGGCCTATGGCACTGCTGTAATACTTGCTCAATTTACAATCATGCAAGTACAGCTCAGACAGAAGCAAAGAGATAGCATAACTGATATCTGATATCAGATCCCCAGAGAGACCCTGTAGCCACCTCATGGCTCTGTCTCCCTGCTTCTCTTGCTCTGATTTCTGTGTTACAGACTTAAACCTGCACTGTTCTGCAGCTGCTCATAAATCTGCCCCCCTCTTCAGCTGGGAGGGGGCATCTCCAAGCTGTCATTCAAGAACAATGGAGACTAACATAACAGTTAGCTCCCATTAATGAAAGACTATTAAAGAACATGTCTGGTCTTTGTAAGGAATTACAAAAGCTAAATAAATAGGTAGGGTTTTTTTTTTTTGCTTTTGTTATTTTATCATCCTTAAACCTTTAAGTTAAAGCTAGCTGTATTAGGAAACAAATCTTGGTGGTTTTTTTCCATTTGTTTCAATAGAAACATTACTAGGTGTAATATTATCCCAGCTAGGATGACATCTCAGGGATTGCAGCTAGGGCCCAATGGATCCTTCATCCAAAATTTCAAAAAGATAAAAGTCCCCATTTTATCAGCAATGATATTCTACACATGCAGTGTGGACAAAGGAAGGCATGAATTGGCATGTGAGTAACCTTTTCACTCAAGCCTTATGCACAGGTGTTTTCCCTCACTTTCGCCTTGTATCTCTGCTGGGTTTTCTTTTTCATTCTGCATTGATTCCCCCCCCTTTCAGTGCTCAGTTCCAGTTTCCAGTTGCTGTTTTCTGGGTTTTCTGAGAGTGGTTTTGTGCCAATTTCCCCCTTGTTTCGCTTCTGAGAGGAAGGTAATTCAAAGATGTACAGATTCCCTTGGTTCCCCCCCCCCGCCACTTTACTGCCCCTCAAAGGTCACTCCCCCGCCCACATCAAGGTTGTTCTGCCCACTCTGTACCTTCTGCCGTTCATTGGTGTGCAAGTGCCATTGATTACTTCCCCCTCATTGTTTTACATTTAATTTTTTTTTACAAGTGGCATGAGTCTAACGATACGAGACTTTTGCTAGACTCAGATGGGGGGGGGAGAAATGACTTTTTTTTTGCACAGTGATCCTGGCTGGGCTGCCTTCTTCTGCCACCTGGTTTAAACCAGGCTGTAGGCGAAGGCAGCACAGAGTTGCGCCTGCAGAGAGGCATTACTGTGCACTCTCTCGCATGTGGTGGATTTAAATTGATGTTTTACCCCTGGTCTCATACCACTTATTTTAAAAATTAAAACTACGAGGAAAATAATTTAAAAAAGCAATTCAAAATGGCGCTTGTGTCCATGAAAGAGGGTGGTGGTGGAGGGTGTGTGTGACTCTTTTCCATTTTTCACAGTGGCCGATAACACAACTAGAGCTTGGCAATAAGAAAGGAGAGCTTCACAGCTTCCCTAGTCAGTTTTAAAAATAGTTTGGTCAGTTTCAGGATTTTTAAAAACCTTTGCTCGCCTTTCTTTGTATTCTCTTTCATTCAAGGAACTGAACCAGCATGATTTAAATGGAAGGTGCTTACTTGATGTTACGGCACAGCTGTGATAGGACAATTGTGTAAATTTTTTAAAAAACCTTTGCCTGCCGCCACCCCCCACGTCAATTATTCCCACCTCAATAAAAAATTGAGAAAAACTGAATTTTGGGGGTATAGCTGCAGAATAAAGACCCTGGAGGGGAAAAAAGAATAGTGTGTATAGCAGGCACAAAATCCAAAGGCAAGCTTAAAGGCTTGACTGCTCATATTATCTGCAGTAAGCTGTGCGTATGTAATAGGCCTTTCAGATTCTCAGGTGTGTGTGAGAGGGTATAAGGTCTGTTTTTTTAAAAAAAACAAAACAAAAATAGTGTGTGTAGGCGAGAGACATTAAATCCTGTCTCCTTCTCCTTCCTGCCTTTGCTGTTATCAGTTAGTTAATTTCAGCATTTTTCTTCCAGCCTTTCTGGCTGGGGAAGGAGCTCATTTCCTATCATGAAGCACAGTAAGGTAAGGTGTGGCAGGGTTGGCTCACCCATTGCCTCCTCCTGCAAACTGGCAACCAGTCCACAACATCATGGCCACTGAAGGGTCTGATCCAAATGGCTCCTGTGGCACTGCTGGGCTTGGCTCTGATTTCTACAGTCCACAGCAGCTCTCAGGGACAACAGCCCAACAGGAAATTTCCTTGTAAGGTAAATGGCCAGTCTGCCCCTGCCCAGTTTGTACGGCAGGTAGGCTGTCTTTGCCAGGCAGCAGCCTATGTCAAAGCTCATTCCAGGACCCACAGTTAACCAGGAAAGAATCCCCAGATCTCCTTGGGGGTTTCATAATGCTTTGTGTTGTAAGCAATGTTCCCTCTAAGCTCTGCAGTGTTGTGAGCAAAAAAAAAAAAAAATCTCCCTTGTGGGCAAAAAAAAGCAGGGAGCATTAAAGTTATGAGTGAGTCTACATCTGACTATCACATAAATTAGTTTCTTAGATTATTTCCATAACCTTGTAAAAATCTCAGAATGAATTCTTTTAAACTATATATAAACTATATTTTAATTATAATTTAAACATTGTAAGGAAAACAGAATTAAGTCAAATTTCATTACATAAAATGCTGTCTTCTACGGAGGTAGACCAGGCCTCTGGAAAACAGGTTGTACCCACCCCTTTCCACTATATTGGTAGACCTGGCCTCCGGATAATGGGTCTACCTGCCCTAGTCCACTATATTGGTAGACCTGGCCTCAGACTGTCGGCCGGCACTGAGCCTTAGAAAACATACCAACACTTGGGGGGAGGGACTCTTACAGTCTACTTTTTATTAGTGAAATATGATAAATTACAGGTCAAGTATAACAGAGGCAGGACAATCACTGTCAGAACCCTGCCTAACCTAACAAACAGGAAGTTGCTTAAATGTTATCAGCCGGGACGAACTACTTATTTATTCAGATATTATATCCCACTTTTCCCTGTGACTCAAGGCAGCTTACAAATCATACTGAAAAGCACAACAGAGGTGTGCAAAAAAAATCTATTTTTCTGGCTCCATTATATCCTATGGGGCCCATTATAGTCAATGGGCCCCATAGACTATAATGGAGAATCAAAACAGGGGTTTCTGGGGCTCTGGGGAGGGCTGTTTTTTGAGGTAGAGGAATAGCTGCTGGTGCCTTTCCTACCCCCCCCAGTTTAAAAAACGGACTGGGGGTCCAATTCTGTGGACCTCAGAAGGAGGTGCCCCCATCTTCCATTGTTTCCAATGGAGGGGGGAAATACCTCCTCAGTTTACTTGTGAGCTGACGCTAAAATCCCTGAGCTGCCAACTAAAATGTGTGCACCAGTGCTCCCTAGTGCAGCTTAGAGGGAACTCTGGTTGCAAGGAGACAATGGGCTGGGTGCATGGATGGAGCCTCTCTAAACCCCTTTACAAGCCCCTGCAACTGGATCCCATTTTTAGCCTCAGTTATTTGCCACATGGGGCAGTAGAGTTCCAAGGCTGGCCAGTTCAAATCCCAGCAGCTCCTAACAGTTTGGCCATCTGTTTATGCATCCTTGCCGCCCTGTCAGCATATGCAGGCAAAGCCTTAGTTTCTGCTCTTTATAGGGCTGGCGGGCTGGCTATCTATGCAGAGGTTAATCTTTCTCTTTGTTTCCCCAATCTGCAGTCTGCCTATCTCAGGTGACAAGCCATCCCCTAAACTTCCAGCTTGCTTGCAAATGTGCAAAAGAGACCCTTTCCTCTACCTAGCAGGCACCGCTCCCAAAGAACAAAATTGCAAATGCAAAACCAGAAGCTGTGCTTATGAAGAACCAGAGTTTCCCCAAATGGTGCACTAATTGGTGGAGAGTAAGAATACTGTACAAACAACACCTACAAGAATGATCTTGTTTTGTAAGGACGCTGGCAAATTGTTGGATGACATCACTGTCAGGCCAATTCGTTCTCTCTCATCGCTACCTCCTCCACCTCCTGGGAAAATTAAACCACGCAGTGAAGTACAAGAATAGCTGTCAGACAGGAGGGTTTCTAACCACTCCTGAATGCTGGAAATAATTCTATTCAGATTCAGAGCAATTGGTTTGGAGTAGATATTTTTTTACTGCGCATCCCTGTTCTTCTCCCATCACGGGCAAGAAGTTTACATCTTTCCTTTTAAGTTAAATATTTATTTTAAACATATTTCAGATGCTATGTACTCCACCTGTTCTGACCTGGAAACTCATGTAGACGGGTATTTGCTTTGTTTATTAAAAGCCTGGCTATTGCCTTACATGTTGTGTGCATACAGGGTATCATGCTACTGGCATTTAAAGGGAACTCTTTTTTTTTTTTTTGAATGGTGATATGTATTGACTGATCATGTGGAAAAGCCCTTCAGGCATTTTCAAAATGTTAGCAGCAAAATGTCACATTGGAGATTACCCTTATTTGCTTGTGCCATAAGGTGTTAATAGCAAACAAGTACTGGTCATACTGTACCACAGGAATTTAGTTTTGCATTTTATGCTTAATTAGTCTTTGTTTCTGTTAAGTTTGTTGTGCCTTTGATTTGTGGTGTTGAATATTGCCTACCAAATATAGATATCATTATATTCTTGTATGTATGGAGAGGTTCTTTTAATTTATTGGACACTTCCTAGAACAGTGTTAATTTTAGATGCTGTTGGCAGAAATATCAGCAAGCTCCACATATATACTGTAACAAACCATTTTACAGCTTTCAAATCGCCGTGCTGTATGTTTACCCAGAGCTTTTTGCATTTGGGCTTTAAAGAAGGGATCAGTTGAACTGGTAACCCCAGGACACAGCTATGCAGATGCAGAAATCAATGGCTGCATTCTTTTTTGGTATATTAGATTTTGCACCCTATTAAAATATGACATTTCTTTTATAACTTATTTTTCATTTTATGCCCTTCTTATCAATCTTATTGTTTTCATTGATCTTTTGGAACTAACTGCCCAGAACTTATTTTCTACCCAGCTCCTAACCCTTCTTTTGGTTCCTGTTTTCAAAAAACGCATTATTCTAAAACTGAAGAATGTCAGATATGACCACTCAAACCCATTATTGCAAATGGTTATAAAACTAGGATGTTGGTGCAGTGGTTAGAGTGTTAGGATCTGGGAGACCCAGTTTCAGATCTCAGTGGATGACTTTGGCAGCATCATACCTAGTCTAACCTATCATTCAGGATTGTTGTGAGAATAAAATGGAGGGGGAGAGAATGATGCATGCCACCCTGGTTTCTTTGGAGGAAGGGAAGGATAAAATGCATTAAATAAATACGTCGGCATTGTAGCCTCCCCAAAACCAGGAGACTAGTTCCATACACCCAAGCCCTTGAACACGCAAAAGAACTATATGGGTATTTCACCATTATTTTGTACTTGTACTGAGACAGCCTCTGGAAAAAGAAAGATAGGTTATATAGACCAAATCCCACCCATCCATTTCTTACTGGCAGCTACCATTCCCTCCCCTTCTCCTTTATGATTCTGTTTCCTTCTCCCCTCTTCCAGGCTGCTGTTGCCTTCTCCCTCTTCCTGGCCACTGCTTCCTCTGCACTTTGCCAATCCTCACTGTTATTTCCTAGGGTTTCAGTGAATCTCCAGGTAGGCATCCCATTGGGTATTATAGTTGTTATGACCATTTTTTTCTTTTTCCCCTTACAATTTCTTTTTGCCTGCAAACCTGGGAGTTCCATCAGGTTTGCAAAGCCTTCAGCCATGAATTGTAGCTGGTCCTGTTGTGTGGACTTTACAATCTGTACAGGTATTACCAAGCCCTTCAAATAAGATGCTGTAACAAATATCTGAAATAAATAACATGTGACTAGAAAATGTTTAACAAAGTGTTTCAGTTATTATTTGTCTGCAGAACGTAACTCAGTTTGAAGGTTTCAGGTAACTATTGCATGATCTATAGAGCAACCACTAGAGGGATTATTGGCGTACTGTTTGCCAGCAAATTAGGCTACATTTTTTCCCTCCAGTATTCAGCTGTTGGGGAGGGCTGTCAACAGTAAGTGGTCAAATCTCTTTTGCACTTGAGGTTTACTCTTTTCTTGGAAGTCTTGCCAAGGTTGTTTCTAATGATACAGTGAAAAGAAAAGGATGCTCTGCTTGTACTCAGAGAGACAGACAGACAGACAGACAGACAGACAGACAGACAGACAGACAGACAGACAGACAGACAGACAGACAGAGACATTTCCAGCCTCATACTGAAAAACAGAGCTTTGTTTCTTCAAGAAAAGATTCCAAGGTTTGACTCCAGCAACTGATTCCAATTAAACACTCACTAATCCTTCTGGTCTCTGAGAGATACTAGTGTGGCCATGGATAATCTCTCCTTATATATAATTGTGTTTTGGTCGTGGAATCTCCTGAACGTTCCACACGCTCCCACAGCCTTTTGGCTCTCCGATCTGTCACTCAGAGGGTGTCCCTAGCCACTGGCTGCATTGCTTGAGTTCCGCCCAGCTTCCACTCAAGCGTACTTGCATGCCATTGGCCGGGTGCTGGGTTTTCTCCTGTTCCCCACCCACTTCTTCAGCCACTGTGCCCTGTCAGAATTTCCAGCAGACTGCTTTCTGTCTTGATGAAGATGCTTGCATTCTGTGTGGGACTAATTTTTCTCTCAGTAGATGTTGGTAGGTGTAACAAAATGGTAGTTACCCGTGTCTGTAAGACGGTTGCTGTCTCTGTGTTTAAAATGTTCTCCCATAAGGCTTAATTGAGCTGTAGTTCCAGAGGGGGGCCTGCAGGGGTATCACTCACTGGGTTAAATGGGGCTTCCTCATCTGCTGGCCTACAGTTCCCAGCTGCCACAAGGCCAAAAAGTACAGGGAAACAGGGACTATCCCAAGGGGCAAGGCAGCATCAATACAGACTCAAGCCCATCCAGGGAGGAGGCAGTCTTCGTCCCAGGAGGTTAGGAAAAGCTCCTGCTGCCTGTGCTGACCAGCCTGTCCAGGCCACACACCAGAGATGTGGGGACACCCTGGGAGGCAGCCAGGGCTGGCTCCAGGTTTTTTTGTACACTAGGCGAGGCTACCTTCTGGTGCCCCCCCCCGGTGTGCTCACCAATTATGGGGTTGCCAACCTCCAGATGGGGCCTGGAGAGAAGGAAGACTTTCCTCCATGAATCGCTCTGATCCTGACTGGGGAGATGAAACCAGAGAGAGGCAGTGTGGAGAGATCCTGGAGTGAAAAGGCCCCCATCTCACACATACCCCTCGGCAGAAAGAGATATCCTTCCTTCCTTCCTTCCTTCCTTCCTTCCTTCCTTCCTTCCTTCCTTCCTTCCTTCCTTCCTTCCTTCCTTCCTTCCTTCCTTCCTTCCTTTTGCTTGCTCGCTCTCACTATCTCTTGCTCTCTTTCTTTCCCAGGGAAGAAAATATTCATAGAAAATATTTTTTTAGGAATTCTCCCCAGAGGAGAGGGGAAAATAAAAAAAGTTCTGAAAAGTGACCCCCCACACACACGCTGCCTTAGATCTGAAGGCAGCTCGAAAGGTGCCAATCTGAAGCCCTGGAAGCCTGCAGCAAACCCTCCCAAGGGTTCCGAGCTCAGGGGGGGGCAGCCTGGGATGGAGGGGCCGGCCTTCCCAGGGCTGCTCCAGATGTCCCTCCTCATCTCCTCCTCAACATTCTGCTGCACCAGCTGCTCGAGAGACGGAGCAGTGACAAAGTTTCCAGAACACGCCACTGGCCTCCCCCCCAATAAATCGATCCGCATCTCCCCCTCCACCCCAGGCAACCCAGCCGAAAGGGACCTGACGTATCTCTCCCAGGCTGCCAGCTCCAGCGTCCAGGGAACACAGGCCCTCTCTTCTGCAGTGTGGAGCAGTGGATTCCCCGGGGGGCCTGGGCAGGGATTGTGGCTGGAGGAGGAGAGAAGTGGCAGCAGCAGGGGGAGGTCTTCTGGCCAGGTACTGCAGGGTTAGGGGCGCCTTTGGGCTATGAGTGGTCCCCCTGGCTTGGGCAGTGATGACTTTGCTGTCTGTCTGTCTCCCCCCCTTGGGCACACTGCCCTCGGGGCAGTGGGGAAGGGAAGGGGCTGCTCCGACATGGGGGCGGGATTGCAGCCCGACAGAAGAGGGATGGCAGTTGGGGGGCGGGTCAAAGATAGGGCGGCTGGGGGAGAGAAAGAGGTGGCAGCTGGGGGCTGTTGGCAGTGGCGACACAGGGCTTTTGGCAGGGTGGGGGGGCTTTTGGCAGGGGGAAGGGCAGCACAGTTCAGCACCCGCATCCAGGGCCCATGGCCAGCTGCCCTAGGCGAAAGTCTAGTTTGCCTAGTGGGTGGGCTGGCCCTGGAGGCAGCAGAAATTCAGCCATAATTGTGTAAATACTTAAATAAATTATTTTATTCAGGCTAATAATCTGTATTGTGCTCTGACCACATAGTCTCCATCGCTCTACATAATACCAAAAGGAGGGGGTAGCCCAGGAAAGCAAAGAAAGGCCAGATCCTTGGACTGCCAACTTTCCAGGGATCCCCCAAAGATTGGGGATTCCATCTCCAAATAGGAAGATTTGGCCAGAGGGTTCTCACTGTCCCTCTAAAAAGGCAGTGACAATTCTGTGAGTGATGGCAGTGAACTTAAGGAGTGAGATATGCCCACAAGATGAGGGTGGGAGGCAAACAGCTGAGTTGTAAACTGGAGCCCGTTTCGCCACAGTAGGCAACCAAGCTTGGTTCAGACAAAGGAAGGAAACCCTTCACAGGCCTTTGTGAAGAACTCATTGGTGCCAGTTCTGACTAGAGTTGCCAGCTCCAGGTAGGGGGATTCCTGGAGATTTTCTGGTAAAATCTATGGAAACCAGGGTTTGGGGAGGGGAGAGGCCTCAGCTGAACAGAATGTCCACCTTCCAAAGCAGTTATTTTTTCCAGGGGGGAGAGATCTGGAGTTCAGTTGTGATACCTGGTGATCTTTAGGTTCCACCTGGAGGTTGGCTACCCTAGGCATAGCAGTCAGTGCTTCAGAACAGGGTCTGCTAGATCCAGGTTCTTGCTGTAGAAGCTGAATGGGTGATTTTGGACCAGTCACAGACTTTCAGCCTAACCTACCTCACAGGGTTGTTGTGCAAGTCAAAAGGGGGAGAGGAGAATGATGTAAGCTGCTTTGGTCCCCATTGCAGAGAAAGACTACTTTTCCTCCAGGGAAACCATTGTTGCCAATTTCCAGGTGAGGGCTGGAGATCACTCAGAATTACAACTGCCCTCCAGATGGCAGAGATCAGTTCCCCTGGAGAACGTGGTAGACTCTGTGTCCGTATACCCTGCTGAGATGTCCTCTCACAACAGCCAATGTGACATGGCAGTCAGGGTTTCAGAGCACTGTGGAGGCTGCAGATGGGTGGTGGTGGAAAGCAGCAGTGTGAGGGGGCTTGGCTAAGGAGATAGGGTTGGCAACTCCAGGTGGGAAATTCCTGGAGGTTTGAGGGATGGAACCTGGTGAGGGTGAGGTTTGAGGAGGGCTGGGACCTCAAACAGGTACAATGCCATAGACTCCACCCTCCCAACCATCCATTTCCTCCCGGGGAAACACTGTTGTCAATCGCCAGGTGAGGGGTGGAGATCACTCAAGAATTACAACTGATCTCCAGGAGGGAGGGCAGAAATCAGCTGCAGTCAGAGGGGCAGATAATGGTAGGTTGATGGTTAGCTGGGAAGGAGATGGGGTTGCCAACTCCAGGTTGGGAAATTCCTGGAGATTTGAGGGGTGGAGCCTGGAGAGGGTGAGGTTTGAGTAGGGGTTGGACCTCAGATAGGTACAATGCCATGGACTCCACCCTCCAAACCAGCCATTTCCTCCTAGGTAACAATTGTTGCCAATCTCCAGGTGAGGGTCTAATGTAATTTGTACATGCTAAGTTTGAATGTGAAGAAACACAATACTGAACTACTTAGCTTGTGTATTTCATATTTGTTCAATACTATTGTGAATCTTTTGTCAATTATAAGATTATGTATTACACACACTATGCCTACATATTTAAATATTTTCCCTGAGTATAGTCTTTGCAGCTGAGATAACAAGACAGGCCATTTTGCAGCCCCCAGTTTACAGTGTTGGTATGGAACTCTTTCTGTCCATTTTGTAACTACATTTTTTTGATGAGCATTCACTTTGCTTTCAGATTACAGAGTTGACATTTTTTCTGTCAGGATTCCTGCACCTTTAGGAGCTGGAAAGTGAAACTTTCATTCCTGAATTTCTGCAAAGAAAATAATCTGTATAGTTCTGAATCACAAGTTATGGGAGTTTTGTATACAGTGTCCCTGAGAAAACAATTCACTCTCAGGCAGGCACACATTTAGGCACTACTGATCTATATATGTTTCATAGTTATGTGCAAATCTAACTTTCAAATTGTAACTTTAATTGTAATCATACTAAAAAGGCAAGCATGCTGTCAACCAGACTGGTAAAGCCGGAGAATACTGTGTTAACTCTGTGTGAGAGAGAATATATGACTTTTTATGTCAGCCAGACACATGCTTCTGAACTGCATTAGACTGAAGCAAAATACAGAGGGGACGGGGCAGAGTCCATATAAAGATGGAGAAACAAAACAACCATGCTGGATTAGACTAAAGGGTCCACTTCCCACAATGGCCAACCACATGCCCTAGATAGCCCACAAGCTAAGGCACAAAAGGCAAAGTCTCCCCTAATTGCTGTACCTCCCAGCAACTGCCATTCAAAGGCATACTGTCTCCAAATATGGAACTTCAATTTAGTCATGACCAGTACTCATAGTGGGACTTATCCTTGTGTATATGTAATCCTTTTAAAATCTAATATCTAATCCCACCTGAAACAAACCCTCTTTTACATAGCTATTGCTTCATCCTGTGGCAGTATGTTCCACAAGATAAGGATGCACTGTGTGAAGCTCTTGACTGTGTGCAATAACTCCAGAGAAGTTAGCTGTGCTTGCCTTTTGCAGAACAAAAAGTAAGAAAATATTTTAGCACCTCACACCCCAAAAGAGATTAATGTTCAGGATGCCCTGAGAGTACTGCTTATTTTTGTCTGTACAGGCAATCTACTGTGGATTAGATTCACTGGGTATGTTCTCTTTTTGAGACAGGGAGATACAGTTCTCTCTACTTGTTTCTTAACCCCAGGCCATGATCTTTGTGTGGTGGTGTCATAGCTCTAAGCATTATGATACCAACAGATTTCTTTTCAGGCCGTTAACTAACAATCCCTAGCAAAGGGTTTGCCTTTTTCAGTGGTGCAAAGGGGGGGGGACTGGCATTTTTCAGTCACGGTCAGTTCTGCCCTCATCAGTGTATTCTCAGCATACCTCGACTACCTAGCTCTACATATCACCACCACCCCACTCTCTACACACATCTGTCCTCTTTCCTCTATTTCCAGGTGTGCCACCTGTGGTGACCTGACCACAGTGGCTACTGATAGAAGGTGTTACAAATGAGGGGGAAATGCCAGGCACATGAATGAGTGCAAGCCTCCCCTGGCACTTCAGCTCCCCCCACTCCCAGGCAAGCTATGGTTACCAACCTCCAGGTGGTGGCTGGAGATTTCCTGGGATTACAACTGATCCCCAGGCAACAGAGACCAGTTCTCCAGGAGGAAATGCTAGCTTTGGAAAGTGGATTCTATGGCACTGTATACCCCACTGAAGTCCCTCCCCTCCCCAAACCCCACCGTCCTCAGGCTCCACCCTCAGAATCCCCCGGTTTTTCCCAGCCTGGAGCTGGCAGCCCTAAGGCGAGGCGAGAAGTTCCACAGGCACCAGCAAAGCTCCTCAGGCAGCCGCGCGGGAAACGCCTGCCGGGCCCTCCCCACCCCTCCCGCCCGTGGGAGGCGGCGCGACCAGCCGAGTCGGCTTCCCCACGTTGTACCAGCCTCGGCACATGGCCGGAGCGGCGCTCGCTGTGCCCGCCGCCCGATGCCAGCCAGCCAGCCGAGGGAGCAGCGGCCGCACAGGGGCAGGCTGGGGCCAGTCGCCCGCCTCCCTTCCCCGCCTGGGGCTGCCGCCGGCTCCGTAGGCAGGCGCGCCAAGCGGCGCTGCTGCTCTTCTCTTCCTCCTCCTCCTCCTCCTCCTGCTCGGCTTCCTTTGTGTGCGCGAGGGGCACCGAGGCGGTGGCGGCGGAGGAGGTGGAGCCGCTGCCTTGTCAAGCCTGAGCCGCGGAGGCGGTGAAGGGAGCGGGCGAGAAGCGCTGCGGGCGGCGGCGGCGGCGGCGGCAGGCGGGCGGGCAGGGGCTGGCGGGGCGGCTCGGCTCCCTTCCTCCGGCGCGAGGGCGAGGCGCTGGAAGCAGCAGCAGCGGGGCGGGCTCCTGCTCTGGACAGCCAGGGCGCCTGCTGCTCTCCCCCGCGAAGGCGGAACGGGGCGCCGGCCGGCCGGCCGCAGGAGCGCGTTCTTTGGCTCGCCAGCCAGCGGAGCTCGGGCGGAGGAGGCGGCGGCTGGTGGTGCTGCTGCTTTGCTCGGCGCGGCTCCCACACTTGGCCATGGGGGGCGGGCGGCAGCCGGACGGCAGTAGCGGCGACAGCGCCCGGGCTGGTCACTAAGGAGCCCGAAGGAAGGAGGATGGCCACGTCCAGCAACTCCAGCCTGTCGGGCTCGTCGGTTTCCTCGGGTGAGTTGACTTTCCTCCCTTCTCCTGATCACTTCTTCCTGCCTGTAGCTCGATCTTCGCAGGGCCATCCTGAGCGGAGCTGCATCCGCGGAATGGACCTCGAAGGGCGGAACTTTGGCTTAGGAGCTCCCCTTCTACTGGGCAGTTTTGTTTTGTGACATTTTTACTTCGCTTGTTTCTTGTGGGTTGACCTGCCAGGTATCCCCAGAATGCCCCCTGGTTACTTGCGGGCACACAGAGGCGGAAATCGTAATCTTGATGCAGCATGCTTGCATGCCACTTGGCATGCCGGGGGGGGGAGGAGGAGAAAGGGCAAGTGGGATGTGTGGGGACAGCTGAGGTTAAAAGCAAGCCGAATGCCTCCTTAGCGGGGCGGGGAGGGGGGGAGAAACCTCGCATCCTCAGCCTAGTGCCCTTTCCCTTCATTAATGAATGGGACCCTAAATAGGCAAGAAATTCCTAAACCCAAATCTTTGCAGTGATATTTGATTTCTGTCAAGGGAAACGTGGCAAAATGTCACTGAGTCACCCCGGCACCTTGCAGACTAGGGTGTCAGGTGTAACGCTTGCTAAATCGCAGTTGCTCTTCTTTATTTCTAGGGAAAGAATTTATAAAATAGGAGCACCTAAAGTCTCTAAAAATATCTGTGCTTGGCTGAGCAGTTTGTTCCAAGTGCGATTACACCTGTGCAGTTGCCAAACCCTAGGTAGCAAGGAGTGCAACGTCTGTCAGACCCAATATCACCTTCTGCATTTTCTAAGAGTGTGTGTGTGTGTGTGTGTGTGTGTGTGTGTGGAGAGAGAGAGAGAGAGAGAGAGAGAGAGAGAGAGAGAGAGAGAGAGAGAGAGAGAGAGAGAGAGAGAGAGATGATACTTTGCATGTAGGGCAGAGTCAGGCTCACAGCTGCTTTGTGGCAGTGTCTTGACTCTGTCTCTGGTGACAATTAGTAGCAATCAGCGCAAGAAGCAGCACTTTCTATAAATATAGACAATGAGAGCAATCCTAACTCTGGTCTACCCAGAATCCCAGTCAGGTCTATTCACTGGGGCTTCTTCCACCCCCCCCCCCAAAAAAAGTGTTCTTTGGATTGTGCTGAATACCTACCCCATAGATTGTTTATGATTCTGGTGCAGTGCTTTGGGGGGGGGGGGTTGGTTGTCAGTTCTGGATATCATGAAGAGCATCCAGGAAAAAGTGTAGCCACAGTCTCCTTCACTGCAAAGAGCTTTCAGATCTTTTCTTAAAGGAGAACAAAGATTAAGAAACTGATCATGTACTTGTTAATTTTATCTAAGCCAAGTGGAAGGGCTCAGTCAAAAGATGCTTATTTGTCAGGGCTCCGTTCTCCTATCAGAATGCTGTCCCTTGTGCACTTGTTGTGACAGTTTTAAGTTTATAAAATTAGACAATAAGCTGCTACTCTATTTACAAGTGAAAAGGTTAGTGCTCATCGATAAACATAATACCGGTACTTGTTCCATTTACTTTAAAATAAGGACTAGAACTTGGGGGGTGGATGGAAAATGGAGGAAGTCATTACCTGAACACAGCCTCTGTTAAAAAAAAATAATCTTGGGTAGCTTAAGGAAATATATCTCTGTCTGCTTTGTTGCTTGGAATTTGTTTTAAAGAACCCCAAACGTGATGAATCTGATGCATTCAAAATTGTGAGCTGGAAGCTGTAAAGCAGGTAACATAGAACTCTGATTCCAGTGGGGAATCCGAAATGCTGAAGTCCACTTGTTACATTGCAGAATGGAAAGCTGTGGGTTGGATACAGGCAACTTTTGTGCTCTGACTCAGCCTTGTGGTAGCTCCTGTCCCACATGGCTTTTGTCCGTGCAGGTGTCTTGATCACCAGCGTGGCCTTTTGGGAGGGGTCAAATGAGACCAACCCTCTTATCCCCCTTTCACCAGTGGAAAAATTGGCTGGATCAAACCCTGAATCTTGTGCTGGAGGGCAAGGCTTTAAAATCTGAAATTCAAACTTTTTTTCTCTTTTTGATGTGTTACATCATGTGCATTTCAGAATCAAATCCATACTTTACATGGAGTTCTCACATACTTAAATGTGAGACAGAGTCATCAAAGTCATACTTAAATCACAGTCATACTTAAATGATGGACACAGTCATCAAAGCATTCCTCCCATGTAATTTCCATTCCCCCCAGTAGATCTTTATTCTAGAACACAATAAAGAGTGACCACACGGGCATGTTAATGGACACTCATCAGGAACTGTGGCATTTCCCAGTCTTGTTACTTTTGATCCTGGCAATTAATCCTGGGGACCAGAGCATGCAGCATATATCCCGCTCAGCCTGAGGAGGAGTCTTGTTTATACATCTATATATCAATAAACAGATACACACAGTTAATTCACAGGAAAAAAACTGGGTGGTGTTCTGAAATTGGTAATGGGATATTGACAGTACCATTTTAAACACAGCTACACCATTCCAAGTCAGCTGAATTCAGTGGAGTTAGAAGGGTGTGTAACTCTTTTTAAGATTGCATTGTGATTCTATACATAGTCAGCATGAAAAAATTAAAGGATATTAGCCATGGGAGACTTGATGAACTCAAAATCTTGTGGTGGCAATAGATTTGGGAGATAATAGTCAATGTGAAATACGGTGGGCAAGGAGGGGGAGAGAGAAATCAGAAGTTTGATGTATTTTTAATGGATAAAATAATCTCTGTGTGACATTTACAGAGAAATGCTTCCTATGGATGCCATTTCATTATTGGCTCAAAGTTCCATACTTGTGTGTATTTATCCAACTAAAGTTTCAGGTTCAATAGGGCTATGGGCCATTTTAATAATTACTAAGAAATTAGAAATAATACTGGAAATGTATTTAAAAACATTTGCAAATGGGAAATATTTGTGTTGTTCTTGTGTTTTTACATATCAACATCTTGATCTTGAAATTGTTCCACGTTTGTTTGGTTTCCGCATTTTGGAACTTCAATTGGTAATTATTTGTATATCCCTGACTCCATCAGAATCTGGTCCAAGAAAAGATAGACCCACTGTATTTATTTCGTATTATTTTTCAGTTAAATGCTAGTGTTCTTCCTGTGCAGCGAAGTTTCCACTTTCAGTGGGTCCACAGTATCTGACTTAATGCAGCCACATTTTGGCTGTTTGTGGTTTTATTCTCAACTCGGCAAATTTTTGAGCTCCTTCTAATGACATCTAACCACATAGTTCAACCATTTAAATGTACAGCCATAGCATATTTAATCATTAACATACAGAGATGTTTTGCAAATGATATATAATTATTTCTATTCATTTTCCATCATAAGATGATCCACTGCTTACAAAAGGAAAACTGCAATATTTTGGCAGACTAATGCAGGATGACCTGTGTGTGTGTGTATACACACCACACAACTCTGCCTCTTATTGCAGCTTTGCTCGTTGTGATATTCAGGATGCAGAGAGTTAAGAATCAGTAGTGTAATAATGTAAAATCATATTATGGTTTCTTTTCTGTTTGGAATCATTAGGCATGATTTTAGTGTGGTAGGAGAAAAGCCAGATTTGCTGGACAGCTTCAGGAAACACAGACTGGTACCTGTGGAGTTTTTTATTTGCTGCATTCCTCTGGGGAAGGAGACAATCAGAGGCTTGTGATTCTGACCAGTTATTGCTGATTGGGCAGCAGCAGCCATCGGGTTCTTCTGCACAATAGCTTTTGCGCTGACTATTGGTAAAGAAGCAAGAACTAGGATCAGCGTCTCTGAGCACGAAGAACTTGGAATTTCAGCAGCAGTGCTCTTAAAGCTACACACCTGTTGTTGACTTAACCCAGCAGAAATCTATGAAGCCTGCATATATAGTTCTCCCCACCTAGTGGTAATTGTACATAGGTCATACCAGGCCCAGTTCCCATTGAATTTAGTGTGGGCTGTACAGGTGTCGGAGCAAATTGTAGTCTACAAGCAGAACAGCAGCAAATCCATAGTTTCCTCATCCTTGCAAATTTGACTTGGAGGTATTACCTGCTGACCTGTTGGTGTAAAGAGGTCAGCTGATGTGGCTGGTTTCCATGGAGTTTCTTGTTTTGACCAGATCTGGAAGGTGGAATGTCTGCTTGGCATTCCTCAAGTTGTCAGTTCAATACCCTCTATGAGCCAGGGTCCAGAGAGGCAGGGGTGTTTGTCTAGGATATGTATGATGCTCTGGCAGGTAGGCTAGTGGCAAATTATAAGGATGTAATTGAGTTTATGAGTTTAAATACATCATTGTTTGGAAAGCACAGTATAATAGCTATAAAGGTTATCTATAGCTGCCTATGTTTTGCAATGACTTTTTGAAAATGACATTTTATTTCATTTTTTCTAATGAAGATGACATTTTAGTGGCACCAAAGACAGCAATTCTGAATTGGTGTCCCTTGAAGAACTTGGTCATAAGAAAGCAATGTTGAGCGACTGCAACCAGTTCTGGGAAGGAGCTGATATCCGCCCAGTCTTGTCATTTATATACCAGTTATCATTTTGAGTCTTTCTTCTTTTGTCATTCCAAAAGGCATGAAATTATCCTGTCTTCCACTTGATGTATTTATAGCTACCCTGCATGGTGAAGATGAAAAATCAGAGCAGTCAGGTGAAAAATTGTGTGCTGCTTGATATGGTTTGGTTTAGGGTTTTTTGCTCTGATAGTGATAGGACAAGCAGTTTGATTTGTAGCCTTTTATCCTATGAGCCACAGCACTGTGACACAATGGCTTATACGAGTGAGGGTGAGTTGCAGTGTAGGGACACAACCAGGCCCCTTTTGTTGGCCGCAGGAGGACCCAACTTCACTGTACTGCAGTTGTCAACATCTTTGCTGTTGCACCGGATCATTGCTCTAGATCTAGCCCAGCCCCGCTGTGTCATGTGGAAGGTTCATGCGGCTCCACGCATGTTTGTTTGGAGTTTAAAAGGTCAGAAACAGTAACACCCACTACACAGTGTTTTTTACTAGCCATTGTAAATAGCTGTTTGCCTGGCTCCTCAAAATCACCTCCACAAGAACAAAAGGTTCAGGTCACACTGAACAAAGGTTGAGCATAAGCAGATTTCTGGTAACTGATATCTTTAGAGACAAATTTGCCAGGCTATGGACTTTTTGTGGCTTACAGGCAAAGCCTGATTTTTCTGCTCTTTTTTTTGACAGGTACTTATCCTATTCTAGCTGTGTTAGCATATAGCACCATTTTGTGTAGCCTCAGGTAAAGTAAAGATGTAGGCTGTTAGTGAAGCTGTGTACAGCTGCACTATTGAATTTAGTTGAACCGCACAATGTAACAGATTGCTACGAGCATATTTGGCTGGAATACGGGAATAGTTACTAAAATAGCATGATTCCTTTGGGGTGGCTAGTGCTTCCCATGTACTTACAGACTAATAAACAATTATGTCCCTTATCACTTTCGCCCCTGCCATCAGATATATTTCTTCAGCTAATTCATTTATACAACATGGTAACAGAATGGAATTTGTTGTTTAAACTAGTGGCCTCCTACTCATAGGTTAGGATCATCATGAAATTTCACATGAAACTCCTCTGGCTGCATCATGAGCCCCCACAGAGGAGATATTATTTGGAAGAACCTGCTGCTCTATCGATAGCAAGGGTACCATATATCCTGTCTCCAGTTGTGATCATCATCAGGACAACAAGGTGAACAGTTAAATCCTAAGAACACTTTCTTGGGATCAAGCTCTATTGAATAGACCTGAGAAAGATTTTGAGTTTAGGATTGTTCTCCTAGTCATTCAGTGGTGGACAGGATTCCTTCATAGTTCTGTTCCTCATTACAGTGTACATCCTGGTACTTGGCTTGTGTTTCGTGTTGCTAGCTCTCTTGTTCTGCCACCACAGTTCTGGTGAGGCTATAACTTTACCTCTTTCAGTGTTATCATATTGTTGCACCTCAGGGCCCTAGATCTGGAAAGGTCTAAGTTATGTCTGGTGAATGGATCCAATTGACAAAGTGGTCTTAGATAAATCTGCCTTGGGAGATTTTATTCTGCCTGTTGAAATGTATGGAGAATAAGTTCCTGTAGGTGGGTGGGCACGGGCACAGAATCATGGCTCAGGAATTCTCACTTACCAGGCCCCAAGGATGCCAGGCTTGCCACCACCAGGGCCAGGGCTTGTTCAGTGGTGGCTCCGCACTGGTGGAATGAGCTCCCAGAGGAGATCATGGCCCTGTGGGATCTTATGCAGTTCTGCAGGGCCTGCAAGATGGAGCTCTTCCACCAGGCTTTCAACTAGGAGCCGCCCCCACTACCACCAATGAGCCGGCCCGTAGTTTAACACCTGGCCTCTACCACTGAGTTCAGGAAGATCATTGAGTGGCAAACTGTCTGGTGGTATGGTATTCCCATCTTATGAATTTAATGCAATGTATCAGCAATAGCACTTTAGGAGAGTTTTGTTTTATTGTAATTGAATTTTAAACTGTTTTTATGTGAATGAATGGTCATTTACAGACCAATTATGTAAGCCGCCCTGAGCCTGTTCACGGGGAAGGCGGGGTATAAATTAAATTAATAAAAATAATAAAATGAATAAATGGTTTTTGACCCAGAGACTCCAATACTCAGCAGAACTTTAATTGACAGAGCCTGAATTTTTACAGGTTACTATGCCAGGAGGCTAAATTATACCTCTAGCAGTAATCTGTTATAATATACTTTTTTTTTTTTTGCAATGATGTTAAAGCTGAAGGTCTGTAATAGGCTGGTTGGTTCTGGAGTATCCCATGTTCTATAGTGGCTTATTCCTACTCTAATTCTTCTCATATGCCAGGAAGGGTTTGTGGTGCCCAAGAGCATGAAGACCATGCTGAGAGAGGCCTAGAGCTTGTGCCTCAAGGTGCTTGAGGTCTGTTATTTAGGAGCAGGCAAGCAGAAACTATCTGGTACCAGTGTGAGTTGCAGCGCCTGACTCCTTGGATTAAGCATTGTGATTGATGATGATAGAGCACTTATACAGAGCCTTTGAATTGGTAATACATCATTTCGATCCCCTACAGTAAACGTGCAGTGGCAATGGAAGTATGGGAAATAACAGCATACTGAGTTTATATAATAAGTGGCAATTGAGAGTTTCTGTAAGTTAAATCTGCTTCTTCAACAAAATTGTAACTGGTTAGTTACTTTTTCTCCAAACTCTTCTGCATTCTCCTCCAGTAGGTGCCAAACCCTGGTGTTTATATATATTCTCAGTGTTGGAATACTTCTGCACTATGGAAAATGGAACCAGGTGAAATACCGGCCAGATGTTTTGGTAGTTTAATATATGTACAACTCTGGGAAAATTATTTCTGTATATCAGTGCCTATACTGCCTTCTGCAGTGTAGATCCCCTCGCATCTGTGGTTTCCGTAAAAGATGAGACTTGTAATTATTCATGTTTTTTGTGCATTAAAAACCACCAAAGGAATTTTAATGCTGGATTTTTTTCAGATGCATACTTATATTTTTAAAAGGATGTACTTGGCTCCTGCTGACTACAGCAGGCACAGTGTGCGACTATGAAAAAATCTGGCACTTCTGTTTAAACAGATTCATTTGCCTGCTAAACAAACAATGCAGCTTAACTGGAATTAATTTAATTAAGATTAATTTAATAATGTCAACACATAGCATTTCCATACCCTTTATTTCTAAGAAGCTTTGACAGCATTAAAGAATTAGCTTTCAAATGGCTGTATAAGAAGGCAAATCCATGAAAGCAGATCCAGGCTGGACACTTTTAACCAAAGGGTGCATATAGGAGTATATACATCATTGCAGGAGTGAGTCCACAATGGAAGAGTACTCACCATATATTTGACACATGTTCAGCTGCATCTTGGGGATCCAGCTCGAGGGTATCTCTTCTCTCTCTTTAGTTTAGTGCAGGTCTCAGATTTTGCAGTATTGACTGGATGACTCTATTGCAAGGCATCCCACCCGCCCCTTTTTGGGCTGGCTCACTGCCTAAGCAATCCAAGCAACTTCTGGGGGCATCACATGATGATGAGGGCAGCGGGTCAGGATGAGTCAACCAAGTCGAGAAGTGCTGGTAACACCACTGAGGCTTAGCTTCTCCCAGCTAGTGGCAGGAGAAGTATGGGAGGTGCGTCTTAGACCTCCGCACTGCCACCTGGCTGCAAGGCAAACTCCTGAAGTGCCTGTAGCAGCATTTGGGCTGGGCTTGCCTTGGCTTGTTAGTAGGGTTGTACATGGGGACTGGGGGGTGGAGCCTGAGGAGGGTGGGGTTCAGGGAGGGGTGGGACTTCAGTGGGATATAACTCCAAAGAAGCCATTTTTTCCTAGGGGAGCTGATCTCTATCACCTGGAGATGAGTTCTAATTCTGGGAAGGATGGCAGCTCTGCTTGTCAGTACTATGGGAGGAAGCCTGGCTTGTGCCTATTGTCCCTTCCTGAACTGTACTGCCACAGCTCTGCTTTGGGGTGGTATAGAGGCTTGAGTGTGGAACAAGGGCCTGGGAGACCCAGGTCCAAATCCCCACTCAGCTTTAAAGGGTGACCTTAGGCCTGTCACTTTCTCATAGTCAGTATTTGTCTTCTAGAGAAGGAGGGGAGAACCATGTATGCCATCCTGATCTCCTTGAAGGAAGATTAGGATAAAAATGCAGCAGATAGACAAATACATCCTGGAAGCCAGTCTTGTATTCTGCTTATATTAGTTTTCCTTGCACCAACTGTGGCTGAAGGAAAGTAGATTTGGTCTGAGTTTACACTGCCTACAAATATCTTCTAAACAACCTCCTGATGCCTGGTAGAGAATTCAGCAGCTGAGACTGGTGAGTTTGTGGAAGCACTCCATTATTTTGCACTTGCTCCTGTTTATGTGATTGGACAGTTTTTGCTTTCAAATCACTGAGAGCTGGAGAGTCCTTTCTGTTTCTTCGGCCAGGACAGAAGGCACTGGAGTGAGAAGTCTTCTAGAAAAGCTTGAATTCTAAGAGATGGCTTAATGAATTTTGTGTTATCACCATGGAAGCATTCCTACTCACTCATGAAACAATGGTGATGGCTCTGAGCCACACTGTTATCTTTGTTGGGGTTTTCTTCCTGGGAATCATTAACCAGGCCATTCTTGTTGCACAATAGTTTTATTAAAGTGTAGGCTATGGATTTTTCCCTGCTCGTTTTAGGGAGATAATAATACTATAACTCAATTTTTGCTACTGTAATGCTATAATGCTACTGTAATCATGTTATAATAGAATATCTTCCCATCCAAAATTAAAATATTTGCAGTGTCATCTTAAGCAAAGTTATACCCCTTCAATTCCACTGGCATCAGTGGACCTAGAAGGGTGTAACTGCATAAGATTGCACTCTTTTCTGTTGATTTCAGTGGGAGAGAGTTAACCACATGCTTCAGTATTTCCATTTAAATTAGAGTTAAAGTACTTGACTTATACTCTATTGAAATGGAGAAAGGCTGTGGAAGAAGATATATACATAATCGTGCTGTTCAGTTACAACATTTATGGTTATTTATAGCTATTTATTTTCTTCTCTGAGGAACATCACTCTGCAGCCCCATGAAGGAAAAGTTTTTTAGGAAGTCGGTTGCGGTTTTAAGTACAATATTTGAAATATGGATAGTGTTATGTCTCTGTGTTTGTGAATCTCAGGTACCAGAAATTCAGTATGACCTTAGGCCTGCAGGTCCAGTGAATGAATGAGCCTCAGCCCCTCCACTAATATAATGTTATGTGCAGTCATATTAAGGGTAGTGAAGCAGACTCTTTGACCTGCTTCTCATGTAATGACTAGTGATCAGGACCACGCCACCTGCTTGCTCCTTCATCTCCCCCATCTCTAGTTTTCTGTCTGACTTCCTCTCACAGTTCAATGCATTTTGCCATCTCAAGTGCCCTCTTCTTGTGATGCCTCACCAGGCTCCAAGTCTTGAATCCCGGTACTGATGACAGGAGAGGGGATAAGTGAACATCTCCCCGCATGCCGCCTGTGTGGACTCCAGGACAGATTGCAGAGGCCACTTCAGAGTATGGCAGCAGTTTTGACACTTCTCATCTTGCCTTTGCCACCTTCAAGGGTGCAGTGAATATTAAGCCTCATTTATACCCAGGTGGCAACAGCACAGGTCTGGTGAGGGACAACATCTGGTGCAAGCCACAACAGTCACCTCTTTTCACACCATGCCTCCTACCAATTTGACACCCCAAGCAGACCCTTGGGTCACTTGGGCACCAAACCATCCCTGTTAGAAGAGCCCTGTTAGATCAGACAAGTAATCCATCTGTTTCAGCACCCTGCCTCTGATGTTGCCTCCTAGCTGGCATTCAGAGGTTTGCTACCTCTGACTATGGAGGTTCCTTTAGGCACCATGGCTGATAGCCATTGCTGGACTTATCCTTCAGGAATCTGTCTAATCCTCTTTTAAAGCTATCTATGCAGAGTGAAGTGGTAAAGGAAGCTATTTCTTCTTTGTTTCAGTCTGAATATAGCAACCAGTGGAATTACATGTCCAGAAGCATTATAGTGAGCATTAATATTGTATATTATTAAAGCTTTTTATTGGTGAAATGTAAAAAGTTTTATATTAACAAGTATAAATCTGTACTTCTACATAAATTGCTTTAGATGGATGTATCCACAACAGTGCCTATAGGAGTTATGCACTGTGTCCTCTATAATGTGTAATAGTAGTTGCTATGAATTACAAGTCTCTATTCCTGTTCTTGTTTCTGATGTTTAATTATGAGTGTAAATTAGAGGTAGTTATTAATGTGTATGAACAAATGGTATTCAAAGTTCAAGGCTGGTGGTTGAGCTATCACCAGCATTAACTATTTCAAGGGATGCGTAGCATTACCTTATAGACATTGCAAATACTTGGTCTAATGCATATGGTAAAGGATTTTCAAATATTATGCCACTTTATGGAAGTACTTTTCAGCTTTTCCCAAAAGGGGCTGTAATGTTTAAATTGGACTTGAATAGCTTATTTACTGAAGAAGCAAAATTGTCTAGGGACTGCTTCATATATCATTAGAACTAGCAGTAATTACTTCCATGTAGCAATGGTTCCACACAAAGTCTTTTCTGCTTGATATGGGCAGCCCTTAGGTAAAGGTAAAGGTTCCCTTGCTCGAAAACCAGTCAAATCCGACTCTAGGGTTGCGGTGCTCATCTCCGTTTCAAAGCCGAAGAGCCAGCGCTGTCTGAAGACGTTTCTGTGGTCATGTGGCCAGCATGACTAAGCACCAATGCGCTGTTACCTTCCCACTAAAGTGGTACCTATTTATCTACTTGCAATTTCTTGCTTTCGAACTGCTAGGTTGGCAGGAGCTGGAACTAGAGACTGGAGCAGCCCTTATTACATGAATAAACTGCTGCAGAGTTATATGTTGTTGATAGCCCATGCAGTAGGACTGATCTACGTTGTGATAGATGTTACAGGTGCTTTGTGAAGACCCACTGCATAGGGTCGCCAGTCCTTTTCTGGCAACCCCTGGGAGCTTTGCGGGGTGAAGTATGGGGAGGAGGAATGTTGCTGACATGGTGACATCACTTCCTGGAAGTTACTCTACCATTCCAGCAACACTAGGCATTGCCCCAAATCTCTATGGCAAGACTCATAGAGATTACAAAAATTCCTAGAACATCACAAATATAGTGACTGAAATTGATGTTGCTGTATTCACGTCTTCCCACCCCCATTTATGAGTTCCTCTAGCTGGCAGGATTTGCATTTTTCCTAATGTGTCCCATACTTCTTTCTACAGTCATGAATAGGAATCGAGCTGATATAATCAGAAGCATTTGTGTGCATTTTGGCTAAGGAGGATTACATGCGCTCTCTTTTTGTTTTTAAACCAGCTATTTGCCTTGCTGCCGTTCCCCCTGTTTCTGCTGAAATGAAATTGTCATGGTTAACACAGCTTCGTAGAATATGTGACATTTTCTAGTTAAGGAAAATAGGTTACTAATCTGAGTTAAAGTGGTCTGCTTTTAGACTTTAGCTGCAGACTGGAGCTCTGAGTACCTGTTGTTTCTTATCAGCTATGGCAGATGGTGCACTGTGAGTATGTTGCTTCTTTTAGAATCATAGCTAGCAATAGTCACAGATTTCAGGCCCAAAGGCGAGTAGGCAGGTATTTTAGGATGGGAAGGACAGAAAACAGGTGATTGCCTTCAGTGATAGGTTGCCCTGAGTGAAAGAGGGCAGCAAATCAATGAGCTTTTTTCTGATCTGATATGGAATTGGCATTCTAGTGTCACCTGATTGCCCTGACCAGACTGCTGTGTGTGGGTGTGAAACCGCTTGCAGGACCTTCTGTGCTCAGCCTCAGCTGCTCTGGCAGTCCAAAGAACTGGCAGGGCCTTTGGGGGGGGGATTCTAAGGAGACAGAAGTCCCCTTGGGGCCCATGGAGCTGGGCAAATCATAACTTTTGTCTTTTATGATGTTTGGGTGGTCTGAGGAAAAGCCCAGAGGGAACTGTGGTGTAGGTAAATGTGGTAGTTCTCAGCACCCCTGTATGCAGGTTCCAAGGTCAGTTACTAGGTTGTAGTAGGATTTGTGATATGATGTGTAAGTACTGTGTAGGTCAGCAGTGGCCATATCTGCATCAACTACTCTGCCTTTGTTTATTTAATATTTTGATGGTTATTTGTATGTTTAATGAATTATGGGTTCAAGGGGGTTATGTGCCATTTTTGGTGCAGTTTTTGGCAGAGGATTTAGCTTAAAATACTTATTTAAAAATAAGAAAATAATTATGTTATCTATGAACTGTTTTGACTTCTGCAAGCTGATTTTACAGTTCTCTAATAAAATGTTCTAACATTTGTTTTTAACACTGCACATTCAAATAATCTCATTACAATTCTTGCTTTTAAATAACTATCCTTTGTTGTTTGTATTTTCACTTCTAATTGGACAGATGATGGGGTTTCTAACTAAATTCTACATCGTCATTTATCTGGTTTACATAAGGTTGCCATCTCCGGGTTCAGAAATACCTGGAGATTTGAGGGTGAAGCCTAGCTGGGCTTTAGGAACAGCAGGGTCCTCAGTAGGGTATACTGCCATATAGTCCACCTCCCAAAGCAGCCATTTTCTCCAGAAGAAGTGGAATAAATGTTTTAAATAAATGAATAATAAATAAGCCATGTAGTCTGGAGATCAGTTGTAATTCCAGAGGATCTCCAGCCCCCACCTGGAGGTTGGCAACCATAGATTTATACATTGATGTTTACATTAGCACATCTGTCTGCATAGCCTTTACTAATATTGGGTTGTGTTTTACTATTCCACTCAGCTAAGCATGGGGCCTTCCCACAAGTATTAGGAAACATCTTCCAGCAGGAGAATCTTTTCCATCAAGAGAGGATTCCATACTTAGTTGAGTAGAATGGAAGGATATAATTCATTTTGGTTAGTGATATGTCTTCCTAAACTCTTGTTTGCTCATGCCATTAAGTTAACAAGAAATGCTGGTGTCTTGTAAAACATACCAAAGTGAGCATGGCTGAGATCTGCAAACCAGCTGAACTGGATTTCTTGGCTTTAATAATACATATGTTTTTAATTCTACAAATCAAACAATTGAGAATGGAAAGTACAACTCACATTAATAAATGTCAGGATAACACCAGAAATAATGCTGAAAAGAAAAGTGAAAATTTATTTTAACAGCATAAAGTGGATACATGAAATTCCAAATTTTCTTTCCTGAGGAGATTTGCTTGTGAGGCAATAACATCAAATGGCATTAGTTTTCAGTAGCATCTGAATGTGGGTGATGTAAAGGAGGTGGAGGTCATGTTTTTGAAATGCATGTTGTCAATTTTTTCACAGGAGGTTGCTTAAATGCTAAGACCTTTTGCCCCAGTACTGTCAGATCTTTGTGAGTACTTGGCTCTTAAGTACAAGGAAAATGCTGAGGGCAAAAGACTTCCCCCTTTTTAGCTTGTTCATTACAACTGTTTTAATGTGCAAAATGTATTGCACTGTTAGTATAGTATGACAACCCTTGAATGTAATTTAAAAACTATTTTTGTCCTTTGGAGGTTGTACAGAAATTTCTATTTGTGCATCTTCCCCAAGTTTTGGCATCTGTGCAAAGAAGTGGTGGGATTCATGCTGAGTGCCATGCCAGAATTCCTAAAGCTGTAGGGACATAACCAGGCAGTAGATGCCAGTCTGATCAGTCAAATTATGGATACCCATAAATTTTCTCAATTGGGTTGAGAGGAGCTTAGTGGGGGCATGGTCAACTATTGGTAATCCTTTGGTTAAGGGTGGGAGACATGTATGAAGGTTGTCTTAGAATGGGAAGAAAGAGGAAGACCTTGTGTCAGCAGAACAAGTGGACCTCAGTGAATGTTACCCCAGAAGCCAATACTTTCCCCCTTTCCTCTTGACACTGGTTACCTCTTCAGATTGGAGTCTCAACAGATGTATTTACTAAAACAACAATAGCCCCTTTAAAGCATCACAGAATTACACATAATTTAATTCTGCTCTCAGGATCAAAGAGTACTGCAATATGGATCTGCCTACTAGGCTGGAAAAAATGCCCTGTCTCTTTAGTAGAGGTTTGGTGAAATGTTATTTACAGGTGATCTTATTTACCTCCATGTATAAAAATCTTCCACTGCTCATTTCAACACATTGATCCTCTATCAAATGGACAGAACATTTTTCTCAAGGCCTGTTGGCAACCCTGGTGTGTATTTTTTTTTTGTTCATAGGTGCTTCTGGATCTGTGGATACGGTGGACCATGTCTTATTCTTACCCACCTAAATGCATCACTAGGAAATTTCTTTACTTTCTAGTAAATATGTGTAGGATCACAGTTTAAATAGCTGAAGCAATATTAATGTGAGCACCTAGAAAGAAGGCAGTACAATCAGAAATAAATTCTAGAGCAAGATTACATTCATAGATTAAGCTTGTTCAGTAACTTCTATTCTTTGTAATTTAAAGAACTCAGAGTGGCAGTTTAGCCTAACAGCCCTGCGGGGTAGATCAGGCTGAGAAACGGTGGCTTGCCCAAAGATACTTCGAGAGCTTCACTGATGAGCAAACATTTGAACCTGAGTTTCTTACATCAAAGCACAACAGTCTAGACTCCCTCTCTGCCCCTACAGTGCCTCCAACATGGCAGACAGACCCTGGAAGGGGACAAGTGATGGGGGGGAGGGTTGCAGGAGTGAAGTAGTGGATGGGGAAAACACTGAGGCATACTTCTCTGAGTTTGCCATCTATTTCTTATATTAAGAAATTGTTCCTTATTTAGTATTAAAAACCCACCGGTCTTTTACAAATGCAGAGATAAAAGCAAACATAAAAGGAATATTCTAATGAAGTACTGATAATGTTCTAACAGTTCCCACTGACTCCCCCCCACACACACACACACACTGCAGACTCACCTCTGTTTTTCCTAGGGAACAAAGTTTCAGGGGACTCGATGAGCTGCAGGAGGAGGGAAGAATCTGTGGATATTACAGGCTCCTCTTAAGAAAACTTAAGAGCATTTAAATTTTCATGACTTTGTGGTTGGATACAGGCCAATAATTTTGGCCATAATTAATAATAACAATTAGTAAATAATTTTGTAAGTTTCAAATTCAGCTCTGTGCTTGAGTTCTGCAAACTGTGATAAATTAACATAAATAAAGCCCCTTTATTGAACACAATACACTCTTTTGCAGCTGTATGCAGTGGAACCTGAAGTTTGTACAGTAGTTTGAAAGACACAAAGAAGCAAAGTCTCATTCGTTACATAGCCCATGGGAAAATCAGGTACTGGGTGTGCCTCTGATCTATTGTGCTTGTACCAGAGAAACAGGCTGATTGTGTTCCAAGAGTAGCTCAAAGAAGCTAGTTCATAAAGGTTTCTAAATACTTGCTGTTCCATGATTTTCTGCCTAGGCCTCTTTCAACACATCTGCGATTTAGCTCACATTAGCAGATATGTAGCAAAACACATTCCTCTTAAAGCACTCCTTAGCCTCTCTCCTGCTGTGCATGTGTGAAAGGCAGTGAGGATCCAGTTTCTGAATCAGCTGAGAAGCACACTGGCAGGTGGATTTCCAATTGCATTTCAGCCTTCTTTCAAGAGATATGTGATTTTGGTCATAATTGGCTGGTGTTTGACATGCTTTCCTCGTAGTGCGAAGATGCTTCACAATACATATCTGGCACTCACTTCTGAAACACCTGGCATGACATGTCCAGGGCCAGTTCAATAACTATTCTTTGTTTATAAAGGACCAAGCAGTTGTTGACATGCTGATACAATATCATTTTCACATTCAGCAAGTGACGCTTTAGTTGGGGCTTGTCTTGTAAATACTGCTGGCTATTATTTGCCATGTGTACTGACTATTTTCCCTTTATTATGTGGTGAGATTGCTGTAAGCTATTTTTTGTAAAAAGGGTCCAGGATCTCATTGGCTTAATAATCGCCTCACTTCTGGAAGGTAGGATGTTAAATATAAACATTGCTTTAAGTGTATTATGCATTTCTTGTGGTGCTTCATTTTTCAAATGAGAGAGGCTGATGAGCTTCAAGGCTACCTTTTTCAGGTCAGGATTTAGTTCCCAGGATTTATATGACATTCATTTGAGTAAAGGAGTACATTGGTTACCTTTAATTTTTAAAAATTGAAGAAATGCTCCTGTGGATGCTATTGAATTCTTTTCTTTCAGTTTAGATCTAAAGAACATTAATTTGTCTATATTTTGCCTGACTATGGTTGTGGGCACATGAGCCAGAAAAAATGGGGGTGGGGAAGCAAGGCTATTTCCTCTGGAGGAATTTGACCTGCAGTTGCACGATCACACCTCCCTTTGAAGCTGTGGGTGTAGTCCATCAGTATGTGATCAGACGCAACTGCGGCTGAGTCGGGCAGGGCGGTTGTGCCCTTTTCCCCCATGTGCTTAACCAAGGGATTGATTAATTGCACCTCCACACTGAGGGTTCCCTATGGAGTTTGCGATGATGTGCGTACTGCGAAGGGAGGGGGAAACAATGGCACGGAGTCAGGATGGCCTGATCAGACCATCCCGACGCCATGAGAGCACGCTGGAGTGATCAGACATGGGAAAGTTTGTCCATGGCCATCGCAACCCGTTTACTACCAGATTTCCCCCGGTGTCTTTTAACTCCGCTTCTGCGGTGGAGCAGAATGGGTTGCTGACGGCTGCAGGGACTTCCCAGAAGTTGTCTGATTGCGCCCTTTAAATCCCCCCGGCATTCACACCTATGCCGGGTCTGATTGTGTGTATGATTGCAGCCTTAGTGGTATATCGCACAGCATGTACCAAGAAATGCAGAAGATTTGGGTTTTCGTTTTCATGAGTTGGGCAGTGAGAAATTGTGATAGGAACAAATCATTGGACAACTCTTCTGACCAAAACTGTAGGGTCTTCAGCTGGTCAGTGTCTCCATTTCTCTCTGTTGTCCTCTTTCCTTTAACTGACATTCAATTGACATCATGATTCTGTGCATGTGAAGGCACACTCAGCCATAATCAGACCAGCTTGGTGTGTGTGGAGGGGACCATTTTTTACAGTATGAAATAGTGTTTCTCTGCATAACTGAGGCACCCTTACCCAAGTATGTAGAAACCCCTGTGTTATTTGTGGCTTGTACCATTTCACTGCTTATCTGATTGGCATTCAGCTATCAAGTTTGCATTAAGATGGTTGATACTGTAAAATGCAATATCCTTATGTGTATTATTGGATATCAGTGACTTGTTTTGCCATGCTTCACACACTGGTAAAAATTTATGTTGGCTTGTTTCGCCACAGTACAGAATGCTTTAAGCATGTATATCTTCAGCAACCAAAACTGGAAGAATATCTAGTATCAATTTACTGGCCCTCTTTCATTCTACTACTTGTTCATTGCTTAGTATGCATTTTTACAATAGCTGATTGTGCTAATTTCTGACACACTGAAATACCTTACGGAGTGACAGCTGTTATGGTAAACAACTTTGGCACTTCTTTCTTCCAAGACAAGCAAAATATTGTACCTATTGCTAATGGTCAATGACACATGAAGGACATATGTTATCCATGTTCTTTGAAGCATTGATGGCATCAGACTTACTTTAATTAGGAGTATGTGTCCATATGCTGTGATGTGAGCTCCAAATACTATTTGTCCTAACGCTACCCAAACTGAATTTTATATGTGGCAGCAGATGCCAAAATCAGCTTCATGATTGTCTTGAGACCACTACGCATATGGCCACTAAGCATCCTGATGGTATGTAAAAAGTTACTGAAAACTGGGTTACTAATCTTCTGGCTGCAATCACACGGACCTTTAGATCTGACATAGGTGTGAATGCCTGCTGGATCTATAGGGTGTGATCAGATAGCAGCATCTGGGAAGCATCCCACAGTCGTCAGCAACTCATGCTGCTCTGCCGCAGAGCAGAGTAAAAAGACATTTGAGAAAATCCAGTAGTAAACGCGTTACAATGGGCCATGGACAGACTTTCCCCTCTCTGATCATGCAAGCCCGCTTCCAAGCTGTTGGGATGGACTGATCAGACCATCCTGGCTCGGTGCCATTCCCCCCCTCTTCCCAGTATCATCACATACCCAACGGGGGCCCTCGGTGTGGAGGTGCAATTTCTCCTTTATGTGCATGGGAAACAAATGGCAAAAAAGGACTCACCAACAGTTGCGTCTGATCATACAGTGATGAGCTACACCTGCAGCAACTAAGGGCCAAACAACCGTGGGTCAAATTCCTTCAGAGGGAATGGCCTCACTTCCCCTCCACTTCAACTGGCGCATGTGACTGCAACCTCTGATATTTGAATTGCATATCTATAATAACAATATGGATGATGTTGCTTACAGTAGACTCTGATAGTCCTGTATTATCTGTACAGACATTATGATTGTTTGGGGGCAATTTCTCTAGGGAGTGCAGATGTAAGGGGTTTTTTTTGTGTCCGCCCCCCTGAATTCAGGGGTCCTGAATTCTATTATTGCTTATGATATTGCTGGGACTGTTTTGTTTTCTGCTGTGCAGTTCATTTTGTTTTTTCTTATGCTGGGATTCTTTTGTATTTTTATTGATGTGTGTGTGTGTAGCTAATCCCAAACCTCAAGATTCTAGAGTACTGATGCCAGTATAGCTAGTAATTATATGCTTTCCCAACAGACAGAAGAAATCCCAAAAAACACCTGACCACAAGGAGCTTGCGACATTGCAAATCAATGGAATCCATAATGACACTGCCAAACCCACCAATCACAGAGCAGCATGCCAGGGATGCCCCACGTCAATCATATACAGAAGCAGCTGACCAACATATGGCAATACAGTATCTGTAACCCTAACCCAGAACAGGTCATAGGAAAGAGCAAAAGAAATACAGCATCTTCCACTGTCTGGAGGACTGTGTATGCTCAGTAGAAGCTCTGTACATACCACATTGTTGGGATCTCTTCAGATGAAGCGTTGAACTTTCAAACATGCACAATTTCGACAGACCGATACAAAGGAAGGAAGCATAGCCTTTCCAACCATGTCATCTAGTCATCTCCATGAGAGTCAGCTGTGGTGTAGTGGTTAAGAGTGGCACATAGGGTTGCCACGTCCTACTTTTCTGCTGGCAGGGGATCCAAGGGTGCTGTCTTTGTGTGCGGGGCATGATGATGTCACCTGGAAGTGATGTCATTGCATTGCCGATGTTAGGAGGCTGATGCTCTAGTTTTGGGGCAAAATTCTATGGTTCGTAGCTGATTTTACCATAGAGTTTTGCCCAAAAACTACAGTGTTACTCCCACAACATTGGCAGTGTGATGACATCACTTCCAGGTGATGTCATCAAGCCACGTTTGGGGGCCTTTGTGGGTGGGGTTTTCCCCCACCGGCCAGTTGGCTGACACTGGGGAGGAGCCCACAAAGTCAGGGGAACCCTTGCCCAGACCGGGGGCCTGGCAACCCTAATGACAGACTCTGATCTGGAGAACTGGATTTGATTCCCCACTCTTCCACATGCAGTCAGCTGGGTGACCTTGGGTCAGTCTCTCTCAGCCCCACCTACCTCATGGGCTATCTATTTTGGGGAGAGGAAGGGAAGGTGATTGTAAGCTGCTCTGAAACTCTGGGTAGTGAAGAGCAGGGTATAAAACCAACACTTCTTCAGCTGGCAGAGTGAAGTACCATGGAAAGGCCATGGCATCTGTTATCCAAGCATGCTGGTCTCGTGTGGGGGGAACAGAAGCAGCTTTTTGTAAGGCAAGGCAAGACAAATGGACACCGAAAGTAGGACAGGCAGTAAGAGAGCATACAACTGCACATTCACAGAAGACATTCTTTTCATGTCCCAATAACTCACTGAGATAAAACACTCATATAGGAAACAGGAGTGGGGGGTTCTAAGGGGAAAAATGGCAATAAGGCAAATCTTAACACAGGAGGAAGAAGCAGGACTAGAACTCAAATCATCATGCAAACTCTTCTTATCAAACACTCACTGAGTCCACAGGAAAAAGACATCAAGGGGTATTTAGAACTCTCCATTGGCTTGATGCTAAAACCAGTTATATATACCAGGCAAAAAAGACTGCAGAGAATGGTGTGGTGCTGCGGAACAGCACAGACATGAGCATTTATAGGCTCATCAGTCCAAACCCTTTATTTGGCTAACCATCCTTGGCGGAATCCAGGCACGGCTGAAACTTTTCATTATTAGCCCTAATGCTTGAGTCTGGTTGATTGGCTGTCCAACATTCAAAGATTTTGCTTAGCACCTTCCAATGTAGCTATCCCTCTGCTGAATTTATTAGACTTATTGCTGCCACCTGCTGCTATTCATATCAGCAACCCTTATTATACATCTTTCCTTTCATCATGCAGCCTGTGAAGTTGATCACATCTGCAGTGATCAGAGGAATTCTTAACTTGGAGGAGCCTGCCTTTCCCCCTTGCTGGAACAGAACATTGCAAATGGTGAAGGATTCCCTTACCCTTCCCAGTGTATGTCCCGCACTGAAGACAGCTGTTGGTAATAAGCAGAGCATGAGAATTGATTCCTGTGTACCAAACCTCATTAAAACAGAGACATAGCTGTGAAGCCATCCAAACATTTATTGAACAGCATCAGGCATAGAGTTCTGAACTGAAAGTCAGATTAATAGAGTTGCCAGCTCTCTTGTTTTGGCAGGGCTTCTGTGTCTTTGAAAGCTGTAATTTACAGTAGCATCACAAATACTGTTGTCCCATTACTGCATGCCCATTATAAGTGCACTTGTGGAGGCCAAACAGCTGTCTGCCAAACAGCGTACAATGGTGCAAGTGCAGGGCTAGAACAAGAGACATGGCAGTCACACAGCAGAACAGATTTATACACACCGGCCACTGTAAACCTTAGATTATTTTAAACTTGGTAGGGAATGTGCAGTGTGAATGGAGTCAATCCCAGCCTCCAACCCGTGTTGGAGAACTGCCTGGAAAGAGGAAAAATAAACCACAGGACAGTCTGAAGTAATGTTCTGTAGTAGCAAAAAGCAGGAAGTGGGTTCAAGTACTCTGCACATGGTACAAGCTACAGATTAGAGACTGTGGTGCTACCTAGGTGCTCTTAAAACTCCTACATCTCCCACATTCCCTTTTGGAATCAAATATTTTTGGATTGATCTGATGTGGTGTAATTGTGCCAATGCTTCCTTATCCCTTGTATCAAGCTTCATTGGAACACTGAAATTTCTGTTAGGGCTGCTCCGTGGGCTTCTACAAGGCAAAAGATGTTACAAGTGTTTGGTCAGAAGTAGCAATGGTTAGAATGGAGTGGCTAGCAGTCCCTGAGAAGTGCTCCCCGTTCCCCCCACTTATGTATAAAGCTGCATTGGCATCTCCAATGTGCAAGTTTACTCTGTGCCCTTTTTGTGGGAGTCACTGTTGAGTTAATACACAATAGGGAAGTGTTCTGTGTAGCTGGGAGAGATTTCCAGCAGTCGGAGTCTAAGGGTGCGATCATACGTATATAGTTGCATTACCTTTGCGGATTTAAAGAGCATGATAAGACAACAACATCTGCCTCCTGTACCCAGCCATCAGCACCTGGGTCCAGCCCGTCCTGGAAGCAGAGTTTACCGACACTGGGGAAAGTCCAGTCTTTGTGTATGCCAGCACTTCCACTCCACTTTTCCTGGTGTCTGAACCCCACTGTCAAGAATGGATGCCAGAAGGGAAATGTAAATGGTCACTTCCACCTCAGTTGTGTATGGGGGGTTAACCTGGTAAGGATGTGTGCATAAGTACATATGAGCATGAGTGACCCCCATTGCCAGCAAGGGCTGTGCCCCATGGTTGAGGTGCCATTAATGTAGATGCTTCAGTGAAGAACCGGCGCATGGAGGAGCCGCTTCAGGGTGTGCAGTCTGGTCACCCCTTCCCATGATGATTTAAACCACTGCAAACAGAGGTGCCGCCAGACCATGCCAAGCCTCCAGTGTGACCATAGCCGTAGGTAGAGGCCTTTACTTTCCTATGTGAGGTATATTGGCTTTGTATCCCCACTTAAAGCAAAGGCTTCAATCCAGTGTTTATGTCCTGCGGTAAAGAACATGTAAGGGTTCTGAACAGAAAAATGTTAGCAATATACCATAACAATTTGACTGATGGAAGCTATAACAATGTTTGTTCTTTTTGGCTATTCATGCAAGGTATTCTTTTTTGTGTGTGCAAAGTGAAAGTGCCCTTTCTTTACAGCTCCTATCTGCAAAGTCCCCCTGTGTACATTCTATGTGTGCACAATGTGAGGTCAGAAGAATTGTAGTCCCATGCCATGTGTCATAATCTGAGATATGGGTATCCTGCAGTTGGTTTAGATAGCGCTCAGCAAAGCTGTGATTAGCTGCAGACATTGTTAGTATCCTAAGCCATGTATGGCTGTATAGCCAGGGCAGGAGCTAGAAATATAGGGGATGGGATTTGTATTTTTTTTATTCTCATGGAGTTCACTGGGAGTAGAGCAGCTTTTTCACTGGTGTAATATTATTCCCGTGCAAGGGGTAGGGAATGGATGAAGGGAGTTTAGGATGCCAGCTAACAGCCATTCCTTCCCTGTCATGCTCCCCTCACTGGCCCTTATGTTAGTGCAAATGCAATGGCATGAGGTTTGCACCAACATGTCATTAGAGGGTTGTTACGTCAGCATATCTCTGAGTTATGCTGTACAGAAATTTAGCAGCTCCAGAGTGGCTTTAAGATTGTGTTCTCATCACTCCTTAAAGACATACCATTTTAAGTTGCTATGCTATTTTTTATTTTAATGGAAGTCATTTTTGCACTTAAGATGTAGCAACATCTTAACAAATGCCAACAAAACTTATGGATTACAATATTTATTTGATATTTATGTATTTTTTTGCAGAATACCTTGAGAAACAAATCTCAAATTGTTTCAAAACTGTACTTCTTATTTCTAGCCACAAAACAGAAAAGCACCTTTTAACTTTGGCCTCTTAACAAGAATTGCGCACAGCAAGTAGCAAATACATTGTCTTCTTTAAGTCATTTTTCCCTCAAGGGTTTTGGGTCTAAAAGTGAAATAGGTGCAAAACCATCAGCTGTTTTGATGAGATTTAAATTGTGTCCATGGCAAAGCCCTAAGCCTTTGACTCTTATTCTCCCTGAAAGCAGATTTTCATTCAATTTTCATTCAATTTTTTGTACTTAGGTAAATTTACATAACTTTTTTAAAAAAAAACCTATAATCAAACTTGGCTTTGGAGGGCAGGTAGACATCTGGAACTCACTGCTGGAATTTTTGGCAGTCAGAAAAAAACTGAAATAGATGAAAACACTATCAGATCTTTCATTCTATAAACTGGGTGGTATAACTGATGGATTTTTCCAGTTGGTCATATGGTATATCATCACACACACCCCAGCTGTTGGCCTCCCCAGTGTCCTGGTCAGTTGCTCAGGCTGCCCCATAGTTCACCTCTGTGAAGATAAATGACTGATTAAGGAGCAAGAAGCACTAGGTATGTGTAAACAGGAAGTTTACTCCCCACAATAGTGGGGAAAGAAGGGGATTCTCCAAAACATTTGTATTGATCTGGAGCTGTTTAAGTTGCTTATAAATGAATCATGGGTGCACAGTGAGGTAGCTGATAACATCAAATTACTTAGGATGATAAACCCCAGTGTATCCTTTCCTTTCCATTCCAGAGCTTCTCTGATCAATAGATCTTGAGCAATTACTAAAAGAGTACTCAGTTTCTGAAGGAAAATATGATCGACAGGAATTTAGCAACCAATAAGGTTATATTCAGATCACTGTTGAGCACCAGATAAGGAATAACATCCCTTTGAGAATTACTGAACGATAAATGTGATAAAAGAGATAAAACCCATCAATTCCTAAAAACTGTATAAAAGGAACGTTCCATAATTTTATGAAATAAAATATCAGTTTTACTCAGGCCACAAGGACAAAGACAATCTGAATGTGGAGTATTACAAAACCTCCCACACAGTACTTCAGATGTGTTAGCATTAAGACGAGCTGGAGCAGATGCCCTAGCATAATGAGAAACCATTAAAGATCTTGTGTAGGACTGCAAGGACTGAGGTGGTAAAATGTCAAAGAATTGGGTCAAACAAATTCTACAAGCATGAGTTACTGTGCTATTGTAATGAGCTTGGTGAGGGTCTCTGTCTTATCCAGCTGGAAAATTTCTTCTAATGTCAGGCCCAACTGCTGTAAGCTATTGACAACGGTCTTCATCCATACTGAGTAACAAGCATCTTGTTTGAGAGGAAACAGCAATCAATCCACTCCTATGGCAAATACAGTCTCTTTATTCTAAGCTTGAAAGCACTAAACCATGCCCTAGTTTCCAACGACTTTTTGTTAGCCAAATTGCCTTGAATTGTTATTTAATATGGGGAGTTATGATCTTACATCAGGCAATAGGCAATATGGGGGCAAGCATCTATGTATACAGGGAAGCAGTTCCCTCCAGACCCACCAAATAGATGCTGAGACTGATGTCAGTATAAGATGATTTTGTTTACTGAATATATTTCAAGTGTACAACAACACAAGCATACACACAATTATACAAGTTCTAGGAAATATAGATAGAAGAAAATAACACATTTGCATTAGCAGGATGTTCCGTTGATAGGCAATACTGTATGGAGCAAACCTCAGGAAACGAAGGAAGGCTGTGGGGTGCTAGGGGAGGATCATATCCTGAGCAGGCAGGGGCACGAGGGGACTCTGGCAGTGCACCCATGAGTCAGAAGTTTAGGATGGGGTGGGTCAGGTAAAAGAGCAAGAGTACAGGTAAGAAAGAGAGAGAGAGCTGGTACTGAGCACTTTCTTTTATTAGGAGGTTGAGGGGTGGGCTAAGCTTGGCCACCTCTCTGGTTAGTTCATCCCCCCCAAATATGCTAACTGGTGCTGGGGTCAAAGGTCTGGGGAGTGGGCAATGTTAGACCTAATGACAAACTAGTCTGGACAATAGCACCTGATGGGATTATGTCTTGTGCTGGCCAGAGCCATTGTTCTCTTGTTGTCTTTTGGCCACAGTTTTGACTAGGTGATGCGTTAGGTTGGGAGAGAACAGGTTGTCTACGTGTGGGGAAGGAGACGCTGTATGGAGTTTGAATCCCCTGTCTTCTGGCCTGGCATGGCCACTGCCTGATTTTTCAATGCCATGTATGGCTAGGGAGCTGGTCCATCTTGTTTCAGGAAAGTGGAATGGTGACATGCAGGAATCATAGGCACACATTTCACAAGAAGGCTTTTCTTCTTTTGGATGTGTGCTATAACTGGCATCACTTGGAGTCACCTTACAGTTCAGTCCCTATTGCACATAACTAGCAAAGTCCAGGTTCTTATAATTTATGAGTTCATAAGAGCACACTAGGTGCCTAGTAAGGCAACATTTTGGCCTAGTTCAGCTCTGAGAGACACATCTGAAACACATTGAGGGACACCCATCATCCTATGCAAAAACTGACAAAGGGGATGATCACTAAATCCTGAGATTACTGAGATCCAGATAGCTTAATCTTATTCACTGCAAACTTAAGCTGGGGAGACCAAGAAAGATTTGAAGAGAAAACAATTTCCAAGTAACAGAGCTTCCTAACATGTTCAAGATGAAAGTTTGCTACACCCATTTAAAAAGTCTTAAATTGTTTTTTAGAGAAAACCAGTATTTTAGATTTATTGTAGTTTATTTGCAACTCCTTTTCTAAATAGTCATTTGAGAAACATTTCAGAAGACTCTTCAGACCAGTCTTAGTACAAGAAATAAGAACAGAATCATCAGCATAAAGCAGCAGTGGTAATTCTTTTGAAGCTACTCTGGGGACATGAAACACCAGGGATGTGATGCTCAACATCAGATCATTTAAATATAAATTTTAAAGGAGGGGAGCAGAACGCAATGCATATTTATTTACTCCATTTATACCCCTGGCTTTTTCCTGGATGGGGACCCAGAGCAGCTTACATCATTCTCATCTACTCCATTTTATCCTGACAACAACCCTGGGAAGTAAGTTGGGCAGAGAGCGGATGACTAGTCCAAGGTTTCCCAGCAATCTCTGTGGCAGAGTGGAAACTGAACTACACCACAATGTTGCCCATTAATCGTTCCGAAAGGATATTTCCAGCCTGGGAAAATGAACAATAAAATTGCAAATGAGCTTCAATGGTCCACGTGTGCGTGCGTGCATGCACACACATACACAATACTGCAATTTGTCAGAGGAATGTGCTGATTATCGTGGATCAATTCTGTGTTCTCATGGGTGACCTAACATTGTAGGGTTGTGAAAGGAAGAAAAATAGAAATCCACTTTCTCTACAGCATTTAGCATTTTACAAACCATTATCATGTTTCCCTTAAATTATCTTTTTTTTCTAAATTGGGGGGGGAGGGGGACCTAAAGGAAACGATCTCCGACTACAGCATAAGGTTACTCACTAGAATTGATTGGAAGTAGACTCAGAATTAAGACATTTTTTGCCTCCCTCCTACTATTCATTCATTCATTCATTCATTCATTCATTCATTCATTCATTCATTCATTCATTCAATTTATACCCTGCCCTCCCCGCAAGCAGGCATTCGTATTGTCCAGCCCACAAGTTAAAAGAGCTGTCTCATAAGCCCTGCTCTCTGTGCCACCACCATCATAGGTGAAGTGGCTTTTTCAGTAGTGGCTCCTTGCTTGTGGAATGCCCTTCCTCTTCAGGCTTGCAGAGCACCTACATTGCTTTATTTTAGGTACCAAGCCAAAATATTTCTGTTTATCCAGGCTTTTAATTAAGGGATTGGTTTTCTTAAACAATATTTTAGCCTGGGAACTGTTATTTTAAGCTGTCTGTGGTCTTTAGTTGCTGTAGATTTTCCGGGTTGTATGGCCGTGTTCTTGGCATTGTAGGACCTAACATTTCGCCAATAGCTGTGACTGGCATCCTTAGAGGTATAACACAGAAAAATGGAGTACTCTCTGTGTCAAGAGTATTCTCTGTCCTTAACACAGAGAGTACTCCATCTCTCTGCGTTATACCTCTGAGGATGCCAGTCACAGCTACTGGCAAAACATCAGGTCCTACAATGACAAGACCATGGCCACACAACCCGGAAAATCTACAGCAACTAATGAACTCTGGCCGTGAAAGCGTTTGACAACATTTTGTCTGTGGTCTGTTTTTATGATCTAAGTTTTTATGCTGGGCTGGGGTCCTTTAATGTTGGGTTTTAATTAATATCTTTTAATGTTTTGTTTTTGTTCATTTTATTTTTTAAGTTACATTGGGCTGGTCCCTGGAGAGGTGGCATAAAAATGCTCTAAATAAAATAAAATGCTGCTCCTGGGGTACGAGGAACACTCAGGAACAGCATGAGGGAGGAGCCATAGATCTTTCGTGGGGAGAATGTGGGAGGAATGTTATGTACATAAGTGCTATCAAGTCACAACCAACTTATGGTGACCCCCAACAAGGGGCTTTCAAGGCAAGTGAGAAACACAGGTGATTTACCAGTGCCTTTCCCTGCAGAGTTTTCTATAGTGGTCTCCCAGCCAAATACCAACCCTGCTTTGCTTCTAAGATCTGACAAGATTAGGCTATACCATGCTGCCTTCCCACCCACTTCATTGGATGTATGGAAATAATTGGCAGGATCTATCCCAACAGATAAGTGGTATTCATTGGCACATGGTGTAGTAATAGACAAAGGTGGTAGACAGCTTTAATGAAGACTAGATATGGGAATGGAGAATAGATCTACTAGTGGCTATTGGCTATGACAGGTAAATAGGCTAAATACAGTGCATCTCTAAATACCAGTGCCTGAAGGGCAAATAATGAGGGATCCTTCATTGCTTCATATTTTGCCTGTGGGTTTCCAGAAGCCATCTAGGTAGTACTATCGGAAATGGGGTGCTAGACTAAATGGCCCTTGGTTTTGTTCAGCAGAGCTGTTCTTGTATTCTTTAGCTAACAATCCATACTTGGTACTAGGAGGAAATATTCACTCTTGTTTTAGTTTGGCCACTTGATTTTGTATGTTCTTTTCATTTATCCCTGTGAAAGATAATAGTCAGATAATCATAGCTGGTGGGTGCCTGTCAGAAGAGAAGGAAAAATCTCACAAGAAGCTTCTGTGAGCTTTATGACCTTATAGGGTTGAAAACAAAACTTGCAAAATACATAATTTGAATCCAAATGTGTCTTAGCTTTGATTCATTCCCTAACATTACTTAACATTTGTGTTAAGATGCTTTTCCTTGGCCAGCATTTTACTACAGCAGCAATATAAATGATTCTAGTCTGCTCATTTTCCAGAAGGAAAAGGAGAAGCCTTTGATATATTTTTATATTAAAATAACTTCTCTTCCATATGGTTTCTGTTACAGACTCAGTTGTCAGATTATTTGTTAGGCATATGCTGTGTACTTATAATGTCATGTTTAAAGCAGACTATTGGAGACAAAATCCAGAAATAAAGCTCAAGTATAATATACTTCATTTGCTTGTACACAAACAGCTCTCTTGAACAAGCAGCCATGGCCATTACCAGCCGTTTCACCCTTTCCAAGGTCATGACACCTTTCGAAACACCAGTGCTTCTCAGCAGTTCTGCAGGTAGTGGGCTTTAAATAGATACTTAAATCATTCCTCAATGATCACAGCAGATGCCCCATAAACCATATCCACATGAAAACTACAAACTCTTATTAACTGCTTATAAACACTGTTGTAGGTTTCTTAGGAGAAGGAGAATGAAATCTATTTGGGGGCAAAATGAAAAAAGAGAAAAATTCTGTTTGTGACTGTACTGCTCTTTGAATCACTTGTCTGATTTTGCCAGTTTTAAAGGTGTCTTTGAACACTTGAATTGACACAAAATGATATAAGGCCACAGCTGCTTTTTGACATAAGGGCTATGTAGCACTTCTTACATGATCACCTCCCCTTGCTCAGCATAAGGATTTTATTTTGGTTCAGCTTTAGTACTGAGTGTAGATGATGCTACTGTTGGTTTCAATAGAAACCCTTTTCTGCCTTGACTCACAGTCAACTGGGATGAAATTTTCAGTTCACCAAGGTGGTTCTCTCTTTCTTCCAGATAGTCTCCTATTTTAGAGGCAGTGAAAGTCACAACATGATTCTTCTCTAACCTCCCCACCCATCCAATTAGGATGAAATTATCAGAGAGTATAGCCTCATTTAAGGAAACTTATCTGCAACATTGCAAACAGAGAGGAAAAAGGGTTTTTTTTAATTTTGAAATCATTTTTATGCTGCCTTTCCACCCAGTTTAGAGTCCCCAAGGCAGCAAATAATCAAAAACATTAAAACATATTTTGAAATCAACAAAACACATACACAATTCAAATGCACATACAGGAAGGATGATAAGTAAGGGAATGCCTGATGAAATAGATTGAGTCTTCACCTGCTGCCTGAGGACAATGATAGAGGGGGATAGATCCATCTCCCTGGGGTGGAGGGGTTTTTCTATAATTTTGGTGCCCTGCGGGACCTTTTGCAATTCCGCAGGGCCTGAAAGATGGAGCTCTTCTACCAGGCCTTCAACTAGGAGCCACCCTCCACTATTACCATCAACGAGCCTAGCCCTCCATTTTTAACAACTGGCTCTTTTCCATCGAGCGACGCAGGATGACAGAGGGCTGGAACTTAGTAGTTGTTTAGACATTTGATTGCACCATTGTAGCAATGAACTGTATAATTAACAGCACCTTATGATTTTAGATTTTAGATTCCTATTAAGTATTGTTTTATACTGTTTTATTGTTTTATTGGCAACTGATGCCATCACTGTAAGCCACCCTGAGCCCGTTCGCGGGGAGGGCAGGGTAGAAATCACATTAAATAAATAAATAGATGTTTCTTGGCTTGCCACCCATCTGGCCTCTGATGGTGAGGGCAAATAAAGAAGAATAGGACCCTGAAATTGACTGCATTGTTTATTAGGGTCATATGGGAGAAGGCAGTCCTTCAGGTATATTGGTCCCAAGTCATGTAGGGGTTTACAGGTAAATACCAACACCTTGAATTGGGCCTGGAAGCTAACTGGGAGCCAGTGTAGGAAGAACAAGACCAAAGTGATATGGTCACTATAACCCATTGTAGTCAGCATTCTGTAACTACTGTAGCTTCTGGTCACTGTTCAAGCACATCCCCGCATACAGCCCATTATACAATTATTTCTTGCACAGCAGGCAGACACACAGTGATGAGGTTTTCTCCATTCTTTCTCACACCAGGATCTCAGTGGGGGTGGGGAGTAAAGCTAGGGAGCTTGTTTTAAGTTGAAATTGTGAGAGGTGCTAAACCCAGTATGCACGCATGACCTTTGCACTAGGTTTATTCAATTCATCATGTTATATTGAGACCAAACCAACCTCACAGTATTCATTGGGGAGTTGATGGGCTTGTTTGGACAAAATTAAAAACTTCAAACAGCAGAACACACCAGGAAACTGAAAGCAGAGTGCAGCCACAGACAACACATCACCACCAGATTCTGGGGTGCTTGGTTCGGGCCCATCATCCAAAAACTGGAGATTTTAGGAAGATGTAAAACAATTACAGTGGACATCCAACAAATTATTAAGTGACTAACATTAGAATCAGCTCTTCAATCTGCCATATTTAGACATGTGCCATAAGAGATTAAGGCATTTCAGTAATTAAAAGAAGATGCACTTTATAAAAATGCAGAAAACACTATATGTAGCTAGTAAGTTGTGACACTGAGCATGTCACTAATGCTTGGAGGTTAATTAAATAGAACTGTATTGTCAGATCATTATCTGAAAACTATAATTAGTGCTAGTTTGCACTGGCAAATAAATGTGCAAAACTAATAGTGCCTTTATAATAGCAGTTTTTAGAATTTATATAACTGGTCATGGTAAAAATGCTTAATAAATGTTACCTGCCTATCTATATATGGCACAAGTGATAGTTTACATTACTACATTAAAAGTGCTCACAGTATATTACATATTTTAAATTTATAGTTGGACACTTCAGGTCCCAAGCACTCCATTTATTTGATAACTAATAGGAAGGTTAGGAACTAATAGGAGTTAGGATCATAGAGCAAGGAATAAAATAACTAAAATGGAAGTGCATAAATAGCAGCAGAAAAGACCAAATGACAGGGTCAGATATTATTGATTTTAGAAGTGTATGTGTTTTGTTAGGGGGGAGTTAAAGTTTGCTGGGGTGGAAATTAAAGTTTTAAAAATCACTTCATGAACATTAAGCTTGGGAAGTTAATCTGAAAAATGCAGGCAAGGGTTCATTTTTACAAAAGATACCTGAAAATTTGGGGGTGGAGCTTGAGGAGGGCGGGGCTTGGGGAGGGGAGGGAGGAATTTTAACGGGGTATAATGCCATAGAGTCCACCTACCAAAGTGACCATTTTCTCTTGGGGAACAGATCTCTGTCACCTGAAGATCAGTTGTAATCCCAGGAGATCTTCAACCACCACTTGGAGGTTGGCAATACTACTGCTTGTGTATGTGTAAATAAGAGAAGAATTGCTTGTTCAGTGCTAGAAAATTTCAGAATTCCTTGTTGAAGTGATTCAGGTTATTTTTAGTTTACAGCTAACAGTATAGGACCCCAGAACAGAGTGCTTGTCCAGCTTTCCAAGGCACCTTGGATTTTTTTGCTATTATGACACGTCTCTCTTAAAAAAAATTGCTGTTATGTAATAATGGTGCACCATAGAAGCTGAGGAGCTCTGAAAACTGTAGTAAAAAAGCTACTTGTCTCTGGCAGTTGCTGGTGGGTAGTGGTGTTCATTTGCGGTAGAAGAGCAGGATTCCAGTCCAGGAGCACTTTAAAGACCAACAAGATTTCCCGGGTGTAGGCTTTCAAGAGCCAAAACTTTTTTGCCAGATACAAGTAGTATCTGGTAAAGGAAAGTTTGACTCTAAAAAGTTTATGTCTTGGAAATCTTGTTGGTCTTTAAGGTGCTACCAGACTGGAATCTTGGCTCTGGCAGGATCTACGGATACTAAACAATCAGTTCTCTGTGTTAGCGTGTCTTCCATTTGCGAGATACCGTATTTTCAGTATCTTGGCTGCTTGCAGAGATATCAGTTTGTTGAATAAACTGGGAAGTTTTTACAAGGTAATAGGAGAATAAAGGAAATAGATTCAGCTGTTCACAGTGTCTAGAAGGACACCCCTACTTGTATCAATTTTATTCAAGTGCCCTTCTATCTGCATTACTGATATTCAATTATATTTCCATTACTAAAATTGGAGGAGAGATTCACTGGATTAGAAGCAGTTTTTTTTCCTCATCCTTGAAATGAAGTACTTTGTTTGAATAAATCTGTAATAGAATTAAGTATTTTGCATCTCATTTCCTGAAACATTATAAAGAAAATGATATTCACTCTAAGAACATATTAAAAGATAATGCATAACCTAGGGAGTATCTGGATGACAAGTAGGATAAGGCTATGTAAGAGTCTCCATGTAATTTAAGCATTATGAACTGTTACACCTAAATCGTTAGCTTATAAGAAATTGACTGTACTATTAGGCCACAAATAACAGACAGGTATGTTATTCTGTTGCAGTAAAAGCAACAGAGTCTGTGGCTAACAGGCAAATTGTTTATAAGGGACTTTGCTTGGTCTTACTGGTACATTGACACTAGGACACAGACTTATTGCATAATGCTACTGATGTTAGGATATTTTTAACACTGTAGATAGATATGATGAGGCAAATATTTATGATGAAGACAAATTGATTGGTGGACTTCAGGCATTCGAGAGCTACTTTGTTTTGTAATAGAAGCTTAGAGATCTACCAGTCCAATGACACGATGGTTCATTGGATGGAGCCATACATAAAATGGTAGGTTAAGGAGGCTCACACTTCCTTTTGTTCCTCAGTCTTCCAGGACAGCTTTGCAACAATCTACCTTTTTGTAATAGTTCTGCTGTTCGTACGTATTTCTTTTCTTGTGCTATATGCATTTAAATGTGCAGAGTATTTCTGAGCAAATGTTCAGCCCAGGAAATTGCACATAGTTCTTTTTTCAATTTTTAAGGAAACGTAAACTTCGTCACTATTTTAAAGTACAGAATCCCATTTTGAGGCTGGGGAAAACAGGCACACACAGATACATAGCTTGTCCATAGTTCACTCAGTGTTCAGAGATGGCAGTTTAAGTATGAACACATTCTTAGCCTGCCACTTCACTAAGAAAATTAGATTAACAGCCAGATTCTATGCATTTTGTTCAAAGTGACTAAGTGTTACTTATTTCAGTAGGATCCATGCTCAAGTAAATGTGCATAGAAGAATAGTGATGCTTACTATTAATGTATTGCTACCAGTGCTGCCCAACATAATGATATTACTTAGTTAGACTGAATGTATTTTGTATTTGTTTATACTCCATTTTCCTCTCCAGTGGGGACCCAAAATGGCTTACAACATCATTTTCGCCTCCATTTCCTCACAACAAAAACCCTGTGCAGTAGGTTAGGTTGAAAGATCATGTAATGAGCATCCATAGCAGAATAGAGATTTGAACATGGCTCTCCCACATCCTAATCTGGCACTCTTCCAGGTCTTAGTCTGGCACTCTGTCCACTGAAGATTTCATAGGCTCTGACCTGGATAGCCCAGGCTAGCCCAATCTCAGAAGCTAAGCAGGGTCAGCCCTGGTCAGTATTTGGATGGGAGACCACAAAGGAATGCCAGGGGTGTGATGCAGGGGCAGACAATGGCAACCCACCTCTGAAATGTCTGTTGCCTTAAAAACAAGTTTAGCTCATCACCTAGTGGTGCATAATACTAAAAGAGCTAGAACTTCTGGCTGCCATACAATCTTAGGATCTCCTGGGTATACTACACATACAATAATTATTAATTATTATTCATAGTAGATCTGACAGAATGTGGCAGTGCTTTGTTCTTTAGCTAGTAGTAAAACACTAGTCAGAGCAATCAGAACAAAAAATAAAACAAAAACAAAACAGCATCCTGAAAGGTGAATGATAGTGTGAGCAGTGTCAGGAAATTGCAGATGAACAAGAGATCCTCAGAGATGGAAGCACACTTGGCAGGAGTGGGGATGGGAAGAATCTGGGGATGAGAATGACAGAATCTGGAAATAACAGAGATACCAGACCCTCCAACATACACAGATGAAAATGGAACACCTCTTTACCTGTGTGAGACCAAGCAAGCCAGGCCTAGGGGCAGAGGTGGATCTGGGGGAGGAAAACCAAGATACAGAGGAGGAGGAAAACCAAGATACAGAGATACAGAGACAGATGAGGGAAAAAGAGACTGAGCATCTACAACAGAGTGCATTTCATCATTTGGTAATGGCAGTCTGTCTTCTCCCCAGATTCATAAGGAGCAATGTACCTCTAAAGGAGCCTATGTAGAATGCCTTCCACCCAGAATATTAATGGACAACTGTAATCTGTAATTTCCACCACACACTTAAAATTAAGAAGCAGAAACAAAAGGGCTCCATAGCTCTGCTTCAAACACATATTCTATTGTTTACACTCCATGCAAAAATCCCCTCCTTGTCTGTGGTCAGATGACAGACTTAGTGCGATATGGCCCCGACTCTCATTAATCCAGGCTTGTTTGTAACTGAGAGTTTTGATCAGACATCCCATCGTAACCTGCTTCAGTGTGTGCTCACTCCATGGTTGATTGATCAGTTTACTGCTGTGCGGCAACCACGGAGTGGGCGATCAGACAGCTTTTTTTCATTATTTGTCTTCTGAGCATGCACATAAGCACTTATGGGAAGCAGTGCTTCAAACTCCTGGCAGGATGGCGGTGGCTGGTGGGCAATGGGATTACTGGGGGAGGCTGCTGGGATATATATTTCAGCATGCGGGGAAGTGTTTTTGAAACTGTGCCTCCGAGTTTTGAGGGAGGGAGGGAGGGAGGGAGAGGAGGGAGAGAGAGAGAGAGAGAGAGAGAGAGAGAGAGAGAGAGAGATATGTCTGTAAACTGTAAATAATAAATGCACAAGCAATGATTGATGACCCAGAGGCTATTATGCATGTATGTGCATGTCCCTATGTGATCGGGGGGCGGGGGGGAGATGTATAGTTTCACACTTTCCAGCTGGCTTCAGTTCGCAACAGGGGACTTCAGACATCCAGAAATGCAGAATAGATGTGCTGGCATCCGTAAAGACCAGACGTTCCCCCGGTGTCCGTTAACTCTGCTTTGAAGACAGGGCAGAATGGGGTGCCAGTGACTGGAGAATGGAAGGCAGATGAACCTCTTTTTTCACAACTTCTCCTCCCCACTTTTTATGTGGTAAATAGTTCATAATTAAGGAACACTGGTGCTTTTGAGCAAGTATTCAGAGCAGGGATATTTGTTTTCAGTACCAGAGCGTAGCCTCTGTGGAAGGCTTTTTGTTGTTGTTGTTGTTACACAATGTATCACCTTTGAGGGAGGGAGGGATTGTAGCAAGAGGAGGTGGACAGGGAGGTGTCTACATTTATTGGAGAGGCTGGGATCAAAAGCTACAATTACTGAGGACAAGGGTGGAGGAGATGAGTAGGGAAGCAAAAGGAACTACCTGGGGCAAGCAGCTTTGCACATGAATAGGAAAGATAAAGTAAATACAAAACTGGGAACCTGAGTACATTGAAAACAGCTCTTCCACTCTACACCCTCACAATCAAGTGTGCAACACTAGTTGAAGGAGAAGGATGGGATGTTTAGAAAATCTTCCCAATCTACATAGGGTTGCCAGGTCTTACCTGTAGCTGCAGTGGGGGAGTCCCAGCCCCTCTCCAGGACTTCTTTGGCGTGCGTGCCATGATGACGTCACCTGGAAGTGACGTCTTCACGTCAGGCAAGTTAAGGGCAGGACCACTATCACTCAAATGATAGAGTGTCCCCCCACAATGTGCCTGGTGTGATGAAGTCACCTCTGGGTGACATCATCATGCCGGGCACATCGCCACGATCCTGGCACTTTGGGGGTGGGGTTCCCCTGGCGGCCCAATCTGGAGCAGTGGGTAAGGGGCCCATTGAGCAGGCGACCCCCCCCCAGGGGACTTGGCAATCCTCAATCTACATAAAGCAGGTTCTCATCCACTATTCGATTACAATTGATGTTCCACCTGCCCTTGATGTAAACATTATGACCTGTTGCCACTGCAGGGAGGCAAATACAGAAGCTATTGTACTACTTTGGCAAGAGAGGGGACAGGGAATAGGCATACGTGTCTTCATCCCTTGCATTGGTTCCCATGGGCAGCTCTGCCTGGTTTCCAGATCATGGGTCAGTACTGGAAATCACTAGATATGCCACTGCAGCTTAGACTTATTCTCAAGATAAAAAAGGGCAATTTTGCAGATGTTGCTGGAAGGGGAACTAACATAGTAACTTTGCAGTCTGTATCTGCAAAGAAACCCAAAATGACTAACTGTGTTTGGATATCTTGAAGGGTGCCAGATGTTTTATAAAGGTCATTTTATTCCTTGCAACACTTTTTGAAGGTATATATATATTTAATGACAGAGGCTCAGAAATGATTTGCCAATCTGTTTTGTCCATGATTGTGTTGAAATTTTAGCCTTATTTTTTTATTCCAATTATTATGTTCTTTAGCTGGACCAATGAGGCTTTTTTCATTGGATTTTATAGTTTACTAATTATGTTAGGACTGATGCCAGGTTCCTGTGCCAGGAAGCAAGGTTTCACTCTATTTTTAATTGTTTGTTTTCCTTTAAAACTGATTAGAAAACAAGGTTGAAGTTAAAATGTTTGTGAATTACCTTTTTTAGTTCACTGAATATAAACTTTTTCCAATTTTTCATACTCAGGAAAATTGCTTTCTTTAAAAATGTTGTTGCAGGTTGCAAAAACATGTTTCAGAATATATAAAAGTTATTTGGAAGAAACTGAAGCAAGTATATTAAAAGCAATGCAGTCATTTAAATTTGCCATAATAGAATCTGCAGTCAGTACTTTTACACTGCATTCCCTTGAGACAATTGAATGGAACATTTTTGAATAATCCATTTTCTTATATTACCTTTTTCTGGCAAAAGCTTTCTAGCACAGCTGAACAATCTCTGTTACTTTTATTAGTACAAATACTTTCAAAGCAATTGCAATGATGACTAATTCAGCAAATAGTGATACTGAACAGATGCTAAAAACTGGTTTTTAAGCTTTAAATACACTTGCTTTAAACACTATTAGAATATATTTGCTGGTGACAATTAATGAGTGGAGGATATGTGAAATAGAACATTTGATGGATGGATAGAGCCAGTGGGATTTTCACCTTGAATGATAAGCAGGCTGATTGGGTTACTTTCTTTCCAGTCATTTGGAGATTTGACCCTCTGTAATTAATGCAGTATACTGTACAAAGAAAGCTCAGAGGAACAGTGAAGATTTGTCCTGCTTCCTATGCTTAAAAAATATTAGAAGCCCAAGGAGGGAGATGGAGACTGGAGCACTGCCTACCACTTTAAATGATTCCACTTTAAGGGTGCATTCAGAGGGGCAGCTAATCCCACCATTGGCCTGGCTCTAATTTGATCTAGATCTTTTTTATCCGGCCTTGCACGACCAGACAGCTCCCCTTACCACGCGCGTACTCAGCGGGCGATTGTCTAGACGGCATCCACCTGAAGGAGCCATGCAGTCGGCTTTTAAAAAATTCTGTTTGCGCATGCGCATCTGTGCCTCAATATGTGCTTGTTTTTCTGCACATGCGCAGAATTGAATGGTTAAAGCAACAGAAGTACCTCCCTCTAGGTACCATTTCAGTTAACACAGTTCACAATTTTCATTGGCCATTCAGAAACATGAAATTGTCTGGAACATTTGAGCGGAGTTCTGCAGCTGTCGCGCATTTATGCGCATATCGCTAAGAATTTTTTTAAATGGTGGCTGTTCTGGAAGGTCTGGAGCAGACCATCCTGATGGGCTGATTGCATGCTGGAACGATCAGATGGAGGAAAGTCTGCCATTGGCCTGTCAGCAATCAAAAGTACCGGATTTTCACTGGCATCTTTTAAGTATGGCTCCCTGGCAGAGCTAAACGGGCTGATCATGGAAGTAGCACCTTTCCCAGATATTGCTGTCTGATCGTTCACTTTAAATCCACCAGGTATCTGTGCCTGGGGCGGATGTAAAGACCCGTCTGATCAGGACCAAAGTGAACTTAAAAAAACCCCCAGAATATTTCCTATTCTTAAAATAAGTTCCCATTCTTTATATAGATACTGTCATATCACAGATTTAAAAAACTTAGTTGGGGATGAGTTAGTAGTCTTGATGGTATTAGTATTTATTGACTTCCTCTATGCATTAAATAATTATGAAGGTACTATGGCAGAGTGGGCCCACAAAGGCTTATATACAGCAAACCAAGAAAACAGGTAGAATTACAGAAAAGGTACAAGGAGGTTGCTTGGAAAGAAGGCTTCAGGAGACATTTCCAAGAAGGAAGGCATCTTTACACAGTGGGCGGAGCTGGCAGCTGGGAGTCTCAAAAGGCACACAGCTTACAGTGCCATCTTAAGCAGAGTTGACTTCAATGGACTTAGAAGGGTGTAACTCTGCTTATCATGGCACTGTCAGTCACCGGTGTTTTCCCCATATGTCACAGTGGCAATAGGGCTTTCATGTGGCAGATTTCCCAATAGTTTCCTTGCCCTGATCCTCTGGCAGTGCACCATGACCATCCCCCCCCATACCATCAGAGTTTTTTTCAGATGTGTGTTTTAAATCAGCAATTGATTGTCATTATATTGCTATAACCTTATAACAGTAAGGATCACTGGTTCTATGAATGTCTAGCTTTCATTTTTTTTTTAAAAAAAAGTATGTCTCTAGCCTGCTTTGTTGCAGAGACATGCCTTTCCCCCATACCTCTGCAATGAAAGGTGCAAGAAACACACTTAAAAAAACCCAACAACCTGAGAATAGAGAGTACATGTTACTCATAATGCTATATGGCTATCACCAGGAAAATCTGAACTTTCTAGCCCACACAGCAGCCATCCAGGATTTGGCTTTTCTATAAGGTATGAAAAACAGTGAAGCCCTTCAAGGTGCACAAATGTACCATGATGCTATGGAGTAGCAGAAAAAAATACCTGCTTCCCCAAAGCATCAAAACTGGGACAAATAAGTGATGTGAAAATTGCCATAGAGTACCACTTAAAGTAGAAAGGTAACCCATGCTATATTTAAGAGATAATTGTCAACACTTCATGCTGAATCTAAAAAAACCCTCTCCAGGCCTACAAAAGAGTGGCATTATTGGTTGAAACTCAGTGTACAGAAATCTATCAATGTAATTCATTTTATCTATGAGATGAATATACTGTGCTGGTTAAACAATGTGCCAGTTAAATTATTTGCTGATTTGTTCTTTCCCCACAGACTTCATAAAACTGAAGTAATAGGTTGGGTGGATCCTACCAGCTTTTCAGCTTTCCCAATTTTCTTCCTGTTTGCAGCCCCAATCCCACACATGCCTTTGTCTACACAGATCACACAGTTCCCAACAGAGTCTTTTTAGTGGTTTAAAAAGGACAACTCTTCCCTATTCTATCAGCAAAAAATCTGGTGGGTGGGAGCTACCTCAGTGCCAGTAAGATGACAGAAGAATGAGAATAAATTATTCCTGATTATTACTGTCATTCAGGTATTTATTTATTAAGGTCATTCAGTTTGGGTTTTCATGAGTTAATATCCAACTACAGTTTCATAAACACTTGTTTTCCATAAGTTTATTCATAATTATTGTCTTGTTCCTAAACATAGATTCAGGTGGGTTGCCAGGTTGGTCTGAAGCAATAGAATGACGTTCAAATCCAGTGGCACCTTTAATTAAACTTTGTTGGTCTTAAAGGTGCCACTGGATTCAAACTTTGTTTTATTCCTGAACCCATTCACTTGGAAGTTAACTTTTGACAGTAATGGGACTCATCTCCAGGTAAACAGTCTTAGGTTTACAAAACTGTGGGAATATTTAAAGACTACCCCATATATTTAAAGACTACCCTATATAGAGGAGGTTAGGTTATATTTTATTGTATATGAAACAGAGGAAGAATACTTTTCCAGACACAGATATGCAAAGTGGCCATTGATACCTGCAGCAGCTGCTTCAACCATTCTCATGCTGCAGACCTGACAGGGGATGGCTGTTTTTCCTTCATGGAGATTGCACTAGGAAAACCAATATATGAAGGGGTTCTCAGTTACCTCTTACACACTGCTGTTTTTTTTCCCTTCTGTCAAACAATGCCCTGCCCCCAGTTTGACAGGAAGAACTGTATTTTTATATGTGATGCTTAGTAGAAAGGAGTGTCATTTCTTCTGCTCTTTCATAATTGTGCTTATAAAGCTGAGTACCTGGCTTGTAACAGCATGCAAGTCCACTGAGAACAGGTATAACTGCTTTCCATTGCAATCATTTTGCAGTATTTCTTATTTGTGAACAGAACTACAGTATATCATGCTTCATTTATTAGCATGAATTATTTCTCCATGCTTCTTTCTATAACTATAACTGCCATCTATTCTATTACATATCACCACCTTCTTCTATGCTAGGACTCCAGTTACAGAATATACTGGTTGCTGTCCCTTTAGAAAAACCTTTACATCAGGGTTAATTAATAACATTCTGCTTTCTTATAGGCCACGAAACATAAATCACCCAAGTTCATAAATCTGAACTATGAATATTCACAAGGAAGACAAAACATTCTGCCAGATGAATACTTTTACTGACGGATCTCTGATTAAGAACATCATTTTTATGTACTTTATAACTGAATATTCTTTAAAAAGGAGCATTTTGCAAATTGATTATGGTTATCCCAGTCCTTTTCAAGGATCTGAAAATGGCATGCATGGTGTCTGTCCTGCCCACACCCACCATTTTATTCTCACAGTAACCCGGTGTAGCGATGTGGTCCATGAGGTCGTGACGAGTTGGGCTTGACTGTATGACTGAACAACAACAAAGTATATGGAGATGGGTAGCCATGCTAGTTTGTCTGTAGCTGGTTAGGCTGAAAGAGAGTGAATGGTCTAAAATAACCCAGTGAGTCTCATGACACGTTTGAACCCGGAAGTACCTAGTCTGACATTTTAATCTCTATACAATGCTGCCATTGCTGAGCTGTAGGCAGCCAAATACAATGGAACTGGTACAAGCCTTAGCAGGGCTGGGCATATGCTGTCAGTCCCAAACCGAGGTCTGCAGCTGTGTTAGCAGTCAATGTGAGGGACCAGCACTATGGAAAACAAGGGCCAAGTGCATCAAGGGCTTGTAACAGCATATGTATATTGAGTATACAAGGTGGTAGCCAGGTAGAGAGCTCAAATGCAGCAGCTGGTACTAGCGAGGACTGTAACCAGAGTCAAGGAGAGAACAATGAGGTTAAGAAGCCAAGCAGCATAAAGTGTGCAGGGTGTGTGGATGGTACAGCCCAGGAAACATGGGACAGGAGCTTGAGCTCAAGACCAGGTGGGCTTCAGCTGTGGTAGAAGTTGAAGCATGACCTGGAGATATGCATAGGCAGGGCAGTTTGGATGAGGAGGCATGAAAGGCATATTAGTTCCATGATCCTGCCTGTTCGACTTATATTTAATCACAGTGTACTTAGCTGCCTACAGCCCAGCACTGGCAGGGTAAACATTTGTAAAGCAATTGGGGAGAAATTGTAAACATAACTACTTACTAGTAACTTGCAGGAATCAATATTTGTTTTACTGTATACTGCCCTGAGCCCCAAATATGGGGGAGCAGGGTTGCCTGGTCTTACTGGGCTTCCAAGGGGGGCTTCTGGCTCTGTCCAGAAGTGATGTCATCATGTCAGGCACAGTGTGTGATGATGCTCTAGACATCACTTCCAGGTGACATCATCACACTGACAATGTCAACATGGGAGGGGGTGGGGCTTCCCCACTGGCCAGCGGCAGATTGGCGCCCCCAAAATCGGGGGAACCCCTGCCCGACCAGGGGGCCTGGCAACTCTATGGGGGAGTGCAGTTTAGAAATTGAAGTTATAAATAAATATAAATGTTATTTTATTCAGTACCCATCAACAAATATAGTAAATTAACTGATGGAAACCCAAACTGAATACACCTTATTGAACCAAGCAGTAAGGGAAGATACAAATATAGTACAAGTCAACAAATATAGATTTGTGTGAGCAGTAATACCTTTTCCTCCACTCTGTAGCCTTGAGTTGCTTGCCTCAAGGAACACCAATATATAAGGAGACTCCTAGTTTGAATCTTGATTGATCTTCCTGACACAACCTAACCATTTGTGTCAGCGTATTTGCCTAAAACTGCTGTGTAGCATTGCACTGGTATTGCATTCTCTGTGTCCCATCCCAAGCATTCATCTGTTGGTATTATAGGCCTTGGGTTCAATATGTTAATTTAAAAAAATTGTGTATGTAAATTTCTGTCTAATGAATTATACCCTTTGATAAATATTAACATTTATTACAATGTTTGCTTGAACCTTTCCCTATATAACATGCCTGAGTTCAGTTGTGATTGAGGAGAAAATAATTTGATGTGCTAATTCATTCTTTTCATACACATGCAGGCATTTGCTGACTTTTTACCTTTGCAAAATCACATTAAAAATCTCAGGTTCTCCTGACTGGATAATTTTGTAATAGGCACATAGTGTTGCTTTCCTTTTTATTTCGTGTTATTTAGGTGGCTGTTGACCATGGACAAAATTTCTGTTGTGCTCTGCTTTTGATATGGTTATTCAGTAAGAATGAGAAATTCAAAGGTGTGGAACACATAATTCCTATTGTAAACACTGCTGAGCTCTTCTCTTAAAAAAACCAGCTGTCATCTGCTCAATAGAATTGCCAGATGCGTGGTATAATATGAACCAGCAGCCAATTATTTAATAGTCTAATCCTGTCTACCTACTTACTGTGCAACAAAAAGCAATGAATCATGCTATGCAGAATCTTTTGATGAAATATTTATACTCAATTCTTCTGCATTTTTGAAATTACCAAGTGAGAATTCTATACTTTGTCTCCAAAATAGTAAGAATGTTACAGGTGTTGTGTTGTTATGGTAGAGTGTGTGTGTATTAAAGACAACTGATTGGGGCAGATTGGTTATTCTGACCACAGGAGAAAGTCCCAGTGGGCTGGGGGCCTGGGAAGCCACCCCCTCCCCCAGGGCCATGAAGGCCCCAAGTGAGGGCCAGTCCTCACCCCATGTGTAGTGGGGAAGGAAGTACCTAGCCAATTCTGGCAGGGGCAGGGAAGAAGGCACCTGGCAGAGCCTGGCATGGGGCATGGCTGGCTAGGTAGGGTCTTCCTCCTTCCTTTGAGGGGGCTGGGCTGGGCAGTGAAGCAGGCTGGAAGTGGTACCTTTTCTCAAGGCCATTATTCCCCCTACCAAATTGCCCATGTAACACATGTATTATAGCAGAACTTTTGTGGGCTACAGCACACTTTATCAGTGATGGAGGTTTCACTTCTCAAATATAACAAAGGGGATTCTATCCCACAGTGTTTTTTTTACTCTTTAAAATACCACAATAACCATTTTTGCTTTTGCTCCAACTGACTGAGAGTTTAGATTTTTACATGCTTTGTATCAGTGGACACTGGGTTATATAGCTATGTAAAGGGCATAATATAATTTGAGTAGAGACCAACCTTGCAATCTGTTGTTGATACTATGACTTGTCTCCTGAGAACAAATGAAAAGATATGTTTAATGGATTTGTAATGATGTCTCGTGCAAAATATAGTCTTACAAATATTTCTTCCTTTATCAGTGTCTTCTTTTATCAATATCGTCCTGACTGTTTAGACCCCTGACTGGGTTCTGAACTCAGAGAAACTGAAAGAGCAGTATGCCTTGGGGCTGTAGTGGATAGCCCTATGACAACATTGACTCAGAATGAGGCAGTAGTGAAAAAGCCAAATGACATGCTGGGCACTGGGAAACAGACTGAAAACAAAAACAGCCAGTATTGTCATGCTCCTATATAGATCTATGGTGTGGCCTCATTTGAAATACTGCGTACAGTTCTGATCGCCATATCTAAAAAAAAAAAAATAATAATAATAGAAGGTGACAGAAGAAGGCAACCAAGATGGTTAAGAGGAAAAAAGCTGAAGAGGCTGGGGCTTTTCAGATCAGAAGAAACATGCCTAAGATGAGGTGGAAGTTCAGAAAACTTTGCATGGGGTGGAGAACGTGGATGCAGAGCACTTTTTCTGCCTCTTTCGTAGTACTAGAATGTGGGGACACCCAATGAAGTTGATGAATAGCAGATTCAGGATAGCTGAAAGGAAGTACTTCTTTTCTCAAAGAATAATTTGGTTGGTGAATTCACTACCAATGTTCTAATGATGGCTATGAGGGGGTTAAGTGGATTCATGAAAGACAGGACCATCAATGGCTACTAGCCATGGTGAGTTAAGGGAATCTCCATATACAGAAGCACTAAACCTCTCAATACAAGTGCTAGGAGGCCTTGGTCTCTATACATTGTTTATTGGTCCTTTAGGACAACTGGTTAGCCTCTGTGTAAAACAGGATGCTGAACCAAGTCAACTCCTGGTATGAGCCTGTAAAGCTCTTCTTATGTCCCATTGCTTGTTTCCCCTGCCCTTTTGTCTGCTTCCTCCATCAGTTACCTTCTCTGCCATTTTTTCTAGTTAAAAAGTGAACCTTTTGTATCCCCGGGAAAGAGCCCTGGTAGCTGTAATGCATCTATAGGATGGATGCTCTTTCTCTGACCTGGACAGATGAATATTCTAGTGGTTTCCTCTTGATTTTAAGTTCCAGGAGATGCAGCTTCAACTGGTTCTTTCCAGTTGTAAAAGAAATAATTGCAGTAACACTGAAGGAGGTGGGGGTAATGGTCAGAGGCAATAGTAGAGGCTGCTGTTAGTCTGCCAGTCTGGATACCATTCATGCCCACCTCCAGAGAGCAGGTCAATTGCATTTCTAGTTCCAATAACCCTTTATCCCAATACCATCTTTTAAATGTGGAAATATAAAGCAACATAGAACAGTGTTTCCATCCCAAAGGTATTCTTCCACCAGCAGTTTACATATGAGGCATGTGTGAGCATACCATATGGTAGGGCAGGAGCATGCAGTGCATTTCCCACAGTGAAAATATTGCTTTCTGATATTGCTTTCTGTTCTGGTGTCCCTGCCAGCTGTCCTGCTTGTTCACTGAAAGGAGAAGAGTGAGAAAGCCCCAAATTTCTTCTTGCACAATAATTAGCAAGGTTCTTTTTCAACTCTTGCATTTTTGATTTATTTATTTGAAATCTAAAGCATTGCTCAAATCCATACATTTCTTATCTGGCTGAGCAAGTTCATCTTAAAGAGTTAAAAAAAAAAGATCAGAGCCTCCAGTTTTTCCTGCCATCAGTGTTTCACCTTGGAAAAAAGATCAAGAACAAACAAATGCAGGCAAAGACTGAGATATAAAATTCATTTTAGTTCCAAAACAGAAAGAGCAACAACAACAACAACAAAATCTTTAGTCATTAAATCCCAGAGGTCATACAGCATGTAAAAAGATGATGGAATATTGTACAACATTCTAAACTCCAGATTTCTTTTCTTACTGTTGAAACATTTTTGAATCCATGGGTATTTTCACACTACTGCCTGTATGAAGGATTAAGGGAACGTTACCAATGCTTGAACAAGGAATATGCTCATTTTCATTTTTTTAATGCTTATTATTCCTTTATATGTTTCTAAATCATATCTGTTGATTCACTTGAAGTTCAGTGCACTAGAGAATATGGTACTGAATATACATTATAGAATTCAGGCCTTCTTACTGGTTTAATATATAAGCATGCTTGGCATAATGCCACTAGGCACCCTGACCAGCATTTGGTTCAGATCAGTCCATACGAACAAACAAAATCCAGGGGATTCTGACTTCCACTTGCAGATCAAAATCCTTTGCCAAAGATATCCACATTCTGCATTGTCTGTAATTTCATTTATTTAATTACTTTACACAGTTTGTCTTTCAGGCAGACCTTTTCTGAGAAACTCATGATGTAACACTTTCAGTATGTTTTCCTGCACCAGGGTCATTTCACAAGAACTGCTGTGGAGGAAAATATTACACTGTCTGTAAGATGCTGCTAATCAAACATTTTTTTGTGTGCTGCTACTGAGTTCTAGCTGGACAGCGGGAAGCAGGAAGTTGGGTGGAGTTCCTCCAGCCTCCTTAATCACTGCTCAAGTGAAGTGAATGATACGGGCCACTTTCATTAACTTGTATACAGATATACGATGACTTGGAAGTAATGGCTTTTTTATCCTTCATGCAGAAAACTACTGTCCATTGTACAGTGTTATTTAATAACAATGAACACTTGCCTGATTCATTAGATTCTTTCCAAAGAAAGACTGGAACAAGCCTTTGAAAGAAGCCATTAATGGAGTAATCGACCTGGAGTGCTTTCATCTAGACTCCCCTGTGCCGCTTCTTCCCCAGCAGTCACACTAGAAATTGCATGGCCTTCTTAGCCCATTTCTTTGTTCTTTATGCTGAAAGAAGTAATATAATTGGTTTGGATTAAATTTAGATGTTCTGTAAATGGGTACAATTAATTTGAGCTGAAGACTAACAAAAGTTCCTCTTTTATTTAATTATGAGAATTGCTTGGATGAGAGCAAGTACAATATAGTAATTATATATATATATATATATATATATATATATAATTACTGCATGTATTTCAGATCTAAGTTAGAGCAACCCAGTGTTCCTATAATAATGGAACGTCCAAAGCAAAAAGAGTAAACATCTGCTGTTACTGGAAGGGAAATAACCCCCCTTTTTTCTGTAAAGAACAGACTATATGGGCAAATCATCAAAGATTAATTACAGAACAGCAAAGGGGGGAAAACCAGGGTGAAGAGAACGTGAAGAATTCCCTTTGCAGAGACTAAAATTAAGTCATGGCAGATTGCTCTGATTTCAGTTCCTAGTTGTTTATACAACTAATGGGAACTAGGCTGTGCTAATCAGAAAATCAGCCTTTGAAGTACAAAGTTCATGCAAATTTAAGAAATGCAAATGGCGTAGAATTTAATTAAACAGAGAAACAGAGAAGCATTTTGTACAAATTCTGTTTCCTTACTGGTAAATATAGCAATTAGAATTGGCATGAGAATTCTTTTTAAATATTTCATTATTTGACAAAGCTTGCAGTTCTACACCTAAATTTGTGTGTGGGTGTCTGAATTAGAGCTGGCGTTCCTTTCATCTGGGAATGAAGTTAAAGGCTGACATTAAGACCTCCTTTTGCTGGATGTATGCAAGTTTTGCCTGTATCCTTTGTAGATCTTAGATCTTTAGCAAGTGCAGTTGGCAAGGGAACAACCTTGCCTTCCAGTTTTTCCTGTCATCATGCATCAGCTCCTCCTCTCCAGCAGCACTGAGGATTGTGCTGGATGAGAAGAAAGAGAATGAGATGAAGGTGAGGAAAGAAGTGGGACCGATATCAAAGGAATGAGAGTAAAGACATTTGAAAGGAGAGGAAGCAAGAATTAAGGCGTTCTGAAGAGTGTGCTCCCACTCGAAAAGAATAAAAGAAAAGAAAACCATTTGGATTATGAATGTGCTGTCTTCATGCTTATATCCACCAAAATACTACATGATGAATATGCTGATTGCACAGGCATGCATTTAATTGACCAATGGAATCATAAGATTAACACAAGGGAACCTCACTCTTGGCCCTTTCACATTACTGTTCTAAACTGGATGTTATATGTTGTTGGCCTGATTCTGAGTAAAATAATACAGGGATGGAAGTTTCATACAATGAATTTAATTTTGTTAATGAGCTGTCTCAGAAGTGATCTGGCCATTTCAAACAGTGCTGTGCTTTTCCTCCATCCTTTGTCACCATGTAATCTTCTGTGAACGTTTTTTCAATATTCTAATTTGAGTGCTATAGTGCTAGACCCAGGGCTCATTTCCTGCAGGAGCGCACAGGAGCGAAGCTCCAGTAGTAAGGAGCCCAGGAGGCAGGCACATGCAGCAAGCCCTGCCCCCTGCTCCCAGCAGCCCCCCCCCCACCTTTCCCAGCCTGCTGGCTGACCCAGCGGAGCACTGCCATGAGCTGGCCCTCAAGCTTCTCTGCCACTATGTGGGCCGTGGCACCCAGCCTGCTCAGGCCCTGCCCGTCTTCATGCCAGCCCTGGCGCAGTGCCTCTGCAAGGTGGGCCCCAGTGACTCCTGTGAGGAGCTCCACCCCAGCCTCCTGCGCCTACTCAGCCTCCTCCTGCACCTCTGCCCCCCACCACCCTGGTCCCCTACTTGCTCAAGGCTATGCGCATCCTCCATGCCGCCCTCCTCAACCCACGAGCAACCACACACTTTCCTATGCTTGCTGGCCATCCAAAAGAGTCCAGTGGCACTTTAAGACCAAGGTTTAGTGAGATCTGCACTCCCCCCCATAGCTAGCAATCCAAAACAGTCCAGTGGAACCTGAGTGGTGGGTGTTGCCTTCTGACACACTTCCGGTGGTGCCAGGGGGTGTGGCATATGCAAATAAGTGATGCTAATGAGTTATGCTAATAAGCTCCTGCAACTCTTTTTCTACGAAATGACTCCTGGCTAGACCAATATAGTGGTGCCAAGGTATCTCAATGGTGCCATTGTAGCACTGAAGAACTATATTGGTCTAGTTGTGTAGCACTCAATTTAGAATGCTTTTTAAAAGTTGGAGGAAGATCTCATGGCAAAAAAGGGCAGGAGGGGACACACAGTGCTACTTGAAGCACTGCAGACTTAAACAGCACACAACAGTGATTCAGAAGTGCAAAAAAGAGGTGAAAATGGAAGAAAGCAGTTTAGAATGACTCAACCACACTTTACTCACCCGATGCAAGTGGCTTTGTGTGAAAACGTAAATAAAATCTATTAGCAGCCAGTTGATAAAACAGTTGTAACTGAAACGACACAAAAAATTCTTTTAGCAACCAGCTACCAAAACGGTTTACAAGGCTGTCTGAAAGGGGCCCTAGTGATGCTGTCATGTAGCCAAATTGTATAGGCTGTATATTGTTATAATGGCATCTTACTTGCTGTAAGATACTTTATTGGATGAAATTTCCCATGTGAATATTCCCAGGAAGAAAACATTAGGTCAAACCCAAACATTTATTTCATTAAACAGAAGGAGTTACGAAGAAAAAAATACTACAAAAATAGCATTCTTTATCCAGGAACTGCTAGCAGTAAGGTGGTATGTATCTTTGACAGAACAAAAGTCAGCAATATGTTGCCATTAGGCTAGCATCCAAAGGGGCAAATGAACACAAAAGGGAGTATCAAAATACACAGTTGAAAGCTGAAACTAATGTTTGACCAGGGAGGCATCCAATAGGCATGGAAACCATGGCGGGAAGGAAAAGACAATGTCAGTTGTGAGCTTTTCCTTTCTTTCTCAGGATCATTAGGTGGGTTGGGGGGGTTGTCAATTTTTTAAAAATAATAATGGTATACATGGCTGAGGGAAACTAAACGCTGTCACCTCCCATCAGTTCCTCATTATGTTTAATTTCTTCTATCATTTTTTTCCTCTCAGCTCAGCTAAATGTTGATATTGGAGTCGTGACTGGGAGAATATCAAGAACTTTCAGTTACTTCCTAGTTAATCTCATTTCTTGGTCACTGGTTGCAAATGGTGAGCCTGTAGTTCAATGGACTGTTCAACTGCATCTGAACAGTTTAGATGTGTCTATTTACATGATTGCAGACTGCTTTCTTGTAGCTGCTGCCGCTTTTGCCTGTGTGTGCATTCTCTTTACTATCATGATCTAGGGGGAATATTTATCTTCAGCCTCTACCATAGTCTTCAGGGCAGATGGGCTACCTGTAACTGTTGCAAGAAAGCCAGATCTCTGTCTCTGTTTTATTCCTAGTTTCCTCAGTCCTGCCTGCTTGCCAGTATGGTGAAGCAAAGCCTTTGGCTCTGTCCTCTGCAGGGCAGGCAGAATAGATTTAGCCTCTTGCCCCCCCCCCCAGTTTTCAGGTAAAGCATCTGTCATTGGGGCGGGTCAAACTTAAGCCTCATCTACCCTTCCTGCCTAGTAGGAAGAACCTTAGATAATGAAGTTGCTGACACCAACACAGGGTCCATGCTTACATAGAATCAGAAAGCCTTTTCAGTGACAATGAGACAATTCAATGATTTGTAGAAAGTGGAAAAACTGCAAAGAAATGTGAACTGAGATGATCTGAACTATTCTTGTTGGTCAATATCCCTGTTAGGAATATATCTGGTGAGTCACCCTTCTTCCATTGCTTCTTCTACTGCCTTGGAAACTGACCTCAGACAGTGATTTAGCAGAATATCTGTCATAGCAGATGCTTTCATACTATCACAGATTTGGATATTTGTCATATTTACTATATTTATAATTCAGGAAAGGTTTAGGTTGGAATTTAATTAGTAAATTTCAAAATGCATGTCCCTAAAACATTTCTTTGCCCAAAAATCTTGGGTGCTCTAGACCTTGTAAGCTGCAACTTTCCCCTCTTAAAATTTATCCTTTTCACTTTCAAGTAGAGTTTCACATGATATTTTGATTGAAGTTTAGTTCCAAGAGGCTAGGGAAAGAATTGACAGCAACTTTATAGTGTATTTGGAAAGTGTTATTCACCAGGCTGTGATAGCTAATGACTGAATGACAGCTAATATCTGTTCAGTCTTTAAAGGATAGATGCAATAATTTAGGCTGAGGTCAGACTGGCAGTATGAAGCATGAGGGAGTCGTGGCAAAAAAATCCCAGTCACACAGCACCAACTGATGCGGGAGCATATTGGGGAGGAGGCGCAAGGAAGCATTCACACTGTTGGCCCGCCCCTGGTGGAGGCACGGCTGTAAACAGCTTTTTCTCACTCTGGTGACATGCCCCTATGCACATAGGCGCATAGACGCAGCAGCAATTATCAATGTGGCTTGTTCACACAGCTTTTAGCATGCACATGTCCGGGAAGCAGGATCAACGCGCTCTCCAGGGTTTGCTACCACTTTCACCTGGTACTTTTTAAACCCGGGAGGGAAGTATTACAAGACGGGTTGAGTACGACTGGGGAATGCCTGACAGCTGTGCCTGTGTGAACCGGCCCCTTTAATCCGTTTGTGAAATGTGCCTATATCAGGCCAAACTGCCAGTCTGAACTCAGCCTTAGTATTTGTTCTGTGCTAAACGATAAAGATAATAAACTTTAGCAAATGCTGCTATTTCCCATTTACTTTTTTTTATCTTGAATGCACAGTAAGTGAACTATCTCTAACTTGAAGAATGAAATATGAAAGTATTTCTTCACCCAAAGAATGATTAACACATGGAATTCACTGCCACAGGAGGTGGCAGTGGCTACAAGCATGGATGGCTTCAAGAGTAAATTAGATAAACATATGGAGCAGAGGTCCATCAGTGGCTGTTAGCCACAAGATATAGATAGGAACTCTCAGTTTGGGGCAAGTGATGCACTGCATTCTTGGTGCTTGGGGGGGCAGCAGTGGGAGGCTTCTAGTGTCCTGGCCCCACTGCTGGACCTCCTGATGGCACTTGGTATTTTTGGCCATTGTGTGACAGAGTGTTGGACTGGATGGGCCATTGGCCTGATTCAATACTGGCTTCTCTTATGTTCTTATTTTCTTATGAGCTGTGGTATGAGTGTATTTACTGTTTCTTAGCAGATAATAATTTTTAAATGCAAATTTTGTATGCAGTTATTTCCAAACCTCAGAGGTTTCTTTTCCATAGTCATGCTTATGATAATTTAATTAGATAAACAGCCAGTTTTTGATTCCAGAAAAGAGAGTATGTCCAGTGCTCTCAAATTATCATAAATGTATAAGCAAATGTAGACTTAAGTTGTAAAGGAACTAGATTCAATCACTAAAATAATAAATATTTAATAAAGCTGAGGGCATTTTGTTTAGCTAGTACAATTAACTGAATACAATAGTTTGGCTTTTATCAGATGTCTCCTTGAAATTCTAAACAGTTGTGCACACTTAACTGTATGTGCTTTTGTTCTTTCCTACATTAGCAGTTTTCAGTTAAGGATCAGCAGGAAACGGCAGAGTTCACTCCCACATCACTTGAAGTTCCCTTACAGCACAAAGATTTAGTTTTTCATCCTGTTTTATCAAACAAAGTGGTAATGGTTGAACACTTTTTCAAAGTGTTTTGGATATTTGCATAGGCCCTATTGCCCTCTGAGGAGTCACTGTTTAGGTCTTATTTTCCTCCCTAGGAGCTTTTCTGAGTCATACACAATATTTCTCCTTCCCCCTCGAAGTTCCTGACTGGCAACAGAAATCTCTTGTACTAGGCACTGGAAATACACAAAGGGAAATATAGTTCCTGCTTCAGAGTTGGATACGGCCCAAGTCCCACAAAAACATATGCAGACAGTTAATAGGCTAAAGGGATGGACTTCTAACAGGGCCATCCCAAGAAGAGTTCGCTAGGGGCATACACTTCAAACGTTTTTGTAATAATTGCTAACCTAGATTTGGGGGAGGGTACTGTTTTTGATATCCTGATTTTTGAAAGTGTTGTTATGTTACTGGTTCAGGATTCTTTTTCTGGGTATATTTTTGGGGTCTTAAAAGTTTGGGACCATTATTTTTGTCATCCTCCCCAGTCAAAGGCAACAGGAAGAGGGAAGAAGGGAGGGTTTACTCTGCTAGAGTTATCCATGCTGGAGGTTTCTCTCTGCTTTTGGCATCACTGGCAACAGAGACCACCCCACAGATGGAGAAGGGCAGGCAGGATAGTGGGCTGCTGAAAGGCTTGGCAATTGCAGCAGCAGTTTCCGCCTCTGCTAATGGAGGCTTTTTAAAAAATAGGTAATTGAATAGTGGGGTGTGGGGTTTTTTTGTATTTTTTGCATTTTTGTGTGTGTGTGCCCATGCCTGGAAGTCATAACAACCTCTGGCGACTCCTACTGCGGCATGGAGGACGTTCAAAGAGGTGGCTTGATAGCCTGCCTCTGCCTCCCAGCCCTGGTATTCTTTGGAGGTCTGCCCTGCTTAGCTTCCGAGATCTGACAAAATGGGGCTTGCCTAGGCTATCCAGGTCAGGGCCTGAATAGGATTATCTTAATATAGCAGTATAGCAAGACATGTACCAGGTTCTCTGAATTCCTAATTTTCATTTAAAAAATGTCTCCAGCTCCTTCTGTTGCATAGACATAAAGAAAAAGCAATGTCTCCACAATGGAAGGAGATAGAGATGATTTTTTTTTTTAATGAAAGCAGGGAACTCAGAGAACCTGGTCAACATATTACAATACTGTGATATTGAGATAACCCTGTGCAGTTGCACTCCATAGACCTGATCTAAACTGGGCCTGTGTGCACCTGAAAATTGTGTTCCATGCATAAAACCACAGGTGCTTGTCTGATTGACAGGGAATCTATGATAGTTGCATGGAAAACGTGGGGATTTTATAATCATATTTCTGTATCACTAATCCTAGTGGTGATTTTGTTTATGCTTTCAGATCATGTATCTATAAGAGAAGGACACTGAGGATTTAATTTTTTACCCCATATACGTCTCTTAAAATAAGATACTTATATGTCCCCTTAATTTTACCAACAGCTTGCATGATACAGCTATTTCATTTTATTCTACGTAGGCCAAAATGACTGTATGCTTTTTCCCAGCACTGGTATGTTGGTTCCTAATTGACTGGGAGGCAGATTCATCTGATGTGCAGTCATCTGGTTAATAGCATTTGTTGTGTTGGTACACATAACCTGGAAAGCAGATAATAGTTGCTGCTCTTTTTTCGCCAGTATCACAAAACTGGGTCAAAATCTGTAAATCTCCTCTGTTCTTGCATGCATGTCTTGACTTCAGTGCTTTTATTTCTATCCTTAATTGTTATGAAAGGATGAGAACATTGCTTATAAAGGACTGACTCCAGACCTCCTGTGAGTTCCCTGTAAAACCAGCATTTACATTGGAGTCTATTATTTGCTCTTTAATGTCAGCATTATGGAAGTATCATATCACTGCACTAATTGCAAGATCAGAAGAGTAGACTTGAGAAGGAGTGAACAAATGTATGCAGCACATGCTACAGAGTAGTAATTAGGTTTCTTTATAATACACAGGCCAAGTCTTTTTAATTTACTTTGCACATGAGGATTTTCTTCTATTAGGGAAGCTTCTTGTGAAATAAATGGAGAAGCTTACAAGGTTTCGATGCAACATCAGTGTTTTAAGAGTGACTGTAAAGCGTGACAACCCCAAACTTTACGTGTCTGTTCTAGCTCAGACCTGCCTCTGTGGTTCTGAAACCGCTTCAGATGGTTCTCAGCATCTTTCATCCTCCCTTTTCTGGTGCTGCGCCTGCTTGAGGCAATCTGTTTCCAGTTCATACTGGTTTCTGCGTTGCACACTGCAGCCGTATTATACCGAGCACACTCCAACCCACCCACCCCCCAGTTTATGTGTCAGTCAGGTTTGTTTTGGATAAGATCGTTTTATTTATTTATTTTATTTTATTGAATTTTTATCCCTCCCTCCCCATCGAGGCAGGCTCAGGGCGGCTTACAATACATACACATACATACAAATAGATGCATACATTAAAACTCCACAATATGCTAAAAACAAAATAAGTTAAAATCACAATATTGCTCTTTCCATCACACAGATGGAGGAAGGCTATATAATAATGTGATGATGCTGAAAAAGATGATGCCACTATTAGCAAGGAGTAACATGAATGGCATTCAGCAAGAATGATAAGGCTGTAGTGATTCTGCACGTACTTTGAAAAAAATGTCCCGGTCTAGAGAGGGCAAAGTCTTTGACTAGGCATTACACTGAACGTTCAATGACAAGGAGAAGATGCAAGAAAGCATGCAGTCTTAAGAAAGCTACCTGAAAGGAGGTTCAACTGAATTCTTTAGGTCATTCCCAGCTAAATGTCTCTTAAATTTGATAGTATTGAACAGTATTGAGCCTTCAGTGCTGAACAAGAAGCAATGAACTCCCCATCATGACTTCTGCTCGGGCGTGATCTTACCTTTCCTGTACAGTTTCTGTTCTTACATATCTCTGTGTGAACATGAGATAGAGCCACAGGGAACTGGCAGCCACACCATTTGTCTGAACACAAGAATGTGGACTAAATAGCAGGATAAAAGGAGCAGGTTCCTATTCTGGCATGATATTTAGGATCTTATAAACCTAGGAGAAGAGAAAAAGTCCTTGGAGATAGGAACTTGGAAACAAGCAAGCAGAAGCAGGGATTTGAATTCACGACAAAATGCATGGTCGGACTTAAGTCCAGGATGCTTCCAGAGACTCTTGACTATGCCTTTAAGGAGTAGAAGAAGAAAAGGAAGAGACTGGATTTATACCCCACCTTTCAGTACCCGAAGTGATTTACAATCTCCTTTCCCTTTCCCTCCTCACAACGGCCACCCTGTGAGGTAGGTATGGGTATGATGAATAGACAGTAGAACCCAACGCTTAGAAGAGAACTCATCACTTGCAGCCACATACTGGGTTCTGTCATCAGTACATTGGCACAGTGCTTCAGCCACCACTGTGGAATCTCCATTGCTGCCTCCTGATGCCATCTGGTAAGGGAGCCACCTCCCCATTTAGTGGTGCTTAGTTATGGGAGCTGGAATTCTCCCTGTGACCCACCACTTCAGTCACTATAGATTAAGTGTGTAGAAATATAGTTTAAGTATTGAATAACATACTTGAATGCAATGCCTGGGTTAGACAAAAACCTGGGCTGTTGATCTCAGGCCGACTCCAACATGCAACGGCTATAATTGGAGACCTCTAGAAACTGCATCCTCTCAGGAGATAGTCCATTCAGTCAGCTGTTTTGTGTGTCAACCATACAGTTGGTGAGTGGCATACATTTTGTTGCCAAACTTGTGCAATGCAGTCCTGTGGTGGTTTGCAGGAACAGGGAGAAAAACTATTTTGCAATGCATAATGGGCATGGTGAGCCACTCCCTAGGGAAGGCTGATTCCCTGGGCCAGCTGCTGTGTGGATGCCATTTCAGACAGCTGCTACACATGACAGTCCTTTCATGTTAAGTGGACCATTACGACACCTGCCTGGTGACCAGGGCCTGGATCGCACTAAAAATATGTACATGCATCAGATTTAAACCATCCTTCCATGTGTTAGTGATGCTGGTCTTGAGGCAAGCAGGAACAGAATTGATCAGATGACTAGGAAAGGAGGCTGGTAGATAAATGGACATGAGCAGTCTGAGGGCCAAACCAGACATGCAAGTTTTTAAAGAGCTGGGTCCAAGTTCGGGGGGGGAGGACTTCTGTCTCTTCCCCCAGCTGTTTTCCCACACCAAACAGCCCTGGGTGAGTTAATTATTTTCCCATTTTTGCTACTCCAAATATATAGAATAATCCACGAGGAGCAGTAAATATGGGGAAATGACTCCTCCCCAGCAGTGTTATGGCACAGGAAAACAGCAGGGATCTTTCCTCAGCCTATGGCATCAATCCAAGCCCCAAAAGACTCTCCTTAACATTCTCCACAGCTGCTATGGGAAACCTGAGTTGGGTCTGGGGAACCTGGCCCCAATTCTTTAAAAAGTTTGCCCGAGGCAGCTCTGTGTGTGTGTGTGCAGGTGCGTGAGTGCCTGAACAGACTAAACACTCAGGGAAGAAGCTTTTCAGAAGCAGATGGAAGTAACTCTACTGGCCCCTAAGTTACCAGGCCTCTGTTGAATTGGTAGCTGAAAGTGTTCCCTCTGGACATCCACAGTAGTGTACTGAAGAGTGGTGGAAAGCAAGCTGGCAGTTCCCTGCCTTAGTAAGTCACCGCACTGGTGCAAAAAGTAGGGTCTTCTGGTACTGATACCGTCTGTCTGTGGTGACCTACATAGAAAGTACCTTGATAAATAGCTGTATTCCCTCTGATATATTAGAGTTCTCACAGTGCCTGTCACAGAAACTCAAGTTTCTAAATGAGTACAGGATTTAAGAAAGGACAATAAAACCGGAACAAAATGTTTTCCTTCTCTATTACTCCAGGGAATAACAATGTCTGGAAGAGATATAATCTTTTTTATATGTACTTCAGTCAGCCACTTCTGTAGGAATATCTTAAATTGCCCTTGAGAAAAATCTCCTTATCATAATCCTTCTGATTGCTATCTGCACCGCATTCATTTTACTTACCCACATTAGTGGAAAATGGATAAATTGAGATACTTGATTCACTCCTGCATCTTTCTAGATTCACTCCACTGTAATGTTGACAGTTTTCATTAAACTAGAATAAACCTAGATAACGGTGATTGTGACCCAAACTATTTTTATGTCCATGTGACCTTTAGTTTTGAAAAGGTCAGATCTTATTTATTATATTTTGATATTTAGAACAAGAGAGGGTAGCATTTAGTATCATTTCATAGAAAATATGCAATCAAGTTATGTTTAGTTGAAATATTGGTTATAAGTAGGAAACACATTTATTTCTTCACATTACCCAGAAAAGTATTAAATATTGTTAAAGCATAAAATGTTTTTGGATCCCCCACAAAATATATTTAATGGGGAGGGGGGGCAAATATGAAAATGCATTCTGTAACTTGGGTAGCAAGAACTCACACTCAAGTTAATCCGTTCTTTTCTGGTTGGTGAACGAAGGCATATCTTTTCTTGAACTAATTTTATGGCATTAATGGAATTGCGGACACTAACCTTTTAAAATAATGAACAGAGCATGTTGTTAGAATGTAAAGTCTACAGCAAAATCATTTTTCAACATTTTATCTCTCTTTAAAAGGTTATCAGAGAAACTTATTAAAAAGATTCTCAATTGTAACTTGTTTTCAATGTACTTCCAAAACTATAAGTGAATAATGAATTGCAATTGGTGGGTTACCAACCTCCAGGTGGGGCCTGGTGCTCTCCCGCTATTACAACTGATCTCTAGACAGCAGCAATAAGTTACCCTGAAGAAAACAGCTGCTTTGGAGAGTGGACTTTATGGCTCCACCCCACCCACCCCAGATTTCCAGGCATCTCCCAACCCAGAGCTGGCAACCCTTGCTGTTGAAATGACTGGACATAGGGTTGCCAGCTTCAGGTTAGGAAATTCCTGGTGATTTGGGAGTGGAGTCTGGGGAGGGTGGGTTTGGGGGATGAGAGGGAACTCAGTGGAGGGTATAAAGCCATAGAGTCCACTCTCAAAAGTAGCTGTTTTCTCCAGGGGAACTGATCTTTGTGGCATGGAGATAATTTGTAATTCTAGGTGGTCTCTAGGCCCCACCTGACAATGTTATTAGGCTTCTTTCCCACTGAAGTTCTGTTCCATGATTGGGGCCATTGGGGTCTGGAAGGGTTCCCCCCCCCTTTTTTTGCTCTAGTTTTGTTCTGTCTTCCCTCCACAAAATAGGCTGCAACCACTGAAGTCCTGACTTAATAGCAAACTCTAATAATTGCTGAGTTCAGCAAATGTCTTCGGCAGTTGCGCATCTAGCTTATGGTACAGCCGAAAATTAGCATGGATGTGCCAGAAAAGTAGCACCTGCTATATAGACAAGTGGAACGATGGAAGAATCAAGACAGCTATCTAACAATACAGTCCTAAGCAGAGTTATACCCTTCTAGGTCTATTGAAGTCACTGGGCTTTTGTTAAGTATGAGATGCCAGTCAGCTCTTAACAAGTGATTCAGCTTTATTTGAACATGACAAAAATCAACACGAAAACAGGAAAACAGAAGGCTCTCTTTTAAACTTTCTGGGCGAGTATAACCACGCTCCCAAGTGAGTTAATAACCAATTAAAATGCTTACATAAGGACCAATGATTTCAGTTCCCTCCAGAACCTTTCTTATGCTCTGATTGGTCTACTGCGCAGAGTAGCCAATCAGAACATGCATTTTACGATACCAGCCTAGAATGGTTTAAGTTGAAGCTCAGGCATTGTTTCAACACAATACATAACAGCTTTGAAGATTGCAACTCAAAGGTGCAATCTGTTCAGGACTGCACTGTAAAATATATGAGTCTATTTTATGCACAATGTGTGTTAATTCAGCACATTTTGCTGGACTCTATTCTGTTTCAGAATTAATTCTATCCTGGCAATTCCTGTTACCAAAGCAGCTTTCAACAATATGGGATGTATTGAAGTGGCTTTTCCAATTAGAGCTGTTGATTTTATTAAAGATTAAGAATGGGGAAAAAGAACTCCCCCCCAATTGTTCAATGGGGAGGATTCCAGTTACCATATTGATGGTAAGATGGAGGAAATGAATGATAAAGTGTATTATGATGCTGTTGTATCTGAGACTTGTGTAAATTTAGGTGAAGGTTTCTCAAGCATGTGATAGATTTTTCCCCAATTATATTGATGATGCAGTGCTGCAATATCCAACAAAATCTACCACCCACTTGACATAAAGATAGGGCTCTGTGCTGCAGAGTATTTTAATAATTACTTATGAAACATCTGATTTGTCTTTTGGATAGAAAGGTGCTATACTATCAGGCAGTTTGTGAGATTATATGCCAGGGATTGAATAGAAATTTCAATAGAAATTATTTAAAGTTTAAATGTTCTTGGATTATGAACATGGAAAGTGTTCTTAGAAGTATTATGAGAAGAACAATTACTGAAGAATCACATTTTAAAACATCATGCATTGCAACTACTTTTTTAGTTGAGAATTTAATTGATTTCATGTCGCAAGAAATAGCCAGATGTACAGTTCATTTGGCATTGTTCAACTTTTACATTGGCAAAATCATCACTGAGGTGATCACCTGATTTAACAGTATAGTCATGTTTTTGTTTTGCTTATGTTTTTCTTTGATTATACATGTTACAAAAATGGATGCAGTATCTTTTTTTGTATTTTTGCATGTGTGTGTGTGTGCGCGCGCCTGTGCCTGGAAGTCATGGTGACCTGTGGCGACTTCTACTGGGGCGCGGAGGACATTCAGAAAAGTGGCTTGATAGCCTGTCTCTGCCTCCCAGCCCTGGTATTCATTGGAGGTCTTCCATCCAAATACCTGCCAGGCAATGTTCCCTCTAAGCTGTGGAGTCTTGTGAGCATAAATTCTACTTTGTGAGCGATTGGCATTAAAGTTGCGAGCTAGCGATTTGGCTACTGCATAAATTAGTTTGCTCTGGAGCCATCCTTCCTGTGCGAAGACAAAAATGTGTGAGCCAGAGGCTAAAAAACTATGAACTAGCTCACACTAACTCAGCTTAGAGGGAACACTGCTGCCAGGGTCAGCCCTGCTTAGCTTCCAAGATCTGATGAGATTGGGCTTGCCTGGGCTATCCAGGTCAGGGTGATGCAGTATCTTTTTGTTATTAAAAGTGTATTTTACAAGGGCAAACACTCTTTCTATTAAATCGTACCAAGTCCTTTCCATTTATCCTTATTAAAGTAACTTAAATTCACATGCAGACAAGAAACTAAAAGACATCCAGATAAGTTTGTACAACTGCTCACCACCTTCTAATGTTACGGGATTAGAGAGACCCTAGCAATTTAAATGTCACAAACCTCAAGTTACTCAACCATGGCAAGAAAACATCTGTGCAAATTCCAAGTTGACCCAGCCTAGAAGACACTTCCAAATCTCAGCTGTTCACTGGTGATTAACAGGAGGTATTGTGGTAAATGCATAAATATGAAGGTTGAACCACACGTCATGCTTTGGAAGTTTACTGTTATGGTTTAGAAGTGGGCCCCATAATGATATGAAATCTGTTTTCTTAAAATATTTTTGAGAAATGGGAACTTAAAGTTTTTCAGATACATAAATAGATACAATTCCATTGCTTACAGAATTGTGGATTGGTTGTCACATTTTTTCGGCTCGTGTGTTTTCAGTTGTTTTAAATTAACATAGAAGGTGAATTTATAAAATAATATTAACTATTCTGCAAGAGCACTCCTAAGTAGTCAATTAGCTAAATTCTGGAATTAGGACATGCCTTAGAGAAGTGCTATAAAATAATTGTCTATCTTCAAAAAAATGTTTTAGGCTTGGGGGTAAACTAAATATCACAGCGTTTGCAACTCTGTAAAAAGCAACACTGGAGAAAGTAAATGTTACTGCCAACTTGGTTTGTAATTTGCCAACTAATTTGCCATGAGGGTTTTCAGACCAATTTGATCTGTTCTTGTACAACCCTGCAATCCATTTTTTTTATTATGATAAAAGGCAAACTGGTGCAAAGATGTTGCTATCATATTTCATGACCACAATTCCATAAACCATGGCAACAGAACATTTAGCAGAGTATTCTTTTTCCTTAACATTCTGACTTACCCACCAAATATAAAGAAATTCCTAAAAATCATTTTTTTATTGTCATGGATTTGCTCATACATTACCTTTCAGACTCAAAACCTGTACAGTTTTGTTTTTGCTTCAACAAATCTGAGAACAAACAGAAATGCAAGCTTAGTTATTGTTCAGTCTGAATACCTGTTATGTATTGTGAGTATATACAGTTATGCTGAGCTTCAACCAGAGCTACATAAGGCTCTGGTATTGTAAAATGCACGTTCTGATTGGCTGCTTTGTACAAAATGCCAATCAGAGCTAAGGGATGGCTTTGGCAGGAACAACTACCATTGGTCTTTAGGTACTCAATATGATTGGTTCTTACCTGACATGTGGGCATAGCCCTCCAAGCCCAGAAAGTTTAAAAAGAGCTTGCTTGCTATGTTGTTTTGTTCTTGACTGTTCTATTCCAATAAAGCATCATACCAGGAAGATAAAGCAGGGAAGTTCCACAAGCTAACAATGACCCCAGCAGAACTGAACATTGGTAGAAGTTAATGAAAGTTCATACTAATGGAAATTTATAATAATGGTCAAAATAATTCCAGAGTGTTGCAGCAAAATAAAGAGGCCTTTTGGGACTAGTCTGGTTCCCAGAAATAGCTTGAGGAGGAGAAAGGCAAGCATATAAATATTTTAAATAAATAAAATAAATCCAAGCCCCATTGGTTCTCACCTGTGCATGTGTATTAAATGCCATCAAGTCACTTCCAACTTAGGGAGACTGTGTGAAGTGGTGTCTTTCAGAATGTCCTGTCATTAACAGCCTTGCTCAGGTCTTGCAAATTGAGCGCTGTGGCTTCCTTGATTGAGTCACTCCATGTCATATTGGGTCTTCCTCTTTTCCTGCTGCCTTCAACTTTTCCTAGCATTATTGTCTTTTCCAGTGACTCTTGTCTTCTCATCATGTGACCAAAGGATGATAGCCTCCATTAAGTCATTTTAGCTTCCATGGAGAATTCAGGCTTGATTTGATCTAGAACCCACTTTTTTGTCTTTTGGACTGTCCACGGTATCCATAAAACTCTTCCAACATCACATTTCAAATGAATCATTGTCCAACGTTCACACCCATACACAGTAATAGGGAATACTATGGCCTGAACAAATTTGATCTTGGTTGCAGTCTCCCTTTTGTTAAATGATGGACCCAAGAAATAGAAGATCTTAAACAATTTTATTTCCTTATTGTCCAACTTAAACGTGTGTCATTTTTCCAGTAGTGATTACTTTTGTCTTTTTGATGTTCAGCTGTAATCTTGCTTTGGTACTTTCTGAGTAGTAATTTCAAGTGTCCACTGATTTTCTGCTAGTAATGTGGTATCCTCTGCATATCTCAAACTGTTAATGTTCCTTCCACCAGTTGTCACTTCACCGTCATCTAAATGTAATCCAGTTTTCATGATATTATATGTTCTGAATCTAGATTGAAGAGCTAGGGAGATCTCATGATATGTTCTGAATCTAGATTGAAGAGCTAGGGAGATAAAATGCATCCTTATCACCTACATTCTGATAGAGATATTTCTCAATCAAAGTCCTTGGGTGGTAGTAATTTCATAGGTTACAGCTTCATAACCTAAAGGACCACCTAACAGAGACACAGCTCCATAGACTAGGGTTGCCAGGACCCCTTGTCATGCTGGCAGGGGGATATGGGAGGCATTCTTGAGTGGGTGGGGATGTAGTGTAATGTGCTGATGTCACCCGGGGGTGACACTCTGCTTTTTGGGTAAACTCTATGGTAAAAATGGCCTGAAACCATAGAGTTTTGTCCCAAAACCAGAGGGCCTGGTGCTTTTCCTAATCCATGCTTTGTATCTAGGACAGAACAAACGTTGGCAACATGATGGAGGGAAAGGGAAGTAGCTCCAAATATTTTTTATTACTCAGAAGTAGCTCTCATTAAAGAAAAGGTTAGCAAGCCCTGATGTAGATCTTACCTCTCTGAACATGTGAAACAATTTCCAGTTAATAACCTTAGAATATTGTTTTGTAACTCTCTCATCTATGAAGACATTCTGATTTGATGCTCTGATTAAAACCTAGTTATTTTTCACCAAATTTCATCATATTTTCAAATGTCTAAGAACTAAAACTGTTTAAATGTATGCTTCTAGAAAAAATACATGTGCAGGTGCTTCTAAAGAAAAAAATACTATGGCTCTTAAATGCAATGCACTGCTTTCCCCTGTTAGTTACAGAAAAAGAATCATCTCATTTATACTTGACTAATGGGAGAAGATAAAGCCCCCCCCCCGAAAATAAGTGTATAATAACACTTGCCAGGCACAGATGAGTGAGAAAAGGCACTGATCTGGATTTTGCTTAAGGTTAATAAGTCTTCAGAATATATCTTAGCTTCTCTTTGTCATGCCAAATACATGGTCACTAGGGGAAAAGCCATGGCTCAGTGGTAGAGCATCTGCTTTGCATGTAGAAGTTTACCAGGCTCAGTCCCCAGCATCTCCAGTCTAAAAGGTTATCAGGTAGTCTGCTATGTGGTGGAAGACTTCTGCCTGAGACCTGTAGAGCCATCTCTGGTCTGAATAGACAAGACTGACCTTGATGATCTGGTTCAGTACAAGGCAGCTGTATGTGCTGATGTTTGTTCATGTCGGCTTATCAGAATGTGACATGAACAGAAGTTATTCTGCAACTGTGCTACTAAATGAAATAACTGAAAATATCATTTTAATCTGCCATATACTATTTATTATAAATTAACATAATTTTGGTGTCCCAGTCACACCAGCTTTTGAGTGGCATTGTGTACATTTGAAAGTAAGGAGAATTACTCTCAGAAATCATAGGCTGTTATTGGTGCCTTGACATTTACAATTGGAGATCTCAATTTCTAGCTACTTAATTGGTTTTTAACTGTGCAGAGTAATTAAAATTGTATTAAAATTGGACAATGGCTTGTTAAAACTGTTTAAAATTATATGTGAAAAGCTAAAGTTCTACTGTGATGCTTGGGCTGATTTTGTATATCTGCATGGGAAAATATAGCTATTTGTGCTCAATATGGAATATTTTGTGAGACTTTTGATCCAAACCACATTCTGTACTTTGGTCTTAATCAAATAAGAGTTGTGTTTTTGATGTAATTAAGTAATGCAGTTCTTCTTTTCCCATGGAGCATTTTTAGGTTTTGTGAAATCATAATTGCATATCAAGCAGGAATTTATAATAAACTCAGGGGCCATTAGGTGGTTGTCTGCAAGTTCCTGATATCTACCTATGGAGTTAGCTAATATGCATCAATGACTGCATAATTTATTCCCAGCTCTTGTGAGATTAAGGTTTTTTTTAAAAAAATAAAAATAAAAATGTAACATCTCAGTTATCATATATTAAAATAGTTGGTGGAACAAGGTACATTTAGGCTTAGTATAATAATGGCTATAAATAATGAAAAACCAGCCATTACCTGAATTAGGTGCTTGGCAGTCACTGTGGAAATATTTTATGGCATTTTTTTTCTGCTTAGCAATTAGTCCATTCCCAGAAGACATCACTTTAGGCTTTGTCTGCACAGAAATTTTTCCCACATAGAAAGCTGGAAAAGGCCCCACATAAAAGGGGCAGTCTACATGATATCGTGCTCATTCCAGGTATGACTCGTAGTGTTCTTGGACATTTAAACTATATTAAAAATAATCCTGTTTTAATCTAACACAAAGGGAAATCCACAGAGTAGCTGAAGGTCAATGAGGATACTGTCCCTTGCCACTGTGGGGAGGGGGCAGTGCTAGGGCTGCTGGGTTTGTCCTACTACCCCCACTGCTTCTTGGTAGGGCAGCTAGGAAAAAAGGCAAGGAATATCACCATTGCTCCAATGACATCACTTCCAGCATGAACCCCGAAGTGGCATCAATGAGATGTGGCTTGACTTTTCCCCCTTAAGAATATTTCAAGAGTGTTCTTCTGGTCTGGTGGTGTTTAACCTTCAGTAAAGCTTGAAAAAATAATTGACTAATGCTTGGGCAGCATTCAATATTAGCAGTCAAATGAAACTAAACTAACAAACTTAATTGCAATTCCCACCCCCACCTCCGCTGTCACTGTGAGATAATAATATCTGTGATTACATGGAAGAGCCTAGCCAGCTAAGGATTATAAACTCTCACCATGCTTAATCTATTGTCTTGGTGTTTCTGCTTAGGATAGTAAACATCAGTAATTGGCAAGTAGTTTAGTGCAGAGGATAAAGCAAGAAATTCAGATGATGTAATGATTGGGAAAATGCTGCCTTTCAAGGCAACTGTCATTGTTTAGTAATGTAAACTATTTTGAAGTTGATATGAAATAACCAGGGGAAACCTGTGAAAATTGGTAGTCTTTTAAAATACCTTATCCATGACCTTGCATTTTCTGACTCTCTTTCTCACTGACTAAGACATGTTGTGTACAGTTGTTGGGTGTGCCAAACTCCATTAAATGTGAAAGAGAGACATGTGTCTCCAAACAGTCAGAGATGGATATGGGCCAGAGAGCTGCAGGCCAATGTTAAATATTAAACAGTATTGAAACTACGAACAATGGCCTTTGGAAGCACACAATAAACCTCTTTTATTCATACACACATGCCTTTTACGTATCACATCCACCAGTCACACAAAACCACATTTATATAGAAGTTGCATTCAGACATCACATGCAATATGATAAAGGGAAAATGTGTACAAACTCAACCAGGTGCCAGGCCCACACAAACCCTTCACCCCTTTCTTCTCTCCCCCTACTTACACCAAGAAGAATGGTTAAACACTAACTCCAGTTACCCATGATACGCAAAAGCAGATACATGGGTGTCCTAGAGTTAGCCCCCCCCAATAACCAGTAATGTAAACCTAAATTAAACCCTGCTAGGATTGCCAATTCTAGGTCGGAAAATACCTGGAGACATTGGGGGGTGGATCCAGGAGTGGGCAGGGTTTGGCGAGGGGAGGGGCCTCAGCATAGTACAATGCCATGGAGTTCACCCTTCAAAGCAGCCATTTTCTTCAGGGGAGCTGATCTTTGTCAGCTGAAGATCACTTGTAAAAGCAGAAGATCTCCAGCCCCCCCCCTCCCGGAGGTTGGGAACCCTAAACCCTGCTTAGTGGTGAGAAAATGAACTCCAGTTAGTCAGCCTGTTTCTTTCTGAATCTCTTCCTAGGGTTGCCAACTCCAGGTTGGGAAATTCCAGGAGATTTGGTGGTGGTGGATATAGTTTTTGTTTGGGTTAAATTTCAACTTTATTTTCTAGAATTGCATTGCTGTCATCGTCATTGTCATCATCATCATCATAGAAAAACAGTTTTATTTTACTACAGATGTGAAATGCAGGAAGGGCAGGAAGGGTTGCTTCAATGCTTAATTCTTGTGGCTCTTTCTTACACGCCCAGGGAAATGCTGATTGGCACTTTGGTGTCACGAAGCAATTTTTCTCCAGGCCAGTTTGGCCAGGGATCCTGGAAGTTTTTTGTCATCTTCTGGGTGTGGAACAGCAGTCACTGCAGGTGTGGAGGGGCAAGTATTTGTGAATTTCCTGCATTGTGCAGGGGGTTGGACTAGATGAACCTGGAGGTCTTTCCAGCTCTATGGGTCTATAATTCTGTGATTTCATCTAACATTTAACTGTCATTGGGATTGTCAAGGCTACCTCCTTCAACTTCATAATAACACTGTAGTTGGCTCATTTCCCAAAACGCTGACAAAGATTGCAAATGACTCTTGAAGGTATACAGGAAAACAAGACCTTTACCTCTAGAATGTTTCTGTGCATTTGTCTTTGCAGATGTATTACGCCAAAGACTATACAATTACTGTGATCAAAGATGATGTTAATAAAGTAATTTAATAAGCATCCAGTGTCATGGCCTTGGGGTTTAGGGCTAAAAGTCAGTTTTAGCCTTCTTTCTTAACTTAGAAAGTAAGATGGAACTAAGTTGCCACCACCAATAAACTTATTTGAATTTAAAAAAATCCATAATAACAAATTGTAGTCTCTATTGAAAGAGCCATATTGAATTTTAACTCTGAATTAACAAGACAGATCTGTGAATGAATTATTGGTACACCAGAAATAGCTGTATATGTTATTTGTAATCATTAATGAAATACAGTTAACTTTGCAGTTATTTAAAGCCAATCCAATTTGCCAATTAATGATATATCCCAGTACTGCAAAAACAGTGTTATAATATGCATTAAATACAAGAGATCTGATACCAGAATAAATTATAGCCGCCAACTGTTTAAGTGAGTGGTATGAGGCTTCTTGGGAGTAAGTAATCAGAGGGTTGTAGAGTGGGTGACAACTGTATTTGTACAGTTTATTACCTTGTACAAAGTCTCATTTTAAAAATAGTACACTGCAGTTAATCATTAATGTTTCTAGGAAATAGATCTTACATGCAGGTATATAAAATGTACATGTATATGTGTGAGCTCCAGAAATGTGCTTGAATTTTATTTCCATAAATAATGCAGGAGGTGAGCAAACATAAAATTATTTTAATTAACTTGCATATCTTATGCAGATTGCATCATCAATCTACTTGATTTTATTATTATATTCATCACAACACTTGAATATGGTACCATGGCAGGCAGTATAGCAGTAGTAAATGGGGACTGCTGCCGAGGAGAAGAGTACCACTGGTAGATGTTGTATTGGACTCATGACAGTGAAATTGGCACTGTGCAGGCATGTGGTATCTCACTGGTCATACATGCACAGGGTACTGCTGTCTAGCATTTACACAGTTGCATGTTACTGACAGTGCCACCTGTCGGAGTGAGCATCTCAGCATGCCTGGACATGGGGGGCACTACATCACTCTAAGTGTGTATAGATGTTATCTCCTTGAATGGGATACCTCTCTTTGTCTTAACCTGGGAGCTGCCCTCTGACCTTTCCTCTTTCTTTGTCCTCCCACTCTCTCTGCAAATGGCCTTTCATGGAAACACATTTTTCTACATGTCTCTCCTGTAGATACAATGCCTTCAGACTCCCACACATATGATGTTGGACAAGCTGGCCATTTGTGATGGGGAAATAGGGTTGCCAGGTTCAATTGTCCTGGAGGCCGGGGGGGGTAGGAGGGAGCAGTCCGAGAGTGTGCAGGTGGGGCATCATTGCTATGCATGATGTTGTTGGTGTGTTGATGTCACATGGAAGTGACATCATCACACCAGGGATGTCATGTGTTGACGCTCTAGCATTTTGCCCAAAACTGTATGGTTACCGTGGAGTTTTTTTCCAAAATGCAAGAGCAGAGACATGACGACATCACTGCACTGATGTGCAATGGGCCTCTGTGGGGGTGGGGCTTCCCCTGGCAGCCAGCTGGTTGGTGGCAGATTGGAGCCCCGAAGATCAGGGGATCCGCTGACCGGACTGGGGGTCTGGCAACTCTATAGGGAAAGTACACTTTAGATTAGGCTTCTTTCTTTTTGTTTAACTGCAACCTGAATGTGAACTGGATCTACTTGAATAAATGTACGTTTACCCCTTTTTTGCAATATACTTCTTCGGAGATTTATTTACTGAGCTCAGTATCACTTTTCTATGAATGGGTAAAACTCTGCTATATTAACTGAATCTAGGGTTGCCACATCCCTCCAGGCAGCCAGCAGGGGATGGAAGATGGGCTTACTGGGAGCGGGAAGTCTCATTGCACACTTCAGTGATGTGCCCATATAACTTCCAACCAATGCTCCCTCTAAGCTATGGATCCTTGTGAGCAAAAATTCTACTTTATGAGCTACTGACATTAAAGTTGTGGGCAAGCAGTTTGGCTGCTGCATCAATTAGTTTGCTCTAGAGCTGTCCTTCCTGATCTAAGACAAGAATGTGTGAGCCAAAGGCTAAAAAATTGTGAGCTAGCTCACACTAACTCAGCTTAGAGGGAACACTGCTTCCAACATGACCCAGAAGTGACATAGGCATGTTGGGGATGCCTAGGCAATGCTCTGGTTTTGAGCAAAAGCTCTATGGTAGAATTAGCTTCTACCATGGAGGTTTTGCCCAAAAAACAAAGCATTGCTCCAACATCCCCGATGTGTCTATGTCACTTTTGGGTCATGTTGAAGTCACATAGGCATGTTGCTGAAACGTCAGGTGTACCTCCAGCTTTTGGGGGGGATTTGCTCCCCTGCCAGCCAGCTGGTCAGTGGCAGAGAGGTGATGCATGGCAGCAGGGGACTCCCATTCCCACGGGGGTGTGTGTGTGTGTCTGGCATCCCTAACCAAATCTCCCAATACCACCATGCAGTGCTTACTGATAAAGGTGGAAATTGCTTTACTTCCCTCTCTGGTCATCAAAACTAGTTATTTATCATTGCCATACCACTTTGCTTGCTGTTATGCACTCAGTATCTTCAGAATGCATGATACTATGCTGTTATAAAACATAAAGAAACTTTTAATTGAGCATAGGATTTCAGCTAACTTTTAGTCCTTTCCAATTATAGCCTCAACTCTGCTCTTGTACTGGCAGACCCCCAGCAGCAAAGGGGTATACAGTGCTGTTGTAACCCCCCACCAACTCAAGGACAGGAGATTGTTTTTTCTGCTGGTGTAGCATGGTACTTTATGTGGAAGACAATATTGGAGTGATCTTTTTCTGTCCATTGGGCATAACTTGTAGATAAGATCAGGGCTATTTTTGGGCAGGAACGCACAGGAACGGAGTTCTGGCTGGCTCTTGACTTGGCCACACCCAGCAGGAACTCATTTGCATAATAGGCCACACCCAACAGCAGAAACTTATTAGGATTGGCTACATTAGGGCTGTGTGGCCTAACATGCAAAGGAGTTCCTGCTACAAAAAAAGCCCTGGGTTTTGAAAACAAACAAGGTAAACAGAATAAGAAGCAAAAGGTGGGTGTGGCTGGATGACCACACTTCTGGTAACATAGGGTGTGGCCTAATATGCTAACAAGCTGTGTTGTCGTGGGTGTGGCCTAACAGGCTAATTAATTTCTGCTGATGGGTGTGGCCTATTATGCTAATGAGTTCCTGCTGGGCCTTTTCTACAAAAAAAAGCCCTGGATAAGATCATGCTGCAAAACTGCAGTCCTAGGAGCATTTATGTGGGAGTTATTTCCCTAGAATCCAGTGGACCCTGCTTCCAAAATTGACTTTAAGAATTCTAAATATAACCCCTCACAGCAAAATAATTCACAAGTTGGATAGTGTAGAGCCCTAGTTTAGTTTTCTTTGTGCCTATTCTCTGATTCTCATAAATTACAACTAACTTGTTTCACTGACTTTAGTGGGATTTAAGTGAGGTAAATTAGGATAACTAACCTGATGTGCAACTACTCTGTTGGATGTGGGAAAGGAAGCACTTACCCTGTTTGGAAAGTGGAGCATAGGACACTTACACAAAAGAGCAGAGCATGGGTTTGTTCACTAACTTGTTTGGCTGGTTGACACTGTTTGTTGTGGTAGCTATCAGGTTTTGCCTATTTATTGACATATTTAGAATATTTCTGTGCTGCCTCTTCAGGGTATTATAGGCTTAACGTTTGTATGTCACTGTACTGTACAGGGTTCCTTTTTCCCCCTGAGAAGTCTCAAATGAGCAAAACCTCCATGTTGCATTTTAAAAGGTTTTTTCCCCCTCTGGGCAGAGACCAGGCTGGGGGGGGGTTGCTTCCCAAAAGTACCTTAACTCACCTTCATACAAATACTAATAGATCTAGCAGATGAGATAATGGGTGGGTCAAGCTCTTCCCCTTCTCCAAGCAGGGAACAGAGATTGGGAGGAATAGAACACTAGAGAGGCTTCAGGAAAGAGATTCCAGGAAATGCCTAGGCTTGCCATTTGCCCCTGGGGGGGTGGGCGTTAACCTGCTTTGGGGGCCTCCAATATGCCGGCCTAGATTTGGCCAGCAGGGGGAACCCTGCTCCCAAAATGCCAGGATCACACCGGGCACATTGCCAGGGGGATGCTCTAGCACTCGGCCTAAAAACTCCATGGTACTCTATGGAAGAGGCCCCATCCCCCTGCCAGCAGCAGGTAGGGACCTGGTAACCCTAGAAATGCCTCTTTGACCTGGCATGACCTGATCAGTGGGTGGAGAAACAGAGAAGATAAAACTCCTGGGAGCCACGAGGAAGCTTTCTTTTCCTTGGGTGCTGAGTCCATGAGCGCACTCAGACCCCTCCACTGGGAAGGCAGCCATTGACCATGTGATCACCTAAACAGCTGGAGCAAGCTTCAAGGTAATGAAAACTCTGTAGACATCTGTAACTTCCCAAGCTAAAGAGCCTATCCTATATTTTAACATCTGAGAGGGCATGTATAGAGAAAGAGACAGAGGATTGGTGTTTTACCCATTTATTTTGTATTCCTTGATCATTCTGGTGCTGTAGTAAAAGTATGCTTGTAAACATTTTCTTTTTAAGAAATACTTTATACCTTTTGATGCTGGTAGTGGTTCTCTGTACCACATAGACCTCCACTGTCTAGGATGTGCAATTTTAAAAAGAGTGCCAGGGGTGAGGCAGGCAGTTGGAAAGTGGCTATTCCTCCAGGGGCACACAAGGCAGTAAACTGTCCCCATGGTGACCAGATGCTGGGCAGTAGGAGACACAGAAGCAAGGCCTCAGAACTCGGAAGGGAAGCTGGGAGTCTTGACCAGAGGTCAGCTGGTGGTTACAGGTTACCCAAGAGAGAAAAAAAGGCCTCTCTAGGTGTTGAGAAAAACCTAGGAGGGCAGGGCAGAATAGGGCCTGCAGACCAGAGCAGGCCTGTTCTGCCACAAGGGGAAAATTGGGATATAAATATTTCAAATAAATAACTTTGTCTGGACTGGGGACAGTTTCTTAAACTTAACTCAGTGAAACTACTCTGGATGGTATTTTTTGAACTGCAGACTGTGTCCTTTGTTACTGGCTCCTCTTTATGGTGCTTTTCATCCATTTTATTCTCAATAAAAGTCTGTTATATTGGCTAAATCATACACAAGTATGGAGAAAAATCATATATTGCATTAGATTCATAGGTATTATCTAGTTTTGTTTAAGGCACCCATCTTGTTATTCTGTAATCAAAATGGACTCCGAAATACTATTTTCTGAATTCAAATATAGTTTCCATGTTTTCCAGTCTTGCTTTAGCATATCCTTTCAAATTCTGGTAGTTCTGGTAAATCAAATTCAATACAGTTATTTTAAACTGTAATGCAGCTATAAAGGTGCTAGTGAGAAATAATCATTTTACCAGTTTGGGGAAATGACTCCAAAGTTCTCACTCCTGATGACATTAATAAATGCCTGTCATGTATAACAATGTATTGTAAACAGGCATATCATTCTCTTGGGAAGGCAATAACATTTTTACTAGTAAGTTTTGAAGTTTTTGTCAATGAATTCTCTGAGCTGCTGGTTGATTGATTTTTCTTTTATCATTGTTCTAGATGCTGAAGAGTATCAGCCTCCAATATGGAAATCATACTGTGAGTATCAGAAACTGGAAATCAAGGATGGGAGGTGGGCAGGGTGCCAGAGTTTGGAGAGATGCTTCCAGACATGAGAAAGGCATCAAGCATGGTTTGGAAAACCTAGATGAGATAGAAAAGCAAATGGAAACAAATATAAGAGATAATAACTGAGGAACAGATCCTGGTATGATTCTCAAAATAGCCTTTGGGAGCTCTTAATTAATTAATTTATTTTTACTAACATAGCATTTAACATATACATTGAAGTCAATGGGCTTAAAAGATTGTAACTCTGTTCAGGATTGCACTGTTAGATGCTGTAAGATCATGTAGCTTATATTTTAATAATATTTGAGAGAGAAAAGTTCTTTCCAGTCTGATGCGAGGAGTTTAAAATACCTCCTTCTGCATAAACCTGATTCCTTTTTTACTGTGCTCACTTTTTGCAAGCTAAAATGACAGTTGTTGAAAGGGGCCTTGCATTTTTCTTAACTGTGGCAGCAGTTCCCAAACAAAACAGTTCATTCCAGTCAAGTCCATTGATTCCTTGGAACTTGTTTTTTACATATCTGAAGGTATATTGAATAAATTATCAATCATCAGAAGAATAGAGCTGATACTAAGTAGACAAATATACATTGGGGGTTTCCAGGGAGTGTATCCAAGGCTTCCACATGTCAATATCAGAGAGCAGTCTGCCCAGCCCATCAACACTACTGTCCTCCACAGGGATACTTACTTTGGCTGGAGACCTGACTGGGTGTCAAGGAGTAGGCAGGGCACCCTACCCCATCCCAGCTGATGTCCCCAGTTACCACAGCAAGGCCCCCATTGGGTTGCCATAGGGGATTTAGCTAGCCATCTGTGAGTCAGAAAGATGTGACCTGACAACATCTGAAGGCCAGCTCACTTCCTGCAGCAGAACTGGCTGGCAGGGTTGTATCAATCCCACTCCTGTGGCCCAGCTGGCCAGCAGGAAAACATAGATGGGGCATAGCAAGGGCCCAACCCAGCCAAAGGGTAAAGACACAGCTGGGCAGCTGATTGGCTGGGAGGAGACAAGAGGTGGGTTCCCAGCTGGAGGGAGGTAGAGAAAACCTCTAAAGGCTGCCGACCCAAACATTTTGGGGTGGAGCATGTAAAGGCTACAAGGACCTATTTAAACTCTCTCAGGCTCAGGCCAAGGAGGAGGTAGTTGGGGCTGCTTCTGTCTCAGAGCCAGCATAAAAGCAACAAGCAGGGAGCACCCTAATGGAAGGAGGAGAACCTGGGCAAGCACAACTCCCTCCTTCCATATTTGAGGTCTGAGGGCCCAGACCCCACCTCCAGCTGGAAGCCACAAGAATGTTCCTGTCACCTGGCTCAGTTCATCCCTTCTCTGCTGCAATACCCTGCTAGGCCACACCAAGCTACATTTCTATGGCTGCCCTTCCCTATGGTAGTCCATCATGGCCCAAGACTCTCACATGGGGAAAAGAACAGCGAAGAGTCTTCAACAGAAACTCCTGTGGCCAAACTCATGCCTCAGAGACCCTTGTCTGTCTGTCTGTCTGTCTGTCTGTCTGTCTGTCTATCTATCTGTCTATCTATCTGTCTATCTGTCTGTCTGTCTGTCTGTCTGTCTGTCTGTCTGTCTATCTATCTATCTATCTATCTATCTATCTATCTATCTATCTATCTATCTATCTATCTATCTAATCATTGTCAGTCTCTCTGTCCCTCACACTAATGGCTGTTATGGGGTGGGGGTCACCATCGCAATAGGAGGGGCCTTTAAATTACCACTGCCCCAACAGCTGAGTGGTGGCATTCTGGCCAGGCAAAATCTGGGGGCCAGACAGAGCCCCAGCTGCTGCTGGAATGACTCCCAACCTATCAGAAGAGAAGCTCTTGCAAGAGGCTGGGAGCCTTGATGGGGCGTGCGTAGTTTGCTGTGCTATCTTTAAAGGTATGGGAGTTAGTCAAGGAGGATGATCTCAGCTACCAGCTCCAGGCTGCAGAGGAGGGGATCCAGCAGGTGGAGAAGAGGAAGGGTACCCTGAAGCCAAATGGGGTGGACTGCGGACAAGGGGATGGGGCTCTGGAACAGGTCTGGTGCCTGAACACTGACATTCCTCCCATGTACACCTGTGTGTACTCTTTTTGTTTGTTTTGTTTAAAATACTAGACTCCCACCCTGCTTTAGTTGTAAATGGGTAGGGACTTGTATAAATATATATTTCCCACCCCCAGCCATGTCCAGTTTTGCCTAATCATAGTCCTGTTGGCAGTTGCTGTGTTTAGAGTTAATTCCTGTGTTACTAGAATACATGGGAAACTGCATGGAGTAACTTGAATATGAATTGAACATGTATACAAAGACAGCCATGGGCATTTTCATGATTAGCTGCAACTGTCACATGGCTGGCACACAACTATCACAGAAATGGCTGCAGCTGTCTATGTATAAGCGGCCTTATGGGCTAACTACACGCTACAGGCAAACACATGTAACACAACCTTGACTCATTCTTTAAAATTAATTGTTTTGAAAAGTGGCTTTGGCAGCAGATACCTAATACTTTCTCTGTCACCATGTGTTTGCTTAGAGTTGAACCCCAAATGGCTTTTGTTCCCTTGAGATTCCAGAGGATCATAAAAATAACTGCACAGAAATGCCAGGCAGGTACAGGGTTAAGTGCCCCCTCTCCCTCCTGATTCTCTGGTCTAAAATTTACTCTATGGAAGCTGGGTTTTTTAAATTGTGATTGAAACCCTGTTACGTGTTTTTGTGCATAAAGTGTAGTTTGTTGCTGACAGACATACAAATAAGAGGCCGTTTGGTATACAGTATGCATCTCACAAAGACAGCTGGACAACCTCCTTCCTCCTGTTTCCCAATTTTGATTGTTGTCTCCTGAATCTTATGTTCCATGGATGAAGTCACAAGAACTAAAATACAGAATTTACAGCAGCAGTTGCAGCCTTACAGCTAAGGCCTCCATGATCCCTAACAGTAACTTGCCTCCTCTTTGGCCATTTACTATGCTTGTACAGTTTTCAACCCATCAGTTCCAGGATAAGTGCAATAGTAATAACGAGGGCCACATCACTTCTCTTGTTTCTAGGGGGACCAGGGCTCTTGGCTGGGCCCCCCATTCCTCACTGCTGCTCAACAGTCTGGTAGGGAGAAAGGAGGGGAATCAGTGGTCTCCTGACTTTGCAATGGCACAAGCCAGAAGTGATGGCAATGTGTTAGGGTGAATGCTCTAGCATTCACCTAAACCCTATAATAAAACCACAATGTGTTGCTAGGTCCAGGTTGGAAAATGTCTAGAGATTTTGGGGGTGGCGACCAGGGAGAAATCTCAGCAAGGTGTAATGCATAAAGCGTATTCTCCAAAGTAGCCATTTTGTCCAGGAGAACTGATGTCTGTAGTCTGGAGATCAGTTGTCATTCTGGGATGTCTCCAGGCCCCACCTGGGGGTTGGCAACCTTTAACCATAGTTTCAGAAAAATACTCCAGTGTTGCCCTGATATGTTGATTTCACTTCCAATTTGCTCTAGAACTGACATCGTGACACTAGGAATGCTGGAACCCTGGTTGCTCCTGATCAATCATATGTCAGTACTAGCCAGTAACATCAACAAATTGTTACCACATAATTAGGTGAACTCAACGCAGTACCAATATCTTGCAAGTTCCATAGTAGGATTGCCAGTCTAGCTTGGGAAATTCCTGGATATTTGGGGGGTAGAGCCTGGGGAGGGCAGTTTGGGGAAGTAGGGGAGCAGAGCTCAGCAGGGATGTGATGCCATCATAGAATCTACCCTCTTCAGCTTCTGTTTCCTCCATGGGAACTGATCTCTGTAGTCTGAGGGTCAATTGTAATTCTGGAAGAATGTCAGGCTCCATGGAAGTTGGCAGCTCTATTCCACAGCAGTAGGCTGACATATATAAACTTCCCAAGAGAAGTAGTGGAATGAATGGTGCTAATAACAGTTACAAAATTAAACTGGACTTCTAAGTATGAAGACAATAATCAATGTTAGCAGTTTATGATTCACTGACTGATTTCCATATAAATGACAACAAGCATTCTAACTGCATCCCTGAAGCCTCATTGCAAGGTTCAGTTTGGATGGTGCCAAATTGACCCCATAAAACTCACTCTGACCCCCCTCCCACTTTCATTGCCATGACTCCCTGCCATCACTATTGGCCATTAATATTTGAATGACTGGGGCTGTTCAATTGTTATACTGTAGGTGTTTGGTTTTGGCTGGATTTTAATTGGTCTTGCTTATTTTGCTTGACTGCTGCCAGCCACCCTGAAAATTTGAGAGGTGGAACATAAACATTGTAATAGGTAAATAAATGATAAGGCCTGCTCTGTCATTCAGATGTCGAATTTCTTGTGCTTAGCTATATAGTCTTAATTCCCCAGTTCCTTGTGTTGCATTGTGCTAATATTTAATTATGTATTTATATATTGGATTTGTGAATTGCCCAGTCCCTGCGAGCACAAGGCTCTGGATGTGGACGATAAGATGTAAGCAGGACGTCTCTTGTTCAAATGATAACTTATGAACTCCATGGATATTCGTAGGCAAGCTGTACGGACTTAGAATGTAATTGTGCTTAGTATAACTTTGCTTAGGACTGCACTGTAAATGTCTTTCCCATGCTTAAAATATGTTCTAAGGTTTACTTTGCAATGCTTAAGAAAAACAGCAACACTATAAATGCTAAGTATTAGCCTGTCGGTGTCATCAGGGAGTCTTTCCTGAAATATTATTTGTTTCTATGAATCAACTCATGCTTGATCTTTACTGCATATACATTATCATGCATACAGTAGAGCTGTTTTGAAAATGCTCCCATTTGAAATAAATTCTAACTAGGTTTGGGCTAACCCTTTTATCACTTACATATTCCCTAAAGACCTGCTTCATGATGCATAAAAAACCTTGCTGACTAAAGTAATTTTCTAATGTATTTCATTTACTTGTCTTATTACTGGCCAGCTCACTTACTGACATAAGATCATTAGAGCAGAAGCTGTAAATAGCTGTGGGAGAAAAAGCAGAAGGGAGCAGAAAAGGGAAATAATGGTGAACGGAGAGACGTATGGAGTTTTAAAAATATTAAGCAGTCCCTGTAAGATGTGTTTGTCACCACCACAGGCAATTCTTCATATATGTTTATGTTATTCTCTTTCCTTTGTTCTCTGCCACTTACCTTCTTCAATATTTTTAATATATTTGTATGTGTATGTATGTGTGTGTGTGTGTGTATATATATATAAACTTCAGCAGACAGCGGAAGACAGGAGGGCCTGGCGTAAACTGGTCCATGGGGTCGCGAAGAGTCGGACTCGACTGTGCGACTGAACAACAACATATATATATATATATATATATGTTTGTAACAGTTATAACAATGGTGGGATTAAGCTGAAAGGAGAGTTTTTGTGCATCACATTTTCATTTTTGTACATTCTGTGTTTTTACTCCCTCCCACCCATGCTTCATGAACCATTAAGTGCAGTAAAGCATTGTAGAGTTGGCAGATATTTTTATTTGTGGTATCCCATCATAGTCTCTGAAGAAAGTGGGTTTGCAGCCCTTAGTAGCATTTGAAGCTGTATCTTAGAAAAGCCCCCAGATCAAACTTTTGGTAACACGTGCATATACATTTTTGACATGACAGTCAAGAGTTTCTGCTGGATACCAGCCAAAATAAGTAATTTTTTAAAAAATTAAAAGGTTGGTCATGTTGCTTTCAGTGTTCCCTCTAAGCTGAGTTAGTGTGAGCTAGCTCACTGTTTTTTAGCCTCCAGCTCACACAGTTTTGTCTTCGTTCAGGAAGGATGGCTCCAGAGCAAACTAATTTATGCAGGAGCCAAATTGCTCGCTCACAACTTTAATGCCAGTAGTTCACAAAGCAGAATTTTTGATCACAGGACTCCACATCTTAGAAGGAGCATTGGTTGCTTTAGACAGCTTTGTCTTCCAGTTCTTCAGGTCTAACCCACTGTGTTGTTTTGTTTTATTAGCGATTTGGGTGGTTTGATTTAATTTGTTTTCCATGTTTTGTAATCAAGTCTCACAGGAATGCTCCTGTCATTTTATAGTGGTTTAAAAATGCCACAGGTGCCTGATCCTGATCTAAAATATGAGCTTTCATGCCAGTTTCGGAACTGGAAAGGTGCTGGGAGAGAAACAAGAGTGCTTCAGCCCACTGTGCTATGGGCCCAATCGGTATTGGACTCTTGTGGCATTTTAAAACCATTTAAAAAAGGTGACAGCATCCCCATGGTGGACATGAGGATGCCGTCATGTCTAGTTTGGTTCTCAAGGAGAAAGGCAGCATATAAAATAAATAAATAAATATGTGCTCAAATAGTCCCTTTTCAGACAAAAATTGAAAATGTTAGTTACCTGGAAAGTAAATAGACCAGAAGTTGCTTGCAATCTGGTGTAGTCTGTTTCACATCTTCTTTGACATTTACTTACCTAAATACAACATATACAGTTAGAAAAATTATGCAGACAGGTCTTGTCCCTCACCAGGTCTTCATCTTCCCTCTTCAACCCTCTATTATGTTTGCAGTTATCAGAGCTTGATCAGGGCTAATGCAACATCAATAGCAAGGGGCACATCACTCCTCTTGTGCCAGGTCTGTACTCATACAGCCAGGTCCATTGCCATATAATCAGGCATGCTCAACACAGTGCCAGTACCTCGCAAGTCTGTCCTTGTAGTCTGCTGAAGCATAAGCAGATAAACCTCCCAAACTGCACTCCTAAATATTAAGACAAAAATCAATGTTAACAGTTTACAATTCATGGGCTAATTTCCATATAAATGACTTGACTAATACCTGTTCCAAATATGTCACTTGTGTAATCTTTCCCTCAACCCACTGTTTCCCCTTCATTTGATGTTTCTTTGAAGTATTTGGCTTGTACTGTTTGCCTAATGTTTGCATTTGTTGTGTTTTTATATTTTACAGTATATCAGTTACAACAGGAGGCACCTCGTCCCAAGAGAGTGATTTGTCCTCGCGAGGTCAGTTCACCTTTCTCTATATCTTGTTAAGTTGAAGGAATTGTCGAGAACATGTTGACACTGTTTATCCTCACCTTTTCTGTGTACTACATTCTTTTTTATATATACCCAACAGCTTGTTCTTATATATTACAAGGTGAATTGTTGAAAAACATTAATTGATATGTGCTATTAATATGGAATTATAAATCTTTATCATTAATGTCACTGAGATGTTATTTTCAGCGTTATCCCAAGAATTTGTCTATATTCATCATATTTTTGTGTTTATCTGTATTATAGATTCAGGTGGATAGCTGTGTTGGTCTGAAGCTGCAGAACAAAGAGTCCAGTGGCACCTTTAAGACCAACAAAGTTTTATTCAAGGTATAAGCTTTCATGTGCTTGCACACTTCTTCAGATACAATGAATTAAGATGTCCTCAACCATTACATATAGGTACAGAGAGGTGGGGGTTTAGTTGTTAGGAAGGGCTAGTTAGAGTCAAGATGCATAAGTAACTGGGCAATTATAGCTGAGATTGGATTAAAATGGTTGGTAAATCTGTGAAGAGCAGTAAATTAACACTCAGTGGGGGACCTCAAAGAAGCTGTTTTATTGCAAAGGAATTTTAGACTGGAATGGGAGATTGTTGAATTACAAGCTATTACAACACTTAGAACAGTGGAAACCCCAGGTCATAACAGAGACATCGGCTTCTTATCCTACTACACATGCTAAATCACTCAATTCTCACTTATACCCAGAATGAAACTTTGTTGGTCTTAAAGGTGCCACTGGACTCAAACTTAATTCTCTCATCTGTTCTTGACTCCTTAATTAACTGTATGCCAATTTGCTGCTATGCATAGGTCTTACCAGGGGTCATTTCGTAGAAAAAGAGGTGCAGGAGCTCATTAGCATAACTCATTAGCATAACTTATTTGCATATGCCACACCCCCTGACATCACCAGAAGTGTGTCAGAAGGCAACACCCATCACTCAGGCTCCACGCCAAAAATCCCCAGGTATTTCCCAACTCAGAGCTGGTGAGCTTACATGGAGAAAAACTGCTTCAAAACCACAAAAGCTCAGAGAAAATTTGAAGCAGGGGATCAGCTTTTGTGAGCCACTGCTCTTGTCTACAGATACTTCATAGCTGAAGAAGTGACCAGTGCCCCAGTTATGAACAGAGGCTACAATTCCTGCATTTGCAGAAGTCTACAGATATGGGCAACATCCTCCTCACATGCTACCTACATGTAGTGGTTGATGACTCGGTTACAATGTATCTGAAAATGAGTGCATGAACACGAAAGCTTAGACCCAGAATTAAACTTTGTTGGTCTTAAAGGTGCCACTGGACACAAACTTTGTTCTACTGCTTCAGACCAACACAGCTACCCACCTGAATCTATGCAAACCAGAATTATTCAAGAGGGCTCTTCTACACAAGCAATAGGGTTACACTGTACAAAAGACTTTACAAAGTTACTTGAACAAATTATTAGGGTAGACCCAACACCTCCTGTCCACACATGCTTAAGGTGGGATAGCAGCTCAGTGTTTCCTTAGCAGTGGTACTTAAGAATATCTGTTCCAGTGCAACAGAACAAAGTTTGAGTTCAGTGGCATCTTTAAGACCAACAAAGTTTATTCACATGAAATCTTAGACCCAGAATTAAACTCTGTTGGTCTTAAAGGTGCTACTGGACTCAAGCTTTGTTTGGCACATTTTGTGTTTATTGACTGTTAACTTTTATTTCAGCTGGTTATAGCCTAATTCATTAGCTGAAAAGAGAGAGGGAGGGAGGGAGGGAGGGAGGGAAGGAAGGAAGGAAGGAAGGAAGGAGAAAGAAACGGGGGAAAGGAAAAGAAAGGGAGCAAAGAACTGGAAAGAAAGGGGAAGAAAAAAATGGAAAGAAAGGGAAAGAAAATGAAAGCCTCTGTATGTTTGCCTTCCCCAAGTTCTAAATTCCCCCACCAGCAGTTAAAAAGGAGCTTGAAGGCTTATATTTGAAACGTCCACCTTCGGCTGTGAGTTTCCAGGCTAGAGTACTCACTCAGTCACCCATTCTCAGGTCCATTCATCATATCATTCACAAATGAAAGTGAAACAAGAGCTCCAAGAGGACCAAACTAAGTCACACAGAGATTAAGGGAAGAGCAGACTGTTCCATTACACATAGCTTTGCCATCGGCTCCCACGGGCTTGGTGGGGGGGAGAGAAGGCTGAAAGGGGCTTGGATCTCTTAGATTCAAACCCTTTTCAGCTTTGCCATTGGCCTCTGCAGGCTTGGGGGGGGAGACTGAAATGGGCTTGGATCTCTTAGACTGGATCTCAAGAGAGTCAGTTTGGTGTAGTGGTTAAGTGCACGGACTCTAATCTGGGAGAACCGGGTTTGATTCCCCACTCCTCCATTTGCACCTGCTGATGTGACCTTGGGTCAGTCACAAGCTCTGGTACAGCTGTTCTCTCAAGGACAGTTCTCTCAGAGCTCTCTCAGCCCCACCAACCTCACAGGGTGTCTGTTGTGGGGAGGGGAAGGGAAAGAAGGTTGTAAGCCGCTCTGAGACTCCCTTGGGTAGTGAAGGGCGGGGTATAAATCCAATCTCTCTCTCTCCTCTCTCCTAGATTCAAGCCCCTTTCAGCCTTGCCCTGGGCTCCCGTGGGCTTGGGGGGGAGAGAAGGCTGAAAGGGCTTGGAACCCTTAGATTCAAGCCCCTTTCAGCCCTGCTCTGGGCTCCTGCAGGCTTGGGGGGGGGGAGAGAGAGAAGCCTGAAAGGTGCTTGGATCATGGATTGAAGAGGAGGCGGGGAGACATGCCTGGCTTGCCTGCTTGATCTCCTCCAGGTGCCCCACGGCTTCAGGGCACCTGGAGGAGCTCAGGCAGGGAAGCTAGGGATTAAAAAAAAAACCTGCCGCAGCAGGCTCGCTGGAGAAGGAAGAGGAGATGGGGACTCATGTCTGCCTTGCCTGCTCGGTCTCCTCCAGGTGCCCCATGGCTGCAGGGCACCTGGAGGAGCTCCGGCAGGGAAGCCAGGAATTTAACCCCCCCCCAAGTCTCTCCGCGAAAGTGGAAAGACTCAGGGGGAAGGCAGGCATGTTTGCCTCTGTGCACTCCCTGTCTCCAGCCAACCCGCCACGCTGGGTGGCTGGAAATGGGGAGGGCACAGAGGCAGTCATGCCTGGCTTCCCTGCCCCAGCTTCTCTAGGCTGCGGGGCACCTGAAGGAGCTTGGGCAGGGACACCAGGGATTTAAAAACAAACAAACCTATCTCTTTCCACAAAAGTGGAAAGGCTCAGGGGGGAAGGCAGGAGCATGGGTCAGGGAGTTGGGGGTGGGGCTTGCTGCCACCTGGGCTGCCAGAGCAGTACTCCGGCGCGCTTTGGCCCCAAACGACCCTTGGTCTTACCAATTGCATTATTCCAATCTTAGCTGTATTTATTGCTCAGTTATCTTGATTCTAATTAGCCCTTCCTGGCAAATATCCCGCCCCCACCTATATGTAACATTTGAGGAAATCTGTTTCAGTGTATCTAAGAAGTGTGCATCTACACATGTTAAGTCCCTCAGTTCTTGCTTGTACCCAGAAGTGAACTTTGTTGGTCTTGAAGGTGCCACTAGACTCAAACTCAGTTCTTAATCTGTTTGTAAACTCTTGTATTTGTGTGCTAATTTATTGCTGTTCACAGATCTTACCAACAGCTTTAATCAAATATCAGCTATAATTGCCCAGTTACTTATGTGCTTGACTCTAACTAGCCCTTCCTGGCAACTAACCCCCCCACCGCCTATATGTAATGGCTGAATACGTCTTGTTTCACTGTATCTGAGGAAGTGTGCTTGCACACAAAAGCTTATATCTTGAATAAAACAGTTGGTCTTAAATATGATTCATAGTTAAGTATGTTTTTGTAGCAAATTTCTTGCTGTTTCCCTAGGTGTACAGTCTCCATTCCATCTGTGGATAAGTTTAATTTGACAAATATTGCGGAATACTGTTGAATTAATTAGGCAGACTCCGTCTGCTGTTTAAAATATGAAGACAATATAAGAATTGATAAGGCTGTTTAGTCTTTGGCTGTTTCCCTGTTTGCTTCCCCACAATTCCCAGTTAAAATGCTCTATCTCTTACAGCATGCTCACACCAAATTTGTTCCTAAAATGTAAGATATTTATTTATTTATTTATTTATTCCATTTTTATCTCACCCTCCCTGTGAACAGGCTCAGGGCAGTTTATATTCATTGGTAGAGATACCATAAATCCACATAAAACATATAAAAACAGTTAAAACATTTCAAGCATTTTAAATATTTAAAATAATCAGTGTGCTAAACAATGGTAGCCCTTTTCCGTTGGTAGGATGGCGTATGAATGATGTAACACACATGATTTCCAGCTCAGTAAAAACTTCCAGGGCCACACTACGGTGTTACTAATCTCCAAAACTGGGCCAGCCCACCACCACAGATGATTGGTGGTAGTGGTGGGCGGCTCCTAGTTGAAGGCCTGATGGAAGAGCTCCATCTTGCAGGCCCTGTGGAAGTGTAAAAGATCTCGCAGGGCCCTGATCTCCTCTGACTCTGGCCCTGGTGACAGCGAGCCTGGCATCCTTAGGGCCTGGGATGGTCAGTCAATGTTGTGACCCTGACCGTAGTGCTCTCCAGGGTATATATGGGGAAAGGAGGTCCCTCAGGTATGTCGGACCCTGGCCATATAGGGCTTTAAAGGTCAGATAGTAATGTCAGGTGCTATTTGCAACACATCCTGAATTGAGTCACAGGTGTGTGTGTGTGTTGGGAAAGAAAACACAGTGTTAAAAAAGGTTCTTCCTTTCTAAGATGTTCCAAGTGATGTTTGCAAAGCTGTTGCAAGGAACACTGAAACTGTTCTCAGTGAAGGGCACAGACCTGCTGCATCCATTCATTAGGAGCACAGACAGATGTGCTAGAAAATATGCATTCAAGTGGCAGGCTGAAGTCCCGCTGCTGCTAGATAGGTAAGCATCCCATGGATATCCATCCCAGTCCGACATTTCATGTACTTATTGATAAACAGATGCACTTGAAGGGATGTCTCTTTCCAGCCTACCCTTTGAAATAAAGCTATTTCAAGTCAGTGATCTGTTGCAACTTGTTTGAGAACATGGTTGTTTGTTGGGAAGAGCCCAGTTTCAAGCATGGGAAAGGAGGCCTTCCCAGCCAGCCATTATATTGATGAGTCAAAAATCAGACGGCAGTGTTTACTTAAGTAATTCTTCTTTGCAGACCCACAAAGAGCCAACCACAGATCATTCTGAGAGAAGGCAGAACAGTTCGTTTCATTTTTTACTGGCCTTCTCCCAGAAATAAGCTGCATTGTTTAGTTTATCTTTCTCTTCAGTTGGATAATACTCTTGCAGTGCCATCCATTTTTATTAGAATGGATTTAGAAAGGTGTAACTCTGCTTAGGATGATGCCGTTGATGGGTTTTAGAAGTTCTCATCTGTTTTGTTAAGAGCAAACAAAATTAGCTTAGAAACAAAGCATTTCAACCTTTTTAGCCGTCCTGTTAGAAATCTGGAAATGATTGACTTACAGTATTTCATTCACAAATGGTTATAATTAGGGTATGATTTGGTAAATGTATGGTGCAGCATGTTTTGTTCTCTCTCTTGTAGCTCCCTTGGTGGGCTTTCTCCATTCTCAAAGAATAAAATTGAATACCATTATAATCCAGAATAACGGGAGGAAAATTTTGTAGCTCTATAAACTGTGCTCTTATCAGTTTCACTGCTCTCTCTGAAGCCCTTTTTCCATCTAGCTCCTTTCACCACCAACATGGTTGTGTGGCAACATTTTAAAATAAGGTAGCTAGGCTGGTTTCTAGTTGTGGTCCTGTCCACATAGGGATAGAGCAACTAGCATGTTCATTTTGTTATACAGAACTCTTCTTATAGTACAATGGAAAGTGTGCCACACAACGGAAAGCATGCCAATTCACAGTTACATTTGTAACCGTCTATAAATAATAGATAAAATCCTATTTGTTCTAGTTCTGTCCCATGAAGAATATAATGTAACTTGAAAGCTCCTCCATTAACAGGTATTGCTGTAATAAACATGTTTTCTTTTTATTTATTTAGCAAATTTTTATCCAACCATTCCTCCACTGAGCTCAAGGAAGTACAAACTGTTTTCCTTTCCCCCACTATTGCATCCTGACAACAACCTGGTGAGATAGACTGGGTTGAGTAATAGTGATCGGTACAAGATCATCATGACCTTCTTAGCAGAGATCCTAATAGAGATTGTCTTTCCGCTTGAGACCAAAAGCCTGATATTTTTCAACCTTGTCAGTCACCATGCAAATTACAGCTACCCGAAGACTACAGATTGTTAAAAACATGCCCTTTAAATGCAAAACATTTCAGAAACTGGGGAAGAATGACATCATTAACCAGATGATATCACATGAGCCAGCCTCAAATGTTTTCCCACTGGATAAATGGCTTAATTAAACATGCAGATTCAGGCACAGATGAGAGAAAAGTAAATCTGTTTTAGGACAGAACAGTCTTGTCTCCAGGGAGTGTATATCTACCTGGCAACATTATAAGATACTTTATCCTTCTCCTGAAAAAGGAAGATAGATTCAGGTGGGTAGCCGTGTTGGTCTGAAGCAGAAGAACGAAGTCTGAGTCCAGTGGCACCTTTAAGACCAACCAAGTTTTATTCACAGTGTGAATAAAACTTTGTTGATCTTAAAGAAGCCAGAACTCAAACTTTGTTCTCCCAAAAAGGAAGGAAGTCTTAGATTGCAATCGTATGCACCTTTACTTGGCAGAAAGTCCACTTGAAGTCAGTTGTACTTATTTACAAGTTAACATGATCGTGCTGTTTATTCATCTGGACTTGGATCCATTCCTATACAATCTGGGATTAACAAGCTAAAATTAAGAGAAGCATTGCTTCCCATATGGAATGGAGCCCCTTATATCAGGGGTATCAAACATGCAACTCGGGGGCCGGATCAAACCCCCGGAGGGCTTCCATCAGGCCCGCAGTGGAACGGGCCATCTCTTGCTTCCAGTTCTGCTGCTGCATCATAGCTTGCTTCACCACTCAGCCATTTCATGTTCTAACCTGGGTCCTAGACTCAGAACTCTGAGCATGAGATTGCTGTGGTGAATGTCAATAAATCAAAAGTAGGTTTGCAGCTTACAGAGCTAATGTTTTAAGCATGTTTCTATTTTAAGTAAAAAAAACCCTTTGTGTTTGTGTCCTTTATAAAGTTTATATCTTTGCTACCTGGCATTACATTTTATGATACATATGGCCTGGCCCATCAATGTCTCATTTATGTCAGATCTGGCCCTCATAACAAATGAGTTCGACATCTCTGCCTTATATCCTTTCAATGAAAAGGAAAAGATACTTGCTTAAAAAAAAGAAAGAGCAGGAAGTTCAGAGGTTCTAGCTGATTGTATCAATAGATTTTAATCACATTGTAATGCTAGAACAATATGTCAATCACCATTCTTTTTTTAAAAAGCCCTTTAGTGGGGGGATTGGTGGCCATTGAGGGCAGCAACAAGAAAAGTTTTGGGAAAAACCGTTTTGTGGGATGATCTGTTGGCACTGTGAAATTCTCTGCATTTGCAGCAACAAAGAGAACTACACAGAGACTTGTTGCCATATCAACTGTGCGACTGAACAATAACAACAAAAGGTATCATATAGCATAAAATCTTTTCACAGAAATTAAAATGAGGGGAATATAGATCAAGCTCATTTTCTATCATTCATACTCTGTAACATCCCGAATCCAGAGGCTCAGATTAATTTGCTTTCAAAAGTTTTGGTTTCCTCATTCACCTGCCCACGGACTCATGTGTTTCTGAAGCAATTATTTGAAAAGGGTAATGTTCACTAAAGGCCAAATATTACTCTTTCTACTTATAGACAGCAATATTACTTTCTGCTTATAGCCAGAAATTTTATGGAATGTGTTAAAACTAAACTGTCACTAAAATATTTATTATATAATGTACAAGGCAACGGATGATTGCTTATTTTCATTAGTAAAATTATGCCTTATCATTCCCCTGCCATTACCAGTTGCATCATGGTGGTGTGGCATGAAACTGTAATGTGGTGAAGGACTGGAAAGAGTTGAAATATGATTTGGAGCAGAATTGAAGATGGCTCATCAGTATCTCATCTGGACAGTACCTCACTATCTTACTTCCACATTATTCTGTGTGCTTAAGAATCATATGAACATAAGAACATAAGAGAAGCCAATGTTGAATCAGGCCAACGGCCCATCTAGTCCAACACTCTGTCACACAGCGGCCAAAATATACCAGGTGCCATCAGGAGGTCCAGCAGAGGGGCCAGGACACTAGAAGCCCTCCCACTGCTGCACCCCCTGGCACCAAGAATAGAGTGCATCGCCTGCCCCAGACTGAGAATTTCCATCTATACCCTGTGGCTAATAGCCACTGATGGACTTCTGCTCCATATGTTTATCTAATTCTCTCTTGAAACTGTCCATGCTTGTAGCTGTCACCACCTCCTGTGGCAGTGAATTCCATATGTTAATCACTCTTTGGGTGAAGAAGTATTTCCTTTTATCTGTTCTAACCCGACTGCTCAGCAATTTCATGGAGTGCCCACGAGTTCTTGTATTGTGAGAAAGGGAGAAAAGTACTTCTTTCTCAACCTGCTCAATCCCATTCATAATCTTATAAACCTCAATCATGTCACCCCTCAGCCGTCGTTTCTCCAAGCTAAAGAGCCCCAAGCGTTTTAACCTTTCTTCATAGGGAAGGTGTTCCAACCCTTTTATCATTCTAGTTGCCCTTCTCTGCACTTTTTCCAATGCTATAATATCCTTTTTGAGATGTGGTGACCAGAACTGTACACAGTATTCCAAATGAGGTCGCACCAATGATTTATACAGGGGCATGATGATACTGGCTGATTTGTTTTCAATTCCCTTCCTAATAACCCCCAGCATAGCGTTGGCCTTCTTTACTGCAGCTACACACTGTCTAGACATTTTCATTGAGTTATCCACTATGACTCCAAGATCTCTCTCTTGGTCTGTCTCTGCCAGTTCAGACCCCATCAATGTGTATTTATATTTAGGATTTTTGGCTCCAATGTGCATCACTTTGCACTTGTCCACATTGAACCCCATTTGCCACATTGACGCCCACTCACCCATCCTCAACAGATCCCTTTGGAGTGCCTCACACTCCTCCCTGGTTTTCACCACCCAGAACAACTTCGTGTCATCTGCAAATTTAGCCACTTCACTGCTTACTCCCAATTCCAAATCATTAATAAACAAGTTAAAAAGCATCAGACCGAGTACTGATCCCTGTGGTACCCCACTGCTTACCACCCTCCACTGAGAAAGTTTCCCATTTATACTCCCTCTGTTTCCTATTTATAAGCCAGTTTTTGATCCACAAGAGGACTTGTCCTTTTTTTAATAACCATATTAAAATGACACAGTATTATACACACTACCCTTGGCCCCCACCACCACTTGATAGGGCAGGGGGAATGGGTGAGCTGAACAGCAGCATAATGAGAAGTGATGTCACCTCATCACAAGATACTCCAGGATTCACCCAGAACAATATGGTTTTTACCACAGAGTGTTGGGTGAATCCTAGAGTGTGACAAGATGCAGTCATGTAACATCCAGTTATGCATCCAGAAGTGATGTTGCAGTGTCATTTGATGCTATTTATGTGGTTCCCCCCCATCCCCTGGAGGTTGCAGGTCCTCGGCTGACAACCCTACATAGCATATTGGAACCCATTTGTCCCACTTGCTCTACTAACAGATACCAATGTACCTATGTTGGTTTATATTGTGCACTGACACAAATTTGTATATCTTTAGCACAGGAGAACCACAATTTGTAAACTTCATGTTGCTTCCTTGCAGGTGTATGTGGAAGGAAATAACTGAATGGTGATACATCTTTGTCACTTGCTATTAGTCAGATATGTTGTTTACAGCTGTGCCAGTCCAAAAGTAAAATCCAAAAGGATAAGAACATAGTCCATGTAATACCTCTTCTTAAGACCAATCTAATGACACATTAGAGTATACAAACTTTCAAGTTCTCCAGAATTCTTTATCAGACCAGATATTATAAAAGAAAGGGGGGGAGAGACAGATTTTTCAGGTCATGATTTTAAGACTTTGTCATGCCAACATACGATGGATCTTATCAAGCAAAGATTAATCAAGTTTCAAATTGCTGCAATCTAGGGGCCATAAAAGCAAGAGGTAATAGATCAAACTCCATAGCAACAAGTCATCCTCAGTGCCTCTAATTTCCACATGTCTTATTGCATAGCAGATACTCAGCAAAACACTGGGAAAGTGATTGGCCAAATACTTGTGAAGGACATGGCTGTAAGTTACAAAGACATACCCAAGAATTCTCCTGCCATTTCTCTTTATGAAACGGTGACATAAAAAGTGTTTCCAAATTACCACGTTTTGAAGGAAGTGGCTCAGTAAGCTCTCTAACAAACTAAAATGGTTTTAAATTTTCTATATAAAAGATAGAAAATGGCTTTCAATTAAATTACAGCAGTGTTCTGAAGTGTCTACTTTAATGGTCTCAGCAGCAGTCCTACACTAAGTGAAGTCAAGGAGACTTCCCTGCAACCATGCATAACATTTCAGCTAAAGTACTCATTTTTTACTACATTGGAGTTACATATAAAGTGTGGTAGGTTGCAGCATAAGTAACATCACATGTGTTGGCAATTTATTGCTAAAATCATCTTTGATGAAAGACCATATAGGGAGGAAAGTTGATGTAACACAATGCAAATATCATGTCTGACTAAATTAAAAGGGACTGATGTCAAAGAATAAGGGACTGATGTCAAAGAATAATCTATAGGTTTTATACCCTGTCTAATTATCTCAGGTTTATGCACAGAACTATGAATGCTTCAAAAATTCCTTTCCACTGAATTTATCCCATCCCACCCCCAGATGTTTGGTGCTCTGGTTTACCTGCTTCTAGTCACGGAACAGCACATGTGATTATTTTGTTATCCATCATTCATTCAGTTTTGTTTTTAGATTTTATAGATTCCTGCTCAGATTGATATTCCGGCAGCCTTCCAATACTTTCACAGACAGTATTTGTTTTGTGCTACCAGATAAGTTATGCACACAAATGAAACTCAGTCCAATTATTTTTGAGCTTCCTGATCCATGTGCACAGCCACATTTTCGCAATGGAAGGCTTAAAAGTACACGTGCACTTAAATTACATTTAAAACTTATTTACCTTTCATGAAATTTCATGTACATCTTCTCATGAAGATAGTTTCAGGGGGTAGCCGTGTTGGTCTGCAGTAGAACAGTTAAGATTCGAGTCCAATAGCACCTAAGACACCAACACGAGTTTCAGGGTAGAAGCTTCCAAGAGTCAAAGTTCCCATCATCAGACATGAGCATAATTGGAGATCAAGACCTTTTATACTAGTCAGGGTATTGCAAATGGCAGGATCTAGGCACACTAAGGAAAATAAACAAAAAGACAGGTTCTAACTAAAGTATTTACAATCGAAGTTTGTATTTGCAATCCAAGTTGCATCTAATTTGGGTGCCCCGACACATCTGCAACTCTGTTATCCTTCATGGCAAAACACACGCTCCAAAGAGTTCTCAGTCAGGAGCCTCCACCTTGCAAGAATTCAAACCAAAAAGGAGCACCATACAAAGGAATAGCTCTCCTTTTCAGATCCCACCCTCGTGTGTACTCTGGGGTCTTCAGCCAATCTGGATGCTTGGGGCTTCAGCCTGCCAAACCTGCACCCTCCAATCAAGAGGTGTTGACACATCAAAGATGTTATCTCTCGCAGCTGGAAAGGATGCTCTGTATCTGGCAAAGAACATCCTTCCCCCTTCTTCTAGCCACAAAGATACCTGGACCATGTTCCATCACCACAACTGTCAGACATCTCCTCCCCCCACCTCTCATCTCATCACACCCCTTCCTATATTCTGACTAGATAGAACAACTCAAGGATCTCCATTTTTACCCACACCTGACGAAAGGAGGTTTGACTCTTGAAAGCTTATACCCTAAAACTCTTGTTGGTCTCTAAGGTGCTACTGCACTTGAATCTAACTGAGCTTCTCATGAGGATCTGTGTAAGATTTCATAGGATACAGAATAGAAGATTATCATGCAGTAGGCTGGTATCTTTAGAGTATGGCAGGTTTCTCTTGGTAGTACACAGAGGTCCTTTCCATGTTTGCCTGCCACTCCGGATTTTCTCAGCATTCAAGTTGAGGCAATTTAAGTCCATGGCAAAACAGTATCTATATAACCCAGGACAACAGCAGGCTGAAACTGCAGGGAGGTAGTATAATGCAGAATGGGGGGGGAAACCCGGAATAAAAAGAAGGTTGAATTCGGTTTTAGTGCAGAATAGGGAATAAATCCTGGATTAAAAAGAAGGTTGAATTCGATTTTAGTGTAGAATTGCTTGGAGGACACCACAGTGAACATCGATTAAAAGGAGAGTGCAGAAAGAGCCATTATTTGACAGAAAGTCAAGGTCAGCTTCTTTTCTGTTTCTACATCTCTTCATCTCTCAGATATGAAGTCCTCTCCATTCTATTTTCTACCAAGTTTCTACCATATCTATCTAGTTTTTTAAACAGCCTGTATTATAGAAATATCTTTTGTAGCCATTTTAATGCCCAAGGCTCTTTTAGTACAATTGCTGTCTTGCCTTTACATAATTCCTTGTCTGCAATACAAAAACTTGGGTTTCATTATTCCTCTCCCCCCACCACCCCGCCAACTCTTGTCTACCATGCTAAAGGCTGGATATGTCAATAGCTGTGTTCTGGATTTTGTACAGCTCTCTAATGCACTGCTTAAATATACCTGTAATTACCAGATTAGATGATTAGGCAATATAGATGGGTGTGGATGAACAAGGATAATTGTGGAGGCAGGAAAAAAAACGCTGTTGTGTGGCTGGAAAATTATCACCAGTTACCAGCAACTGGTAAAGAAGACTGCCTCCTTCCAGTTACAAAATCCTAGATAAAATCTTTAATGTAATGTTTGATTTCCACCCTTAGTGAAACAGTCTTGGAAAACTTCCAGAGGTCTAGGCATGTTAGTCTGTTGCAGCCAAAGCAACAAAGACTCTTTGTGGCATTTTAGAGACTAAAAAAAATTATTGCGGCTTAAGGTTTTGTGGGCTACAGCCCATGTCATCAGATACATGGAGTGCCACAAGATTTTTTGTTATTTAATCCTGAAAAATAATATTCTCATTTAAAATTCTATATTAATTTTTGGACAAGTATTCTTTCTTTATTCAGCTATTGCATTGACAATTATCTACTAGATTAAGGCTGCAATCCTAAAAGCACTTTCCTGGGAGTAAACTCCTTTGAGTAAAATGGGACTTACTTCTGAGCAGAATTGCTTTCTGTCCATATAGTCTTAAACAGAGTTATACCCTTCTAAGTTCTTTGAAGCCAGCTCCGTAGTTAAGTTTAGGATTGTGCCGATAGATGTATTTAATTTATTCCATCTGATGTTTTTGCTTTCTTCTTCACATCAAGATTTCCATTTGGGATAGATGAAACAAAAAGCGTTTGACCACATTTTGATTCTCATTCATCTTTTTCCTTTTGTATCACTTTGATATTTCTCTACAAATATTTTTTGTGTTTCAAAAACAAGGTCCATTTTTATCATCAAAGCACTTTAGCATTTGATAAATACTTAGGATTGCCTTTGAGGGTGTGAAGCACCCATAGTGATATGTGAATTCCTAAAGTGTCATGACATCATTTTCAAGTACAGATAGGAAATGACATCATGACATCATGCAGCATCACTTCCTGCTCCCACCCCTTACTCCTACTGGACTATAGAGGTAGGGCCTGGAGCCTATTGGCAGGTGCTTGCCTATTATCCTCATGTGCATGGTAACCAATAAGGTACTGGCATACACTGATTAATACAAGAAGTAGAAAGGAAGAATAGATAGGAAAAGTCATCCACTCATACCAGGTATTTAGAAGCATTTTGTTATACTGTATAAAAAAAGAATATAGGACTGGTGCTTGAAGAAACACTTAAGGAGAAAGTGAGAACAAGAGGAATATAAAGGGAAACAAAGAGAACAGGAAGTCCTGAGGAAAAGGAGTAAAGACATAAATATGGGGATAGGCCTCTGGTGCTTGTCCTGTCTTCTCTGTGCCCCAAACTTTCTTAAAGTTGACTCCTCTTGAGTAGTAATCAGGTATTGGAAGGAACAGGAAGAAGACTCCAGGCAGCTAGCTGTCAGACTCCTGCAGCAATCAGAACCAACAACTTGCTTCTTCAGAAGGAAAGTTTATTGATACAGTATTGGCAGGTTACCCCTACTTCAGGTTCTGTGTTAAGACTAAAGCAAAAAGTGTGGTGTGAACAGATATACATGATTCAAAGAGGTCACTGGGTGGCAGAGAGCCAATCAAGGTAAAAAGCAGGGCCCGCCAAGAAGTAACGGACCCGCATTCCCAAAGATGTTACAACCAGGAACCAAGATGAGGCACATAAAACATGCAGATAAAGAGGCATCACTGAGGCAGTGAGAGAATCAAAACTTAAGATATTCCAAGCAGCCCATTCCCCCATACACAAGCCTCTATGGAAGCGAGCTGACACTAGCAACAAAATAAAACAGAGCCAAACCTTCCACAACAGTTTACTTTCCCCTAAAGCTGCCAGCCAACCATTGGCAAATGGCAAGAAACTGGCAGAAGGCAGAGTTATGGGGGGTACTGTCAGAGTGTTGGCATGGTATCGCTTCCAGGGTGAATGTCATGGTGGTGCTCTGTGGGTGAATGTTGTCATATTTCTCCCTTCCCACCCTACCAAGTGGTAGTGGAGGGCTGGAGTTACTGCTGGGAAATCTCCCGTTATAGCCCTTCCCTCCACCAAATACCATCTGGGAATAAAATTCTCTTACATCCCTTCTAAAAAGCAAATAAGTGAAGGCATCCTCCCAATCTAGTAGGCCGTTCCAAAGGAATGAAAAAGCCCGTGACCTATCTGCCACCACACAATGTTAGCAGAGTATATCAATAATTAATGGACACGTTTTTTTCTTCATATGATACATTCAGATTAACTCCCTACACTTCATGAAACACAGCTTCTTAAATCCTTTTATATCGGAGCTAGAGTATACATTATTTAGCTGCTGAGAGATTAGAAGACTCTTTGTTCTTTAATAATAGGATGCTTGTTTTATAACGCTACTGTTGCCTTTGAGATGCACTTTGGTGTTTGCTTACATATGCAACCTTCCTGTGGTGTGAACTGACACTTGACACCTCCCCCCATGTTTTCTAAGCATTATATTCCTTTTGGGCTGTGTAGATACAATTTTCAGAACTTCAGTTAATGAACAACAGCTAACAAATTAGTAAAATAATCACATGCAACTAGGGCTACCAACTGGCCTGGAAAAAAATGTCTTGTCCCTTTACTAGAGGCTCAGTGGGTTTGTCTGGTAGAGCCAGTGTGGTGTAGAGGTTAAGAGTGTCAGGGTAGTATCTGGAAGATCTAGGTTTGAATCCCCATATACCATGGAAGCTCCCTGGGTGATTTTGGGCACATCACACACTATCTGAAAGGGTTATAAGAATAAAACTTCAGCAGCATTACTCCCCCAGAACCCCCCCACACACAACCTGAAAAGCCTAAAGCAGAATGATATAAGCTGCTTTGGCAGGGGACTTTGGGGAGGGGCTTTGTTGGAAGGGGTGGGGCTGTCCTGAACACGATGACATCCCACAGAAGTGATGTCATCAAGTTGAGGACTGGCACCTTCCCTTTCTCCCCTAAAGCATTTAGAGGGTCCTTTTAAATGCTTTTGGGAAGAAACAGGGGGCCGCGCATGCCTGCGCTCCAAGCTGCCACCCCTCTCCCTCCCTCCTGCAAGGCCACCCCTCCCCTCCCTCCTGCAAGATTTAAAGGGCCCTCCAGCTGATCAGTGAGTCACCTGAGGGTGGGTCTTCCCTCCACTGGCCAGCTGGCTGGAGGCAGGAAGGAACCACCAAAATTAGGGGCACCCCTGCTCAGACCGGGTGTCTGGCAATTCTAGAAAGAGATACAACTGAATGAATGAATGTATGAATGAATGAATGAATGAAATATACCTCTATGCCACAAAATGCTTCAGCTGCACAGTGGCACACATGAAGGCTGTGTTACTGGGATGGATATTTTTCTCCAGGCCAGTCAGCATCCCTAGATGCAGCTGTCACATGCATGGTGTGAACAAACTGCTAATTTTACCAACAATCCACTATATGAAAGTTGTATACTATAATACCTGTCTTAGCATTATTGAACACATCTTTGTGTTCAGCTGCCCTGCTTTTCAGGCATAGTTGGTGCCTTTAAGGTAGCCTTTGAGATACCTGGTGTGGGGTGTGGTTGTTCAAGCGTTGTGGGAGACCCAGGATTGAATCCCCACTCAGCCACAGATCCTTGCTGGGGGATCTTTGGCCAGTTAAACAGTTTTAACCTAACCTACCCCACAGGGTTGTTGTAAGGCTAAAATGGAGGAGACCGATGTAAGCAGCTTGGGCCTCCCTCCAATTAGAGAGAAAGTAGATGAACTAAATAAATAAATAATGAATATCCAAGTCAATCCATAGTCAGAAAAAGGAGACATGAATTACACAATGGAGGCAGCCACACAATGACTGCAAGATTAGTGTACACAAAGGAAGAGCATTTGAAATGCAGGAAGAAGATGAGCTGGTAAAATACTAAATATGTAAATTTCACTAAACCACCCTTCATGTTTGAGAAAAAGGGGATGTAATTGTATGGAGACAAGTCTTTTTTTTCCCCTTTAAAGAAAATAGGCCTTGATAATAACAGATAAGTTGCAAAGAATGCATAGTCCTGATTTGGCAGAGGCAACCCGCTATAGATCACTCTGAGATTTCTAAGTCTTAATGGATTGAAATGTTGATGACTAGCGGAGCTCTCATGCTATTGACGGTGGGAAGCTTTGCTTGATTTAGCTGTTTCTCTTCTTCTTGCTTCCCACAGATAGTATCCTCAATTCTCTTTCTTGCTTACTTTTAGTGCTTTCTGCTTTAGGCTTTTCAGGTTGTGTGTGTGTGGGGTTCTGGGGGAGTAATGTTGCTGAAGTTTTAATTTTTTATGATTTAAAAATTCTGTCTGATAATATTGTAAGCTGCCTTGAGTACCAAATTTGGCAGACAGCATTTTAAATAAATCAGTGACACTTTAAACTCTATACCCCTTACTGAATTGAGGAGGATGAATTGACATGATTGGCACCTCTTAGCCCACCACCAGGCTATAGCAGAACTGAGAAATAAATAAAAGCCTAAGGTATTCCTTTCATTTTGGAAAACTGCCTATTTATTAGTATATGTCAAGTATATATTCAAGTATACTACTTACATCAATATATGAAAAAGCAGGTTTGTGCTGAAACAAATGCTAGTTTAGTTCTAAAATACTGGGAACAGGAATTTCAGGAGGTCATTATCATATCCATTCGCTGTGATCTGAGAACAGATTATTTGCTTCAAATGGCAAATTATGTCTTCAGGACATATATTCTTCCCACATGCATTAGTCACAATAGATTTCTGGGAAGTTTCTATTGTTCAGTGTCATAACATTTTCTTGTACTACTTTTTACTTACCGACAGAAGATCCATGTGTACTTTAGCATATTATCTGAGGAGAAAGAATTGCAGTCCAAGGCCACTGAAAGCTTAAATTAGATATATATACATTTGTTGAGTCAGCAAAGGTTCATATCATGAGTCTAAAGTCACTGACAAATGGTTTCAGTGGAATATTCTTCTGTTTAATTCTGATTAAGAAGGGTTACAATCTCAGAGCAGCATGTAATGCTTATGCTGGAGGTTGTGTTTGTACCTCTTTATTTAGCCATGATTGATCTAACAATCTTTCCATCCTTCAATACTATACTGGAAATTCTCCAAAGGGTTGTTACCCAGGATGGGTTTTCTGGCAGACAAAAAATTCAAGTATTCTTAACATGTATATTACTATAAGATGTGTTGTTCTGGTATCAGCTATATCAGGAGCTGCCACATCTAGAGATGTTCATGTCTAAGAACCAGGCCATTCCAGAATCTCAGCAAAAACAGTATACTTGAGTTGTGGTGATGCTAAAATGTTGCCCTGAGATTCTTGAAGGTGAAATAGGATTTTTAAAATATGGCAAAGGACACTAGCTTTACACTAGCTGGTGTAAAGACGATGTTGCTAATTTGTAAGCCTTTTGAAATATCGATATGATATCAAGCTCTTGCTACCAACCAGGTGAAAATGGTTAAGATTTTGAAACAGTTAAGGTTAAAGCATTCTTCTTTGGACCCAGCCATAATTTTAGTATCAGCTGAACCTGATAATAAGTATTTAAATTAAGGACATCTTAAATAAAATAGACAAATTTATTCTCCAAATATTAGATCAGCATTACAGAGAAACATGGGGCATTGAACTTTGTAAGGAACTGCCCCCTGCTGGCTCTGCATGTGTTTGCTTATAAACTCCAAATTATTTTTCAGTGTTCTCTCCATTGAGCTGTCATGATAAACAGTGAAATACTGCAGGCATTGTTGCTGTGAAAGTACCACTTATTTCTACAAAATGAATAACAAGTGCTTGATAGTTCATTTCCTTAGGCTTCAGTCTAAAGTACACTTCCTTGGTTGCATTGAAGTAAATGTCATACATATAAGTGAATGTAGATACATAATAAGACTGATTACATTCTACATTTTAAGAAGCTGGTTTGTAGATCAGAGTATTGTTTTTCTTTTGAATCATTCGTCTGAGTTTTAAAGTGTTCCTTAGAATGTGCATCTAATGTCCATTGAACGTAAGTTACTCAGACACAGTAACAATTTCTTTTGTTTCATTTGGTTCCATGAAGCAGAACCAAAATGGTGTAACAAGTCTGCAATTTTAATAAAAAGGCAATTAAACAATAAATGTAAACTAAAGCAAATTTATTTACATCACTGGTGTCCTGGTTATGGTATATTGGCTACATTCCTAGGAGCACTCACCTCAGATTAATCTGTGTTGAACACAACTAAAGACTCACTGCCAAGTAAACATGACTTACATAGCATTGTTTTATAAATGAGTTAATATTAAAGTATTTTAGCATTAGTATTCAGGTAAGAGCACAAAGAAGGGGAGGGGGTTATGGACGGGGGAGGGGAGGGGGTTATGCTGAAAATCCTTTGTTTTTTTACTCACAGAACCAAGCTTGGTTGCCTACCAACAGCCACTGAGGGGACAGTCCCTCACAGGAGGCAAGAGAACTGTCTTCCTCAGGAGAGAGAGCTGTCTGCCGGGGGAGTGGGTGGGGAAGAGGAGCAGACCCAGCACCCGGCCAATGGCACGCAAGTACTCTTGAGTGGTGGCTGATGGGCCAATGGCTGAGGGAGGGCATTTTACAGCCAATGGGAGCACATGGAATCTTGCGAAACCAAAAGATAATTATTTATAAGGATATATATATATATATATATATACACACAGAGAGAGAGAGAGGGCAGATATTTTTACCATCCAGGGCAGATCTTTTTACCATCTTTTCCTTCTAGGGTAGGGCTGTCAAACATAAGGCCCAGGGATCAGAAACGGCCCATCCAGGGCTCTCATGTGGCCTGCAAGCAACTGGTGCAAGGGAGGGAGTACTGGGGGGAGTGGGCGGAGCCTCTCCATTGTGGCTTCAGCATGGCAGAACAACCTTGTCTGCAACAGTCAAGCATTGTAGGCATCTGTCTAGTGCTGCACTGCTGCCTCTCCAGTCCGCCTATTTGGGTTTTCCTCTGTGCTCCCCTCCATTTCCATGGGGCCTTGCAATGGGGATACACCAACTCGGAGTTTACCAGCTGCTGTTTTTTATACAGTTTCTATATGGCATTACATTTCATGGCACACATGGCCTGGCTCAACAAGGTGACATTTATGTCAGATGCAACCCTCATAACAAATGAGTTTGACACCTCTGTTCTAGGGGATGCACAAGCTACTCTACAGCTGATTTAGTATCTTATTTGTAGGTGAACATATCTTCATGTACATAATTCATTTTCATTTAAAAAACAGTTTGACATGTTTGCTGTAATAGTTGTAGTGAATTGCCCAGGTCCAGAGATTTGTTATAAGCATGGGGATTCTGATGCATACCGAGTTCACCCCTCACACAGGCTTCTGCTTTCATTTCCACAGAAGGCACGATTGTGCTCCTACGTCCCATTCACCTGGGATTCAGAAAAATGTTACGTCAGTGTTATTGATGATTCTACTGATTTATATTTACCTGTGTTATTCATGATCTTTTTGTTTGTTTGTTTAAATTTAGGTGGAGAACAGACCAAAATACTATGGAAGAGAGTATGTACTGTATTATTTGCAAAGATTATTTTATAAGCAATCAATAGAAATGTGTCATGGTGCAATTTAAAATTAATGCAGAATTTTTAATGAAGAAATCATTTGACACAAGATTTCATCTCCGTTATTTTGTGCATGGTTGTTAAGTTCTTTTTGAATGCTCAAAATCTCAACTTGCATGTGAATGAATTGTCTCCCCAGATGTTATCTAGAGCATGTATAAGTTTCTGTATCATTCTGCAATCAGGGTAAAACCATTAATTTCTTTTTACAAACCAATTTAGGGCTCTTTTTTATTAAAACAAAATTATAAAGCTGGCTGTGTCTGTCTGTGCCTCAACAACAGTCAGCAATTGAAGCATGCTATTCCCATGTGCTAGAACAGAAAGGAGAAGATGCTTGGGGCTTTTTTTTTTACAATACATTTACTGTGTTTCAGGCAAAAGAATTTTGCTTAGGTTTGAAAAGCTGCAAGGACTGGTTTACTAATTCAGTAGCTAGTAAAAATTTGAAACCTAATACAGTAGTTAAATTAAGATCATAGATGAATTACTCATTACAGTAAAATGTTAAGGTCCTATTACTTTGTCACATTACTGAGGTCAAGAACTCTCCGAATGTTGATCTCTTTTAGTGGCAGAAGGAGGATAAATGAGCCCATTTTTTTAAAAAAAAAATTAGTAGTCTCAAAGTCACTTTGCCACTCTTATCCAAGCACATGATAGTCAGGCTTTTATTTTTACTAGATGCAATCATATGTTACCTTTTCCAGGATTAATTTGTACCCTGATTCACCAGAGTTTTAAATATATATTATATTGCTGTCCACTAGCCAGCAAGTAACCACAACTATATGGACATACATGACAAGAGAGCCCAGGCATTCTGAGTTAGAGAGTCTAGACAAACTGAACTCTGTCACCTGTATTTTCAACCAATGATCTCTGATTCTTCTTTCTCATTTTCTTCCATAGGTCAGATCTTTATATTAGCTAAGAATAAGAGCTGCCAATGCAGTGTTTTAGGCTTCTTATATCTAGGGTACCATCATTGATTTTCCTGAGAGTGTAGCAGAGAAATGACATATAAATCAATTATGTGGTTAGAGAGGTAAAATGAAGGCAAACTGAGGGAAAAGACATTATAGATCCAAAACTTGTTACAAATTATGTGCTGAACATTGTTTGGTTTCTCAGTTGACTTTGTGCCCTGGTAGTCATTGGTCATGCTACAAGACAATTTGACAGGATTGTTTAGATTATCCTTTGGAGAAAGTGCCACTGCCAGTAGTAAGATCCCACTTAAAATGAATCCCAACTTCCTTGATCGTATCTGTTTTACCTTACTTGCAGGGGAGTCAATTCCTGATGAACTTTTGTTTGACATTTAAAAGTTTGGTTCCAAAATAGACATGTTTAAATTATTTGCAAAAATATGAGCACATATTTGTACATGCTCTGCTTTTAACATCCTCTCCTCTCCTAGTTCATTCTTTGCAGATAGCAATTCATATGCAGACTATGTGTAAGAAACTTACCTCAGTTCATTCAGAGATTTCCCATAGCAAATACCCTTTTAACTACTAACCCTGACTATCAACAGAGAACTTAAATTTAAAACAGCGGGGTTTCTTGGTGACATAATGGAATGAAAATAAAGGTCATGATCACATGCACAATTAGCCGTGCCATAGGCGCAAATGCTGGGAAGATTTAAAGGGCGTGATCAGACATGAACATCTGGGAAGCGCCCCGCACCCATCGGCAACCCGTTTTGCTCCGCTGCAGAAGCAGAGTAAAAAGACACCAGGCAAAGTCCAGTAGCAAACTGACCACAGGCCACAGATGGACTTTCCCTTGTCTGCTTGCTCCAGCACGCTCTCATGGCGTTGGGATGGTCTGATCAGGCCATCCCGACTCTGTGCCATTGTCCCCCCCTTTTCAGTATGCGCATCATTGCACACTCCATAGGGAGCCCTCAGTGCTGAGATGTGATTAATTGATTCCCTGTTTAAACGCATCAGAAACAAATGGCAAAAAACCCCACTGACTCACCCGCGGTTGTGTCTGATCATGCAGTGGCGGGCTGCCCCCGCAGCTTCAAAGGACTGTGTGATCACGCAACTGCGGATCAAATTTCTCCGGAGGGAATTGCCTCGCTCCCCCCCCCCCGGGTTTATCTCGCTTGTGTGACTGCCCCCAAAGTAACTCAAAAATACTATGTTCTTCACAAAATGTGAACTGTCAAAGCCAGAGTTCACCAAAATAGCATGTAGCATCACAGGATGCAGTCCCAGCTATCGTCTGATACACATTTCTGTGGAGAACTGTACTATGTTAACTGTGAGTCGTCCTCTGTCTGCAGCATCCTAGCAGTGATCGTAATGGTACATTTTTCAGCCACAGCTGTTTAATCTGTGTTGCAACTGTAGCTTCCCAATTCTGCGCTCACTGTAGTGTTTTCCATATAAATGCATCTGAAAGGAAGGTCTCAAAATGGCATAGAATCAAATGTGAGATATGGACTTCTGGATTAAGCCACCATACAGAGTTGGCCTGAAAGGAAAAGAGGTAGTTATAGAAGCAAAGAGACTGCCAGAGCACAGCCTACCAAGATGACCTCCAGCTCATTTCTGACTGACTTCAGGAGCAGCATTTGGGCAGATTATATCCACAATAGTTGTTATATACTCTGAAGTCCTAGAACCGTCTGTTTAGTTTGCACTCTGATTACCTTGTGCTCGATGCTTGAAGTGGGTTCTGCATTTGGGGACTTCTAGGATCTGTACCAAGAATATTTGGGTGATTTCTGTAGCATAAAAAGAGGCCTTACCCTCACATATCTAAATAAATGCTAAAAGCAAAAATAACTCTTATCTGCATCCCAGTTGGGTATCCCGCCATTCACTCTCATGGTATTTGCTGCAGTTTGCATCCATCCACTTGAATAATAGTTTGCCAGCTTGTGATATGTTAATTGTTTTGCTGTGATCTACATGCTTCCCTCGTAGTTAATTAGTCATGCATTCCTGTGGCCTTCCAACCTCTTTCTGCAATATTATTTAAATAGTTGACTTTCTTTTCTCTCAGGTTTCATGGGATCATTTCTCGTGAGCAAGCGGATGAATTACTTGGAGGTGTAGAAGGAGCATATATTCTCAGAGAAAGCCAGCGACAGCCTGGATGTTATACCTTAGCTCTCCGGTAAGCTTTTCAGGTTATGTTTTTAAACATTAAGAATTAGGAACCTCAAGGAGGATGCCTTTTGCTTAAAATAACTGCAAACAAATTAGTATTTGAAAAATACCTGTAGAGGGCAGAGCCCAGATGCCCCTACCCTCAGTTGCATGTGATGGGGGTTGGGTTTGAGGTTAGGGTTGCCAGCTCTAGGTTGTGAAATACCTGGAGATTTTTTTGGGTGGGGAACCTGGGGAGGGTGGGGTTTGGGGAGGTGAGGAACCTCAGCCGGGTATAATGCCATCGAGTCTACCTTCCAAAGCAGCTGTTTTCTCCAGGGGAACTAATCTTGATTGCCTGGAGATAAATTGTAATAGCAGGGGATCTCCAGGTAGCACCTATTTGGCAACCCTATTTGGAGTAGTTTTTCAGTAAGCCTTGATGAGATTTACTAGGGGTGGTGACATTCTCTTCCTTTGGTTTTCTGTCCATAAAACCATTGCCCTTACACTGTTTCGTTCCCTCATTCTGATTTTATTACATGACAGTACAACATAATTAGATTTCGCCATTTTGACCTCTCAAAGCCAGTTTTAGAGTGAAAGTAGAAAGCACAATTAGAAGTCTAACATGAATTGATTACAATGCCATGTAACCAATAAGAGTTAGCTACGTGATGACATCAGGAGCAAAATAGAGGACAGTGCTTCCTATTCTTACACTGGTGGCATGTGGTTTAAAAGGGCGTATAACAGACCCCTGTCACTCCCCAACTATCAGGCAGGTTTCCCCACAAAAAGTTTTGTTCCCTGCTGCGACTGAGCAGCCCCAAGTAGCATGTTAATGTTTGTGTTTTTGATGGTCTGTGTGTCCCACCCTGTCACACAGAATATAATTTGGCTTTTCGCCCAGCCTAGGAATTTGATGGGGAAAACAGGAGCCCTCTTGTTTTACCTTTTGAAATGGCACCTGAGACAGAATAACAGTCAAACAGAAATCTAAAGTTTATTTAACAGACAGGGAATGAATAGGTGTAGTCAGGGGCTGGAAAAGCTGAGGTTAAACTTGTTGGTATTTCAAGGTACACTTTTAACATGCAAAATAGTGATCTTGAAGCTTGTTTGCATATATTCTAGGCTCTTAACAGAGGGAGATGTTTCACTTAGTATTTTAGTTACAGCAAAGATGTTTCTTCAGAGAGTTTCCTATTTTCCTGGAGTGGGGCTCTTTCTTTGAGCACCCAGCTCGCTCCTTTCTTGAAACTACAGTGGCTGAGGACAGACTGGCAATTTGCAGCGGGAGCCAGTCATGGCAAAAAAGCCCCGGTAGAGCGGAGCACAGCCAATCATACTGCTGCTCCCTTATGCGCAACACGGGTTGCTCCCAGCTTTTCCACATAGCGTTCACACTGCCAGGAAACGGACAAACATGGCATAAAGGCAGTCTTCGGGGATTTGCTACCACTTTTATTGAGGTATCTATTAAACGCGGGAGCGAAGCAGAACAGCATGGGTTGCTTATGCATGGGGAACGCCAGTCAGATGTGCCTGTGTGAACACCCCCTTTAATCTGCTTTTAAAACGTCGCTGAAATGTGGCTATAGCGGGGCAAATTGCCAGTCTGAACTCAGCCAGTTTATTTCTGTCTCCTGAGTTGTCTAAATCTGTTCTCCTTTCACATCAGACTCAGGATCCTCCTCAGAGCCAAACCCCCAGAGAAACTGAGCAGGAATTAATCTTCTTCTCCACAGATGATATAACCATGTTCCTTTTGGCTCGAAAGGGAGTTTCAGCACACTATCCAGTTACTCTTGCCAAATCACCATCCCATTTCTGGTATCCGTGTAAAGCATACTTCTGTTTAGACTGGCTTTAGTCTCTGAATTCTGTTAAGGAATTTTTCCTCAGGACAGAAATGCTACAGTTAAGGCAAAGGAGCCTTTCTCCTTCACTCTAGAACCTATCTGACTTTTCCTGTCAGACTCACTGACTCCAAACTCTATCAGAAACCAACTGACTGCCTTCAGAATGGTTCCAACTGACAGAACCTCAGGAATTGAATGAATCGAACTGAACTGAACTCTGTTCAGCACTCGGCTGATTATATAGTTTTTCTCAGCTAGCGATGGCCAATCAGATATAAGGAGTAACCTGGCACTCAAGCTTTCCATTCCAGTGGAGTATTAACCATTCACCTCCCATATCTCTGTTTTTGCTGCACTAGGAACCCAGTTTTTAAGTGCAGTCTGTCACAGGGAGTGTAGGGACAATGCCAAGCAGCACTGGAGAACATAGTTGCAACCTCCTATGAACAAATGATGAAGAGGGACAAAAACATTAAGCAAGGGTTTTATATACAATATCAAGTTCCTTTTTCAAGTAAAAAAAATATCTATAGAGAACTTCCAACTGACCACATCAAAGCAGTCATAAATGAGAGCTACACGGCCTCATTTAACCAACCATTTTTAAAGTACCTTCACAAGACTTGTTTTTAATGAGTGCAGCCTCTACCACCCTATTCTGCCATCCTTCCTCCTCTGCCTTCATAGCTGATGATGAAAACAAACTTTCTTTATAATATGCATACAATGAACAGTTGTGTTTTGAAAGTTAAGACACTAATTCAACAACTCCATTGTGTTTCAATACAGATTTGGCAATCAGACCTTAAACTACAGGCTCTTTTATGATGGGAAGCACTTTGTAGGAGAGAAGAGGTTCGAATCGATCCATGACTTGGTAACTGATGGCTTGATAACTCTGTATATAGAAACAAAGGCCTCTGAGTACATTTCCAAAATGACAACAAACCCTATCTATGAACACATTGGATATGCCACTTTGCTCAGAGAAAAAGTATCCCGTAGGCTAAGTAAAGCAAAAACAGAATCAAGAAAAGCGAGTGTAACAACGTGTGAAGAAAATGCACCTGTTGAAAAGGTAAGAGGTCTAATTATATGCAAGGGAACAGTACATATTTTTATATTTATAGGGCTTTTTAAACCAAAAGTGCAAATTCAGTTATTGAAAAATACTTTATTTTCAGGTTGCATTCAGTGCTGCTGTTTGTAAGCTGGCACTGGAAATGCTGGCAGCAAGTTCAATCCACAATGGGTACCAGTGAAGTACCTGGATTTAAATGATGCTGTTCTATTGCAGCCACTGGAAACAGATTTCTCATGCCCTCCCTGCAAGAGCTTCCCATTCAGTTCTCTGAAAGAGATTTGATCTGTACATAGAAAGGAATATGCATCTAGGTATGATCCCAAGAAATGAATGGGCATCCTGCTTGCACAGGAGCCTCATGTAGCCAAATCTAAGCACATGGAGATCTTTAAATCCAGATCAGGATGTGGGATTCTTGCTTTCAATAGCCACCTGAAGCCTTGATCTCAGGTCCCTGATGGTAGAAGTAATGCTGATTTAGAGTTCACCAGCTCTCAAGTTTGTGAGCCTTTAATGCAAACTGAGAAATCTCCCTTTTATTATTTTGCCTCTGGTGAATGGGTCTGGACTTTTGAAGGCTTGGCTTTTCTGTCTCTCCATCTTGCTTTCTGCAGTTATAGTTGGCATAATAGCAACATAAATTGAGTGAACAAGAAGTAGTTGTCATAATGCAGTTGGCTGACACTCAGCTAAAATCAGCTGGAAATGCAAGACAAATTACACCATAAGTAACAGATAAGCACTCTTATAAGAGTTTATATGAGTGTTTTCTGGTACAATAGATTAAAAAACATGTCAAAACCACCTCCTGGAGTAAGTGCTTTTGAAGGTTATTTAATACATAATTCACAAAGTGCTTTGCATCACAATAAAATTACCATGATGACCCGTCGTTGAAAAGGATTCCCTCACCACCACCTGCTAGAAATTATGATTTGTAGATTTTGTTAATGATTCTGTTTCATGTCCCATTGCATGGATGTTTCTAGAGTTACTGATTTCTGGAAAGATGGCAAGCATTGTCTCAAGTTGGTCTGCTTTTGAAATTTCTAACTAGTACAAACTAAACAAGGGAAATCTAAGTGGAGTGAGGCAGATGAGAAACCTGTAGTTAATAAAATCACTGGGAGTGACATTTCTGGCCTATAGGATTAGTAAAAGAAAGTGAGTATGACTAATTGCCTATTAATGTTGTTTGAAAAACACACACCCCAGTTAAGGGAAGCAGGCTACAAGGCTGTGATTAATCACTCATGTATATCAACATAATTCAAAACTTTCAAGCTTGGGTGCCTGAACTCGGGCTATCTTGAAAAAGCTGTCACACCCTAAAAATCCATTCACTGTAATATTAAGTCCTGATCCATGGATTCTTGTGCATGCTACTTCACACAAGAATCATTCCAACTGACAGGCTGCATGGGTGTCACTGTGAATCTGTAGGGGCAGAACGGGAAAAGCGACGGCCTGGTTTCCCCTCCAGCCATCCAAAGAGGTCACTGAGTCTCAAGAAATGCATTGCACAAACTTGATCAGCGAGGCTCATTCTGTGCATATTAATAGATGCTAAATGTTGGGAGAGGGGTTACCATGCATAGTGTACACAATGTTTATGTTGGGTTCTGCTCCCACGCACAGGTTTGGATCCAGCCAGTTTTTCAGCTGGTGAAAGAGGTATGAGGCAACCTCGTGACCACCCAAAAACTCTGTGCTAAGGATCATGGGACTTACATGTACAGAAGTCATGTGGGATGAGGACCATAGTAGGGAAGGGAATTGAGTGAGATTGTGTGAAAGGCTGGCTGCTGGATGTGTACTTTTAAAATGGATAGAAGGCACATACAATAATATGGTATTAAACCTAATTCTAGCAGAAAGAATGACAAGTATATGTAAAAGGCATGAGTCCCTGAAGTACTGGATGGAGCAGAAGAATATGAGATATGGTAAAATTATGCAATACATGAAAGCAGGCCGGTCCATGTGCTGGCTGTCTCTATAGTCAGCCCCTCTCCTCAGCAGAACATTAAGATATATTATCCAGTATCTAGGAAGAGTTTATGCTTAACACACAACATGAAGTTGGCATAGTCTTTGTTTTGGCCAGCACCCCATAACGTGCCCATCAAGTAGCATGAGAAATAATTTATCCAGAGAAACATATGAGATTACTGCTATCAGTGTCATTTGCAGATTTTGCTGAAGAAAATCTGCTCAGATTTGCAATCCCATCTTTAACAACAGTTCATTTTGCTTTATGAGAAAGTTGGTTAGTGGTACTAGGCAAGTGAATTTTTAAAGAGATGCCTGGGGCTTCTGCTCACACCACTCTTAATTATGATCACTAATAAATTAGACTAGATTATTTAAAAAACACTTCTGCAAAATGATATTCATGTGTTAGTTTTCCTTGTTTGCAACAAAGGAAAAGAAGAAAATCAGCCAGAGGAAATCAGGTCTTGTTTTTATACCTCTAAAAATGTTTTTTGGTTCAACAAATATTCTAGAGAAATATGCTAAAGGAAATTGTGGATTGTGGTTAGTTGTCAAATATATTTTCTGATTAGGGTAGATTGCATGACATTTTAAGTTCAAACATAAACTCTGATATTTTGGCTACAGACCAAAACATTGTCCCTTGACAAAATTACAGATAAAGGTTACAATTCAACCAAAGTTAAACACTTCTGCATTCAAATTATTTCAAATAATATGAGAGCTAAGCATGTTCTTGGAGTCAAGGGATTTAACGGAAGACAGGATAACACAAAAAAATGTTTGCTATGGTTGTACATGCATTTAGTAAAGTTGGTGCATAATTTCATCTGGATGTTATGTAAAATAAAATAAAATGTCACTGACATTTTAAGAGTAAGCAAAATGAAGTTGGGATATAATTGGTGTGTTTCAGGAGTCTACTCAGACTGTTTGGAACTTTGAATCTTTTCAGAAAATGGAAATTTTCAGAAAATGGAAACCATTTTTGAGTGGAGGGTATGTAGTCATCATTTCCTGCACTAGGTTGACAACAGAAATTATTGGATAGTTCACTCATTCCAGAGACTTCTCCCCCATGGGTAGGTCAATCGAAGGCTGTCACAAAGGCACAAACTAGGAAGAGAATGCTCAGTCGGAATAGAATGACTTGGAACTGCCTGAGGTAGCTGTCTACTCACATAATATAGGTTCTTGGAAGTTATAATTAGGAGAGCTGTGCTAGATCAAATAAGAAAAATGCAATACATAGTCTGATTACCTGCTTGTCTCTAGATTTTTTTCCCATCCCCGTTCTTTATATAATTCAGGACTTTATCCACTCTTACATCTAAAAATAAAGTATGTGTAAAATCTCTTATTGCATCCTCCTAGCTAGTTTTGAGTATCTTATATAGTCCTGTTTAACATTGTGTGAATAATTTCAGCTTAAATTCAAGATGTTCTATCTTTAATTCAATGTAAGCTTTGTCTCCATTGGGAAGCAAGGGAGGGTATAAATGAAGCAAACTAAATAAATAAAGTTGATAAATGACATTTCACAAGTCTAGCATTTAGTAGTTGTAACACAGAATTTGATATATGGAGTTTCCAGGTGTATATTTGATGTAAATGTTTCCATACAGCAGATGAAAGCAAGTATGAAAATGAGAAATCAGCACCTAGGTGCTTTTGAGGAATCAAAAGGAACCTGAGCAAGCCTTCAGGGGTGCCTTACAGACCCATATGCTTCCTGTCACTTCCCTATGCTGCCCTTTCCCTGATTTAGTTTTGCTTTCCATGATTTCCATATTTTCCCTTTCATTCTCTCTGTTCTGCCAAGCCTAAAATGGAAATTATTTCAAATAATGCCTCGGTACAAGAGAACTGAACAACATAGGCCAAGGAAGAGAATAAGGCCTGATGTGACAGGATACTACAGTCTCCATAGAACTGAGCAGGAGAGCAGTCTAGCTGGCTTGGGAGCAGGTGAAAGATGGGCTCACTGGTGCCTACAGCCAGAACTCAAGAAGACTACTTTGTTCATTTGGCTTTATAAGACAATGAACATGTACAATATTTTTATTACAGTGAGGCCTCCCCAAAGCATGTTTACTGCATTAAGTCCAAAAATATCACTCTGAAAAAACTGTTATACAAGTTTGAAGCAAACTTTGATATGTCCATTATTCATGTCATTTGAGTTGTGTGACCATGCTTCCACTGTAGATTAAGGCTTCTCTCGTAAATTTTACTTTTATTATATTATTATATTAAATCCAGGGTTGCCAGTCTCCAGGTAGGGCCTAAAGATCTCCTGGAATTACAACTGATCTCCAGACTACAGAGCCAGTTTGGTGTAGTGGTTATAAATGGCAGACTCTAATCTAGAGAACTGGGTTTGATTCTCCACTCTTCCACATGCAGCCAGCTGGGTAATCTTGGGTCAGCCACAGTTCTCTCAGAAATGTTCTCTCAAGAGCAGTTCTCCCAGAGCTCTCTCAGCCCTACCTACCTCACAGGGTGTTGTGGGAAGAGCAAGGGAAGGAGATTGTAAGTCACTCTAAGTGAAGGGCGGAGTATAAATCCAACTCTTCTTCTTCCTCCTCCTCCTCTTCCCCCCGCCTGGAGACATGGCTGCTTTGGAGGGTGGACTCTATGACATTATACCTTGCTGTGATCCCTTGCCTCCCCGAATCTTACCCTACCCAGGGTTCACCCTCAAATTGCCAGGAATTTCCCAATCCAGAGTTGGCAATCCTAATTACATCTGTCTTCACCCAGACTTCTACTTATTTCCTGCAATAAAATAAGACAACAAATTGCTATTTGTTATTATTGGCATACGACAAACATAAAAAGTGTTTGTTGCTTTCAGCTAATTCTCTGTGTTATGGGTTCTCTGCAAGATTTCAAGAAACTAAATACCCCCCTTTCCATACAATTTTTGCAAAAACTGGCACTGCTCATCATTATCATAATCAAAAGCCTGATGCAATTCATAGAATACTAGTGGGTTCAAGAACATCTTCATTAAGCCTCAATGAGAAGTCTGCACATGCTGGCAAATGCCCCCTTTCTTGTGTTTCTGACATAGGGTGGTGAGTGCAAGCACAAAATGGCTGCCAGGAGGCAGAGCCATACAGAAAATGTCCGATACTGAGGTCATACATAACTCTGAGAGTAACTCTTCAGCATTTCAAGCACAAGCTCTGTTTATCAGAATGCCTTTTAAACTGACCTTATTGTTTAAAAATGTTTTCTTGCATTCACCTAGCTTTTGTTCAGTCATGCTATGAATATCCTTGTGCTTTGATGGCAGTTGCTGCTGAAGCTACTTTAGAAAAATTTGCCAATCAGATTTCCAGTGGGAAATCAGAAGCCCTATTGGGTAAAAGCCCGCCCCCAGTCCCACTCACTTTCTAAAAAACACTTTGCAGTTACCAGGGAAGGTGTCAGTGGATACCAGGGCACCCACGGTCATCACATTGGAGACCTCTGGTCTATAAGCAAATATCCATCTGTAGCTGTCTCACATAGTTCTCTAATGCCTAGACTGCATTCAGATGTCATTTGTAACTGCCATTAAACTGGGGTATGCAGAGCTCTGGCTTGTTGCCAGGCTCATGTGAGCATCTCCCTTTCCTCCCTGCCTTCTCATGCTGAGATTCCCAGTCAGAAACTAATTGCAGTTACCTGTGATATAAATGATGTAGGTGTACCTGAGTTAACTGGAGTTAATGTTCCCTCCTCAAATTCTACACCAAAACTTATCAAAGGGTTGGATTGAAATGGTTTTCCTATTCATTTTAATGTATTTGCCCTTTTGTGCTGTTTTCTGAGGATGCCGTGGTCTGACAGGCCAGTCCAGATTGCAGTCCCTCGATTAATGAATGAGGTATCTGTTCTGTTTCCCTGGAATGTGATTTGAAAATCAAATATTTGAGACATAAGGAAAATTACAACCAAGGAAAAACCAAAATCACAACTATTAGATGATAACTGAAAATTATGGCTTATCTATACAGCTTCTCTATTTGTCCTTCTCCCATCCTTGATTCAACGTTCACTGTTAAAAGTGGATACCATGTGCCATAGAGAAACATCATTATTTGTTTGTCACAGTGGTCTCTCTTTTTCATTCCATTTCGGAGCTACAGGCAGCTTTCAGAAGGTTTCCTATCCATAGACTGATGACTAAACCTAGGCCACCTTCATTCTCTCAAGAGTGGTTCATCATGTGTCATCCCACCATGCTCTGGAAGATTATATCCACCAATGCACACACTGCAACACTTTGGGTAGTGAAGGGCAGGGTATAAATCCAGTTTCTTCTTCTTCTTCAAGGTGCGGATCAGCTTAGAACCTAGAATGCTCAATGGAGCAAGTGCCCCATTTAAATAACAGGCATTATATAATTCGTTAACAGCAATAAATCAACAGTAATAGTTCTAAATCAATTCTAAGTCGACAGTTAAGGTTGCATTGTTAAGTCATTAACACTTTCCCCCCCTTTTTGCTTTCTTTTAATGGGTTATTGGGGCAATACTGTTAAGGTACTACATAGCATGTGGCTGAATCTTTTAAAAGCTGGACCCATAATTACTTGACTTGTGTTCAGTCATGAGACAGGTCCAGCTTGAACCGGTAAAGTAGAGAGCAACCCAAGGACAGCTATCTGCAGGGAACTGGAATATCTGAAGAGTAATGATGGAATGAAGCAAGAGAAAATCATTTCAGATAATTTTGTATGCCTTTTCTAAACAAGTTGGTGTTCTGTGGCTGGCTTTTTAAAGGATTATTTATTTCAATGAATGTGTTTTACTTCATTTTAATTGTTATATTATTCATGCTGAGCACCTAAAGGTTGCTGGCAATGTGTTACTAAAAACTAACTCTTTAGTGGAGAGACAGGGTAAGGAAAAAGATCTTGCCCAATATATAAAGTAGGCAGGAAAGATCATGGGGATAATCTAACCTAAGCCCCATTGCTTTAACTGGAAGAGGGGTTGACCTCTCAGCCTATTTCATAGGTTTGTTGTTATAATGCAGTGGAGTGAGAGGATGTGGCCCTGTGACTGTTGCTTGCAGTTTTAAAAACAGGCAATCCATTTATGGATCTGTAATTCACATATCTAGTTAAACCTTCCGTGTGGCCATGCAAGGTCTCACTGTTGCGGGTGCTCCATACCTTGCTCCCCATGGTATTGACTGATGCATAACATGTGGTCTTTCTTATTTAATATGCTGTTTTGCTCCCAGAGGGTTTTAGGAAAGTGATGTTTATTTTCAATTCATAACCTTTAGGATGAAAAAAAAGGGCAGAAGGACTCAATCACAGCCTAGTGATCTTTTGGTGTTAGTGCTTAGTTAGAACGCTAGGTGGCAGTTTTATATAAGAGTTTTCACGGGTTTTGCTTTCACCTAGTTTCAAAAGATGCAGTGGCCCCATGCATTTTATGTTAGCACTGAACAAAAAACAGAGGACTTTATGTTTTACTGTAGGTTCATATTATTCAATATCTATTCTTATTGAGGAAGAGGAATAATTTGATCAGTTATAGTTGGCATACACATACATTGTTTCTACCTGTTTAGTCTCAAATCAGGTTACTAGATTGTGCTCACATATTTATATTTATTTATGTTTTAGTATGATGTAAGATGTGGAAGATAACCACCAAAATTTTGGGAAAGCTCTGGTCCAGCAGTATAAGTGTTAGATAAAAGACATTAATGGGAGTTATCAAAGCGTGTGTATTTTCTTTCATTTGCTATAATCACTACTACCAGACATTTCTTTTGTGCAATGATCTGTATTTTAAAATTCCCGTGTTATTATTGTCTAGAGCCAGCAGCACCAGCCTCCACAAGAGCCTTGGCAGCCGGCAACAGCAAAGCAGGCTGGCCAGGAGCTGCAGGAAACACCCCGGCAGCCTGTGAAGGAGGAGAATCCTTCAGGCAGCCCCAGGAGGAAGTAGAGGCCCCAGGAGCCAGGCCCCAGGGGAGATGTGGGAGGAAGTCAGTCATGGGAGGGGGGAGGGGCATGAGCCCATGTGGGTTATGTACATGGCCCTTTGAGGCAAACAGGAGGGAAGACAGGGCAGAAGACACAGAGACCCTGGAGGAGAAGCCATTGCCACTGGACCCTGTCCTTCCTGCAAGCCCAGACTCAGACCTGTTGGGATTGGCTGAACCCAGGGCCAGCCCACCTCCAGGCCACGTTTTGAAAAGCTATCTAAGGGTGGGCCAGGGTGGAAGAGCCAGACCTCCTCTGCAGTGTTCCCTCTAAGCTGAGTTAGTGTGAACTAGCTCACAGTGTTTTAGGCTCTGGCTCACACATTTTTGTCTTAGTTCAGGAAGGATGGCTACAGAGCAAACTAATTTATGCAGTTAACCAAATCGCTCGCTCACAGCTTTAATGCCAGTAAGCTCACAAAGTAGAATTTTTGCTCACAAGACTCCACAGCTTAGAGGGAGCTGTGGACAGGGGAAGCTTCTGAGGGCCATCCTAAACCAACACTAGAAAAGACACTGGAGGGCAAGCCAGTCCTGAGGTCTGATCCACTGATGGGGGAGCCTGAGAAATATATATATATACTTGTAACTATGTAGCAAGAATATAAGTAAAAAAAACCTTAGTTGCCCTGTTTACCAACTCTATGAAAGAAACAAAAATCCCAGTTTTGGGATTGGCTGGAATTTTCACACAGTATATTCTAGTATAGCCATTAAATAAAACTTTCTGTAGGTTGCTGTGGTGCTATATGAGCACCTTAAGTTTCCTATGACATATATGTTTGGTGTAGTGGCTAAGTGTGTGGACTCTAATCTGTGAGAACCGGGTTTGATTCCCCACTGCTCCACTTGCAGCTGCTGGATGACCTTGGGCAAGTCATAGTTCTGTCAGAGCTGTTCTCTTAAGGACAGTTCAGGAAAGAGCTCTCTCAGCCCCACCTACCTCACAGGGTGTCTATTGCGGGAAGGGGAAGGACTTTGTAAACTGCTTGGAGACTCTGAGTGAAGGGCGGGGTATAAATCCAATCTCCTCCTCCTCCTCGCCCTTCCTCCAGTAAGCTCAGAAGAATATACATGGTTCTCCCCTCTGCCATTCTATTCTCACAACAAACCTGAAAGGTAGATTAGACTTAATTCCAAGGCACATGTGGACCTACATGCATGCCATCAGTACAATGGTGGCCCAAATGGAGCAAATAATGCCCACTGGGGCCATTTATGGTGAGGCAACAACACAGGAAGACCCTCTCTCTGTGTCCCATGTTTCTGATGCAGATTGAACCCACAAACCCACAAGTTCCTAGAAATGATCTTGCAAGACATGTTTGCTTGTATGGACCCAGGAAAAAACATAGCGTGTAGCTAAGTAACTGGCCAGTGGTCATACACCAAGCTTCATGACCAAGGGAAAATCTGAAGCTGGGTCTTCCCATTCCTAGCACAACACACAACCAGAGTTCCCTCTAAGCTGAGTTAGTGTGAGCTAGCTCACAGTTTTTTAGCCTCCGGCTCACACATTTTGGTCTTAGCTCTGGAAGAATGAATCCAGAGCAAACTAATTTATGCAGTAGCCAAATTGCTCACTCACAACTTTAATGCCAGTAGCTCACAAAGTAGAATCTTTGCTCACAAGATTCCACAGCTTAGAGGGAACACTGCACACAACCACTATGTCTAATTCACCCCCCTAGAGTTTTGTGGCAAGGCAGTTCTCAACTTATGTCTGTCAGCATTCCTCTCAGATAAGTGTGCCTATGGATACAGCTTTAGGATCACTTCCAGTCCACAAGATTTCTTTGTGTGCTTTAATATATTTGTTACAGTCCTCAATGTAATATTCCCAGAGCACTTTACAAGTTAAAGAACAATTTCAGTAACAAGTTCAATTCACAGCAAAATTAAAAACAGCTGAGTGAAAAAGCAGTTAAAAAAAACAGAGCTACTCTAAAATGATCAGTCAAGGTTCAGAGCAGTTTAAAAGACTCAAATAGCCACATAATAACGACATTAATATAATAAAAACAAAATTGGCAAACCCAGTTTAAAATGTTATCAGAAAGCAGAATACAATACCTGAAACTGGGGAGCATAAAACTATCTTAACCCAGCACCTAAAGGTCAGCAGATCTGGCACCAACCAAACCTTTCAGGGGAGGAAGCACCAAAGTTTTGGTGCCAGAACTGAAAGAGCATTCTCACCAACCCTTATTATTCACCTAACATCTGAGTTATGGCATGCAGAAGGGCCTCAGGGATCCCACTGGGCTCTTTGAATCTTGAATAATTTCGTTGTGTGGAAACGTGGTGTCCATGGCACTTGCCGATAAATGTAGGCCATCTGCTGAGCTGAGGCGGGATCCCTGGAAGGCTAAGAGGCATGGAGTTTCTTCTGTGAGCTGGTTTGGTAGAGAGCCCAATTGGACAGCATACTTAAATGTACCTGGAAATCATTTCAGAAGCCATTCTGGGTGTGCTGAATGTTACATCAGAACAGGCCCTTATGTTGGCAGTGCTCACAGTCACTAACCCAACCATGAGTGGCAGCCAGTCTTTAAATATACAAGCAGGAACTTGTCGGCAAGTCTCCCACCCCCAAGTACACCACTGTGCTGCCTCGTCTGCTTCAGCTTCTGCCGCCAAGATTGCCAGGTCTCCTGCTATGGTGGGAGGCCTCCTGCTGGCAACCTGCTCTTCTCACTGCCACTCCTTTGGGCAGTGGAAGGGGGGAAAAACATGGTATGCAATGTAACATTACTTATGGGTTTACGATAGGGTTTCTAGTGATTCCTAGAGTTACATGATATTTTCAGTTTCCCCTGTAAGTGATGTCATGTCATGTTCCACCTGCAATGTGCCCCCTATTTCCTTGCCCCCCTCTCTCACTGGGTGCCAACCTTGGGCGTGTAACCCTAGTTGCTGTCTCTGTCAGCCTCAGAAAGTAGCTGTCAGCCTTGCGATCCCCTCTGCCAAGGGTGTCTGTTGCCAGGTTTTTCCCTCAGCTGCCCAGTCCCAGGTTGCTGAATCCGGTCTGTATTTGCTCTCTCTAGAATCCATTGGCAGAGTTTAAATATGCAAAGGAAGTGAAGTACTGACTGTTTAGAGAAATCTAATCTAATCTTTATTTGTTAGGGCACCAAGCCAGCAAATCAGTAACATCATAAAAAACTGATATACACAATCTGTTAAAATACAAATATATAAATATAAAAACCATGGTCTAAAAGATTTGAGGGGTTAAATAATCTTTTTGTTGTGGATACAGTAACAAGCTGCACAGAATTTAGCTACAAGTTTGGTAAGGGTCTGATTATCATCTGATAGTAAGTAATTGACTTAGAGTCCATCAGGCCAGGCATTTCCTTTACCAAAGGTAAGATATATTTGGCTTGAACCAACTTGTACCATGGACACCTGAGAAGCATATATGTTCAATAGTTTCAGCTTCTCCCAGATCACATTCTCCCAGATGCTCAGATAGGATGAAGCATATATGTTCAATAGTTTCAGCTTCTCCCAGATCACATTCTCCCAGATGCTCAGATAGGATGAAGCATATATGTTCAATAGTTTCAGCTTCTCCCAGATCACATTGACAAAGCCTCTGGTCAAAAAGTATGTTCTTGTATCTCCTCACAAGGACAGCTAAGGGAAGGGCTGACCATCTAGCTAAGGTGAAAGCTTTTCTCATCTTGTGATCATCTAGGTTGGAAAGGTAATTAGGAGGGAGAAGTCGGTACCTGATTTGCTCAGACACTATATAAGCTGAGCATCTAGATAGAACAAACTGTCTCTCTGTGTCCATTATTCTCTGTTTCAGCACCATCTTTGCCTGTTCCCTACCAAAGGCCAGAACTGCTTGGGGAGAAAGTCCCAGAATAATTAATTTCTTATGGACTGCTCTCAGCCATTTAGATTGAAAGTTATCTAGTAATATCAGGTGCATTAAACTCTGTGGATAAATGTTGATGTTAAGCCAATATCTAAGTGAGGCCAGGGTAAGTCTAGCTTCTACAGTTATCAAGCCAGTTTGGGACCTCTAGGGCAGCCCTTAAGAATTTAGCCTGGGTCTATTCAAGAGAAAGAAAGCAATGAAGATGGAGTGCCCAAAAAAGTACTATAAAGCATTTGAGGAATTACTTTAGCCTGAAATAACTTTTGTACTGCTGGTATAAAATGGGCCCACTTTGTACATAAAAATTTAAGTATTGCATTTGCAGATCTTTCTCCTTGTGCTGCTACAAATTTATTATGGGCATTGGAGGACCATTCCCAGATATTTGTAGCTAAAACTGTTTAGAGAAAAATAAGTAGGTTTATTAAAGAAGAACAAACTTTGATAGAACATAGAAGAGAGAGATAGAACCTTTACTGTCTAACTTAACTGCTGAAGGAGGAACAACACCACCAGAAGCTCTGTGGGAGCAGGAAGTCTCCAGAAGAGCCAATCAGGAGACAGGAAGGACAAAATTTGAAAAAGTGGGAGGTCCCTAATCTAGGTGTGCTCACTAGCAGTCCTTCAGCTGTCCCCCGTAGGGTGACCTTCTGATCTTATTCAAAAAGCTGCACTATAGACCTTGTATATTCTAAATCATATTCTAAATCCATCAGTCTTCCAGTTACATTTCCTGCTCAGATAGGTTGATAATTATGGAGTTCGTGAGCTGATTCTGTGCTCTTTCTTTCTCATTTTGCCAGAGTCAACAGAATAATGGAGCAGCAGGTACAAAGCAGTCATGACCCTGCATGAGTCATGAAGCTGGTATTTTTATACCAGGTCTCCCAGTGATTCACTTCACCTTATAAGACAAGCACATAGACTGTATGTTACACTCTCGTGTCTGCTTAAAAGCAGGGGAATGCATCTTTGCTTCTAGTGGTTTTAAAAAATCTCACTTGCATCTTCACACAAGGCCCAGTTAGTCTGGGAAAAGTATTGCATAGGCTTTGTTTCTGATGATAGTTATTTATAGAGCATTTTTTAATTTGTACCTTTTTTGCAAACTTTATTCAATCTGCCAGCCCTATGAGGTGAAGCATTGTTCTCATTCTACTAACTGGGAACTGAAGCTGAGAGCTGTGATTAGCTCCTTCAGTGGACTTAGAAGGGTATAATTCTGTTTAGGATTTCACTGTAAATTAACTGTCAGGTAAGCTACTTCAAGTCTGTGATTCTATAGCTTTAAAAAATATATTCTTTGTGGTCAGGTTCTATCCTGATGGCTTGTACTGATGGCGTGTAGTAATCAGGTAACAGTTGCCATTCCTGTGAATAGCCATGTTGGCCTGAAGCAGGAGAACGAAATTTGAGTCCCGTGGCACCTTTAAGACCAACAAAGTTTAATTCTGGGTATAAGCTTTCACGTCCATATACACTTCTTCTGATACCAAGAAGAAGTGTGCCTACACACAAAAGCTTATACCTTGAATAAAACTTTGTTGGTCTTAAAGGTGATACTGGACTCAAACTTTGGCTGTGGTCATACGCACAATTAGACCCAACATACATGTGAATGCCGGGCGGATTTAAAGGGCACGATCAGACAACAACATCTGGGAAGCATCCTGCAGCCACTGGCAACCCGTTCTGCTCCACCGCAGAAGCGGAGTTAAAAGACACCAGGGAAAATCTGGTAGTAAACTGGTCGCGATGGGCCATGGATGGACTTTCCCGTGTCTGATCGCTCCAGCGCACTCTCATGCCGTCGGGATGGTCTGATCAGGCCATCCTGACTCCGTGCCATTGTTTTTCTTCCCCTTTCGCAGTATGCACATCATTGCAAACTCCATAAGGAACTCTCAGTGTGGAGGTGCGATCCACCAATTCCTCATTTAAGCACATGGGGGGGAAACAGCACACGCACAAAAAGATTCACCCTCATTTGCGTCTGATCACACACTGATGGACTGCACCCACAGCATCAAAGGGAGGTGTGAACATGCAACTGTGGGTCAAATTCTTCCTAATGAAATAGCCTTGCTTCCCCCTCATTTTATCTGGTGCATGTGACTGCACTCTTTGTTCAGTTGCCATTCCTGTCACTTTAAGTACCATATAACATAATGCATTGTTTATCTGAACTACTTTGGTTCTGGCAGAGTGCTATTTGTATAGAAATGTTGTCAGCAGATAAAGCGAACTGTTTTTGACAAAGTTTTATAGAGCTAAGCTGGTGAAATATTTCTATCGTACCTTTCCTTGTGGCTCAGGGTGGCTGTTGGCTCACCTTACAAGCAACTACGAAAATGCCCTGATTTACAGCAGTGCTTTAGGGAAACTGATAGAAACCTATTATAGAGATATCCACATTGTCCACATGGTAGGTTGAAAAGAATAATAAATTATCACTGTTTACCCTTGTTCTGTATAGCTTCTGTAACCATCATTTCTGAATATTAAGATAGTGTAGGGTGATTAAGACAGTGAGATATAGGTGAAATAACAATATGATGTGCTTCAATTGCCCAGTACATTTGTGAGTTTGCTGTACTTAAAATGACTAAATTTTCCAGTGAACTGGGGGGGGGGCAGTTGAATGCTTCCAAAAATGTAAGAGACTTTGTGCAGGTATCACTTTGTTGTGAAATACAAGAGTTGTTCATGGCTAATATTGACGATCAGGTTGTCCTTTGGAGAAAAATGCTCTTGATTCACATAGTAACCTCTCCATAAACTCCTATGCAGATGATGTGCAAGGCTCTTGCAGGGCAACACACAAGGTGGGAGCCAAACAATCTATTTATTTATTCACTAGGTGCAAAGCCCGTTGCCTGGCTCAATGCAACGGGCCCTAGCTGGTGGGGGGAGGCCCCCCATCCTCCCGTGGTGGGGGGGGAAGGCAGCATCCACGGCACGCCTCTCCAGCGCTGGAGAGGCATTAGATGGAGGCCTTGTGGGGGTCGTGGGCTGCAGTAGCGGCCATCGGCTGGCATGTATCTGAAGCTTCCGGAGGCCTACCAGTGTGTGGGAGCCGCGGCTTTGGAGGGAGATCGCTGCGCGTGTGGCCGCGGAGGAAGCGGGTGTCACCTCTTTCCATGGGCGGCCGGAGGCGGGCTGTCCCATTGTCCTGGAGGGCGATTGGGGCCGGACACCGGAGGAAGCGGGGGCCGCTCCTCTGCAGGCGTGGCTGCAGGAGGGCAGGCCCACTGGGCTTGCGGGCGAGCCCCGGGGCGCGGCGTAGGAAGCAGCCGCCGCTTATCCTCTGGAGCGGCTGGAGCCGTGCGGGCCCGCTGGCCTGAAGCGCGAGTCAGGGCGTGCGGTGGCGTACAGCCAGGAGGATGGGCAGGGCAGGCAAAAGAGAGCCGGGTCCCGAGGTGGGCTCCGCCAGAACAGCCATCCCTCCTGGCGTCTGCCTTGAGACTGGGGGCGTCAGGCTGCGCGCTGCCTGCGTGGGCGGGCCTGCGCCCACGCAGGCAGCCAAGGCAGCCAATGGCAAGGGACTGCCTCTCTGACCGGCAGGTCCCTCGGCCAACTGATTATGGTGCGCATTTTCGCCATATAAGGGCAGACGAAAACTCAAATATATATAAGGAAAGATTTCCTTTTTTAAAAGACTTTTAGACTGATCAGGGCAGTTTACAACAGGATGAGAACAATAGATAATTAGATTAAGTTACCATAATAAAACTATGCAAAACTTCAGATGTCGATTGCTATCTGCTTTCAGTTCATAAAAAGCTTTTGTTGTTGTTGTTGTTGTTCAGTCACACTGTCGAGTCCAACTCTTCACGACCCATGGACCACATAATGCCAGTATACACAGGTTATTGGTCCTATAATTAAGCCTGTTGCCATTTAATATTCTTATTCTCCACTGTTATTAATAAATTAAGGCAATTTGGCCAACATGTGGAATGGCCTGCCTGAGGAAATTGGGAAGGCTCACAGACTTCTGTCATTCTGCAAACTACGTAAAACAGAATTGCTCAGGAGGGCATTTTTATAAAGGCAATAAGGCTACATTATAACAGAAAAGCTTTGCACGCTACTAAATAGGCATAAGACAGCCGGTAGAGTGGAACAGTTAAAAGTGTTTGGTGAGGTCCCCTGTTCTAATCTAGCCTTGTCATTAATTCACTCTTTAGACAGTCCCATCTACAGCAATACAATAATATCGGTCTACTGAACAATGTTATTTATTTTATTTTATTTATTTATAGTTTCGATTTCTATACCGCTCAGACCCCCCCAAGGGGTCTCAGAGCGGTTTACACAATTTGATCATTGCCTAACTAGGGCCACAGTCTTATAGGGAAGGGACATCCTACCAGCACCCAGGGCTGTTATCATAAGTATGAGACAATATGTATGTAGCCCTCTCCTTCCAATGTCTGTTTTATGCTTCCATGGTCTAGATGTCCGTAAAGAGAGCTGGGAGGTCTTAGAACTTCTATGTGGGAGCCATCTTTCTTTGATTTCATATTAATTTTGTTTACTCCATGTCCTAAAGAAATATGTGTTCTTTCCGTTGTGGTGATATAATACATAAGAGATGTACTTCCTCTTGTATCTCTGAAACAGCTTTACAGCTATTGTTTTAATGTATGGGTTCCAGAAGAGATCCCATTAGAAAGAAAAAGTCAGTATTCCCCCCACTAATCCAGTGTTTTGTTTCGATGGAACCCATTTTACGTTGTATAATGTTGAAAGTGATTATTTTCCCAGCTGGCTTGGAAAGTGGCAACAAAGAAAGAACTGCTGCAGAGAAGGACTTGGGTTGTAACAGGGGAGTGACAGGGGAGTGACATCTGCTCTCCTTCACGGCCTCTATACTTTTGAGATCTTAATGCATGCTTAGTTGTATTCACAACATTAGCACTTTGATGATCTAGATGCTTGAAAAGAGATTTGGGAATCTCCAGCTGTTAACAATGAAACGAGTTTTTAAAACTTTAGGGTGGAAGCAAAATAGGCATCTCCCTTTGATTCATATTAATTTGATTTAATCCACTTTTCCTAATTCCATCTGCCCTTTCATGCGCTGCATAGCTATAAAGCAAGCTGAATGCCTTTAGAACTGAATGAAGGACAGTATTATCAGTGTAGAATAACACTGGAAAGAGTGGATCAGAAGCCACGTGAATTGATAATCTACCCTGGTAGAATTTAGTATACAGTCATGTAATTCAGAAATGATTTTAGTGCATCCCATTGTTTTAAGAATTTTTAGCATAGTGCTGTAAGTTCTACTTTGTTCATGATACTATAAAATAAAATACTGTAGTAATAATCTTAGTGTTTTATGTAGCACTTTTCTTACATGTGCCATGTGCTTCACATATGTTATGTAACTAAATAAATGATATGAAACAACAGATTACACCTAACAATTAATACCGAACAATCAATTGTGACTTGAAACTCTTATTATTTTAAGTCTGATTGCAAGGAGTGGATTAACAGATCTGTTCTCAACCAGAAGACTTTTTCATAATGCCTTACTACAAGGAGCATGTGAGCTTCATTGTCAAGGTTCTTTATCATATTGCATAATAGTTCATGATGAACCGCTATTAGCTACTGTGGTGTTTTATAATATAAACACTGCCCACAGGGATTAACAGTAGTGTCATAAAATTTCTGCCGGTATCAGTGTAATTTATATATGTGCTGCAGTGCAGTGGTTTCCAGTTTCTTCATTTTAAATTCCTAATTTAAGTATGGGAATCAACATTAAACAATTTGATTGCAAGTTATGCAACTACAACTGCACTCCTGCTTTGTTTAAATCAATGGATTCTATTGTTTTCTATAGAGGCAGCATTTTACCCTTAGTATTTTCATTCTGTGTATCTAATGATCCAGTCATATGCACTGATGTCCTATTTCCCTGAGTGCCAGGGGTCAGGCACAATGTCCATCCATACAGCAAAATATCACAGCCAGTGGCATTGCAACAGTGCCACAACAATCCCTAAGACAATATTATTATCATCTGGACACCTCAGGGCAATTGTACCATACAGACATTCCCTACACATAGCATGTTCTAGCCAGGAGTCAAGAATATTGGGTGGCTTGTTAAAAAGCTATATATAAGATCTAAAGAACTGTTAGAAAGCTCAGCTAAGTAATACTAATAGCACAGACCTTGGTTCCGTTAACATGTTGTACAAATGCACTGTGCTAAGGTTAGTTATAGCAGTTATAGTGCTGCTAATGCTAAAGCAGGTTTGTAGAATTGGGTTACAAACACTCCTTTCTTGTTTATTGTGCTATTAAAATGTATTTGTATGCTAAAACATAACAAATTTAATGTAGTCATAGTAAGTCCAAGAGTAGATTGTTGCTGTCACTTAAAAAATATCTAGAGACAATTACTTAGCTGAATTGATAAAATACATTTTTAAAGACGTGCTACCCTCTGCTTATTTATGCTCTAACACCCACAAATTCAGCTCGTATCTGGCCAGGCCCGTAGCCAGGATTTTGTAATTTAGGGGGCTTTTAAATAAGTCAGGGGGGCTTATTTATTTTAAATAAAAATAAAAATGTTAAAAACTCATTTTTGCAGTGTTCGCAAACTCTGCTTGCCTACATGGGGAACTCTGCTTGCCTACACGGGGAAGCAAGCCACACTTGGGGAAGGGGAAGTAGTGGGGAGTCCTCTGGGTGGCACAGAGAGTTGGAAGTCCTCTGGGTGGCCCAGAGAGCTGGGGGCCTGGGGCCTGGGTGGAAGTCAGGGGGCCTTGGCAGGAAGTCAGGGGGCCAGGCCCCGAAGTGCCCCACTGTAGTTACGGGCCTGTGTCTGGCTTGCCAATCATGAGCAGGGAGCTGACCATTTGGCAAGTTGTTTGGATGCTTGTATGATTATGAGTGATTTTATTCATGACTAGACTTTCTCACCACTACCAGTGCCCCCACTACCTCTTTCCTGCTGCCTGCAGTTTTGAAAAATACATACCGGGGCGGGGGGATTTCAGATTTTTGAGGTGAGACTTACTACTTAATGTTTCTATGTGCTTCAAATGCTGCCCATGAATGTAGCTAATCTTGCAATCACATCTTCAGTACATAGCAGTGAATGCATGGGTGTAAAAAGCAATCAATGTTGATATCCATTATTTAGAGGACTTAGACTTTTCAGGGGCAAAAAAGGGTCGAACTGCAAGTTATCCCATGTTTTGTACAACCAAAGTCCAGCAGCACCTTAAAGACTACCTATGGCCCCGGTCATACGGGCCAGAAAACACGGGGGAGAGGCGTGGCAGTTTGCCCCGGAGCTAAATAAGGCGCAGTAGCCCGATCTCACGGACCACCGGGTTGCCACGCTCCAGCTCTGCACCGCGATCACACCGCGCTGCTGTAGCGTGGCAAAACAGCAGCACAGCAGACCACGCAAGTGCGAAGTGCGCATGCGCCGTTGGGGGGGCGGGCCGCTGTCGGTGACTTGTGTGTGTGCATGCGCTGTCCAGTGTTGGTGCACATCCCAGGGAAACTTACAACATCCGGCAACCCCGGGGACATGGGCGGGCATCGGAAGCCGCGGGATACCGGTGCTCCCGCGATCAGATGCCAGCCTTTGCCCCGGGGTTTCCAGAAACTAGTACCTCGGACCTACTAGTTTTTTACTCCGCATTTTCAGAGGGAAGCCGTAGGTTGGCCACGGGAGCCCTACGCCTCCCAGATGTGCTCGTATGAACGCACACGGAAAGTCCGCAGGGCTCCCGTGCCTTCAGCAGGGCAAATGCTCAGTGTGGATGGGGCCCATATTTATTTCAGCATGAGCTTTTGTGTATCACTGTTTGCTTCTTCTGATATGTATGGAAATCAAACTGAGAATCCTTCTTATGGGGCAGACTATGGGAATCCTTCTTATGGGGAAATGTTAGGTTAGGATTAAGCTTTCTGTTGTAGTGATACAACCAGCATTAGTCCCATACTTATTTATGCTAGTGACAACACTTGTGTCACAAGAAACATGAAGAGGCTAGGGTTAGGCTTGGGGGTAGCAATAATTAGAAAAATGTATTCATTAAAATACAAAAACTTTACAGCTAAAAAATGAGTCTGGCTCCTAAACTTTGCAGCTGGCTCTATCAAGCCAAAGAAAAATGGTCAAGGCCTAATTTATACAACTGGAAAAAAGCAGCTGCAAGCTGCAACCATTAAGTGACAATAGTGCAGATGCAAAAATGCTGAGCATGAAACTGTGCTTGTGATAAACTTTGCCAGAGAACTTTGAAGTGTACAGATCACAAACTCACTTGCATATAATCAAGGGAAGTAGAACAAGGTTTGTTCATCTGGCAACTGTATTTGTGCTGAAGTTCACAATGCACCTTGAAATTATCTATGGAGTTAAAATACTTTCAGCTGCACTTCTGGATGGTGTGTTTTTTGGAAACTAATCCATTGAAATCTCCATTGTGTCACATCATTAGAGAAAGCCAATGAAAATCAATAACATACATGAAAACAGTAAATGCAGGGGGGGAATGAGGCTGTATTTTTCATGAGCTATTTACATATCATTAGTTCTGCTAACAACTGTCATTTTGAACTGGAAAACACAAGCTAACAAATATTGAACCTGTTTTACAATAGTCCATGTGGGCCCATAGAACCTTTTGGATTAGCTATGCATCATGGTAATCCATATTTGTCTTTTTGTTGTGGTGGTGAGTTCACAGTCTGCTGCATTTTCAGATGCTATCCACGGCCTTAATTTCATTTTTCTCTTTATCTTAATTTGGCTGCTAGCAATAGAGGACAAAAGCTTTTATGGCATTAGGACTGGCATGTGAAGAGGAATCTGTCCAAATGGCTGACAGGTCTTTAGGTCCTAATACTTCTTTTTTAATGGCAAGGGATGGATGAACCTGACTGAGAGGATTTGCATCCCACCATTGGGAAGAAGTTTACACAATAACTGCTGCCTGACTCTTTGTTTTATTTTTTTTTCATCCTCACAACTATTTTATTCTCTTGAAATACAATATAAGCCATTGAATGAAGAGAGCCCTTATTATGTCGATTTACATAACATATTTTCATCTTGCTGGTAGCGAAGGTTGCTCTAGATCACACTGGTATGTCACACTGATTTTCTCCTTTAATTGTTCCCACAAAAAGCAGTCACTCAATTTAGTTATCCTCTTAAAAAGCAGCTGAAAGCTAGCCAGCAATATAACCTGGTTCAAAGTCCCTGACTGAAGCCAGTTGCAAGGTTTTTTAAAATATAACTTTATGTTATATCTTTAGTTCTGCATACACTGTGCACCAAGACAAAAATATTTAAGATTTGACAGCATTTACTGCGGTATAAAACTATAAGCAAACATAGATTATTAAATCCTGTTGTATGCTTTTGTCTAGCAGCTACCTATAGTAGTTCTAAATCCAAAGCATGCAAATTAATTAAGGGAAATGAATGGTTGCTTGGCCAATGTAAGGAAGAAGGAATGCTAGAACAAGGTCAAATAAGCAGGGGTTCCTTCACAGGACAGAAAACTACTTTAGATCACTCTTAGATCACACTCTTAAGATCACTTTAGATCACTCATTTGTGTTAGTGAACTGTTATAGTATTTAGTCAAGTGATTAAAATGAACTAGCATTCATCAAGGACTAGTAAAATGTAACTTTTCATTAGTGGTTAATAACCGCTAATCTATAATAGGTAGGTAGGTAGACAGACAGATAGATAGATAGCATTAATCAGGGACTAGTAAAATGTAGCTTTTCATTAGTGGTTAATAACTGCTTATCTATAATAGGCAGACAGATAGACAGACAGATAGATAGATTCAATTTATACCCTGCTGTCCCTGCGAAAGTGGGCTCATGGCAGCTTACACAACATTTCATAAAAATACCGTTAAAACTTATATAAATATATAACCATATAACATAAATAACAATCAAAACACAATTAAAATGCTGGAACATTATCAAATAAAACAAGGGCAAAAATTATTTCTTATGTGACCATATGATTCCCATAACATTTATACCAGCTCAATTTGCTCACTTATTATGTGGCAGGCACAGGTTAGAGACAATGATGGTAAGGCCAGGGCAGGCTGGAGGTGAAAGATGGTAAAGATGGTGAAGCCAGGGCACAGGGACACTCCTTGGTGTATGATGCGGCTCCTTAGTCAAACGCCTGGTGAAAGAGCTCCATTTTGCAGGTAGGCTTGCCAAGTCCCCCGGGGGCGGGTAACCCCCCGCCCAAGAGGCCTGTTACCCATCCCCAGAAAATCAGGCCCCAGAGGGAACTCCACCCCCTTCTGCCAACGTCCCCAGCATGATGATGTCACTCGGTGACATCATCACGCTGGGTACGTTGGGGGCAGGACACTCTATGATTTGAGGGAAAACTCTATGTTTTCCCCTCGAATCCTGGTGGCCCCACCCCCAACGTCCCAACGCGATGACAACACTTCCGGGTGGCGTCATGGCGGCGGTGCGCGCGTGCAAAACCTCAAGAGGCAGAGCGGGACTCCCCCGCTCTAAGGTAATTCCCACTTGGCAACCCTATTTGCAGGCCCTGCGGAACTGTAAAAAGTCCTACAGGACCCTGATCTCTTCCAGGAGCTCACTCCACCAGGATGGAGCCACCACTGAGAAGGCCCTGGCTCTGGTTGTAGCCAGCCTGACATCCTTAGGGCCTGGAAGGGCCAACCGATTTTGCGTCCCTGAACACAGTGCTCTCCGGGAAACATGTGGGGAAAGGCGATCCCTCAGGTATGCTGGACCCTGACTATATAGGGCTTTAAAGGTTAAAACCAGCACCTTGATATGAATCTGGTGCTATCAGCAGCCAGTGCAGTGCCTTCAGTACAGGCTGGATGTGCTCCCACATAGGGATACCCATCAACAACCTGGCTGCCACATTCTGCAGTAGTTGCAGCTTCCAGATTTGAGACAAGGGCAGCCCCATGTAGAGAGTGTTACAGTAGTCCATTCTCAAGGTGATCATGGCATGGATCACTGTTGCCAAGTTGTTGCATTCGAGGAAGGGAACCAACTGCCTAATCAGCTGAAAATGATAAAAGGCTGACCTGGCAGTGGCTGCTACTTGGGCCTCCATAGTTAAGGAAGCATCCAAGAGCACTCCCAAACTCCTAACCTCTGGCTCTGGCACCAGCTGTGCCCCACTGAAGGTTGGGAGTAGGATCCCTACCCCCGGACCACCCCAACTCAGGCACAGGACCTCCGTCTTCGTCAGATTCAATTTCAATCAACTCAGTCTAAGCCAAGTCCAAGTCACCAACCATAAGCATTGTCAGGGAGGTTCCAGAGCCGAGGGTCAAGAGTCCGAGAAATGAGGGTCTGGGGTGCAAAGTAGCTAGGTCAGAGCCAAGGTCAAGAAGCCAAGAGTCACAAACCAGGAACGAGGAGTCAGGAACTCAAGCAGCGTGGTGCAGAGCATAGTCGATGTGACTAGTTGCTGGCATGAGTTGATAGTTTGCCAGCACAGGCTAAATAGGAATCCAAGCGGCCAGTAATTAGCACACCTCAAACATGTCCTGGCTCCTGCTAATATTCAGGGCTCCACGAGCGCCAGGTGCACATGTGTGCTTCGCACTGCCGGGCCGCCAAATCCCGCCGGCACTGGTCTTGCAAACGAGACACCGGTGGCAGCGAGTCAGGGGGCGTGTCGCTCGAGCAGCAATCTTCCCCAGCTGTTGCTGGGCCGGCCTCAGAGCTTGCCACGTTGTCAGGTGCAGGGGTTCCTGGTGTGGAGAGGTCATCCCTGTCAGCACTTAGTCTTCTACAGGCGCCAAGGGCTCGAGCTCAGCAGGGGCCGTGACACTAACTGCAGAGCTTTCTTCTGGCACAAGGTCATTTCTGTGCATGAAAGGGGAAGCAATTTATAGCGATTCCTTCTTCCTATGGCACACTTTTAACAACCTCCTGTTGCTGTTCTTTGGGATCCCCTATACTCGAAGAGCAACACTGGGGGGCATTTTGGGCTGCAACAGGAGGAGGGAGACAAGAAAGTCACACTCTGTGGGCAGAAACCCTTCCACCCACAGAGCTTTTCAGCAGAATCTGAGTGCTAATCTTCCTCTGGAGAAAGAGCTTCTTGTACTGGAAGATGGCTATTATTTATTATTTTATCAGAGGAAGACTTCAGCCTGAACTAAGTGGAAAGGTAGGATTCAACCCAGGGTGTTGAGAATTCAGCAAATCATATTATATAATACATTTCATGGTGCAATCCTATGCAGAGTTACTCCAATCTAAGCCCACTGATTTAATTGGGCTTAAGCTGCATGGTGAAGAGGCAGCATGGTGTAGTGGTTAGACTGTTGGAACTGGATCTGGGAGACCCAGGTTCAAATCCCCACTCTGCCATGGAAGCTTGCTGGGTGACCTTGGGCCAGGCACACGCTCTCAGCCTAACCTACCTCACAGGATTGCTGTGAGGATAAAACGGAGGAGGAGAGAATGATCTAAGCTGCTTTAGGTCCCTATTGGGAAGAAAAGTGGCATATAAATAAAGTAAATAAATAAATAAAATGGAGTAACTCTGCAAAGGATTGCTCCATCAGCCATCTTCCTAGTTTGTTTTTCGAGTTCAGTCACCTGTGAAACATGTGGATATTAATTCTTTGCTGTACAGACAGGACCATTTTGACGGAGTTTGGACCCATTCTTATTACCTTGCTTGCCCGTTGTTTAGTGTTAGCACAGTAGACTATAAACTTCAGAGCCAAAATTTCCAAGTATGAGTCATTTTGAAATTGGCAAAGACAAACTGAGCTTGCTATCTTTCTTGTGTTTCTTGAGTGCTGGTCTTTTGGCTTTCTTTCCATATGATTTCATAAACCTGCTCTTGAGTGTATCTTCTTGGGATGGTGCTTCCAACTTTCCCCCCTTTTATAGTTCATAATTTATACTACTTCATTCCAGCTTATCTTTACTGTTTATAGTCCTTTCCCTTTCACATTGAGCCAAGCTTGAGACATTCTGGTGACATAATGGTTGAATTCAGGAACCAAGTTTGGCAAAGAGAAAAAAAGGCTTTCCAAACCAATGGTTGATCAATGTTATTGTGTTCTGTTTTTTAATTATAGCCTGTGGGATAAAGGACAGCTACTGAGATTCAGCCACTGAAAACGTAAAGGTTTTAAGAGAATAGCAATCCTACCAATCCAAAAAACTCTTTCCAGGGAGTAAATAAGATTAAACTTATTTCCAAGTAGACCTGCTTAGAATTGCGTTCTATGGTGTCCATATATATAGATGATTTTATGGTTTAGGTGAAAGGAGGTATATACGTATACCCTTGTAACATGATACACACATGTATTTTGTGTGTGTGTGACATATTCAAAAGAATTCCAATACATACAAGTCTTGATCATATTGATCATATGTTTGGCTTGCAAACTTGACCTATTATAACTTGCATCCAGTGACATCTGTTTCTTATTTAAAGTAATATATGAAGCTGCCTTACACAAAGTCAGACTATTGATCCATCTGGTTCAGAGCAGCTTACTCTGATTAGTGGCACTTCTCCAAGGTCTCAGCTCCCTGAGATTCTTTCACTGGTGGGGTTTGGAGCTGAACCTTCGGCAACAGCCCCGTAGCCAGGAAATTTTTCTGGGGGGCACCAAGTGCCGGGGTGCTAATGAAATTAAACGTAAACATTAAATTAAATTTAAATTACAAATTTAGAGAGCAGATGAGGGGCAAGCGGAAGGAAAGAGGGTTACAGAAATAGCTTCGGGCCAGCGCAGCAGTGCAGCGTGGCTCGAGCATGACTCAAGCTCTCCATCTGCTCCCCTCCCAGCCCTCTGTAGTCCTTCGGGAATAAGAGCTTTCAGTTCAACAATCTCCAAAGAAGCACTGCTGTAGAAGAGCTCACCGGATTCCTCTGTTTTAAGGTGAAGGAGCTAAAATCCCCTCTCAGAAAATGTAATGAGGGCAGATCCTCCTTCCTATGGCTCACCTGATGATCACCTGGTGGTTCCTTTAAAATACAGCAGGTAACAAAGGGAGATGACTCTTGCAGGCCACCATAGAAGAGGGGAGATGATGAAGAGCTTGAGCCGCACCACACTGCTGGCCAGAAGCTATTTCAGTAACCCTCGTTCCTTGCCGGCTCTTCCTGCTGCTGGGGCTCTGAGCAATTGATAGCGGGCACAGCCCCCAAATCCCCGCTGCTGGCTATGGCCCTGTTCTGCAAAGCATGTGTTCTACCACTGAGTCATGGCACCTACTATATACCTGTTATCTTGCTGTGACTTCCTCCAATGACACTGCTTTACAGTGTGAAGAATTTATCTGTTGTCCTTTAACTCCCATTCACTTTTCACAACAAAGGAGAAACTTAGAAAGGGTAAACCCAGTTGCAATCTGTCTATATTTCATAAGGTCTGTAACAATGCTGGGCAGAAGTAGTTTCACAAATTCTTATGTATGTATCATTTCAGTGATAATCCTGGAAAATTAAGCAGTGCCTTTCTTATTGCTAAGGAAGACAATAGTTCAATCATTTGACTCCTCATTCTCACCACTATGAAAGACTGAGACGCTGACTGACGAGAAAAATCATGCTATTGAGTGGTCTCATTTATTTATTTATTTGATCTAGTGACCTATCATTTGAATGCTAATGCATGTCTTAGTTGACAAGACTGCCACTCACAATATCCTGGAAAGCCTCAGGTGATCCATGAAGAAAACAGAAACATGACTTCCCAGGAAGATCTTTTTTGTACAATCGCTAAATGAGGTAGCAAGAAAGAGTTTACTGTCTCTTGTACTTAAAAAGTAGAACCAAGTAATCCTAGGCTATGAGACAGAATGCTGCCACTGAACAGTTCACCTGGAAGGAGTATGATCCCTGCTTACATAAGGCCCATATCATTAAGGTGAAAATCAAGGCTATGAGCGTAGATGACATGACTCACAAGGGTACAGCCCAAAATTCTTTTGTAGCATGGTAGGGTTTTCAGTGAGCCTTCCTAGCCATTTTAAAAATCTTGCATTACTGGAGCAGCTGAAACCTCTCTGTAAAAGGGGGAAAGCAAAATACTGAAAAATAATGAAATAATGAAAATAATGAAAAACTAAATACATAGCCAACATAAATATTTAAAATCTCAAATGACATTTATAATCTGATTTAATTGATAGTACCATTTTCTTATGTTTGTTTTAAATGCATTCTAAAAACCTAAGCTGCACAGTGTCTGTTTCCACAACTGGCCGTCTTTTAATTATATGAAATGATGTACTCAACAAGCAAGGAAATCCTCATTGAACTCTGGTTTCCACGGAGTTAATGAACCTGGCATCTGCCTGGTTAATCTGTTATTAATCTTGAATGACCTTCCTAAGAACTTACTACAAGTTTTGAAGTGGGAAGCAGGATTTTCTAATCGGAATACAGAATTTTCATGCTTACTATATAGGTGTCGTAGCATAAAAAAAATCTGTACTCTCATAAAAATCTATGCATTGTTGTATATTGTGCTATTGTGATCATTCATCTCCTGCATTTTATTTTCTAGACCTAAAAATCCAAATGTTGAATTTATTACAGTAGTGCAGTATCCAATGACTGGCATCCCTGAGCCAACCAGTAAACCTGGAGGGCCAACATACAGGGCATAATGTCTAAGGCATTCTCTGATATTGCCTCTTAGCACTGGTAGGTTTATAGAATCTTTATCTCAATATTTTTCAGCAGCCGGACCAGATAATGTCTTAGTCTGAGTGACTCCTGTGTTGTAGTTTGCAAGTAAAGCTTTCAATTTTTCTTGATTTAATCAATAGACGTGTTATTTAAGGATAAAGGAAATGTTTCAATCCTGTACAGTTTGGATAACAGAACAACAAACAGATAATACAGGAGATGCTTCCTTGCCTAAAACACATTATGTTGTTTATTTTAGGTATAACAGTTTTACCAGTCTATATAGCAAAGAACATTAACTGAAGTCTCTGCAATATAAAAATATCCTTTCATGCAAATCAAGATGAATCAGTTAAATAACTTTACAGCTCATAGTGAAATTTAATCAACAGGAAGTAATTTAATATTTAATATCATGCTGAAAAAATATCTCTCTAACCCTCATCTTAAATTCCTGTTTAGCAGCTAATACATCAGATACTAGAAAATAATCTAGGAAAAGGGCATATAACTGGCCAAGCAGAACACTGAGACCAAATAGATAAGTTTGGGTAATCAGCGTTCAAGTATTCATAATGACAAATCCTTCAAAGTCTGTCTTTTGCTTTATGTTTGAGTTTTGGAATATCCTCATCTCCACTGGAAGTGTTGACATTTCAGTTTGTCAAAGGGATACTAATCTATGGGCTGTGGTAGTCTTCTTTCCTCTTCTTCCTGTCTAGATATTCTGAAAGCATAAAACTGGACTGCAGTATATGATGGGGTATAAAACTTTGAAATCCAATATTAGTATGAAATGTACGTCAGACAGCAGGAAAGTATGGATTCCGACAGAAAACTGGAAAACCAGCTAATTTCTTTACAAGCACCTCCTGAGTTGGTAGCTTTTGGTACTTGAACCTTTCTGGTTTCCAGTTGCCCTTCCTCACTATATCACCTCTTCCCTTCCCAGGACAAAAGAAGGTCTTTCTTTTGGCTTGTACCCAATTTATGCAGCTTCAGAAACTCAACTTCCGATAATGATACCAACGACACACCACCACCTCAAAGGAAAAACCCTGCTTTCCACTTCGACACAGAAGATGTGACAAGGAGCCGCACTGAAGTGGTTAACGAGAGTCCCTGGGCTAAAATTTGTAATGCTTTCAGAATGTAAGAGCTAAATTTCAGGTCTGACGCAAAACAAATACAGCAATATTCTTCGTCAGATTAATATTCCTGGATTTAAATAGGAAAGGGCGTAATAGATATTCTCTTTTATGCACAAACTCACACAAAGAACACATGAAGCTGCCTTAAGCTGAAACAGACCATTGGACCATCAATGTGAGTAGTGTCTACTCAGATCTGGCAGCCCTAACTAAATTTTATGTTGCCCAAAATGCATAGTAGATAATTTCCAGAACAAAAGATTCCAGTCTAGGAAGGTTCTCTGCAAATTTTAGCGTCCATGTAAATTCATGTTCACAGCCTGGATAGCCCAGGCTAGCCTGATCTCATCAGCCCTCAGAAGCTAAGCAGGGTCGACCTTGGCTACTATTTTTAAGCAGCTACAATTCAGCCTGGGTTTTGTAGTTTGAAATCCTGTGAGAGAAAAACTATGCTTTATAATCACTCCCATTGAATAAATAGGACATAATATTGTCTGGTTTATGGCGGCAAAGATAGTTTTAGGAGCATGTGTGCAATAGCTAGTAAAGTCTTAGAATGTGACGGGGTAAAAGTAGAACCTAGTGTTCAGCAGGGGTTAGGACTTCTGTAGCCCTTTGCTTTTAAAAAAAAGTAAATAACTTGCACAGAGTGAGAAAATGTATGATGCAAGTTTGCATTGGTTATGGTTATGCTTCTGTTTCCATTCTCTTCTGTTGCTATGACACATAAGGTAACCTTTATGATTTTATTTTATTATTTTATGAATGTTTTATGCAGCCATGGTTAAAGATATCTGACTTCTGAATTGTTCATTTTACAGTCCTGAAGAAAACTTTTGGCTTGAGGGAAGATTTTTTTGTTGTTCCATGTGCCTCTCAAAGAACCCTCTCACAAGGATATCCTTGTAGTCACTGTGGTCCAAACTACAGTGATATTTGTGGTTTATTGCAGTTATTAATGTTTCAGTAATGAGTAGGGAGCACAATCCAAAGTGAGATGGTGGCACAGAGGGAATTAATCTGTACTGTGCCCCGATCACCCTTCTTTCCTCTCCTCCCTAAACTGCTGTGGGGGCGGGGGGGGATACAAGGTTCTGCAGGATATTTGAAGGCAGGGAATTTGCATAGAAAAAGGAGTTAAATGATTGATACTCAGTGGCTTAGGACAGCTTGAGGGACCATTGCTTAGGAGGCACATGTGGTTCTTTGAGATGCCACTTATGGCCCTTCAGACTGCTATTCCCGAGTGTGGCCCCTGCCTCATGTTTCAGGAAAGTGGGCAAAGCCATTACCTGGTGGGCCTTGTGGTGGGCAGGTAGTTTCCACCTTGAGACAGCTGCTGGAGGAGGATTAGGTAAGCTGTGAGCCTCCCTGCAGGGCAGGCCTCATGCCAGTATGGAAGTAAATGTGGCTTTTTCGATTGATGGTAATGCAAATGTAGCTCTCTGTGAGCCATGAAGTGAGTACCACTGAATTAAACCATCCTCCCTCTGTGCTGTACCTCAATCTGAACTGGGGTAACCTGAGGCTATTATTTACCCTTTTAACTCCAGGAGATCAGTTTACAGATCTCTCAATATCACCTCTTGTTTGATCCGACAGCATCCAGCAGGAAGAGAATTTTAGGGCTGCGGTAAATCATGCCACTTGCCACATAATGAACATATGATATCAGAATATTTTAATTTTGTAAAAAATGAACTAAGAGAATTACATGTATTGGGAAAAGTTAAACCCTAACACCATTGGTATATTTCCACCAGCATCAAAGACATTTATGTTTATTGGATGCTGTCTTCACTCCAATTTTGCAAGTCTTGCTTTTTAAAGTTGTGAAAACAAACTTTCTTTACCAACCTTTTTTTACAAAAGCAATAATAAATCCTTTTATCCCAATGATTACAAGAAAAAAAATGGGTTGGCAAGGATAACATACTGAATTTATACATACCTGCTCTCTTTTGCTTGAAGAAGAAGAAGAGACTGGATTTATACCCCGCCCTTCATGACCTGAAGGAGTCTCAGAGCGGCTTACAAACGCCTTTCCCTTCCCCTCCCCACAACAGACACCCTGTGAGGTAGGTGGGGTTGAGAGAGCTCTGACAGAAAAACTGCTCTTTTTCAACAATAGCACTGACAGAACTATGGCTTCCCCAAGGTCATCCAGCAGCTGCGAGTGGAGGAGTGGGGAATCAAACCTGATTCTCCCAGATTAGAGTCCACGCACTTAACCACTACACCAGTACTAATATATTCAGCTGCACAGAAATCAGTGTCCACCAGTGTACTAATTCAGAGGGGCCTCTGAGTATGGACGCTGCTGTGCACTGAATCCCAGTTGTGTAACAGGAAGTTGTGTAACTATATCCTGTATTCAGGTCTTGGTGTGGTGCTTTGCAGAAAAGAACCTACCAAGTAGACGGTCAGTCCTTTCTGTTTTGGAGACGTCAGCTGCCTCTTGGGAGAAGGGGAGGAAGGGAGAAAAATGAATTCCAGCTCCCCTTTCCCCTCTTAATTAGTGATCAGTTTTACCAACCTGATGACACCAAACATCTATTTAACATCTATGACGCACATGTAGTGGGTGGTGAACTTTACAGTCTTTCACACCTAATACTGGTTCACCAACAGAATGTTCACGTAGCTAGGAAAATGGAGCTGACAGATAGCAAGTTGCTGAGTCCTGAGTCAAGATTGGAAAGCATGCCAGGGGCTATCACTCTGTCCACTGGGCTACATTTGCTAGCAGAGCTAGCATGTTTGTTTATTTATTCATTCATTTAAAACATTTCATGTCACCTTTCCACTTGCTTCTCCTCACCCCCAAATTCTCTCACTGGGGTGGCAATTGTGGCTGGCAACACCAGGAGAAAGGCAGAAAATTAAACAAATTAAATAAAAAAAACTATTGCATTCTGGTCATTTATGATTCAAAAACATTGAGAATGCCCGGAGTTGTCTAATTTGTTAAGTCTGTGAGCACTTTTGGAATTTTGAGAAGAGAGAGAGAAGGAGATTGGATGTATACCCCGCCCTTCACTTGGAGTCTCAGAGCGGCTTACAATCACCTTCCCTTCCCCTCCCCACAACAGACACCCTGTGAGGTATGAGGGGCTGAGAGAGCTCTTTCGAGAACTGCTCTGACAGAACTATGGCTTGCCCAAGGTCATCCAGCAGCTGCAAGTGGAAAAGTGGGAAATCAAACCCAGTTCTCCCAGATTAGATTCTGTGCACTTAACTACTACAGTTCCAACCTGCATCACGTGGATGACTCGTGGATTGCTGCATGTATCACAAATGGTACATTTATAAGGAACTAGATTTGCATGTTCCAAAAGACCTTAAGATCAACAATTAGCATTGATGAAATAAAAATAACAAATAAACTCTGTCTCTGTCCTCATTGATGAAAGTCTTCCTGCTACAAATTCCTACATTTTTCATAGAGACAATAACCTTTTTGGAAGGGAAGCAGAATTGATGAAAGAATCCTATGATTCCTATTACATTTTCCTACACTTTGCAAGCTATCATAGGTGTAAGCAATACCTATGCAATACACACCAGATGCAATACACATTAGATGACTGAAGCGTAAGTTGCTACGTTTATCAAACTGTACTAACAGTGTAGGTATGTAGCAGCAAACAGCAGCAAACTCATGGTAAAAATTTGTATGAATTTGTATACGACCTGAGAGGCAGTACAGTCCCAAGCTGTTACACCCTTCTAAACTCACAGTTTTTCAATGCACTAACTCTTTTTAGAGACAGAGTTGGACTGTAAGACACTGATCCATAACTCCTAGACCAAATTTGTGTCTTGTGTGAACTTAAGCTGCCCTAAGCAGGTTTCTTGGCGTAGCAGTAAAAAAAATCTTCTAAATAAAAAACTTGGACCAATTATTTGAAGTACACCCTGCCAGGGGTCTTTTGGGGGTGAAGCACACCAAAGCAGAGTTCCGGCAGCTCTGGAGCCAAGCCTGCCCCCAGCCAGTGTCCTGGAGTCTTTCAGGCAGCCAAATGTCGATTTCAGCTCCATTATATCCTATGGGCTATTGAAGTCAATGGTGAAAACATAGGGTATATTCTGGGGCCTGGAGGGGAGGGGGTTTGAGGGAGTGGCTCCAAACTCACAGGGTAGCTTATGGAGCCTCTCCCCAAGATACCCACCAAGTTTCAAGAACATTGGATTAGGGGGTCCATTTCTATGGACCCCCAAACAAGTTGCCCCCATTCCCTCCATTGTTCTCTATAATGGGAAAAAAGTAACTTGACTTACACTATGTGTAAGTGGGGAAAAGTAACTTTTTCTACGAAAAGACCCCTGCACCCTGCTTGTATTTTACTTGAGGTTTGCTTTTGTTTGGTTTACTGTTAAGGCTTAATGCAGTAACAATGGGAGAGATAATTCAGCTGATTATGTTTAGGAAGCAGCTAAAACATAATGCAAATAGCATTTGAGATATAGCAAAAAAAATCAATTCAAACTTGTTTAGATACAGTCAGTAAAGTACAATTGGTACAACTGTTCCTCCCCACCCCACCCCAATCTAGATGTTCTTGTGTAGCTACAGCATGGATGCAAAAATTCTAAGAGTCTAGAGATAAGGAACTGTAAGACCCACCCCTGCCCCATCAGGAGGCAAACGCTGGGTTGTCCTTCACACAGTATTCTTTCATTAGCAGTCTGCAGTATGAGAGGATAATCCACAGTCATCACTGGAAATTTGTTTTTGTAACCATGCTTATGATACAACAAAGCTGTGTTTTATTCTGACCTGCTTTTATTCATGGAGTGCATACTTTTGCATACTTTTAATTTTTTTTAATTTACATTATTTATAGACCACCTTTCTCACTGAGACTCAAAGGAGATAACGTAGTGTAAGTCAAATAGAATCAGAAAGTTTGCAGATATTAACAGTTCTCTCAATTCATAAAGTAGATGACAGATTTATTTGACACACTGAACTGCATGCTGGAAGGTCGGTAGTTCAGCAGTTCGAGAGCTGAGTACAGCTCCTGCCAACCTAGCAGTAGATAAATAGATATTGCTTCAGTGGGAAGGTAACAGCATTCTGTGCGCCTTGGCATTTAGTCATGCCGGCCACATGACCACAGAAACATCTTCAGACAGCACTGGCTCTTTGGCTTGGAAACAGAGATGAGCACCACAACCCTAGATTCGGATTCGACTGGCTTTCGAGCAAGGGAACCTTTACCTTTACTTTTTCATTAGAAGACTATGTGTATTCTCATGCAATATGGATGCTCAGGCATTATTAGTTCTCATCATGGGAGTCACCTAGAGATGCACTCCCATGAACAAACCAAGACTAGTTTTCATTATCAATACTGGAACTTAAACTCAGCTCTCACTGAACTGTAAAATGCCAGGATAATGTCCTGTGTATTCCTTACTTCATAGGACAAGGAAGTGAGATATTAATCTTTTAGTTTAAAATATCAGTTTAAAATATCAAAGTAAGTTCAACTTTTGAAAATTAAATTCTTCACAGATACATTATTTTAGATAACCAGATCCCTAAAGGATTCTGATTTACATTTCTCTGCTTTACTAACTATGTAAATTTCAGTAATTCTTTGAACCCAGGACATAAATTTCCAGCACATTGTTTTCTATTAAATGAGTAGCTGATCACTTTGTTTGTCCCTGTTTGATCTCTAAGGCTCTTTTGAGCGGATTTGCTTTTGAGCACTTGTTTGACTCTGCAGAACCTGGGCTGTGAGAAACTGCGTGCCCCTCCATCTGGAAGGCTTTCTGCAAGAGGAGCCCCAGTAAGAAATTTACTGCCCTCTTGGGTGTAAAGCTCTCCAGATCTTTTGAAAGTTGGGATGCTGGGTAAGAATCTTTTTACTGGGCAGATGAAAATCTGCTTCTTGATACTTCTTACAATTTTAAATACTTGTCAAAGAGTTGCTGATCTTAGATAAGTGTGCCCAGATACATGTTCTGTAAATCAAAATAAATTTGAGCATGGGAATATGATGAATTTGTTACCAATGTACAGAAACTGAATTCCACCATTTAGCTGCCATAACAGGTCAACCTGTTAAACCTCTTAATGCAAATCAGATTAATTTAAACAATGTCACACTGAATCTCATAAGTATTAACTTATGGAAGGGTTTCTACACATCTAACTCAAGGCCTTTTTATTGCAGTAGTTCAAAGATGCACATTTGTCACAGTAGGGACAAAATGTTGCTGTTATGTTAAAATTACTATGCTTAAAATGGATATAAGTGAAGTTTGCAGGGTGAAAACATGCTATTTTCTATATGTAGACTAAGGTCTATTGTTGAAATGCATCTGATGTTAGTGTCCATCACGTTGTGGGATGTTGATTCATTTGTGTGAACACAATTCACAGTGTTTCCTTGTTGGCTTCATGCTGTGTGAGTTCTCCATTAATGCCTTTGATAGTAAGTATGTTCCCTCCTTGTTAATATGCTATCTCCCCAACAACTAAGAGTTTTAAGACCTTCCAGCTGGAACCCATATCTTGCAGAGGCTGCAGACAGGGTATGGCTCTGATGATTCCCATTTCTAGTAATGTTTAGATTAAATCTGTCTTTCTAAAGCCCTTGGAAAACAAAAATGAAACCACAAAATGGCTGTAATTCACGCAAGACCTCACAAGACATAGCTCTGCTCTTACTCATGCACGGATGTCACAGTAAGCATTTCATCTTGTTCCAAAACCTACTTTCAGAGCTGGGACCCCCTCTTTTTTTTTACAGAAGGATATGGATATGTTTAACATTTGATATTCAAGAGACCTTTATCCAAGAGCTGATACAATATGACCTGTGTCGGGACTGGGGTCATATACAGTAGCTAGGTGGAGACTGGGATGGAGTCAAGGAGAGGTCCAAAGGTCTTCACCCAGATCATGTCGAATCACCAAGCTGGAAATAGAGTCATATAAAAGCCAACAGGTCAGTATGAAGAAACAGAATCTGAGATGCACCAAGTCACTAGACAGGACCCAAGCTCATAAGGAATAGTAGGGTCAGGAACTATGCTCCCTCTAAGCTGTGGAGTCTTGTGAGCAAGAATTCTACTCTATGAGTTACCAGCATTAAAGTTGTGAGCGAGCGATTAGGATACTGCATAAATTAGTTTGCCCTGGAGCTATCCTTCCTGAGCTAAGACAAAAATCTGTGAGCTGGAGGCTAAAAAACTGTGAGCTAGCTCACACCAACTCAGCTTAGAGGGAACACTGGTCAGGAATAAAGACAGCAGGCTGATCCTGCACTAGGACAAGTAAGATTGACAGTTCATAGGACAAGAATCTCCAGGCTTTCTGCTGCAGGGAGCCAGTGCGCTGTTTGTGTGGGTGGAGCCTCTCTGAGGCTGGGTTCCTTCTAGGCCCCAGGAATGGACATGTTTGCAGCCTCCCTACCTCACATCATGATTCTGCAAATCTTCTGAGCCGAAGGCTGTTGGTTCAAGTCCCAGTAGGTCCTCAGTGCTAATATGCAGACAATACATCTCAAAACGAATTATTTAGTAGGAAAGTGCCTGATCATATGAACTGCTACAGCATGTAATATTTATTACAATTTTATTCCACCCTCCCTCTGTAGAGCCAGAGCACTGTGGTTCTTCTTCCATTTTATCTGCACGATAACCCCATGAGGTTATTGATCCAGAATTAACCAGTCAGCTTCATGGCTGAGCAGAGTTTTAAACCTGAGTCTCCTTGGTCTTAATCAAACATTCCAACCATTAATTCACGGTAACTCTCAATAAATGTTTAGAATGGAATACAACCTGGTATTGCCCCGTGCCTGTGTTACGACCTGTAGCAATGCTTTGTCATCAGAAACCAACACGATACTAGTGCTGCAGAATGGGTGATGATGATGACAGCAAACCAGTAGTAACGTGTGTATACCTTTAACTGAGTCCTCATGAGCTAGTTTCTGTTTCCCCGCCAAGGCCTGTATGGGAGCGTCATCACATAGGTCCTATTCCATATGTACTGGTTGTAGTCTTCCAGTGTGTGTTTTAGTATTCTCAATTTTTATTAATTTGTTTAAACATTTAAATCTCACCTTTCATTGTGGTTCAAGGCAGCTTACAAAAATAGTTTTAAAACATTTCCAGTTGAAAACCAAAATAAAACAACAAACTTTAAATTTCTCTCTCCATCTGTTCTGAGTCTAAAGCAATGAAGAGACTTGTTATTGAAGGTACCAGAGTCTTCTGTCTGCTGGCTATTGAGTATGACTGAAGGGTGATCTGATAGGTGAGCCTACCTCTATCCACCATGCCTCAGATGAGGATACTGCAAGCAGGAACCACCAGTCTCAGTCTCAGGTGCTCAGTAGCAGCATCACAATAACCTGTTGCACAACACAACACTGTGTAAGAAATAATATAACATCTGGATGTTCAATGAGATTCATGTATATCTGCACAGCTGTTCTAATGGAATTGCAGGGGGCAAATAGAATACCTGGATAATTTATCCCATTCTCCTAGCAGAGGATACCACAGTAACTATACACACACATGTACCCACACAATAAAAATCACCACAATTAAAATCAAGTCGTTAGAAATGCAGTGTCTATATGAGTCACTCAGATATGCCTAACAATGTGTATTTATAGCAGGGGTCCCTGACACGGGGTCCATGGATACTACGGCTCTCACTAACATCTTTCCTGGTGCCCAGCTAGTTTCTGGTGTCTCTCCAACACTTTTCCTTCCAGAAATTTTCTCTGTGAAAGATTAAGTAGTTCAGATCAGTGCAAAGAAATAGACTTTTAAGTTTCATGTCTTTTGACATAAGCTTTGTGTTAATTTAAAATAACTCAGCGATGTTGCAATGAGGTGATCATTTCATGATTTAGGAACAAAAAATTAGTTGATTCGGGATTCTGTTTCCTGGTTCAGTAATAGAGAGGGAACATCCTTTGCCTGAGACCTGGAAAAAATATCTCTGTGAGTGAAGTGAAGGAAATGACTTCCTGTTCCTTCTGCTTGGTCTTCTCTGGAGGTTGAAAGAACTCCATGGCTACCCCAAGATCCCACACAGTGACACATTAACCTGGAAGTAATTTGGATCTTCCTGCCCCTAAAGGAAGAGAGTTTACTTTCTAGCCTTTTGGCTTTTAGTATCTCTGGCAGTAAGGTGTGAATTAGTACCCACTGCCCTGCTTCAGCTAGTGCCATTAGTATAATAGGTGTGCTCTGAGCTGGTAGCTTAATGGCTACTTTCCTCCACTTCCTTCTTCTTGCCAGCTATGGGTTTGCAGCTGGGCTTCTGTACATAGACAGAGTGTGTGAGGCTTCCCTGTCCCCATGGTAGGCTGTCCACCCTCTGTTGTTTCCCTCCCCAGTTGAAAGGGAGGGTAAAGAAGGGGCCCTCACTTTGGCCTCAGAATTGGGGGAAAGGGGGGGTTCTGGCACCCGGGTCTTCTTCCTTCCCTGGTCTGACTCACTCTGGTCTTATCTGCCTCTTCCTCCTGCTGCCTGACTCCTGCCCTCGTCCCTCCCCTTCCTGTTCAGGCCTGCCTCTTGCTGTCTTCCATCCTGTTCTTCCCCAAGTCTGGGTTCAGCCTTGCATTTTGGCCCATCACCACTGCTGCCTGGTTTCTGGCCTTATACTCACATGGGTTGGAACGTTCTGCCTGGGTACACTGTGGTGCATGCCCTGGTAACATCTAAATTAGATAACTGTAATGCATTCTATGTGAGGCTGCCTTAAACACTGTCCAGAAGCTACAATTGGTATATAATTCTTCAGCCAGAGGGTCATAGGAACCATGCCACTCCAGTCTTGTTCCACCTGCACTGGCTTTCAGTTTGCTTCTGGGTTCAATTCAAGGTGCTGGTATTGACCCTGAAAACCATGTATGTCCTGGGACCAACGTACCAAAGGTCTGACTTTTTTCATATGAACCTACCTGCTCATCCCAGTTATCCTTTGAGGCCCTGCTTTGGTTGCCCCCAACAACTAAAGCTAGATGGGTAGCAACCCAAGAAAGGGTGTTCTCCATCATGTCACCAAAACTGTGGAACTCCCTTCCCAGGGAAATCCATCTGTCTCCCACTGTCATCATCTTTCACCAGCAGGTGAAGACTTTTTCATTTCATCTGCAATGTCCCCACTAATGTTAGCCATCTTTCTAGAGTTGTTTATGTGTTTTTAATTGAATTTTAAATTTTTAACTGTATTTTAATTGTTTAAATGTTTTAATGTTCACTGCCTTCTGGACTCTGATTGTGTGGAAAGGAAGCATAAAAATGTTTTTAATCATAATCATTATCACCACCACCACAATGAATGTTGTATTGGGGTGCATTCCTGCATGGAGGGCATTTCTCTACAAGCAGGTTTAATGGGTCATTCCTAAGTGAAAAGGAGAGGAGTCACAGACAAAACAACACTATAGCTTTTTAACACAGGAAAAATCTTCTTGTATTTTTTGTATAGAAAGGGAGGGGGGGAATAGGTAGCTGTGGTGGTCCATAGCAAAATCCCCTCTCCACAAAAAACACCCATGTAATACCTTTTATTAAGACCAACTGAGTGTTTACAAGCTCTCCAGAACCCTTCATTAGGGTGGATGTTAAAGGGGGGGGCAGGAAGGGTCAGAGAATTGTAAGGCCTTGTCTGCATTCTATGAAGGATGCTTTGCTGGGCATAGGGTTTCAGCTGGTATCAGATTTTCCCCAGAATATTCCAGGAGAAGCCACCATGTAGGAATCTCTGTGGGCATGACCCGGCAGATTGGACTAGTTTTGATTTTAAGGGATGCATTAAGGACTCTGAGACCATATTAAGTACCTACGTAGAATAAATAAAAAATGGAAAGTGACTGTAAACTGTTCAGAAAAGGCTTAGATTCATTTCTCTCTGTAAACCAAGCTTTATCTGGATACACTGACATTGTCTTTCAACATTAGAATTAATTCTATAAATCTAGCAAAATAAATTCTAGGCAGGATAGTGACGTCCCCCCCTTGGTTCTCCCTATCGCCTTTAAATCCCCCTCTCTCTTTTTGTATTGAGAGCAGCCATCTGTTCCCCTTTGAACAACCAGGGAAGCAGCTGTGCGTGTTGTGCCCTTGATAACAAAAGGCTCCGCTTCATACCGAAGAGTAGCGTGCTGGAGGTTGCCGGGAGTTCTAAGGATGCTCTGGGTCAACTGACACCTGATGCCGTGCAGCATAGAAACAGCACTAGGATTAGATGGCATCTGTGTTTCTCTTTGTACACTTCTTTTAGCAGCCAAGAAGATTGGGGGGGGGTTTTGCAAACAAACAAACAGCATGTGTTTGAATAAAACTAGTGTTTAATTTGAAAGCATAAAAGTGGCTGTTAAAAGCTACCTGTAGCTGCTAACCCTTCCGAATCCTCCAGCACATGCAGTCCTAATATGTTGTGGAATCTCAGCACTGCAACCATTTGACTGTGGTGTCGAAAGCAGGAACACTATGTAGAGATGTTAAGCAGGGCCAAAGCAAATGTAGGCGGCCCCCCCACAACCTGGGGCACTATTTTGTTCCACTGAGGAGTTATTGGATTTATTGGATTTTAGTGCATGAAATGACAGTTTCTATTTAAATAATAGGAGGCTGTTTTCAGAATAAGTTTTAGAACACCCTTTAGCTACTATGACTGTATGCATTGCAGGGGCTTGATGAGGGAAAGTGGGACTTAAAGCATAAATTGGCGACATTTCAGCCTCAAAGGCTGGATTCTTCCCAAACCTGATATCAGCATTCCCCCTTCTGCCCTCTCTGCTTTGCAGTTTGGCTAGGGAAGATCTGAATGGACCTAGAAGTGAAGAAGGCTGGCTGAGGCCCTGAAATTAAGCACTAAGGATGTAGGAGAAGCCATGCTGGATCAGACCAATGGCCATCTCTTTGTGTCACACAGTGGCAAAAAAACAGGTGTCATCAGGAGGTTCACCAGGGGGGGCAGAACTCCAGAAGCCCTCCCACTGTTGCCCCCCAAGCACCAAGAATACAGAGCATCACTGCCCCAGACACTGTGTTCCATCTATACCTTGTGGCTAATAGTCACTGATGGACCTCTGCTCTGTATGTTTCTCCAATCCCCTCTTGAAGCTGTCTGTGCTTGTGGCTGCCACCACTTCCTGTAGCAGTGAATTCCACATGTTCATTACTCTGGGTGAAGAAGTACTTCCTTTTATCATTTTATCTGTTCTGGTATATTAGTGCTTTTAATTGTTCTAAAGTATCTGTACAATTTATACCCAGATTCATGTGCACAGTCCCTTTGCTTACTTGCCTTTCCAGTCTCACATTTATGTCAGGCCACAGTCATCTTTCTTTAGGTGCAAATGGATTCCTTTATCTCCTATACTCCATTCTCAAGAAAATCTGTAAAAGCATTTATGAGTTTTTGTTTCTCCTCCTGAAATTTGTACGGATTACGTTCTTCCATTTGCCATGGAGCAAACACATTCTCCTATTTGTTTTAAAAAGCATTCTTCATTTCAGATCTGCTGACAGAAGTAAACTGAAATCATGAGATCTGAAAATATAGGACAGGGAGGATTTCAGCCCTGAGGAAGCACAAGAATCATATTTTCTCAGCCTTTTTTCAAGCCACAGGACAAAAACCTAATTCTTAGTATTAAAAAAGGCACCCAGCAAGCCACATGGAAGGTATGATAAACCGCTGGATCCTGTGATATCCTATCCAAGTTTGTCTGTAACAGAAAGTTATTCATTATATAGCACATTCAGAAGTAGGTTACTTTATGTAAATCCCTTTTCTTTGGCTTGTGACCTTAAAAAATCACTCCCCCTAAGCTACCTTGCTTGAAGGGGAATTCTCATGGCACTATTTGTTATTAGTTCCAGAGAATGCCAGAACAGGCTTTCCATTCTGGCAGCTCTGCCTAAAGTTGCTTATACAATACTTTCAGAGGTCAGCAGATGCCGAAAAGCGGTTGGTGGCTCAGAATGTAACTGCTATTTATGTCTGACTCTGTGATTTCTGGGAAATGTCTCAGAAAATGATCGCCCTCCTCATTTGGTCATAATCCCACAGAGACTGGATCATATGTGCTCTCAACGGCATTAACTTCGGCATGCCAAGTTTGAAAGGAGTCTGGAGAATTTAGCAGGAGAGCTGATTTGAGACTCCTCTTGAAGGAAATTTAACCCTCACTATACAGTATACCAAAATAACACAGAGCCCTGAAAAGGGGCTGGGGAGCCAACATTCAGATTTTCCTCCCCCAAAGTATCCTGTGGGTGTCTGTTTAATCTCTATCCCACTCTCCTCTGTGAAGTTCAGGGTGATATAAATGGTTCTTCCTTCCATTTTATCTTCACAAGAGCCCTTTGAGGTAGGTCAGGCTAAGAAACAGTGTCACCCAGTGAGGTTCTTGGCAAAGTGGCAATTAGAACGTAGGTCTCCCCAAGGCCCAGTCTGACTTACTACACTCACTGGCTCTGCAATGTCCCATTGTTACAATTGCCACTTCCGTCAAACTCTGTACTACCTTTTGGTTGGCAATTGAGAGAATTACAATTCATCTGTCAAGAAGTTCAGGGCTGATCCCCAGCATACAGCAAATTACAGCATTAGAATAAGAATCTCAGCTGTGGAACTGCACATGTAACATTGAACTGCAACTGAAAGCAACTGCAGTTTTCAAAGCATGTGTCTTGCAATGTGACAGCACAAACGTCTGGATGTATAATGAGTCTTGGGAAACAGAAATGAGAATTAGCTTGTGACCTATAAAATCGTTGGGGAGAGGAAGCTTGGCAAATGGTTCTGCTGCCTTTTAGTTCTGGTGCTGGGGGTATATTACAAAGCATGAGTTTGATCACCAAGGCCTTGAAACAATTAAGACAACACATTCTCTGTGTTCCACTATTTTTTTTACCAATGAAATCCTAACATGTTTTAGAACGAAGCTTTCTGCAGCAGCTAAAGCAGGTCTACTCGGAATCCTACTCAGATCTATCCAGTAGAGCTAATTCCCAGGAAAGTGTTCTCAGGATTGCACTGTTAAGTTTACATCTGCAATGTAAACTGAATTTCAGTTCATAAGATCATAGAGGTCTCCCCTCCATCTGTTTGGCCATCAGGAAGTGCTAGTACTAGAAATGGATTGGCTGGGTTTAGGAGGACTTGATAGTTTTCTCTCCGTGGTGAATCAGAGGCAGTGATCCAAGCTCAGGATCAAACTAGACAAGATGCTGGGAGATCCATGAATGAATCGCTCTTACAATGAATGGAACTTCCTCATTGTTTGAGAAATAGCTGTCATAGAAGCCTACTGGAGAAAATGCACAGGCAACTTTACCTTACAATGACCTGCATATTTTCCCCAGCAGGGCTAATAAGCAACCATGGGAGGTATGCTGAAATTGTGAAAAAAGCATCACAAACCAAAAAGGCATGAAAGAAACCCAGTAGAGGGCCCATAGTTATATTTGTTATAAGTAAAAATGCATGTATTTATTCTGAGAATTTTTTTTTAAAAAAGCGTATAAGGGCCCAATGAAAGCCTCATTACAAGGTACAAATAACATACGCACAAGGACCAATTATTGTGCAAAAGACACCAGATGATCTTTTTTAAAGAAACCCTTCCCCTGCACTGCTGCCAAATCAGGTAGGCCCTTGGCTGGTATTTACTGGGGGGGGAGCATAAGGCAGTCCATTCACAGACCTCTCAGCACCTTGTCTGGTATGACCCTCAGTTTTGGCCAAGGTCGTTGTTTCCAACTTCCCTGGTTGCCTCCCACTAGAAAGGGGGTGGGAAGTTTGCCAGAAATGAACATATTCTGTAGCGCTTTTTCACATGTAAATTTTTATTGATTTGGGTAATGTGCAATTCAGTTCTGCCATAACTAATGTAATGTATAAAAGTATTGCTAGTCATTGCCCTATTTTGATGGCTGCAGGCATTTGCTCAAAGACTATTTATTTATTTATTAAAATATTTATACCCCACCTTTCTTTGTGGTTCAAGGTGGCTCATTGTAATCCGGGTCAGGGGGGTAAACCTTCCTGATAGAAGGTGGCTTAACTTTTTTGATCCACATATCTGGGTTGTGTTTACTGAGACTTCATTGTTTCCTTATATTCTCTTGTTTTAATTATGGTGGGGCGTTAACCTATGAATTGTCATATAATCACAAGTCCTCATTAATGACAAAATTTGATTGGTTAAAGTTGGTCCTCACATGAGGCCCAGGCCTGATCCAGCCAAGCCCAGGGTGGGATTTAAGCAGAATACTCCTTGGCGGGTTTGCTGGGGGAGAAGCATACACATGTGAAAAAGCCACATGGTCCTAGTCACACAAAATATTGGGAGCATCATGAATACTCCATGCTCTCTTTGGTGGGCTCCCAGTGCATGTGGTTGTAATGTCTGAAATGGACTAGTGACTCTTACAGGTTTGTTTACATCCAGATACCTGGATAGCGGATACAGAAACATCTGCATAGTAAGGACTGAATCCAGACTAAACTGAAAATTTCTATCAATTCCTCCTGCCCTCTAAAGATTCCCCTCATGTTGTTCCTTGAGGTCCCCAATGCTCCAAAAGCAACATTTCATGGAGATCAGTGGGCTGCAGTGGAAGAGGGGAGGGGAAATTTTAATTTTGGGGCTAGAAAATTTAATCTGGATTCAATCTTAACCCATGTATCATGACTTCAGAGTATAAGGACAGGCCATAATAAGAAGAAAAATCTTAATCTTAAAGTTATGCAAATGCCTTCCTTTATTTCTTATATTTCCCACCCCCCTGTGTTTACTTTTTGTTATTGTTTCGGTTCTCTTCTTGAGGAATAGCCTGAATCATCTGCAACATGTAACATAGCCTTGGGCATCCTGGCTAGGTGAGAATAGGGTTGATCTGTGCTGGCATTATTCAGACATAACAGCTAACTACAATTTGCAGCTACATGAAGAAGTTTGTGGGCATTCTTGGTTTCTCATGATCTTTCCCCCCATATGGCAAAATTATTACTGAAAACATAGTTTCAAACTAGGATTCCAAACCACAGTCAAAACTGACTCATTTGTATAGCAGCAAACTATGATCTAAACCATGCCATTGTCTTCCAAACCACTGACTTTTAAGTCAGAATCCACATTATTTATCTAGCATGCAGTAGAAACAAGGGGGGAGGGGAGATCCCACCACTTAACCACTCTTTTGCCTTCTTGATAAAGTGGTTCAGATATACTAAAAGCAAACCAATCCACACTAAGCAATACAGGAAGTGTACAATAACACCATGAATTGATCACACATTATGTGATGATCACAATATTCAGAAAAACAATGTATTATATGCATGCTGTACACAATAACATTCCTTCTCAAATAAGACCTGATGATGTATTTCAGAAACAGTACTTCCTCACAGTGAGGTGTGAAGTAGAAGAGCAGGTTCAGTTCTAGATATTATAAACAAATGTGAGAAGAGGAAATACAATTCACTTAGTTTCCCTTCCCCTTTCATTTAGAATATCTACAACCATTCTTTATTGAGTAGATCCAGATCTCCCAGGTTGCTGTTAGTCACTGGAATGCAGCCTCTGTACAGTCTTGGAAACTCTCTGGGTGGCCTTGGGTTTATCAAGTCCTTTATATTTCAGTTAGATATCCATCAGTAAAATGGGAATAACAGTGATGCAGTTCTCAAAAGCTGTCATGAGAATGAATGAAGCATGGCTTACAGAGTAATAAAATCATCATGGTTTTTAAAAGTACAATGCAGAAAAAGTAAAATAGGAGGCCTAAAAAGAGGATCCTATGGATTAAGGATAATTGAATAATGAGAAGAACTGCAGAGAGTGGGGGTAATGGGGGGGAAAGAGTTAGATAAAGATATGTAAACAGAATCATGTTGCGATAAATATTCATAGACAGTATAGACTCATCATCTTGGTCAAGCAAAGGTCATCATGACCACAGTGGGGTTACTGGAACTGGATTGGAAAGGATCAAAGAGAAAGTAGGAAGAAAGGAGAAGAGACAAGGGAAATAAATAAGCTAGGCCTGCTGTTACTGTGTTAATCTACCAACTGCTCAGAACTCACCACATAGGGCAGACAGTGACACCATATGTGCCTCTTTCAAATCCATCTTTAAGACCTATTTTGGTTGTGATAAATTAGCCAAAATGATGGCTATTGAGATGAGGACCAATACAGGCAGTAATAAGCATACGCCAAAATGTCAGGTTCAATAGCAGGTAGATCCAAGCATTCTTTAAGTAAAGGAAAGCTTTATTGGAATACAATGCTGTAACCCACAGGAACACGGTTATTGTAAGGAATGGCAGCATGAGCAGTTCAGGCATTATTATAGTATGATGCAAAAGCGCAAATGGCAAATGAACTTTTAGCATGCGCGCGGGAAACTCCCGGCAGGAGATTACTTGATGATCGGGAGAATGAGTTGCCCCCACCCCTCGGTCTCACAGGACTGGAAAATTCCCTTAAACAAAGAATACTCCATAGCCTCTTACTCAAGGCCACCGTGATAAGCCGGAGTGGCTGAACCATTCTCCCATGTTGCAGCTGGCAATACTACGCAAGCGCATAAGCAACAGACAAGATAGTAGACACAGCAGAGTAAAATGAACTCAGTGTAAAAATAATCCAAGCCTCATGGCTCTGACACAAAATTGCTATGGACAAGCATTCATTATGAATTACAAATTAGAATCTTTTGCAGTATACCAGTCCAAGTCCAAAGGATATTATTCCTGAAAGATTATATACAGACTATGGTTGCCAACTCCAGGTGGGGCCTGGAGATCTTCCAAAATAACAACAGATCCCCAGGCTACAGAGATCAGTTCTCCTGGATCAAACAGCAGCTTTGGAGGCTGGACTGTATGACATTACACCTTCCCTCCCCAAATTCGGTTTTTGTTTTTCTGCTATTCATTATTTACTTTATTATTGTTGTTGTTGTTATTTATTTACTTAATTCATAGCCCACCTTTCTTTCTCAGGCTCACCTAAAATACTGCTGTAAGGACAGCATAATGCAGCAGTCTCCAACTTTTTTGAGACTGTGGGCACCTCTGGAGTTTTGAGGGGTAACACCTCAAAGTGTTCACCACAGGAGGTAGAGCCATGTGCAGTACCCCCCCTCCTTGATTTGCAAAAGAGTCATATGTGTTCAGCCTTATGCAGAGGCTGGTCATTGGTCTATCAAGGTTAGTGCTGTGTGGTTAGAAACATGGTCCAGCCACTGGAAGTACAGCAAGCCTGGGAAAGGGGAAGAGCTTTGACTCCTGAACACTTACCCCTACTCATGCAACAGCCCAGCTCCCTAGACCCTAAGATTAGAACAAAGCTACCTCTCTGGTCCATTGAAATCAGTGGGGTTTGTCCAAGCAGATTGAAGTTAAAACTACAACAATCTTGTACAATGTGTGGGTCACCATGCTGCTTCCCCCTCCCAATCTCTCCTGGCTTCCCCAAACCTTGAAATGCTTCTCTTCGTGCAGTCTCAGTCATGGTGCAAACCCAAGAGTCTTATTTTGCTCCCACAGGCCGTTTTCATGACTGGTAAGTCGTGTCTGTCTTTGCACCTCACAAACAACGCAAGTCTGTTGTAAAGTTTTATATCCAGTTCCATATACATATATAAATTCCACTCTTTATATTGGAAATGTATTTCCATATACAGATACTGAGGATCACAGTCCTACAGTGGAATCCCAAACACAGTTACACCCTTCTAAGTCCACTGAAATCAATGGACATAGAAGGGTATCAATCAGGTTAGGATTAGGGTGGGTAACTCCAGGTTGGGAAATTCCTGGAAATTTGAGAATGGAGCCTGGGGAGATGAGGGTTTGGTATGGGGAGGGACTTCAGTAGAGTGTAATGCCATAAAATGCACCTTCCAAAGCAGCCATTTTCTCCACGGGTGCTGATTTCTGCCATCTGGAAATTAGTTGTAATTTTGGGAGCTCTCTAGGTTGGCAACCAAAGTTAGGATTGCACTAATAGTGTCTTAAACCAGCACATACCACTGTGTCTTTTTTTCTCTCCTTTCAAAACCACAAATTGGCTTTTACCCTTTTTTGTTTAATGTCTGGCTCCAAGATCTGAGGACTTTTATTTATTGCAAGTAAGCATTCACATTTTCCTTGCAATTCATGTGGAACTTCAAAAGTTCGTATAGTTTTAAACTGTTTCCTGAGCTATGATGGAAGTTGAAATACAGTACTCCGGATGATTCGACTGATTCCATACATAGAAGATGTTAGCCAGCTACTTCTCCTGTTATCAAATCTCCAAGAGACTTCGCTTCTTCCAGTCCTTTATCTTCAGCTTATGTCATTTTATCCTGTTGATAAGACATGAATCTAATACAGTTGAGGCATCTTTTAAAATTTTTCCCAATGTAAAATTCAATGTAGAATCCATGGATTAGAAACAAGACATTACACCCAGCTCTCATACAGCTCTATTGTAAGCCTTCTTAGGTTCTTTTGACAAAGATCGTCCTAAAATATAAAACACAAACTCTTTTATTCAGTTATCCAGAATTCCTTGCTCATGAGATTTCTTGTGTGTCTCCAGCCATGTACCCTCAGGCAAATGTAAACATATTAAATTATCACGTCAGTTTCTATAAACTTGTGATAATCTTAATGTTTTGCTGGTCGTTCAGATCAATGAGACTGCACCATAAATAATAGTTCAGCTTGAAAGCCACCACTTTTATATACACTTCATTTTTTTATTTTAAATTTATTTATTTAAAATATTTATACCTCACGTTTTCACCCAAATAGGATCCCCAGGGTGATGAACAAGGCATTAAACTCTTTAAAACATTAAAAGCATTTAAATATATATATAGAGAGAGTTTTTAACAATAACAATAAAAACATATAAAGATACAGACATGACTGGGGGGGCAATAAAAGTTTATTGGGGGTATCCCAAATAAGACAGAAAAGTCTTCACCGGCTGGTGGAAGAAAATGCCTATGGGAGACAGATGAATCTAATATGATTGCTAATGAAATAGCTTTTATATGTAGTTTCCAAAATCCATTCAAAGGAATAAAAGGCAGTGTAAGGTATTATACACTGGGGCAAAGGTAGAAGGAAGGGGAGGGAGATAGTCACTTGAGGTGAGACTTAGCTTCACAAAGACTGGATTACTCCTCCAGAGCATCTGTTGGTAGAAAGTGCCCTCAAGTCACAGGGAACTTATGGTGACTGTCAGCATTTTCAAGGGAAGAGATGCTTTGCCACTGCCTGCCTCTGTGTAGCAGCCTTGGGCTTCCTTGGTGGCCTCCCAAGTGCTAACTAGGGGCAACTCTGCTTAGCTTCCTAGACCTAATGAGACTGGGCTAGCCTAGGCCAGCCAGGTCAGGGCAGAGTGCCTGTTGCAGATGGTTTAAACCAAAATATTTGGTTAGTTACCCGTAGCATGAGTCATCTTTCTCATCCACAAATCCATGTATAAAGGCTCTGAGATTTAAATTGACTTGTGTGAATACATGAACCTGCCTTGAATCAGACTGCTGGTCTATCAGGGTCAGTATTATTTACTCTTGACAGGCAGTGGTTCTCCAGGGTCCCAGGCAATGGCCTTTCACATTACCCACTACCTGATTCTTTTAACTGGAGGTGCTGCGGATTGAACCGTGGATCTTCTGCATGCAAAGCAGGCACTCTCCCACCAAGCCACTGTCTTTCCACAAAGATTCATAGAATCTGTTCCTTAAATTCACTAAACATCATTTGCTAAAACAATTTAAAATTAATATTTATGTACCCAAACAGAAGGTCTAACTACAATAGAATAGTGCTGGTGTTTTGAAAGCACAAATGGCATTCATATATAGTCAGTCCATAGTATTTGCCCAAGACCATAAACCTCCCATTGACATTTCACGTTGGAGAAAGGTCACAGAATTTTTTTTTTTCAATAAATTGTCACCTTGCTGAATGTTCACAGGAATTATAGCAACAAAAAATTATCTTGGACTAAAACACCCAAGGCACTTCTATACCCTCTCCTACTTCGGCATGCAGTCGTTCCACACTGTTGGGGTAATTGTGCAAATAATGATATTGTGTGAATGGGTCCCGTCACATGGGTTTTCCAGAACAGGTCTGAGATAGTTTGGAAGCAGAGACAGAAAACTCACCACCTGATCCTCACCAAAATTGTTGGTGAAAGGAAACCTAAGAGCACCATTTTCAGGCCCATACTACATCAGACATTAACCATGCAATCCTAAGCAAGCTTCACAGGACTTAGAAGGGTGGAACTGTGCTGATGATTGCACTGTAAAATCCTGACAGCTCCATGGTATTCATGAGGGATCTGCGTGGCCATCATGAGGGAATCTGCAGTTCACTTTCTTACTACAACCAAAATATTAAACAACTTGGGCTGTCCCCCAGACATTCAGAAATGATCAAGAAATGCCATGTTCTTTTTGAATCTAGTCCATACTCTGGGGTCAGAATCACCAATCTCCCTTCATCACATCTCTACAACAAACTAGGATACTTCTCTTTGCATCACTGTCACATGGCTTAACATCAGACATTAGTTTTAAATTAACCCAGTGTTATTAGATTTAAATTAACCCAGTGTTATTAGATTTTTAAAAAGTAATGAAAGGATATATGCTGGACTGTCTCTTGGAACACTTCAAAAATGCTGTTGTACTCACAATACTGAAAACAATGTTGTGCTGTTGACATGTGTTCCTGAGATATAGATAGACAGACAGACAGACAGACAGGCACACACACACACACACACACACACACACACAGAGTCTTTTGTACACACAAACATACAGACACATCTGTTGTTCCTCCACCACTGACACTCATATCTTTCCTCCACCTTATTTTTGGGCATTTAACCCTCCCTTCATTAAAAAAGCGGTGGCTCAGTGGTTAAGATGCTGAACTGCAGACCAGAAGATTGGTAGTTCAGCAGTTCGAGACCCGAGTGCCGCATGACAGAGTGAGCTCCTGTCTCTGGTCCCAGCTCCTGCCAACCTAGCAGTTCAAAAGCAAGAAATTGCAAGTAGATAAATAGGTACGACTTTGGTGGGAAGGTAACAGCATTCCGTGAGCCTTGGTGTTTAGTCATGCCAGCCACATGACCATGGAAATATCTTCGGACAGCGCTGGCTCTTTGCCTTGGAAATGGAGATGAGCACTGCACTGGCTTTACCTTTACCTTTTACCATTAAAAAACAACACCTGAGAGCCGCAAGGTATAGTGCTTAAGGGTCATACTAGAAATAGTTACTTTCTGTCCACTTAGCCTACCTCAGAAGGTTATTGTGAGGAATGAATAAAGTTGTAAGCTGCTTTGGGTCCCCAAGTGGGGAGAAAAATGAAATATAAATATCTTAAATAAATACATTTTTGCTTCAGCTTCAAGACTTACCCAGTCCTTTGTGTTCACTACATCTCATTCTTGCAGGGCAACTCAAATTCCACAGGATAACAACAACAACAAAATTAACACATCCCTCTGTGCCTCCTTATGCCAGTACTGGCAACCAAGACCATGGGGCATTCGCTTTCCTGCCTTAGGCAACAACAACAGTGCTCGAGCATCTTACAATCAAACCTCCACAAGATACACTTGCATCCAAAACAGATGTTCCTTTCTGGAGCTCCTCCTGCTGCTGCTGCCAAACAGTAGCTTTGTAGACTGGAAAAAAAACCTTGCAAAAATAAATATTATATTAAGTTTTCCTTTAATGTGGACCAGATCTACTGCTTGCAGTATGGCTGATTCCATGGCAAATACTTTCACAATCAGCCCTGGCCAAATAGTCATTTAACTCGTGTGTGCACCTACAGAGTGGGCCCATGGCTCTGAGTGGTCGAGCCATCTGGGTTGGATCCAGACTAAAGTTTCTATCAGTTTCTATCTCTCCCCCTCCCCAGTGTAGTCCACTGATCTGCAAAAAATAATGCTCCTGGGAGGTAGACGGCCCTGGAGAATGACATGAGGGGGGTTTGCACTGGGAAGGGGCATCAGTGGAAGTTGCCAATTGAGTCTGCATTCAGCCTTTGGCTTTGTGGGCTCAACTCTGACATCTCCAAATTAAAGAACAAGGTAGTAGGTGATGTGGAAGACCTTTATCTCTCACTCTGGGGAGCCACTGCCAGTCAGCAGACAATATTGACCTTGATAGACCTATGGTATGACTTAATGTGTTTATATACAGTGTAGGAGTGTGTGTGAAGGTCACCGTACGAATGTTCCAAAAGAGTAGCTTTGTTAGTGTCTGGCAGATAAACAGACAAAGCCCATCATCCACTGTTGGGTGGGAGTGATGCTGCACATGCCAGGCTCCCACACAAGTGGGATTTCTCGTTCACTCAAATGAAAGGAGCAGATTCATAGACAAAAATGAATGTGTGTAAGATGCTTCCCCCATTGAATTGGATGGTGAAGTCCTTACATTGACAGGCTCTCTGTTATGTGCATTGGAGCTTCAGCGTTGGCAGGAATCTCCTGCATGTGGGCAACAGAATGCCCTTGTATTTTAAGAACTAACTAGTTCCTTAAGGAATAGCCATTTGTGCACATAGTGGCTGAGTTCAGACTGGCAGTTTGAAGCAGGAGCCAGTGGTGGGGAGCCACTGTCAGACACACTGCGCCAACTGATGCAGGAGCATACCAGGAGGAGGCATGCAGGAGTGTTCAGACTGCTGGCCCGGAGGCGCAGCTGTAAACGGCTTTCCCCTGGCAAATCAGCTATGTGTGCTCATGCGCTCATGCACACATGCACACATAGCCGATTTGGATCCTGTTGGGCGGTAGAGCGGAGCACAGCCAATCATATCACTGCTGTCTTATGCGCAACGCGGGCTGCTCCCAGCTTTTCGGGTTGGCGTTCACACTTCCCAGAAGTGGAATGAAGCAGGATAAACGGGCTCTCAGGGATTTGCTACTGCTTTTACCAGGTATCTTTTAAACACGGGAACAAAGCGTTGACTTCGGGTGGGGAATGCCAGGCAGATGTGCTTGTGTGAACACCCCCTTAAATCCACTTGTAAAATTTGGCTGGAATGTGGCTATAGCAGGGCAAACTGCCAGTCTGAACTCAGCCAGTGTTTTCCTAAGTAACATAAACAAAGAAGGCAGTGCCCATTCAAATATAAATTTTTTCAGCTAGATGGGATGGCCAAAAGAGAAGGGAGAAGAAAGTGTAATTATATGCCTTCCTATATTCTACTCCTTATGTAATGGAATTTATCTAGACTAAACTGGAAATTGAGTGTTGAATTATCTGGTTGATGGAAGAATTAAGTAAGAGGCATCGATGGCTTGTAGAAACACTCTAAATATAGAGACATTCTATCTTTGGCTTACAGTTTTTAGCCTTTTGGACATTTGCTACAAGCTAAAAATCTTCTCAGCTGCTAGAAGCCTAAGCCATTACATAAGAGACTCATTAAAAATTGTGGGAGAATAGTGTGCAGTCCACCGTCTACAGTAGGAGCCAACTGACTTATGGCAACCCCAGCAAGGGGCCTGCAACCCCAGCAAGGGTTGGCTGTTGCCTTCCTCTGCAGAGTCTTCCTCGGTGGTCTCCCATCCAAATACCAACCCTGCTTGGCTTCCAAGATCTGACCGTGCCACCTTCCCTCTATTTTCATACTCACTTTATATTAACCTTTAACATTTATTATGTGGTAAACATTATTGTGAATTTTCTGTACAGATCTTTTCTTTATAGGAACCTTATAACCTGACTGACAAAAATGACTGTGTAAGCAATACAGCCAAGTGAATTTTATTCAGATTTCAGAAGCAGTATAAGTGAAAGATGTCAGTCTCCCATCTATTTATCAGAGACACATTTTCACCTTCTTTGAGGCATGTTTTAATGAGGCTGCAGCTTTGTTTCAGATTTCACTCCTTGAGATATTGCTGCCAGGGATTCCAAGTAAACACTATAATCCCAGAGTTCTCTTATATTACATTAAAATGTGCCTTATATAATATATACATTTTAACATTCATATGTCATTAACACAAGTGTCAGGAGTACTAGGAAATTAACCTCTTACTATTTTGTTCAAAGTTCCTAACATATGACTTACGTAGCAAAAATGTGTCATGTGCCAAGAATCCATAGATATAGATGCTTAGCAACCTATCAGCAATTTTGAATTCTACTTGTATTTTTCCAGTCTGATATATTTCAAATTCAAATTTGGAATTTAACAAGATTAACAATTGGAACAAAAAGAAATTGGGCTGGTTCCCACAGGTATTTCTGTTGGTGCAAGAGACAGGAAGGGCTGCTTTTGACTCTTGAAAAGATTGTGCCAGGTATCATGGGATACTCCCCCCCCCCGACAAAAAACTATCCAGTATGGAGGGGTATGGCCAGGATCATCCCTCATTTTTCTTGCACCAATAGAAAATCTGGTAAAATCCAACCTTCCTTTCTTCCACCAGACATCCATTTAATGCAGCTCACAGAGATATTGAAGTGCATAATTTGTTTATCCTTCTAAAGTCAAGAAGAGCGGAATCTGGCTCTTATTCTATGCTAATGTGATGTTGAAAGACAGGGGGGAGGGGGAGAGGGTTGGGTTCTTGTAACAATGAAACACTGACCAATTAAAGGCTGGTCCAGAAGTGCAGGAAGAGAAGGTTTTTGAGACTCTGATTCCTGAACTGGCAAGAAGACATGATGAATTAAAACCCTGATGAGGATTCACAGAATAGCACAAACCATCAGCCCTTGGGGAAATCAATATACGTGTACCATGTTTACAATTAATAGTAGCAGCCAGCCATTCTACCATCTGGAAAAAAATAATGTATTTATTCACTAAGAATACAGCAGTAGAATTTTTTTAATGGGTAGAGGGAAATGTGGGAGAAGTATAGCATTGTGATATTTACCTGGAGGATTAAATAAAGTCAACAACACATGTTTCTGAAAGCAACTGGCCTTACAGTTTACAGAACTTGAGAAATGCTGTTTCTAAATAAGACAGTATATGGAATTGCACAGCCTGGTCTAGGTGAAGTTGGCCATCTGTCTCTGAGGGTTTTTAAAATGGGAGGATCATTCATCGGCACCAAGGCAATAATACTGATGTACTTCTTGTCTGTTTTCCTAGTATAAAATGATACTAACAAGTTTCTCAAGGATGTTTAAGCAGTAGGAACAGCAGTATAGATAGTTGGAGAATGGTTTAAGGTTCATTAATATTTAGGAATGGACATGAACTAGGAAATCTGGTTCATGGTTCGTGGTGTGACTGTTTTGCAAACCACGAATTGTCACAAACTTTTAGACACTAAATGAACTGGTTTGGTACATGAGGTTCATGACATGGTTGAACACACACTCTGGCATGCTAGAGGCGCCAAGCTTGCAGGACATCCCTGGCTCACTCTTCTCTATCTGTCTTCCAAGTTTGGCAAGGAATGGATTTACAGGGTCCGAGTTACTCCCCCCCTCCCAGAAGGTGCCCCAAGGAAAGTGCTTTCTGGGGAAATTACAGGCACAGGCTCAGGAGTGTATAAAGTGCATCCTGTGTAATCTAGAGATACCAAATTCATTAGGGGATCTCTGGCTGACTCTCCTCTACCTACCTCCATTTGGTAAGAACTGGATTTATGGGGTCTGACTTATGCCCCCCCCCTCCAAAAAAAGGTGCCTGCATTGTCCATTGTTTCCATTGGAGAAAAAAACAGCAAAAAAGCAAGAGCAATATATGCCCCACAGAACAGAATCAAAGTCCCAGAGAACCTCTGCAGTAGAAACTGAAGGTAGCGGGGGGTATTTATGCAAGCCCAACAGAACCAATGCAATGTGCCCAGCAGAACCAGTGCCACTGTGGCAGTGCAAACCCAACAGGACTAAGGTCAAGCGAGAAAAGTGCTTTGGGGGAAATGTCAGGGGAAGGTTCAAGAGTATATAGATTGGACCCCCTGCAAGCTACATACATCAAGCGCAGGCCATGCCACCTGCTCTTCTACAATGTCTCCAAGTTGGGAGTGGATTACATTTCCCAGTTATGGATCCCTGAAAAAGTCTCCCCCATTTATACCCTCCCACTCCTCCTGAGTGTGAACCTCTCTGTGTGCCATGAGGGTGAATGTGGATGCAAAGGTTGCTTGCCATGGGAGGGGGAGAAGTCCTCCACCCCTCGCATTCCACAGCCCCCTGTCCCTGTGCACCAAACCCATCCTGTCATCCCACTGGAGCTTGGCCCTAGCTGGGCATCACCAGGGGTCTTGGATGCTCCTTCCCCTGATGTTCCTCGGGCTCTCCACAGAGGCAAAAGAGTTGTTAGCACTGCCCAGAGACACCAGCAGTTGCTAACACTCTTTGGAGAGGAGGACCCTGACAGTAGTGATTCAGAGGTGGGGGGAGCCCACAGTTTGGAAAATTTCCACACACTCTCCAGTGACCCCTGTGTGGCTGAGTGCCGGGTGTGCCACACCCATATCCGGAGGGCCACAAACCCCCAATACTCCATCCTCCTCAGGCACCTACAACGGGTGCACCATGCCCTGACTATGTTGCCAGCAGGAGGAAGAAGAGGCCCAATCCCTCTCAGCAGAGAGAAGCAGAGGGGGAGCAGGAGGCTTCTCCAAGAAAGGCTCCCTGCACTTCGGCTGCTGTGGGTGGTACATCAAGGCAGGCCACTATCCCAGAGGTCAAAAGGGCTTTGTGGAGGGCCCTGGAAGTAGTCACTCACCTCATCAGTGAGATGACTACTATGGATGGCCAATCTTTCTCCCTCATGGAAGATGGAGCCTTTTACTGGCTGCAGTGGCAATGGTCAAGGCTCAGTTCTCCAGAGCTCAAGGCAGAACCGTGCACTTCATGGCAGACCTCGAGCAGCCAGCAGGACTGTTGGGGCATGGCCCAAGCCCCAGGAGGGGACAGCCCTGCCACCAACTACAAAGTGGTTCTGCTCCATGTGCAGGGAATGGATATAGACCACATGGCACAAAACATCACCACAGTGTGATACAGAGTAGCCTGAGGGAGTGGATGGGTGGTTGCATGGGTATCACTACCAGGTTGCATCCTGGAGTACAAGCTGGTTCCACATGAAAGCATTACTCTCCTAAATGCAGAGCTCTTGCAATGGAAGTGTGAGCTCTACAAAGAAATGTGGAGGCTACAGGTCAGCAGACATGGCCAGAGGTAACAGCAGTTGGAAGAGGCTGGGGAGGAGGGGGAGGAGCCACAGCCCAGCACCTCTGCCTCAAAGAGCCCAACCAGGGAAAAGTCCCACTACTGGGAGGTCAGCAGCAGCAGAAATGCCAGATATGCAATGGTGGAGGATTCGGCAGAGGTGATGGTGAGGGAGTGCCTTGTCAAGTCCCCTGAACCCACCACTGCCAATCCACCGGAGTACTAGTCACACAAGGCTGTCATCTGGCCTGACCTCTCTTGCATGGCCATGAGCTCTGAGTCCACCTAACACCCAAAACCCAGCAGAGGAGGGGTATTCACAATCAGGAATAAATGAATGTGTTCTGCTTTTAGCAAGTTCTCTGCCTCTGTGTCTAACAGCGAACAGCCAACAGCTTTGGAGGGCTCCTACTGGTGATTCCAAGGTTGGAGAATTCCCCCTGTTGCTTTGAAGTTTTGTAAACATTTTAATTGAGCAGAGACAGTCTGTCTGGAAATGTATCAATTCAGGAACCACCATGAACAATGGTCTCCCCACCAGGAATATCACATCGCAATCCACGAACCAGCCAAAATTCATGACAAACTTTAGTTTGTGAGCTGGTGTGTGCCCATCCCTGTTATTAGTTCCCATATTATATATGTTTCCAACCACTGTTTGATTGAAAGCACTTCATCTGACCAGGAAACTGACAAATGTAAGAACAAGAACTAGATATTCAAGCCATGTACAGAGCTTCTTTCCACAGGGTTGCCAGCCTCCTAGTGGTGGCTGGAGATCTCCCACTATAACAACTGGTCTCCAGGCAACAGAGATCAGTTCACCTGCAGAAAATGGCTGCTTTGGAAGGTGGTCTCTGTGGCATTATTTCCCATTGAAGTCCTTCCCCTCTCCAAGCTCCACCTTCCTCAGGCTCCAGCCCCCAAATCTGCAGGTATATCCCACCCAGAGCTGGCAACCCGATTCCACACAGATATGAGAGCAGCTCATACTAATAAGCATTCTTCACATCCCAGCCACATTCTGTTGTAGTGCCACGAGTGATAATACCTGTCAGAAGTGTTCAGGAACCATAACTATTATAACTTTTGTGATGTGCACGAAAGTGTTTCTGCACACAAGGATGTGCTTGAACAACCAACAGTTCAAGGGATACTTGTATCATACAATCATTGGGAATTGCTTTTGCACTTGCAATGGATTTAGCCCTCCCTTTGATTGTACAGAACAACTATTCTGCAAGTGCTGACATAACCAACAGTTTTGCCACAGTATTATTCGCTTGTTGTCAGTGGTATTCGGCTGTGCATATGGGGCAGTCTCATAAGGAGGCTGTCAAGAAACATTTGTACATGGTAAGGACTCCATGTAAGCTATAAAGCACCTGTGAGACCCAGATCCTGACACTGTGCCACCATGGTACATTGCTGGGAGAGATCCTCCTCTGTTTTCTGCCACTCTTCTGTGGTGCCACCACAGATGGTCAGGGGGTGGTACTGCAGTTGCCAGCTCAGCTGAAGTGAGGTGACATGAGGATTTTTAAAAAGCTGCTCCCCTGGCCTGAGCATTGTGAGTCCAAACTGTACATTGGTCTTCTGCTTGACTGTTTTCAACTCCCTAGCATTCCTCCAAACTGTTAGTATAAAAATGACAAAGCCCCATATGGATCAGCTCAATTGGATCTCCATGTGCAGCCTGACCAATCTATGTGAACAACCAGAGACAGAATCCCTACATGTAGTCATGCCACACCTAACTGTTTCTCCCTGGTCTCTATATGACTGCCATAACAAATAAGAGAGGAAAATCATTGGTCACCAGCCTGCCATATAACATTTATCGGGCTGGATGAGTCCTCCTACTCCTGCAACTCTCTTGTTGTCTCCAGTGGGATTCCATGCAATTTTCCTGTGTAGATCAAATTATAGGTTGGGCCTGTCATTTGCATCTGGTACCGAGATGATGGGATTACTTCTTATGTTCTCAACTGGAGCCCTCCCAAAAAAATCCTTAATTTAATGCATTGCAAAGATCGACTGCTAATCCTTCAAGTGCTACCAGCTTTTCACTTGCATGGGATATGAAAAAAAAAGAATTTTTTTAGCCCTGTAAGATTAAACAATCATTGGGATTTAAAAGCTTAATCTGCTTGGTGTTTGTGCTGGAACAGCTCACAAGTCCCCAGCTCTGAGTGCAATTGGATGCAACATCAGAGTCATTTGTAGAGGGAGGTGTGGGGGGGAGCTCCCAAGTAGAAGTGATCTATCCTTTGAAATTTGTTGTGGCGTGAAGCCGTAAAGCTGTGCCGCTGCCTATATTTCTTCAGCGTCTGGCAGGATACCACTGCTGGGGGTGGGAGGGAGCAAGAGAAGGCAGAGCTGTGCAGTACATGAATCCAGGCTATTGTTTCAGACACACGTCTGCCTTAAAGAAGTACCAGAAAGCAGGCCGTCGCTGATTCAGATGCAGAAGCTCCTTCCATCACACAAGACAGCCCATTCAAGTCACATGCCAGAGGTCTCGGCAGAATGGGCTGCAGCTGCTTCGAATCTGCTGTCTAACATTAGGAGTAGCTGGACAACCCTGACAGCAGCAAGCCTGCCAGGCTCAGAGGAAGACAGGCAAAAGATCTGGGAACCAAGCACGATGTTTGCTGAGGAGCTGTGGCCTGAAAATGAGAAAACCTGTGCCGTGGTTCACAAATCTAAGCGAGGGAGGAAGCGCCAGGAGCTGCTGGCAGTGGCGTTGGGGGTGAAGATGGGTGTCAAGGGGGCACTCTTATGGCAACCTCTGAAACTCTTTGCCTATTCACAGATCACCTCCTTGGTCAGGAGAGCAGCATTAACACAAAACGACAACTATTTCAACTATGAGAAAGCACACAATTTTAAGGTAAGAACATGTATGGACCGTGTCTGTTTTTAAAGTTGTGGTGTGCCCCCCCCACTCCCCTCCCTTTTGCCAGCTTGTTTCTGTTGTGTGTTTCTTTGTATCACTTTCTTAGAGAAGTAACATTCATGGGTATTATACTGGGGTGGGCACTGTTTGTATAAAACTTTGTGATACGAGGAGGGGGTGGTGGTGGTGGTGGTGGTGGTGGTGGAAAGTGCTGTCAAGTTGCAGCTGGTTTATGGTAACCCCCAACAGGGTTTTCAGGGAAAGAGGCATTCAGAGGTGGTTTGCCATTGCCTGCCTCTGCAGAGTGACGCTGGACTTCCTTCCTTGGTGGCCTCCCACCCAAATACTAGCCAGGGCCAACCCTTATTAGCTGCCAAGATCTGATGAGGCTGGACTTGCCTGCGCCATCCAGGTCAGGGCGATACAAGGACAGGGCTGCTGTACTGGGGGGAGGAGTGAAAAGGAAGCTCAAAAGGAGGACACCAAGTTGCTAAAGCTGAAATGAAGAGAGAGTTTGGAATAAATGCATTGAAACACTAAACAATGAGACTAGCAATCCAAAGCACACTTACTTGTAAGTTTAAGTAAAATCAATGAGACTTACTGAGTAAACGTAGTTAGGGTTACATTGTAAAGTATGTGTCACAGATTACAACCTGAATCTGGTTTCCAGACCAGCTCCTTTGATTCACGTTTCCTGCATCTTTTGATTCATGTCCTTATTTTAACACCAGGCACATCCTGAGACTAGCAAAAATGTCTGTGCCCAGGTCTTCGTTTTACCTATGAAGAGAGGTCTCCTTTTAGTCACAACTTGCTCCCTTTGTAACTGTGGCATCCCTAAGCCTCTATTAACGAGAAACCAGAGTGCTGTGATGGCATTGTCTAATAGCTTTTGTTTGGCTTCCATGTGCCAAGGAAACACTTCAGGAGTCCCGCTGAGCACTTGGAGTAAAGCTTTTGCCTTCACTTGTCAATAGCCGAAGCTGCCAGCTTCCATGGGTTTCATATCTAAAAAGAAGCTTTCCGTCTCCCCCACCCCCACCCCAGGCAGTGTTTGGGACCGGCGTGTGTGCGTGGAGGAAGTGATTCATTCTTAGCAATTTAGCTTCCAGGCATCTTGCTCTTTTGCGGGAAGAGCTGTCTTTGTCCCAGATTCAGACACTCTGTATTGTTAATATTGCCCAAGCTCCTGTTTGATGTTTATCAGGAAGGAATGGAGAACGTCCCTCTGTACTCATAAGGTTTCTGCACATATTCTCTTGCACACACACCTGCCCCCACCAAACTGGCTTTGTCAAAATCTTATAATGGGCTGTGATTTCCACTGGGTAAAACCAAATATTCCTAAAGCCAGTTACAAGTGTTACTTACTAAAGAAAAACAAGGCTCTAGAGACAGATGGCAGCTACTGCAGAGTAAACTATCTTGTATATACAAGGCACATAAACTTGGGGATTGTCAAAACAGAATAGTTTGTAATATGCTCTGTCTGTCTTTGCCTAATATAAGGAGAGGGCTAAAATTATTTATAATTCTCTAGCAACTGTGCTTTCACTTTGATCATTACTGTGCTTTGAGCTGAATGGGATGAATTCCTATTGGAATGTGATGGGAGGGAGGTTGAACTATATAAAATATTTAAAGTAACCATCGACCGAATCATAAAAGCCAAATACTTTTCCAAAGAGAAAAGGGATGCTCTCTTCTGAAATGTCTGAAACATTCTCTGAGCTTGCAGATTTCCCTGTAATCATCATTTTATATGAAAAAAAGTTTGACTTTACCCAGAAAGATATTTTCTCATGACTCGGGGCATATTTTCCACGTTGACCTATACATTCTTTCTTTCCTCTTCAAAATTCCCCTTGTTTGGTCTTTGATTTAAAACTGGAAGTATGCCCAGAACCTTTATTTGCTCACTCTAGCCGTTCTGCTTGCCCTCTTGCTTCCTGTTTGAAAAGAGCTATAATTTAACTGGTAAATCACCTTATTCTGTTTCTAGACTTTAAATGCATGATTAAAAAACTGGATTTTATTTAAAAAGTACTCAGTGCAAGCGTCAAGAAGTGCTCCGAAGATGTCAAATGACAAAGACAACTGTATAATGTTTCCTACAAAGCAAAGAATTATCTATCACCGCAAAATCCAGTATTATATCACAAGCTCATACTAAGATTCAATTACTGCTTAAAATGAAAATGAATTGATGATCAGAGTGGAAAATTTTCTCTCTTATTGGAGTTTTATTCCATTTTCCTTCCAGGGATCTCAGGATATCATACATCCTCCATTGTACCTTATTTATTTAGGTACTTATACCCTGCCTTTCTCCCCCTTGGGGGTCCTGAAGCAACTTACAGCATCATTCTCCCCTCCTGCATTTTATCTTCCCAGCAACTACAGCCCTGTGAGATTGCTTAGGCTGTGAGAGAGAGTGATTGGCCCAGGATCATCTAGCAAGATTTTATTGCAGAGTGGACATTTGAACCTGGGTTTCCAGATCTTAATTTTATACTCTAAATACTACGTCATGTCAGCTTTCTCGCAATTACTTTGTGAGGCAGATCATGCTGACAGAGAGGGACTGGCCCACGGTCTTTCCATTTAGTCTCGCATCCTAACCATTCCATCCCAACGGCTCTGAAATTTATCTTGATTCAGGTATTGACACAGTGTACATTGGATCAGGATTTTGCACATATACCTCCAGCTAGGTACAGAACTTCTTGTTTGACATAAATGGGTTCACCTCCAATCTAATAGATAGGGCTGCCAACCTCCATGTGGTGGCTGGAGATTTCCTGGGATGACAACTGATCCCCAGACAACAGAGATCAGTTCACCTGGAGAAAATGGCCACTTTGGAAGGTGGACATTATGGCATTATACCCTGTTGAAGTCCTTCCCCTCCCCAAGCCCCATTGTCCTCAGGCTCCACCCCCAAAATCTCCAAGTATTTCCCAACCCAGAGCTGGCAACCTTCCTAACAGAGGATGGGGCCATTCATGGAACCATTAAAAAAATGTTACATGTCCACCAGTAACCTTTTCAGCTGCATTGCTTTTGAGGGCAAAGAGTTCATTGTTGGGACTAGTTGTTTGAAAATGGCTCCATGGGCACAGTCCTGCTGCTCCACACTTGGATTAAGCAGCTATCATGGAACTGTGAGATTCTAAACTCATGCATTTGTACCATGGATTCATGAATACAATATGGAATAAGAGATAAAAACAGAACCTTAACTAGTTACTTACAGTCATTCTAGTATGAAAGTTTTGGCCTCTGGAAGATGTTAAAAATAGTGTGCTAGAGAACTAAAGGCATATGGGATGGTGAGAGTTCATGACATAGTGCTTCTCAGAATGTGTGGCATGTGCTATTAACAAGAATTGCACATTAAAAAGAAACATTTGTTTGAAACTTTACCCCCCTCTTGGGATGAAGTGACTCAGAGATCACGTTTCTAAATATAACTAAATATAAAATTTGATCTTGACTGAAGATAAAAAATAAGAAACAGGTCCAGTGCATAAACCTAGCCAAAACAGTTCCATCTTCTGCATTCCATGTTTTTAGTCTTTACAAAAATTAAATAGTTTGCTGACAAAATTTTTGTTTGACTGTCTTTGCCTTGCTTTGAGTTCATGTTCTGACACCAACAGATCCTGCATAATGAATTCAACGCATTTTAAAAGATTGTGTAATAATTTATTAGGGACTTTCATCCAAATCAAATTTTTAAGTCCATCATATAGAAGTTTACATATGCTGTGAGTCACTGTTGAAATTATGGTCCTGCAAAAGGGAACAGATACATCATCACAATAAAAAGGTTGAAACAAAAGAAGATACTGATATGATTTGATGTGGGAACCCAAACCATTGCTTGTCAAACCATCATTTGGAAAGCCTCTATCACTCATTCCCCTCTTTTGTTCTTCTCATGAAAGACATGGAAATTAATCCATTCTGTTTTTGCAATAAATAAATAAATAAATAAATAAATCCCCCTCCCAATTTTATTACATCACACGCTGGTTTGGAAGAACACACTATGACTTGTTCTTCACCTTCCAAACCTTCAAACGAGGATTTCAAACAAGGATTCAACAGTGATTTAAAATCCTGGTTGGTAAGGTAGAAAACAAATCATCACTTGCAGGTCATCTGTAACAACAGACTATGGTTTGCCATAAAAGCAGAAATGATTAATTTTTGAGATGCAAATGAATTGAGGATGGCAAATTAAGTGTACAAGCTGGAGAATTTCCAAGGCTCATTTTGATAACAACATTATATGGGAACTGTGCTGCTATGTTCGTTTGGTCTTCCATGTTGGATTTACATTCTTTCGATTAAAAGAATAACTTCTTTAACTGTTTCAAAGAATAAGAATCCATTTGGAAAGACCAGGAAAGGATTATGGATCTATTTTATTACCTTAAGCACACAAGAGTAGAATAAGAATGGTGGGATATGATGCTGCTCGCTATGAATCCTACTGTTCAAAAGAAGGTCACAGACACACAGCTGGCTCTTGTTTCACTCCTGGGCTTACTGAGAAGGATAGACAAGCAGGCTAGGATCCAAAGGCCTTTGCAACCAGTACTGCACACACTTGCGAACTTTGGGAACCCCAAAAGGCTATACTGAGAATCATGGGATCTACATGTACAAAAGGCATGTGGGGCAGCAGCTGTAGTACAAATGGAAACTGGATGAGACTAGGTGAAAAAGCTGGCTGGATTCAATCCTTGGATTTGTCTTTCTTGAACATCAGCCATCTATACCCCGTAACATCTTTTTTCTTGAAACAGAACTGACTTTCAACATTTTGTGTTATGTTAAGGGGGTAATAAAAAGGTAAAAATCTAGCAGGGCATGCCCAAACCCTTGGCCCTGCCTAAAGTTTCTCTTTGGATGCTGGCTGTAATTTTTGTACACAGCTCTCTATATAAGCATTTCCTGTAATAAAGGAAATAGGTCTTTATTCAGTGGGCAATTACATTGTGGAATTCTCTGTCAGTGGACATAGTGATGATCGTGATCATAGATGCCTTTAAAAAGTGGTTAGACAGATTCATTGAGGATAGGTCCATCAATGGCTACTGGATATGGTGAGGAAAGGAAACTTTCAGATGCAGAGATAGTAAACCTGTAGGACACCACATGAGAAGGAGGCTGTTGCTTCTATGCCATGTTTGTTGGCCCTCCGGGCAACTGATTAATCATAGTTTAAAATGGGATACTGGACTAGATGGACCACTGGTCTGATCCAGCTGGGCCATTCTTATGCTTTTATAAAGTCATAGAGCAGTGGTTTTCTTTGGTGAGCTTATTTTATTTTTCCCTTTATAAAACATGTAGCTGCATATTTGTAAGTAAAATACAGTTGAATAGTCTTCCATCCCAGTCCATTTGGCTGTAAGATTTAATTTCAACCATTTGAATATTGGTTCAGACTAAACTTTGAAAACTAATCCAAGAAGCATGATTTCAGATAAGCCTCAGTTTCAGTTATCCTTAAAAGATGAGCTTCCATCCACTCATTGAATAAAATTTCACAGATAAATTCATTTACACATCAATCATTTTCATTTGATCAAAGACTACGAACATTCTTTCAGAGTAGCTTCTGCATTTCTGCACTTGTGGCTTCAGATGGAAAATGGCCATGTTCAGAAATACTCAGTTAAGAGCAGTTGTATCATGTAAATGTTCTGAGTCAATGAGAATTAAGTCTACGATTCAAACTCTTAAGCTGTAGAGAAATAATTACTGCTTCCTGTTAATGCAGGAAAATGGAAGGAATAATCGGCAACAGTTGCATAAATAATCTGCTACAAAATTACTACTTTATATGATGTCACACAGACCCAAAATATCCTAGTGATTAGTGTTGAACCATTTAAGAAGATTAGGAAATGCAACAGTTTTAATAGCAAACTCAAATATATTTATTGTCTGTGACCATTTGGCTGGTGAAGCTAAATTCTGAGAACCTGAAGCTTGAATATGACTACAGAGATACATGTTCTATCATTTAGTAAAATATCAAGTATTTACTTGCATATATGAAAGAAACATCAAAGATCAACCCACCACCACCACCAATACAGTTGACATATAGCATGGCATTGCATGCTGCAATAGACATGTTCCCTTATTCAGGTGTAAATTATAAGTAAGTGATAAGTCATGATGCAACACATCAAGCGCTCTATACTCAATATGAATCAGTTCTGAATATCAGCCAAATATTACAGTTTTGCATTTGATAAACTGGTAGTAGCACTTATCCCAAACTTGAATGTCTTATTAAAAAATAAGCCATAACCTTTCCTTCAAAACTAATTCATAATAAGCCATGAAATTAGATTATTACAGGCAGTAAAGGTAATCCCAAGTGAGTATTTATATAATTGATTGCGGTCACACACGAGATGAAGTGGAGGGGAAGCGAGGCTATTTCCTCCAAAGGAATTTGACCTGCAGTTTCACGATCACACAGTCCTTGGAAGCTGCAGGCACAGCCCACCACCGCATGATCAGACGCAAACCACGGGTGAATCGGGGGGGGTTGCCATTTGTTTCCGATGCGCTTAAACGAGGAATCAATGGATCACATCTCTGCACTGAGGGCTCCCTATGGAGTTTGCAACGATGCACATATTGGGGGGGACACCAACAGCACGGAGTCGAGATGGCCTGATCAGAGCATCCTGATGCCATGAGAGCACGCTGGAGCAATCAGACACCAGAAAGTCTGTCCATGGTCTGTCGCAACCCATTTACTACCGGATTTTCCCCGGTGTCTTTTAACTCTGCTTCTGCAGCAGAGCAGAACGGGTTGCCAACAGCTGCAGGGTGCTTCCCAGAAGTTGTTGTCTGACCGCACACTTTAAATCCACCCAGCATTCGCACCTATGGCGGGTCTAATTGTGCATATGATCACAGCCCTAGAATGGTTAGTAGGGGTCCACAATGTAAATTATTTATTATAATGTAAATGGTTTCATTTTAGAGAAGATCACTGAGAGGTTATGGGTAATTCAACCAATAAACAGGGAAAGAAACTAAAAGAGAGATAAAAGTTTAACAGTTTTTTAAAAACCACCATTCCAAGTGAAAGAGCCTCCCAGAGTTAATCTTTCCTAGTCCTCTCTTGTAGATGATGCAATAATCTGTGATGTTTCACCAAATATGTCGACAGCTCACCTCACAGAAACGATGCCATCAGTGGTTATTCTTACATTTCCCCCCATCACTTTTCTAGTACAGATATTGAGTAGGGGATTCATCAGATTACCTACTCTTTATTTTTAGTTTGTCTACTGTTTTGGCCTTAATTGTGACAACAACATGGCAAAGATTTTTCTGATCCATTTATTAATATTGGAAAAATCTGACAAGCTTCAGACAGTTCAACAAGGGCAAGTTACTTTTTGAAGGTAGCGACACCTGAATGGTTCCAGTCTTGCCTGCCCAGACCACAGGGAAAAGGAGATTCCAGCTTGGTATTTGTGCCAGGTTCTGGATCTTTCTTGCATGGATCTTCATTATGCACACTAGGATAAAAAAAAAATTAAACAAGGTTAGAGCCAGAGGAGTCATCACATAAATTTTTATATTATTCCACCTGAAGTCTAACAGCGCAATCCTAAACAGAATTACAACCTTTTAAGACCTTAGACTTCAATTCTGTTTAAGATAGTACTGTAGATTCTCACCTCAGATAAAATCTCAAATAGAAGATATGCTGCATTTTCAGGGCCGGACCGTCATAGGCCAAATCTAGGCGGCCGCCTGGGGCGCTGGCCTGCAGGGGGCGCTGGCCTGCCATCCCCTGTTCATATCTGGTCCGCTCCCGCCCTCCCAGGACAGAGCTGCCCCAGCTGGGGCGCTCCTGCGCCCTGCAAATCGCCTGCCCCCTCTGCCTGGAGTGCAAGGAAGCCGCGAGCCGGCCCTGGGAGGGAGGCGAGCTGGGATCCGGCGGGGCGGCTGCTTCCTTCTCCCCAGCAGGCAGGGGACTTGTCCGGACTGCTGGACTGCGGCGGTGGGGGCTCTGCCCAGGGAAGGGGTCGGGGGACGAGGCCGCCGGCTCTCCTCTCTCCCCGCCTGGCTGCGGGGCTCCAGCGGAGCGGCCTCTGTCTTCTGCGGGTTCCTGAAGAAAGGCTGCCGGGGAGGGGAGGGGGAAGCGCGCGGTGCGCCGTCCACTCCGCCCGGACACACTAGAGACCCAATTAGCATGCAGCCGGGAGGAGGCGACGGCGGGGGGCGCAGGAGGCCTTCCTGGACTTTGGAGCCCTTTCGGGGGAGGCAGCAGCGGCGTCCAGCGCGGCGTCCCCAGGTGGCGGCAGCCAGGGAAAGTCACCATTGAGGAGATCCACTCCCCCCCCCTTGAAGAAGGGTTGGGGGACTCACCCAGACTGCTGGCCGGCAGCAGCGGGGATCGAGGGGCGAGGCTGCCGGCTCTCCTCTCTCCCTGCCCCACTGCAGGGCTCCAGACCGATGGCGGAGGAGGAGGCATGGGGGGGGGCCTGCCTGAACGGCTTTGCTTTGGAGCCCTTTCAGGAGGAGGAGGAGGTGACGGCCAGCGCGGGACTCGCAGCAGCCACCGGAAAATGCCCAGGCGCAAGAGGCAGCAGCAGAGCAACTCGGCCGCCCTCCCCCTCCCCTCTCAGGACTCCAGAGCAGGGACTACAGGCGCCGCCGGGAGGTTGGCATCTGTGCCCGCCTAGGGCGCAGAAGCACCTCGAGCCGGCCCTGTGCATTTTATGAACAGTGAAGGGATTTCTTTTCAAAAAGTCAGTACAAATTAAGTAATAAAACAACCATATCTCCAAACTATGGAGCAACCTAATTTCCAAACAAAATACAGAATTTATTTTTCAAAACAGAATAGGCATGTATTTAGTCACTTTCCCCATGGGGAACAATGCAAGAAGAATAACAGCCAAGCATTCCTAATTATAACAATTTCATTATTAACAAGTAAAACAACTGTTGTCCACTGATTATGATAATGGTGATATTTTTCCAGCTTGAGCAATTCACTCTTAAACCATTAGAAGTAGTTATAGCTTCTCAATATTGTGCCAGATCGGAGACCCCCAAAAGCAGCCGTTTTCTCCAGGGGAACTGATCTCTGTCACCAGGAGATCAACTGTAATTCCAAGCTGGCAAGCTACTCATTGACTTCAGTGGAGTCTGCATGATTGCTGTGTACAGTTTTTTCACATCCTGTTCTAAATTTCATGTTCTCATGTTCTAAATTTCAAAAGACCTCCAAATTATTGGCTTCATCAATGCAGGTATTACACTCTGCAGAACAGACACTGCATCTGTCTTCATCACACTTGTCCATTGGCATTGCTTATACTGAGATTTGTAGGAAAATGGCACGTACTGTGTTTCCCCCCCCCCTTGAATAAGGATCTGTTTAAATTTTGTGGTCTGTATAAAACAAGTTTACTTATTTAACTTGGGGAGGGTAAGGAGACAGAAATAGTTTGCCCATGTCTGCAGCTGATTCAAACATGCAAAAATCGGATACTTGCCCAACCATTGCCCGGCATGCATACACAAACCTCTCATTATTCCTTTTGAATCAAGATTACAATAATCCCCTTGACTCTAGTTTAGTGATTGCAATGTGTGTCTTGGGGGGGATGGAGTCAAAAGCTCACGCAACAGTCATGTCATAATTGTGCTTCACTAGGACTAATTCATTATTCAAATTGTATGACCAAATATTGTTCTAATATGATACCAATATACTAACCTATACACACATATTTTTTAAAAAAAGTTACAACTCCATAATTATGGAAGAATCTCAAAGTGTTTCAAACCTTAAAGGAAATAATTTTTATGCCAAGACGAACTTGGTCTCCGGGTATGTAAACTTTTAAATAAGAGTTATGTTCTTGCACTACGGTTGCTAACCTCCAGGTGGAGTCCTCCAGGAGCTACAGCTGATCTTCAGCCTAACAAGATATCTGTTCCCCTAAACTAAATGGTAGCTTTGGCAGGTGGATTCTGTGGTACCACATCAGCACTGAGCTCCCTCCCCTTCTCAGATTCTTTCTCCAGACACCACCCCCAAAGTTCCAGGAATTAATCCAGCCAGAATGGGCTATGTTCTCTGTATCTGTGGAAGTTACAAGTCTCAAAATGTGTCAGCATATTTTCATAGATATTGATTGACACCAGATTTTTCCCAAATATTGTGCCTAAAACAACAAGTCAGTTTCATTCACAACACTGGATGCTGAGCTTGGCATCAGGAAATAATTCAATTTGAGAGTAATACTCAGAAGTAAATTCCATTTTATTCAGTGTGGATTATTCTCAGGAAAGTGTTTTAGAATTAAAGCCTTTGAGACTGTGAGGACATCAGATTCTTTTTCTAACCTTCTGATAAAGGTTTCAGGATCACACTCTTTTGTTTTGCCTTTAATGTAGTGCATCAAAAGGGTTTTCTACAATTCAATGGGTTGTTTGTTTCTGTAACTAAAAGACTTTTCAGTCCTGTCTGTAGCCTGGTACCACAATCCAAAACAGATAGTGGCTGTCATCCAGAGTCCTATGTACAGAGCACTCCAGTTCTCCTCTATGAGAATGCACAGCAGGGATTGTCTGAACATTGATCTCATCAAAGAGATTGGAAGCACCCATCAAACGGGGCATCTCAGAGGCTCTGGATCATGACCATTATACAAAAGTTAAGACCAGTATATATTTCCTCCAGTCACAGCACGAGGACAGTTGGTTGGATTCAACCATGTAGCGGATTTGTGTTGGACTGAAGCAGTAGAATCCAGGGGCGGGCAAATGCAGCTAACAGACTGCTTGTTGAATGCTTGCTACAAAACGAACACTCCACAGAAAATGTGTGTGATGGGAAGAGGAAGCACTTTCTCTCAGAAATCCTAGACATTTTTATTTGGAATGTTATTATATGGAGAACTGTTTTAAAAACAGTCTTCCCAGTCCCAACATACACTCTGAAATGCTACAGTCTACTCTACCAGATATCCACCATGGCACTCCAGGTATCCAAGACAAGCTGACTAAACCATGTGTGAGCTGATGTACATGAGTGCCTGCCATACCCAGGGCTGGCATCAATTTCCCCAACTGCCAAAGCCCAGGGCTCCTGGTGGGGCTCACTAACTGCTGCCCCCCAACTGTGTGCCTGACCTGCTGCCTGCAAACTGCCTCTCCACCCCACTGGCTTCACCTTCTTGCCACCCATGCTCCCACCTGCACATGCTGCCTAGTGCCACCAGGGGAATGGTGTGTGGGTTATGCATGCAGCTCAAGGAGCACAGATAGTGGAGGGGTCCACAGTCAAGCAGGCAGTAGTGGGCAGCGAGGGAAGGGCACAAGAGAAGGGGAGAGGAAGGGAATGCGAGAAGTGCCTCCTCTGCAAAATCCTGGAACCAGCCCTGACCTGACCACCTTCTAAGCCATCACCAGGTACAGACATGGCCAAACTTTGTGGACATGTAAACTGGCTCTAAGTTCCTCCAAAATTCATTGGCGTTATTTCTGCATTATGTTTTCAGTATGAGATGAAAGCTAATGATGCTTTCATTGTGCACTTCCCCAGCATATGTGAAACAAGAAGTCCGTTAAGGATAAAGTTTAGTGGGTTTATGTCAGTGTGTAACTTGGTTCTGTTTGATTTATCCCCTGTGAAATGAAGAGCAGCACAAGTCCCAAGTTAGTTCTCTTTTTTCCCTGGGCTTGCTACCTTCAGCTTTTGGGATAGGACTGGCTGTGCATAAGAAAGACTTTCTCTGAACTGGGCCTTTGTTCTCTATCTCTTTTTTCTTGTTCCATCTGTCAAGCCATCTGCCTCCTGATGATCCTGAAGGGTTTGTTTCTTCCCTTTCCTTCTGTATTGCAGGTCCACACATTTCGAGGCCCACACTGGTGTGAATACTGTGCCAACTTCATGTGGGGACTCATTGCTCAGGGAGTCAGGTGTTCAGGTAATGTTAAATGCCGTACTGGCCCAATTCTTTTACTTGAAAAATAACAAAGTAAATCTCTTTGACGAGTGATTTAACAGGACATGATATACTTTTAAGGTCCTCTAAAAGTAGCAAAAAACTTTGTACATAATAACAGAGTAGCATGAGAGGTCCCTGGTTTAAAGTGCCCCCCCCCAAGATGGGCATTTCACTCAAAATGATTTGTTTTACTTAAATTATTTTATTTTTATGATTGTTTGGTCAGATTAGGACTGGGAACAGGTGAAGAAAGTGCTGCCTTTTGTTATGGGAAGTGCAAGATTCATTTTGAGAGTGACAAACATGCACTGAATTCCATCAAATGAATCAATAGCTCAACAATGGCAGTGCTAATCTGGTTCCTATTTCTTGCCAGCACTGAGCTTCTGTGTATGATCCTTGGTGTACTTTGGCTTTTGGCAATAAACATAGTATACCATTTGCTGATAGGTTTTCCAACTGTGCCAAAAGAAAAAGAGAACTGTCTTGCCTTTATTATTACTTTAAGAGAAGTTTGATGTGCTTTCCATGGCAGATCAAACTTCTGTTAAAATTTCTGTTGGTACCAAAGTTGGCACACCTAATTTCCAAGGACAGCACTTGGGGAGGGGCACATTTAGTGGACACACTGAGTATCAAAGGTGGATGGAAGTCCCGGTCCCACAAGGGATTGCAGCAGTATCATAATGGAGTGTTAGAAGAGAAGAGATTGGATTTATACCCCGCCTTTCACTACCCAAAGGAGTCTCAGAGTAGTGTACAATCTCCTTTCCCTTCCCCTCACCTTTCCCTGTGAGGTAGGTGGGGCTGAGAGAGCTCTCTTGAGAACTGCTTGTAAGAGAACAGCTCTGAGAGAACTTGTGACTGACCCAAGGTCACACTGGCAGCTGCATGTGGAAGAGTAGGGAATCAAACCCAGTTCTCCCAGATTACATTCCACGCTCCTAACCACTATACCAAACTGGCTCTCAGTGTTAGAGAGAGCTGGGGTTTCATAAGAGGTATCAGTAACAGCTTCACATTAGGTCTTGGTAGACTTACCCACTAAGATGGATGGATGGGGTGGGGACAGTGAACGTCTTGGAAGATACGGAGTACAGAGAATGGAGCAAGGAAATGTGGGAAACAATGAAGGAAGCTCAGCTGTACTGTAACATGCCACAGGGCTTTTATGACCAGGAATGGTAGGATCTGGGATCGGACAGAGTTGCCAACGTCCACGTGGGGCCTGCACATCTCCCAGAATTACAGCTTATGTCTGGAGTGCAGAGAGCAGTTCCCATGGAGAAAATGACTGCTTTAGAGGGGGGACTCTCAGGCAGTGTACTCCAGTGAGGTCCTTTCCAGGCTCCAGCCCGAGATCTCCAGAAATTTCCTAACCCAAAGTTGGCAACTCTAGATGAGGAACCTCTAAGGCAATAAAAAGGTAAAGGTAAAGGTTTTCCTTGCTTGAAAGCCAGTCGAATCTAGGGGGCAGTGCTCATCTCAGTTTCCAAGCCAAAGAGCCAGCGCTGTTCAAAGACGTTTCCGTGGTCATGTGACTGGCATGACTAAATGCCGAGGTGCACGGAATGCTGTTACCTTCCAACTGAAGCGATACCTATTTGTCTACCTGCAATTTCTTCCTTTTGAGCTGTTAGGTTGGCAGGATTTGGGACCAGAGACGGGAGCTCACTCCATCATGCGGCACTAGGGTCTCGAACTGCCAAACTGCAGACCTTTCAATCTGCAGCTCAGCATCTTAACCTCTGAGCCACCATGGCCCCTCTAAGGCAATACAATGCCTAAATCTTATATTTTTTCCTTGTTCTGTCATACACTTACTAAGGCTGCAATCAGACTAGGGTTGCCAGTCTCCAGGTAGTGGTTGGAGATCTCCTGCTGTTACAACTGATCTCCAGGTGACAGAGATCAGTTAGCCTGGAAAAAATGGCCAGTTTGGAAGGTGGAATCTGTGGTATTATGCCCCGCTTAAGTCCCTCCCCTCCACAAACCCCACCCCCTTAGGCCCCACCCCCAAAAATCTCCAGGTATTTCCCAACCCAGAGCTGGCAACCCTAATTCACATCATAATTAACTTCAGTCATGTAACATTGTGCCTGAATTTGGTTTGTTGCCAGACTTAGGTGTGTGCCTCTCTTGCAGTTAAAAATCACTCCAGTTATCCATGATGTGCAAATACAGGTGTGAGGGTTAATCAGAGGGAAAATTAACTCTGATTACTCCACGCATCTGCTTTCATGTGTCATAGTAAGCAAAGTCAGTTTTTAACTGGGATTCTTTGCATAGGAAGGGAAGAGCTGGCTTTGTACATAGTTTTACTTTTGAATACTGCCTGGTAATGTATATTTAAACAAATATACTGGCTTAAAGCTACATATTCCTGCTGCCTTGGTACTTATACAAAACAAGACATACACTTTCATAAATAAAATAAAATCTACAAACGTTTCACATTATTCTCATATTATTTATCCCACAAAACCAATCACATTTCATCAGCAGAACAGTTTATTCAAGGTAATACCCTCTGTTCTAATTGCAAATTAGTACAATAGCAGAGAGGTAGAAATGAAATTTATTCAGTGTCAATTGGTAGGGTGAGTTGGGTTTGGGCTCCATACAGAGGAACAGGAAGCTGTGAATAAGTGAATCCTTTTATTCTGATCACCACAGTCTCCTATCAACCAACCACCCCATCAGAATAATTAGGAGACCCTTCCTTATTCCCACAACAATTTGGACTAAAAGAATGACCTGTACTGATGGTAGGGATTCTGACAGGTACACCAGACGATGCCATTAGTCATGTGATTGTGGCTGTATACCGTTTAAGGTTCTGGAGCTCAGATACAACTGCCCTCCCTCAGCATTCCATAGTGAAGAAAGATACATTTACACATCAATCTTCAGTTTGGATAGATTTATTTGCCTCACTATGTTTTCCTTTGAATTTAATCCAAACAAATGGTGACCATATAAACTAAGCTTGTTATTCCTGTTTGGTTCTTGCATCTGTTAAACATCTTCATTATGCTGTATGCTAATTTGCTGCACACCTTGTATAACTTCCATTTCGATGTATCTGAAGAAATGGGCATGCACATGAACACTTATACCTTGAATAAAAGTAATCTTAATGGTGCCACTGAACTCAAATTTTATTCTATTGCTTCAGACCAACAAGGCTACTTACCCGAAGCTGCCATTAATATCCTTGGTTTGAGGAATATGAGCACTTGTTGTACATGGCACTCAAAGGCACTTTTTATGCTAAACAATGCAGTTTCAATCCACCTCAGCAGCCATTTCACACAGGTGAGCCAGTTTGGCATAGTGGCTAAGTGTGTGGACTGTATTCTGGGAGAACCAGGTTTGATTCCCCACTCCTCCACTTGCAGCTGCTGGATGATCTTGGGCAAGCCATAGTTCTGTCAGAGCCGTTCTTAAAAGAGCAGCTCTTGAAAGAGCTCTCTCAGCCCCACCTACCTCACAGGGTGTCTGTTGTGGGGAGGGGAAAGGAAAGGAGTTTGTAAGCCACTCTGAGACTTCAAGTGAAGGGCGGGGTATAAATCCAATCTCTTCTTCTTCTTCTAAAATCCTGTTGCAAAGTGCATTGAAATTGGGTTGAAAGTGCATTATTTAGTGTATGTGAAAGCATCTATGATGTCATATACTTCAAGGTTGAATTCTAGCATTGCAACAGCTCTCTGGACAAAGTCCAAGTGAGCTATTACCTGCAAGCAAGCCCCAAGTGTAACAACAGATGTCTGCTTATACTGTATGTTGTATGTTCTCCCTGCCCATCAGTATGTTGGAAACAAGGCAAACAGGTAATCTTAAAAAATGACTAAAGGTTTGCTACATAAGGAATTATGTAATAATCGTATATGTAAATATAATATGTATCACTGGATTCTTATTATTATTATTTTAAGTTTTTAGTCTGTGAAAAAGTCTGTTTATTTAGTACAGAGCTTAACGTTCTGCTTCATTAGGTTACCAACATTTAACTCTAAGCAGACAAACAAGTTTTTAACTACACAGGAAATGTTTAGTGAGAACACTAAACAATAAAGGGAGTATCTTAAGTACAGCTGGCTGAGTTTGTCTAGATTTCACTGAACAATAATGCATTATGTGGTAGTTTCTGTCTGAACGAGTCTAGTAAGCCACGTTAAAGGCACAGAGGTAATTCACTTGTGGATGTCAAATAATTATTTTTAGATTGATAGGTGGTTTTCACTTCAGCTTGCAATAATCTCCCCTTGAAGAAGAGTCACACATAACACATTTCCTAAGCTTATATTCCGCTGTGGTCTTCAGATAGTACTATAATGCATTGACATGAAAACTGTGACCGTTACAAGGACAAAAATGGCCTGTGTTCTTTCAACAAGGTTTAGCGGCAGGTCAGTGACATTAGGTTGGATCCTGTGGATGATTTCCGCAGTTGGAAGGGAAGCGGGATTGGCAATTTTCCTCCCTTCTGCTGCAGACTCCCAGCTCCCCTCTCAAGCTGTCCCTGGGTCTCCTACTCCTCAGGAGCAGCGTTTTTGCAGAGGATTTGCTGCTGTGGTGGCAGTAGGGAAAGAGCATCCCCCTCCAATGATGGAAATCACTTCCATTAGCGGAAATGTTCCATAGGTTCCAATCCATCTTCCGCAGACAGGTGAAATATTGACCTCTGCTTTAAAACGGTGAGAGATAAGAAGTGATTAATTTTCTAATACTTCAGCTTAGTCAGAAGCAGAAGCCTGGGATCTGGAAACACCGTCATCAAATCTCTGATTGGTGAGGCAATCACTCACTCATAAGGGCATTTTGCTCACAGTTATTGCTACTTCAAATGTTCCAGGACTGAGCCACTGACATTAGACTCAAGTTCAAGAGATGGGAAATGCAAAGAAAAGTTGGTTTGGATGTTATCTAGTCCCTCCTTTCCAATAGCACTGCGATTGCCATTATTTGATGAAGCAGAATGTAGCATAGACCCACACAACTATGAACCAAGAGAATGCATCTATGGTAGCCCACCAAGAATGCATTCCAGTTTTTGCTGTCTGCCCGGGGATGAAAAAAGAATGTTGATGGGTGATTGTCAGACATTGGAAATGAACCAATTGATTGATGGCACAAGCCCAGAAGCACTGGAGGCAGCCAAGAAGCTGGCAGAGACTTCCCCCCCACACACGCTGGGCACACAGTCTCATCCCCTGGGCAGATGCTGGCCCTGCACCATCAGAGCTGGCATTTGAAGTGGCAGGAGGCAGGAAGCCATCAGAGCAGCACTTCCAGCCCTGTGCCACTGACAACAAGCAGCAGGCATGTCCTGCTGTGTTCAACCCTGGCTGGGCTGGCCTGTGATGCCCGTGGGCTCCCACTGGCCATGTGGCCACCCAAGTGAGGCTACTGGTCCACAGCCTCCCTCCATGGTGGGAAGTCTCAGCAGTGGGGGGCGCTGCAGATATGAAAGGCTACTGGTCCACAGCCCTGTGGTGGTGTCATTAGGTTCTGCAACTCATCATGCGAGTCTGATTTAGCTGCAGGACGGCACAGGACTAAAACTTTCAAGCCAAGTTTAGTAAAGCATTCATTCCAGAGGTTCTAGTCATACTCAAAGCCGTGTTTGCATTGAACTGGGATGTTATGCCATTCTGATAGGCTTGATTTCTTGCTGCAGCAACAGACCCAACTTTGATCATTCAAGCAGCATCCTGAAGAAAAAAATTAAAGTTATCAATCATTTCTAAAAGGCATCTGATTCTGAACTAAAATGACAACATCTGTATAATTGCTTGCTAATAGCCATTCAGTGGTACACAGTAGTGCAATGTATGTCAAATATGTATGCCTACCTGAGGCACAATTAATTATATGGCCTTCAAAAATAAAGAAATTGTTATAAAAGGATTTCAATCGACTGACCATTTTGAAAATTCACATCACTGCCACAGTTACAGTATCAATAAAATAATACCCCCAAAAAGGATTGGGTATATGTATATTACAATTGTATAAACAATTGGGTATATGTAGATTACAAATATATAAATTTTCCCATTTATATATTTTGCTTGTTACCCTACTTAGGTTATTTTTATTATTTCATTATAGAACTATCACTGGACACGGTGCTTTACAGGTTGGTTTCTTTGAAGGGGAGTGTAATTTGGCCTTGGATGTATTTTTCTGTAGATTCTTTTCCTTTTCAACAGTACATTAAAGTAATTCCAAGTAATATTAATGCTTCTGTTACAGATTGTGGTTTGAATGTACACAAACAGTGCTCAAAATACGTTCCCAATGACTGTCAACCAGACCTCAAGAGGATCAAACGAGTCTACTGCTGTGACCTTACTACCTTAGTGAAGGCCCACAATACACAGAGACCCATGGTAGTGGACATTTGCATTCGTGAAATTGAAGCAAGAGGTATTTAAGAGTTTTTAAAGTGTGGATTAAATATTTATTTATTTATTTAGAAACTTTCTGTGTCACCTCTCCAGGGCTCAAAGCAGCTAACAAAATAATCCATTTATTCGAGGAAGTCTTCATAGGCTTTTAGACAAAAAAATATAACAATAACTGAAATATATGCCAAAAAAGACATTCAACACTTTAGGAAGAAGTAAATATTGAATACATAATTCAAAATACAAAATTTAAATTTAAAAATAGCCACAGAATTGCTGCATATTTAACTAGGTATTGAATTAATGGCCATAGCTTGGATTTTTAGTGCAGCCAAGACATATCTGAAAATGCCAGAGATGTGATTTTTATTTCCTTACACAAGATTAAGTAAGTAATAGTCCTCCAAGTAGTTGGGGAAAGTTACAAGAATGGGAGTTATCAGAGAAGCTTTTAAATGTCCATAGAATTTGCATGTGAAGAAAAAGCGTGCTGGGGTTTCAGGCACCTTGAGAGCACAAGAACAAATCCTTTGACTATGTGGAATCTTATAAAACCTTCCAAAAAGATCAGGAATCAATAATGCATTATACGGGCCAAGGAGAAGAGACAGCCATAAGAGGGAACCATAAGAGAATAAAGATACTTATTGCCAACAAACAGTCTTGAACGAATAAAACCAAGGTACAATGGAGAGCAAATTTGTTTGGCAACTGACAGAAGGTGACTCCAGTCTAATAATTCAAGCTGTTTTTAAAGCAGAGTACAAGCTCTATTAAAGCCTAACTCAGATAAGCCAGAAAGGCAAAATCCTAGTCCTGCTATTTTAGAATCCAGAAATTGGCACCATGAACTAACAAAGGAATCAGAGCATGAGCAAAGCAAAAGGGGAGGCAGTGACTGAGAAAAATGTAAGGATAGTCTAAGCTTTAGGGCAGCAAACCAGACAGAAGTGGCAAGCTGTTTCATAGCAGCTTCAAGGCACAGGACTGATGAAGCCACACATCTGGGATGGCCAAAATAAAACATAATCAAAATGTAAAACTATAAAAGTTGTTAACAATTAACAAGAGTGTAAAAACAGCATAAAATATTGGCCAGTTTAAGAGTTCTCATAAAACAGTTAAGGCAGAAAGAAAATGATGTTAAAAGTTCAATCCCTTAATTAAAAGTTTGAGGTAAAAAGAAATGTTTTGGCCTGCAACTAAAAGAGAGTAGGGTAGGTGCCAGGCAAGCCTCAAGGGGAAGGGCATTCCACAGGTGAGGTGCCGCCACTGAAAAAGCCCCAGTTCTGGTTGCCACTCATCTCAACGCTGAAAGAAAGGGCACAAAGAAAATGGCTTGTGAGGTGGTAGGCTGGTCAATATGGGAAACAGTCCCTTATCTGGTTTACCAAAACTCTAATACTATATCACCTGTTGACAAATGTTATCAGATACATTCAAGTCTCAGTAATTTAACATTAGATATTTCAAACCAAGGACAAATAAAATATATCCAGGCTTGTATCTTGATCCATCAACACATTATTACCAGCTGCGTAACCAGTTTTTACCACAGAGCTTCAGGTGAATAGTAGAGAATCCCACTACTTTCAAAGTTCCAAAGTCATCATCAGCAAACAGCAAGAGTCATAATCGTAGTCATAGAGCTCATATTTACATATAAAAATGTTCAGAGTTCAGGCCTAGGTGTTTCTGATGAAAGCAGCTTAAATTGGGGGGGGGCCCTGAGAGAGACTTCTGCTAATGAACTGGAAAGCCTCTGCCTAGATATAAGTACCATATTAAAAGCAACAGAAGGCTATTTTTGGTTGTTGCTATTGTTGTTGCTTTTTAGTTATCCAGGGAGTACCCTCCCCCCATGCTGATCATGCTCCAGCAGTTGCATTAAATGAAACCATCCACATCACTGAAGTACATATGTAGGTCTACTTTCAGTTGTTACAAAGAAAGCTGCATTCTTCTTCTCAAGAAGGGACACTTTCTCTTTCCACATACTAACTTAAAATTATCTCAAGTGATCACTGATTTTCAACCCTGCTGACATGACCAGTGAAAAGTCATAATTTGAAGGCTGTGATTCTCCATACACTGATGCTACAGGGCCAAAGTTTTATAACCAGTGTTTGTGTGTGCCTGTGTGTGTATGCCATCAAATCACAGCTGAGTTATGGTGAGATATCACAGGGTTTTCAAGGCAAGAGATGGTCAGAGGTGGTTTGCCATTGCCTGCCTCTGCATCACACCCCTGGTATTCCTTGGAGGTCTCCCATCCAAATACTAGCCAGGGCTGACCTTGCTTAGTTTCTGAGGTCTGATGAGATTGCACTAGCCTGGGCTATACAGGTCAGGATGCAACCGGTGTACTGTGATATATGTATGTAGCAGATACCAAAGTGCTGTTAAAACATAGTAGTACACTGAGTAATTGAAATTATTTTGTCAGGATAGCAGCTCACTTCTGAAAAAAGGAAATTAAGCTTCAAGAGACTAAGTGATAGCTATAGACTTAAGCAGAAGTTAATGATATTTTCCCTTGCAGGTTTGAAATCGGAAGGAATTTACAGAGTCTCAGGGTTCACTGAACATATTGAAGATGTCAAAATGGCCTTTGATCGAGGTATGTATATTTTAGCTTCACAAAGTGTCTTAAATGCCCTATTGGTTTGTCTGTACCCTGAGTTCATTAGCATAACCAGTGGTTTGATTGTGCAGCCAGTAAAAGAAAGAGCTGTTTTTCTCCCATTAATGAAATACTTTCCTGGAATGTTTTAATTTACCAATTAGCATTTATTACCTATATTGAAGTATTTGCACCTATTGCAGATACAAGGAATAAAGTTAGATAAAGGCATAAATATGTCTACACCACATGCTTTTCATTGCTGCATATCGAATTATCAGATAAAGTTGATTTAAAAAAAAAAAAGGTGAGATCCAATAGATACCCTCACTGATCGCTTACAATCTTTCCCATGTTCTCCCTTGCTACAGGTAGGGAGCTCTTTATGTATGAAACCATGTAATCTCTCCACACTGTCTGGAATATACCATGACAGAAGGGCGTTATCATTTGCACACTTGATTCTGCCCCATTGTCTGTAAAGCAAGGGTAGAAATGATATTGGATTAATTCTAGAGTGAAAATCAGGCGAGTTGACTGTTAATGCCAATGGATCACTATGTTTTTAGTAAGAATGAGAGGAATAATGTTTGGCTATTTCTACAGTGAATGAATGTGGATGCTGTAGAGCAACAGTTGCTCACTGTGTTATTATTGTTGACCAGTTCTGTTCCTGCTGGGCCTATAAAACATTCATTGTACCAGGGGTTCATAGAGCTTTCATTGTGCTTTTGTTTGCCCGGCTTGGCACTACACAATTCGCATATAACAGTGTGAAGAAGGATCCACACAACCTGTATTTTCTGCAAGGAGGATGCTTTGATTTGTTTTTTGCAGTCACCTCAGGGTGGTGATCCATCTGCATCCTCAAGTAGTTCATCAGGTGTTCTCTGACTGCGCCCCAAACCAAGCTCTTCTCTTGTTTAGAAACTCAAGTTACACTGACTAGTTGACCTGTACAAAAGCCTGATGTGCAGCCACATGAGGAGGACAGGAGATCATATACAGCAGCTGCCAATGGTTAACCCCCCCTCCCCTGTGGCCTCATCAGCCCATTGGAGCAGCTATTTGCCCCGCCTGTATGTTTCCCCAGTGAAAAAGGGCAAGAAATAGAGTATATGGTGCCACTGTTCTGATCCAAAATGAGCCACTGACAATGGGCTACCAGTAGCTTGCTGGATACTGACAAGTAGCTCATGCAGCCCCTACAAGATCCAGGTGAAGATCACAAGAGAGAATGCTCTTGCAGGTGGCAAAGACCCAGGAAGGCTGGATCAAATGACCTCACCCAGAAATTGGCCACCCCTGCACTACAGCTTCTGCACACTGTGCAGCTACACACAGAGAACAGTTTCCATGCAGTTGCCTGTAAGCTACCCTGACCTGGATGGCCCAGGCTAGCACAATCTAACCAGATCTTAGAAGCTAAGCCAAGTTGGCCCTGGTTAGTTAGTGCATGGATGTAAGACCAAGAGAGTTTAAAAGAAAAAATTGGGGTTGGAATCCAAATGAATTATATATGTTCTTATGATCACAATATAACCTGAGCAATGCTTTCCATCGGAGTGAACTTCTTTATGTGCTATGATGTAGGATTCACCTTTCTAGCTACCTTCTAACAGTCTTTTCTCATACGTTTTGCTTGCAGCAAGTCACAGGAAAAGAGATATGGATTTGCTTGATTTAAAGCTCTCCTCTAATACTGCTTGTTATGCTACCCTGTGAATCTTGTTTTTATTTAATAAACTGGTGACTTTGCCATCAAATGAAGGCCAGGATAATAAATGCAACGCTCTGCTTTACCGTGTCTGGATGGCTGTGGATGCAGCTGCAGACACCCCCCCCAAGCTTTTGCTTTCAGTGTAGCACTTTAGTGCTCATTGTACTGCAATTAAATAGAGCTGTCCAAACAATGTTTTATAATACTAATGCTGCCGTGCCAAGTAAGTGAGGATAAATATGAGGCTGGCTGGAGCAGAATAAACATTGTGATGGGAGAAGTGGTACTGTATTAAAGTAAATTCTAATATATGGGTTCAGATCACTTTGCTGTTTCAGATAGGCTTGTTTAACAGACTTGCTCTCCAGTCCTAAGATTTAAATTGATTTTGATACAAAACAGTTCTGTGTATGATTGAGATGTTAGATTTTTTCCCCCTTCATTCGTACCTGTAGCTTCTGGTTCAGTTGCAATGTTGTGAATATATTTTGGTAGAAGGTAGACCTTTCAAATATGGTTGTCATAGTTTATCTACAGAAGTTCTAAAACTCTGTCCTGCTAAATAGAAAAGCTTTTTAAAAAATTACAAAACATTATTGCTATCATTTCATAAGCAGAATACAAGGTTCCATCATATACGGGAAGGAATAACATTTATCAGTGTATTTTCCAAATGGGAAAGAAAGCTCCTAAGTAAGGAAGACTTAATTTGGAGAATATTTTTAAGGGAAATGCTCTGATCCACTACAATACAACAGAGGAGCATCTACTCACTGAATGAGCATTGCCACTTCTATTGTTCTGGAATAGCCCCAGACCGTTGTGATGTCTATAGGCGCTGCTAGGAATGCAAGTTCCTGCCCCTACACCAATATAGCCTGCAACACCATGCTGGAGTTTCTGGGAATGTAATGGAGGGACAACAGCTGAACAGACAGGCTGAAGCAAAATTAAGAAGGCTGTGACAGGCTAACGGTACTACAGCTTTCCATCATACAGCCACTACTCCATTCATTCTCTAGAAGTTTAAAAACTGTGTGTAGTTAAATTTGGGGGGGGGAATCTGTCATGTCTAACATTGCTGAAAACAAGGGCCTTTTAATTTGTTCTTCTCCTTTTCTAGATGGTGACAAGGTAGATGTCTCTGGAAACATCTATCCAGACATAAACATCATTGCTGGAGCCCTAAAGCTGTATTTCAGAGACTTGCCAATTCCCGTAATCACCTATGATACTTATTCCAAGTTTATAGAGGCAGCAAGTAAGTACTGAGGCACATCACTTGTTTAATTTATTATTTTGTTATGGGAGGTTTTATATCAAATGCATCTTTATCAAATAAGGACACAAAGCATGTGAGGCATCATTTATAGAGTGAATGTGCTAAGAAAACACTTTCTTAGGAGTAAGACCCAGTAAGTAAACTTTAGGAGGATTCTGAGCAGGGGTCTTTTCATAGAAAAAGAGCTACTAGGCTATTAGCATACGCCATGCCCCCTGACATCACCAGAAGTGATGTCAGAATGGGAAGGAAAAGGGGGGGAGGCATCTTCAAAAGCCTCCCCTTCCCTTCCCCAGCTGGCCTGGTTGGGGGAGCGAAGAGAGAACGGTTTTAAAGTTTAAAGCCCTTCTCACTAGAGTTGGGCCACAGAAGGAGGAAAGAGGGAAGGAAAGAGAGAGAGTAGAGAGAAGGAAAGAAGGAAGGAAAGAGGGAAAGAAAGAGAAGGAGGGAAAGAAAGAGAGAGAAGGGAAGAAGGAGGGAAACAGGGAAAGGAGGAAAAAAGAGAAGAGAAGAAGGTGGGGAAGAAAGAAAGAGAAGAAGGGAAGAAGGAAGGAAAGAGGAAAAGAAGGAAAGGAGGAAATGAAAGAAAGAGAAGGAAAGGAGTAAAAGAGAGGAAGGAAGGAAGAGAAGGGAAAGAGAGAAAGGAAGGAAGAAAAGAGAGAAAGGAAGGAAAAGGGAAAGAGAGAAAGAAAAGGAGGGAAAGATGGCAAAGGGAGGGAGGGAGGCTCTCCCACCACCCCCCATCAAGCCCCCGCCACCCCCACCCCCACGGATCCCTTACTTACCACTTCAGCAAGGGCCAGGGAAGCCGGCGGCGGGGCTCTCCTGGCGTCTCCTGAGCCACAGCGCTCCTGTGTGGGCCCAGGGGATGCGGCGATGGGACTCTCCTGGCGTCCCCCGAGCCACAGCGTTCCTGCTTGGGCCTGGGGAATATGGCAGTGGGGCTCTCCGGCTTCCCCTAAGCTGCAGCGCTCCTGCACAGGCCCAGGGGATGCGGCGCCGCTCTCCTGGTGTCCCCTGAGCTGTAGCGCTCCTGTGCAGGCTCGGGGGACGCAGCAGCAGGGTTCTCCGGCCTCCCCTGAGCCACAGCGTTCCTGCGCGGGCCCAGGGGATGCGGCAGGGCTCTCCTGGCATCCCCTGAGCTGCAGCACTCCTGCGCAGGCCCAGAGGATGCGGCAGCGGGGCTCTCTGGCCTCCTTGAGCTGCAGCGCTTTCAGCGCACGGAGCTAGGGGCAGGGCTTGCCGCCGCCACCATTAGTGCGTGGTCCTGGACTGCCAGAGCGGTGCTCTGGCATGCTCCAACCCCAAAAGACCCCTGATTCTGAGTAAACTTGCTTAGGATTGCATTGTATATCCTACATGTTACACCTGCTATGCAGGGAAGTGTTACCTAAACTCTATTACTCTAGTGAAGCAGAAAAACCACACAAGCTTAGCCCCAGATGGAGGCTACAGCTAACAAAGTTCTTTTACCAGTCCAATGAGCATGAAGTAGAGGGACTGGTAAGGGAAACAAAACATCCATGTAGTACCACTGGATCTTCTGTTTGGTTTTACAATAGATTAACATGGCTACCCCTCTGGAATTATTACAGACCGAAAGGGTCTTAGGAGGAATCTTATGCTCTCTTGAGGCTTATTCCCTCACCCTCTAACAGTGAAGTATTATGCTTGCACAATCAGATAATTAAGATAACATATTCACATTGGCCAATGGACAGCAGCAAATGATTACACCCACCTCTTCCTTCTGAGCCCCTACCACCAAGAATAGGGTCTGAGCAAACCACACCTGCCTGAATGAGGCCACTGATCTAATCAGTGTTTCCTATGACTGGCGATGAATAGCGCCTGCTAAAGTGGGGATATACACCTATTTTTGCTTCTTTGCCTTGTGAGAAAATGGGCAGAGTTTGAAGGTGGGCCTTCTGACTTACTGAGCCCAGTTGTTTCACTGGGTTGTAATCCTATAATGGACCCCTTTAATTTTGGTCTAGATGGATGCCTTGCATATAGCTAGAGGGGAATGGAGGTGAGACCTACAGGCTTATGGAAAGCAGCAAAGCACCATCACCAAGCTGTTTTCTGTTTATGACTCTGTGGTTAGTATGCTACTCTGTGGAACTTGCTATTACTGGGAAGGACACTTGCATTACTGGAAAGTGATGGTAGGATACAACACATTATTGTTGGCAGAACAACCAAAAGGCAGAACACCCAAAATTTCTGTTGTATTAAGATGGCCATGGCTGAGCCAGCCAGGCCATGCGGTCATACAGACCTACAGACCTTCTGTCCTAGAACAATAGCCACTTTGGATCCTAGCACGGACTAATAGGGTCGCCCGGATCCTGAAGTGGACCTATAGTAACTGGGGCCGTATAAATAGAACCTATCACAGGAATTGGGTGTGTGTTGGGCGTGAGTGTGGACACGCATATAAGCCAGCCTCAGACCAGCTAGTTCATCTTCCGTTCTGATGTAACTAAAACTTGAGCTGATTTCACCACGCTGAGCCTCAGAACTCAGTACTTTTCACTGGTGGCGAGGATGGGATCCCGATGAGCGAAGTCTGAATCCGACTCCAGTATGGCATTAAGCATCGATCCATGGGAGGACACCGCGCCCCGCATCGCTCCTTCGCAGCACTGCACCGCGCACCACTCGTCCAATCATTGCTCACCACGAGTCATGGCTGCAGCTCCAGGAAACATCGAAGTCTTCAACCCCACTCACCCTGAGTTCTGGGAAGCATGGGTGGAGCAGCTGACAAACTACTTCACCTTTCAAGACATTACCAACACCGGTAAGAAACGGGCCCTATTCCTAAGCACGTGTGGGGTAGCCACCATCCGCCTGGCCAAGGGACTTCTGGCTCCTGCTAAATTGGCTGACAAAATGTACAAGGACATCATCAAGGTCCTAAATGGGTATTTCGCGCCAAAGCCTACCAAGATAGCGAGGCGCATGGACTTATGGGCATGTATGCAAAAGTCCGGGGAAGGGGCCACAGCTTACATGGCCGATCTATGCCAGCTAGCCATGGACTGTGAGTTCCAAGAGGTCGAGGAAGGCATCCTAACACAGTTCACCTGGGGAGTCCACGATCCCAAACTGCGCAGGAAACTCATGGGGACAGTGGGCCAAAAGCTGGAGAAGGCCCTACAGGTTGCCACCGTGTACAAGAGATCGCATCGAGACTGCCAGCCATCCTCCACGAGGCACCAGGCATCTCCAGTAGCAGCATCGACCTCATCAGATGAGGATGAGGTGCTTCAAGTCCATTGGCATGCTCGCCGCAACCATCGCCCGGCACAGTCCATAGCCTCATCCAGTTCACCAACGACCTGCACAAGCTGCAGGGAATTGCATGAACGGAGGTCCTGCCATTTCCAAGACACCGTCTGCCGCTCCTGTGGAAAGCAAAGCCACATCACCCGTGCCTGCCACTCCAAGGGAAACCAATGTCATGCCACCACGCACCAGAAAACAGCGGAACTCCACAGCACCTCAGTTCATCGCAACCAGGTACATTTTTTTGCCCTGGGGGTTCCATCAATAAGATTAAAGTGACTGTCTTAATAGAGGGCACCCCATGCGTAATGGAACTGGACACTGGGTCCTCCCTCTCCATAATCTCTGAGGAGACCCTATGCACGCTCTGCCCTACTGGGGGACCCCCGCTGGAAGACACTGGCCTCACACAAACGGACTTCCAAAAGAACCCTGTAGCCATTACAGGGGTAGGCCAGTTCCGCATGAAGTACAAAGCATTCAAAGGCCCATTGGAACTGGTCGTGGTGAAGGGCCATCTCACCAGCTTACTGGGGCTAGCCTGGTTCGATGCCTTGGGTCTGGCCATCACCGGAATACAAAATACAAATTCAGTAATGTGTGCAACAAGTTCCCAGCAGTATTCGATGGATCGCTTGGCCATTACATGGGTCCTCTGGTTGCCCTGACCCTTGATCCGGTGGTGCATCCCCTCCGTCTGAAAGCCCGGTGGCCCCTGTTTGCCCTCCGCCCCAAAATTGAACCTGAACTCAACCATCTGATCAGCCAGGGGGTACTGGAGCTGGTACCCCATGCGAAGTGGGAGTCCCTGATTATCACTCCAGTCAAACCCAACGGGGACGTCAGAATTTGTGCAGATTATAAGTGCACAATTAACAAAGCCTTCCAAGACCACACGTATTGTGTTCCCATGGTCAGCCATATCCTGCATCCCTGGCCAGTTTTTGGCAAACTGGACTTGGCTCAAGCATACCAACAACTGCCAGTAGACGATGCTACCGCTGAGGCCCAGACTGTCGTGACACACCGGGGGGCGTTTAAAGTCAGGCGTCTGCAGTTTAGGGTCACTGTAGCTCTGGGGATTTTCCAGAAATTAATGGACTGTTTGCTTAAAAGAATCCCCGGAGTACAGCCCTTCTTCGATGACGTTCTGATTGCGGTGCTGGCGCCCGAAGCCTTCTCAGAACATCTGCAAGCCGTCCTTCAGTGCTTCAACGCAGTGGGACTGAAAGTAAAAAGAGAGAAATATCTGCTCGGGGTCCCCAGCGTTGAGTTCCTGTGATTCAAAGTCAATGCCAGCAGCATCCACCCTATGCCGGACAAGATTGCGGCCATCGTTAACAAGCCAACCCCTTCTTCCAAAGCAGTCTTGCAGGCCTTCCTTGGCCTGTTGAACTTCTATCATTCTTTTCTTCCTCACAAGGCAGCCGTGGCTGAGCTCCTGCACTGCCTTTTGGACAAACATGCACAGTGGAAGTGGGGGCTGCTGCAGGCTTCGGCTTTCCCCGCAGTTAAAAACTTACTGACTTCTAACACTGTCCTGGCCTATTTTGATGAGTCTCTCCCTGTGGTGCTCGCCTGCGATGCATCGCCCTACGGGGTGGGAGCTGTCCTGGGGCACCGGCTTGCTGAAGGCTGGGAGGTCCCAGTAGCATATTACTTGTACACCTTGTCTTCGTTGGAGTGAAACTACGCACAGCATTCTCGTCCCACTGGGACGAACTATTGGCACACAAAAGCTGTCTCCTGTGTGGAAGCTGAGTAGTCATCCCCGGCCCCCTGCGCAAACGCATACTAGCGGCACGGGGTGTGTGTTGGGCGTGAGTGTGGACATGCATATAAGCTGACCTCGGACCAGCTAGTTCATCTTCCATTCTGATGTAACTAAATAAACTTGAGCTGCTTTCACCATGCTGAGCCTCACAACTAAGTAGTTTTCAATTTCCCTGTTGTGGGACTGGAACACATCCCCACTCTTTCTTATTGGATTGCTAATTTCCGCTGAGATACCAGATGGCTCCTGGTGCTGTTTCTTGCAAGGTTTCCCACCTTTCCACAAATGGTCCTCAAGTTGCCTTACAAAACATTCGTTAAATTCTGCTCAAGAGGCCATGTGGTATAATATGAAGACTGTCTGACTAGGTTTTGGGAGAGCCAGGTTTTAATTCTCACTTGACCATGAAATCTTACTGGGCAACCTTGAGTCAGTGACTTTCTCTCAGCCTAACCTACTACATAGGGTTGTTGTGAGTATAACTTGGAGAAGCAGAGACTGATGTCAGCAGCTTTGGGCTTTTTTGTGAAGAAAAGCAGTGAAAGAATGGTTGTCTGCAGGCTGCCTTTGTTTTATTCTGCCTAGAGATTTCCAGTGTTAGTAAGTATATGGTGGATCTTGACTATACTGCTCATTGATCAAAGGATACAAGCATTCAGACTGCACTATTAGTCATCAGTAACCCCTCTACAGGAGCATGCTGTTAGAAAGTCATTCAAGAACTTCTGTTAAAATGACATTTTATATATTACTTTACTTATCACATGTTTATCCCACTATTCCTATAAGGAAATTTGATTGGTGCACATAGTTTGGGGTCACAGAATCAGTTGACCCTCCCGGGCCCCAAGGATGCCAGGCCTTTTCAGTGCTGATGAGGGCCAGGGCCTTTTCAGTGGCGGCTCCTTACTGGTGGAATGAGCTCCCGAAAGAGATCAGGGCCCTGCAGGATCTTATACAGTTCCACAGGGGCTGCAAGACAGAGCTCTTCCACCAGGCCTTCAATTAGGAGCCGCCCCTGCTTTTACCATCAATGAGCCTGGCCCTCAGCTGTAACATCTGGCTCATTCCATCATGTGACTCAGGACAACACTGAGCCAGAACTCAGCAGCTGCAGACATCGCTAGTACACCACCACAAGCAATGAATTGTATAACTAATAGCACTTTAGGATTCTATGATTTTATCTGTACTGTACTGTTTAAAATGTTTTATTTGGTTTTATCAGCAACTGGTGCCAACGCTGTAAGCCACCTTGAGCCCGTTTGCGGGGAGGGCGGGGTATAAATTGAATTAATAAATAAAATAGTTTTTCCATCCCTGTTTCTTGTTGCCAACAACCCTATGAGACAGATTAAATTAAGGAATAATTCGTATTCGAAGCCACCCAGTAAGCTTCATTGAGGAGTAGAAATCTGAACCAGGTTTGCTCAAATCCTTGTCTGACATGATAGCTACTATGCCACAATGGCTCTCAACATGTGCCATTTTAATTAATAATTCTAATTTTGAACAATTAAACATCTTAACTAAGTGCAAGGGGGAGTTCTCTGCACAGAGATTGAGAATGTATTTCTGTGAGTATACAAAGAAGAGTAAACTTCATCAGGACTAACTTTTTACATTTCTAAAACTCTACAGATATGACTATGGATTTCTTTATTTAAAATATTTGTTTTATTTATATAAATCCTTTTATTGTGTTTTATTTATATAAATCCTTTTATTGTGTTTCATAGAAATCTCCAATCCTGATGAAAGGTTAGAAGCAGTCCATGAAGTGTTGATGTTACTTCCTGCTGCACACTATGAGACTCTCAGATATTTGATGATTCACCTCAAAAAGTAAGTTAACTTGCATGTAAAATGATAGCTGGCCGTTTTTCGTGCCAGGTACAGAAGTGTGCTACAAAGCATGTTTAAACTGTTATGAGGTTTTTGGAGGTACTCTAACTGTAGTGCAGGGGTCCTCAAACTACGGCCCGCGGGCCACATGCGGCCCGCAGAGGACATTTATACGGCCCACCGGGTGTTTATGCCGCCGCTGCTTGTCTGTCATTTTTTTTTTTACATGAGAAGGAAGGTCATTGGTGGAAGAGGGAGAGGGGTTGGCGGCGGCTGCCGATTGGCTGGCCGGCTGAAGCGCTGGATCATGGGAATTGTTGTCTGGCCGCAATCTAGCTTCAGGCAGTGAGTGGAACTGAACAGCGCAGCCAGACTACAACTCCCATCTCCCAGGATTCAGAGGAAGCCAGGGCATTTGGGAGGGGCCGCCTGCGCGGTGACTTGTGGGTAGTGAAGGTTGGAAGCGGGAGCGCGGAGAGTGGGAGAGACAGCGCAGGAGATGGAGGCATCACAGCGCAGAGGCAGCTTGGAGGAAGTTGGGTGCATTATTACCCTCTGAAGAGGTGAGTCCCATGGTCACTACTTGGGCTACGCTGGTGAGCAGAGCACTAATTGGGCTGTGCTGGTAGGCACGAATTGGGCTGCGCTTGACTGGCTCTCCCTCCCTCAGCTCCCTCATTTGCCCCTCAGCTCCACTCCCAGTGATATAACAAAATAAGATATATGCAGTGTGCATAGGAATTTGTTCATAGTTTTTGTTTTTACTATAGTCCGGCCCTCCAACGGTCTGAGGGACAGTGAACTGGCCCCCTGTTTAAAAAGTTTGAGGACCCCTGCTGTAGTGGATTACTCCTAGTTGTCACCAGTAGTGGGCCTCCTCTCACTCATACTTTGACTAGCCTCTGTTGAGCTACAAAACCAGCAGCCTGCTCCAGACATGCAGGGGCACTCAGGTTCTTCCATATATCTTGCAAGGCATTTGGGGCCTTCTGCTGTCTGACCAGGGACCCATCATTCTGCCCACAGCTCTTCCCCTCACCAACTCCCATTAGCTCTGCTGGCCACCATTTCATCATCATAGCATTATGAGCTGGCCATCTTGTATCCCCCACACCTGCCTCAGATCCCTAGGTAATAAAAACAGGGCCATGGACAGTTAGAGAGAATTGTCCAGGGACCCTTGTCCAGGATATTTCTAGTCCAACTCCCAACCCAATGCCGTCTTCACAGAAGAAATGTCCCCTTAGACAACCTTGTGTCTACAAATCTTCCATGATATGGCCCAGGTGTTAAAGAAGTTCAGGCAAAATTTTACTTCTAATTCATGAACATATAAACAAACATAAAAAATACTGCATGACAAAGAATGTCAGTGCTCAAAGTTAATTCTGATTCAAATGTACAGTGTAGTCACACTATTATTATTTTTAGTTAGTTTGTTCCTGTAATTATACTGATAAATCAGACAGCCAAAAGTCCAAATCCAGTAATTGTCTGAGGCCATGTGGATTCTTCACTTGGAGTTTCTTGTTTTCATGGGTTTCTCCATTCATTTCATTCTGCATCAGTTCAAGGAGGAGTGTGCACAGTACCACTGTCTTCAGTAAAGCAAATCTGGTAGCCTAAATTCACAGGTGCTTCATCTGTGCATTAAAGCATGCATAGTATGCATCAATTAAAAATATTTCAAGGGTTTTTTGAGAGTTGACAATTATGCTGTCTCATGCTTTATAGTAACTTTCCATCACAAACCTTGCTGTTACAGTTGTAGAAGAACTATACGCTATTATTCACCCATGAAGCAAACATAACTTTATAACATGGAAACGATGCAAAAAAAAAAGTCTAATGAAGATATTTCTTTTTTTCTTCCAATTTAGGATTACCATGAATGAAAAAGATAATTTTATGAATGCTGAAAATCTGGGAATAGTGTTTGGGCCTACCTTAATGAGACCCCCAGAGGACAGCACCCTTGCCACTCTCAATGACATGCGGTACCAGAAGCTGATTGTGCAAATATTAATAGAAAATGAAGATGTTTTGTTTTAAACAAATGAAGGAATAAATTCATAGCCATCTGCTATGAAAGTCCAAGTTTAAAGAAAAACAATTTCATGGAAGAGCAAGAAAAATGGGTAGCACTTCATTTTCTGCTGTGTTGCAGATGAACGCCAAAACATTTAGTAAAGTGTATGTCTCATAGACATATACCTCTTTAGTATTATTATTATTTAAGAGAGAATGAAGGTCAGAAAAAATCCTCTTCCCTTGTATCCTTTGCCTTGTTTCCAGTGTGTATCTGTGTTGAAAGGTTACAGACTGTTCTGCTATTAACTTATTAAAGGACACAAACTTTATATGGTTATTTAGATCACTGAAGCAAAAAGGTCCTTTTAACCTGATCCCCAAAGTACTGTTGCTGTCATGATTCCTATTTAAAGAACTGGATCACAAAGCAGTTTGTAGGATTGAAGGTGTCAACATACAGTTCATTTGATACTGCCAGTTCAATAGAGTGATGAGGGAGGGGCATATCAACAGCTTATGAGTGTACCCCTACACAGAATTATCAGTGTAGTCTGCTCTGATATCACTGATCTAAATCCACAGCTGAAACTTCAGTTACCTGTTTGGTCAGAATCCTTATGTATAGTTGCAGATATACACCCCACTGCTCCATACAAAGAGTTCTGCATCATAGCCATTATGTGAAAATAAGTGTTACTCAGCACAGTGAGATTTATTTCTCCATGATGGGCATAGGTAAACGTTCTAGCCATAAACTCATGTTTTCAGTTTTCCTTTGTGCATACTGAATATTGGCCTTTTATAGATAAGAAAGGTAAATTTGGAGTAGCTGGGTTGCAGCAACCTCTCATGTTCAGACAAAGCTCTGTAGAAGCAGGGGCTTACAAGTTCTCTGTCTATGAATTCTGGAATGCTTTGCACGCATAACAGGAAAATCTAACTGCATGGGGGGCATTTCCATTAATAAAAGAGAATAAAAAGGCAACACAGGATTTCTGATCTTGTCCATTATATTTAGGGTCAGGATGTTTATCAGTATCAGGATATACAATTTCTTTCTATTTAAGGCATAATTATATATGTCTAAAGTAAAACAAACCAATTTTTAAATACGTATTTACTTTATCTAGCTGCAAAAACTGTATTTTTATTTTAGTAAGTATAATCCAATGCGGTGCATTGATGATTTTCCATATATTTCTCTTCAACATTTCACAATGTCACATCAAAAACATTTAACACTAATGCAGTATTATCCTGATATAGCTTTTTCGTTGCAAATGTTTTTAAGAAGACCATTTCTCAAGAGTATCTTTAAAAATTATTTGGTTTATTAGCATTCAATACTCTTAGTAGTATGGTATTTTGGAACAGTTACAGTATTATCTTTATATTCACCTCCAATAAAGAGAAAGGCAGAAGTTTTTTTCAAGTTTTGGTATTAGAACCAATGAATACAATAATGTCTAAAAGATGTGATGCCAGGAAATTGGATATTTTCTGGCCTTGCTGAAAGTTAGCACTTATTTAGAGTTAATTATTTTTTATTTTTCGAAAGCCAAGTTGCATTACTTTGCTTTTGTATTTATAAAAGTGAACTTGTTGAAAATTAAGTATTTCTCTTCCATGTCTTTGGAAAATGTGTTAATAAAGAAGAAAGAGAATTGGTATATTACCAAATCTCCTGAGGTTTTTTGCCTGTTCTTTCCAGAGGTTGACCTCATTATCTAATCTAATGCAGTTGATTCCTAATATTAGACTTTTCCTCTTCATGAGATTTTGTATAAATATTTCAAAGACAAGAAGGTAGCATAGTTTATTACAAAAGTGGATTTTCAGTATGAAAAGCTCTAATAAGCTTTCTTCTTGATTTGTACAAATCAGTTTTTAAAACTCAGTTATGCTATTTTCTGAATTATTTCAGGGAGCATAGGTTTCTGTTCAGATTGGAAAAAAGTATGTAACTTTGATAATGAAAACAAATGAAGACAAAAAGGGGCACAAGAAATAATGTATATTAGCCTTTGCATTGGGTCACCAAAGGCTTGACAGACAGATCCAGGCTGCAGGCCAGGTGTTAGTGAGGTCTGATTTGTTGGTACAATACTACTATAGATTCTCCTAAATTGTACAGATTTAATTGTTGTAGGTTATGTACTAAATACTGTCATTTAAAATGGTATGCAAATGGTTTTATTTTGTGAAGTGACATATGCTTTGTAATTTATGACAGTGTAAATGGAAAGGGGGGGAAATCTCATTAAATGTGTTGAGTCCTTGTCTGTAATTTTCACTGCCAACCCCACCACCACCGACCATCTTGGTTTCTCTATATTTTTTCTATATTTGTTTTTCTAATTGCATATATCTTGTATATAGCAAATTTTCTTTTTTTAAAAAAAAGCTTTGCATTTTGCAGATGCAGCTAAAACTAAGACATAAACACTTCAAATCATTGAGATTTCTATCAGCAGGTGTTTGGACAGAGGTTCATTCAATCACTTCTCACATTTGACCAGAGTTCAAGCTTTAACGGGGTGTGTAGGGGCGGGGGTGCACGTATTTTACCAGGGGGGTTGTCTTAGCAGCCAATTACCTGGTGCTATGAAATGCTACATTCTCCTATCATTATCCCCACCAACTTGTACATAAAACTCATGTATGAAAGAAAAGCTATGTGATGTAGTCCAAAAAATGCAGGCTCTCTTTTAAATTATTATTTCCCTTCCTCTTTATATGGCCGTGTGTGTGTGTTGAAACCACATAACTCAAGCTTTTAAGTGCCTGAATAACAAGACATGGTATTCCTATTCCACTATACTGTATAAATTTCCTACTATACAAAAACAGAAAAGTTTTGAGATGGGAGGGTGGAGATCTCCAAAAGTCCATACTAGGATGTGGCAGAGATCCCAACAATCAACATATGTTTCTGTCTAAAGTAAACTCACCACCATCACCCTGTGGCTTGCATCTCCTGACTATCTAAACAGCTATGGTATTATTATTGACCACTTCTGTGTTTATGAAACTCAGGAGAGGTATCTAGTGGCTTACTATAATGGAGCCATGTTGGTCATGCTGTGGATTTACTCTAATTCCTATCCTGACAAAACACATACCAGGGGTGCCTTTCTTGTATTCTCTGCTGCATCACCAAAACATAAAACCATGACAATCTAGGAGCCAAAGGTAAATAAATCAAGACTAAAAAGAGAAGTTAATAGGACAGGGCTAAACACTAAACTTCAATGAAACCTATGTGAAATCTAGTAGTAGATTTGTGTTGAACTTTCAAGTTCAGAAAGGTATCTAATGTCCTTTTAACCTATCATGGGTCAACACACACAAATACACTCAATGACCACAATTCCTTACCACAAGTGCATAGCTTGTTTTCCTATGCATACAATTCTAAAATCCCAGTGGGTAGCTGTAGGCTCACATAGAGGAGAGGGTGCAGGCAGATGATGAAGCCTCAGTTTGCTTTGGGGCTGTGCAGCTATGGGAAAGAAATTTAACCCCTTCACCTCCACCCAGTTTCACTAGTCAAAACCATCCCCACTGCTCTGCTATTAGCATTGTAAAGGGAAAAAATATGTTTCTCTTTTAAACCTCTAATAGCAAAATGGAAGAACACATTTCAAACAGTGAAACTAAGTTGAAGTCAAAGAGTTAAACCCCCTTTTCCTTCATGGCCTTAAGGTAAACTGAGGGTTAATGAGCCTGCAATTTACATTTTACACATGAATGAACCAGGGAGCTGTGGTCTTCATCACATTTGCTTTAGCACTAAATTAATCTTATTGTGAGGTGTTTGTGGATAGTGGCTACAGGTCATAGACTGGTCCACACTCAGATTGATGGTGAAGTAGAAGCCGTTACCGTCCTAGTGGAATATTTCCTTCCCACTGGTCCAGATTATTAAAGTTTCATCAGTTAATATCCAGTAAAGAGGAGCAGCTAGGGGACAACTGCTGAAGAAGAGTTGTTCTAAATTTGTTATAAATGTGTTGATATTCATGAGGCCCCAGGGTTCTCATGGAAGTGCCATTGGTTCGAAGATGCAGGACTTCCCCAAAGCTGAGATAGTTGTAGGCAAGGACAAAGTCACAAAACCCAACAGCCAGCTTTACCATGGCATCATCAGGGATGACATTCCTGATGGCTTACCACACATCCTTGTCTGTAATGTTGGTGTCTAGGGATTCTGCAGAATGGTGTTTTCAGCAAGGTCACCAAATGACTGTAGTTTTCTCAGGAAGTCCGTGTTGTTGTTGTTGTTCAGTCGCACAGTCGAGTCCGACTCTTCGCGACCCCATGGACCAGATTACGCCAGGCCCTCCTGTCTTCCACTGTCCGCTGAAGTTTGCTCAATTTCATGTTCGTTGCATCGATGACACTGTCTAACCATCTCATCCTTTGCCGTCCCCTTCTTCTTTGACCTTCAATCTTTCCCAGCATCAGGGTCTTCTCCAGTGAATGCTCCCTTCTCATTTGGTGGCCAAAGTATTTGAGCTTCAGCTTCAGGATCTGGCCTTCCAAGGAACAATCAGGGTTGATTTCTTTTAGGATTGACTGATTTGATCTTCTTGCAGTCCAAGGGACTCTCAAGAGTCTTCTCCAGCACCATAGTTCAAAAGAATCTATTATTCGGCGCTCGGCCTTCCTTATAGACCAACTCTCGCAGCCATACATTATTACAGGGAATACCATTGCTTTGACCATGCGGACTTTTGTTGGCAAGGTGATGTCTCTGCTTTTTATCATGCTGTTTAGGTTTGTCATCGCTTTCCTCCCAAGAAGCAGGCGTCTTTTAATTTCATGGCTGCAGTCACCATCTGCAGTGATCCGGGATCCTAGGAACGTGAAGTCTGTCACTACTTCTACGACTTCCCCTTCTATTTGCCAAGGAGTGATGGGGCCAGATGCCATGATCTTAGTTTTTTTGATGTTGAGCTTCAGGCCCACTTTTGCGCTCTCCTCTTTCACCCTGAGCAAGAGGCTCTTTAGGTCCTCTTCACTTTCTGCCATCAGAGTGGTATCGTCTGCATATCTGAGGTTATTGATCTTTTCCCCAGCAATCTTAACTCCGGCTTGTGATTCATCCAGGCCAGCATTTTGCATGATGTACTCAGCATATAAACTAAATAAGCAAGGTGACAATATACATCCTTGTCGTACTCCTTTTCCTATGCTAAACCAATCAGTTGTTCCATATCTGGTTCTAACTGTTGCTTCTTAACCCTTATACAGGTTTCTCAGGAGACATGTGAGGTGGTCTGGTACTCCCATCTCTTTAAGAACCTGCCATAATTTATTGTGATCCACACAATCAAAGGCTTTAGCATAGTCAATGAAGCAGAAGTAGATGTTTTTCTGGTACTCTCTTGCTTTCTCCATAATCCAGTGAATGTTGGCAATTTGATCTCTAGTTCCTCTACCTCTTCGAAACCCAGCTTGTACTTCTGGCAGTTCTCTATCCACGTACTGTTGGAGCCTAGCTTGTAGGATTTTGAGCATGACCTTGCTAGCGTGTGAAATGAGTGCAATTGTGCGATAGTTTGAACATTCCTTGACATTGCCCTTCTTTGGGATTGGAATGTACACTGATCTTTTCCAATCTTGTGGCCACTGTTGTGTTTTCCAAATTTGTTGGCAAATTGAGTGCAGCACTTTAACAGCATCTTCTTTTAAGACTTTGAATAACTCAGCTGGGATACCATCACCTCCACTAGCTTTGTTGTTAGTAATGCTTTCTAAGGCCCATTTAACTTCGCTTTCCAGGATGTCTGGCTCAAGGTCAGTGATTATACCATCGTGGTTGTCAAGGACATTGAGTTCCTTCTTGTATAGTTCTTCTGTGTATTCTTGCCATCTTTTCCTAATCTCTTCTGCTTCTGTTAGGTCCCTACCATTTTTGTCCTTTATCATGGCCAGCTTTGCATGGAACGTTCCCTTGATTTCTCCAATTTTCTTGAAGAGATCTCTAGTCCTTCCCAATCTATTGTTTTCCTCTATTACTTTAAATTGTTCACTCAGGAAAGCCTCCTTATCTCTCCTTGCTGTTCTCTGGAAATCTGCATTCAGTTGGGCAAATCTTTCCTTTTCACCGTTGCCTTTAGCTTTCCTTCTTTCCTCTGCTATGTGTAAAGCCTCATCAGACAGCCACTTTGCTTTTTTGCATTTCTTTTTCTTTGGGATGGCAGTGATTGCTGCCTCCTTTACAATGTCACAGACCTCTGTCCATAGTTCTTCAGGCACTCTGTCTATCAAATCTAGTCCCTTAAACCTATTCTTCACCTCTACTGTATATTCATTGGGGATGCGATCTAGGTCAAATCTAGACCTAGACCTAGTTTTCCCAACTTTCTTCAATTTAAGTCTGAATTTTGCAATGAGTAGCTCATGATCTGAGCCACAGTCAGCTCCAGGTCTTGTTTTTACCGACTGGATAGAGCTTCTCCATCTTTGACTGCAAATTATATAGTCAATCTGATTTCGATGTTGCCCATCTGGTGATGTCCATGTGTAGAGACGCCTCTTAGGTTGTTGGAAAAGGGTGTTCGCTATGACCAGCATGTTCTCTTGACAAAACTCTGTTAGCCTTTGCCCTGCTTCGTTTTGTTCTCCAAGGCCAAACTTGTCTGTTATTCCGGTTACCTTTTGATTTCCTACTTTAGCATTGCAGTCCACTATGATGATGAGGACATCATTTTTTGGTGTTAGTTCTATGAGCTGTTGTAGGTCTTCATAGAACTGGTCCACTTCAGCCTCTTCTGCAGCAGTGGTTGGGGCATAGACTTGGATTACTGTGATATTGAATGGTTTGCCTTGGATTTGGACCGAGAACATTCTGTCATTTTTGAGATTGTATCCCAATACTGCCTTTCTCACTCTCTTGTTGACTATAAAGGCCACACCATTTTTTCTATGGGATTCCTGGCCACAGTAGTAGATATAATGGTCTTCTGAGTTAAATTCGCCCATTCCTGTCCACTTTATTTCACTGATTCCCAAGATGTTGATGTTCATTCTTGCCATTGTTAGCCAAATTGCTCTATTATTTAATAAAGATGGGGAATTATAATTATTTATATGCAATTGGCTTATCTATAGGATCTGACCTTTGTATACCAGAGTTAGAATTCCCAAGCACCCAGGAACAAACACAGAAATTGGGTGGCTAAAATAATGATTTCTTTACTAAATATTCTCAAACATACACACAATATTCACACAATATAGCACTAAGGAAGCAGAGGTGATTGATGGGTTATAGAGGGGTGATACAACCTGTTCAGATGTGCAGAGGTCCATGGATTCTGGCCTAAACTCAGAAAGTTCAGGGGTGGCCTGCCATTTTGGATCATGGCAGAAAACACACAGTCTAAGGCCATCTGTGTGCTGGGATATAGGCACTGGCAAAGAATGCAGGCCAATGGGTGGCCCTGGGGGCTGGTCTCAGGTGAGAACAATAGATTACCTGGACCAATGATGGGTCCCAGGGGTGTGTGATGCCAGTAGGGGCAGACCTTAGGTATGACCAATGAGCTTCCAGAGAGGCAGGGTCTGGATTTAACAATAGAAGCGAGGTGTTGGGTGGCTAGTTAAATGGATTATCTGACTCACTAATGGTCCTGGCCTGGGGTAGACAAAAGGTGGGAGCCGTCCCTGATTAGCATCAGGAAGGATTGCTAAACATTTGAATGATTGATTGGGTTATCCCGGTATCTTGAGGGACAGAGGCAAGAAAGACAAAGAATTTACACTTAGGGCACAAAAGGCTGGGTGAGGTGCTGGAGAGTGCCAGGTGGCTTCTAAAGACTTACCTCTGGAACTCATTGTTATTCCATAAACATAATCTTTGCTGGGTGGAGGGGAAAGACTGGAGGCTTGCTCTGAGGTCACCTTATGAAACCTGAATATGAAATCTCTTTTGCAGACCACCTGCAGCCCGACTCTGTGGTCAAGCTGAGAGTGCCTGGCTTTTTGGACTTCAGGTTAGAAAGTAGGGCACCCCTGTTTTGGGGCTACCCAAGTGCCTCTGGTAACACCATCTCATTTTTGACCACGTCAAGCTTACCTTGATTCATAGATCTTACATTCCAGGTTCCTATGCAGTATTGTTCTTTGCAGCATCGGACTTTCCTTTCACCATCAGACACATCCACAACTGAGCGTCCTTTCAGCTTTGGCCCAGCCGCTTCACTCTTTCTGGGGTTACTCGTACTTGCCCTCTGCTCTTCCCCAGTAGCATATTGGACACCTTCCGACCTGAGGGGCTCATCTTCCGGCGTCATATCTTTTAGCCTTTTGTTACTGTCCATGGGGTTTTCTTGGCAAAGATACTGGAGTGGGTTGCCATTTCCTTCTCCAGGGGATCACGCTTGGTCTGAGTTCTCTGCTGTGGCCTGTCCATCCTGGGTGGCCCTCCACGGCATAGCCCACAGCCTCATCGAACCATGCAAGCCCCCTCGCCACGACAAGGCAGTGATCCATGAGGGAGCAGGAAGTCCGTATCATCTCACAAATAATAACCCAGGGCACTAGTGTGAATGTATCTCCCAGCCGAATGTATTTAGGGACAGGCATGAACCTGCTCACGAACTAAAATCCATGATGAATTTTGGCTAGTTTGTACTTTGCAAAGTCAAGTTTGTAACAGGATGACTGGCACAAACTTCCCATGAACTTTGAAGCTGTTCATGGAAGATCCTGCTGGTTCGTGTCAGACAGAGTCTCCACTCAATCAAATTGTTTACCAGACTTCAAAGGAACAACTTGGAGGACATGTAGACGAACATCCAGGGGAGGTCCTCTGTGAGTTTGGTGTCTCTATCAGGTTTTAACAAGACGCAGGTTTAGGCAGCTCAGGAGTGTATAGAACGGATCCTGTGCAAGCTAGAGACATCAAACTCACAGAGGACCTCCCCTGGATGTTCTTCTACATGTCCTCCAAGGTTGGTGTCTCTAACTTGCACAGGATCTGTTCTACACATTCCTAAACCTCCTGAACCTACACCAGTCAAAATGAAATCCTGCCGCACGCCAATCCCAAGACTGAGAAAAATGGTGCTTCGATCTTGATCTTTAACTCTGAACAGCTCAACACAAGAAACTTGAAGAGGTCTTTATAAAAAAAATGTGGAATAAGAATGTGCTCACTCTCCTGGGCCTCCTTTTTACTTCCACTTGCAAAATTTTTCCAAAAGCACCACCCAATCAAACCAGTGTTTCCTTGCGGGTCGATCTTGCTTCCACTTGCCAAAAAATGTAATTTAAAAAATGCTGCAGATCATACTGAGCTGGGGTGCCCTGGCTTAGGCTAAGTTGTCTCGTATATTCATGCTGTCCCCCATGCATGTGCACAAACACTTCATGCTAATGCAAAAAGTTGGCATGGTGTTGCCATGATTTCTAAGTTCTAGGTAGTGTTTTAAAAGTAAGCAGAAACGTAGCAATAGCATGAAACCTCTTTAACCAAGCATATGGAAGGAAAGGTAGGCTTCTCACTAGAGAATCAGGCCAGCTTCACATCAGTTGTGGGCAGGGAGAGAAAGTACTTTCTGGACAGTTTCTGTCTTATCTGCATGTGAGCCACACACTATCCAACAGAAAATAACACAGACATTTCATGCATGCATTTTTTACATAGATGATAACAAATATCTATCTGCAATTTTTAGTGATCAGCTATCTGCTGTAAATCAACCATTGTACAATAGTTTCCCCATTGCTTTCCTCTCTTTTCCTCTTGAGAGCCTAAAGAGCATTCAAGAGTTTATGAGGAAGGAATGAAGGAAGGAAGGAAGGAAGGAAGGAAGGAAGGAAGGAAGGAAGGAAGGAAGGAAGGAAGGAAGGAAGGAAGGATCTTTTTGCATGTTCTCAGGCTCTTAGGGAGTCGATAAGTCTTCAAGTGCTCAACTTCCTAGGAAATGGAGCACCTGTTGGATGGATTCATGGTTGGTTGAAAAATCGTACCCAACGAGTGCTCGTAAATGGCTTTGCATCTACATGGAGGGAAGTCTCAAGTGGAGTGCCACAGGGCTCGGTCCTGGGCCTGGTGTTGTTCAATGTTTTTTATAAATGACCTGGAGGAAGACATAGAGGGGATGCTTATCAAATTTGCAATTTACACAAAGCTGGGTGGGATTGCTAATTCTGAAGAAGACAGTCAGGATTCAAAATGATCTAGATAGGCTGGAACAGTGGGCTGAGGCAAATAAAATGAAATTCAATAGAGATAAGTGCAAAATCCTACACCTAGGCACAAAAAAATCAAAGGCACAGATATAGAATGGGAGGGACTTGGCTTGACAGCAGCACATGTGAAAGGGATCTAGGTGTTCTGGTTGATCACAAGCTCAACATGAGCCTGAAGTGCGATGGGGCTGTGAAGAAAGCTAATGCAATCTTAGGATGCATTAACAGAAGCATTGTGTCCAGATCATGGGAGGTGGTAGTTCCGCTCTATTCTGCTATGGTCAGGACTCACCTGGAGTACTGTGTCCAGTTTTGGGCACCACAATTTAGGAAGGATGTTGACAAGCTTGAGCGTGTCCAGAAGAGGGCAACCAGAATGGTGAGAGGGTTGGAATCCAAGTCTTATGAGGAAAGGCTAAAAGAGGTGGGTATGTTTAGCCTGGGAAAGAGAAGACTTAGAGGGGACATGATTGCAGTCTTCAAGTATTTGAAGGGCTTTCATGTAAAAGATGGAGCAGATTTATTCTTTCTTGCTCCGGATTGCAAGACTAGATCTAATGGGTAGAAATTATAAGGGAGTCGATACTGGCTAGATATCAGGAGAAACTCCCTAACTGTAAGAGTAGTTGAGCAGTGGAACCGTCTGCCTCAGGAGGTAGATGCTCCTTCCTTGGACGTTTTCAAGCAGAGGCTGGACAACCATCTTTTGGGTATGTTGTAGGTATGTAGGGCTATATTTTGGCTATGCTTCTGCAGAGTGCAGGGGGTTGGACTAGATGACCTGCAAGGTCCCTTCCAACTCTAACATTCTGTGATTCTAAATATTTCCCATTTTTCCACTGCAGTCATTTTGACAGGCATAGCTTTAGGAGGTTCAGGAGTGTGTATATAGACTGGATCCCGTGCAAGCTAGAGACCCCAACTCAAAGGGGATCTCTGGCTGACTCTTTTCTACCTATCTGCCAAATTTGGTGAGGATTGGTTTTATGGAGTCAGAGTTACAACCCCCCAAAGAAGTTGCCCTTCTTTGGGAGACTGTAACTCAGATTCTGTAAAACCAATCCTCACCAAACACGGAGGGCCGGTAGAGAAGAGTCAGCCAGAGACCCCCTGCAAGTTTTGTGTCTCTAGCATACCAGGGGATGGTGTTCTACCACCTCACAAACCACAAACATTTGTCAAGGTCTGTGGTTTGCAAACGGGGCACATCACAAACCACAAACCAAATCACATTTTCCCGGTTTGTGACCATTCCTAAATATAATACTTCATGTGTTTGTCAAAATGGGCTATGGCAAATTTTTTTAGATATACATATATATATGGATACTCATATATCCCTTGTTCCATCAATTCTCCCGTGCCTATGATCTGCCACAATATGAAAAAATTCAGCCACTTTTCTCCGTAATTAAGTACGGACATGGGAAACCATGTCAAATAAACAGTTAATTTATCACATTTATAAATTCTTTATGGTGTATCTTGAAGCACAAGGAAAGGCACAGTACAAATGTTCTAATAAATAAAAAGCTCTTAACGAGGTGTTGTGGTGGCCTTAGAACAGGCTGCAATGGTTTCAGGTCCCTTCTCTGCCATGAAACCCACTGGATGGCTTTATTATGACCACTGTCTCTTCACCCATCTGACTTCACAGGGTTGTTAGTTAAGCCTGTGTGCTGCACTGACTCTGAAGACACAGTTGCCATTTGTGGGGAACGAATACAATGAATCAGCACCAGATAACAACTACCTGCAATCCCCACCCTGGAATTTTCAAACAGGTAGAGTCCAAAGCGCAAGGTTAAATCAGAAGGATCCGACTAAAACATGGAACAACAGAAAGATCTGTCGTTTACAAATGGCAAAATAAGCCAGGCTATTTATACAGCCTTGGAGAGCTGCGCTGCCTGGCACTCTCTTTTCCTTTCTGCCAACAGACTAGTCACATGGGCAGCAAGACTGGCAGAGGTGGAAAGAACCCATGACAGCAGCACTACACGGAAATCAGCCCAGGAGAAAGGGCGAGAGCCAAGTTGCAGCTCTGCATGGCCAGCATCCAAACTGAACTGGCGGAGACCAAAAAGTTGTACCCTACTGCCGGCATCTCTCCTTGCCGATTGATTTATACGGTGCTGCTCCTTCTCCCAGTCCCGGGCCAATCCTTGCCCAGCTGCCATTCTATAGGAACCAATCACAATTAGGAAGGAGAAGAAAGGGCGGGGGGGAGGTTCCTCGCAAGAGGTTACCTACACCTGCTTCCTTGTTTTCCCAGCACCAGGTACACAGGGAGGACCGCGGAAGAAAGTGAGTCGGGCGGGTGACGTTTGTTTAAGAAAAGAGAAGAAGTGGGGGCACGGAAAGTGCGTCCCTTCGACCGGCGCTGCCTTCGGAAACGGCCGGGGCTCGAGTGGCCGGCGGCAAGAGGGGCCGCCCGAGTCGCCGGAGCGCGTGTTCACCTGCTGCGGAAAGTTGGAGCGGCTCTGCGGAGCGGGAGGGCGGGCGCCTGAAAGGCCGAGTCCGGGGCGCGCTCTTCTTCTCCGCGGCAGCCTGTTGCTGCGGGAGCCAGGAGCTCCCCGGAGGGAGGAAGCCCAGGTGACGCCGCTTCCCCCGCGCGGGCGGACGGGCAGGCGGGCGGGCTGCGGGATGGACTGAGGGCGCTCGGCGGAGCCCAGCCAGCCAGCCAGCCAGCCAGCCAGCCAGCAGGTGGGTGAGAGCGTGCGGCGGCGCCTTGTCCCGGCCTCGGGGAGCCGCCCCCTCCCGCGCCGCCCCCGACTCCTGGCTTGGGCGCAGCGCCCACCGGCCCGGAGAAGCGGCGCTGGCGGCCGGGGGGGGGGGGGGCGGGGGGCGGTCTCCTGCTCCTTGGCCGGCGCACGAGGGTCGCCGAAGAGAGAGTGGAGCCGGGCTTGGAAGCAGGGGGGCGGGGGGGGGCGCTGAAATCTTCCGGCATCCCTTCCCTTGCAACTTAGCCGGGCTCCTCCTCCTCCTCCCTCGAGTGGCCCCGTAGACGGCGACGGGACGGCTTGCTGGCGGCGGCCGCCCCCCCGTTAAGCGGGACTGGGCTGCGACCTTTGACTGCCTCCTGCGGCGGGCCCCGGGGCGGACGGGCGCCACTGCCGCGCGCGACTCCTCCACGCTGCTCCGCTGCGCGGCAGGTGGGAATCCGCCAGGTCAAGCGGGCTCTCGCGACGCTCGTCAGTGGCTTGACGGGGGATGGCCCGGGGCCGGGAAGGTGCGCAGGCTGTCGCTTTTTGGTCAGGGGCTCGTCTTAAAACCTTCTCCAGTTCAGGGTTTTTTAATTTTCAAAGAGACCAAGTCAAATGAGTGAGACTACAAGAGGAGCAGGAGGTGGAGAAATGAAAATAACTTTTCTACCACTGTCCCTCTTGCACCTGCCTGCTTTGCTTGCACAGCACAGGTGCATCGGAGGCCCTCTAGCTATTCCTGGCTGCATGCCTAGGGCTCCCAGGAAAGCAAAATGCTGCTCCCTCAACATCCCATTAGAGAGCATTTCACCATCACTATTAAGTAACAGGCTCTCCCTGCTGTGAGTTCCAAAGGCCACTCTGTCTCTGTCCCTTTGGCCCACCTCTAGAAACAGAGCTGCCTCACTCTGTCCCTTAGAAGCAGTCTAATGCGTTCCATCCATTCCCATCTGTATTCCCCAACTCAGCAAAGGTCTCTGGCTTCACAACCCTAGCAGGAAGCCCTTCAGACCGGGTATCTTCAGGTCTTTGCTACAGGCCTGAGGAGGCAATATGTGGTTTGGTTTGGTTTTTAATGCCTGGCTATCAGGATTATTTAAAAAATGACTACTAATTTTTGTTCTTATTAAAGGTTTTGTGACGTTTCAGAGTCTTGTAAAAGGCACAGGAATTGTTTGGTTTCTGTTCTTAACAAGACAGTCCATATCACAGAACCAATCTGAGTATGTGCAGAAGAGAATAAGGCGGCTAAAGAACATCTGATAGTTCCCCAGACCAAAGACAGACTTCCAGTACTTCTTCGCTCCTAACAAATTAGCCCTCATCATCCATTTCACATACCAGATAGCTAAATAGAGCATTTAGGATCAAAGGCAGATTACTCTGATTCAAGAGCTCAGAGAGACAATCAAGGATGATCACTGCCATCATGCCTGGCTTCTGAAGTTGCCAGAGCATTGGCCTGACTGTCAGTGGAACTCAGGCAGATTTCTGATTCAGCAAAGCAAATGTCGCATGCTATCTGATCTGTGTAAGTACAATCAATAGCATGACAGAGCTAGAGAGAGCCCTTACCAGAGATGTTTGCAGGCTATCAATAAGCACATTTTAAATGAATGCAGAATGGTCAAGAATGTGAACTGTCTCTCTGTGCCACCTGCTACAGCGGACATCTTGAAACTAACCCAGAGAATGTTTATGCTTTTTGTTTGATTCAGAATGTGTTCTTCATAGTAGTGTTTGCTATTACCTGGCTTACAGAGCAGCCCTGTACCTGTTTGCATGAGCAGGCCCCAGTAAGATTTAGGATTACCACCTTCCATGTTTCATCTAAAACTGAAGTACTCTGTTCCAACAGTTGTGCCCTGGACAACATGCTAATGCAAATTCCCGATCTAGAAAAATTAGCATTTTAACCTCATTCTGCTAACTTGGAAACACAATTCTGAACTTCTCTGCAAATGTTCAGTTCTAGCTGGGCTTATCAAGAAGTCAGAAAACCAGTGTACTGGAAATACCACAAGCCTTTATTTAAATCTCCTAAACCAAAGAGGCTTTTCATGAATTGTTCTAAGCAACTGAATTCTTGGTTGCTTAGCCAATCTTGGAGAGATTTAACATTTGCTAATGACTTGGTCAGTACAAAAGAAGACAATGTAGTGTGGAAAGGTTGTAACTCTCCAAAATACTGCAGATGAATTCAAGTTTATATAGTTTTCCAAGTGTAGTTTTTCAAGTTTATATCGTTTTTCAAGTGATTTTAGGACTGGAAACAAGTCTCTTTTTTTCTATGAAACCTATTGACACAGACAAGTATGTGCAACAGAGTGAGCAACAATAGTGGGGATGTGACTGTGAACCATCTACACCTGAGAAAAGCTGCATCCATTAGTGAAGTGCAAGATTAACACCTGTAGTTCTTGGCCTTCAGATGGCTCCATTCAAGCAGCGAGAAATCCAGCTCATCCCATGCAGCTAGAAATTGAATTCAGTTTGCAACAGAATCCCTTCCTGTTGGTGTTTGGGCTGCCTTGAGAGACTGAGTGCCAATCTGTCCTAAAAAGAGCCAGATTTACACACAAGCTAAGTAAACAACAGTTTAGGCCTGGGATTAGTGTCTCTAAATTTAAACATAAAAACACTAAATCTCACATGTGACCTTTCGGTACTGCTATGCGCCCTCTTGACATCATTTATGGCCCCAGAATGTCTTAACCCAGCCTTGTTTCTGTTTCCTTGCTTGCATTCACTGAAAGTGTTGGGGTCGGCCTGAAAGGTTGAAGCAAGCACTATTGGGCTGCCTTTACTTGTACTTGGGGGGAGGCTTGAAAAGTTGTCACGACCAAGAAAAAGCTTCTGGGGAGAAGCCTGGGAACTGGATGGTGAGAGGTTGAAACCCAGTGAGTTGAAAGTAAAAACAGGCACGTCCTATTAATGAAGGAATTCTCTGCCCACAAACGGGCCCCTCTCAGCGAACTGTGCAAAGCGTCGCAAGGAGAGGTTTTGTGTTTTTTTTAAAGGCGCCAAGGTCCAGTCTGGTCGGCCTTCAGTCCTCTGGGCCAAAGAAGCCTCATGCCCAGCGACAACTTTTCTGGGCTTCTAGGGGCTGGGAGCAATTCAGAGCCCGATGGCCGTCACTGTTTCCCTGGAGTATTTTGGGGGGTGCCTCCCGGAACTCTTGGTCCTCGGGGGGGGGGGGGCTTGTGCTGCAGCGCCCAAGCCGGGCCCGGGTCCCGAGACGTAGAAGCTCAATGCGCCTCGTTCCTCTCTTTCCCTTCCTCCAGGACGCCGCCGGCCCTGGCTGCCCCGACCCCGAGAAAGGCGCGCCGAAGATGGCCGAGAGCGCGGCCGCGGCCGCCCCCTCCAGCGGGCCCGGCGGCAAAGGCAGCTCCTCCTCGGGCACCTGGTGGAAGTCGCTAACTTCCCGCAAGAAGCCCAAAGAAGCACCGCCGCCCGAGCCCTCGGAGCCGCCCTTCGCCCCGCCTAGTAACCCCTCGGACTCGCTGGAGAACCAGCCGCCCACTTGCAGCAGCGGCAGCCGCAGGAACCTCAAGATCTCCCGCTCGGGCCGCTTCAAAGAGAAGCGGAAGGTTCGCGCCACGTTGCTCGCCGAGAGCCCCCAGCAGCTGTTCGAAGGAGCGGGCGGCGGCGGCAGCGCCACCCCTGCGCTCCCCGGCGAGGAGACTCCGTGCCCGTGACCGCCGCCGGGGGAGGCGCCTCCCGTCTGCTTCGCCGCCTGATTGGAGCAGCAGCGACAGCCTTCCGCGTCAGGCTAGTGCTTTGGAAACAGTCGCCGGGGCTCCAGCGACTGGATCCCCGCGGGGGATCGGGAGCCCCGGCGCTGCGGGGATGAGCTGGGCTGGTCGAGCCCGAGCGTTGAAATCCTCCCCTGCTGGAAGCAGACGAGGGCGGAGGGCTGCGCCTGGGCCTGCCGTCTCAGGGGGAAGGGCAACGACGACTCGAGAACAATACGGATGTGTAACGAGAGCTTAGCTAAGGACACAAAGAAGCAGACGAGGCTCGGCTCCAGCTCCTTCCCAGCACGTTCCCATGGCACCAAAGTTTGCAGAGGATTGTGTCCCCGAGAATAGCGTCACTGTGAATTCGTTCCTCCCACTTTTGGCGGGGGCGGGGAACTGCGTAGGGCTTAGATGTCGATACTAGGAATAATTGTAAAAGGGAATGAGAATTGTAATACATTTCCAACTAACGAGCCTGTATGCTACCTCTCCCGAATCAGGGAGGCAGACGTCGAATTTAAAGTTCCAGTGTGGGGTAGCTTTGTTGTAGCAAAACAAAATCTTCGGTCTCTTCCTGGGTCCCCCTGCGCTCCATTTCAAACTTCTCGGATAGTAAGGAGTCCTGCTATCCCTCAAATAGCCAAGGTTGTTAAAAAGCGGCTATGGCATTAAAGTTGACATTTTTAAGTTACAGTGTGGACAGCTCACTTGAAGGCGCCATATATGACCACAGAGGGGAGGAGAGAGCAAAGTGTCAAAACCCTTCTCCTGGTAACACCAAATACAGAACACTAAAAATAGCATGACTCAAGGGAGTAAAATAACTTGGGTGTTCTGGCTTTTGAGATTTTAGAATAGGCAGTAAAATGTTATTTCCTGAAAGTGAGCCCACAAGCAGCTCCCTGGAACACACAATCACACAGCCCGATTTAGAATTCCAGCTTTCCTTTTCTTAAGGAATTCTACCCAAAGCAGAAGCTTATTTTTCAGGTGTCCAAGATACTATCAAAAAGGTGAGGTGGTACATTTCTGTGAACTGATTACCACACTACCTGTTTGTTGTTGCTTTAAAAAAAAATTACTGTGGTCTTGTCCTTGATGCCAGGGGGGCCTTTTGTTGGTCAAATAGGCTTTTACTAGAATGCCTCCATTTGGAAGGAAGGGGGTTGGAAGAGCTCTGTCCTATCTTATTTCAGGGCCAGAACCTTCCAGTGGCACCTGCAGATTTTGAACAATCGAGTTCCTGTTGGTAGAAACATCATGCAAGCCAGTAAATGGATCTGTCTGCTATTCAGTGAATTATAAAGGGGGGGGAGGTGAGATATACTATACATTTTGCTCCCACACCTAATTGCTTCAAAGATACAGCATTTTTTTTAAAAAAAACTAATTCTTATTGTTTTTAATAATTAGAAACAGCTGCTGAAATGTGGATGCAAAAGGAGTCATGAGTCGTGTTTTGCCCCTCTAAGAAATAAACATGATCTGTTCTAATAGTGTAGTTCTCAAGTAATTGATAGCTGGTCTAGAGAAACAAAACAAAAGGGCCCAGCCTAAATACCTTTGGGTGAGATGCTGGCCACTGAAGGCAAACAGAGCTGTTCTGTCAGCTCAGGGCACTGAAAACAGCTCTGCAGCTCTAAACATTTAAATGATTCCTGGAACAGTGAATCCAGATAGGATCCAGCTAGTTTTCCACCAGTGAAAAAGGGAAGAAAGTTTTCCATCGGATCACAAAAAGACTGTTAGGGATCATGGGACCTGAGTGGACAAAAGCCTTGAGAAATGTGGGCTGTATTAAGAAAGAGAAATGGCTGAGATGGAGTGAAAATGCTGCCTGGATCTAACCCATATTCCGGTCATGAAGTGGCACACTGGCACCTTTGCCAGAACAGGTGAAATCTTCAAGGTTCATTATTAACTTTCAGATGGGCGATTAAATGTTTAACAAGGGGGGGTTGTTATTAACCTTCTAAATAGTATTGAGTGTAAATAAACCACATCTTTGGATGCCTTAAAATAAGCCCTTTGCTATCAAATTTGAGTTGTTACTTTTGGAGTGTAATGCTTCCGGGGGCATACTGAAAGAGGCGGTCCCAAAGGTTTGTGGGTCCCTGGCCACTAAGGGCCTTGAAGGTCAAAATCAAGACTCTGAACCTGAAGCGGTGCTCCACTGGGAGCCAGTGCAACTCACGCAGCTACAGAGTGGATAGATGCTATCCAGGGGGTCCCGTAAGGACCCACACAGCCACATTCTGGATCAGTTGAAGCTTCTGGGTCAAGCGCAAGGGTAGGTCTGCCTAGAGCGAATTACAGTGGTTTACCCTGGAGATGACTGTTGCATGGATTACTGTGGCTAGGTCAGGGCAAGACAGGTAGGGAGCCTGTTGCCTAACCTGGTGTAGTTGGAAGAATGCCAGCTTGGCCACCTTTGTGACCTGGGTCTTCGCAGAAAGGCAGCATCCAAGGTCATGCTGGGACTCTTGACAGTCAGTGCCAGGGATAAGGGCACACCATCAAGAGTTAGGAGTTGGCAACCCAACCACAGCTCCCCCCCGCCGCCACAGAACCTCTGTCTTACCCAGATTCAGTTTCAACTGACTCTGTTTTAACCACCCAACCATGGTCTCCAATCCATCAGCTAAATTTACAGGAATGGCATCCGGCCGACTGCTCATCAACAGAAATAGCTGAGTGTCATCCGCATACTGCTGACATCCCAGCTCAAAACTTTGCACTATCTGGGCAAAGGGGCATATTTAGATGTTAAATAACATTGGGGAGAGAAGTGCTCCTGGGGAACCCCACATTACAGCTGATACCTTGGAGACACTGTCCCTCCCAACTGTGGAGAAATTCAGTGAACCATTGCAAAGCTACTCCCCACCCCGAATTTCAGTGTCGGCAAGGCAGTGATTCAATAGGTTATGCTTGATTGTGTCAAATGCTGCTGTAAGATCAAGTAATAGCAGAAGCACTGGCCCACCTTGATCCAGCTGCCTGTGGAGATTGCCTGTGAGGGCGATGAGCACCATCTCCATTCTGTGGCTGGGGCAGAAGCCAGACTGAAATGGATTCAACACTGATGCTTCATCCAGGAAATTCTGGAGCTGTTGTGCCGCCACTCTCTCAATTACTTTACCCAGAAACAAAAGATTCAAGTCTGGATGGTACAACCACCACCTCCTTCAGCCCCTCTGGGAAGATACCCAAACCCAGGGACATAATGACAATATCTTCCAGGGGACCGCATAACCCCTTGCCGCTGGCTTTCACCAGCCACCAGTGGCACAGGTCTAAGAGGAAGCTAGTTGGCCTAACAGCACCAGGGATCCTGTCGACATCAGCTTGGGAAAGCCGACTGAAGGTGTCAAAGATCGAATCCAAAGATGGCCAAAGGGCCTCCAGTTCACATACTGTATCAACATTGGCTGGGAGGTCACAGCAGAGCAACAAGACTTTATCTGCAAAAAAGCTCGCAAATGCCCCACAGCTTAAGGTTGAATTTCTGTTATTTTGGGTTTTCTTCAAGAGGCACATAAGTGACCTAATTACCCTAAATAATTGAGCCAGGAGAGAGCTAGCAGACATGACGGAGACTGCATTAAATTATTTTTTAGCAGCCTTCACCACCATCTCATAGGATTTCATAAGTGTCCTATAAGATGCTCTGGTGGCTTCATCGTGAACTCACCGCCAAATTCGCTCCAGTCATCTGAGTTCCCATTTCACCCCCCTAAGTTCCATAGCGTACCAGGGGGATGTTTTCTGTTGGGGATGGAGAGGACATCAGGGGGTGATTTCGTCAATGGCTTCAGAGAGACAGGAATTCCAGTTCTCTAACAGCTCATCTAAAAAACTGCCAGAGGGCATTGGTTCCCACAGAGCCATTAGTCTCTGCAGGCAAGCATAAATCCCCTTGTCACCTAGATGGGGGGGCAGGGACACCCAGCTGGACCTTCAGGGTGCAGTGATATGACCATGGCACCAACATATTAGCCATCAGATCCATGTCAACCCCCATGCCGAAGACCAAATCGACCCTGCGGCCTGCTTGATGCATGGGCCCTGATTCAATGTGGGTGAGCCCCAGTGCTGCCATGGATGACACAAGGTCCATAGCTTGCTGTAAGGAGGCGACATTGGCATTGAAGTCCCCAAGGATAACAAGCCTCAGGAACTCCGGGGCCCAGCCGGCCGCTGCCTCAAGCAGGCTTGGAAGGCTGTCCACTGGCATGCTAGGCAGATGGTACACCAGAAAGACAGCCAGACTCACCTCAGAGTCCCAGGCGAGGCCTATACAAACAGTGCCAGTGATCTTCAGGATGGGGAGCACCCTGAAGGAAAAACTCTCTTGGATGAATATCATCACCCCACCCCCTGCCCCACTGTTTGAGGCTGACGAAGGACCGAGAAACCTGGAGGGGACAGCTCTTTTAAGGCAACCTTCCCTCATCCAGGTCATGGTCATGCATGCCTGGTCCACTTCTCGTGCTGCAATATAGTCTCACAGTGTGGAGGTCTTATTATTAACGGACCTGGCATTGCCCAACAGCAGTGTCGAAGGGGGATATGAATTCCTAGCCCTCACATCCACATGTCTCGGGATGGGACAAAGTTTGGAAGGGGACTGAGCATAACTGTATCTCAGTCTCCTTCCATTCCAATGCCTTCTCCCACCCATGGTTCAAGTTAGTTTGGTGTAGTGGTTAGGAGCACAGACTCTAATTTGGGGGAACCAGGTTTGATTCCCCACTCCTCCACATGCAGCTGCTGGTGTGACCTTGGGTCAGTTACACGTTCTTTCAGAGCTGTTCTCTCACGAGCAGTCCTTGAAAGAGCTCTCTCAGCCCCACCTACCCCAGAGGGTGTCTGTTGTAAGGAGGGGAAGGAAAAGGATATTGTAAGCCGCTCTGAGACTCCTTCGGGTAGAGACAGATGGGATATAAATCCAATCTCCTCTTCCTCCTCTTAATTTGTCAGTGTTTTAGCTTTAACTATCATATACGTCTTGGACTCCTACCGCATTCACAAAAATATAAGGCTAACAACTCCACTTCCGAAAGTGAACTACAGCACACCAAATACTTAAATGAGTTTCCACTTTTAAATTTGGATGCCTCGGCCTATCCACTTGTTGATAGAACTGAGAGAAATTCCTGTGTTACAGCAGAAGTGTGTGCGTTTCAATGTGTAAGGGTCAGGGACTCCACAGCACTACTATGGTTTGTCCTGGTTGTTATGTGGATCGTTACTATTGCATGGAAAGTTGCCATGCCAGACTTTCCTGTCATTTGTGGTAGGTTTGGGCAGCAACTATGTTGCTTTACCAAAGCGTGATGCCGATTCTCATTAGCTGCTGTGAAAGGCATTCCAAATGCATGTGCTTAGAAATGATACCTAGAGACATAGCTAAGCAACTGGCAGATACAGGGACTTGAAATGTACCAATCCTCTTCCCACAAAAAGTCCCAGTCCAAACCCCAGGAGCAGCATATGTGTCAGTTGCTGTGCTGTACCTTTGTTAGATTGTATTTATGAACAGCCATACCTGCCCCCCTTCTGGCTCCAGCAATCTGGGCTAGCCCTTGCAGGATCTCGGCTACGGGATGGTATCTAACCAGCACCAGGTGCTGTGGAGCAGCATGCTGACTGAAAACTGTGATGGAGTAAATTCTGGTGGAGCAAGTCCTGAAAATTCTTAACTGTAGTTGCTGCCTCACTAGCCATGTTGTACAGACAAGAGAAAACTGGAAACATCAAGTTTGATTCTGTTGGGGCAAATGGCTGGGAGATGCAGAAACTCTTGCTGGCTGCTGCCATTCCTGCTTCCTTATTGGCTGTAGGCCAAGCCACATGATATTGGAAATCCTCCAACACGTGGATTTGTAGCTCAAGAAGTAGCAGGAGGGGGAGGAAGTTGAGAGAAAGGAGAAAGAGAGCTCTTTCCTCTGTGCCATTTTCCTGTTTGAAAATAGACCCCCAAGCTCTTTTTAGCCTCAGCAGAAAACAGAAACAACACAGCCAACTTCCCTTTTCCCAAAAATCTGGGGTTAAAAACAGCTGGGGTTTTGATTGGGAAAATGGCACGTAGAGGAAAAGTTAAACAGATACCCTCCACCATCACATGCAGTTTAGCCCATGTAATAAAGGAAATTTAGATGTAACTGTCCTTCCCAGCTTACATAGAAAGGAAGGATCATGCACAGGAGGTAGACGTAGTATACAAAGCCTGCAGAACAAAAGGTAAATTAACCTTAGTTCCAATGAACTGTACTGTGCAACCCAGAATAATTTACAGCAGCACATACCAATCCTTCACACTTCATTTACCTAAATGGAGTTATTGTGGCCTTCATATTTAGCTTTTTAAAAAAGGAGATTGAAGAAGAAGTGTGAGTTCTCTCTCCCTACCCACTCTCAGGTTGGGGGGGGGGGAGTATAAGCAGGAATGAAATGAGGAAAGTTTCATAGAACCTACACATGCAACAAAATAATTCTGTAGCTTGTTGAAGCTCAGCTTTTTTGAAAAGAAGAAGGACCCTCTTGGAGAGAAAACCCTAGAAGCAGCTTTCACTCTTTCAGAAGGAAAAAAAAACAACCCTACTGATGAACCACAAAAGTATAGAACAGAGGTGTTGAAGGCCAGATCTGACATAAAATCACATTGAGTCAGGCCATGTGTGCCATAAACTGTAATGCCAGGTACTGGAGATATAAACTTTATAAAGGACATAGGCAAACCCAATTAATAACATTATTTTTTACTCAAAATATGAATATGCCTAAAAGATTAATACATTTACAGTATTTCCTTACAGTCTCTCCCTGATGCACACCCTCCCATTTCCACTGCCCATTATTCATTAGCACTGGGACAGTGTACAGGGACATAATGCACAGCCTTGGTCATCTGTCAATAAAGGTAATGGCCAGGCTGGATAAGAGCCCTGAATGGGCCGGTTCCAGCCCACAAGCTGTATGTTTGACACCCCTGGTATAGAAATCCTAGTTGTAGTTGCTTCTACTGAAAGCCAAGAGAGAGGCTACAAACTGAGTGTCAGGTTGCTGAAGCTAAGTGGTCTACTCAGAAGTAAGTCCCATGTTATTTCGTGTGCTTACTCCCAGGAAAGTGTCCTTAGGGTTTCAGGTATTGTCTGCAACCTACTTCACCTGTAGAATTGGACCCTACCAAACAGCAACAGCTCTGAAACTATTGTATTCAGATTGTTAGACTAACATGAAAACACAGGCAAGCTTATTTAGCCAGTGCGTCTTAGGGATGTCAACCTCGAGGTGGAGTCTGAGGATCCCCCACAATTACAGCTCATCTTCAGACTAAAGAGATCAGTTCCCCTGGATAAAATGGATGCTTTGAAGGGTGGACTCAATGGCACCGTACCCCACTGAGGTCCCTGTTCTCCCCAGGCTCTATCCCCAGATCTCCAGAAGTTTCCCAACCTGGCTCTGGCAACTCTAGACCCCCCTCCCCTATCGCCTGCTGGTAGTTGGGGACGGGACAGGACCTGGCAACCCTAGTGCTTCTCTGGCAAACTGAAAGCAGACCATTCTGATTTGTTGGTTCTGAAGTGTCATGTGCATTTCTGGAAGAAGTGATCCCAAGATTGTAGGTATGGACCAAAGGGCCATGCAAATCTCTAAGCAAATTAGGATGGCAAATAACAGTGAATAAAGTATGGAGCACCTCCCCCCCCCCCGAGCAGTACAATACATGGAAATGAACAGATTGGAGCAGTTATAGGAAATTGGCAGAATGTGGTTTTAGACCTGAATTCTACATTTGTGGGAGCCAAGTTTTCTCTCTGCCACCATAGTACGTAAAAAGACCACTCAGGAGTCTTCCATCTGACTGACTCCTAAATATGCAACATAGGTATTGAGGGCATGAGCCATGGTTTCTGAATGCTTCACTTTCCTTACAATGACTCATTCCCCTTGGCCATCTGCAAACACACCCTTTCACCAATCTTGCTCTGTGTTCCCTTACCAGCGAGAACACCTCCCTGTTGCCTAAATAAACCACTGCTGCTTCTACCTCACCCTGCTTTCGCTGAGTACTTAACAATGCATGAAAAGACCAACTTAAATCTTTCTATGAACCTTTTTTTGAAGGCACTACGATTTAGTGCAGCAAGGTACTCACATGACAGGTAGTTGTATGTCAACCATAAGTAATGCTGGGAATGGGTAGATTGTTTCTTTTTTTTTTTTTTTTTAGCAAAACTCTCCTAAAAAGGAGAGAATTTTATTCTTTTTATAAGAAAAGGAAGGGGTAGACAGATGGAGAAAGAAAAAGGATGGAGTGAAGTTTTCTCTGTTAAAATGGGTTAGTTTTAGTTAGTGTTTAATATCGATTTTCGGCATCGATCATGGTTAGAAGATCTTCTTTTTGACTTTGCAAAGTCCAAAGACACTCTGTTAATACAGTTAGTAAAGTCCATTGGGGTTAGTAATTAAACAGCTCCTTACAGATGCAACACAAACAATCCTTAAGATGTCTTCTTTTTAAGTCTCTTCCAATTATGGGCTAAGTCCTTTTTAACCTTGATGGCTTCCTTTCCTTCACCTCTTACCCTGGGCTGCTGTCTTCTTCACTGCTTATCATAGTTTTAAGTGCTGCGTCTTCCCTCACGCCGGCGTGTCTCTTCAGAAGTTTTTGCATTTCAAGGATGTAGTCTTTCTTCTTTCTTTTGTAGCTTTCAGATTTCCAGGGCGCCATAACCACTTCGCAAAAATTAGATCTCCGATGTCTTGCTTGCTATGCTCGACCCCCCTTCTACTGGCAGAGTAATTTCTTTTATAAAAGCGGAATTGGCTTTGGGAGCCATATCCACCTCTTCTTTTAATTCTTTCGCTTCACTGCCAGTTAGGGGAACCAATACATTCGCCAAAGTAAATCCGAGATCCTCTTTCTCTTCTTCTTTTACACCCTGAGAACTTAGAATCCACGCTTTCTGTTCAATTTCCGTCATCTTCCTTGTTGTTTCCAATATCAGTTCTTGTCGACTGATGAGAACACTTTCCACTTTAAGCAGGGTTTCATTGATTTTCTGCATTTGCTCCAGCAGAGGGCGCAGAATCTCATTTTCCTGTTGATTGACAGCAAGCTCTGGGGGGGGCTACTCGGACCGGAAGTCCCTCCTCCCTTCTCTTCCGGTTTCTGCAGGATTTTCCCCGTTGTCGACATTTTGTTTTATTGTTTACTTTTAAAAAGTTCGTGCCGCCTCCCCCAGGAAGCTGATAAGGTCGTAGTCTTCTATGCAACCCCAACGGTACTTTCACCAACAGTTCTTTCTCTCTTCCCCCTCCGCGCTCCCTTTGTAAATCTTGCTTCTCAAAAGGGGTGGGGACTCCTCCCTCCTCCCATACGCTTAAACGCTTGCGGGGGGTTCAAATTCACGCTTCAAAATAGACCTTCCACTCACAATTCGATGCCACTTCTTCTTTTTATATTAAATCATATCGCTGTCTTCACTCCTGGAAATCGGTGGCGCTGCTAAGTCCCATGACGGGGCACGACGCAGCGGGGCCGATTGGGGCAGGGAGAAAGCCTCAATTTCCCGGCTGTCTGCCAGCAAAGAGGCCACTCTCCAAGCGCCCCCGGTTCGGAGCCTTAACCTAAGGCTCACTAGGGTCTTTCGCACATGCGAAGACCCCCCCTATCTGCGCGTGGGCTAGCCGCCTCCGGGAGCGTCCCGAGACGCGGCCGCCATTCGCAACGCCGAAACCGAAACCCCGGGAATGGGTAGATTGTTTCTAAGAGGAGCTGGTGAGCAGCTGAGCTAGAAGACTAAGGCACAGCAATTGTTCATGTCCCCAGATGAGCACCATAATATTGTGCAAATATATGGAAACCATGGCTCAGTTTCTGTAACATGTCCATTTGTGGAGTAGGCCAGTGCCTGCCACCCAGGCAGTCTCTTGCTTTTGCCCTTTTCAACTAGGTCAATGGGTACGTTGCGAAGCTTCCAAGAGTATGAAATTTGATCCTGTAAAACTGATCCCCAAAATAAAAATTGTGTGAGCAGGACACTCTTAAAAAATAAAAATAAAAAAAAATACAGCAACTCCCCAATCCTTCATGCCATACTCTCTAACACTCAGTTTAACGTACTGGACAGATAGATGAAGAATTCCAATTCAGATCTCTGCCTAGCTGTAAAAACGTGCCTGGTAACACTGGCCAAGACGCTGTCACTCAGTCTGATCTGTTTTAGGAGGTTCCTGAGTATTTCTGTGGGGACTAGCAAATCATCCCAGGCATGACCTTTTACTCTGGATGGATCTACCCTGTAATCCCTTCCCTCCATTTCTTCTGGTTGAGATTACTTAGAAGAAGAAGAGGAGGAGATTGGATTTATACCCTGCCCTTCACTACCCAAAAGTGTCTCAGAGTGGCTTACAAACTCCTTTCCCTTCCCCTCCCCACCCCATAACACACACCCTGTGAGGTAGGTGCGGCTGAGAGAGGTCTGACAGAAACTGCTCTTTTTCAAGAACAGCTGTGCCAGAACTATGGCTTGCCCAAGGTCATCTGGCAAGTGCAAGAGGAGGAGTGGGGAATCAAACCTGGTTATCCCAGATTAGAGTCCACGCACTTAACCACTACACCAAACTGGCTCCACCAAACTTACATTTCTTGGGTGGCAACGGGGATGGGTCAGTACAGGGCGTCACATATCAAAGAAGTAGGGGAAGACAAAACACCTAGTCACAAGTGTCTATAGCTTCAGGAGGGTAGCCGTGTTGATCTGAAGCAAAAGGATAAATGGACACAAAGGATAAATGGACACAAATCTGACATCAAGAATCACAAGACTGAGAAACATATAGGAGAACTTTTCAGCCTTCCCAGACATTCAATGGGTGACCTCAAAGTAGCTGTTCTATTGCAAAGGAACTTCAGGAACCGACTAGAAAAGGAAATGGATGAGTTGCAAGTTATTACAGCACTCAGAACAATGGAATCCCCAAGACTTAACAGGGATATTTGTTTCTTATCTCACTACATATGCTAACCTCATTCAGTCCTTACATCTGTATTCTCACTAATCTCCCAGAAGGGCCATACATCCTCTTTATTTTATTTCTTATTTGGAATAGTAGATTAGACTAGTAGATTGTAATGTAACATAATGAATAGTAGAATGTGATATGATTTGGAATGGTAGATTGGAATGTATTTCTCTGGTCTGGGGACAGAGGAGAAACTCCACACAGCCAACCACCCCATTTCAAAGAAGAAGGTGCTGTAAGGTCACCTCCATGCTTGAGAGGAGGCGGATGGAGTGTAATGGCAGGGTCTCAGTTAATTACTCTCAGCATTCCACAGTTAAGGATACATTTGCCCATCAACCTCCCATATCGATGTGTTTATTTCCTCCACTATGTTTCCCTCTGGAATTAAACCCAAACAAATGGTAACCATATAAACTAAGCTTTGAATCTGTTAAACATTTTCATTATGTTGTATGCTAATTTACTGCTCACCCTCTCCCTATATGTATGGACTGGTAACTTCCATTTCATTGTCCTCTGAAGAAATGTGCTTGCACACAAAAGCTTATATCTTGAATACAGCTTTGTTGGTCATAAAGGTGCCACTGGACTCAAACTTTGTTCTGCTGCTTCAGACCAACACCTTCCTGGCAACTAATCTTCCACACTCACACCCTCTCTCTACCTATACACAAGGCTTGAAGAAAACTGTTTCAATCTATCTGATGAAGTGTGCTTGCACGCCAAAGCTTATACCCAGAATTCAAATGTGTTGGTCTTAAAGGTGCCACTGGACTCAGACTTTGCTCTTTCACTAGTGTCCAGTGATGCTTTCAGTCAGCACAATTTGTCATGGCTGCAGGTTGTAAAGGAGACCCTGCTCTAAGTCATGAACATGACATTATCAAAAGTAATGCATTTTATAGCATTTTCTAAAATAGTAAAGACATTAAGTTAGATATTAAAGATAGTGTACGTTTTCAGGCTGTTTTGAGATTTAAATCAATATATTTTAGCAACAAATCAGTATTTGCTTTTATTTTAGCTATAGTTGGATGAGGAGGAGGAGGATAGGGAATTTTGATTTATATCAGTTATTTCCCTTGGTGATTTCAATCATGATAGAAGTTAATCCATCCAGCTGGAATGCATCACCTAAAACATTCTATGTGCTAAGAACATTGGATACAAAGCATTTTCAGATTGGGTTGCCAACTGCCTGGAGAGAGAAAAAAAGGATGTTATTTACCAGATGATATTTATCTCCATGCCATGAAAAGCTTCAGCTGTCCATTCCAACATGTTAAGCCTCTATGAAAGAGATGGGACTTTTCCCCGGGCCAGTTGGTGACCCTACTTTCAAATTACTCTTCATGACCTTTGTATAGTTGCAAAGAGACTGCTATAGTAATCAAAATGATTTAGGCTGCATAGATGACAATCAACAGAGTTTTCTTATGTTGTTAAAAGTGAGTTTGTAATGTGGAATGTACCTTGCAATCAACTATATAGCCAGTCTGTGAGATCAGTGATTCTAACTGAGACAGCGATTTTAGGCTTAGGGAGAGTTCCTTAATCAAAACAAAGTAATGTTTAGGGGCAGGAGTGGGGGTGGGACATTTTTCAAAGCTTCATTTTAAAATTTATATTCCATTTTTTAGCCCTTGAAATCTTGCACCAAACCCTCACTATAACACCATAATTAAAAACAAGACAAGAACAGTTACAAACAAAAAGGTCAAACTGTGTTGAATTCACCTTTGTAGAGGTACTGTTTGTTGTTCTACTAGACGCAATGGCAGTAAGTGTTCTGGATCTACATTTTATCCCCAGGTCCGGGGGTGGGAGTCAAGGTTTTTTGTTTATATGTTTTCAGTAATCACAATGTGAATCTCTGCATCCATAAAACCATTCTGTGTATCATTGTTTATAAGATTTCAACCAGAACAAAGGAGGTTTTCTGTACACAATAATCTTCCCAGATAACTCAATGGGACCGTTGCCATTGTCTGAGAGATGGCTCAGGCTTTGGATTAGCTTCTGAACTGGATGAGCATTTGAATCCTGGCCTTACTGTGGTAAGTTTGGCAGTCTAGGGTTGCCAGCTCCCCCCCTGGTGGGGGATGGGGGGTAGGGCTGCCAGATACAGGTTGGGGAACTCCTAGAGATTTAGGGATGAAGCCTGGGGAGGACAAGGTCCTCAGTGGGGCACAATACCCTAGAGTTCACCCTCAAAAGCATTCCTTTTCTCCGTGGGAACAGGTCTCTGTAGTGTGGAGATGGGCTGTAATTCCAGGGGATCCTCAGGTCCCACCTGGAGGCTGACATCCCTGTTTGTCTGCTAGACCACAACAGCTCCCTATGAAACCCCTTTCATATGCAATTCACAACTAATGTATAATAAAACTGCTATATTCATGCACGTACACACAAGTGTACATGCAAAGGTTTCTTGTGATGGAAAACCCCAAGCCAAGAGTCCTGTGTCTGTAACAGGTGTGGGCAAGTAGGATCTATTCTTTGCAGATCTTCCTATGAGGTGTGTGTATTTCTTATAAAATAGTTCCTGATATAATGACAGGTATCCCTGTTCGGAAAATATGGTTGGTTAAAAGCCAGAAACAGTCGCAATACACTATATATAATACTGAATCCTGTCAGAATGTATCTTGCAGATTGGAGTGATTAGAAAAAATTAACAATTCCTATATGTGTGTGAACTGAGTTAATGGGATATAACACTGTAGTTTAGAAATGTTCCTTCTTTCATGAGTTAGTCCTATAATAAGAACCCTTTAACCTTTTCTCTTCATTAGCCCATTCAGATTATAGATTGCAGCTTTATATTACAAGACTGATTTTGGTTGATGAAAGATTGCAAGCTATCCAACCTGCCCGGAGCTAGTTTTTGTATAATGAAGTTTGTACTATAGCAGAAGCTGGTCTGCTAGTCCCTCAGCTAGCAGAGGGTTGTTGAGGTCTCTTCCCCATTTAAAACATCTTCCAGGAAACCCATTTTATTTCACACTCAGATATGAAAGACAAAAAGATCGCAAATGGTGTTATTCCTTTTTAAATCTCTATTTTGTCTTGTAATTTTGTATTTCAGATGCACTCACAAACTGATTTCTCTTTCAAAGTTCTTTGAAGAAAGTGAGGAAAGGGTTGAATATAAGGGATATGAGACATCAGGGAGATAAACTTTCCATGGTAAGAAAAGGGGCAGGTGGATCAGGCTGGGAGGAGTAGCTGAAACTGTGCTGTGTCCATCATCTCTTCTTTATATGTTGAAAAGTGATTTATCTAAGACCTTGACATCTGGAAACCATACCTAGAGGTATGTTCCCTTCTCTACCTAGGCACCTGGAATCCATAGCCATCTTTAATTGAGTTTTGGGTGTTTGATTGCCTTGGCCTTTTTAGTTTTGTTTACCAGCCTAGAAGAGGCACACCCTCAACCACCACATGGAAGAACTGTTTAATTAAACAACAGCAACAACTAATTCAAACCCACTGAAAATGTTTGCTAAAGCACATTCCAGTGCCCAAAAGAGTAATAGTTTGCAAATGCTGCCAAGTGACACCACGATATGGCAGGGAATAAATAAATCCAGCTTATCTTTTATTCAGAATCATTAAAATATATATTTGAAACTACCTACCCGAATGGGTAAGTTGCTTTCTAAAGGAAGAAGGCCTTTATAGTCTCTTGCAACTGTCTCTGGCTTTTAATGTTGCAAATTCGGGTGCATGTCATTACATGAGCAACTGGCTTAAAAGAAATGCATAAGCACAAGCATTCAGGGGCTTATCAAGATTAAGCAGCAGAAGTTGTTTTCAATGCCAGCTATTTAAAGCGGGAGATACAAAGGGCAAACTCTACAGCGATCTGCAAAAGCCAGACTTCATGGTTTGAACTCCTAAACCCAAGTTCAGCACTCCATCCACTATACCACACTGCCTCTGCACTGAAGGAACATTATATATTAAATATATAATAAATATAGGTATAAAAACAAAACTTTCTATTAGGATAAGGGCAGGAATTGTATTTCTGGTAACCATTGATGTTACTGGCATTGCCTAATAGGCAGGCCCTCCCAGAGGTCCAGAGAAGCCCAAGGTCCTTCAATCATTGAGGTTGTTACCCTTAATGTAATAAAGAAAGCATTTCAAATTTTGATCTGATAGGAATGTGCTTAAAAACAACTTGTAAAACTTACAGAAGGTCCCCCCTAAAAATTAATAAATGTCTAAATCTGACACCCCCTTTGAGCTTTAGACCTAGGCCAAATGGCTGTCCTGGAACCCCCTCTGTTTGGCCTCAACCGTAGATGCCCATGATGACAGCACATGAGTCTCTATGGCCTTTTATGCATGGGTGTTTTGCCTCGCTTTCACTGTGCGTGTCCATTGGATTTTCTTTTTTGTTCTTTTGTTTTTCCCTCCCTGAAGAACTCAGTTCACTGCCTGTTTGCTGTTTCTCTGGGGTTTTTGAGGCCTTTTGTGAATGGGTGTTCTGCCTGGCTTTCACTGTGCCTGTCCATCAGATTTGCTTTTTCATTCTGCATTGTTGTTCCTCTGCTCAGTGCTCAGTTCAATTTCCATTCACTGTTTTCCTGGGTTTTCTGAGAGTGCTTTTGTGCCAGTTTCCCCCTTGCTTCACTTTCAAGCCAAGGGCAGTCAAAAGAATACAGGTTCCCTTGGATTCCCCCTACATACCTGTCCCTGTCCTTCATAGGACACTCCCCCACTCACATTTTAATCCCCCCTCAAGCGGCATGACTCTAGTGATATAAGACCATCAATAGTCTCATGCCGCTTGTAAAATGAATGACTTTACAACATTTGTGTTTACCCCTTCCGCAGTGAGGAGGCAGCGTAGAGCTGCACATGCAGGGAGCCATGGGCCAGTCAGCAGAAGAGGTCTGGTTTGCTTTTCTTGACAATGCTTTCTGCAATTGCTTCTGCACAGAGCTTGGTGTAATACATATCTTGTCATGGAGGAAGGGGTAAATACAAAGGCTGTAAATATGCTTGTATTTTTATTAATTCATTATGGTTTCTAGTATGAAAGTGATAAACTGAACATAACGAAGGTGCAAAAATGGAAGTATCTGGCCTATTTAAATGGAAGGTGCTTGCTAGATGCTACTGTGCAGCTGTGATAGGACAACTGTGTAAATTAAAAAAAAAATTGGATGCCACCCCCCACACATCACAAGTGACATTCCACTCAAAGGTGGAAGCTGGAGAAAAAACCCTCATTGTAAAAAAGTTTATCAAAAATTGGTGATAGAGAAAATCTTGACAATTTAGAAATCTCCAAAATAAAGCAAAATATTCTTTTTTTTCAGCAAAAAATGGGTGAAATCCCCTAAATAAGACTTAAGACTTTTAACACAGAGATTAAAACCTAAATCTTTTAACAAACCAATACTACTGCTGAGAGATTCACAAAGTGATTTATATGCTAAACCAGATAAGATACTTAATATATTTTGGAAATTTTATGATTTATATAAAACTACTTCTCCATCACCAGATCTAATAAAAACTTATCTCCTTGAAAAACTTAAGTTACACAACTTAAACTTAAGTCATCCTTTAAGAACACAAAGAATTATTAGATGCTCCCATTGACAAATCTGAAGTGGAAAGAATGATTACAAACTTAAAAAATTTTAAGACACCAGGAAATGACAGTTTCTCGGGAGAATTTTATAAGGCCTATAAAAATATCTTATCTGGTCACTTAACACAACTTTGCAATGATGTTCTTAATTCTGGTAGGCTGCCACCTTCGTGGAATGAGGCTAATCTTATATTCTAATCCCAGACTTTTTTTTTTCTGTGCGGATACCTATTCCCTCCAACAGGGGCCTCACTGTCCCCCAACAGCTTTTCCTACATAGTCAGTAGACTTCCTGGGTTTGTAGAAAAATCCGAAAAGTAAGGAAATCCCTTCAGGGACGGTTGAATTCCCCCCAAAAGCCTTTTGAAATGGCCTCTGCAGGGACCTGACTCCAGGCAGCAACGGTGAGAGATTAGAACGTTGGAGGGGGGAGGGAGAGGGAGAGGCTTCTGACTGGCTCTGTCAGTCAAAGGGTGGGGGAAGGGCCCTTTCTTTCCAGGCCTCTTTCGGCCTTGGAGGGAGGGAGGGGGGAGGGAGCCTTGGGGCCAGGCTGGGGGATTCCTAGAGGTTTTGGGGTGGAGTGCAAGGAGGGCAGGATTTGGGGAAGGGAGAGGCCTCAGCTGGGTATCATGCCACAGAATCCACCCTCCAAAGCAGCCATTTTCTCCAGGGAGACAGATCTCTGTTGTTCACAGATCTCTGGAGTTCACTCTCCAGCAGGCCCCACTTGGAGGTTGCCAACCCTAGGCCTGGCAGGGTTGCCAGGTCCCCCCACGGGCACTGGCAGGGGATGGGGTAGTGGGGCTGCCAGCTCCAGGTCTGGAAACTCCTGGAGATTTGGGGATGGAGCCTGGGGAGGACAGGGACCTCAGTGGGGTACAATACCCTAGAGTCCACCCTCCAAAGCATCCATTTTCTCCAGGGGAAGTTATCTCAGTAGTCTGGAGCTGAGCAGTAATTCCAGGGGATCCCCAGATCCCACCTGGAGGCTGGCATCCCTAGGCAGCACCCTCTGGGTGACTTGATGCCACCTAATTTGCATGACTCAACTTGGCCTGGCTGCTTGCTACTGTTCAGCAGCCACCCTATGAAAGCCAGCAGTGATGCAGCAGTTGGAGCCTCAGAGTAGGGTCTGCAAGACCCAGGTTCAGATCCCCATATTGCGGTGGAAGCTGACTGGGTGATTTTGGACCAGTCACATACTTTCAGCCTAACCAACCTCACAGGGTTGTTGTGCAGATAAAAAGGAGGTGAGAATAATGTAAGCTGCTTTGGTCCCCACTGTGGAGAAAGACTGTAATTTTCCTTGGTAGAAGCTGTGGGGGAGGGGGTGGAGACAAAAAGCCGAAGACAGACAAAGGCAGATAAAGGTTAAGTTGGCTGTTGGGTGGGAAGGAAATAGGGTTGCCAACTCTGGATTGGGAAACTCCTGGACATTTAAGGGGTGGATCCTGGGGATGGTGGGGTTTGAGGAGGGGAGGAACTTCAGACCAGTATAATGCCACAGACTCCACCCTCCAAACCAGCCATTTCCTCCATGAGAACTACCATTGCCAGCCTCTGGGTGAGGGCTGGAGATCACCCAGCATTACAACTGTTGTCCAGGTGACAGAGAGCAGTTCCCCTGGATAAAATGGGTGCTTTGGAGGGTTGAGTCCATGGCTCCACCCCCAGAAGGGAGAAGGAGTGTGAGATAGGTAAGGGTAGAGGGGAGGAAGCAAAGGTGTGAGGAATGGGATGACCATCCCGCAAGTTTCTTGCGGGTCTCCACTTGTGTTATCCTAATTCCAAAGCCGGAAAAAGACACAACTGATCCAGGTTCATACAGACCTATTAGTTTATTGAATCAGGATGCAAATTTTTTTTCAGCCATATTAGCCTCACGTTTAAATAAAATTATACATGAATATATAAATGAAAACCAAACTGGTTTTATCCCCCAGAGGAATATGGCTGATAATGTTCGTAAATCATTTAATATAATTAATTTTTGTAGAAAAAATCAATATCCTCAATGCTATTATCACTTGACATACAAAAAGCATTCGATACCATTGAACCCTCCTATTTATATAATCTATTGGAAGTCATGAACTTTGGTGTTAACTTTTGTAATGGTATTTCGTCTTTATATGCATCTCCACGTCAGACTAAAAATTGATGGTAATTTCTCTGAACCCTTTCAACCCTCAAGAGGAACACGACAAGGCTGTCCGCTTTCACCTTTGTTGTTTGCATTATGCATAGAACCCCTAGCGATAGCCATTAGGAATAACATCAATATTCAAGGTATCTTAGTTAATAAACATGAGTTTAAACTTAATATGTTTGCAGATGATACTGTATTATTTTTAACCAATCCAGTATCTTCTTTGAAATTTATACTATCTAAATTAAATTTATTTGCTTCTGTATCTGGCCTTCAAATTAATCAATCAAAAACTGAAATATACCCAATTTTTATCTTGTGACTTAATTAAATTAATTAAACATTATCCTTTCAAATGTATTACAAAATCATGGCACCACCTAGGAGTTGAAATTCCATTAAATTTAGATAACCTGTTCGTGGCAAATTTTGGTACTCTACAACAATCAATTAAACAACAATTAAAAGACTGGTCACAACTACAACTTTCTTGGCTAGAAAAAATGGATGTTGTAAAAGTTTTTATTTTACCTTTTTATTTTGTACTTTACCTATTTTTATACCTATACAAAAAATCAAACAATGGCAAAAATTATTAAATGATTTTATTTGGGATAAAAAACCATGAAGGATATAATTTGATACTTTATTCTGCAACCATAAAGCTGGAGGCATGGCATATCCTAATTTGTTATTTTATCACGATGTAGCTCAACTAACCAATCTGATAAAATTCTTAAAGATCAATACAGCTCCTGAATGGCACATAATAGAGCAGGAATTTTCTCCAGAACAAGCATTACAAGAGGTAATATGGCAATCTAAATCGGAACATCCCTCTGAGTTACAGGAAAAACCTTTTTTGTGGAACACATTGATTGTTTGGGATCACCATCGTAGTAAACTTGCTCCGCAAATTTCACCTTTAACAGTTTTTACTGGGCGAAGCTGGTTTGCACCTGCGAAGAACAACAAAATATTCAATATATTTAGACACAAGAATGTTAACAGATTAATAGATTTAACAAACAATGGCAAATTGATGGGGGAAAAGGATGTGAACACTCCACTTTTTAGTTCTCTGCCATGGTATGCTTATTTTCAATTAAATCATATGTTTAATTCTCCATTGGTTCAAAATGGTTTTAGGAGACCGCTTACTCCTTTTGAACAATTACTGAAACGTAATTTTTCAGGTTATAAAGGTTTCATCTCTATCTTATATAATATTTTACTTCAAACGATGTATACTAAGGTTCCATCTTACATGAATAGTTGGGCTAGGGAGGATGATATCGCTATTACTTTAGAAGAATGGTCTATCATTTGGAAATCTAATGTTTTTTCATGATAAAAAATATATTAATTAGAAGTCAATTATTTAAAACTCTTTCAAAGTGGTATTTAACCCCAGTCAAAGTTCATTATGTTACAAAAAAATCCTCCCCTAATTGCTAACGAAATTGTGGAGAACGGGGTATGTATTGGCACGTTTGGTGGAAATGCACAAAGATACAAAACTTTTGGAAGATCATTGCGACAATTATGGAGCAGATTACAAATTACTCAATACCCTTAGATCCCAGGTTCTTATTATTTAATGTATGGCCCCAACTAGATATAGATGCAGCCACAAAAACTTTTCTAGAATACCTCTGTGCAGCAGCTAGGATGACTATAGCCAATCATTGGAAAAGTTCCAGTCCAATTTCAGTTAATTCTTGGATTCTGAAAATTAGCGAATTGTGTATGTTAGATAAAATTACTGAATCTTTGAGACAAAAAAAAATGAACATTACCAATCTAATTTCACAGTGGTTTGGTTTCAATTTTTAGATTTTCTATCAGATAAAGAAGACTTTTGCTTCCACGCTAAAAGCGGTTCTTGTTTTGTAGTGATTGTACTACATTTGACATTATTATCTATTGTTGTTCCCTGTTATTACTTCAAGTGTTTTATTTTATTTTATTTTATTTTGCCTTTTTCTAGTTACTGTTCTAGCCGTTATATTACGTGTTTATTATATTACATTATATTTGAAAAATGTGTTGCAATAATTGTATATATCCATTGTTGAAGTTCAATAAAAATATATATAAAAAAGACTTACTTCAACTTAAGTGGCTGTTAATGTTGCCAACTCCATGATGCAAAATTCCTGGAGACTTGGGGGTATAGCCTGGGGAGAATGGCGGTTGGGGAAGGGAGGAACCTCAGCAGGGTACATAATGCCATAGAGTCCATCCTCAAAGGCAGCCATTTGCTCCAGAAAAATGGGTCTCTGTCATCTGGAGATCAGTTGTAATTCAAGGAGATATTCAGGCTCCACTTGAAAGCTCCCTTGCCTACTGGTTCTTCCACCGGTTGCAAATCTGTCATAAAGCAAATTTGAGTTTTATGGCAACAGTACAGGAGGCTTTCACTCTCCTGGCAATGCAGTATCAGTGATAAAATCTCAGATGGAATACATTAAGACACAGAAGCATTAACTGAAGCTTGTCTAGGAATGTACTTCTGCTTCACTGAAAATATGAACAAACTCCATCCATAATGGGGATGCATTATTCAAATAACACTGAGGGCCACTTTCAAAGGATGAGTGATGCTACTGTAGTGATACAGGCATTCTTCCATTCCCACTCACACTTCTGAAAAACCTGGATGGGGATTACATGGTTAGGGCCACTCACTGTGGGTATTCTCCCAAGGGCTGCAACTAGCTTTATGCTGGGCAGGCCTGAACCATTAACAAGTTATCTTATTATTAGGGGACACATTCCCCCAATTTGGAAAAATGACTGGGAGCTTTGTTCATGCAACTCCCAGCACCACATGTAGATCTTCCCTAAATTAATCTGTGTTCTGTGTTCCATTATATCAGGAAGTTAGGACACTCTGTAGCAGCAGGGCATTTTCTGTACTCATCTCAGCTTTATGGAACCCTTTCCCTGTGGCCTGTCTAGCACTGTCTCTCTTCTCTTTTTAGAAGACAGAGTAAAAAATTTCCACAAAACTTTAAAATCCTTTAAAGGTCTTTATAATTATCTGTGATATTTATCGCCAACCTTTTCTGAGCCTGTTGGAATTCTGACACAATGTGGTGGGCACAACCATAAAATGGCTGCCACTGGTGACAAAACCAGCCACAGAATGTCAGGGAGTGATATTTTGTTACCAATAGTAATCTTGATACTAATAATAAGTCTTCAGCATTTCAGGCACAAGCTCTGTTTAACAGAATGTCCTTTCAAATAAACATATTGCTGAAAATTATTTTCTTGTACACACACAGCTTACTTTCAGTAACACAATAAAGGTCCTTGTGTTCTGGTGGCAGCTGCTGCCAAAGCAACTGCTAGAAAAAATCTGCACAGCCAATCAGATCTCCAGTGGCCAATCAGAAACCCTGATGGACAAAAGCCCTACCTGCCCACTTGGTTGTGGGTCCCAGTAAAGGTGTCAGCGAACACAGCATGGCTCACGTGCCATAGCGGGGACCTCGATTTTAGATGTGCAAGTTGAAAGTTTGCTGATAGGTTTAATCTGATGGTTTTATGTTGGTTGTTTTGCTGTTTCATTATAGTTTATTGTTACTGTTATGTTTTCAATTTTTATACACTAGCTTGAGTTTTATTTTAAATATGAAAAAACACAACCTGTTTCTAATAAAATAATAAAGTCTGAGATAAGCATAAACTAGCAGGCTAGGCTTGTGTTTTTTTAAAAATATATAGGCATTAGGAACATACTAATTCTATATAGTAAATATTCACCAGCAATTGTAAAAGTGTAAAGTAAGTTCCACACCCTTGAAATACAGTGATCTGATAATCTGTTAGGCTCACGCCCTTTAAATGGAACTCACGCCCTTCCAAATCCTTCCCACAGGAAATTCTAAAGGTTGTTAGCTTTAAGGGATTTTCTTATTCTCAGAGATAACACTTCCTTGGTTCACAGGCTGCTTTTAGAAACTCTTTAAACACAGACATTAGCTGTACAGTCAGACTTTTTATTAAATGTTATGAAGCATCCTTGACTTTGTGAGTTATAGTTCTAACACTTCCGGCTATATATTTTTAGGGGGTTGGTACAATGGATATATGTTTATCTACCCTATATAACTGCACAGTTGTCCAATGTTTATTTTTAAAAACCTGGAAAACATTTCTTCAGATGGTGATTGGAAACACAAGAGCCTACATTTATGGTGACATTTCATTGTTTATGGAAATCAAACAACAGAGGTCCTAGTCCTGATCTGGTGTTTTAAAAGCTAGACATGAACTTAGAAGTTGGGGTTTATTTAGCTTCTATGACCCATGACATTTATTTATCATCTATTTATTAAATTAGGCTTTTATACCACTCTCCCTGAAAGCAGGCTGCATGTAGAAGAGTGGGGAATCAAATCTGGTTCTTCCAGATTAGAGTACATGCTCCTAACCACTACACAAAAAAATTTGCATGCTGTGGAAAAAGTGGATAGGGTAATACTAGAACCTGGGAATCATCCACTGAAGTGGAAGGGTGGAAGATTCAGGACAGGAACTCATTGCCACGGGATATGGTGATGACTGCCAACTTGGAAGGCTTCAAAGGGAAGTGGATATATTCATGGAGGGCTACTAGTCATTATGGATATCTACGCCAGTTTGGTGTAGTGGTTAAGTGCACGGATTCTAATCTGGGAGAACCGGGTTTGATTCTCCACTCCTCCATTTGCACCTGCTGATGTGACCTTGGGTCAGTCACAAGCTCTGGCACAGCTGTTCCTGAAAGAGCAGTTTGTGTCAGAGCTCTCTCAGCCCCACCTACCTCACAGAGTGTCTGTTGTGGGGAGGGGAAAAGAAAGGAGTTTGTAAGCCACTCTGAGACTCCTTTGGGTAGTGAAGGGCAGGGTATAAATCCAATCTCTTCTTCTTCTTCTTCTCCCTCTAGTACCAGAGGCAGCATGCCTGTTTGTATCATTTGGGGATCATGGGCGAGGAGATGCTGTTGCAGTCGTCCTGATGGTGGGCTTCTTGGAGTTAACTGGTTGGCCACTGTGTGAACAAAATACTGGACTTGATGGGTCTTTGGTCTGATCCAGCATGGCTCTTTTTGCGTTCTTATAGTTATAAATTTACAAATCTGAAAAGACAGTGACCACATAATTTCCATGATAGATTTTGATTATAGCTATCTAAAGTTGCCAACTTCCAGGTAGTGGCTGGAGATCTCCCAGTATTACAACTGATCTCCAGGTGACAGAGATCAGTTCACCTAGAGAAACAGTTGGACTTTGGAAGGTGGATTCTAAGGCATTATACCACACTGAAGTCCCTCCACTTCCTACACCCAGCCCTCTTCAGGCTCCATCCCCAAAATCTCCAGGTATTTCCCAACCTGGAACTGGCAACCCTATTAAGCTATCTCTGTCAGGGGCATGTCTCCTTATAGTTATGAGGTTAAGTTATAGAAAAATCTTAAATAAATATATCATAGATTTGCCTACAAATCTTTTTTTTTAAAAAAGATTTTTATTTCATATATAAGACAAACAAAAACAAACATACATAAATACAAATTAAAGGGAATTCATTTGTATCATTATTGACCTCATACTATATCCCAAACCTTCATTTCTTTTATCCACCTTATAGATTTCATATATACCTTTTGCTTATGATTAAACATACCTTTTGCTTACAATTAAACATATAGTTCTTATTTCCTTTTATTTCGGTTATATGTCTGGAAATTTTATATGTTATACTCTTCTATCCATTTATATTTGCTTACAGATCTTTCCATCCAGGTGGCTATTTGTCACTTTGACATTAACTGCAGTATGATTGTGTTCCGTTTTTCACTGTGATAACATTTTATAAAGATTTAGGGAACAATTCATTGGGGTGGTTTCCTGTGGCAGCCTTATTGAAATGAGATCAGCTACAAGCCAGTAGCACAATAATGCACTCCTAAGCACCTTTGATTTCAACAGGACCTAAGAACACACGTGCACTGTAGAAGTCATGAGCACTGTTGAGTCTTCAGGCCTTTTTTGGAATGTTGTGAAAAGATAGTGACATCGCCACAAAACAGCTGCCATAGGGGCAGGGCTAATCACAAAATGTTAGGTGATTCCACAAAATCGTAGGGGGTTTCAAGGCATGTGTCCCCGCGGGCCCGTAGCCAGGATTTTGTGGCTTGTGGGGCAATTTTTGTTTCTGGGGGGGCTGAAAGGGCTGCCATTATTTACCATAATGAAGGGGGTGGTGTGCACCCCCCTCCCTCCCCTCCTGCAAGACTTAAAGGGCCCTTTAGTTGACCAGTGGGGAACACGTGGCCCTCCGATCAGCTGGAGGGCCCTTTAAATCTTGCAGGTGGGAGGAAGAGGGGCATGCTTCCAGGCTCCTGCCAGGCTGTTAGTCATCTGGCTAGTGGTGATATTGATGTTAAGGCCAGGTTGTTGGTGGTATTGATATTAGGGCCATGATGTCAGGCGGCCCCCTACTTGAAAGCCTGGTGGAAGAGTTCCATTTTACAGGTCCTGCAGAACAGCAAAAGGTCCTGCAGGGCCCTGATGTCATCCAGGAGCTCATTCCACCAGTGAGGGGCCACCAAAGAAAAGGCCCTGGCCCTCGTTGTAGCCAACCTGGCTTCTTTCAGACCCCGAAGGGCCAGGTGATTTTAGGATCCAGATCTCAATGCTCTCTGGGGCACATGTGGGGAAAGGCGGTCCCTTAGGTAAGTAGGCCGTCGACCATATAGAACTTTAAAGGCTAGAACCAGCACCTTGAACTGTATCCAGTATGCTATAGGCAGCCAGTGCAGTGCTTTTAGGGCAGGCTGGAAGTGTTACCGCAAAGGAAGACACAACAACAGCCTCGCCGCTGCATTCTACACCAGCTGCAGCTTCCGAATTTGGGACAATGGCAGCCCCATGTTGAGAGCATTGCAGTAATCCAATCTCGAGGTGACCATTGCATGGATCACTGTTGCCAGGTCATTGTGTTCAAGGAAGGGAACCAGCTGCTTAATTAGCCATAGATGGCAGAAGGCAGACTTCGCAGTGGCTACTACCTGGGCTTCCATCATTAAGGAGGTGTCGAGGAGCACTCCCAACTCCTAAACTCCAGCACTGGCACCAACGGCACCCCATCAAAGGTCAGGTATCCCTAACCTTGGGCTACTCCGACTTAGGCACAGGACCTCTGTCAGATTCAATTTCAGTCGCTCAGTCTAAGCCAACCAGCCACAGCTTTCAATGCCAGGTCCAGATCTCCCAGACTTTGCATGTGTTTTCTTTCTGCATTCTTGCTCCTCCAAGCAAAGGGGCAGTGAAAGAAAAATATAATATCAAAGCACTGACAGCATTTAAATACACAAAAAGTAATTCAGTTTAGCTTCTTGTCTTTAGTGTGCTCGTTTAAGATAACAATGTAACACATGAACAGGAACAGGTATTCTTCCCTGTACGCATTTCAGTTCCATGCACAAAGTCATCTGATTCTTATGGTCAATTAGAAAACTGAGACTGAGATTTATTCACTAGATCATTTATATTTCCAGGCAACTTTTTATGACAGTTGTTTAGGTATCAAAATATTGCAGGGTAGCTAATCAGAGAGTTGTTATTGCTATCTAGTTGCTAACAGCAATTGAACTGTGATGTTGGAGAAGGTCAAACCAAAGTCTAAAGCTCCAATCCTGAAAGCTTGCACAATGTTATGTGTCAATTTGGTTGGTCCTAAGCAAAGGTATTACGAGGATTTTATTCTAGCAATTCCATGCACATTATACTAAGAGTAAGCCTTATTGAACTCTGGAACATTCCTCCTAATAGTCAAGTGTGAAGCAGGGATCCTATCTCTAATTAAGACCTGTCACACCGTAGTTTAAAATTAAATTTAAAAACTACGAATTCAGGACAAAGATTTCAGATGTCACAAACAGAAATGTGAACTTAAGCTGCCAAGAGATTTAGAAACTTGATGAAGGCTGTAGATAGCCATGCTGGTACAGAGAATTTTGTTTTGAAGTAATGAAATGCATTTTATTAGGACCAGCCAAAAATATCATCAAACACTGAGCATAGTGTTTGAGCTCCCAATAGCTCTTCATCAGGGTAAATTTTCAGTATAAGAAAACAAAACAGGCAGGGGAGAAAGAGAAATAGACGTCTCAGGACATGTTTCAGAAGAAGCCCTGAATCTGCAATTTATAGAGTTTTAAAATGGAATACAAGGTTTATTATTGCCAGACTTCATTGGATTAGATGGCGCTGGCTGCAAAACATGTTTCAAGATATTCAAAAAGCTACCAGGTAAGAGAAACAACAAAATGGCTTCTCTCCCTTTAAGAATATAAAAGCCAGGTGTTTATAAAAGGCTTCTTCTGCACGAACTGGGTCACAAAGATCCCTTGAAAGTTAGAAGCAGCAGAAAAATACAGTCATCCTAACATTAACAAAGGTGGAAATTACAGTTCTTCAGATGACACTCTAGAAGTCAATCTGTTATAGCCAATAGCTATATCTGGCCCCACCAAATTGATTTTAAAGAACACTATTTGGTTTGTGCCCTAAGTTCTACTGTCATTACAAGGTCCACTTTGCTTTTTGCAGAAATATTTCTTGATCAATCTAGTATATGCTGTTTGCAGGCCTTCTTAGATAAATACTGGCTTTTGATGTTAAAAGGTCAGGAGGAATGTGCATGATTATGGTGAATGAGAGTTGTTACACAGTATTAAAGAATTCTAAATCAGGTTTGCTGCTGATTTTATTAAAAAACACTTTTCCAAATCTGAATGATGGGGATCTTGAGTATGATGATATGTATATTTACTTAGAAGTAAATCTCATTAAGGGGTTGCAGCCTTAAGCATATGAAATTGTCCTTGGGGAGGAAGGGAAAATGTTGCCAGAACTTATGCTGAGCCATAGTGGGGCCCAGGAGTGTGGATGCCAAGAGATACCAAGTCAGACCCTCAAGTGAATCTCTTCACAAAGACCCACAAGCTTCTTCTCTTGGGTCTAAGGGTCTGGATAAGGTTATTAGGCATGTGCCTGACACTCCTGGGAGACTTTTGGGGGGCAAGAGGATAGCAGCAACACATTGATGTCACAGCCACATCACTGACACTCTAGTTAGTATTTGTAAACTGTAATAAATCTGTTTTTATGTAATAAAAAACCTTGACATTTTGAATCTTAGCCTTTGATAGGCAGCAAGCAGAGAGAGAGAGAGAGAGAGAGAGAGAGAGAGAGAGAGAGAGAGAGAGAGAGAGAGAGAGAGAGAATGAGAGCGCATAATGTTTCTGGCAATTCCTAAAGAGAGAGAGGACTGATGTCACTTCTGCAATTTCCCAGTTTCAGTCATCTCTAGATGGTATGCTGGTTTGACAAAGGGAACTTTGACTCACAAAAGCTTATACCCCAAAATACTTGTTAGTCTGTAAGGTGCTACTGGAGTCCGATCTTCCTGTTCTACTACAGACCTGCATGGCTAACCTCTAAAACTATTTTCATGGTTTTACCATAGAGTTTCCAGCAATTCCTAGAGAGACATGACATCACTTCCAGGTTTTCCCAGAAGTGCTGTCATTTCTCTCTAGTAATTTCCAGAAATTGTACTGTAAAACCATCATGCCATCAGCTCAATTCTCCTGCCACCACTCTGAGTGGCTGCTGGAAATGGGAGGGTGGGGTGCCTGGCCACATGGGGGGGCTGGCAACTGTTGCCTTTAATCTTAGGTTTGGCCTTCCCCTTCCTTGAGTTTGCTTTAGTCTTCACCTGTGCGAAATTGGAAGTCATTCCCTGCTTGAGAGTGAAGCTCAAGTACTTCTTTTTTACTTTGTAAAAGGGGAAAATCACCATTCTTTTAATTTTATTGCTATAAACTGCTTTGCTATAAAGTGAGGAAGCCCCAGGAGAGCAGATAACTTACCATTTAAAAGACAGTAACCTGGAGAAGCCTCAGTAGTGCTTTGTGTCTTCAGATGGGACGTCTTGGTAGTGTAATTGCCTTTAAAGTAAAACAGAATAGTCACAAAATCGGCTTCAGAAACATGCAGCAATAATGTAGAAAATACAAGAATTCAACAGATTAATCATGATATCATCTGGATCCGGATTGTTAGCTTAAAAAAAGAGAGAGCCAAGTGTGTGAATCATGACTATTTCAGACTGAACAACTACTCTCAGTAAAACTCGTGCACACATAATAGTTCATTTTCCCTTGTCATTGGTTACATAAATAACAATCATAGTGTTAAGTATGAGACTTAAGGCAGCAGCTCATAACAAGTGATTCAGCTTTATTAACAAAATAGGAACAACAACACAAACAGGAGAGCAACAGGCTCTCTTTTAAACTATCCGGGCTGGCATAACCACGCCCCTAGTTGCCTTAATAACCAATCAGAATAGTTACATAACAACCAATGAAGTGTCTTCCCTCTAGAACCTTTCCAGTGTCCTGATTGGCCTTCTACGCACAGTAGCCAATCAGGTTTTGCTGTTTCTAATCCCAGACTTAGATAGGAGTGAGATTCAAGCTCAGGCTACTTATGTATAGGCGATACATAACACATAGCTATTTCATGAGAACCAATTAGAAAAGCAAAATTAAAAAAATAAAACAAGAGATCATTCAAATACAAGACAAGATAGCCATGGAGGCCAATACACAACATTAACCATTTAGCACAGAGAATTGAAATACAACAGCAATAGCTCTTTCAGGGAGTTCCATGGCACATAGCAGAATGCAGTTCTCCTAACCATGCCTACAACTGCACCTATGTTTAGATTTGCACTTATGTTTTGTATCTAACACTGCAGCATGTTCTTCAAATATACAGCTGTGATTTCAGCTAGAGTTTTCCTACTCTGATTCGGGGGGGGGGCACAGGAAATGTATTGATTTTAAGTATTTCAATGAGAGCACTTTATATTTACTATGGAAAGGGACATGTTGAAAATGGCTTTTCAAATTCATTAATAAACTGGCCTACCAGACAGCGCAATTGTCATCACTTTGGTATGTCTACTTGTATAACTCATGTGAAATTGGGGTGCCTATTTTCAGCTATAAAATACTAGTGGTTATGATATGCAAGGTCACAGTGTCAACTCATCTGTTGAACTGAATGGTGCTGTCTCCATAGCAGCAGGAACAAAATAAAGGGGGAAATCAGCTTTGCATGATGCTCCAGGAATTTCCCAGACTTCTATGGTTTTTATCATAGAGTTTTGGGGACTTTCTAGAGCATTGTGGGATGCCATGACATCACTTCCGAGTGCAAAACAAGGATATTGTGGCATTGTGCAAAGCTAATTTTCATAGTCCCACCCCCAAATTTCTACCATTCTGGGAGGGAGTCAAAATCCTAGTTCTTATTAGTGGGTCTGAATTTTTAGAAAATGGTAACGGGGACAGAGAGATGGAGGATGGTACCAGATGAGGTAATGAGGATATTATGATGGATCTGTGTGGGATAGTTGGACTACCTGAGCAGCAAACATGATGAATGCCTGTTGACAAAGGCCTGGAGATGTGATGGCCTTGGCTTCACTTATGATCAGATTTCCAGATAAGTCTGTATTGTAAGGTAGATTTCTGGATAGTCCTAGAGGTTGGAATACTGTCCTGCAAATCTTGATGAATTTTTATGAGTCCTGAGGAAGACAAAAAAATAGAGCCATCATCAGGGCGTGTTTGAGCTCCCAGGGAAACCTGGTTACTCCCTTGTGCATTAGCGTCTTGATTAGCTGTAGTCTGATCATAGTTTCTCACCTTTGATATCAAACCTGAAGTCTGTCCTGCAACTCAGGCATTGCAAGAGCTGAAAAGGCATGGATAGGTCTCAAAAGTATGTCTCTTTGTGGGATAATAGTGTCCTTGCACGTGAAGTGTAGCTTCTGGGCTATAAACTGGAATGAGATTCCTCAGTGAGTGGCAATGTTCCCTCTAAGCTGTGGAATCTTGTGAGCAAAAATTCTACTTTGTGAGCTACTGATGTTAAAGTTGTGAGCAAGCGATTTGGCTACTGCATAAATTGGTTTGTTCTGGAGCCAACCTTCCTGGGCTAAGACAAAAATGTGTGAGCCAGAGGCTAAAAAACTGTGAGCTAGCTCACACTAACTCAGCTTAGACGGAACATTGGTGAGTGGCCATTTGAACCGTGAGGGATCTTCCTACTGATCTTATGGCGACATTAGCACAGAGTTCCAGATGTGGGCCAATAACTAGAGTGCGGGAGGTTGGACTTTTGACTGTCATGTCCAAACTTCTCCTTTCCTCATCTCTCCTCATTGGAGCCACATCTCTCATCCTTACCAGTCAGCTGTCAAGCTCAAATGCAACTACTGGAAATAAGAAAGGCACAACTTTAGTGAACACCCCTAGGACACTGTGTTAATCTCTAAAATGAAAGATGCCAAAGCTCAAGACTTTCTTATTTGACCTCCTTAATGCTTGTTGTGTAGAGATTGCTCTTTGGTGAGGAAAGGTACTTTGCGTATGCTTGAACAGATTCTCTTGGCCACAGCTTTACATAGGGCTGAGCCCAGTTCTGAAGACGCGTTCTGCAACGAAAGCCTATGAAGCTGCTGCTCATATTAAGCCCACTAGCAGCCTGGCATAGAATTCAGTTCCAGGGGATTTTTTTTTTCCAGTTGAGGAGATTATAACCAACTGGCTTCTCTCAGTCACATCCTGACGCAAGCATGAAAGATGGATGAATTTATCAGCTAATTGGTGGTCATTAAAGGTCTCTTGTCACTGTTTCTCAGAAAGGCATAAACAACTTTGGGCGTGTTCTGCTCCAGCCCCAGTTGTTATAATTATCATTCAGCTTATGCCAGGTCCCCTGAGCTTCAGTTTGGCTCGGTATTCTTAGCTTCTTGTTTTGCTGTGTCTTCATATTATCTGTAGTGCTTGAAGGGGAGTCCCTGAGATGTTCATTCTTCTCAACTTTTTGGAATGCAAAAAACAATTAAGATCTGTTTTTCTCTCTCAGGAGTTGTATGTCTACTTTAAACCCAGGCCTTGCCATTGTACAACTCCAGCAAGATTTTTTTAAAAAAAATCATTAAAATATGAATACTATGTGTAGAAATAGATTAAAACTATGTCTCAGCTAACCCTGAGAGTGATCTTTTAAAGGCTACAGAAAATGTTGGATCTGATTTTTGACTAGTCTCCTGAGTAATGGAGTTCTCTAGCTGTACAGAACAGGCATCAAGAACACTTAATTGTATGCCCTTGCTGTTAACACAAAATAGTAATTACCAGCATAAAAGGAATGACATTTTAAGATAGCAAGTAAACACTGTTGCAGAAATCTGTCTTGTGTTCCACATTTAGAATACCACATGGGTCATCCCATCTCAGCAAGGACACCTAAGTTCTGGAGAAAATACAAAATGGCAATTAAAAATAAAGGGTTTGCATGCTCTTTATTTAATCATATCAATATATTCTAATAGTGATTACGACCCCATCTGTGGACAACTAAATCTGCAGATTGGGGGCACATAGAAAGAAAACAGATCCTTCTGCAAACTGGGCCCCCAGATTTGCAGAAAAATCTGAAACTAAAAACATAAACTCAGGGTGGTTAATCCCCCTCCCCTGCAAAAGCATTGTCTGAGCAAGCACAACCTCTCTTACCCCCTCCTCCTCAGTGGGCCTGGTGGGGGGAAGCCTAGCTGGGCACAGCAGCGGCAATGAGGGGAAACCCGGTGGGCCTGCCAGAAGCTGTGCTGGGCATGTTGCAGAGAACAATGATGGTGAGGGGGAAGCCTCAGTGGCCCCACTGGGAACCATGCCATGCTTGGCACTGGGAGCAGCAAGGGGGGGGAAGGAAAGAACCTGCATTAGGCCCTGCCATGGTGATGATGGTGGAGAGATAAATGAGAGCTGCAGCGGACATTGGCAGGGGTAGAAGAAGGCAAAAAGTGGAAGGGATCCCCCCTGCGAGTATTGCAGGTCCCCACTTGTATATTCTAATAGCCAAGCTGGCCAAATCTAAGAATACTTAGAACTAGTGATTGGAGCCGTGAATAGAGAAGACAGATCTTTCTACAGTTATCCTAAGTTTGCAGAGAAATTTAAAAGAATAAATGGGGGGGGGATTAAAAAACCCCAAAATGATAAAAGGAGTGCCTGTATCTTTAAGCAGCCAAAGCCCTCAGTGGCCGTTGCTAAGCAACCATAGCATTCAATGCTTGGTTTCTGTCAGCAAAAGATGGAGAGGATCAGGTCCCTTTCCAGGGTTGTTTTGGCCTGACTCACCTAGGCCCGGCTGTTTGCTACTGTTCTACAGCGCTCACCCTACGAAACCCAGTGTTGTATAGCAGTTGGAGCTTCAGAGTAGGGTTTGGGAGACCCAGGTTCAAATTACCGGTCTGCCATGGAAGCTCACGAGATGAAGTAAATTATAATAAATATAGTTGAAGATAGGAGGCAGATAAAAAATAGGTTGGTGAATGGCTGAGAAGGAGGCAATGGCAGGGAAAGGGGAGAGAATATAGGGGTTGCCAAAAGAAGGGCAAGGGGAAATAATGTGTGGAGGGGGATATAGGGGAAAGTACTGTACCCCTGAGATCCTTCAGGTTTGCATCATGCAAGTAAGCCTGGGCCAGCAACTAGTATCACACAACTAGACCACAGTTTTCCTAGGCAGAGGCTGCCAGAAGAGGGAGGCTGAAGCCAGAGAGGCAGATAAATGTAGGTTGACTATTGGATGGGAAGGAGAGAAGGAACAGGGAAAAGGATAGACTATGAGGGCTTTCAGGGAAGGGAAAGAGGAAATAGTGTGTGGGGAATAAGATGCTCCTTGCCAGACCTTGTGGGTTCCCATTTGCAATATATAAACCCCTATAAAAGTATGAACAGATAGAGAAAGTGGATATCCAGTGCGTGTGTATGTCAATATTCTGACATTCTTCAGATGATTTTTTATTTGTTCAATACAAGAAAACAGGAAAATTTTCATTATTATTGTCATAGGTTTGCTGACAGGACATTCAATATGCACTGCTGCCTCTCAAGAAGCATATGTCAATTGTCAATTGCCAAGCATATGTCAACTGTCAAAATAACTGGAGGGAACACAACTGAAAAATGTTTAATGAATGTCATGCCTTTTTGACTGACCCTTCATTTTTCTGTTTACAAGAGCAGGGCAGAGATAGGCTACCAGAATGGTACTATTCCATCTTCCCCAGTTCCCACTATCCATGGGTTCATGGCCCCTAATGCTGTTGCACAGTACATAAAGAGACCTTAAGTCTGTTGAAGTCATGACTAACAAAATGCCAAACAAAAGTGTCCTTATAAGTAAACAAAGGAGCACCAAATAACCTGTCTAATTTTACTCTCATAGCAACCTGTGAAGTCAGCTTGGGTGAGAATGAGTTGCTTAGGGCCTTCAGGCGTGATTTAAACATGAAGCTCCCACAGCTAAACGCAACACTTTAGCTACAAATCACGCTGGATCATTTACCACACTGTGAAAAGGTGCCTCTGTAAGAAAACAACAGTAATGTATTACTTGTATTCTTTTATCACTTATATACTTCTGGTAGGTAGCTTTTGGATGGGATGCCATAGTGTGAAGGAGTGAATGTAATTAGTGAGTTGATAGATACTGACAGGTGTACAAATGAATTGCCGAAGCAGCACTAAAGCTGCCTTCAGGCACAGCACTGATATTTCTGGGCCGCAGTTGCCTCATTTCTTTATAAAAGGCTTAGATGGGTTAATGACAAGGCATGATGCGCTACAGCACACCTCAGCTGTTAACCCCATAATGTGGCCCTCACAAGAGTAGCTGAAAACAAGCTTAGACAAAGGAGGGAAATATAGCTCTTTTCAGCAGTTCCAATGAGTGAATAGAATAGAGGAACAAATGGGACGTTATTAGCACAAATCCAGCCATGCACCCTCATGGCAGCTTCTTATTTAATAATGCAGACAAGGAAATGTGTCTGGAAAAGTTTTCTCTGGCCCCTTTGGGGGTATGGGAGAAAAGCAGGATAAAAATAATATAAATAAATGTGGCGAGATGGGAGGCCAGATATGTAACCTGCACCCCCCATCTGGTTCCACAATGACGACTGTTTAGGATTGACAGCTCCAGGTTGAGAAATACCTGGGAGATTTTGGGGGTGGAGCCTGAGGAGGGCAGGGTTTGTGGAGGGAGAGATTTCAAGTGGGTGTAATGCCACAGAGCCTGCCTTCCAAAGCAGCCATTTTCTTCAGGTGAATCAATGAGTTGTAATCCCAGGAGATCTCCAGCCACTACCTGGAGGTTGGCAATCCCTACCACTGTTAGCCATGAATCTGATGTGCTGAAGCAGAGCTATGTGACTGTTCCCCCCCCACCCCCACGGTGGCTAAAAAGGTGTGAGAGGGGACCAGGGTTCTCCAACTGAGCATTCTCAGTGTGCTCACAAAACTACTAGGTTTCATTGGCAGAATCAATGACAGTTTCAAGTGCTTTGGAAAGGAGTTTGCTCATGTAGTAGAAGGATCTCTACTCCTATCTCCCATGAGGTTAAGATTTGTGGCAATGACCCCCCTCCTAGTGTTCCCTCTAAGCTGAGTTAGTGTGAACTAGCTCACAGAGTTTTACCCCCTGGCTCACACATTTTTGTCTTAGCTCAGGAAGGATGGCTCCAGAGCAAACTAATTTATGCAGTAGCCAAATTGCTGACTCACAGCTTTAATGTCAGTAGCTTACAAAGTAGAATTTTTGCTCACAGGACTCCATAGCTTAGAGGCAGCATTGCCCCCCCCCTCCAATGTCTTAGCCAGTTTGGTGTAGTGGTTAAGTGTGTAGACTCTAATCTGGGAGAACCAGGTTTGATTCCTCACTCCTCCACTTGCTGCTGCTGGATGACTTTGGGCAAGCCATAGTTCTGTCAGAGCTGTTCTCTCAAGGACAGTTCTCTCAGCACTCTCTCAGCTCACAGGGTGTCTGTTGTGGGGAGGGGAAGGGAAAGGAGTTTGTAAGCCGCTCCGAGTGAAGGGTGGGGTATAAATCCCATCTCCCCCCCCCCCTTTTAGTAAAGCTGCTTAAGGGAGCAGGCCTTTCTCAATTGCAAAAGCCCCTCCCTGCAGAGATCCACTAGATGCCTAGTATCTGCTGTTTTAAGTGCAAGGCAAAAACCTTTTCTCTTTTTCTTTGGCCTTTAGTTGAAGGGGTTTTTATTGTTTACACTGCTTGTTTGTATGACGTTAGTTTGGCTGATTTTATTTTATAGTGTTATTCTTAGCTGCCATTTTACTGGTCTTTTACAGCTGGCTTTTGACTCTACAATAAGTTGTATGTTAATTTATGTTATACAATTTCATTTTATGATTTCTGCTAACTTTCCAAGTCTCTAGCAAGATTATATCTGTATCAGATTTCTAAAGATGTACTAGATTAAAAAAAAGGAATGATGTCCCAATGTGTGGAAATCTTGGTCCTAAACCCACTTAGGCCAAATTCAAACATGCCACTTAAAGAGGCTTTCAGCTCTTCATCCACAAATAACATTGAAAAATGTTACCCCTCCTTGCTTAAACACAAACTCATTTTTTCCTCTAGTGACTACTCTGAGAAGGTATGACTCAGGAGAAACTTTTTTACAATAGGCCAAACTGTTAACAGGCTATTAATCAAAGATTTCCACACGTTGGCACATCATTTTTTTTTTAAGTCTAGTGTACCTTCAGAAATCAGCTAACCAGCCACGTTTGGATGGCTTGATGGACACAGACTTGGACAAATTGGCTAAGACAACAATCTTAAGCATATTTACTTGGAAAGATATTTCACAGTAATCAATGGGCCTTAGTTTTGTGTAAATGTAGATAACTATTGTCTTAAAAATTCATCCATATACATTCATTAATTTATTTAAAATTATACCCCACCTTTGCAAACAGCACCTTACAAACAGCAAAAGCACAAAAAACAATATACCCATGATCCATTACAGAATAATGCAAAGATTTGGCCCTAGAAGGAATCTCTGCTTCCAATAAAATTAACATTCAATAAAATATGACTCAGAAATGGTCATGTGCATTTTAAAAAGTCCTCGAGAAAGGGAGCCTGGAATGCAAGAAAATGCAATCAGTAGGGATTCCTGGGTGTATCTAAGTGGTTATGGGTATTATTATATGGAGCTGTCTTATTCAATATTTTACATTCTCACATCAGCCTCCCAAGGTTGTACATCTGATGCTATAAAATTCACTTTCTAGACCTTCCCAAAATGTCACCCCACATAGGTCTGCATACTTCAGTCACTGAAATATCCCCCAAACATTAAAAACTATTTTACCCTCCGAGGAAGGTAACTTATGGCTGCTGTGCGATCACCTTGGGGATTTTCAGCAGGATGCCAATGGCCAAGTTCTTGGTGGGAACTCAATTGAGAAGCATCACAAGGGCCTGATTCTGATTGGAACCACAGTGGGAAGGAGGGGCTCCTGCCTCCTCCCACTGTACCATTTTCCTAACATGAACCAGTGCCAAGGAGCATTATTTGAGTTGAAGAATTTAATTCATTTCCCCCTCCCTGCTGGTCCCAATACAAACTGGGCTCATGTACATTTGAAATATATGTATATTTAATGCTGGTAAGAGCAGGTCTCGGACCTTCCAGCATTTTGTCTGTTTTCACCCTAAAGCTTGTTTAATTGGGTGACCCTGCATGTCAAAGCAAAAGCAATTTATTTGGTACAATAAATGAACAAATGTTTCACTCATAAATTGGAATATGTATCTTAAGATGAGTTCCTTTCCTTTCTCTGAAAGTCTGTTCACTGCTAGATTTTATGCATGCCATATTAGGCTTGTAAAATTATTATACAAAGTATTTTGATTGGATTATTTAGCATGAAAGAACTGTTGCTTTAATTAAATTATCATTTATGATAGCATTTGTACTAAGACAATGTAATATTGGGAAAAATCAATGACAACTAATCACAATATTTTCATTTGCTGCTTTTGTACAAAAATCAGGCAAATCATTGTTTCACACTATGGTACTTTCAAAGTACCTGTCACGCAGAACGTCTAGTGTTTTAATATTAAAAACTAATCTCGCCACTGATCAGCAAATTGCTTTAAGGTTGAGTGCCACCTAGAGGCTTCAGCAGGTAAGAAATTCAAATGTAAAAACATACATTATACAAACAGTACATTAGAGTGAAATTGTAACTTATTATATCCTGACTTTACCGCAGGAGGCTCGAGGCAGCTTACAACACAAATGTCCTTATAGGCATAACAGTCAAAACAATATAATATTATTGGGCTGGAACCAACCAGTTTTTTTCTACTGAAAAAAAGGAAGGAGATATCTTATTGACTCCCCTGCCTAGCCATCCAGAGAATCTTAAGGCCCACATATGCAAAAGTCATGTTGGTTGGGCACTGTAATATGGTGGGGAATTGGATGAGATTGCATGAAAAAGCTGTCTGGTTCCAGCTCATTATTAGGCTAGCTTTAAAAACAGGGCTATCAGTTTTTTAAAATCTGACTGTTTATTTCAGTTAATTAAATGTTAGGTCAATAGAAAGCAAATCTGTAGAGTATGCTGTCAGATCATAACTTATGCACTAAAGATAAGGTGTGTCCCCCCCCCCCAAGTTAAAAAAAAAATGTTTGCAAGGGTCATCTCAAGTGCACACTGAGGCAGTTCAGGATTAAAATATATAGTTACAAGTCCATAGTTCTACCTGTGATTATAAGAAATCACATCACCTGATATAACCTAATTACGTGACCCAGCCATCCATGACACTGGGGAGAACCGATTCACCTACTGCCACTAGGCAGAAGGAAATGAAATTCTACCCCTACTGTTACTGTAGAGCTACAAAGCAACCACACGTTATTGCCTTCCTCCCCAGTGGTGTCCCAAAGCAGCTTAAATGATTCTCTTTTCCTCCATTCTGTCCTCACAACAATCCTGCCAGGTAATCAGCCCAAATCCATGGTGGAGTGGGGATTTGAACCTGGGTATCCCAGATCCTAGTGTGAAACTCTAACCACTATACCTCACTGGCTTTTAAGAGGTGGCTGCTGTTGAACTGTAGCAAGCAACTGGGCCTGGATGAGTCATACAAATCACATGGTAGCAAGTTACACAGTGATTGATGTGAGCCTGTTCCTGGTGAACCCTCCTTCAAAGGCCAAAACAGCCCTGGAAAGAATCCCAATTTTTGGTGGCAGAAACCAAGGCTTGAAGGCTGGCAGCAATGCGTGGCTGACTAGCAACAGCCATTGAGGGTTCTTCAGGCTACAGGTGATGCTTTATTATTCGGGGGGGGGGTTAACACTCCAATGTTGTTATTTTTTAATTTAGATTTCAGATTTTTCTCCAAATGTGGAGTAAATTTCCAGTTTGTAGAAAGATGTGGGGGGGTATGTTCATGATTCTCATCTGTGGATTTAAGATTTGGCCACATTGTGAACTAAAATATACTTGTTAGTGAGAGATAGTCCACAAAGAAAAACAGATGGGTAGTGTTTGGTCCTGTTTGCCAGATCATATTCTGGAATATTACAAACCAACAGGCAAAATCTTCTGTAGGCATGCCTTATTCCACACAGAAGCCAAAGGCTGGGCAGGGAGAAGGAAGGTTTTATGGGCTCTGGGAATACACAGAAGAACCAGAGGAATGGAGAACAGGGCAGATTTTCTCTCAAGGAGCTTTTTCACTCATTTCCTCGGCTCAGTAGCTTTCCTTGCCACTCCCCAATGTTTTCATTCCCACACCAACAGCTACCAAAGATCACAGTCCTAGCCTTATTTGGGCTAGATGGTATTTAGAATTTGTGGAAGCCACATCACATTTTTAACAGGCAGCACTTGTTGTTAGGCACCAAGCTGGAAAAGTATGTTAAATTCCTGAGTTTTGCTTCATCTGTCTTGTGCACATCTAGTATCTATAACACAGAAAGGTTTACAAAGATTACAGTACAGCCACACAAGTAAAGTGTCCTTGCACAGCCGCTCTTCTCCTGTTCCTCTCTTCTCAGCAAAGACGCCAAACTCAGATTTCACACAACTTCTCCAATAAAGGCAAACCCAGAAACCCAACCTGCTGTGAACCAGCAGTATGGCTTCTTACCAAGTCATTTAGACAAAGAGAAGCTTTTACATCCCTAGTGGTCCATAAAACATATTGCCCTAAAACATCCACCTTGCTAATTCATTTGGATGACAGTACCTACGTGGACAAACAGGTTATATTCAGCTGTGTGCAATTGTTATAAACCCACATACAATAAGCAGTAACTCTTAATATGAGTGTTCATGCTCTAGACTGAGATATCTATCAAGCAGAAACTTTGAGGAGCCCATACATGGAGTAAAACACTGAAAGAATGAATAACTATATACCTATGGCTGGCTGCTGCATGAATAGTAAAAGCAACACCCATAGGCAAAGAACCTACTTTGGATTCAGCAAAATACTCACCAGTTAACCAGAAAAAAAACCTCTCATAAACTAGCCAGATGAGGACTGGAAAAATTCTAGAAGGGACAGAATGTTACAAGCACCTGAGTGTCAGTTGAAGGGAAAAGAGGAAGGGGCAGAATTAACCTGTCAAGCTGCTCTGAGCTTACATCCCGCATTATTCTTCACAGGTGCCTAAATTGTCATCCCCCCCCCCCGCTGACATTTAAACACATCCAATCAGTTTAATGGTAGGCTTCATAAATCTCTTTGCTAGCTGCTTGGGACCAAAGAATGATGGTGGTCAGCAAGTACTTGTACTTGTCAGGCCACTATATATGGCTGGTGGTCTGCTGATTTTTTTTTTGAAGGACCATATCCTGGAGAACTTCAGCATGCCCCATAACATGTGATATCTCTGCTCTTGTCATTTGGATATGCACAGGGGGTAGTTTAGATAAACTGGTGACCAGGCAAACTTCCTAGATAGGTTACATTTTGGGGAACATAATTGGACACAGTTACAGTAGAATATATAAGGCAGTAATCTCCAAATGTGGTCTTTTATTCAATTATTGAATGTTGTTATAAACTATTTAATAGGAGCTTTATTGGCTCTGTGCTATCTCTTTACTACAGAAGTGTGAACTTCCATGTTTTGCTTCTTCCTCTTGATTTTTAAAAAAATATTTCTGAAACATCTGATTTCAGGCATTAGTGTAGGCCTCATTGCTATGCATGGGAAGCAAGATAAAATACTATGTAATTGGCAGCTGTTTCTCCTGGATAAGAGTTCACTCAGTTGGGTTGATTTAATGTTTTGTTACCACAGCTTTATGTTGTGCATTTTATTTAGTGCCAGCAGAATTCTGCTGGAAGGGCACTAATTGAAAAATAGTATTCTTTGACCAAAGAATTACGTCTGCAGCTCCTGATTACCAATCCCTTTGAATCATGTTATGATTGCATATAAAACCCAAATGATTCCTCTGCCCCTCCATTTGTTCCACACTGCACATTGGCCTCTCTCTCATATACCCTTATCTCCTTTCCTTGTGCTGTATGGGTAAATCTCTCCAGCCCCTGACAACAAGAAGTATCTGAAGACTATTATATTTTTTGTTCTGCCCTTTCTTCAAAGGGTCAGATTCCCCTCTGTGAGGTGGGTTCAGCTGAGAAAGCATGATGAGCTCATGGTCACCCATGGCTGAATGGGGATTGAATACTTGCGTCTCCTTAGTCCTAATCTGATCCCCTACCCACTGCACTGCACTGGCTTCCCCACTGGGGATCATTGACATTTGTTGTCATAATGCCTGGCTAAAATATAGATGCATTTGCTGTATGACCAGGTGATGGTACCTGGTTTTTGGCCACTGTATAACACAGAGTGTTGGGACTGGATGGGCCACTGGCCTGATCCAACATGGCTTCTCTTATGTTCTTTTGACTACAGGGATCTTACAAACGTTTTCCCAAGTCCTTGAACTGGCAATGCCAGGAGCTGACTTTGTACACAATGCACGTATCCTACCACTGAGCCTAAATCCCTTCCTTGAAGATAGAGTTTACTATGTTGTTGTTCAGTCGCACAGTCGAGTCCGACTCTTCGCAACCCCATGGACCAGATTACGCCAGGCCCTCCTGTCTTCCGCTGTCTGCTGAAGTTTGCTCAATTTCATGTTCGTAGCATCAATGACACTGTCTAACCATCTCATCCTTTGCGGTCCCCTTCTTCTTTGACCTTCAATCTTTCCCAGCATCAGGGTCTTCTCCAGTGAATGCTCCCTTCTCATTTGGTGGCCAAAGTATTTGAGCTTCAGCTTCAGGATCTGGCCTTCCAAGGAACAATCAGGGTTGATTTCTTTTAGGATTGACTGATTTGATCTCCTTGCAGTCCAAGGGACTCTCAAGAGTCTTCTCCAGCACCATAGTTCAAAAGAATCTATTCTTCGGCGCTCGGCCTTCCTTATAGTCCAACTCTCGCAGCCATACATTACTACGGGGAATACCATTGCTTTGACCATGCGGACTTTTGTTGGCAAGGTGATGTCTCTGCTTTTTATCTTGCTGTTTAGGTTTGCCATCGCTTTCCTCCCAAGGAGCAGGCGTCTTTAATTTCATGGCTGCAGTCACCATCTGCAGTGATCTGGGATCCTAGGAATGTGAAGTCTGTCACTACTTCTACGACTTCCCCTTCTATTTGCCAAGGAGTGATGGGGCCAGATGCCATGATCTTAGTTTTTTTGATGTTGAGCTTCAAGCCCACTTTTGCGCTCTCCTCTTTGACACTGAGCAAGAGGCTCTTTAGGTCCTCTTCACTTTCTGCCATCAGAGTGGTATCGTCTGCATATCTGAGGTTATTGATCTTTTCCCCAGCAATCTTAACTCCAGCTTGTGATTCATCCAGGGCAGCATTTCGCATGATGCACTCTGCATATAAATTAAATAAGCAAGGTGACAATATACATCCTTGTCGTACTCCTTTTCCTATGCTAAACCAATCAGTTGTTCCATATCCGGTTCTAACTGTTGCTTCTTGACCCTTATACAGGTTTCCCAGGAGACATGTGAGGTGGTCCGGTACTCCCATCTCTTTAAGAACCTGCCATAATTTATTGTGATCCACACAATCAAAGGCTTTAGCATAGTCAATGAAGCAGAAGTAGATGTTTTTCTGGTACTCTCTTGCTTTCTCCATAATCCAGTGAATGTTGGCAATTTGATCTCTAGTTCCTCTACCTCTTCGAAACCCAGCTTGTACTTCTGGCAATTCTCTATCCACGTACTGTTGGAGCCTAGCTTGTAGGATTTTGAGCATGACCTTGCTAGCGTGTGAAATGAGTGCAATTGTGCAATAGTTTGAACATTCCTTGACATTGCCCTTCTTTGGGATTGGAATGTAAACTGACCTTTTCCAATCCTGTGGCCACTGTTGTGTTTTCCAAATTTGTTGGCAAATTGAGTGCAGCACTTTATCAGCATCTTCTTTTAAGACTTTGAATAACTCAGCTGGGATACCATCACCTCCACTAGCTTTGTTGTTAGTAATGCTTTCTAAGGCCCATTTAACTTCGCTTTCCAGGATGTCTGGCTCAAGGTCAGTGATTATACCGTCGTGGTTGTCAAGGACATTGAGGTCCTTCTTGTATAGTTCTTCTATATATTCTTGCCATCTTTTCCTAAGAGTTTACTATACTATTTATTTAATTTAGGAAATTTTATGCCACCTCTCTAGAACACTGCTCGAGGTGACTTACAAGTAAAAACAGGACCATAAAGTAATAAAATCATAATAAATCAGCAATATTAAATAAAACAAGTCATTAAAAACAAGCCAGGGACATTTTAAAAAAATCCATAAAATATACCATGAGAATATATGAGAAGCAGAGGGAAAAAAACAGCTAAAAAGGGTATAATCCATTGGTATCCCTATCCACAGGCTGCTTTAGGATTTGAACCAGCATCCACCATGAGAGAGAACAGGGAGAAACTTCTTTAGCATCACTACACTTGCTGGAAGCAACTGAACCAACACTTTTTCTAGGTGGTCCAAGTGCTACCAAGCATCTTTCTAGCTCAGAGGGATGTACATTTGGATACTTCTGGCCTTAATATATATCTGAAAAATATCATACTGGCATTTTCCAGGGACATTTGGGTAACCAAAGTGGTATTTGGGGTTCTTGGAATCCTCGTATCCTAGTTCTGAATATTATGGTAATACTTGGGGATATCTAGTGCTAGCATTTTACAGCTACCAAGCCTGCTTTTCTTCTATTTTGTAGGTTTCCTGGGCAACAGGAAGGAGGGGGGAGGAAGGCAGCTCTCCCAGGCAATGGCATTACAACAGTCCTCACGTAGCCCTCCATGGCTCTCTCAGCATGGGCAAAGGGGATAAGAGCAGGCCTGGATGTAGCTTGACTCTGACTGAAACAGAGAATTGCAGGGGTGGGGGTGTACTGTTGCTGCTGTAGTCTGTGTCTTGAGTTAATTCTGCTGCCTGCCTTGGAAATCCTTCTTGTTGTTCTATGTCAAGACTGGTTTGCCCTTTGTTGGTATTTGTTCTTACCTTATCTTTTGTATATTATTCTTTTTAATGTCAATGCCAATAAAGGTAATTGAATTGGGAAGAACCATTCTTGTTCTCTTTTCAAAATAGTTTCCTTGGTTTTGTTTTCTACTGTTTTTGAAAAGAGTTTAAAAGGCTTGTGTTATTTTGTTGTGTTTTCTTTGTTTGGCTTTAGAATTTTGAGCTGCTTTGTATTTTAATTGCCTCAGGATTTGTGCCGATGGTAGTCCAAGCTGTGACTTTTTTTAAAAAAATATATCTTTTGGCATTTTTCTAGCTCTGGTTTTACAGTTGTTCTTGTGTTTTTTGGGGGGAGCGCTTTCACAGAGTTTGGGGGTGCTTTGTTGATTTCTTTAAAAAAATTAATCGTTGCAGCAGGTTCTGTCATTTGATATTAGTTCTGTTGGGTTTGCCCCATTGGCCTATGGTTCTGCTGAGATTATCTGTTTGCCATTGGTTCTGTTGGGCTTGTTGGTTTTGTTTGCTTTTGGCCAGAAGTTGCTCTTATACAGTTAGCTATTGGCTTCTTTGCCCTAAAGAAAGCATGGCATTTTTTCCCCATAGGAAACAATGGAGACTAGTATGGCTGGAGACATCTTGTTTACGGACTTATAGAACTGGATCCTTTGATACAATTAGTTTGGAGCTTGGGCTCTTCACTTGAAAAACAACCACTCCAGCCTCTGGAAAGAGTCCTCCCATAGGAAATAATAGACACCCACATTTTTGGTATTCTGAACAAAAAACCTGAATTAGAATGCTGAAATGGAATGAGGGGACACAAATACTCTGGCACACTGGTATGGAAACTATTCCCAAAATCCAAAAAATACCAATTTTTCCCCAGGTGCATATCCAAACTAGTTTATTCATTTCTAAACACATTTATGCACCCAAGTCAGTGATTGCACAGAGAAATAACTGGCTGCTAATAAACCCTTGATGTTAATTTATGGTGCTTTAAGATGTTTGTAGCAATATGGGCTACCATATTTCATTTCGGAAGGGTTTTTCCCCTTTAAAAAAGGTAGCAATTCTGGTAGTAAGAACTGTTGTCCAAAAGCGGACAACATTGTTTATTAAAATGCTTATACCCTACCTCTCCTAACAGCTCAAGGCAGCTTACAAGTTCAAAAACACATAATAAAACCCCAATAACTCCCTCTCCTCCAAAAACATTAGGCTGAGCTGTGAATTTTGGGGGGGAAATTATTTTAAGTAATATTGCTGTTAAATGCTGATGGCACCTTTCAAAGCATGTTTAGATTGTTAAAACATATTTTGTAGAGAACTGCTTCATGCCTAAATGAGGAGGCTGCTTCTTGGACATGGTAAGATAAAAACCACACACTCACGTGCTTGCAGAGGTACAGACGCACACCTTGCTTAACAGTTACAGATATTAAGACAACGTGAATATGCCAGGGGGACATGCTTCAAAATGAAATACAGAGGATATTATACAATTTTATTTTAATTAGCCCATTACAGATTAACAGTGGCAATTTGAAATTATCTCGTGAGATCAGGGCTGTTTCCATAGCAACCGTTCTAATTCCCAAGGCTTGCTGTGTCAATTTGTCATGAGCAGTAAAAGAACAGTAGAGGCTGTTAGGAACATTCTGTTTCCCCAAGCACTCTGCCTAACCTGCTCCTCATAAGGACTCCTTAAGTGTTGATGCGTCTGCCTTTCAGAGCCTTGTCAAAGTAGAGTAATTGGCTGTAGGAATAGGGTTCCTGATGTATACAGAGACCCCCCCACACACGCACAAATTTGCAAAGATTGCCACATGACTTCCTTGGAAGATGTCAAACAGGTCTCTGGATTAGGAGGGATGTGTCCAACCATGGACAATCCTAAACATTAACCCAACATTTAAAATGAGCTGCTTTCTCACAAACAAAAACATATTGGGGGAAAATCATATCCTTGCTGAGTGTACGAGCATATGAGGTTACAGAAAGTACTTGCCCTGACCTGGATAGCCCAGGAGAGCCTGATCTTGTCTTATCTTGGAGAAGAAGAGGAAGAGGAGGATGAGGATTGGATTTATACCTTCACTTAGAGTCTCAGAGTGGCTTACAAATTGCTTTCCCTTCCCCCCCACAACAAATACCCTGTGAGGTAGGCGGGTCTGAGAGAGCTCTGAGAGAACTGTCCTTGAGGGAACAGCTCTGACAGAACTATGGCTTGCCCAAGGTCATCCAGCAGCTGCAAGTGGAAGAATGGGGAACCAAACCCAGTTCTCCCAGATTAGAGTCCACACACTTAACCACTACACCAAACTGGCTCTCTTCATCCTAAACAGGGCAGGCCAGGCCTGTAGCCTGCGTGGGGCCCTGGGGGCCCGCCCCCCCCGCGGGTTTTGCGGGCCCCCTCCCCTTAGCCTCTGCTCCCCCCTACTCCCTCCGGCCCCCTCCCCCCGGCCCTTGCCCCTCTCCCTACGGTCACCAAGCGCTCCGAGAGGGGAAAGGAAGGGGAAAGGAGATGGGCCGGGCCGGCTCCCCTGCGGCTCTGGAGGCGGCGGCGGCGGCACCAGACCCTGGCAAGTACTTGGATGGGAGACCTCCTTGGAATATTAGGAGGCAGAGACATACTGTATTAAGCTACATCTCTGAACATCCTCTATGCCCCAGTAGGGGTTGCCAGAGGTCGCCATGACTTTCAGGCATGCACATACACACACACACCAATACAGGAAAAAAGGTTACAGAAAGTACTTGCTGTTGGGATATTGCAAGTTCACTCCCTTCAGTCATGAAAGAGTTAACCTGTTTATGTATGCCAATTCTTAGCTAGTGAGCTTAGAACCAATTAGTTCTTAGACACATATTTTCCAATCAGAGAAAGGGAGGTGATATTCCTAATGAAATGGGATCAGGATTAGCTATTTGGTGATCAATTTTATTGGGGTGCTACATGCATTTTTGTCATGTACTCAGAAAGGTGGGGCCTTTGGAGAAACTTCCTAACTCCTTTGTTCTCACTCACACACGAGGTCTAGCAAACAGACAGACAAAACAGAGCTTAGAGCCAGTTAGCCAGGATGTTTGTGATTTGTAACCCTTTCCCTCTTTATTTTCTAGTAAAGTCTTTCTTAAATTTAATACACATGTGGCTGCCTTACTTTTACTCTGCTAAATATACAACAACTTGCCATCAACAATGCATATAGAAATATTTTTTAATATTAAATATAAAACATTTCTCCCATGTTGGGTGGGTTCATGATGTCTTACACCCCAGCCAATCAGAGCAGCACACAGCTGACTTTTGTCCAACATGCAGAAGTGGTTTTCCCCAAGTTCAGTCTAGCAAGAAGATTGTACTCATGCAGTTATTTCCTTTCCACAGCCAATCCACTAGTAAAAATAAGGTATGTTTTGATGGACCCCCAAATATGTCTATATCCTGGGGAAGTCACCTAGATGAGAGCCAGGTCCATAGAAGAGAAGGTATTCCCATAATTCAGAGGTCAGGCTGAGAAAGAAACCTTTTAAAATGCTTTTCTGTGTTTAGGTAAAGGTAAAGGCTCCCTTGCTCGAAAGCCAGTTGAATTCAACTCTTGGGTTGTGGTGCTCATCTCCATTTCCAAGCCAAAGAGCCAGTGCTGTCCAAAGACGTTTCTGTGGTCATGTGGCTGGCATGACTAAACACCAAGGCACACAGAATGCTGTTACCATCCCACCAAAGCAGTACCTATTTATTTACTTGCAATTTCTTGCTTTCGAACTGCTATGTTGGCAGGAGCTGGAACCAGAGACAGGCCCTCACTCTGTCATGTAGCACTCAGGTCTCGAACTGCTGAACTACTGACCTTCCAGCCTGCAGTTCAGTGTCTTAACCACTTGAGCCACCACAGCTCCATATTTCTGCCTTTCTGTGTTTAGTGGGATATAATTCCAATGCAAGGGGAAAGAAATTCCCATTATGGTTTCAGGGGGAAAAAGTACTGTAATATTTGCTGATGGAAATGAGATATGAAGAAAGGCAAGAGTGTGGTGTTAAAGAGATAATATAACAGATGTGGCTTCTCAGGAAAAAAAATGCTGCACCTGTTAAGATTCTGATCTTCTTTGCATCTGATTCCCCTCATCTTATTTATTCACACAGTGATTATCTTTGCCTTCATATTATGAAGCAATTAATACTTGAACCCAGAAACCATCATCTCTCCTTATAATATTTATCTTTTGGTTTCATAAGATTCCATGCGCTCCCATTGGCTGTAAAATGCCCTCCCTCAGCCATTGGCCCATCAGCCGCCACTCAAGAGTACTCGTGTGCCATTGGCCGGGTGCTGGGTCTGCTCCTCTTCCCCACCCACTCCCCCTTTTGCACGTCAGATTTACTGGCAGACCAGCTCTCTCTCCTGAGGAAGACAGTTCTCTTGACTCCTGTGAGGGACTGTCCCCTCAGTGGCTGTTGGTTCTGTGAGTAAAAAAACAAAGAACTTTCAGCATAACCCCCTCCCCCACCCATAACCCCCTCCTCAACGGCCACTTTCCTGTCAGAATAAATGGAAAAAGCTCTTTCTCCTGCTTAGCTTCAGCATGGCTGGCTGGCTAACGAGGTGGGCCAGCGACCATCAAACCATTTTCTTCAACTCCCCACTGTGTGGCTGACTTTCCCCTAGGACTGCCAATCTCCAGGTATGACCTGGAGATCTCCCACTGTTACAATTGAACTCCAGATGACAGTTTCCCGGGAGAAAATGGTTGCTTTGGAGGGTAGACTCTATGGCATTATACCCTGCTGAGTCCTTCCGCACACACCCCAAATGCTGCCCTCCACAGGATCCACCCCCCAAATCTCCAGGTATTTCCCTAATCAGAGTTGGCACCTGTACTTTCTCCTCTGTCAGTAAAAGGCCTTTTCCACACCTATGTTGGCCTTTGGGAGAAAACTCATTGGGCCCAGTCCTGGTCAGGTTGCCAACTTCAGGTGGGCAATTCCTGGAGATTTGAGGGATGGAGCCTGGAGAGGGTGAGGTTTGAAGAGGGGTGGCACCTCAGACAGGTACGATGCTATAGACTCCACCCTCCAATCCAGCCATTCCCTGATGTGGAACCATTGTTGCCAATCTCCAGTTGTGGGCTGGAGATCACTCAAAATTACAACTGCTCTTCAGGTAGCAAAGATCAGTTCCTCTGGAGAAAATGGTGGACTCTGTCATTATACCCTGCTGAGATTGCCACAGCAAATTGTCACTGAGTGCCCAAAGCCGGGGCACTCTCCCAGAGCCTCTTTCTAGTGCCCGTTGTATTTATTTCCACAACGGGCCTTATTCCTAGTCTATTATATTGCAATTTTCGCCCTCTAGTGGGAATAAAATGTGTAATAATGTAATGCAGAATGTTTAGGCAGTATGGAAGAAAAGAAAGTATTTAAATATATATGTGCACTAAAGGCCATGCAGGTATCTGCTACCTAGAGTTCTTGTTCATTAAAAAAAAAATGAAAAATGGGCTTTTTCCAGTTCCTTCAGGCAAGATACTGCAATGCCAGATACTCAAGGGGAAAGGTTCTATGCCTCAGTGCTCAAATACTTATGTATCACTGCAAATATAACTACTTACCACTGACTGGAGGAGAAACAAACTGAAAAACCAATCAAGAATCACTACATTTCATTACCCCTCTTTTAATATTCAGTGCATATTTCTTACCTGACCAAGCCCAGCATTGTAGGGCAGGTTACAGAATGTTACAGTTCAATTACTATCAGAAGCTATGCAAAGTGTGCATATTACACTATTCTGCAGTCATTCCATCGGCTACCAATTAGTTTCCGGGTTCAATTGAACATGCTGGTTATCACCTACCAAAATCTTCATGGCCTAGGAACTACATATCTGCAGGACCACCTCTTCCACAATGCTCCACTGCAGCAGCTCCGCCATCCTACGCAAAGCCTTCTGAAGATTTTTGTTGTTGTTCAGTCGCACAGTCGAGTCCGACTCTTCGTGACCCCATGGACCAGATCACGCCAGGCCCTCCTGTCTTCCGCTGTCCGCTGAAGTTTGCTCAATTTCATGTTCGTTGCATCGATGACACTGTCTAACCATCTCATCCTTTGCCGTCCCCTTCTGCTTTGACCTTCAATCTTTCCCAGAATCAGGGTCTTCTCCAGTGAATGCTCCCTTCTCATTTGGTGGCCAAAGTATTTGAGCTTCAGCTTAAGGATCTGGCCTTCCAGGGAACAGTCAGGGTTGATTTCTTTTAGGATTGACTGATTTGATCTCCTTGCAGTCCAAGGGACTCTCAAGAGTCTTCTCCAGCACCATAGTTCAAAAGAATCTATTCTTCGGCGCTCGGCCTTCCTTATAGTCCAACTCTCACAGCCATACATTACTACGGGGAATACCATTGCTTTGACCATGCGGACTTTTGTTGGCAAGGTGATGTCTCTGCTTTTTATCATGCTGTTTAGGTTTGCCATCGCTTTCCTCCCAAGGAGCAGGCGTCTTTTAATTTCATGGCTGCAGTCACCATCTGCAGTGATCTGGGATCCTAGGAACGTGAAGTCTGTCACTACTTCTACGACTTCCCCTTCTATTTGCCAAGGAGTGATGGGGCCAGATGCCATGATCTTAGTTTTTTTGACGTTGAGCTTCAAGCCCACTTTTGCGCTCTCCTCTTTGACACTGAGCAAGAGGCTCTTTAGGTCCTCTTCACTTTCTGCCATCAGAGTGGTATCGTCTGCATATCTGAGGTTATTGATCTTTTCCCCAGCAATCTTAACTCCAGCTTGTGATTCATCCAGGCCAGCATTTTGCATGATGTACTCTGCATATAAATTAAATAAGCAAGGTGACAATATACATCCTTGTCGTACTCCTTTTCCTATGCTAAACCAATCAGTTGTTCCATATCCGGTTCTAACTGTTGCTTCTTGACCCTTATACAGGTTTCTTAGGAGACATATGAGGTGGTCTGGTACTCCCATCTCTTTAAGAACCTGCCATAATTTATTGTGATCCACACAATCAAAGGCTTTAGCATAGTCAATGAAGCAGAAGTAGATGTTTTTCTGGTACTCTCTTGCTTTCTCCATAATCCAGCGAATGTTGGCAATTTGATCTCTAGTTCCTCTACCTCTTTGAAACCCAGCTTGTACTTCTGAAGATAGTGCCCTGCAAATAGGTAAGAACAGCAAGGGCCTCTCTGTTGTGGGCCTCACCTGAGGTAATGGCCTGCCTGAGAAGGTCAGGAAGCCTCCCCCATTTTTATCATTCTGCATGTAAAATGAAACTGTTCAAGAGGATAGTTTCATAAAGGAAATGTAGCTTGAACGTCTGAAAAAAAGGCAGTTTTTACTGAATTATTTATTGTATATATAATTTTTTATATTGCATTTTAAAAAGGTGATCTACCTTGAGTCTCAGTGAGAAAGGCAGTCTATAAATGAAATAAAACGTAAATTAAGACTCATATTTGAAATGCTTGCCTGTTAGATACAGACTCATACAAGAATGTATCCCTTGTGCCACAATGACTGACTGTTAAAACTCTGGTAGGGTGACAGGTACTTAGGAACCAAACATGAAGCTGCAGCGCACACAGTCAAGGCCCTAGATGATCTTGCTCAGGACCATCTCCATCATTCTCACACCAGCTCTCCAAAATTTATTTATTTAATTAATTTATTTATCATACTTATACCCCGCCCTCCCCGCAATGCAGGCTCAGGGTGGCTTCCAGTACAATAAATAACATAGTTAAAACACAATTAAAACACCCACAATTATCCATACAGTGCAAATAAGTCTAAGTACAAATATAACAAACACTACAAAATACAAATACTGGCAGCGGTTAAAACCATTGAATCAAATGCTTCAAAGGGTATCCAGAGAAGTTAGGTGTCCTTCTGGGTGCCACTCCGATGTCAGCTGCTCGGTAATGAGCACTAGGTGTTCTCGAGGTAAATCAGCTCATAGGCCCTCAGGCAGCAGCTCGCTTGTACAATTTTGGGCCGGGGGCTCCAACAGCGGTGGCCCCTAATTAAACACCTGGCAGAAGAGCTCCGTCTTGCAGGCCCTACGGAACTGAGAAAGGTCCGCAGGGCCCTGATCTCCTCTGGGAGCTCATTCCACCAGGTAGGGGCCGCCACTGAAAACGCCCCAGCCCTAGTGGCAGCTAGCCTGAACTCCCTTGGGCCAGGGAGGGTCAAGCAGTTATGTGACCCAGACTGTAGTGTTCTCTGGGGTATATGCAGGGAAAGGCGGTCCCATAGATATGTTGGACCCCAGCCATATAGGGCTTTAAAGGTAAGAAACAGCACTTTGAAGCAGATTCGGTATGCAATTGGCAGCCAGTGCAGTGACCTTAGCACAGGCTGGATGTGCTCCCACCTGGGGAGGCCCATCAACAGCCTGGCCGCGGCATTCTGCACCACCTGCAGCTTCTGAATCTGCGTCAGAGGCAGCCCCATGTAGAGGGCGTTACAGTAGTCTAGTCTCGAGGTGACCATCGCGTGGATCACTGTAGCCAGGTCGGTGTGGTCGAGGTAGGGGACCAACTGCCTGATCAGCCTGAGATGATAAAAGGCTGACTTGGCAGTGGCCGCCACCTGGGCCTCCATAGAGAGGGAGGAATACAGGAGGACTCTCAAACTCTGCACCTCCGACGCCGGGACCAGTACGGCCCCATCGAAGGTTGAGAGTGGGATCCCCACCCCTGCACCCCCCCGGCCCTAGGCACAGGACCTCCATCTTCGCTGGATTTAGCTTCAGCCGACTCAGCCTGAGCCACCCAGCCACGGCCTGCAATGCCCGATCAAGGTCTTCTGGTCCGGAGTCCGCCCGCCCGCCCAACATCAGATAGAGCTGGGTGTCATCAGCATACTGGTGATAACCCAGCCCATACTTCTGGGCAATCTGGGCAAGGGGGTGCATATAGATGTTAAACAACATCGGGGACAGCACTGCCCCCTGAGAGCCAGTTTGGTGTAGTGGTTAAGTGCGCGGACTCTTATCTGGGAGAACCGGGTTTGATTCCCACTCTCCACTTGCACCTGCTGATGTGACCTTGGGCAGTCACAAGCTCTGCACAGCTGTTCTCTCAAGGACAGTTTCTGTCAGAAGTTCTCTCAGCCCCGCCTACTCACAGGGTGTCTGTTGTGGGGAGGGAAGGGAAAGGAGTTTGTAAGCCGCTCTGAGACGCCTTTGGGCAGTGAAGGGCGGGGTATAACCAATCCTTCTCTTCTTCTGAGGCACACCACACTCAAGTGGGTGCCTCCTTGACTGCTGATCCCCTAGCGCCACCCTTTGTCCCCGACTTTGGAGAAAGGAGGCAAGCCACTGCAAGGCAAGCCCCTGAATTCTCACATCGGTGAGACAGTGGACTAGCAGCTGATGGTCAACCGTGTCAAACGCGGCCGACAGATCTAACAACAGCAAGACTGCTGATCCACCTCGATCCAGATGCCTCCAGAGGCTGTCAGTCAGAGCGACCAGCACTGTCTCTGTCCCATGACCTGGACGAAAGCCCGACTGGAAGGGATCTAACACAGAAGCGTCATCCAGGAAACTCTGCAGCTGTATCGCCACCGCCCTCTCAATCAATTTGCCCAAATAGGGCAAATTAGAGACCGGCCTATAGTTAGCCAATTTGGCCGGGTCTAGAGATGGTTTTTTCAGGAGAGGGCAGACCATCACTTCCTTGAGTGCCCCAGGGAACTGCCCTTCTATGAGGGACTTGTTAATAATCTCCCTTAGGGCACCTCGAAACCCTTCATGGCCAGATTTAATAAGCCATGAAGGGCATGGATCAAGGCTGCATGAGGTTGGGCGCATGGCTGCAAGTAAACTGTCAACTTCTTCTAGACTGAGATGGCTGAAGCGACCCAGAATCAAAATCGAAGATGTGCAATGGGCCTCAAGCTTGCTCACTGTTTTTACTGTGGTGATGAGGTTGTGGCAGAGTGCCAAGACTTTATCCATGAAGTAGCTCGCAAAAGTCTCACAGCCAATGTCCAATTCCCTAACATTTGGTCTGCCCTGTGGCAGAGCTGTTACTGACCGAATCGTCCTAAACAATTGGGCTGGGTGAGAGCTGGCAGACGCAATCTCCGCCGCATAGAAAACCCTCTTAGCGGCTTTGACTGCCATCTCATAGGCTTTCATAAACGTCCTATAAGTTGTTCTTGTTGCTTCGTCACAAGTTCAGTGCCACCATCTCTCTAGCCGTCTGAGCTCCCGCTTCATCAGTCGTAGCTCCTGGGTATTGCAAGTTGAGGCTCATTACAGTGCTGTCATTTGATTTTCTTGAACTGAAGGGATGCTGGGAGCAATGCTGCCTCTAAGCTGTGGAGTCTTGTGAGCAAAAATTCTACTTTGTGAGCTACTGGCATTAAAGTTGTGAGCGAGCGATTTGGCTACTGCATGAATTAGTTTGGTCTGGAGCCATCCTTCCCGAGTTAAGACAAAAATGTGTGAGCCAGAAGCTAAAAAACTGTGAGCTAGCTCACACTAACTCAGCTTAGAGTGATCATGGAACTTCATGGCTGCAAGACAGGTCCTCTGCTCCTGCACTGCACCCAGTCTTCGGCTCAAAGGTCCAGACTGGCTCCCAACATGATGGAGGGGGCGGAGAATGAAATTTCAGCCCACTGCTCTGAAGGTAATCTTCATGCCTTTGGCACCATTCAGCAATCCCTACACACTTAGACAGTTCTATGCAAAAGATTAAATGGACAGAAGTGTGACATCAAAAATGGCAACATTTCAAAAACATAAGGCAGAATATTTCACACTACTAGGAAACAAAAGGTCACTGCAATAAGAAACTACTTAATTAGAATCTAAGAGTTGGATCCTTCCAATTTTTAACACAGTTTTGTTCACATTACAGCCCCAACCCTCGTACAGCCCTTTTGTCTATGCAGATCTCATGATCCCCAGCAGAGTCACTTTTGGTGGGTTCAAGAGGAACCCTCTTTCCTTTTTCACCATCTGAACAACAGCTGGATCCAAACCTGGGTGTTTAATTTTATTAACCTGGGTTTGAAGAGATCCAATGCCTTTCATAGCCTCTACAGGTGTTCAATTGCTCAGCATAAAGTCATCTTACCACCTATCAACTATTGCCTCTTCTTTTCTCCCAAAAAGTTTTAACTAACCAAGAGGAGCAAGGAGCACAGATGGTGGCCTTCAATTTTCCTCATTCTGAAATTATGGACGTGGCTGCTTCTGACACTCCCAGACCAGGAACACCCCACCTCCCACACTAGCATTTAAGTCAGAGCAGTCTGAGAGATCTGAGTCAGCAAAAAACCTCGCAAGAATATCAAAGCAGACGACAATCCTCCTTATATTTCAGGCCATTTCTAGCTTTTAAAAGCTCAGCTGGATGAGATTTAGCTGATGTCATGATAATGAGGAAGAAGGGTTCCTTCACTGCTCTCACCACCACCTCATAACCCTGGAGATGGGCTCTGGGCCAGGTTCCGATTCATCTTGACTCTTTTGCCAGCACCCACTTGTCTTCTCCCAACTGGCTTCAAGTGTCACATGCATCCAAGTATACCACAGAATTTATTTTTTAATTTGCTTTTCTGGGGAATGGATACAACCTAAAAAAATAAGAGTAGCAAGGATCATTAATACCAAAGTTTAAAAATTGTTGATACTTCCCTATTACCACATAGTAAAAAGTGAGACTTAGTTGTATAAAAGTATAAAAACAGTCGTAATCATACTCGTCTGTTGTGTGTACATTCTAGCTTTAAAGTTATGAATTAAACATAAACAACAGACTATCAAAATTAATCTATTTTGCTTTTTGGTGTAGTGGTTATTTATTTATTTATTATTTCAATTCATATCCCGCCTTCTCCACAAGCAGGCTCAGTGCGCAGACTCTAATCTGGGAGAACTGGATTTGATTCCCCACTCCTCCACTTGCACCTGCTGGCTGACCTTGGGCAAGCCATAGTTATGTCAGAGCTGTTCTTACAAGAGCAGTTCTCTCAGAGCTCTCTCAGCTCCACCTACCTCACAGAGTGTCTGTTGTGGGGAGGGGAAGAGAAAGGAGTTTGTAGGCTGCTCTGAGACTCCTTTGGGTAGTGAAGAACGGGGTATAAATCCAATCGCTTCTTCTTCTTTTTCTTTCCTCTAAGCTTCTTTTTATCAAAATCCAGTTTAATTTTTAGAGGTTTAGGGGCAGCAGCACCTAATTCTGCTTCAAAATCAGATGATTCTGCCAAGCTGTTCAAGGTAGTGTCAGAACTTCCCCCATCTTTATCTTCTGCGTCTTCTGCATCTTTGTTATCCTCCACTTTCTCAGATTCCTTTGTTGCTTTCTGTTGTTGCTCTAAGAACTTTTTTGCTTTATGCACAGAGTCAATCTTTTCTTTTTTGCCATTGAAGTTGAAGCTAAGACCTTCAGGTACTATCCATCTGTATGGAGTGGTATTTTCCTGTTAGAACAGTGCCAAGTCTCTGTATTATCTCCTCCTTTTCCTGATCTCAAATGGAACATCTTTTAAAACTTTGATTTGTTCTCTTTAATTTTCAGGGTTGTTCCACTTGTCGCTTTCAAGGTAATGTCTCTTGTTGACCTTTTTGAGAATTTCACATATACTTCCTCGGATAGCGCTTTTTTAAAATAAATTCTGGATATGTACACTAAACCAGATCAATATCATTTTGTAGAGCTTCCGCTGTTAAGCCCACCACAGGAGCCAGTTCTTTGCTTAAAATCTCTTTTAGGTTCTCTCCTTTCTGCTCCAGGATACCTTGAAATCTCAGTACATACACTGATTTCTCTATTTGAAGAATTAACAATTGCTGTTTCTCAGAGATATTTTCTTTTTCCACTACCTCCAGTCTTTGTCCAAATTCTTTTGACTTAACATCAACTTTTTTCAGCTTCTTATCTATCTTCTCTGTTGTTGCTGAGTTTTCTTTGAGTTCTTTTTGCAACATGTCAGACTTGTCATTAAGACTGGTCATCTGGTCCAGTAGAGGGTGCAAAGTAGCAGCAATCATTTTAGGGAAGTCAGTTTAGTAGCCAGAGATGATGAGCTGGCAGTTCCTGCTGTTTGTTTCCCCTTAGCCACCATTTTTTCTGTTTGCTGCATCATTGTTTACAATAAGATGAAAGTTTTAAAAAGTCTCTGAAAGCCTGGTCCTTTATCACTTTCTTGCTAGTCTGTGCCACACTCTGTCGGATTTTTGCTCCCTTCAAGCCACCCTCTCAGTCCCCGCTTTAAAGTCAGTCTTATCGGGATCAGGTATTCCCCTCCTCCTTCCTTGGGGCTTTAGCGCGGCTTTGCTGCTGTCGTTTAGCTGATTGTTTGTTGAAACGTGGATCAACTCACATTTTTACTTGCGCTTCTTCAGAAGGAAGATCGTTTTCTTTGGATCGCTTGCATACTCTGCCCGGTGTGCGCCTCTTGGTGCCATAGCTGGCTCCGTGCCGCGAGGAATCTATCGGGGCAAAAGGAGCATCAATCCCTTGGGAAAGGGACCTTACTCGCCCCAGGCTACGACCCCCCTACAAGGAGTTGAGAGGATCCAAGATCAACTCGGATCCCTCCTCATCGGCACAATTTTCGGGGTGCTCGCATCAGAGCTGCGATGGAGCACACCCGCCTGCAAGCTGCCAAAAACTGGAAGCCAGTATACCACAGAATTAATGCTCCACCATATTAGGAGTGAGAGCATTGTCCATGGCTCTGGATAGCAATGATCCCCAACCTTCTGGAACCTCTGGTCACCTTTGGAATTTTGACACACCTTTGGAATTCTGCTGCAGGAGAAGGAGCCAACCACAAACGGGCTGCCAAAAAGAGGCAGAGCCCACAACAAAACATCAGAGAACAAGATTATGCATAAATTTAACAGTAACTCTTCAACATTTCAGGCACAAGCTCTGCTTAACAGAATGCCTTTTAATTTGCACTTCCAATCAGATCTCTTGAAGCCAATCAGAAACCCTGCTGGGAGAAAGCAACCACTGGCCCTGCCCACTGTTCCAGAGGTTCACCAGACACCTAGAGTCATAACTGAGACTTCCCAGATCTCCCAGGGTGTTTTGGAATCCCATCCTATCAGATCATCTTAAAGGGACTAAGGCCAACTAAGTCCACTGTAATTTGTAACACAGGAGCTGTCCGCCAGACCAAAGCTTCACACTAACACTTTTGCAAAACCTTTTTCAGGGCTAGCCACATTCACTATTTGGAAAGCTCTGCTTATCACTGAACTCCTAATGGCACAAAGAGAATTTGAGAATGACAAATAAATGGCAATAAAGGATGCTTGTATAAGTGAGCGCTTGCATATTGTGTGCCTTCCCTTGCAGAGCCATTATTTGGGCCTACTGTTAAATAATATGGTGTGATTGCATGATATCCTCATACTGTGAAAAGTGGCAAAATACGGTACAATTATAACTCATTTGGTGGGTAATTGCCAGGCTGTGAAAGGAATTGAGAGGGAGGGAAAAAACGTACATACTGCACAGTGACAAGAGTCTTGAAAAGGGTATTGTGACTGTGAAGGTTATTCAGGTTGAGGTATCGTCATAAGCAAGCTAGGAACTGCAAATTATAAAAGGAAGGGGGGGAGTATAGAGAATATGTGGATTAATCTTAAATAAATGGAAGAGAGATCCTATTGACATCAGTAGAAATGCATCTTAATAGCATAAAAGAGGGAGCAGTGCATTGTATAGAGGAAACTCAGAGGAGGCAGAGACAGGATATTATGATGGATCACTTTTACTTATGCAATCATAACTGTTTCCTTCATTAAGTAGAGTTATTTGGACGACAATTAAAGCAATAAAAAAATAAGTTTCTTACACCCAAATGGTACCATGGGTCTCCAGGCCACATAAGCAAATAGCAACAGCCGCACTGAAATCTTCACAAGTCTGTTGGCAGGAAAGATGCCATGATTAGGAAAAATGCCACAGACGGTCAAATGTAACTCTTCTGCTATCCCCTGAATGCATTAGAAAAGAATGCTTGGGAAATCACATGGTCTTCCAGAGTCATTGAAGTACTCTTCATCTAAACAGAGTGACTAGGAAGAAATTTTTTTATAAATAAATAAGCAATTAGAATACAGGAGTGGTCTTCTAGGGCAGAACAGCAGTTGCACCGCACCTGGGTGTGGTTGTGGAAGAAGATCCTAAAACTTGCTACTCAAGGTATTCTAAAGATCTAGGAGCTCAGCCTGTGGTGACTCCTCAAGGACTATCTCTGGAATATATCCATATCTTCATCCTCATGCCTGGGATGTGCTTGAACACTGTGACTTTTCAGGAACCCCCAGTCATTCAGCATCTTCTCATGCCTCCAAAAGCCACTCTTGGTATTTGGGATGGGGATGCGATAACTCTGATGAAGAAGAAAAGGACAATCCACAAAATTCCTATGCATGTAAATTACTTACAGGTATTTAATGTTGTATGCACCTCTACTGAACAGAATTCACTGTGATTTATTTGTGACAGACTTAGAGAATCCACAAATTCTGAGTAAAATAAGTCAACAGAACTGGCTTCAAATTTAACAGCCATCTACTTTTGCTGTATTGAGGCTTATTGTGGTAGGTTTGCAGGTTCATGCCACTTGTACACATCTTGAGTTCTCCTCAATAAACTCAGATGTAATCTCTCCTATCTGAATAAGTAGATTAAAGACATCCAAAAAAAAAATCCTGTTTTGTTAAGCATACATTCATCATTTCAAAAATTCTAACGTTGTTAGGCATAAATGGTGCATTGCTGAGAAAGAAAAAAGCAGAGGAACAAAGTATTATGCAACATTGATTTGAGAAGCTGTTTTCATAAGAGACAGAAATCTGTACACTTTATTTATGGCTGTCTGGCAGCCTTCTCAGCAAGAAAAAAAATTCAAAATATAATCAAAATCCTGAATAAAATGGTCTGCTTGCTTGGAAATACCTGGATTTAATTTATTCCACTGCTTACAAGTACTGGATTGAGTAAACCGTCTGATCTGAAGATTCTGAGTGTTTCTAGTGAAAGAAAAACATAAATTTATTCAGGCGATTAGCAGAATGGCAATTGTAGAACTACACTGATCTAATGAAGGAGATAAAGCTGGAAACTAGTCTGAATGGGAGGGGACAGCTTCCCTCTGAATGGCCCTCGCTGCATATGCGGTGTCCAAAAATAAAGGACAAAAATTACCTTAGCCAATTACTCTCCCGCATTTCTGCAACACTCTCAACCTGAGCCCCAGAAGCTGGAACTCAAATCTGCTTAGCTATAGGCACATGGCAACTGGCTGTAATGACTCAACAGCATACAAGAACTCTGCTCATGCTCAGAGATAGTTTCACCTTTTATTGGCGCTCCAGTACCAGAAATTGTAAGAAATTCCGGGATTCAGCCTTAGGTTGGTCTTGGGGGGAGGTTCTGGTCCAGGAAGCTTAAAGCGGAAACAGCTTTTGGCAGCCTTTGAAGTGCCCCTAGACTCCTCTTTCATTTGTTCTGTCCCGCCACACGGCTTTCCCTCTGGAATTAGCCCCTTGAGTTTGGACACGACCCCGAAGATCTCTCCGGCATGTCCGAGCTCACCTGCTGGGCCTCTGCTGGCCTGGCCTGGCGGCTGGCTGGCTGGCGGGGGCGCCCTCCAGGACTCCGCACGAGGCACCGCGGAAGGACGCGGCGCGGAGCATTTCCCACTTAGGCAAGACCGCGGGGGCGGGGCTGGCGGGGCGCTCCGCCCCCTTCCCACGCGCTGCCGCCGGAGCCGGGGAACCTGACCCCGGCCTATTTAGAGGCTCTCGCGGCGGAGCTCCAGACCCGGCGGGCAGCGGAGGTCGTTCTCCGAGCAGGTCAGTGGGAAAGGCTGCTGCATCATCGCCGGGCTTTTGTCTCCGTTTCCTGGGAAGGAGCGCAGGGGGAGCGGCGGGGAGGGGGAGTTTTACCTGCCATCCAGGTGGGCGCTTAGAGGAAGTGGCTGTCTGTCGGGTCGTTTCTCTCGCCCCGAGCCTGCGGGGAGCGTCTGGAGGACTTCGCTCCGTCAACCCGATTCTAACGTAGACCAACTGAAACTGACGCAGGATCGGGCTGTCCGCCTGTTTGTCGGTCTGTCTATCCCCCCCCCCCCGACCGTGATCAGGCCGTCTGCTGAGGCTTCTGATTACCTCGGCGACTTTAATGAAGGAGCGCGTTTAGATCTTCCTGCTTTTAAAACAAGCCGGACGGGGCAGTCGGTGCGAAACTGACAGGTAACCCAATACCCTTTCAGAGATGCTGTGGAGGACGGGCTAGGAGCGCTGGAACGGAGGGAAATGCACCTTTGGTCGGTGGGCATCTCGGAGAGTCTGTTCCAAGAGCTTGCAACGGATCGTTGGGTTGTATTACTGAGGAAAGAATGCCTAGTGGGAATCATCTTTGTTTTGTTTGTTTTTGCATGCAAATATTTGAAGTGCCGCCTGTGGCAGGAAAATAGCCTACAAGGAGTGTCGCCCTTGGGGAGGGGGCTTGGGGGGGTTCCCTTTAGAAAGCCTTCCTCCGGGAGGTGGATCTGTGCAACTCGTTTGCTTTACCAGCATTTTAATTACTACCTGCTGGATGTAGCTGTGGTTACTTAACATGTGCCCCCCCCCAAGCTAAACACAATTGCTTGAAAATAATTTATATTTAAATCAGTCCAACTTGGTTCTAAGCAAAAGGGTTTAGAACTGAGGCCCCTAATTAAAGAAGGCAGAAATAAACAACAACCACTGTTCAATCTCCGGCATGCTTACTCAGAAGTAAGTCACAGGGAATTGTGCCTGGTGTGCATAGGCTTGCAGCTTAGTCCCCTGCTGGGAGGAATGTATCCTTTCAAAGTCAAGATAACCTGCCAGTGGGGCTGGAAAACAGGTGGGTTGTAAACCCAAGCTCCTGCAAGGTTATCGCTGAGAACACCTGCATCAGCACAGGTTAGGATGAGTCCAGCAGCAATTCAGTGGTACAGGAAACTGTTTAGATTGGGATGCTGTAGCTGGTCTGGCTTGGCTTTGGATCAGAGGAGAAGGCAGCACAGGAAGCGAAGACTGAAACCAAGAGTGGATTTTGCATCACAGGGTGGCCTCTCTTATTTATTTATTTTTATATGTCAGATGTAATTGCAATTGTATTTATTGCAGCTACCCTGTTGTTTACTGCAGTAAATACTTAAGAGAGAACTGCTTGGGATATGTGACCAGTACACACTGGAGAGTCCTGCTTGACTGTGGTCATCCTGGGTGTGTATTCATTGACCACAGAGTTCTAGATCTTCCTTTCACACTTCATATGTCTCCTGCTGTAAAGAGCAGTGCAAAATGGCGTAACCATGAAAAAGTTATTGATCCTTAGCTACAACAGTAGGGCAGATTCAGACTTGGCCACTGTGGATGAGGTGGACTGACCCAGCAGAGCTGTTCTTATTATTGCACTGTTGTAATCATTCTTCTCTGGGGTGTACATGTTTGGTTAGGAAAATCCAGAATGATTACAATAGCACAATGTTTGGGGATGTGTGGATGTAGTCTGTGTGAAGCTGGGCTTCTCTGGTAGTGCAGTCCTAAGCATCAACTTCAGTGGGCTCAGAAGGGGATAATTCTGCTTGGGATTGCTCAGCAGGTTATCCTGTCTGTGTTATGTCTGTTGTCATTCTGTATCTGTGCTGGAGGTCCTGGAGATTTTTTTGTCATCTTCTGGGCATGAAACAGCAGTCACTGGGGGTGCGGGGGGGTGGAGGTATTTGTGAATTTCCTGCAGGGGGCTGGACTAGATGGCCCTGGAGGTCCCTTCCAAGGCTATGATCCTATGACTCTATGATTAGAAACAGGTGACAGTGGAAGGGTCTCTTTGTCGGAGGGGCTGCTTTGAATTTAATAACTAGGATAAAACTTAGTGTTTTGCCACCTTCTTTGCACAGGTCTAAGTAGTGTGGTTTTTAGTGGTTCCTATTAATATTTTAATTGTGTGTACTGCTTTGGCCAATTTTATTAGTAAAGCTGCACATAAAATATCTCATTAAGTGTTCTATATTTCATTCTCCATTTATTTTTATTAGCACATTTCAGCTAAATCCAAAACCATATTGTCCAGGCACTGCTCAAAATATGTTCCAGTAATCTTAATAGCCTTAAAACAAGACCTATTCACCATCAAAAATGATATTATGTGTGCACTAATAACTTCCATTTCAGTGTGTCTGAGGAATTGTGCGTGCACATGAAAACTCACACCTTGAATGAAACTTTGCTGGTCTTAAAGGTGCCACTGGACTCAAATGATATTATGCCTGAAATGGATACAATTTATTCCCCATTTAATTCAACAGGTAAGGTGGTAGAAGGCGCCATCAAGTTGCAGCTGACTGGTGATGACACCATAGAGTTTTCAAGGCAAGAGACTTTCAGAGGTGGTTTGCTATTACTTGCCTCTGCTTCCCAATCCTGGACCTCCTCAATGGCTTCCCATCCAAGTAGTAAATGCTCCCTCTAAACTGTGGAGTCTTGTGAGCAAAAATTCTACTTTGTGAGCTATTGACATTAAAGCTGTGAGCAAGCAATTTGGCTTCTGCATAAATTAGTTTGCTCTGGAGCCATCTTTCCTGAGCTAAGACAAAAATGTGTGAGCTGGAGGCTAAAGAACTGTGAGCTAGCTCACACTAACTCAGCTTAGAGGGAACACTGGTAACCAAGGTTGACCCCACTTAGCTTCTGAGACCTGATAGGATCTGACTAGCATGGGCCATCCATGTCAGGACTCAGTAGAAATAATTGTAGATAAGTCTTCTAAAGATCCTTACGTCCCTAAAGAGGAATCTTCAAAAGTAATCCACAGAATTTTTCCAATCTAAATCTTGTTGATTTAAATGGGCTTAGATCAGAGGATCTTTGGCATAAGATTGTACTGATAATTTTATTGTGTATTATTGTGTTTAAGAGAAGAAACTACAGATATCGTAGTTATATATGATACTGTTTATGTTCCCTCTGCACAGATTAATAATATATTATGAACAGAATTATAAAATGAAACATAATCATGTGTGCTTTCTTCATGACCTCTTTAAATATGGCTTCATAAATACATGTTAGTGTGGTATATGTTTAGATTTTAAAATATGGGGAGGCCTCTGCATTCCTGTCGGGCCTGGAGGTAAGAGAGGGCTTAGTAGAAAGCACAGGGCCTTTCTCCACCAGCTGGGCCTGGAGAGCCAGTGTAGTGCAGGGTTGATAGGGTATCTGACTAGGTTCTGGGAGAGCCAGCCCTGTTCAAATGCTTACTCTGCCATCAAGCTCCCTGGGTGACCTTTGGACCAACTATTCTCTCCCATAGCCACCCACCTGACAGGGTTGTTGTGACAGTAAAATGGGAAATGTGGAACCTTGTGTGTTTTCTTTCTTTTATTGGCATTTTTTGTATTTTTTCATATGTATATGTGTGTATTTGTTCACCTGGAAGTCATAGTGACTTCTGGTGACTGACCCCTACTGGTAGGGTTGCCAAGTCTTACCAAAGTAATAGCGGGGGTGGTGGTCATGCGCGCCGCGACAACATAGCCCAGAAGTTACATCATCACGCTGGGCACGTCGCCAAGCAATGCTCTGGTAATCGCCCTAAAAACTCTATTGTACCATAGAGTTTTCAGAGCAATTGCTAGAGCGTCACCCAGTGATGTGCCCAGGGTGATGATGTCACTTCCGGGCTACGTCATTGCACCGGGCATGTCGGCCTGATCTGGCCACTTCGGGGGTGGGGTTCCCCCCACCAGCCAGATCCAGACCAGCAGATTGGGTGCCCTTTTAGTAGAGGAATCCCCGCCCCCTGGGGGACTTGGCAGCCCTACCTACTGGAGACCTGGAGGATATTCAGAGAGGTGGCTGAATAAAGCCTGCCCCTGCTTCCAGACTGTGGTATTTCAAGGAGGTCTCCCATCCAAGTACTTGCCAGAGTTGATCCTGCTTAGCTTCTGAGATCTGACATGATCGGGCTTGTCTAGGCTATCCAGGTCAGGGCCTATATGTGTTTTCTTGAACTCCTTAGAGTGAAGAGTAAGTTAAAAATGTACTAGTCAGATATCACTGAGCCTGCAATAGAGCTCCTGGCCAAATTTTATTTCAGATACCTTTCCTCTCCTCCCATCTGGCAACCCTTCTTTTTTCAGGACTTCTTCCCAGCCCTTTGCTCTGGAATTTTGTTGTTGGGTTGATTCCTGCAAGTTTCAGGAAGTACAAAGCCACCTGCTGGGACTGTGTTCTGTGTTCATCATGAGGAAACTACTTCCTGTACAACTTCTGAGGAGAAAAACTTGAGGAGAATTGAAAGATCAGCCTGGGCTTTTAAGGATGAGGTGTACTACCCCATAACGATTACTAACTATATTTTGTATAGACCTTTATAATATAACTTCTATTCTGTACAGGGTTGCCCACTCTGTTGTAGGAAATCCTGGGAGAGTTCAAGAGAGTGCTTGGGATCCTAGAGTTTGGGGAGGAAGCAGAATTCCCAGCCCTGCTCCAGCAGCCTCCAAGAGGGAAAAAAGTAAGAAATCACCATCAGATAATGGTGTGACATCATTTCTGAGGAAAACAGAGTTTCCAGCGATTCCTAAAGCAGGCTGACATCACTTCTGGGTTTGTCTGAGAAGTGATGTCATGCCATTGCCCACCTGCATTTAGCAGCCCTAGGAAGAAGCTTAGCAAAGATATGATGCCACAGAGTTGCCCTCAAAAGGAGCCGTTTCCTCCAGGGGAACTGATTTCTGTAGCCTGGAGATCAGTTGTACTTCTGGGGAAAGACCAGGCCCCACCTGGAGGTTGGCAACCATGGTTTTATATTATTTAATGAAGTTTTTTTCTTTAAAATAACTAAAAGGAAAATTCATCTTTTGGCCTCACTGACTTCATAAGGTTATATTTATTTGCAAAGTTTGAGCCTTTTAAAGTCTTACACAGTGTTTCAAAAATCTTACTTCTTGGTTGGAAACAAGCTTTAAACATTTCAGCTTGAAAAGAAATGTTGGGAAAGATCATAAACCATAGGGAGTAAAATTACGTTTTCATTATTCTACACTTGCTTGTTCATGCATACATGCATTTGTGAAGATGTGAGATCAAGCACTAACACTGGTAAGAATAGATTTAGGGCTTTCTCCTTATGGTGCAGCTTTTAAGAAGGTGAGCTAGAGAAAACTAGTCTTAGCTACACAGGGCATTTTTATCCGACTCTTTCTCCAAGGAGGTGTGAGGCAGCATGGTGTAGTGGTTAGTGGCAGATTCTGATCTAGAGAACTGGGTTCAATTCCGCAGTCTTCCACATGAAACCAGCTGAGTAACCTTGGGTCAGTCACAGCTCTTCAGAGCTCTCTCAGCCCAAAAAATAAGTCTAGCTCACCACCTAGTGGGGCATAACGCTAAAAAAAAAGAGCTAGAAGTTTAGGCTGCCAGATACTCTTAGGATTTCCTGGCTATATTACACACAATGCCATATAATAGTTATAATTATCCAAGGAGGTCAAGGCTTGATTCTCCATTTTCCATTTTATCCTCACAGCACCCCTGCAACGTAGGTTAGCCTGAGAGAGAGTGTGACTGATCCAAAGTCACCCAGGGAAATTTATGCCAGAGTGGGGATTTGAATTATACCTTCCACTTCCTTGTCTGATGCTGTAGTCACTATACAACACATGTTCATTTTAGCCCATTTAGTCCCATTAAAACTAATGGGGCAGTTGCAGCTACTGTATATGAGTTGTAAATTAGTTACTAAAATTAACTTGTATCATTCTGCTATCTCTTGGCTCATGTAACAGCACTGAGTTCAAGACTGTGGGAAGCTAGACCCAGGAGATATCGGAAAGACAGAGACATTTTTCCCTATCCTGTCCTTATATATATTTGAATTTTGGTTCCAGAACATTCTATGCTTGCCATAATTGATACGGCTCAAGAACTGGCAGTTAGAAGACACTGGCCAGGGCTGACTGGCTGCTTCGGAAAGTCCCGCCCACGTCAGCCCCGGTCAGTGTTTTCAGCTCAGTCTGCTCCAGTCCTCCGACAGGAGAGGACTGTCTGGAGTGTGAGCACTGGGACAGGCCCTCAAGGCTGAGGCAAGTGAGAGAAGCCCTTTTCCGCCCCCCCACACCATCCCCTGGGCCTTCTATGGGGGCACTAGGCCCAGATAAGCCCTTTTCTGCCCCCCACACGCCATCCCCTGGGCCTTCTATGGGGGCACTAGGCCCAGAGAAGCCCTTTTCCGCCCCCCACACACCATTCCCTGGACCTTCTATGGGGGCACTAGGCTCAGAGAAGCCCTTTTCCGCCCCCCACACGCCATCCCCTGGGCTTTCTATGGGGGCACTAGGCCCAGAGAAGCCCTTTTCCACCCCCACACGCCATCCCCTGGGCCTTCTATGGGGCATTAGGCCTAGAGAAGCCCTTTTCCACCCCCTTCCCTTCCTTTCCCCCTTTTCCTTTCTTCCTCTCTCCTTTCTTTCACTCTTTCCCCTACTCCTTCCTTCCTCCAACCCTCTCTCCCTTCCACCTCCCTCCCTCCCTTTCTAGGGCCCATTGTCTTCCACCACAACGGGCTTTGCTCCCTAGTCAGATAATAAAAAGGGTTTTAACAGAATTTCTGAAACACTTGGGTAGCACTACTAATACCATCAACATCTCAGCTGCATGGTCCCATCATCTTCACTATTTAAACTACATCTGGGTCATTTTCTTTCCTGGCAGCTATAATTGATATTTTTCTGGCTGAATGACTCAAGTAGAATATGATGGCCAAGGTTTCCTGTGTTTCTGTGTCTGTGTTAATGTAAATCTCTTCCTGCTAGGCTGCAATAAAGCTGAACTGAGTTGTTATGAAGTAAAATAACATTGTTCTCATATGGGGGTTAGTTCTTGGGGCATGGCCTTTTGTCTCCTACCTTGATATAATCTGCTAATGAATATGCACACAACATTTCTCCCAGTTCCTCCACCCACCCACCCCAGGATGAATTGTTTGAAACCTATCTTACAACAGAGTTCTCCACAACAATTAGATTCAATACTGTCTGCACTTGTAGTGTAGCTGGACTGAAGATACCATACAATAACTTCATAGGAGGTCTCCTTGTAAAAACAGGCATGCATCTGTTGGTTATCTGATGACTGGAGAAACTCCATGAGATTGGTTGGGCTTGCTCTGCCATTTGAAGCACAGTTAACACTTTTCTAAGGGTTATACGGGCAGCTAATCCCGCCATTATGCCGGCTCAAATTTGATCCTAATCTTTTTAATCCGTCCTCGTATGACCAGACATCCCCCAGGGGAATCGCCTTACCACGCGCTGCCTCAGTTGTGGATTGTCTAGATGGCATCCACTGAAGGAGGTGCACATAGTGGGTTTTAAAAAAACCCCAAAAACCTTTTTGCACATGCGTATAGGCGTCACAGCGCGTCTTTGTTGAAGGAGGTGCACGGCGGTTTGTTTAAAAAATTTTGCACATGCGCATAGACGTGACAAAGCTTCCTTGTTGATCCGCGCATGTATAGAGATTTTTTAAAATGGCACCCACTCGGGATGGTCTGATGTCAGACCACCCCAATGGGAGGATTGCGCGCTGGTGGAGAGACCAGATGGATGAAAGTCCGCAGTTGTCCCAAAGGTAATTGAAAACCCCAGATTTAATGTAGGATCCGAAGCGCGGCAAAACGGGATGCCCATGGAAGAGGGACATTTTCCAGATGTTTCTGTCTGGATGTTAACTTTAGATCTGTGAGGCAATCGTGCCTCACGCAGATCTAAAGAGCCGTCTGATCAGATTCTAAGCCAATTTACTGTAGTGGACTTAGAAGGGTGTATGTAACTCTGCTTAGGGCTGCACCATTGGTTTCTGTTTCCCATAACGAGTTGTTCGTTGTAGGCCATCAGATACTTTATCTGTTCACTTATCTTGGTTGATCTGCTTGGAGTCTCCTTCCTGCTCTTCCAATGAGCCATCGGAGTCCTATTGTTCCCAGCTGTATTAGAGGATGGGGGAGCATTGTGGCAATGGTCTTTACTGCAGTGGTGAGGGAAACCACATTTGCACTCTATCAGCTCCCCATGCTTGAATTGAAGAAAAGGACCTCTGTCAATGCCAAGTGTTAGAAATTCCTCTTCTTATCTGGTAGACAAAATGCCAGCTGCTCAAATACTCAAGCAACCAGCATTCAGTCTCTAGTTGGGGAGGAAAGGTGAAAGATGTAAGCTGCTTTCAGTCCCCATTGGAGAGGAAGATGAAGATATAAATGAAGTAAATAAAATAAATAAAATGTAATAACCTGCAGGTTTTTAAAAAATGCAGATCAAATTTTATATTGCCAAAGTAAAAAAAGCAGTATGCTGTTAATATTTATTTTATGTTAGTTTGAAGTAGCATAGGTGATGATGCTTCCTCTTCTTGTGTTGATTTGGGAATGGCCTGTCAAATGCAGGTGTCAGAGGAGAGCTCAGGAGTTGGGGATTTTTTTTCTCTTCCAAGATTTCAAAACTGGTTTGTTTGCTTTGAGAAGAATGCACATGCACATTTCCTTTCACATGGATGCATAAAAGAGAGTCACAGATATGTTCTCGCACTGCTGCATGGAAATTGTAGTATGTAAGTATGACACATTTGCCTGAGCTTCCCTTGAGGCATATGAGGGATTTCCTGTTTCCCTGGTCCTGTGATGTTGTGAACACGGTAGCTCAAGTGTGAATGGGAAATTATGTGTGTGCAACAGTTTGACCTTTCAGGAGGCTCATCAGAACATGCGTTCTCTTTATATTCAGGAATCTGCTTCCTTCTTGAAACGGATGGGAAGTTAACAGGCTCACGTGGCATTCTGGATTGGAAGCTAAGAAACTGCTAACAGTTGGCAGCAGAGGATAGGACCCGAAGCAACGGGTTAAAATTACATGCAGAAAGGTATCAGCTGGATATTAGGGAAAACTTTTTCACGGTCAGAGTGGTTCAAAGGTGGAATCAGCTGCCTAGGGAGGTGGTTAGCTCCCCTTCACTGACAGCTTTCAAAAAGAGGCTGGATGAATATTTGTCAGAGATGCTTTAGGCTGGTCCTGCATTGGGCAAGGGGGTTGGTCTATATGGTCCCTTCCAACTCTATGATTCTATGATAACTCAAATTTGACTGAAAACCACATCTTATGATTTGGAAGATCTTCTGCCTATTGTTCTCCTGCCCTTCCTGTAAGGAGCTCAAGGGCAGCATCCATAACTCATTCCCCCACCCTTTATTCTCATGACAGTTGTAGTAGATAAGGTGGAAAGAGTGACTGGCCCATGGTCACCTGCCTCATAGGTTTCATGGCAGAGTGGGGATTTGCACCTGGGTTTCTTGGGTTCTAGCCTAGCACACAAACCACCACACCACACTGGCCTAAGTTTTCCTTGTGTGTAAGCCCTCTGTGATTACTTGAAAGTTAGGGAAATGTACTTGTCATTTGTTCAGGATATTTTAATTTATACTTAGTTCGTAAGTTCCAGGTTTACCTCTGGTAACGTACAGCACATCTGAACACTGGTTAGCCCTGGCACAAGTTAATCCCTGAACTAGCTCGGAGGAACTCCAAAATAAATTATGTATTATACATTTTATTTATTTAGAAACTTTATGTGTAGCCCTTCCAGAGAGCCTGCTTTGGAGATGGCAACAAAAATAAACATAATAAAAACAAACACCATTACAAGTTAAACAATTAATAACCAAGGCCCTTTTCACATTACTGTTCTAAACTAGATGGTACTTGTTGTTGGCCCAGTTTTGAGTAAAGTGATACAGGGACGGGTTTCATACAGCAAATTTCCTTCCATTAATGAGCCGTCTCTGAAGTGCTAGGATCCTTTCAAACTGTGCTGCTTTTTCATTGCAGTCTTCCTCAGACTTGTCATATCTTGTCTAAACAGGGTCAACTCTGGCAAAAACTTGGATGGGAGATGTCCTTGAAATACCAGCAGTCGGGAGGACAGGGGCAGGCTTTTTTCAGCCACCTCTCAATATATCCTCCAGGCCCCCCACAGGGGTCAGTCACTGGAGGTTGCCATGACTTCCAAGTGCACAGACACTTAGATATTCAGAGTTTGCATTGGATCTTTGCTTCACTGGAGAGGAGGCATTTCTTTCTGTGTAAAAATTTTTATTTCTAAAGGAACGGTACACTGGAAAATCTACAAAATAACAAAGACCTAAGGCTATATCTCTACAGTTATAGAACAGACCGACCACACAGTCTCACAACAGCAGCAACAACAACAACAATGGATATTCTTCTTCTTCTTGACCCCTAGAAGGAAATCACCTGAATACATTAACCAATGATTGTGGGTAAACAGACTTCAGTTTCGCGGGCTTTATTTTCATTGGCTCTGTGCCAGGTTTCCTTCCAGGTCAATCTAAACAATAGCATACAAGGTAAACAGATTAACCCTATAATGACTAAATTAGACCTTGCAACACACACATATTTCCAACAGTCACCATGACTTCCAGGTGCACATATACACATATGAAAAGTACAAAAAAAACCCCAAAGAGAATGGCACTGGTGTAACATACAGGTCAAAGAGCAGCAGGTGACCATGTTTCTATAAATGACTAGATTGCCTGCTGCTCCTGCACAAAAATAGATGCCAAAAATACATCTTGCATTTGTGGACATTAGGTTTGTAAACTAGAGCACAGCCAAAATAAAGAGCTGAAACTAGAATGATATAATGGCTGCTTAAGCAATTCAGGGCATTTATGGTTGTACTTTTAAAAAATAAATCCCTGATGCTTATGTACATTCTTGAAAAGGTATGGCGTTCTGTATGGCAGTAAATTGCTTAGGGCTTCTTGAGACAAACTTGTTATGCTTCAGGGATATGCATTTATTCGTTAATGGAATGGAAAGGCACAGCTCTCACAGAGACATTAATGTCTGTTCTTTGTTTGAATGAAGCTTAAAATTGCGCCTGCTTGCATTTTTGTCTATGGTGGAAGTATACCACCTGCTGCCCATTTGGATGGCTGTTAATAAAGTCCCATTTTTTATTGCAAAAAGTTGTCAATTTTTACAAAGTATAATATGGAAGAAGGCCTGTTTCTGTATAATGTGTGCATGGCTTGACCTTGGCTTGCCCCTTTCGGTGTGCATGGTGCACCTGTACCAGTAACTTCAGCTGTTACTTAGTGTAATCCAACAACGAAGAGACAGAAGTCTTCTAAATCTAATGGTCTTCTCCAAATGTGAAGGATGGCTAGAACAGGTGTGCAATTGATGTTCAGTTTAACTTTATCATAGTTCATTTTGGCTTCCAGTTAAATTTGAGAAGTTGAGGGTGTCTGAGGAAAACATAACTATCTAAAGCTGATTTTTTTTCAGTGGAATTTAAGGAGATATATATGTTAAATGATGTGCTTTTTTTAAAACCTTATCAGCTGTGCGCATGAAATCTGACTACATTTGTGGCTGCCACTCCTGTAGTTTTTCCTTTTTCTTCAGATGCCTTCTCAACCATAGTTATACATCACATTGTATGTTGTCACATTTGTCTACTTATAATTAACTGCCCTGCAGTAATTTGAGCATGCCTTCCAACTGGGTATAGAGGATCTAAGTGGCTATAAATTAATTTATTAGCTTTTCCTGTGGAGCTATATATATTGCATATGAAGGAGTCAGTCTCTGCCTTTAGTACTGGCAGTTTAAAGACCTTGAAAGTGATTTATATTTATGTGGCAGTTACATGGTAGAGTCATCATTAGGGGGGTTTATTGTGGCAATCAATCTCACTGTGTTTCCCCATATCTTGGTTGCAGATCACATGTCTGAGAAATCCTTTGTAATCGGGAAGCAATGAGTGAGGGTTCTGGCACCTATGGAGCTATTTATGAAACCAGGCATTTTCACAAAATCCTCTTGGTGGGAATGCCAGCCTCCACCTGGGGAAATGTCAGAATTACAACTCATCTCCAGACTACAGAGATCAGTTCCACTGAAGAAAACTGATACTTTGGAGGGTGGGCTGTGGCTCAGTGGTAGAGCGTCTGCTTGAGGCAAGCAGAAGGTTCCAGGTTCAATTGTCGGCATCTCCAGTTAAAAAAGGACTAGGCAGTAGGTGATGTGAAAGACCTCTGCCTGAAACCCTGGAGAGCCACTACCATGGATCAAGGGTCTAATTGAGTATAAGGCAGTTTCATGTATTCATGTGATTAAGTGACATTGTAGCCCAGTGAGGTCCCTGTCCTCCCCAGGCTCCATCCCCAAATCTCCAGCCTGGATCTGGCAACCCTACCCCCCATCCCCTGCCAGTGGCTGGGGGGACCTGGCAACCCTACCTCTTGGTTATGTCAATGTTTGATTATTTCGTTCTGTGAAGAAGGCAGATGTTTAATTATCTGCAAGCTTAAAAGCCTTTCTTCCTTGAAGGAAGAAGAGAATTTTGGTGTGTGTGTGGGGGGGGGGAATTTGGAGGAGAATGGTAAAATATGCAGTATTTGCTTTCTTATCAAATTTAAACCTGTTTTACTGCCTAAAGAATATAGATTTGTTAGCATATAACATTGAACTATATGACATATTTGTAACAGTTAAAAGTATGAATGTCTTACAGTGCCATCCTAAGCAAAGTTACATACTTCTCCACCCATTGACTTCAATCCTATGCACACTTACCCAGGAATAAGTCTTATTGAATTAAATCACATTTATTTTCCTGAATAAACCTGTTCAGGATTGCTTCCTTAGCATGCAATCCTAAATTAAGGCCCAGGACAGACTGGCAATTTGCCGCGGGATGGGACCCGGGCTGACAACGACTCAATATCGGGGTAAATGGGATGTTCACATAGGCACATCTGCCTGGCGTCCCCCACCCGTAGCCTACCGGTGCTCTCGCGCTTCACTGCCGGATTAAAAAAACACCTGATAAAAGCCGGCGCAAATCTTGAAAGCCTGCGTTCGTCACGCGTTTCTCCGCTTCCGGGGAGTCTGAACGCGCAGCCGAAAAGCCGGGAGCAACCCGCGTTGGGCATGAGGCAGCAGCGGTGTGATTGGCTACGCTCCGCTCCACTGCCCAATGCGGTGCCAGCGTTGCAGGGCAAAAAACAACAACGGCAAAATGCGCTTATGCGCATGAGCGCTCAAGTGCTCATGCGCACATACGCCCACAGCCGAAATAATGGGGAAACAGCGAATATAGTGCACCTCCGGCGTGGCAGTCTGAATGCTCCCACGCGCCTCCGTCCGGTATCTTCCGGCAGAGGCCCCCGCTGTGTGGGCGGGAAAACCCGGTATCGTTTACTCCGGGTTTTTTTTTGCCGCAACTGGCTACCGGGGCAAATTGCCAGTCTGTCCTGGGCCTAAGTTACACCCATCTAATTTCATTGAAGTCATTGGTCTTAGAAGGTGTGCCCCTGTTTAAATTTGCACTGCAGGATTTGTACAAACAAAATCACAAATATTCCAGTTCAGAGGGTTGCAAACTTTTGCACATTGTTACCTAAGCATGCATGCTTTGTGTGTAATTAGCCTTGAGTTTCAGCGAGAAGGCAGACTATAAATGATGTAAATAATGTGTTTGAGTTTCATTATTTGCCCTTGCTGCAAAGAATATACGTTCTAAGGTGGCATCGGGAAGGGGCATTATTTAGGCTACTGTATTAAATTAGTCATATTTTGTTACTGATCTCTGGTATTTTTGTATATTCTGACTTTTAGCCTATAGCTTGTTCACAATTTGTGTTTTGTAATTTTGTAACAACCAAAGGCTAATTACAATAAACTAAACTGAAACTAATGTGTTTGCTATCTGAGCAGGGGTGTAAACTTCAAGGGGCAGTGGGGATCATGCCCACCCCTGGCTGCCAATCCCTCCAGTATTTGCAGATAGGTGATGCCCCTCCAGGCTGGCAGGTAGCTTTATGAAGTTGCTGTCAACTTCTCAATTTCAGTCAATCCTGTTTGCCTTTGTAGAGACTTAGCAAATTCATAGGAGGCACAGGGCTGGTTTGTTTTACTTGTTTCTGTAAATATAAGAGGGTGAGGGGACCTTTAGTAGATAATACTGAACAGAAAGAAACCCATTATAGGAACTAGAATGCCTGCTTTGGAGAAGGTGAGGTCAAGGCTCTCCTTAGGCCATGCTAACAAGTGACGAAAACCTTGGGCAGGAGATTGCTTCGCCGATGGGACATCCGCATGCCTACCTATCATCACAGGGGCTTGCAAAGCCAGGCACCAATGTAATTCCATCAACAAATGCAAGTCTTCCTGAGTGCAAAATCTAATTACTATCAGGCAGCCAGGTGAGCTTGGTTACCTCTTTTTAAGCCTGCCTGATTGCCTCCTAGGTTACCAGCCTGCTTCAGGCATGCTAGCCCTTTTGTCCACCCTTCCTGGCTGCGATCCGCTTTTGTCACCTTTCTGGGAAGCCCCTCCTCAGAGCCAGGAAATCCATCGATTCTCATTCTGGACTCACCCTGAATGCCTGGGCCTTATTTCTTTGACATTCTTTTGTGCTGGCTCCTTCAACTATTGCTGATCTGCCAGCCAAAACTGTGCAGTCTCGTCCCTTCCTCTTGAGTAGAGGCTGCCAACTCTGCTTTTCTTTCTCTGTGATTTTGGCACCCCTCCACTGCCTTACCATCTTATTTTTTGCATCTGGACCTTTGAAATGTTGCCTAAAGCCCCTATTCTCAACCCGTGGATCATCAGAACAGACAACATACTCTACCCAGCTCAGCAGAGTCCTTCTCTCTATCCATTCATTTTCTCTTAAAAACTCTTCTCCCTCCTTCTTGAATCCCTTTATCTCTCACTCTTACTTGTGGCTGTTCCCTGCTGCAGAATGCTCATTCATCCAAAGGGTTGACTCTTTCACTTTCTCTCCTGACTCTTCACACACACATCCTTCTGAACACAACAGTTTCAGTGTTCTTATACTTGAGTACCTTTTCAATTCCTGTGCTCCTGCTAGGGTTGTCAGCTCTGGGTTGAGAAATACCTGGAGGTTTTGGAAGTTAGCTGGTTGGCAGTGGCGAAGCACCCAGCAAAAATGCGGATTCCCCCCCCCCGGGGGGTCTGGCAACCCTATATGAAAGTGAGCACATGTGTTACCAGGAGAAGTGGTTCCCCGAAGGTGACAAGGTTATTGTACTACCTAAACCCTCCTTTAAATGAAGAAATATTTCCATTCCATCTCCATTTTATATTTAGACTGTTGTATGGGGGGGTCCAAAAGCCTGACACCCAAATATTGGAAGTTGTGCATTGGAGGGAATAACCCACGGCTTGTGGTCCAAGTTGAAGAAGTTAAATTAATTCTAGTATCTTGGGGCTTGCAGTTTTACAGAAAAAGAGATGGAAATATTTCTGTCTTTAGCCCTTTTGGGGGGTGGGGTGTCTCTGTGTTTCTCTGTGTGTGGGAGTCCCAGATACAGAAAGTGAAGTGATTCTGCTGTCCTGGTCCCTACTTCAACCAATAAATACTCCCATATTTTCAGCCTAGGCTATATGCGAAGCCAGTATTTACTCTGGATTCTGAGATTCAAGTGGAAAGTCATCCTGAGAGTCCAGTATGTAAGCAGTGTAGTTGTTAGTATTGGTCTATGACTGGGGAGGCCAGAGTTCCTGTCCCCACTTACCCATGAAGCTCACTATGTGACCTGGGGCCAGTCATACATATTCAGCCTAACCTACCTCACGGGGTAGTTGTGAGGAAAAGACAGAGGGGGAGGAAGTTTTTCCTTTCATACACAAATGAAATAGTTACTCAGTGAAGGAGGAATTCTTGATATCTTTCCTTTCTTCTTACAGAGTCCTCTTTCTTTGGCTGAGATTCAGGCCATACAAGTAAAAAAAGTTTGAAATCCACATGATTATTTGTTGATGGCATATGGTTTTCAGAAATATAAATAATTTCATATTGAAATAATTTAGTATAGGTTGCCAAGTATGGGGCTATGCCCAGTTCAGCCCTGTGCACTGTGCCCCCTTGGGAAATTGAGAAGTCTATGACCCTGTGTCTGATAATGTGTATGCTGTAGTCATGAGGAGAGGAGGAGATGGGACTTATACCCTGCCCTTCACTACTGGAAGGAGTATCAGAGTGGCTTACAATCCCTTTCCCTTTCCCTCCCCACAACAGATACCCTGTGAGCAGTGTTTCCTCTAAGCTGAGTTAGTGTGAGCTAGCTCACAGTTTTTTAGCCTCCGGCTTACACATTTTTGTCTTAACTCAGGAAGGATGGCTCCAGAGCAAACTAATTTATGCAGTAGCCAAATCACTCACTCACAGCTTTACTGCCGGTAGTTCACAGAGTAGAATTTTTGCTCACAGCACTCCACGGTTTAGAGGTATTGTGTCCGCGGGCCACTTCAGGCCGGCAGCGAAAGAGCCTGAGCTTGAGTCCCGGTGAATAATGGGACTGGGGCTCCTGGCTCCTGCTTTGGGGAACCAATGGGAACGGCAGCGGGAATTCAAACCTGCCAATGGCACCAGGGGGTGTTCCCCTTAGCTTGTATATAGTTGATCAGCTGGCCAGGTAACTTTGTCTTGTTGTATAATAGTGAACCATGCTGATCACTACATCATTGTCTGTGGTTTCATTATGCGTCTAACCCACTATACAACAAGAGGGAACATTGCCTGTGAGGTAGGTAGGGCTGAGAGAGCTCTTTTGAGGACTGCTCATGAGAGAACAGCTCTGAAAAAATTTTTGACTGACCCCAGGTCACACCAGCAGCTGCATGTGAAGGAGGAATGGAGAAGGAAATCCAGTTATCCCAGATTAGAGTCTGCACTCCTAACCACTACACTAAACTGGCTCTCATGCAGGACATAGGAGTTAGTTTATGGTGTACTTCATGCTATGCAATTATTTGGAAGTTTTTTGTGTTAGTCTTTTTGAGTTGTTAAGAGTTTCACTCATTCTGAGAAAGAAAATGTTTCATAAGTTGCTTTCAGTATGTGTAAAAATTGAGAAAGGGTTTTGAAATATACTGATTTCCGAGGCGTGGCATAGCGATCAGCTCATAGTTTATTTAGTATCAGGAGTTGAAGACAAGGCAGTGGGCTCGGAGGCCTATTTAAATCCCCATAGCATGCCACACCCCACACCCGTGATAGGTTTATTTACAGTGCACCCAATTCCCCATAGGTTCCTACTTGGATCCTGACTGACCGATTGGTCTGTTCTAGGATCCGAGCTGGCTATTGTTTCAGGATGCAAAGCTTTGCTCCTTCACATGTCCACGTGCACAGGTGACCACATGTACAGTCCTGACTTAGTACACAACAGGTTTAGAGAAACTTCCCCCCTCCCCAGGGCTTCATATCTCTTTTATGGGTGTTAATAATGCTGTCAGATTCAGCAATAAAGAGTTAGTGAAACTTTGAAGTTATGTAGTCGAAAGAAAAAGATTGGCTACTGGAGAAGGAAAAGAGGTAGCAGGGCCGGCTCGCCCACTAGGCGAGCTAGGCATTCGCCTAGGGCGCCGGCCCTGCAGGGGCGCCAAAATGCCCCCGCACCCCCCCGTGAAAAGCCCCCCTTCCCGCCCAGCGCCGCCGCTGGGAGGGAAGGGGTGGGCGTTCTAAGCCTGCCCCTTCCCCGGCTCTCCTGGGCGCCTCGCAGCTGCGAGGCACCCAGGAGAGCTGTGCTGCCGCTGGGAGGGAAGGGGCAAGGGTTCTAACCCTGCCCCTTCCCTGGCTCTCCTGGGCGCCTCGCAGCTGTTGGTAACAGTGGTTTCCCAGGAGGGAGTGGCTGGTTTGGAGGGTGGAGTCTATGGCATTGTACCTGTCTGAGGTCCCACCCCTCCTCAACACTCACCCTCTCCAGGTTCGACCCCTCAAATCTCCAGGAATTTCCCAACCTGGAGTTGACAACCCTATCTCCCTTCCAGCCAACCATCAACCTACCTTTGGTTTTCCATCTCCTCCCCCATCCCTCCTAGAGAGCAGTTGTAATTTTGAGTGATCGCCAGCCCCCACCTGGAGATTGGCAACAATGGTTCCCCATCAGGGAATGGCTGGATTGGAGGGTGGAGTCTATGGCATCGTACCTGTCTGAGTTGCCACCTCTCCTAAAACCTCACCCTCTCCAGGCTCCATCCCTCAAATCTCCAGGAGTTGGCAACCTGATCAGGACTTGGCCCAGTGAGTTTTCTCCCAAAGGCCAACATAGGTGGGGAAAGGGCCATTTACTGACAGAGGAGAAAGTACAGGTGCCAACTGTGATTAGGGAAATACCTGGAGATTTGGGGGGGTGGATCCTGTGGAGGGCAGCATTTGGGGTGTGTGTGGAAGGACTCAGCAGGGTATAATGCCATAGAGTCTACCCTCCAAAGCAACCATTTTCTCCCGGGGAACTGAACTCTGTCACCTGGACGTCAATTGTAACAGTGGGAGATCTCCAGGTCCCACCTGGAGATTGGCAGCTCTAGGGGAAAGTCAGCCACACAGCGGGGAGTTGAAAAAAATGGTCTGATGGTCGCTGGCCCACCTCGTTAGCCAGCCAGCCATGCTGAAGCTAAGCAGGAGAAAGAGCCTTTTCCCATTTATTCTGACAGGAAAGTGGCCACTGGGGAGGGGGTTATGGGCGGGGGAGGGGGTTATGCTGAAAGTCCTTTGTTTTTTTACTCACAGAACTAAGCTTGGCTGCCTACCAACAGCCACTGAGGGGACAGTCCCTCACAGCAGTCAAGAGAACTGTCTTCCTCAGGAGAGAGAGCTGTCTGCCAGGGGGAGTGGGTGGGGAAGAGGAGCAGACCCAGCACCCGGTCAATGGCACGCAAGTACTCTTGAGTGGCGGCTGATGGGCCAATGGCTGAGGGAGGGCATTTTACAGCTAATGGGAGCGCATGGAATCTTGCGAAACCAAAAGATAATTATTTATAAGGAGAGATTTGTTTTCTTTTTACTTAAGGTTGCAACTGTTAGCCAGGTCATGCAAAATTGCCCCCAAATGAAGGGTAAATTACAAGAACAGTTTTTAAATATGCTGTGACTGCAAGATGGCTAAAGTGCTCCCACTCCCAGGTAGACTTGTCATGTTTTGAATGTGGCACATGGGAAAGAAAGGGAAATATTCTGAATGAGGTCCTAAGGTTCATACAGAGATTGTCATGAGCAAGGGAAGAACAGTCTAAATGTCACATAAGAACCTACAGCTGCTGCTGCTGCTCGCTATGCTTCTGTGACTCACAAAGCAGGCAAGAAGGGTGAGCATGTGTTCAGTATGTCTTGGGGGAGGACAAAAAGCCGTGGCTCTGGGTGGAATCACTAATGATAGTTCAGTGCATGAAGGGAGAAAAGGGTAAATGAGCCTAATGGAATCTCCCTGATTCTCCTGTCCAGGAATAAAGATCTCAGGAAGATGCCCTCTTAACTGTCCCACCAATTAAAAGTGCTCATTTGGTGGGTGCACAAGAGAGGGCCATTTCAGTGGCTGCCCCATGGGTGCGCTTGGCCCTCTCACTTCCAATTTTCAGGAGACAGCTGAGGACAGTTTTATTTATGACCGCATTGGACTCCTTTTTACTTGTTGGCAGTCCTAATTGAGGGCTTAAACTGTTGTCTTTATGTGTTTTATAACTGTTGTTTTATTTATATGGTAAGCTTCCTTGGGTACCACAAGGTTGAAAGGTGGCTAATAAATGTTTTAAATAAATGAAATACATTTATGGTTGAGTTTTCCATGAACTGGCAGAACTCAACCGTTTTAGCGCAGCCCTCAACATGTGCACTAGAAGCCTACATTGCATCAGGATATTCAGTGCAGAATTTTATTTCAGAAGTAGAGGTCTTTACATGATGGTTGATTGCTGACTTTATTTTTGTCATTTTGCTTTGCAAGTGCAGGCTCATGTAATTAATTGTTCCTCCACACACAGCAAGAAGTCCATGAAAATAGGAAATGTGATCAGGTCAGAACGCTTTTGTCTGACATCTGGTTTTCTGTCTACAGGGATTTTTATGGTGAGTGTATCCAAGCATATGCGTTCCCTTCCATTCTCTGCAATCCGAAGGGATCAGGAACCAGTTTATGACCCCAGTAACGTTAATGATTTATTTATTTAGGTTCCTCATAAGTGGGGGGGAATCCTACCTCAGTTTATCAGTGGGAAAAGCTGATTTACAAGGTTGTGTATACTCTTTTCTTAAATATTTGTTGGGAATAATTTATATACATGACCTACAGAATTCCATCCAAATTCTAAGGTTTGGTTGAAAATTCTTCATCTGTATATTAGCAACCAAACAGCGATCAGCTCTTTCAGTGTACGGTCTGTAAATTGAATTTTCTTGTTTCTTTTTTTCTCTCTCTCCAGGGATTACTCCGATCTTTGATAACAGTCTGAAATTAGAAACTTCAGATGCCTGTGCCTCCACCACCTCCCCCTCCCCCTCCTCCTCTGCCACCACCTACTTCTGGAATTCCTCCTCCCCCTCCCCTTCCATCTCCTTCTTCTGGAGGTGGTCCACCACCCCCTCCACCCCCTCCACCCCTTCCATCATCATATTCTGGAGGTGGTCCACCACCCCCTCCTCCCCTCCCAGCACCTTCTTCTGGAGGTGGTCCACCACCCCCTCCTCCCCTCCCAGCACCTTCTTCTGGAGGTGGTCTACCACAGTCTATACCATCTTCATCTGCTCTGGTAAGGCTTGCCTTGCAATTTGGTTAGATTATGTAGAGTAATACGTTTATGGTTGTATATTGTTCAAAATAATGTTGTCTCTAAAACCTTGTTTACAATGCTGCATTTGGAATGCAATTTGTGTAAGACTGTTCAATTTTTATATTAGAAGAGTTTTTCTTCATCTCTATGTAAAGGATATAAAATCATCCATTATGTTTTGTTTGTTTACCTTTGTCCTTAGTGATCGTGATATTTGATACTTGTTTGCTGTGATCATGTGTACAGTACTCACAGTTCTTGTGGCTGACTTCAAAACCAGATTGTGCATATTCAATAGTTTAACCACATTCCAAGCTTTCACTTGCTCATTTCTGAACTTCAGGCTGTGTTTCATAATCATTGAAATATTGTTGCACGTGGCAAACACAATTGACTCGATAATACTCATCCCATACCACCAGTAGGAAATGCAACTGCCTTGAGTACAAGCTTAAAGTAAAGACATAAGAGGGCTGTCTATAGATTTCTTAGCTCTTCAACAGCTGTAATTATTTTGCTGAAGTCAAATTATTGGAACAAAGAACAAGTTTCTTTTCATAGCCCTTGGGTTGCGCTTACAATGGAATGAGGTTTGTACAGAGAACTGGGTTGGTTCCATTTGGTCTTCAATTGTCATTGTTAATTCACTTTGTTTTTATGGACCACCCAGAAGACCTTGTAATCAGTCTGTTGCATTCTAGAATCTTCTGTGCTTTCTTTACAGAGCTAATTACTGGTAAGTCTTTTAAACTCAAAATGTGGTTGCAGCACCACGCTAACCTCTCTGGACTATCAAAAGCCCAGGGCATCTGATGGTTAATGTCCCTTTAATTTTTCACTCCTTTTTTCCTCCTTTCAGCTTGAGTAATCATTTTCTGTTTTCAGCGTTAGTGAATCAATTGTGAATTATTAGCTTTTGTTCTTATAAGGCAGGGTTTCAAGTACAGCTGTTCAAGGCCGCTGTTCTTTTTATGATTGTTGTTTTGTAATGACAGTATTATAATTATGAATATTTTTTTTAAAAAGTGAGCAGGGGTTTTGGCTGGCTATAATGAGAAAAGCTCTTCTTAACCCCTTCCCCCTCCAAGAGAGCAGAACTCTTGGCAATCTATGTTTCAGATCAGGAGTGTCAGGAGCAAGACAGCAAGCCTTGAGAGGACAGGAAGCAACCCAATTAGCTGAAAATGAAGAAACAATAAAGGGAAATTGCAGGGGAAACCAGGCTTCCAAGAAAACATTAGTAGGACGGATCTTGCCCATGCAGATCTAGTGGCTTACTATTATTTAATTCCACTTGCAGAGGGATGCAGAAAAGGAATGACTGAGGAGGGGGAAAGATGTCATGTGAAACCACTCCTGGTCTTCTGTTTTTAAATGCCAGTGGGGAGTGGTGAAATTAGAGCTTAAAAACAACCAGTAGGAATGAGACTAAGCACCCCTTTTCTACTGTTTGTCAGTCCAAAATCCTTCTTTGCTGAATCAGCTTTTTGTTGAAGAAAAATGGCATCAGGTCTCCTGTGACAGACAGACAGCAGTGAACTTTACCCCAGCAGCCAGTGAGCACAAGATGGTGGGTGGTGGTGGACTGTTGGTCTTGTCTTTTGGGAGTTGGGTTGTGGTAGGTGAAGTGTTGGCAGGAGAATATGGTGAACAGGTTAGCTGTACTGAGTATAACAGCATTTGGACCACATTATTCACCGATTGCCCTGATCCTGTCTCATTACTGAACTATAGCTGATGGCTGTTTTAAGGGTAATGTCTTTCATTCAGAATGTATCATGCTAATGAGGCTTGTGGGGAAAGGGACCCTTGGAATGTACACTGTTCAAAGTTACTACTTTAACATGGAGATATGGAGTTTTCTTCCTCAGTTTGTGTTCTTCTAAAACACATTCTTGTTCCCTTTTAAAATGGAAAAACAATATTGTCCTGTCAAATTTTTACCTCACACCGTAACTAATGGCTACTGGCTTGGGTGAGGGGTTTATATCCAAGCCAGAATTCTGTCTCCTCAAACAAGTATTTCCCTGCTGGAATTCCCTGTTGAAAGTGGGGAAGGCAGGAGAGTGATGGAATGCTTTGGTGTGCCTAGCCCAGTAAACTGTTGTGTTTTATGTGCCTTTGTGTGTAACTTGTCTGTTGTTCCTTAACTCTGGAAGTCTTTCTTGTTCTGAAAGGGAAATGCAGACTTTATTTTGCTGCTCAGATGTAATGGCGACAAAATACAGTTTATGCCAACGTCTCCAAACGTGTGGTGTCCATTGATACCATGGCACCCACCAAGCTTTTCAGAAGGTGGGTAGGGCCATTGTAAGGCAGGTCTTGTTATTGACTGCTCTCATTCAAATGAATGGGTTTTCCACTGCAATAGCAGCCATAGCCCCTAGAGGATCAGAAGGACTTGTGTTTTTTTTAGTCAGCTTGGTGTAGTGGTTAAGAGCAGCCAGCTCTAATCTGGAGAACCAGGTTTGGTTCTTCACTCTTCCTCATGAAGCCAGCTGGGTCACAGCCACTCACAGTTCTCTTAGAACTCTCTCAACCCCACCTACTTCACAGGGTATCTGTTGTGGGGAGGGGAAGGAAAAGCAGTTGTAAGCTGCTCCAAGACTACTTCAGGTAGTGAAGAGCAGGGTATAAAACCAACTCTCTTCTCCTCCTCCTCCTCCCTTTCATTCTTTTTATCATTCCTTCTCTTTCTCCCACCTTCCTTTCAGGCTTATTGTCATTTCTTTTCATTCCCCCTTCTGTGATTGATTTGCAAAGCAAGGAGGGAGCGATTACATTTGGCTCTGGCTCTGCCTTGCCATACCTCTGTACATATATTAGCAGGGACTTTGGATAAAAGAACTTCTGTATTGCTATATGACCAAATAATATCATTGGTGGCATTTTGCTTACTTATAGTCAGGCATACTTGCACCCGTGAAAATCAAAAGGTGGGCCAGAAGAGGGACTTGTACCTCTACTTCACATAAAGTTGTTAAATTCTTATTGTTTCCGCACCATAGATGACTGGAGAATGGTGGACTCTAATCTGGAGAACTGGGTTTGATTCCCCACTCCTCCACATTTAGCCAGCTGGGTGACCTTGGGTCAGTCACAGTTCTCTCAGAGCTGTTTTCTCAAGAACAATTCTCTCAGAGCTCTCTCAGCCCCACCTACCTCACAGGGTTTCTGTTGTGGAGAGAGGAAGGGAATGAGATTGTAAGTTACTCTTAGTGAAGGGCAAGATATAAATCCAACTCTCCTCTTCCATGCTGAGATTGTAAATGGGCTGTTTAACAATGTACAGTTTTAGTGATCACAGACCGACATCTTCTACCTGCTAAAAACTTAACTTCTGAGGTACGATTGTCTTTTTAAAAACTTAGTGTAAACCATAGGAACATGTAACACGGTCAGCTGCAGGATCATGGCATTTTCCTATCCTTTCCTTATATATAAAAGAGTAATGGACGGCTGCAATGCCCAAATAAGGTAAAAATGCACGGCAAAATGGGTTGGCCATGGGGGCTACTGCTCACAGTTGGGCCCTGACCATTGGCTGGTGTGCCTGGCTACATGGGCTCTGTCCTGCCCACACAGCCAGCATACAGCCTCTTCGCCCCAGTGTTCCTCCAGCCACTGGGCCGGGCAGCTGCTCTGGCGGCTGCTCACTGATGGGCCAGGCTCCATGACGGCCTCCCTCACTGCAGGACCACCCCACCCCCGGTAAGCAACTGGGGCCGCTGACACCTTGCGCAGCGGGAACAAGGCGGCACAGCTGGCCTCACCATGCAGGCGCATCCGGGGAATGGGGCCATGAGCACCTGGCTGGCCTGAAGACGTCCTCCCTTTCTTGCTGCGCTGCCACTGCGGGGCTGCACATGGAGGGGGAGGCGGACCTCGCCTAGCCCTCCGGCTACCGCTGCCACAGGGGAACGGGCCCTACGCAGGGAGTCCGGCTAGCGCCCGTTGCATTGGGCCATGCAACGGGCCTTGCTGCTAGTATTGTATAAAATCACAGTGTCATACACCAGAATTGCCTCATTGGTTTTCTGTGATGGTTCCAGAGATGTTCACAGCACTGGTGTCACACATCTGATGATCTGATCTGCATCAAAACATGGTTGAGAGTCTCAGAACTTTGGGTGGCAGATTTATGAACCTTCATATGTATGTCATTTTCTGTGGGAAGAGAATTTCTAGGCTTTGGTGTTTGTATCTTCCACCTGCTATAAAATTACACAGCTGTTTCTGCAGCTGCTGAATTTATTGTGAGAACCAAAATGAACTTCCAAAATGTAAATTGAATTAGTCTACATTTTCAGTTCCACAGTTATAGTAGCACTCATAGTCCAAGTCGTTTGTAAATTTTCCACTCTCTCCTCCCTAACAGAAATCTTCTCTCCTGCCGCCGCCTCCTCCTCTTAGGAAATGAGGTCACACAGCTGCTGTGCTGGGAAGATTTGTTCCAAAAGATATATTTGAAAATTAAAGATGCATCTTCAAGTTAGAGATCTGTGTTGGGGCTTAATGCATGTGATAAGCCATATGGCAAACTGTTATGAATGCAGACACTGTTGGCATACCATTTCCTTCAGTTAGAAATTGAGGCTTCAGTGCCTTATATTCCTTTATTCTTCACATTTATATCCAGCAAGTTCCTCTAGGAAATTCAGTGGGAGACATTATTCCATTTCCCCCCTCACAACAAGTAGTTGGGAGAGTGTACATGTGTGATTCACTCAAGCCAATCAGTTTGATAGCTCTAGCATGAACCTCTGGTCTCCCTCCATCACACTGGTTCATATTACTTTACATTGCCCCTCTTTTCTGCAGAATCCATGGGGAAATTGTACAACACTGTGAATGGCACAGAACTCAAGTTTCTCAAGCAGAATCTACGCAGGCTTTCACTGAATAGATTAACATTTCCATGCATATTTCTCTCAGTGTGACCCATTCACCTTATTGAAATCTGTGGGCTTATTTTAGAGTAACTATTATAGCTTTAAAATATAACCACCGTTGTGTACTTTATATTTCTGAGCATTAACATAAATTCTAAGTTTGGTGTGCAGTTTACTAATGTAGGAGTGAGAATAAAAAGGAGAAAGCCAATTAGCATTTATAATGTTACACTTATATACACTGATTTTTTTTTTAAATGAACTTGGATATACAATAACATTTTCTGATTCCCCCCTCCCCTCAAACTTTCTGGAAAATTACTGTGTGCTGTGTGTGTTTAGAGTAGGTGTTCTTTTGTGCTGTCTGGTACTGCCGCCGTGAGATACAGTGTTCTTGAAGATATCCGTGAGGCAGATGGTGGTAATTGGGAGGATATTTATGAACACCCTGCGACTGTCTTCTTTCAAACATTGCAAGATGCTGTCTTGCACTTGATGAAACCATAATAATTATAGAATAACACCAGCTCACATTTTTGGAACATTGAATGCTTCCCCTTTAAAAAGAAAAGTTGTAAACAGAGAAACTATACCAAGAAGAAAATGCAAACAAACAGGAGGGCTGTGTGAGTTTGTGTTTGTCTATCAGGTGGTTCAAGGTTAGGAGAAATTTGGGGGCATGTTTAATGCAGGAGGTCTCAAACTGTGTAATAATGGGTTCCTGCCACTCGTTCTTAATAAGTTTGCAATATTTAATTAATTTAAACATGGATATAATTGATTAATGTTTCTGATCAGTATTTGCTCTTGATTAAAACTGGTGGGCCTGAGGATGAAGGATGCATTTTTCTCAGACCTGTTGGGTTTCTTAACCATGCCCCCAACTTAACAAATGAGATAATTCTGGGGGCCAAACCTAGAAGAGAAGTTTCAAGATCTATGAGTGAGTGAGCTCATAATTAGCAGCTGCAGAAAGACCCAGTTCAGATCATGGTTGTGGTGTGGGGATAAGGGGCTGGCCCTTTCCCTCCCTATGCTGATTTCTCCATCTCAGACAACTCTTTGTAATTGCTGTATGCCCCATGAGAGAAGCACATGGGCAACTGGCAACCTTACTTTTCCCCGGTGTTGTGTCCGCAGACCACTTCAGGCCGGCAGTGAAAGAGCCCGGTGAACAATGGGGCTCCTGCTTTGGGGAACCAAATGGGAATGGTGGCGGGAATTCAAACCCACCAATGGCACCAGGGGGTGTTCCCCTTAGCTTGTATGTAGTTGGCCACCTGGCCAGGTAACTTTGCCTTGTTGTATAATAGTGAACCATGCCGATCACTACATCGTTGTCTGTGGTTTCATTATGTGTCTAACCCACTATACAACACCCCAGTAGGGCAAATGGCTTCTGCCAAGGAGCATTTTTTAGTTGAGAAAACTGCAAGGAAGGGCAATCCTCAGCGCTGGCTATCAATACCTGGTTGAACATGAATGTTTGGGGGAGAACACTTTTCCCATTCCCTCCTCTCTCATGGTCAAAATACACCACCATACGTGAAGTGGCAGCCATCACTACAACTAATCTGCCTACCTAGGAACTCCTGGGGGAAAACAATGGCAACAGCCACAGGGCACTGGATGAGCCATCTCCCTGTGAGTGGCTTATGGAGGCACCTCCCATCACCAGACCAATTGCCTGGGGGAGACTTCCTGGGCAAATCGGTGGCATTGGCAGAAACTACTGTTAAAGTTGCTTCCCTATTGAAATTTCCCACATTGACATTTTAAAAACTGCACGTTATGTGAAATTTTCTGCAGTAGATTTTTCCTCACCTGGCATAAACCCAAAGCTTTTTCCTTCTTACCCCATGTCTTTGGAACTCACTAAAACTGGGGATTCTGAAAAAGTGGGGTAAGGAGGAGAAAACTTTGGGTTTGCACCTGGTGAGGAAAAATCTACTGCAGAAAATTTCACATAACGTGCAGTTTTAAAAACGTCATTTGGGGGGAATGTTACTACCATGGAAATGATCTAAAGAGAAACACACAGGAAAGGAGGAAAGGGACCAAACATGCTAAAACAGTGTCTACCTTCTCTGTGCCTCTCCTTCTCCAACCCCATCAATACTCATTGAGCTTGTTTCATTTATTTGCTTTATAGTCAGGTGGCTGTTGGCTACTAAGGTAGGCTTAAAAATTGGCCCAGTTGAATGATTGCTATGACCGCCACCACATACTTGCTGTCATTTGCAGATCATTAACAAGGTCACTGTGGTGAGTTTGTAGACTGTGAAGTGCACAGTGAAATGATAAAGGAGAGAGAACCATCAAATCAAGGGTGTTGACAGAAGTTTTGCATGGAAGCAAAATAACATTTTGCACTCGTAAACAATTCAGTACGGTCTGACTTGAGTCTCTGGCAATCCAGTGTTCTTAACAGTTTAATGTTACTGTTTGGGGTGGTGTTATATTTGTAATGTTCTGTGGTCTGCAACCTAGATTCAGGAGACTGTGGCCTAAAAGTAGCTCTAGTAATTACATTTTATTTCCAATGTCCTAGTGTTCTCATAGAAGTGGGAAGTGCATGGGTGGATAATTGAAGCAGGTTCATCTGTTGACGTGGTTGGTCTGCCTACACTATGCAGTGCATGGCCTTTGAAAATAAAATGGAAGCAAACGGCATGGCTGTATGTACTAAGACTACACTGAGGTATTTCTCAGTGAATAATGATGAACTATGATGTTGTTTTGCCCTTCAAGAAGAACTAAATAAATACTTGACTAAGTACTCTCTTGGCATGGTCAATCCCATTTTCTATATGAATTTCATACGTAAAAATGCTTGCATAATTTTTTTTCTCAACACAGCTATTCCTTGGGTTTTTTCGTGGTTCCCTTTGCACGAGGAACTTGACTTTGTGGGGTTTTTTTAACTGTTGACATTGTGAATGTACACATTTAAAACTAACCTAAAGATGTTTCTTACTGAAAAATATTTTTTCAATTTTTTAACAAGAAAATCATACAAGGGGTGCTACCACTGGTTTGACAGTCACTAAACTTGTGGAGAACCAGTTGGCTGGAGCCACTCTGACCATAGGCTGAGCTAAACATAACTGCACTAATTATATTGTGCAATCAAAATTGAGTGTTTAGAGAAAGTCATTTAATTTTTAGTTTGACTTCTAAAAATTGATTGTGCTCTTTGTAAATATTATTTTGTTAGAAATGATGAGGAGAGAATTGACTGAGATGTATTATTCATCTATTCCTGTCCTCTGCTTTAACTAAGGCACAATTTCTTTATTATATAGGAATCAAAATGCCCTTATTGTAGATGAATAGATGTTGGGAGGTGGTAATAAATAGTGGCTACAGTATGAGCACAGGTGGGATGTCTGGAGCAGATTCTGAATTCAGCAAGTGACTAGAATGGGATCACATTTTGCACCTGTCCACTGAATTAAAGTGACATGCCACATCAAGTGACAAAAACCTTCAAGGGCCTTAATACTTCAGAAGGGATGGACAAACTCTATAATCCTCTAGAATAAAATTTGGTGCCTGGAATCCAACTAATAGCTTATTGGAGGACATCTTCACATTTGAGTCTGCCCTGGATTGGATCACTGCAAGGGGGAGATATAGACTCAGAGGCTACATATAACTCATGTCTGCTGCAGCAGTCAGAGGAGGCACATAGCTGGGAGTTGGCTGCTCCTGAATATTCTCCCCAGCAGATGAACCATACAGCTTTCCAGTTCCTCAACTTCACATTTTTACAGAGTACCAGTTCAAAAATATTTGAGGGAGCAAAAATGTTGTGGAGACCATTATGGTCAAAAATAGAACTGTTCCTTCCAGTGAACATTCAGCCTATTAAATGCATGACTAATTCTATTTCTGTTGTCTTTTTCTTTCCTTTTTTAAAAAAAGCGAACACACACTCGTTATCTAATCTGACATCTCTTATATGGGAAATAATAGGAAATCCCCTAATGGCTGCCAAGAAAAATTAGAACCAACTGTTCATGTTCTGATTTCATAAGCTAAGGTCATGGAAATTAATTTTATTCTAATCTACCAGGCGCATCTCGGGGATTTGGTAAAACAAATGCACTTCCTATTCTTGTCATGTTTGGATCCTTGGTGAAAGGCCAACATGTTTTTCTTCATGGAGGTACATGTTTTTTCTTCCAATAATAAAAGAAAAAATTGAACAAAATTGACACCTTTTTCACTGTGTCTGCACATAATGTGTTTCCACTGAACCCGCAGCATTTGGGGAAGTGAATTTCTTGTTGAAAGAGAACAGCTTTTCAAATGCAAATCTAAATTAAAAATAACATGTATCTGCCTTAACACTTTACAGTGACTTAATTATACAGTGACACCAGGATTTGCTCTGTCAGTCTTCAAAAATAATGACCAAGAATCTTAAAGATTAACATGTTTTATTGTGATATAAGCATTTATGGTCCAGAACTCCTCTTCTTCAGATGCATTATAACTGCTGTGAATATACATGAGTGCAGAGAAGGCCTGGGGATGGAAGAAAGGCAGTTTTACAAAGTGATGCCAAAAGGTTAAGTAATATAGACAATTGCTGTGTCTTGCCAATTCTGAGCTGGAAAATTCCTGGAGACTGAGAGATGGAGCCTGGGGAGGAGAGATATCTAAGCAGGGTATAATGCCATATAGTTCACCCTCCAAAACAGGCATTTTTTCCATGGGAACTGATCTCTGTAGTCTGGAGATGAGTTGTAAATCTGGAATATCTCCAGCTCCTGCCTGGAGACTGACAACTCTAGCTGTGTCTCAATATAGTCCAAAGCACAAATATAAATGAGAACTCAATAGCAAAAGATCTACCTGGACTTTAAATATAAAAGCAGAAGAGTGTAGTTTGCAAGACGCAGCACATAGTTTAAAAATAATAGGTAATTTGTGCATTGACTGTTACTGCATTTGACTAATATGAATTCACTTGAGCCTTGACCTGAGTAGAACTAGGAATACTGGTTGAAAAACTTTCTCAATAGAGGCAATATTGCCGCAGTGTCTGAAATTGCGCTGAGACTGGAGAAAAGAAGGGAAAAGAAAAGTTACTGTGGCCTCTGTTGACATTTTAGGCCCTCAAGAACACAAGAAGAGTCCTGCTGGATCAGACCAGTAGTGCATTTAGTCCAGCATCCTATCTTACACAGTAGCCAACCAGTTCCTCTGAAAGTTCAACAATAGATTATATGGGCCAAGGCCTTCCCCTGATGTTGCCTCCTGGCACTGGTATTCAGAGGTTTACTGCCTCTGAACATAGAGATACCCTTTAGTCACCATGGGGTTTTTGCCCTCAAAACCATAGAGTTTGCCCAAAACCGAGAGCATCACCCCCTGATGTTGGCAACATGATGACATCACTTCCAGGTGATGTCATTGTGTCAGGGATGTCACAGAGCAATGTCCCAGTTTGGGGGTGGGGCTTCCCCTGCCAGCCAGTTGGCCAGTGGCAGATTGGAACCCCAAAGACTGGGGGATCCCCTGGCCAAACCAGGGGTCTGTCAACCCTGTCCCTTTCCTAATAGTCCCCAACATAGTTTGCCTTTTTTTACTGCTGCAGCAGACTGGGTTGACACTTCTGTTGAACTATCTACTACAACCCCAAGATCTTTTTCCAGCTCTGTCTTAGCATATAGCTGAAGTTGGGATTTTTTGTTGCAGTATGCATCACCTTACACTTACCAACATTGATCTTCATTTGCCTGATTGTTGCCCACTCACCCAATTTATGGAGATCCTCCAGGAGCTCTTCACAATCATCCTTGGTTTTTACCATCCTGAATAATTTTGTGTCATTTGCAAACTTGGGCACTGCACTGCTCATTCTTAGTTACAGATCATTTATGAACAAATTAAATAGTACTGGCCCCAATACCAATCCTCGTGAGACTGCATTGCTTACTTCCCACCAATGCAAGAACTGTCCATTTATTCCTACTTTTTGCTTCCTGTCATTGAGCCAATTTTGAACCCGTCATCTTATCCCATGACTGCTAAGTTTACTCATGAGTCTTTGGGTGAGGTACCTTGTCAAAACCATTTTGAAAGACCAAATATATAATGTCTACCAGGTCGCCAGTGTCTATATGCTCAGAGGCTGTACCTTCTCCTTTTCAGGAAGACTATAAATGCATATCAGTTCTAATTGTTAATCTGATCTCTTCCCTCACCTCTCTTTTCTTTCCACACTTCTTCACTTGTGTCTCTTTAGGGGCTGTTTTGTGTTTTTAAACCTTTTAAAAACTTGTTTGTAACATCCAGCCTAATGAGTTTCGTGAACTCAAAAGCTCGCACACTGTTATGTGTCATTTGGTTGGTCCTGATGACAGGGCATTATATGTACTGTGTTCAAAAATGAATACTTAGAAGAAAATTACTTAGGGTTTTTTGTCTTCATTGTGACACTATGAACATGTGCCAAAAGCATATGCTCAAGTAAATTTTGTTCATTTTTATGGTGCTCCCCCAGACTCCTATTTTATCATGATAGGATCCTTTCATTGTGGAGAAAATCTTCTTCCAACTGAATGGTCTATTCCTTCCCTTCTCCATTTGATCCTGTGAAGCAGGTTAGGATGAGGGAGAAAAGGGCATCTGAGTTTTCCCAGTGAATTCCATCGTCAAGTGGGGGTTTGAACCCAGGTCTCCCCAGGCCATTCTACCCACTACACCATACTGTCTCTGCATAAGGGACTTCTGGCATCCAACCTAGTAGAAGGGAGCTATAGGCTCCAACCCTAAATCTGTTCTTTTATATTAGAAAAACCATCATCCTATTCTAAATTCCTTTTTTTAGGGGGTACCTTGTTTTATATAAAGAACTAACAACATTTTCATAAGGATTGCATTTAGAGTTTTCATCTCTTTGCTTGTTCCTCCCCTGAGTCTTCTGCTTATGGGGGAAAAAAGTTTATTTATTTATTTATTATTTACATTTCTACCCCACCCTCCCCACGAACGGGCTCAGTTGGAGTATGTATGGTATGTACAAACGACACAACCTGTGAACATATGAACCCATGAACAAAAACGGCAGCTGTCGGATCTAAATTTAAACCAGACTGCTTGCTCATGTCCCATTCTAACCCAAGTGCCGAGCTCCAGGAGAATCCTTGCTGGAAGGTGCAGAAGTAAATTCTCTTTGGGAAGTATCGAAAAGCAAAAATTCAGGACGTATTTTGTTTCTGTCATGTTTCTTCAGTTTTTCACAGTAAGTATTCTTTGTTCTTCCAGGGAGTGAAGGCAACTGGTTGAAAGTTCCACTTTGGGTAGCGTATGCTTTATAAACCATTCAACTTTTGAAAATGGTGGTAAACAGGATTAAGAAGTTGATGTGTGTTTGAAATTTCTCAAGGCCTTTGAGGATTGAGTTATGTGGGTTACAGTATTGGGGAATATATTCATTAGTGCCTTTTTGCAACTTATTTAGTCATTAGAATATTGGTAGCAAAGCTATTAATGAGAGGTTACATCATCTCCTGGGAACATTACTGACCTTAGTATCACTCAAGATTGCCATCTAGAGGCACTAACAATAAACCAGGGAAAAATAATTAGCAAACAATTTTTAAATGCTTAAAAGGCACACTTCAGAGACTCCTTATTGTTTGGTAAGAGACTTATATATGGGTTGCCTGCTGGTGAGAAAGGGAGGGATCCTTTTTGAACACTAAAAAAGGGACATGCTGAGAATCCTGGGACCTGCATATACAAAATCTATGAAGCATGGGGGCTATTATAGGGAGGGGAATTAGGCAAGACTGAGTAAAAAAGCTGGCTGGATCCAACCCATAGAGATATAGATGGGCATATGTTCACACAGTTCTCCAACTCCAGTCTGAAATAGTGCCATCTAGAAACAGGTTCGTCACATGGCAAGCTGTTTGTGTAGAGTGTTTTAAGGAGATTTTTAGTCTGTGGCAATAAAATTAGTGAAATGGTTCATCATCAGTATATCCAATTCTCATGGGCTTGGCAGATTGGGTGCATGAAAAGAAGACAGTGCTTTGTAAAAACCTAAGAAAAGTCTCAGGTTTGCAGAAAAATGTGAAATCCTTAAAAAAAACACTGCAGGATTAAAAAAAAAACCCATCAGTGCCTGTAGCGTTACATAAGGAATGTCCTCAGTGGTTGTTGATAAGCAGCCACAACAGTATTGTCAGGCTTCGAGGCTTGCTTTCTATCGATGAAAGACTGGGAGAGGGGCAGGGCCCTTTCTGGAGCTGTTTCGGCCTTTGAAAACAGACTTGTTTGGGACCAGGCCTTGTAGAAACTATTGGGCAACTTGATACTACACAACTTGGCACAGCTCACCCAGGTCTGGCTCCTTGCTACTGTTCAGCAGTGGCCACCCCGTGAAGGCTAGTGTGATGTAGCAAGTACAGTTGCAGACTAGGTCCTGGGAGACCCAGGTTCCAGTCCACATTCTGCCATGGTACTCGCTGGGTGATGTTGGGCCACTGACACACTCTCTGTCTAATCTACCTCACAGGGTCATTGTGAAGATAAAATGGAGGAGAGGAGAATGATGTAAGCCGCTTTGAGTCCCCACTGTGAGGAAAGGTCGAGTTAAAAACTAGCTGCAGGGAGGGGGGGTTGGATTAAGGTTCTGTCTCCCTCCCCTCTGTGTTCTTTTCCCAGTCAGAAACCAGCTTCCCTAGCATCCTCTGTTTCATGTCTTTTCTCCATCCTGATGCTAACAGCAGTTCAGAGGAGAAGGTTTCTTTTCAGGGAGATGGTGGGAACAGTTCCCCACCACCACTTATTCCCCGGTCCAACTCAGGACAACATTCAACAGCTGTTCTTAAAGTCTTGAACGACGTTTCAGGGAATCTAATCATGTATCCCTAATGTTGTGTGTAATTGGCCCTAAGATAAATGACTTTTGCTAATGTTTTTTTCCTTCACTACCTGTGCATAATGTAGAGGTGGTCAGTCTAGCTCTACTTTTATATAAAGGCAAAGATTTATAGGTAAATTAGAAAGTAACAGGTAGGGGACTAATGGGGGAAACTTATTTCCCCATTGCCCGCCCCCTCTTGCTTTTCCTCTTTTCTTCCCCCTGCCCTTCTAATAGCTTTCTCTCCCTGGCAGCCCTTCCCCTTTCCTGCCATCTTTTCCTCTTTCTCACCTACCTTTTCTGTTTCTCCCTCTGGCATAGGGCTGCCAGCCTCCAGGTGGGGCCTGGGGATCTCCTGCTTTTACAATTGATCTCCAGCTGACAGAGACCAGTCCCCCTGGAGAAAATGGCTGCTTTGATGGGAGGACTCCATGGCATTGTACCATGCTGAGGTCCCATCCCTCCCCAGACCCCACCCTCTCCTGGCTCCACCCCCAAAGTCTCCAGGTATTTTCCAACCCAGACCTGGCAACCCTCCTCTGGCAGTCTGTACCCCCCCCATCACTCACGCAATGTTTCCTTTTCCTTCTCCATTGTCACCTTTTCCTATTTTGCTTCTCCTCTCTCCAGCTTTCCCTTTCTTTCCTCCTATCTTTTACCTTTTTTGGTTGTTTTCTGTCCACATGCTGACACTTACTAAGGCTTGGAATCCCTGACAAATGTTGGCTAGGGGTAGCCTGGTTAAAAAAAACCCCAATTGCCACCAAGATCTGTCTGTGTAATCTGATGAGATCTCAGAGGCATTCTTTTCTTTAAAAAGCAGATATTGCTTCTATGATTTTAATTTTTAAAAACATAATGTGTGTGTGTAGATATGAATACACATACACACACATACATTTCTTATTTTTATGGAAAGCTCAGGTTGCCCCAGGTTTGTAGAAAAATACACCCTATTTGTGCGTGGCCCCTTTTTTGATCCATACTTTGAAGCCATTGTTCAGACTGGTCATGGGGAAAATGGGGGAAAGGCACATTTAATTCAAGCCAAAGCTAAGGTTTATTTCAGGTGCATTCTGCATAATAAGATTATTCAGGACAGCTGTCCCTGGAGGCAACTTCCTGTCAGATGACTAAGAGTCATGAGGTGTTATGGTTTGCCTCCTCATTAAGGACATTCCTTAGCTACAAATTCATTGTCAGAGAAATAGAAGGTGGCATAAGGCCACTTTCGAGAAACCTGTGTGAATAGAATTCTTCTGTACTTGCTAGTAGTATTGACTGTGGCAGAAACTTGCAGTTTATTGTGCTGAAAAAAATATTACCTGTTGAACTAGAAGGTGAAAATTAAATGTTGCAGTTTCAGAAAGTGACACATGAAAGGTTTGATTTCAACAGGATGCTTTTGTTGTTATTGTTCAGTCACACAGTTGAGTCTGACTCTTCACGACCCCATGGACCACATCACGCCAGGCCCTCCTGTCTTCCATCGTTGTCTGGAGTTTGCTTAATTTCATGTTCATTCCATCAATAACACTGTCTAACCATCTCATCCTTTGCTGTCCCCTTCTTCTTTGACCTTCAATCTTTCCCAGTATCAGGGTCTTCTCCAGTGAGTGCTCCCTTCTCATTTGGTGGCCAAAGTATTTGAGCTTCAGCTTCAGTATCTGGCCTTCCAGGGAACAGTCAGGGTTGATTTCTTTTAGGATTGACTGATTCGATTTCCTTGCAGTCCAAGGGACTCTCAAGAGTCTTCTCCAGAACCATAATTCGAAAGCATCTATTCTTTGGTGCTCGGTCTTCCTTATAGTCCAACTCTCACAGCCATACATTACTACTAGGAATATCATTGCTTTGACCATATGGACTTTTGTTGGCAGGGTGATGTCTCTACTTTTTATTATGCTGTCTAGGTTTGCCATAGCTTTCCTCCCAAGGAGCAGGTGTCTTTTAATTTCATGGCTGCAGTCACCGTCTGTAGTGATCTTGGATCCCAGGAACATGAATTCTGTCACTGCTTCCATGACTTCCCCTTCTATTGGCCAAGGAGTGATGGGGTTGGATGCCATGATCTTAGTTTTTTTGATGTTGAGTTTCAAGCCAACTTTTATGCTCTCCTCTTTCACTCTGAGCAAGAGGCTCTTTAGCTGAGGCCAAAACACTTCCCTGTGGGCCTTTTAAACTGGGCTGCTACCCGTGCAAAGTAGCTACATGTGTTGTGCTCAGTCAGCATCCTGTTGAAATCAGACCTAAGGTAAAAAAAGGGAGGGAAGGTACTGCCAAAATAAAACTGTAAACATATGATAAAATGGCTCTTATAGTCCAATTATCTGTGAAAACTCTTATTAAAAGCATCTTTCTTCCAAATTTGCACATTATATTGCTTGGGGAGAGGACTTCTCTGTGATTCCCACTTGATGTTATTCAACATCTATATGTGTCCCCTTGCTCAGTTAATCCAGAGGTGTGGGCTAGGGTGCCACCAATATGCAGATCACCCCCAGCTGTATCTGTTAATGGATGGATGGCCAGACTCAGCCCCAGATGTCTTGGACAGGGCTTTGGGGGCCGTGGCTGGTTGGCTACGGCAGAGTCAGCTGAAGTTAAATCCATCAAAGGCAAGAATGCTATACCTGAGTCACGGGGGGCCAAATATGGAAATTCAGCTCCCAGCTCTGGGTGGGGCACTAATGTCACTAGTGCCAAGAGTGAGGAGACTGGGAGTGATCCTGGATGTCTCGTTATCGGTGGAGGCCCAGATCACTGTGATTGCCAAATCAGCCTTCTTCCATCTTCGGTGTAGTGGTTTGGTATAGTGGTTAAGTGCGCGGACTCTAATCTGGGGGAACCGGATTTGATTCCCCACTCCTCCACTTGCACCTGGCTGGATGACCTTAGGCAAGCCGTAGTTCTGATAACAGCTGTCCTTGAAAAAGAGCAGTTTCTGTCAGCCCCACCTCTCAGCCCCACCTACCTCACAGGGTGTCTGTTGTGGGGAGGGGAAGGGAAAGGAGTTTGTAAGCCGCTCTGAGACTCCCTTTGGGTAGTGAAGGGCGGGGTATAAATCCAATCTTCTCTCCTCTCCTCCTCCTCCTTTGGCAGGTTCAGCAACTAGTCCCCTACCTTTCCTCCAGCGACTTGGCTACAGTGATCCACACAATGGTCACTTCCAGGTTAGATTATTGTAACTCACTTTTACATGGGGCTACACTCATACCTAATTTGGAAGTTGCGGCTAGTACAAAATGCGGCAGTGCCGCTGTAGACTGTGATGTCTCCTCGGGCACACATTCGGCCGGTGACGTGCCAATTTGACCGGTTACTGTCTGTCAATAGAATTCCAGATCTGTTTCAAGATGTTGGTCATAACCTTTAAGGCCATATGTGGCCAGGGACCAACATATCTATAGGACTGCCTCTCCCCATATGTGCCCCAAAGAGCTCTGTGCTTTGTAGACCACCCTCTGCTGGAAATCCCTAGCCCTAAGGACTTCCACCTCAACGAGGGCCAGGGTATTCTCAGCCCTGGCCCCAGCCTGGTGGAATGAGCTCCCAACAGAGATCAGGGCCCTGTGGGATCTATTACAATTCTGCAGGGCCTGTAAAACAGAGCTATTCTGCCAGGACTTTGGTTGAGGCAGCGGAGGTCCAATTAATCTGCTTAAGCAGCCCTCTGTGTCCAGACAGCCCAACCACTCATACCTCTATTTACTTGGACACCACAAGTTTTTGAAATTGCCATATTGTGACTCAGCTGGACTTTTGAAATAGTTGTCTCTAGGTTTTTTTAAATTGTTTTATTTTGTTGTCCAGTATCTTGTATGTTGTAACCCACCCTGAGCCCACTGCCATCATTCTCAAGACTCCCTGCTAGCCTTGCGGTTCTGAGTTAGAATCCTTACTGCAACTGCACATTTATGTCCTTCCTCAGAAGGGCCTGCAAAGGGGGTCCTATCCAAGAGACCCTCTGCTTCTCTTCAGAGGCAGAATGCCCTTAGACATGTTCAGCCAGACCAATCCCCCTGGGCTCTATGGTTGATGATATATAAAGCCAAATATAAGCACGGGTGGTGGTAAAACAGCTGTGGGCTGGAACCCGACATCCATCAGAAGAAGATGGTGCTGGTGGCAGGTCTTCCTGACTTTTCCTTCCCCCACCCCTTTCATTCCTAGAGTCATGCAGATTAATACCCATGCAAGTTGGGAGGCTGCACTGGGAAGGGGGCAAATTACTCTCTTTTATCACTTGCATCAGCAGTGTGTCACTAGTGGAAACAAAGAAGGGAATGGTTTCACCCCATCCCTCACTGCAGCCTTCCAACCCATATGGCTATTTCTCCACATGGGTCCTGCAACCCCAGGAATAGCTGATGAGAGGAGGGAAGCTGAAAATATTGGGGATCCTTGCATGGTCCTCACACCGAAGCCAACCCTGTGAGTCTTTTACTCATCTCAACTTTCTCTGCTTCTTTTTTCTGCCTTCATTTGGCCTCACTGTCTTCAATCTTTTTCAGGCAAGCCCGGAGCCACCCAAGCCCAGGCAGGAGGATTCCAAAAGTCGGAGTGCTTTGTTAGCTCAGATCCAGAGAGGCACCCGCTTGAGAAAGGTAGTGCAGACCAATGACCGAAGCGCACCTCAGATTGAAAGTAAGTCTTTAGATTTGGGACTTCTCAAGCTAGTGGGCACAGCAGCATTTCAATTCTAAACTCTTTGGTAGAAGGAACAATGTATGTTGTGTGAATAGTAATTTGTACTTGGCCATTTCTGTGTGATGCAAACTACTATTATTTTTGTCACACTGGGCAGCTTAACACGGCCAGTTCCATTTCCTCCCCAAAGCCCCAAACCTTTATTTCCCTCAAACCAGCTCATCAAGTGGTATTAGTGTGATGAAAATAAATTTTGAATCCTGATATGTTTCTTTTTGTTTCCCGCCCCCACAATCTGAAATGTTGCCAAATGTGCCTTTTACTGTAGACATGACCTCATTCATGATTTACCCCTTTTTTGATCAGCTTTTTTCAAGCCCTTCATTTTATATGCTCGCTGTGGACTTATGAACTGTTTATTAGTTTAGCTATTTTTTGGTCCTCTAGAGGAATGACTGTTTTCTCAAGTCACCTAGAAAACTCAATTATCTTTTTCTCTGGTCAGAATCTATTCCTAATGCTTAAGCAAAGCACATAGTTTGCCTGGAAATACCCAGGTAACATGAATGGCTCCATTTTGAAACCCTTTAACCAAAAGGATTGTGGCAGCAATGTATGCTTTAGTGACCCTGCCTGGTCTCCCATTTGCCCAGGCAATCCCCCCCCTTTTGGTACTTTTTATCCATATTCTTTTACAAATCTGATTTATTTTTTTGAAAATGACACATGATCTTTGATTTAATTTACACTAAATCAGTCTTAAAAAAAATCAGCACCATCCTTTGGTCTCCAGTCCATTGCCCTCCTGTACCTGAACACTTTTAATTTTAGATTCAGGTGAGGTAACTGTGCTGGTCTGAAGCAGCAGAACAAAGTCTGAGTCCAGTGTCGGTACCTTTAAGACCAACAAAGTTTTATTCAAGGTATAAGCTTTCATTTTGACATACTTATTTTACTACATTTTGATTTGTTATGATATTCTTTGCTATGATAGCCTTTCATGTTTTATATTCTTACATTATGCAATGTCCTTAAAATGTGTTTAACAAATGATGTTTTATGCTTCTCACCTTTCCCTTTGTCCTTTTTCATTTTGTATCCCCTTAAATGGTAATTTAAAAAAATGGTATAAGTTTTCATATAAGCACACAAAAGCTTATATCTTGAATAAAACTTTGTTGGTCTTAAAGGTGTCACTGGACTCAAACTTTGCTTTACTTTTGATTTTGTTACCTGATACTTCAGGTTTCTGATATATGTTGACTCTTCCATATAAAGCTACCAATAGGATTACAAATGACCTGAAGCTATTTCAGAAGATCTCAGACACAATTCATTATTTTTTTTTGCCGGGAACAGGTGACTGCCCTCAAGATGTAATACTTGTGGATGTGGGTTTTGGTTTTTTTAAAAGAGGGGGGGGTCAGTGCTCATATATAAGGTTGCACCTGTTTCCACCAATTCTCCACTCTGGAATTGGGAAAGCCACCGCCCCCCCAAGGTGCAGGTACTCAGTACCAGTGAGTGCCACCACAAAAAAAGCCCTGCTTGTGGAGATGCTGCATCTTTCTAACATTCTGACATCACCATTTTATGGCTGGGAAATGTACCTCATAAAGTAGACAGCCACTGTTAACAAAACCAACAGACGTTATTTTTGCTGTTCACTAAATAAGCATTAACACATCATGGGTTAGCAGATGAGGACCATTTAACTTAAAGTACTGGGTTACTCTACCTACTGGTCAATAGGGAAAGACCATCTGTTTGCATTTTCCTACCTATGTTTGTACACCAGAGGGTGCTATTTTTTAGGATGTCAGAATCCCTTTACTGCTGTTGCAATAGTACATGCTAGTAATTGCGGAGAAAGGTAAGGCAAAAATTGTTCCCTGTAATTCCTGAACCTTGGTAGAAAACAGCGCATCATTAATGGCCTTTTTGTCATTACAGACTCTAGAAGAAGGGCCAGCAGAGAAGGAGGAAGCCTAGGAATGGGCAGAAATGATGTCCCTCAAGCATTAGGAAGCCTCTTTGCAGATGGTTTTCCTGTACTGAGACCAGTAGGCCAGAGAGATTTGACAGGTAAAAACATTTTTCTAGTTAAAACCCTGGGACTAAATCTGTTTCCTTTTAGGTGCCAGGTGAAAATATTTATTTTCTCTTAAGCTTTTGCTTTAGGGTTCCATCCATTTCCTTTTTATTCTGTCTAAACCCATTCTACCATTACTGAATGTTGTTAGCTCATTGATTGCTGTATTTTTACTTGTAGGCTGCCATAATTCTTATTAATAATTGTTGTGTTAGATATTTTTGTTATGTAATCTGTGTATTTATTTATTTAGGTAATGTATATGTCTCCTCTCCCAAGTCTTGCTCAGGACAGATTACAAGTAAAAACAATACCACAGAATCAACCCGTTATTAACAAGCCAGCGGCATAAAAATAGCATAAAACAACCACTAAGCATCCTAAAGAATAGCCATAAAACTTTTCAGTGTTGTCTTAATTTTATATTGAAAACCACCTGAGCATCTTCTAGGCTGAGTTTTTCAAGGTATAAAACTTTAAATATTAATATCATTGCCATCATGTAGCAGATGCAAGATGGGGAAAATGCTAATTCATCTATTGTGAGACTGTATGCTTTGGCATTAAAGAAGATGAACTCTACTTAGCACAGCACCGTATGACAGTTCCCTTTGACAGGCTCTGTACAATGTGTTTTCTTAGTAATGACCTTCCTTGTGCCGTGATAGCTTCCCTATCAAAACATAGAGATCTTATCCATCTGTTTCAGTCAAAGGCTGTGAGAATTTAAAGGAAAAAATGTACTGAAAGATGGCAAAGGAACGAAGTTTATATTGGCAGCCTTGTAAACGTGCCAAGCTAAGGAACCCAGTAGCACTGGGGATGGAAGAAATCACTCTGCCCCTGCCATCTGAACCTACTTCCGGCCACGGGAGGTGGCAGCTGCCTCTGTGCGCTGTAGGGAGGTATACAAGAGCTTTTGCAGTAGGCATTCGGGTAGGAGCTGTGGCTTTCTGTGAGTCATCACTGAGTATGATTGTAGGATTTCTGGTGACTGTGTCACCACTTGTGCTGCACCATTGGAGTGGCAGGCAATGGGAACTCTTGGAAAGATAACCATTTCCCCACTTATCAAAAGGCAGGGCAAGAAAAATCCTGGCCAGCTGTCATCAGTATTTTTGATCCATGTACTTATCCCCAGAGTAAATTGCTTTGGAGGCCTGATATAAAAGCAGGATGTGAGTGCATGAATTCATTTTCTACCTTCTAAAGTTTTGGGTTGATTTTTGCAGGGAACAGGACTGGACAGCCTCAGGGAGTGAAAATATCACCTCCTCCAAAGTCTCCAGGCTCACTGAACAGTAATGGGAAAGCTGGCGGCAGCCTTCAAACAACACCTGAGAGCCCAAAGCCAGCGGATCAGCTGGAACTATCCGGGGCTCAACGAGCAATACCGTCCCGTCCCACTGTCCCAGCTCCTCCTCCACCACCACCGCTCCCTCCATTTCCTTCTGGCAAACCTTTGCTTATCTTCCCACCTCCCCCACTTCTTCCCCCTCCCCCTGCAGAAAGTCCTGACAAACCAACCTCCCCAAACATTCCTCCCCCTCCCCTCCCCAAAGCGACAAGCCCCTGAAAACGCCAGCATCCCCTTCACGTGTCCTCCCTCCTCCCTTGCCTCTTGTGCCCCCTTGTGGGCTTCCAGGGAGAACAAGCGAGTCTCCCAGCCCTTCTTCCTCTCAGCTGGATCTGAGAATTAATCCCCCACCCATGCCACCACCACCACCACCTCCCCCAGTGCCTTCTACTTTTCCCTCACATAGAACATCATTGCCGTTGCCACCTTCGCCACCCTATAGCAATGCCTCAAACAACAGCCAGGATGCTCTTCCACCACTGCCCCCCAAGTCCCTGCTAGTGCAATCCCAGTTACAGAAGCCCACCATTCAATCATTGCCTCTCCCCCCTACCCCTCCCGGCCCACAGCAAGCTGTTGTAACGCAGAAGAGAAGGCCAGGCAGAGGTGGAGGTAAGAACTGCTTTCCTGGTCTTTAAAGAAGTTTAAAAGGCTTCTATTGCTAACAAAAAAACCCTTACGATAGACAAAATGTATACAGCAGGGGTGTCAAACATGCGGCCGACCCCCAGCGGGCTTTTATCAGGCTGTCTTCTGCTTCTTCTTCCATTTCTGCTGCTGCTGTGTCATCATAGGTTTTCAGCTTACAGATACACATCTGAACAGCATACTCAGGACTGCCACAGCACAGACATTTTGACGCAATAATTCAGAACAAGAGGTGTCAGTTATCAGACACTGTTAAATAAACAAAATAATGTTTTAAGCATGTTTTTATTTTAAGTAAAAAAAACCCCACTTTGTGTTTGTGCCCTTTATAAAGTGCATATCTCCGCTACCAGGCATTACTTTTTATGACACACATGGCCCAGCCGAACAAGGTCTCATTTATGTCAGATCCAGCCCTCATAGCAAATGAGTTCGACACCCCTGGTGTACACAATATATTAGGATTACCCTGCTTTTCTCACAAAAGGAGACCTAAACCACTTTACAGTAGTGAAAAATAATACCAACGATTGCAAAATAGCTTGTTCGGTAGCTCCTCCAAGTAAAAGTGAATCCTTACCCATTGAAATGAAGTACGCCAGTATGAGAACTGGACTGGAACTTTCTCCACAGGGATCTAGTATTCTAAATTTATTTTTAAAATATGGTTTGTCTTTAAACTCTTAGTCCTCACCTGCAGTTCAAAGTGGACTTATCTCACTAGGACTGTAATTTGGGATTATTATGAATATGTATATGAGCTCAGCTTTAAAACATGGTGCCTAAATCCTTGTTTGAATGTTGCTTGATATATTGAGTCCCTTCCCTAATGATTGCTGCCCATCTCTCTTCTTCATAGGAAAACTGACGACCCCACCGGTACCTCCTGCAAGGTCTCCAACAACTGAACTCTCCAGCAAATGCCAGTATGCTCAGGTCGCAATGGTTACCCATGAGCTTCATCCAGCACTTAAGAATGGCACTGTGCACATAAGTGGTAACTTTTCTAATTTGTCATCTGTGTAGGGGTGTGCACCTCAAAACTTTTCATGTTAAATTTAGATCAAGGTTTTAGGGAGGACTTTTCATTACCCCCAAGTTTCCGGAACCTCGTTATCATTTCAAGATTTCAGAGTCCTTTTTTGGGGTTGCAACCATTTTTCCAATGCCTTTCTTGAGGTCGCAGGAGCAGGGAGGAAAGGAGGGAGAGAGAGGAATCCAGCCCTGCCAAAAAACCTGCTAGTCAGCATCTCCCTTCCCTTTACCATCCTATCCCACTTGCCTAATAGCTGATGCCTACGAACAGCTCATAGTTGAGTAGACAGAGGCCAGGTCTACGAGTTGTTGCCAATAATGGTGTCAGTAGCCCCAAATAATGGCACAGGTTTTTTTCCCAGTGGAAGGTAGACTCGGCCTCTGCCAGGTAACTCTCAGCTGTTAGTTCACTGATAATTGATAGTAGGGGAAAGGAGGCTCACCTGGCCAGTATCAAAAAATGGCAAATGGTTAGCTGGGCCTTCTGGCCTGGATTGGCATGTCTTGCAAGAGTACAGGAGCCCGCCAGCCCTTCTGGCAGAGCAGCAGTCCGGCAGGAGTGCAGGAGCCTGCCTCCCAGCCTAACTGACCACCTGCCATTTTTTGATGCTGCACAGGTACGTCCCCATTCTCCCTACTAACAACTGATAGTTGGGTAGATAGAGGACAGGGTGACTTCTCTTGGTTGTCTGGTTGCTGATGTGATTCTCTGTGAAATTGCCCTTGCAGCAAAGATTTCAACAGTGTGGAGTAATAATTTTTTTCTTGATTGTTAGCCATGGTTTCCTTTTATGTTATGAAACCCCCTCAGTTTTGTTCTCATGTGAAAACCTCCCCGCCCCCAGTTCTCCACCCACCCTGTTTTAGGGTTTGGATTTGTTTTGTTTTTTGAGGAACATGTAGAAATAATAAAATATATAGTTATTTTTTTAAAAATGTATTTGCAGAGACACCTCTGATGATCCCCTCCCCTCTTCCTAAAAGGCAGGCTGAGCTACATGGGAGTGGCAATAGAAACACAGTATTTTAGAAAGGGGGGGGGGCACAACTTTAAACAAATTATTCTAAAATTCCATTTTTAAGAGGCGTCAAGATAAAGGTAGAACAGGCACCCAAGGCTCTGCCTTGATTTATTGTCAGTTGAGACTGAAGAGGCAGAAAGGCCAATCTGGGGAAGGGTGGGCAGGAAGTGGGCCCCTGTGTGGGTTTTTTTGCCCCATTTCTCTTTAATTCCTGTAACTAAAATGGTCTTTTCTGAGAGAGCTTTTTTTTCCCCCTTTGAAATCTTCAGATGATTTTGAGGCTAAATTTACTTTCCATTCTGTGGAAGAATTCCCTCCTCCAGACGAGTTTAAGCCATTTCAGAAAATTTATCCCAGCCAAGAAGCTAAAGGTAAGCGGGGAAACCCCTAGTTAAGGGGCATTAAATTACTTGTATGTCCGTCACTTTAAATATATTGGCTGAGATTCTGACAACTACATTGAAAAACCCTGACAAATCCTGAAATTATTGTTTGGTGATAAGAGAAGACTGCTCAAGTATAGCAAGTAACTATCACAAAGCTACTGTGAAGTATACAAGCTGAGGCAGGGAAGAGGGACTGTCAGAAGTATCCCTGGAGGGGATGTGTTTGTGTAACCTCTGAAGTTACCCATCCCAGGAGAAATATACCTTATAACAGGACTGCACAGCAGGAGATGTACCAAACTCATGAGTCTGTCACACCTATATCAATAATTATAATTAGCGTATGGCACTGTGTGTGGTATAGCCAGGAGATCTGAAGATTGTCTGGCAGATTTAAAGTTCTAACTCTTTTAGCATTATCCTCCACTAGGTGGCAAGTTAGAGTTATTGGGGGGCTGAGAGAGCTCTGAGAGCTGTGACTGGCCCAAGGTCACACAGATGGCTTCATGTGGAGGAGTGCAGCCGCTCTTAACCACTACACCATGCTGGCTCACTTGTATCAGTTCAAGCCACATGGCTAGGGTCCCGGCTCACTAAATTCAAAGGCATTTAATGCAGGGCTTAAATAGTGCCATTCACAAGCCGCTTGTGTCAGCATGCCTGTGTCAGTTTGTGAAGTGGTCTCTGCCTGCGTGTTGGAAAGCAGTGTGTGGAACGCTTAATAGATTTCTGTGCAATGCTTTCCTTAATTTTTACAGATAATCCACCTATAAGAACACAAGTGAGATGAGAAGGCTCCTGTGGTACAGTCTCAACATTGCTAGAAGGATCAACAGCAATATTATAAAATGTAGGAGCTTGTTTTGATAATCGGACAATACATGCAAGACCCACGTGTGGTACTCAGAAGTTGGAAAATGCTGGATGATGATGAAATCCAGATTGAATGGTGATGCACAAACTGTTTGTGAGGGTTTGAAGCATATTACTGTGTATTCCTGTTGCTTAAAAATTGGCCTGTCTTGTGTTAGTCAGTGGAATGCTCAATTTGTAGTTTAAAGTCCACCTGTATATGGCACAGTTCTTCCAGCATATGCTTTATACTGTGCCAAATGCAATTAACAGTTTGCTATAAATGACAACAGCTAAAGTTCCTGTTTATATTATCCGCCTCTAACGCTGGACGTGTTCAACAGGAAATGCACTGTATTTCCAAAGTGCATGTGTTATATTTCTACATAGCTACATTTTTGTCTTTTTTTAAAAAATCCCTCTTAAGAGTTTTACAGTCCAACCCAAGATTTCTTAAGAGGATAACACTATTAAGGAAATCGCTTTCTATACATCGTTTTAAAAATAACAACAACAACCACTTTTCTGGTTTCAGTTTGCCAAGGCACTCACTAGCTACTAACAAAGTTCTATAATATATAAAGGTGCTCAGATGCACTCTCTGGGTTGCTCTCTCAAACTGTATTAGCTGGGCCATATTTAAGTGGAGACTGGTATCTTCTGGAAGACTTCAGTGCTCCAGTTTCTACTCCCTCCCCCGGTCTTGTTGCCCTTTCAGAGGTTCAGACACAGATGCAGCTATCCTGTTAGTTAGGGAATGTCAGAAAACTGGCACATTTTGCTGCTATATTGAAATAAGGCAAAGAATGATGCTGTATTCAGAACAGCAGCTTTAGAAGTCTTAATTGTAGAAATCTAGTGCTTGCTTGCTTTGTAACACTAAACAACGGTGCCGTTGTCCTATACAATATATTTTGTAATAATGCTATAAAACGAGATAGCTTAAAAGAGGGGTATCAAACATAAGGCCCGGGGGCCAGAACCAGCCCATCCAGGGCTCCTATGTGGCCTACAAGCAACTAGTGCAGGGGAGGAAACAGGAGACTGCTTGGGAATAACCTCGTCCGCAGCAGTCAAGCAGTGTGGGAGCATCTGCCCAATGCTGTACTGCTGACTCTCCAGTCTGCCCATATGGGTTTTCTTTTGCACCCCCCCAGCCCATGAGGCCTTGCAGTGAGAATACAACAACTTGGGGCTTACAAGTTGCTGTCCTTTATTATACAGTTTATATCTCCGGTACCTGGCATTACATTTTATGGCACACACATGGCCCAGCCCAACAAAGTGACGTTTGGGTCAGATCTGGCCTTCATAACGAATGAGTTCGACCCCTCTGGCCTAAAACATACCACACCTAAGCAAACCTTCAGGGCCAAACTGGACTTTATGAGGCAGCTATATTTTGTTAAAGCAAAGCTGCTGTGGGAAGCTTGGCAGTTCAAGCAGACAATCTAGGACTCCATAAATACCAGAACCTTTCTCTACTTGCAGACAGGACAGTGGCAAGGAGGGGAACTATGGGGGGGAGGAATTGGGCAGAGAAGAAAAGGTTAAAAGCACTTTCACCTGGAGTGATGACCAACCAGGAAAAAAGGATGTCACAGACTCACCAGAGTGGGAAAATTTCCCACAACTTTATCGATTACAGAATCCTGTTAGGAGGAAGAAGGGGAAGGGAACCAGTCATAAGGCAAGAAGTGGCAAACACCACTCAGTCCTGTCTGTCACCAGCTTCTTGGCAGCTTGCTGGCACTTAAGGTGGCCCCCCATGCTCCTCACTCATGAGTCCCTTAAAGCCTCCCTGCACCATGTTAGAGCATATAGGGAGCCTGCCTCGGTTACTCTGCCACCACCCCGGGTGGATAAAACCTCCTGCTCTTTGTTGGTCATCTTTCATGTACCATCAATGCTTTTGGGACCTGACACAGCCTGCTGGGCACCCTTTGTAGCTGCTCAAACCAGATGAGCTGAACACTCAGAAGCATCTGTGGGCATATCTCCAGGTCCACCCATGACACATATTGCAGGGTAAGGCCTGTCTTTCCTGCATTGTTCTTGCCCAACTAAATATCATTAACATCTGGGTGGCTGTAGTATACGAAAGCCTTGGGTAAGGGCTGCTATCAGGTGTTCTCAGTGCATGCCCCACTGACTCATTTGTGTGATGTTCCTCCTAGCTCCAGCTGGGGCTCCCCCACCCAGGCTTTAGTGCATGGCACCCCACCCACTGCACTGTACTGTGCCCACACATCCAGACCAGCATCCTGCCAAATGCTGCAACAAGGAGGCAGAAACACATTTAGAATCAAATAGTCCTATCGGCCCATATGTACACTCAAAAGCAGAGAACCTGCCTGATGATTGAATCCTGGCACTAGGTGGGTCCTGAGCAGCTGCCAGAATGGCAGCGCCGATCCCAAAGGACTCTGTCCTAAATTCCAAGGGCTGAAGGCACACAGTAGTCAGTACAGCCTGAAACACTATGAAGAACTGGAATCTAGTCAGGGGATTCTGGTTTTGCTGTATCATCAGGGGGCCCTACCCCTCTGGGTATACAGTAAGAAAAGCTATGGTTACATGAGCCATGCTTCCATGCCCCAGATGATCTGTTTTGGATCTCTGGATTTGGAGGACCAGTCTCCTGTCAATGAACTGCGCATCGCCACAGGAAACAGCCTTCTCAGACATCTCTGAATGATGGGTGGCCACCAATTTACTTGCCCTGGGTGCCCCAAAGAAAGCCAGGCAAGCTTTGCTTTGTAACCTAACCAGAGTGTAACAGGAAAGCCCATAGGTCAAGCAGCACCTGTGGTCACGTCTGTTGTGGCGCTAGCCCTCAAGGACATGTTAGATCCCAGAAGAGGCACACTGGTCTTTAAAGCCATTGGCCCTGCTAAAGGAAGAGAAGGCTTCTAAACAGATAATGATCGTCTTGTGAGGAATAACCCTGGATAAAGAGGGACACCAAGTACTGGTGCAGAAATGTCTCTGGGATGGGCCAGTGCACAAGCAGACCTTGGGAAGCCTAGAAATGAGCAGAATGATTCAAATGTGCTTATCTAATATTTCAGTGTAAAGATGCTGAGCTGCCTCTGCCTCCTCCTCCTTTAAAGGACCAGCAGAGCAGAGGGAAGCTTCCTGGTCCCGTTACACCTGGTGACTAGAAGGTGAGGTGAAGCCACAGATTGCAGCAAGTGATGCTCAGTGAAGAGCTGTCAAGAGGCACAGCTGCCCAGCATCCTACTCCTTCCCTTGCCCCCCGCCCGGACACAAAGGGTTGCTCTGGTCTAAGGGCAGTAGCTGAAATTCTAAGCCTAACACCATTTCTCTTCAAACTTACTGCCAACGGCATCTGTTTGTCATTGCAATAAAAAAGGCAGTGCAATGTCTCTTTTGGGCACAAGACTGGAAGTTTAGCATCATTTCTATTCATAAATCAAGAAGCACAGTCTATTTGTACCTCAGTCATGCTGCAAAAATGGTATTCAGGCATTTCTTTCTTAGGTAGGTGAGCAGGAGCTCTAAAAACCAAAGGTGTTCCTTAATGCTAGGAAAAGAGAGATGGGGAAGTATGAGAAGCCATTGGGCGTGATGACTGCTTAAAATCTCATTGAACTAACAGGGTTCCTCCTTATGGCCTTCATGACCTGTGACCTCCTGAAGCTGGTCACTTTATTCATGGCACAAAGGAGGAGAAATAAGGAGCAAAAAATAATAATGACAGTCTAAATGCACCTGTCCAAATATCAGGGAAATGTTTTTGTTTTTGTTTAAATGCAAGTTATAAAATCCTGTACGGGGGCTGTGCTCTTCTTACAAGATATTCTATTAACAGTATGATTTCAATTTAGGATGGTATTTTTTTTTCTTCTGTAGTGGAGCCTCTGTGTTAGACAAGTGCTTTTGTTTGGATTTGCATATTAAATTATCTTGCAACACAATTGTAAAATTCTTTTTCTTCTTTCCCCTTGCACAGTCTTGGAGGTGTAGTGAAATATATAGTATGCTTTGGAGCAGATTAAGAAGAGGAAGGGCTGTGGCTCAGTGGAGGAGCTTCTGCTTTGCATGCAGAAGGACACAGGTTCAATCCCTGGCATCTCCAGTTAAAAGAACCAGGTAGTAGGTGATGTAAAAGACCACTGCCTGAGACCCTGGAGAGCTGCTGCCAGCCTGAGTAGGCAATGCTGATCTTGATGGACCAATGGTCTGAATCAGTATAAGGCAGCTTCATGTATGCTCAAGGACATAAGAAGTGTAGCAAGGGCAGGCTGATGTGGGCCATTTTTCTCAGCAGCATTTGAGATGACCCCATGAAGACCACAACCATGGTACTGGGGCAACTACTCTCCCCCATTGTCCCCACCAATTGGTACTCAATAGCTTAGTACCTCTAAACATAGAAGTTCCATTTAGCCATCCCTTTTAATAGCCAATTCAGATTTATTTTCCATTAATTAGTCTAGTCCCCTTTAAAAGCCCATCTTAGCCAGGGTCCATCAGCACATCTTGTGACAGTTAATGCTTTTGAGTTAGTGTATATGCTGAAGTACTTTCCATATGCTTGGATCACAGATGCTGGCTTCATTGTCAGCATTTATTTTCACCTTTGGGTTTTATTCTTCACTGGAAGAAAAAGCAGAAGGAAACACCAACCCAAAACATTTCAGATATCATTCAGCCACTGAGGACTTCACTTTGTGCAGAATTAATTTTATTAGTTTTGTCAACCAGCATTGTCCAACTAATACACAAATCCCACTGAGATGATTGCAAACTCATACATAGTACTCTCCACAAGAAAAATGTAAACCAAGATTTACAGATTCTGATTCAATTACATACATTTTGACATACCCCTTAGGGAGGGCATCATGACCAATTTTACCCCCCAGTATACATGAAATATCTGGTACCAGCTTCAAAGACACTACACAGAACAATGCTTAATTTTAGAGAAGAGATCTCATGACTGCCTCACGTTTGCAAAGTCCTTGTGAGGTCCCGATCCTCTGCTTACTCATCTTTTAAAGCCAAATCTGTAGTTTAGAGATAGTCACTTTAGACCACGTGTCAAAACAGTAAGAACTACACAGGTAGAGAGGATCATAGGTTTGCATCTGCAAGCCCCCCCCCCAGTGAAAGGAAACATAACCTGGGAAACAATCCTAGTACTAACCACCTACTTCATCATCAATTGTTCACAATTGCCTGTGGTGTTCAAAGAAACGATCTTAAGATTTACCATCACTTTCAAGACTGGTGTATTTCTGAAGATAGGCTTGGGTTAAGGATAATTAAAGGGCTGGGATCAGACAGCTGACTGTGAGGAATCAAAATTCTCAACTAGTGGACTGACGACATAAATTATAGTGGTATCCTGGTTTCTAACCAGTTACATCTTCATGGCTGCTCTTATTCACAAGCAAATGGGTCTGAGCAAAAAGGCTGCATTCACTTCAACTAATGGGAAGCAGAATTTGATTTTCATTTTGAATCACGTTGGCTACATCTAGCTAACATGGACAGAAACTCCACAAAGAAAGTGGATCCAGGCAACAGACCTGGAGAGTAGGCTACCGCATTCTCCTTCACCTTCAGTCAAGTAGAATGGTGCTACCTTCCTATTACCTGTGAACCAATAATGTAGTTCTTCCTACAGAGTAATACATGTTACTAACCCATACATTCATTTTGTTGTACCACGGTTAGGAAGTCACTTAGGACTAAAGAGCCATTGTCACGTACCTAAGAAAGTACAAAAAGGAATGAACTTGCCTGCCTGCCAAACTGACATTCCACGGAACTACTGCTTGGTAATTGTAAAGCAACAGTTAATAATCACTGGCCAATGCAAGTCTTTACCACAGGCATATTTTAGTCAGTTTTTAAAAAACCTCTCTTTCAAATCAAGCTTTGTTCACTGGCCTGTCAGCTGTCACAAAAGCCATCTTCCAAGTGCACTTCTGCAGCAGTGCTGAAAATTGCCTTTCTAATTGCTGCAAGCTGTACATGGAATCAACATGGATTAAAGTACAAAGAAATGTTATTTTTATCCCTGAAACAGTGTGTTGCCAAGCTAAAATATTTGTATCAGAACAGTACATCAACCATTCAGTTTCTCTCTCGAAACAGGAAGTGAGGTAAGAGATGGAAGCTACATTGTGATGGAAAGCTTATAATATTTTGGGGGTTCTAGAATCTTCTGAATGACATAACACCATCCATTTAACCACTATGTTGCAGCCTGTTTATATGAAATTATTTTAAGACATCAGTACCACCCCACAAGCAAACGTTCAGGCACATTGGGTCAAGGCCAAGAGAGGCATACCTCAACTTCAAATAGGGCTCAACTCCCTTGCTCCATGCAAGCAGATATGTTTTGTGAGTTTATGATGGAACTACTGAGGTGTATGGGGGGCTGATCTGCAGCACATGAGAAGGGACTTCAGTATTCTCCCATTTCATCTAGACTTCCCCGGGAGACAAAACATGCCCTTAACCATGTTTTAGATCAGGAAACAACACAAGGGGAAGGGTGAAACCTCTTCTTGATGTATAATATGGTCCTGATCCAGTTTGGACCTGTGTATGCCTGGAAATTGAGTTCCCATCATGGAACTCACACATATCTGGGAAGAACTCAGGGAAGATGTGCTGTTTAGTTAGATACTCAGATCCTTTGTTGTTTGGCATCACAACCAGGTTCATCAACCATAACCAGGCTTATTTGAAAGCTGGTATTTTCATTTTTAATAGAACTTTCTGATATGCTAAACCTTTTATTCTGGAAGAAATAAACACAACTTTGATGCAGCCACCTTTGTGAATACTGCAGTCTAAAAGTAAAATAACTGGTATGACAGAGATAAGGAGCTTATCACGTAAAGACATTTGAGCCTTTATTTCTGCCTTCTTAATATCAACTACATGCCTGTCTCTAAGCCCATTCAACCAGCCAGTCACCACAGTGAATCTGCATACTGTCCTCAGTAGCTTGTGGGGGGGGGGTAGAGAGGACAATTGCCTCCCACTGTTCTTCAAGAAATCACAGTTGCAGATACATTTCTTCAATGCATTTACATAAATTCAATTTTAGTTTTGTTGGACAAGCCAGCCAGGATTTCCCAGGATGTAGACAAGCATCAGTCTCAGCTTTGGTGTTCTCAAAAGACTGTTGGAGTTCCTAAGCCACCCAGTTCTACAGCCTAATGATTGACCTTGAGCTTGTTTTAATGGTGAGGCTGCATTTCAAAAGAACACTCACAGGCTAATTTGTAGTTGCTGCACTGACATGCTATTCACAAATACACTTTTGAGGGAAATGGATGATTGAAACATCACCTGCCTTCACGTTTGATGCACATCTGTCTGAGATAGGGAAAGCGACATTGCAGACAACTCCCCAAGAAATACCTTAATGAGGCGGCACAAAGACCAGAGGCCCTGATTCTAGTCACTAAGTACAAATTAGGGCTGTTTGAAAGTGATGTTGGAGAGGCAAAAGCTTTCTTTCATCAGGCGTGCACTTGCATGGCATTTTACTCAAACTGCACTGCTATCCATGCCAAGGAGGAGGGCCACACACCCACTCTGCACAGGTTGCAAAGTCCCAGAGGGGGGGGATGTTGTTGCCTCATCCATGTCACACTGAAATTGACCCTAATATGCCATTACCCTGCAAACAAGGTTCTACTAGGGTTGCCAACTCTGGCTTGGGAAATTCCTGAGGACCTTGGAGGTGGAGCCTAGTGAAGGCAGGATTGATGGAGGGGAGGGACCTCAGTGAGCACCAGATTTCACCCTCCAAAGCAGCCATTTTCTTCAGGGGAACTGACCTCTCTTGTCTGGAGATCAGCCTTAATTCCAGATCTCCAACCTTACTCAGGACTGGTAAACCTAGGTTCTACTTTCAGCCCAGCATTTCATGAGGGCAGAACTTGATCTATTGGAACACAGATGCATTTCCCGCCCCCCCTTTGTCACTGGCTCAAAACTTATCTTTCCAGTGACACATTTAATTTGTGATGTATTACTGAGAATTAGCTGGACTCTAGATATTCATCGTTTAAATTCTATTACCCCAACGAGTAAAAAAAGAAAAATCTGCATCACATTAGCCAGCATGCATACGGCAGTTGAACCAATTGATGACCTTTCTCTGTTCACGACATAAACGCACGCACACAGGACACCAACATGATGAAAAAAGGGAAAGGAATGTGTTAACTGGATACAGCTACTGAGGAGCATCTCTCTAGAAAGATGACGATTTCCTCCAAATTCGGCAATATGACGAGATTATCTTTCAAGGCCTGAAGAGCTTTATGATCTTCTTATGTAAAAGCTAACAGTGTCTATTGGTCACTGAAATGAGAAAATAACACCTTAGTATCCTCTACTGATTACTAAAGCAGGATAAAAATGCACGTATAAGAATACAATCTGAAAACAATCAGTTTGGAGCTGTCATGAAGTAGACTGAACCATATAAAGACTGGGCTCTTATTCCTTATATCAGTGAAATACAAGCTAGGCAGACCAAATATCTGGACTGATGCTTGTTTCTGCAAAAAAAGGTGACAAAATGAGGACTTGGGAATAGAATAAGGACTCACTTCACTTTAAAAACTTGATTTCTGTATCAACACAGTCATAGAAAAGGTCTTCTACTTCCGAAGGATCAAGAACTTCAGAGCTGGTAAGGATATTCTCCATTGCTTCCAAGCCTTGTTTTTCAAGGCCCAGCATGGTTCTTCTCAACTTTCGACCTTTCTCCTAAGAAAAAGGGAACATCTATGAACTAAAGTGACTTGAGCAATAATCCTGCAGAATCTGTCTCTATACACATGCACAAATTTACAAGAAAAATTGAGTTACATGTTAAGCAAGCAATAAATTTCACTTAAAAAGTGTTGGACAGTGCTAGTGCTATCAGAGAAAGGGAAAGCTACAGAAATTCATTACAGGATTAAGTTCTGTCATCTCTGGTTTAAACCTGTCTTCATTAAAAAAAACCTTTTTAAAAAATTAAGATTAATTAGTGGATTATAAATGGTTTACCCAGTCAACCAAATATTAACTAGGACTCAGAACACAGCTTTTTTTTTTTTTTTTAGTGGAGAGGTCTCAAATAAAGAATTGTTTGTGTCTCTTAAAGACCATGGGCTCAGCTACTACTAACACTACTTGTAAACAAGCTTTGTAATTTTAAAAATAGTCTGTGGAATTTTATGGACTAACAAATATTGGATCTCATAACTCCCTTTCACTGTTGGATTTTATGACTTTCTTCTGCTAAGTCTTCCTTCAAAGAGAAAACTGAGAATGACTTCTCCTCCTCCTCTAATGGAGATAAGTCTTTCTTTCCTGAAGCAAGACTTGGTGGAAGGCAGTCACAGAATCCCACACATTGTAACATAAGATTTCATGAACCAGAGCCCACTAAGAGATCTCATTTTGCAAGCCAGACATAGGACATTTAAAAAACCAAAAACTTAAAGGCCTCTTTCCATTGCACTTCTGGGGGGGGGGGGCGGTGTCGTGAGCCATTGGCAGTAAAACACTTCTTTGAATGTGGTAGCTCCCTAAGCCCTCAGGTCTATCCCCACAAGAAACAAAACAAGCATCTTCAGTCAGTAGGTAAGAGACCACATTAAATTAAGTCAAGTAGAGTTCACATGGTCCTTTCTCCCAGTGGTGAGGGAGGAGTGTGAAAGTACAAGTTTCTTACATTCTCTCCTCAGAACAGGCCCCAAACAAGGCGACATTTAAACATTACACCAGCATTTGCACTGGTTTTTCTCATGGTGCTAGAGTCACTTTTATTTATTAAAACATTTCTACCCAGCCTTTCCTTCTGGTTCAAGGCAACTCACAATAATAGTTTAAAAAACATTTCCAGTTGCAACCAAAATAAAATAGTAAACCCCAAATCCCTCCCTCCCTGCCCTTTAAGATGTCTGTCAATTCAAACCTCTCAAAAGCCCTGGGCAAACAAGGAGGCTTTGCAGTGCCTCCTGAAAATCTCCATGGAGAGGGCTTGCCTCCCCTCTTCACAGAGCCCACTCCACAGAGCGGAAACCACTATGAAAAGGGCCCAGTCTCTGGTCAATGCCAGGTTGGCCACTCAAAGTGTAGGAACAGCCAGCAGGTGGTAGCTTGAAGACCACAGGGATATATGGCTTTTAAAAGCTGACTATAACATAGGATAAACCAGTCACATGGAAAATTCTCTCAAAGTTGGCACCTTGCCAGGAGTAAACGCTTCTGTAAGAAAGGTCCACATGATCAGCCCATTCCATGTTTCCTGAGAAGGAATAGAAGATTCCACTGCATGAGTAATTTTTAAAGGATACCCAAAAGTTATGTCCTTTTTCTTCAGTATAAAGAACTGATTATAAAACTGTACAGCTTCTCATTTGGGAATTAAAACAACAGACCTCAGATGACACATGGCACTGGGGTTTTATCTTATACTTTTAACAGATGGAATACAGCAAAAAATATCACTTTCCCTTGATCTCTGTTTTTTCTTGGATCCATTACATTTATTGTACATACTGCTAAACTGGTGAAAAGGAAGACATCAGCATACAACAAACAATCTGTCAAAATGGCAGATTATCAGTTTCATTCTTCAAGAGATAATGGCTTAACCGTTAGAATGCCGCACTTGCTAACTCTTAGCATTATGAAAGAATTTTGAAAATATATTTCCAAACTTTTGTCAAAACTCTTTTGAGCCAGCACTCTTAAATCTTTTGGCATGAAAAGAGTACAAGTCACTCATTCAAAATATGGCTTGTCAAAGAACATTTTCAACACTCACTAGACCTTATATAACATTCACTTAGGACCTGTGTACTTAGTTATACCAAAATAGGGCTGGACAAAACCCAAGAGCTTGGTCACTGGACCATCTGGGAACTGGAGGCTGCCATCTAGAAACATTTAGAACTGAACTACATGTTCTAAAAGACCACACAGTACAGTTCTTCCTGATTTTTACTATTTCAGATTGGGGAAAAGAACAGCATGCTTTAATGCAGCCCACATGTAAAATAAACCACCCTGCAGAGAGAAAACTAGCACAGAATCCTTCTCCTTGACATTACTTTTCTGTAGACAAGGAGCTGTTGATATAAGTAAGCATCCAGACCTTTGCATTTTTACATTGATCAGGTACTGTTAAGAGCTATTCTTTCTTTTAATTCTTTTCAGATGTTTCGATGATCTGAAAGGGCAGTTGCTGTTTTTATCCAAATCATCAATTGTTGATGTAAAATATAGCTTATTTCAGGCCACGTATTTTACTGCCTTTACCTGATCACTTGCTATGACTGATTGGATCCACTCATGTGCCCTGTATAGCTCGTGTCTGCGATCCAGTTTCTCCTGGAACCGAGGAATTTTTTTCACAGGGTCATCACTACCAAAGACAGGAGACTGAACTTTTGGAACTAATTTCACATCATCAACAAAGATAAAGGGTTTAAATATGGACCTGAAAGAGATCAGATGTATTACCAATCACAGGTACACTTCGTGCATCACCTAGCAGTTTGTTTAAAAAACAAAACACTGACCTATAAACTTGGATGTGTCATGCACAGTAACTGGTGATATGATCCAAAGGCAATTGTAGCAATACAAGCATAAGAAGGATGGCATTAACAATGTAGGGTGTTTCTTAAAACAATGGAATTCTAAGTATCCTTACCCTTTCTAGTTTTAGGTAAAAACAATTACAATTATTTTGCCCCTCCACTCCTTTAACAATAAAGATCCAGCTTATGCAATGAAAAGCCTCTTGACAAATAAATATGCTTATAAACACCTCTGGAAACCTTTGGAGATACAGAACTATTCTCAAAACCTGGAACAGACCCAAGCAGTATAGAATAATGCTACTTTGCATGCAAGATGATGATAACGCTATTTTAGAGACAGCATGCACACATTTCCGTAATTACTGATGTTACATAAAATCCTCAAGGTTTCCCTCCATTTACTCTGGACCTCTCATGCTACCTTGGAGGAGTCTGCAATCCAATTTGACTACATAAAAAACAATCTAGCATTCAGAAGTTATTTCATTTGGCACTGAAGTTCTACACCTTTTTAGACAGATTGTGTAAAATTTCACTGAAGACAAACTTTGTTATGTTTACGGCTTTTATAACACAAATAAATTGCAGTAAATATTTTAGAGGCAGGGAACAGCCAAGTCGATTCCTCAGCTCTGCTTTCATTCCTTTTATGTAAAACCTATGGTGTGATAGATGGTTTTCTTCAAAGAATAAAAAATGCAACTCATATTAATTTGACTGTTTTATGCTGATCCATAAATAAAAGGGATCAAAAGGGGAAAAGGGAAGATATCACATTAAAGGGTTTCTCTGGACTCTGAACCTTGTTCAGTAATCAAAGCCAAGATCTGAACTAGGGGTAAAGCCACAATGAGAATGATTAAAAGGAGAAGACCTGCTTTAAGGAATGCTAACGAAGAACTACTGATCTTTTCATCTGGATTTACAAAATGGCTGCTGTTTGCCCCCAAACACTTTAGGGTGGATATTGGTTATAATTTACTGCATTTTTTATATGAGAAGTTAGCCCTTGTCCTCAGAATGACAAGAGTAATACAACATTTGTATTAATAATCAGGCCAAAACTGTTTAGAAAACACTGAATCACAGATGACACAGGTAATACTCTAAACAGTCTTCAGTGAACATGGTGGGCTAATGACTACTCAACTTATGATACTTCAGGGGGGAAATTGGGTTGGAACCTATTAATCCTTTCTGCTATCAACAGAGAAAAGGCATAAGATCCAAACAATTTCTCCCTTTATTGCTGAATGTAAAAACCCTCTTTTGCATGTGGTTTAGACCACATGCACTGAAGTATGAATAAATGTTGAGGTACCCAAAGTAAAATGAAGCTCTAGGCCTTAGTCCCAAGATGGAAATCAGCAACTGAACACAATAGAATGTGCTACAAGAATTCTTTGCTAAGTGTGGCTTCCTATTGTCCAACGGCAACATGTTAACAGAGCTGCAATACTGAAACAGATGCTGCCTGAAGACATATCCACTGACTAGCTCATAGCTCCACAGGCTTACCAGGCATGGAATAGGGTTGCCAGCCCCCATGCCAGTCAACTTCTGGGGATGCCGCATGGTGATATTCTAGTGTTTTGGGCAAAACTCTATGATAACCATAGAGTTTTGCCCAAAATACTAAATTGTCACCGCATGGCATCCCCAGCATGATGATGTCACTGCCATGTGATGTTTTCATGCTGGGGCTGTTGCATGCTGTGATGTGACCCCACCTCCGCACTCCCAAAGAGTTCCCTCCCACCCACCCCACCAGGGAGCGAAGAGGACCTGGCAACCCTAATAGGCAACCAGCTGAAGTTGGAGAAGCAGGGACATGGGGGCACCATCAGCTATGTCACACCTCTCTAGGAATTGGTTGAAGCCACAGAGTTCTCACAATTCCTGGAGAGGGCTGATGTCACCCCGACAGCAATTTTTTATTTTCCCCACCACCACCAGTCCAGTGGGAGGTGTCCCACCACCACACGAGGCATGGCAGTCCTACAGCTATACCTTCATAACCTGATGCAGCAGTTGCAGAACTGGTTTCAGGCAACAAGAGATACTTTTAAGCACTCCTCAAGTAGACTAGCATTCCAGAAATAAACAACAAGGATTCAGGCTAAGATTGCCAGCTGTGGCTTGGGAAATTCCTGGAGATCTGGGAGCAGTGCCTAGGGAGGGGAGGGAGCTCAGCATGGATATGATGCCAAAGAGTTGGTCCTTCGAAGCTGCCATTTCCTCCAGGGGGCCTAATCTCTGTAGAGTGGAGACCAACTGTAACTCTAGAAGAATGCCAGGCCCCATCTGAGTTACTTTAAGCTGAGAAAGGAATTTTTCAGATGTAAACCTAGAAAAAGATCTTGAGAAATAAAAACACTCATGGCAGGAGGCCAGATTGTCTGCTGACAGACCTTGATGGGTCCGGTGTGCCGGTGAAGTAATGGATGCAAGGAGAACTAGGATTCTGAGGTAAAGCAGACACCATGCTTCCTGTAGTAAGGAAAGATTCTGAATCCACACAAACACCTCTGGCCTTGTCACGCAAGACGTCAATCATTGTTTGCACAGTGATATCACCTGCAAACATCAAAGAGGAAACATTAACAGGATGTGACCCAAACCTTTGATGGCTATTAAATTTGGGAAAAGGTTGTAACTAGGGCTGAAGCCACAGCCAGTGGGGGCAAGGACAATACCCTTCTACTTAGATGAAAAAGTCAAGCTGTCTTTTGAGTGATGGGGGGCATATATTCCATACAAAAATGCTTACTTTCTTTGTAGTAACAACTACCAATTTAAAAAAGGCCGCCACACCTCTATGTACAGCAAAATCTTCGCCCATCTCCTGCCAAGACACAAGGAGACCACTGTGCTCCCCAGACTCCTGCAGGTTGCTTCCTTGATGTCTGATACTGCTGTCTCTCTCCATCAGTGCTTTGTTAAAGAGAGGAGAACGGATCACAGTATGGACACTAAAGGCTATTTTTTCCTCTGGTTTCTCCTTCAGAGCAAGTTTTGCACAGTCTCCTTATGTCACTAATCATAACTAAAATGAAGCCCAGAAAAAAATTAGCGAAACCACAGGTTTTTCCTTCTACTTGATTGAGTCAATGAACGATTCAGTGAATACTTGAAAAGTTTGCAAACTTTGTTAAGCTGCTGGTCAGCCCAAAGGAGGAGATCATTTAACTTAATTAGAAACTTTTACAGAGTATAAGGAGATAAAATTCCTTGCAGGGCGCCAAGGTAAGCACAGAATTGTTGTCTGGGAGCTGTGGGTCAATCAGGACAATCTTACACAGAGCTATGCCAGTCTATTGAATTCAGTGGTTTCAGACTGGAGTCACTCTGCATAGGATTGCCCTGTCCAGCTATCAAACATCCCATGTGATATATAATACCTTGAATAAAAGTCTCCTAAAGCTTTCCAAGAATGTTTCAGAACTTCTCCAACAAAAGCAAAGTCCCAAATTCCCTTCAGTCTTTTGCCTATTCACAAGGTTCTCAAGAAAGTAAGTGAAAACTGATCTCTTCTTACTTACCTTCCTGTTCTTCTAGGCTCTCCTTCCCCAAGCAACAATCAGAATGATCATCTGCTTGAGAAAACACTTGAGCAAAATTGAATTCAGTGTCTGCCGTCCACCAGCCTTGATTTTCTGCATAACTTCTAAGCTCAGGATGCTCAGCGTCAATTTTTGTTGTTAAGGAAAGCTGGCTGCAAATACACTTTGCTCCCTCTATGAAAAAAGAAACATATTAAAAGAGACTTTTAAAAATGGGAGGTATATGATCATATAATAAATTAAAGCAGTAAACTACATTCATTTTGGCATGCTGTGATATCAGCTCAAATTTTAGGTTTTCCAGGCCCCCACTGGGGATTGGGGTTCTCTTGCCCCCAGGCCCCCATCCTCTGCTGCCAATCAGAACTGGGGAGACCTAGCCTTGTATCTCAGCAATGTTTACTGGTGATGTTAAGACACCTGGTATTTGAGCAAAAACTCTTATGATAAAAGTGGCTTCAACCACAGAGTTTTTTCCAGAATACAGAGCATCCCTGAGTCACTGACTACACTATGGCGTCACTTCCTGCACATGCTAGAAGTGATGTTGCCACATCACTGGTGACATTGCTAAAACACTGAACTAGGCCTTCCTGCAGCTGGCAAATCCTCCCCCTGCCAATTGCCAGGGGGTACCTGACAACCCTGGCTCAACTACATATGAAGAAGACAGGGTTACCTGCCTCAAGCAGGGTTACCTGCCTCAAGATGAGGCCTGTAGTTCTCCTGGAATTACAATTGATCTCCATACTACAGCAATCAGTTACCCTTGAGTTTCAGAGGATGGACTCTGTGACATCATATCCTAGCTGAGTTATGTCCCCACCAAAAACTGTTCTTCACAGGCACTTTCCCTATACTTCCAGGAATTTCTCCAGCCTGATTCTGCAACCATAATTAAAAGTCATGACTGCAGTGTCCATGTCTGCCTACTTTGCATATTTAGAAAGGCAGTTTTCAAAGCAGCAGCAAGTCAGATGGCAACATTCTGCTAGACTCACTACATACAATGAAGTTTGATTCCATGGACACTTTTAAGACCAACAAAGTTTTATTTAAACTTTTGTGTGCACGCACACTTCCTCAGATACATTGAAACTGAAGTTACCAGTCCATGCATATAGGTAGAGGGTGGGAGCAAATTAGCATGCAGCATAACAAAGATAATTAACAGATGCAAGGATAGGAATAACAGGTTTAGGTTACCATTTGCTTGGGTTTAATTCCGTGGGAAAACATAGTGAAGGAAATAAATATGTAAAAACAAAAACTTATACCTTGAATAAAACTTTGTTGGTCTTAAAGGTGCCACTGGACTCAAACTTTGTTCTGCTGCTTCAGACCAACATGGCTGCCCCCCTGATTATACCTGCATACCACTTGCAAAGCAACAAGTGAATAAGGATCACTGTTCCCACACCTGCAACCCAAGGCTGTCATACTAATGGCATTGTGCAGGGAAAAGATCAGCCATCGTATCAAATCAGTTGTCTTGCCAAAGACACTATGCCAAGGGATGGAGAAGATGAAAGGAAGAAATAGTTGCTAAAGGTCTTCTTTCTAATTCATTAATCCAATAGTTAACTCTTCTCTATCCTGAACCTCACTATCTTTGTGAACCAACATGGTTCCTTTCACAAGGACACAAAGGACCAGGTCCAATGCTGGTCTGACCATCTCTTTCTTTCTTCTTCCTAAAACTTTTTCATAGGCATAGGAGGTAGGGATTCATCATTTGTTTATTTTATAAAAATTATACCCTGCCTTCCTGCTCTTCTCAAGGCCACCAAGGAAGCTAACAGATTAAAAACATAACATAGTAAAAACATGGCTTAAAAACCATTATAACCAAACAAAAACAGTTCCTTAAAACAATTAACATCCAGGTAAAATGCAAATACAAAAATATAAAAATGGTTAAAACGTAGAGCAGGAACGAGGGATCACTGAGGAAATGCCAGATGAAGCAAAAAAAGTTTTATCTCATGTCATTAAGCGACACCATACTCAGCGCTGCCAGGGTTGTATGTCTGCCTTTTAGAAAGTTCAACAGTACCAAGAAAGAACGCTGTTTGTGCATCTCCTTCTCCAACATTTATGTTCGACCACTCTCTTTCCCCACCTTCTGTAACATGTGAGGTTCTCATTTTGACCAAAGCAGGCAAAGAGAAGAAGGTGGAGGCAAAGGGTACCAGCAGAACAGCAGAGTTTACATTGTCTTTTTGCTTTGAGCTTTTAGAGAGACAAACTGGATTTCCATGCAAACTTCAAAAGCTTAACTTCTAGGGATAACTGCATCAGACTCCCAGTAGTTGACCCAGGAGTTTAACCTTTCCTAGAACACATTCAGTTTCTCCAAAACAAGAGCCAGTGCAGAACAGATCACACTTTATGGATGCAACTTATTTTGCTTCTCTCTAACGCTGTAACATCATTGATTAATGTATCATCGTGGCAGTCCCAAAGACCACTACCACAAATGGACAAATGTAAACCTTCAACTGGCCTACCCTTCCAGTGAGCAGAAGGCCTAGTTGTCAGCAGCATTGCTAAGTGGCTCACGAGGTGTGTCCCGTGGTTGTAGCCCAGGAAGAAGGCAGGAAAATGGATGAAGTTAGTCCCATAAAGAAAGAGTGCTTCTCATCAAAGTGTACTTAGCCTACCAAGTTCCTATTCCTTTTCAAGTTTTCCTATTACCATGAATGCCACACTAAAGGGGAAGTTCATAAAGGTGTGAAGCAGTGATTACCCCACCTGGTGCCCTGCACATAGCCATTCACATTCCTTTCCTTTTCAGTGGATAGAGCGATCAACATGCACATTTCTTTATTGTCTGCAGATAGGTGCCATCCATTGAAATGAATTGGCCCAGACATGCCAGACATCCCTGTGTGCACCAGAGCACACAGAGAATTCCAACCTGGTTGGAAAAGATTCTGAAGGATAACACAAGTTGCACAATTTCCCTGAAAACGTCAAGAAGCTTTCAAGTACATTTAAATGCCAGGACTAATACGCACATGAAAGACTGAATTTGACATGTGTTATTATAGCGGTTGGTGAAGTTTGGGGTCATTCTTTTTTTGAGAGGCTAATGTAAATACGCAGACAGCCAGGAGTGCTTCAGAGCACAAATGCACAAAGCAATGTATGCAGGGAGCTGCACATGAAGCAGGCTACTGCACATGGAAGAGGTTAGCTGTATCTGGTTCTGTATTCCTGGCACCTGGGATCTACTTGAGCAAAGAAGACTGGTGGAAACAGCCTTGTGTATTTTGCATAGGTCCTGGGTCCTGGTTTAAAACCCCACAAAAGCAGCACTCCCAGTAACTGCAAGGCGTTGTGTGCAGGGCTTCTTTGAAGACAGACCCCAAAAGTCTGAACTGCCTTCCTCAGACTGCATTCAAAACACTGGCAGTCTTTTGACTAGTTAAAGACACTTCTCTTGAGCCATGTTTTCAGTTGACACTGGATTAATTTATTGCTGTTTCTTTTTGTGAATGACTACTGGAGTCACACCTTTAAAACAGGCCTTTCTCTGCTACAATTCCTAATTTGGTTGTGAAAGACTCTAAAGTAGGGCCAGTCAAAGGTTTTTGGCATCCTAGATGAACAATAACTTTGTTTCCCTACCCCTATTAAATAGAGAGAAAAGTGAAAAGTCTGGAATGATCTTTTTACTACTAGGCATTCAAAATTAACAGTGTGGAAATAAAAATGGATAAACTCTTCACAAGCTCTGGCAGCTATAGAAGACCAGGATCAATAGATATGGAAATTCTAGAAGGCAGCTAATACCAAGTTCCCTTTCAAAAAGATGGTCCTCCGGCCTTTTTGGCACCCCTCAAAATATGGAACTCTAGACAGTCCCCTAAGTTTGCCTAATGGCCAGCCCTGCTTTAAAGCTTTTCCAGACATTTGCATCTGACGAAGTGAGATTTGACTCACAAAAGCTTGTGCTGGAACTTGGTCAGTCTTAAAGGTGCCACTTGATTCCTGTTTTACTTTGCTGGTTTATCAGTTTGGTGTGACTTTTAATTTGGTTTTATTATATACTAGGGAGCAAAGCCCGTTGTGATGGAAGACAACGGGCCCTAGAAAGGAAGGGAGGGAGGTAGAAGGGAGAGAAGGTTGGAGAAAGGAAGGAAGGAAGGAAGGAAGGAAGGAAGGAAGGAAGGAAGGAAGGAAGGAAGGAAGGAAGGAAGGAAGGAAGAAAGGAAGAAAGGAAGAAAGGAAGAAAGGAAGAAAGGAAGAAAGGAAGAAAGGAATAGGGAAGAGGAAAGAAAGGAGAGAGGAAAGGAAAGGGGAAAGGAAGGGAAGAGGGGCAGAAAAGGGCTTCTCTGGGCCCAGAGAAGGCCTTTTCTGTCCCCACACACCACCCCTGGGCCTTCTATGGGGGCAGTAGGCAGTGTGTTGGGGGAAAGAGCTTCTCTGGGCCTACTGCCCCCATAGAAGGCGCAGAGGATGATGTGTGGGGAACAGAAAATGGCTTTTCTGGGCCTACTGGCCCCATAGAAGGCCCAGGGGATGGCATGTGGGGGGCGGAAAAGGCCTTCTCTGGGCCTACTGCCCCCATAGAAGGCCCAGGGGACGGCGTGTGGGGGACGGAAAAGGCCTTCTCTGGGCCTACTGCCCCCATAGAAGGCCCAGAGGATGGCGTGGGGGGCGGAAAAGGCCTTCTCTGGGCCTACTGCCCCCATAGAAGGCCCAGGGGACGGCGTGTGGGGGACGGAAAAGGCCTTCTCTGGGCCTACTGCCCCCATAGAACACCCAGGGGATGGTGTGTGGGGGACGGAAAAGGGCTTCTCTGGGCCTAGTGCCCCGTAGAACGCCCAGGGGATGGTGTGTGGGGGACAGAAAAGGGCTTCTCTGGGCCTAGTGCCCCATAGAAGGCCCAGGGGATGGTGTGTGGGGACAGAAAAGGCCTTCTCTGGGCCTAGTCCCCTCATAGAAGGCCCAGGGGATGGTGTGGGGAGGATGGAAAAGGGCTTCTCTGGGCCTAGTGCCCCATAGAACGCCCAGGGGATGGTGTGTGGGGGACAGAAAAGGCCTTCTCTGGGCCTAGTGCCCCATAGAAGGCCCAGGGGATGGCGTGTGGGGGACAGAAAAGGGCTTCTCTGGGCCTAGTGCCCCCATAGAAGGCCCAGGGGATGGTGTGGGGGGGACAGAAAAGGCCTTCTCTGGGCCTAGTCACCTCATAGAAGGCCCAGGGGATGGTGTGGGGGCGGAAAAGGCCTTCTCTGGGCCTACTGCCCCCATAGAAGGCCCAGGGGATGGCGTGTGGGGGATGGAAAAGGCCTTCTCTGGGCCTAGTCCCCTCATAGAAGGCCCAGGGGATGGTGTGGGGGGGCAGAAAAGGGCTTTTCTCACTTGCCTCAGCCTTGAGGGCCTGTCCCTGCGCTCACACTCCAGACGGTCCTCTCCTGTCGGAGGACTGGAGCAGACTGAGCTGAAAACACTGACCGGGGCTGACATGGGCGGGACTTTGCGAAGCAGCCAGTCAGCCCTGGCCAGTGTCTTCTGACTGCCAGTTCTTGAGCCGAATCAATTATGGGAAGCATAGAATGTTGTGGAACCAAAATTCAAATATATATAAGGACAGGATAATGGATGTCAAAAACCACCTTGGAGATCTGCACAGATGGAAAGGTAGGACTGTGTTCTGTTTTTAAAAAACGAAAACAGAAGAGTATTCCTTGAATAGGCAGGCCAGGTCTCCATCTGCCCCTTCTTCCATGCTGGTGCTTCCAAGGCTGCCCAGAGTTATGGGGAGTGCATTGCTGTTGTGCCAGTATGCAATGACCCATCTAGTGAAAAACCAGCAGTGACACCATTACTATCTAGAATTTACCCCAAACTCTAACATTTAACCATAGAGTTTGGGGCAAATCCTACAGGGTCACCACCAACATAATGGATTCCAGGGCTTTTTTTTTGGTAGAAAAAGCCCAGCAGGAACTCATTAGCATAATAGGCCACACCCATCAGCAGAAACTCATTAGCATATTAGGACACCCCGACAGCACAGCTCATTAGCATATTAGGCCACACCTCATGTTACCAGAAGTGTGGTCATCCAGCCACACCCACCTTTTGCTTCTTATTCTGTTTACCTTGTTTGTTGTCAAAACCCAGGGCTTTTTTTTGTAGCAAGAACTCTGCATGTTAGGCCACATAGCCTAATGTGCAGTCCTAGGTCTGCTGCTGAGTGTGGCCTGTTATGCTAATGAGTTCCTGCTGGGCGTGGCCAACTTGGGAGCCTGCCGGAACTCCGTTCCTGTGCGTTCCTGCCCAAAAATAGCCCTGATGGTATCACTTCTAGTTTTTTGACAGAGGTGGCTTTGCACACTGGTGCATCTGACTCTGCCCCCAATTCCCCCTGGGGGGTGCCGACTGCAGCTGGCAACCCTACCCTTGAATATCTACCCAGAGAAACTTAAATAATAAATTTGCATTAACAGCAAATTAAGTAACTCTTCCATTTATTAGCTCTTTAAATAACAGAACAATCAAGGACGCATCACGATCAAGCTGGCAAGTTTTTCATGCTTCATTCAAATAAGAAAAATACACTATATGATCAAAATGACTTAATGAGTTTCTTGCTTAACAGCTTAAAAATGAAAGCTTATCTGTCACTTTTAAGAGAGAAAAAAAGACTTCTCAAGCAAGTGTATTCATCTAAGCATTCTTAAAATTTGTTTCATCTTTTTTTTAACCTTTTCAAATCATTTATTTTAGAAATCCATATTTCTGCATTGCAATATTGTTGCACTTGCAGAAAGTCGCACCCTGTCACCGACCACAGTTGCCTTTACTTTCTCCTATATCATGTGGAAATTACTTGCAATACTGGGAGATCCCCAGGCCTCATCTGCATGTTGCATCTAGTTTGGACCAAAGACAGTCCCAATTTTAAAGATAACCACTCCTTCCAAGTAAGCGCATTTAGGCCACGAGGCCCCAGCCTGATTTAAATGTGATGCTTTGGACAGAAGAACCTACCTATGTGACTTGCACATATTCAGCATCTTGTTCATTTTGCCCCCCATCCCTGCCACTAGATGTGTAACATTAGCACATCAGAGACACATAGCTTGTAGTACTTAAATCTGCACAACTTAAATGCCATCATGTTTGAATTACACTCCAGCCAAATGCTTCTTCCTCCCAGCTAATATCAGTGAGGTCAGAGGTAGAAGAGGCAAATGCCATGCTGGTACCTCTCTAAGAGCACCTTTCTATGAATTCCATCATCGATATCTGCATTGCTGTTTAGTTATAACTGCAGATGTGGCTTTGGAAGCCAATTTTTGGCTTAAAAGTATGGAAATAAATGGATAAATATAAATAAAAACAGACCTGTGATTTTTTCTGCTGCCCAGTATTTCCCAATAGTCTCCAATACCCAAGCTTCTTTCCTGTCCACGATGAGATATGCACTCTGGAAAGCATGGCATGAGTTCCCATCTTCATAATAATTTCCACCTTGGCCATATTCTTCCAACAGAGAGACTATTACATCCAAGGCTTCTTTAGCTGTTGTACCCCTTTCTAGACCAAGCCTGGGAAAGCGGGGGTGAGGGGAAATGAGCAACTTTATTACAGTAACCGTGGACAGCCATTTCTAGTTTAAACAACACACAATAGACATAAACTGTGATAAGATGTTTGGATACTAACATAATACTTCTATGAATTGACTCAGGTATTAGCTATTAATAATATTTGAAGCACTTTAAAATAAATTAATGTTTTCTTGTTTGTAGTCATTAATTTCCATATGTAAAGATTTGGTAAGGATCAGTAAAGTGACAAAAATAAATACATTGGTAGAAATAAAATCTAAAGCAAAACAGCACGGGGTTACCATTCAATCTGCTGTCTCTTTCTGCTGCCTGTGTAGAACAGGTCTGAGAACTGCAATAAAGATTGTATCTCTTCTATCCGTTCTTAGGCCTGGGCTTCTCTTTGAGTGCAGGTACCAAATTTAATTTCCTCATATCTAGCATTTTATTGTCTCTGCATTCTAACATCTCTAACCACCTTGTGTTTCTTACTACCACATGAATGTTTAGAAATTAGGCTTGCCAGGACCCCCAAGGAGTCCCTTATCTTTGGGCGGGGGGACCTACCAGCAGCAAATACAGGCCGAAGGTGGTGTCACCACAATGTGGTAAAGTCACTTCCTGTGTTTACTGGAAGTGATATCTTCATGTATTTGGGCAAAAATTCTATGGTAAAATATGACTTCTATCATAGACTTCTATCATACCAGAGCATCCCACTTCACTGGTGACATGATGATGTCAGTTCCAGTGCACACCAGAAGTGACGTTGCTGCAATGCCAGCAACACTGGCCTAGGCCTCTTAATGTTTCTATTCAGGCCCTCCCTCAACCCATAATTCTATTCATTTATTTTATTTGTTTAGGGGGTATTTCTATGCTTCCTCTTCAGAGTCCTCATGGATCGTTTTTATTCTGTTTGTCTAATAACTTGTTTTTATACTGTTACATTGTTTTTAACAGTATAAAAACAGGCCATTAGACAAACAGCATAAAAACGATCCATGAGATCGAAGCCAAGAATTTAATCTGGTAAAATAAAACCCCTAATTAAAAAGCCTGGATAAAAAAGATGTTTTCCTCTACCATTGTGAGAAGTAACAGTGTCTCTTCCTTTTCCAGATCAGGTACTTCTAGGGTTGCCACCCTCCAGGTAGGCTTAGTGTTCTCCTGGAATTTCAACTGATCTCCAGATTACAATGATCAGTTCCCCAGGAGGAATGGGAGCTCTGGAGGGCAGACTCTTATAGTATCACATTCCTGCTGAACTCTCCCCAACTCTGCACTCCCCAGATCTCAGGAATTCTCAGGTCGGAGTTGGCAACCCCACCTCTCATTAAAACTCTTCTAGTGCTGTCCTAAGCAGAATTACACCCTTCTAGGTCTACTGAGCTCTGCTTAGGGTTACACTGTTAGTTTCCACATAAATATCCTCACGTTTAAGAGTCATCACTGTTTGTTCCTAACAGCATCTTTTCTACCCTTGTTCCTGTTCTTGCTCCCTGTATCCCACAGAACTTGTTCACTTTGGGTCTCCTTTGGGCCAAATTGAAGCAAAACCCATACTTGGCTCTAAGGTAAACTGATAAAAAGTGATAATTAATCCCAAACACAAGTTATATACTGCCAGACCAAGAAAGCTTAACTATTAACATGGCTTATAAAAGATTCAAACCAACGCAGCCATTGAGTCTTCTTCCACTGCCCAAGCAAAGGCTGAACATAGAAGGATATAAATAAAACAACTCTCCAATATTATTTGTCATATGGCTAACTCAAAACAAATATTTGCTCAACATGCAGCTGAAACATCTGGCAAAGGCAGGACAAATCAACCAAGGATTGTATACTCCTGGTCTTAGAGGCTCCACTCTGAGCTAAACAGGGGTGTGCATTCGGTTTATCCAAACTGGGAAAAAACCCAAAAAATAACTTACCAGTATTTTTGGTTATTTTTCAGGCAGATATCAGCTGAGATATTTATCTGGCTAGATGATACTGGCTGAGCCCCAAAAATCCTGAAAATATTCAAGATTTTTCAGGGCCTTTACCTTTAAATGCCCTTTCCCCCCTTCACTGGAAACAATGGAGGATGGGAGCACCTTTTTCTGAGGCCCACAGAATTGAACCCCTGGTCCAATCATTTTGAAACGGGGGGGGGTGTTGAGGAGATGCACAAAAAGCCATGCTGCAAATTTGGTGCCTCAGCCTATAAAAAACAGCCCCCACACCCTAGATATTCCCGGATCAATTCACCATCATACCCTATGGGGACCATTGACTATCCAAATCCATACCAGTATTGGGATTTGGGAATATCAGGAAATACCAATTTTTTGGGGTTCAATATACCTGAATCCTAAAAATACTGGAGGGTTTTGCACACCCCTAGTGCCAAAGGTGGATGTTAGTACTGTCAGGCCATCTGCTGATCATGGTGGCCCAATCTCATCACTCTATGGTAAGGCTGTACGGTTGCCAACTTCCAGACAGGACCTGGTGATCTAGAATTACAACTGAACTCCAGCTCACAGCAATCACTTCCCCTCGAGAACATCCTTGCTTTGGAGGGTGGACTCTATGCCATAATATGCTGCTGAGCTCCCCCTCCCCAAACCTCCCTAGATTCTACCCCCAAATCTCCAAGAATTTTCCAACCCAGAGTTGGCAACCCCATTAAATTGTCTTGCACAAACTTCTAGGATTTCCTTTCATACATTCTCCTAACATACTTAAAAATTAGCTTATACATTAATCAAAGTTAAACATTATTACTACAATGATCATATTTCAGTGTTTCATAATTTCATTTAATAATGCCCTGCTGTTGCTATTAACAATTTGGAAATTCATTCCACAATCAACTGCTCCTAGAGTATTTAATATAAGCTGATTTACTCCCATACAATTGAATGCCCATCCCCGCTTTTATACATCTGAAAAGCAAGAGAGATTGGGGTTGGGGGATAACAGCAGAAAATTCATGTTAGCAAAAGTCAAGGGATAAACGAGGATTCTTGCATGGAACTCTGATTTGTGGGAGAACAGAGAAAAGAGCTTAGATTAACATACTTATAACTAGAGTATTAAATATGCTTTCAACCTCTTACTAAAATAATTGGCTTCTGAACTAATCCTAATTAATACAGCTGGATCTTTCCACATGAGGACTCAGCAAGAACTGTTACATGGCCATTAGACAAAGAAACAATTAAAGATACAATAAATTTGTTTGCAAACTATACTTATTGAGTGGGGAGTAGGTTTAATTGGGGAAAATCTTCCCCAGGTCTTACTATAGCCTACAATCTCATTCACATTCTCATTTGAAACTGGAATTTCTGTGACATTTCTATTCCACCCTTTCCTTTATAGTTTTTGTTCTTGCCTTGATGTTTGCCTGGTAGTAAATTAATCTAAATCATATTATAAGAATGAGACTGATAACACTAAGGTTATCAATCACTTTGACCTACAATAAAAGGATTTTCAAGAGCTCATTTATTCAAATCCTACACAATGTTTCCCATTGGAATGCATGAGCTGAAATAAGACTACAGGAATTGTAATTATTCCAAAGGGTTTTTTCCTCTTCTCACAAACATGCAAGTAAGCCATTCAAGGCCACACTAGTATATTTTTAAGGAAAAGATAAAATAAATTTACAGGCAAAGCAGATTTATTAGTACTCTTTTTTATAGGGCTGTAGTATCACTTTCTATATCTTGGCAGTTCAGCAAACCACTGCTTTGGTAAGGGTATTTGATTCATTATCAAATGCTCAGTAATTTAAGAGGAATTAAAACAAAACATCATCAAATCTCACCTTTACAATCCAAAAGGGCAAACTTATAACATGGTCTGGGAAGGGCAGCAATCTTCAACCTTTCCAGACCCAGGACCCACTTAACATGGTACCCACTGAGATATAGCATGACAGGAAGTCATGTGGTGTTAGAATCATGTGACAGGAAGAAGGGACCCAGAGTTATGACCTCACTAGCAACAACACCAGCACCATGGACAGCAGACCAAAAGAGCTGGGAATTATCAACACAGATCAAGCACCAGGACATGTAAAGTGCTGAGGAACAAACTAAGGGTTAGAGCCATGAAGAAAGCCTCTGCACCACAGTCTCAGATCACCTTGCTGTCCTGATTTTCTGCTAGAGTTGCCAGGTCTCTTCAAGACGCAAGCAGGGGGGATGGGGGGATGCTCCGCAAAGCGTGCGCACTGTTGACATCAGCCAGAAGTGACATCATCACACCAGACACATCGCGCAGTGAAGCTTCAGCATTTTGGCCAAAACCACTATGGCAACCACAGAGTTTCAGCCAAAATGCTACAGTGTCAGTGTGTGATGTGCCTGGCATGATGACGTCACTTCCAGGTGATGTCATTCATGCCGACAACATTGACACAGGAGGGGGTGTTTGGGGTGGGGCATCCCCTGCCGTCCAGTTGGCTGGCAGCAGATTGGAGCCCATGAAAACCCTACCATAAAAGCAGGGGTTCCCCCATCCCGAACTGGGGAATGGTAACTCTATTGTCTGCTCAGCATTCGTGTTAAAAAAAAAGTAAGCAGGAATCATATCATTGTACATTCTATGCAACAGGCCCTTCCAAAAGACAGCAAACAAAAACATGGCAGCTCTGAAATGGCTTATGACCCAGCAGGAAGGACATTGTGACCCACCTTAAGGACCCAATCCAAGGGTTGAAGACCACTGCTTACAACAGCAAAAGAAATGAAGCAGAAGCCAAGCAATTTCCCTAAGTCTGCTAGGACCTCTCCATAGTGTATATTTCAAATGGATACCAACTCTTGTTCCCCAATAATTCTATCCAAGCCCTTTCGACCCCTGAGAAAAGAGCAATAGCCTGGCAATGCTGTGCAGTTTCAATGCCTACAACTAACTAAGAAGAGAGTCAATTATTACCATCTTTGCAGGCCACAATCCTGAGTACAGGTGGTGGTTATTAAGAAGAAACCTGACAGTTCAATGCACCTGGGTAAAAGACACAATCTAAAGCAGCTCCACTAAGAGTGCTTGGCTTTACAGATAGCTTAAGGCCAGTGGTGTGTGTGTGTGTGTGTAAAGTGCCATCAAGTTGCAGCCAACTTATGGCAACCCCATAGAGTTTTCAAGGCAAAAGGCGTTCAGAGGTGGCTTGCTATTGCCTGCCTCTGCATAGCAACCCTGGTACGTCTTGGTGGTCTCCCATCCAAATACTAAACAGGGCTGACCCTGCTTAGCTTCCAAGATATGATTTGGCTACCCAGGTCAGGGCAAGGGCAATGGTAAGCTTCAGGTTTGATCACAGTATTAAAAACAGATACATATGTTATAGAAGCTAATCTGAACTAACAAACATGCATCCAAAAGCAACTCTTGCAAATATTGAATCTAAATGGGGTGGTTAAGGGTCACAGTAATACAGTACTAATGGGCACGCACATGAGTTTTTGAGGATTTTGCTCATTCTTCTCCAAGATTAACAGCAAGGTGTATTATTTGGCATCCCCAGATTCTCAAGCCGATATGACTGGGTAATGCAGGCAGCCATTTCCCAGCCCAGGTACAAAAGAAACCCTTCTGTTGTGCTTCTCACATGCAAAGGAACACCAACCAACAACAAAGTAGTAGCTCTGTTGGTCCCTTGCAGCATACACAAAACAGAATCTCGTAACACCAATAGGGCAGGGGTCTAGGCCTTTTTGAGCCTGTGGGCACCCTGGGAATTTTGACTTCTCTGTGGTGGACTCCGCCACAAAAATGGATACTGCAGGAGGTGGAGCCAGCTACAAAAACAACTGCTGCAGGAAGCAGAGTCATACATACAGAGGAAGCCGACACGCAGGGGAGAAGATAGATAATTAAAAATACACTGGGAAAGAGGGATGAGAGAGAATAAAGTAAACCCTGTGGTGGCAGCTGCTACTGGAACAATGTTATTTTAAACTGCATAGCCAATCAGATCTTCAATGGCAAATCAGAAGCCCTGCTTGTCAAGAGCCTCGCTTGGCCCCACCCACTTTCTAAAAACACTTGGTGGGTGTCAAGAAAGGTCCTGTTGCACACATGGGCACCATGCTGGAGATCTCTGACATAAGGAGTAACAGACGGATGTACTACTGTGGGGCTTTTGTGAACAACAGTCTGCATCATCAACTCAAGAAGGTATTTTATTTAAAAATATTTGTTTTATTTAAAATATTTATATGCCTGCCTTTCTCCTGAGCATCTCGGGACCAAAGATATAATATCTACACACCTACAACAGCCAGTGCAGTATATTGGTCAGAATGTTGGATAAGGATTTGGAAGACACAGGTTCAAATCCCCACCCTGCATTGGAAGTTAGCTAACTGACCATGGGCCAGCCACACATTCTCAGACTAGCCAACTTTGTGGGATTGTTGTGAGGATGAAGGAGAGGAGAGGAGAATATTATAAGCCACTTCTGGTCCCTAACTGATGAAAGGTTTGCTTTAAAATCATTGATTTACTGCTCAGAACATTAAATAGACCACGTACTCATTAGGCACTCACCTGACCAGATCCATTCCTAGGAGAGCTTCAGTTTCAGAGGTGGCTTCTTTGGTGACAGTGGCTTTGTTTGCAATGCAGACTCCATGTTCATTGGCTCCCATTTCTGCCCCCCATAGCCACGATGGTCTGCTCAGGACAACTGCGTGAGTTTTGGGCACCTGGTCAATCTCAATGTATGTGCACTACAGAGAAGGGAGGGAAAAAAGACTCTGCTGAAGCAGATGGCATTTCTGTCTTATTTTCACATTATGTAAATGTAAATGTTTCCCTTGTTTGAAAGCCAGTCGAATACGACTCTATCGGGCGGTGCTCATCTCCGTTTCCAAGCCAAAGAGCCAGCGCTGTCCAAAGACATTTCCGTGGTCTTGTGGCCGGCATGACTAAACACTGAGGCACACGGAATGCTGTTACCTTCCCACCAAAGCGGTACCTATTTATCTACTTGCAATTTCTTGCTTTTGAACTGCTAGGTTGGCAGGAGCTCCCTCCGTCACGCAGCACTAGGGTCTCAGACTGCCGAACTACAGACAGCTGAAGGAGAATTCCTCCAGCTTATGTGGTACTTCTTTCACAAGAAGTCTCCTTAGGCTGGATGAAGTCAGGAGCTTTTGGGGAGTATTTTGAGGTGGGGAAAATTTTGTCAGCATTGCACCATTACGCTACTTCACTTCTGGCACAAAACTGAAGCAACATCTTTGTATCTAGGCGACACTCTTGGATTCGCCCAAACCCACAGAATGTTAGGTGTATCCCAGAGCATTGCTCCAGTGCAACAATGTCACTTTGGGTTTCACACCGGAAGTAACATCATATGTTGATGGAACACCAAAGAGCCTGCCTAATTTTTTCCAGCCCATCAAGTGGCAGCAGGGAAAGGAGGGAAGGGGGGGGCAGGAGATCTGGACCTCCTAGTCAGGATACCACTCACTACCTTATCTTAAGGCCTAGTTCAAACAGGCAGCAGAGTGGACTGGACCCCCTTGAGATTACAAGTGGTGGATTCAAGCTTTTACAGTATACAACAAAGAAACAAAAATCCTTTAAACAAAGAAAAAAACATGAAGGGTAAACTTTCCTCCCTACTGTGCTAGTTTTCCATTTGCATGAAGTTTCTTATGCAAAGGAACATTTATATCTGGAACCCACCACATGAAATAAGTGCCACAGTCCGTTCAGTCATCTCATTCCCACTTCATTTTCCTGCCTGTGAGAACCAGGAGTCCATTTTATCCAAGACCTCTCACCAGTCCCAGGAGGAGTTGCCTGCAAAATCAACTGCAGCACTTTTCATAGGTAACTGATATTTTAATAGCAAGATTTGAATCCATTAGCACCTTAAAGAACAACAAGATTTCCAGGATATAAACTTCTGAGTCAAAGTTCCCTTTGTCAGACTGATATTTCAGCATAAACTGACGGCATTGGTAGAAGAACAATAAATGAAAAATTTCAGTATTAAAAGGAGACAAATGTATTTTATGGCAGCTCTTTCTATTAAATCTACAGCTGGTCAGGACAACCCACTTTCTCTCTGATAAAACCTACAGTAATTATTAATATTTTTGTGGGGCGTGGGGGTGAAGAAAAAACAAGTGTGCTTTGTGAATACAGTTCCTTAACAGATAGGACAGAAAACACAAGCCGTAATTAAAAAGCTAGACATAATTAGAACAGAAATAGAGAACAAAACTGCTGCTATTGTACTTAGGGGTGCCAACCTCCAGGTGGTGCTAGAGATCTCTCACTATCACAGCTGATCTCCAGGCAGGAGAGATCAGTTCACCTGGAGAAAATAGCTGCTTTGGAAGATGGACTCTATGGCATTATACCACATTGAAGACCCTCCTCTCCCCAAGCTCTGCCCTCCGCAGGCTCCACCCTCAAAATCTCCAGGAATTTCCCAACCCAGACCTGGCAATCATAATCACACTGCCCTTATACAATTCTGTGGTAAGTGAGACCACACTTGGAACACTGTGCACGGTGTCACCACATCTGATAAAGGATATTGTAAAGCTTGAAGAGGTACAGAAAAGCACAACCAAAATGATCAAAGGGCTAAAGCAACTTATGAAGATTGGTAAAAACACTTGGGGCAGTTTAACTTAGAACAAAAGTACGGAGAAATGCAGGGCTGTGTTATCCATAAAGCTGACTAGGCTGAAGCCTAGGGGCCCTGCAGGGACTAGAGGCCATCATTTTTATTTTTATATATTAATAAGATAATTAACTGTTTCCTTATTGCAGTGAAATAAATTGTCTCTATATTAAAACAACTATCCATAAATTATACATTTTAATAAATAATAAACATTTTATTCACTTCAAAATATTATAGTATTGAACAATTATACCCAAAAAATGTGCTTTCCTGAAGAGTTCTACTCATGCAATAAAAATATATTTAAAAATCGTGAATAGAATTCTTAAGCAGACCCTCAAAATGGATATAGGGCTATGTACTGCAGTCTAGTACCTACCATACCAGGGTCAGGCTGTCACTTGTAGTGGGGTGAAAGACTGAAGTGCTGGAGGGCCCTTGAAATACTTGAAAGCCTAGGGGCCTGGTCATGGGTTAATACGGCCCTGGAGAAATGATATAGATATATTTTTTATGATGTGCCGACAGTGTGCAGGTCTTCTCCCTTCTTATAATACTTGAACCTGGTGTCATCCCCTGAAGCTGAAGGTGGGCAAAAGGAAGTACTTTTTCACACACAGGATGTGATGATGGCCACCAACTTGAAGGCTTTAAAAAGGGAGTGGACAGATTCAGAGAGGATGGGGCTACTATTTGTGAGAAAATCTACTCCAGGGGTCCCCAATCTTTTTGACCCTACAGGCACAGGAGGTGGTTGCCACAGGAGGTGGAACCAATCACAAAGATTATATCTATATATCTAATAGCCAAGGTGCCCCATGCGTGCAGATATCTAAATCCACACATTGGGGGCACCTAGGGGGCAAAGAGATTTTCCTGCACATTTGGGACAATCCCCAGATGTGCAGAAAAATCTGAAATCTATAAAAAAAACTATAGGGGGGATACTTAAATCCCCCCAAAAGTAAAAGAGCATTCCCTGCACATGAGCACAGAACACTCTGGGAACTCTGTGGTGGCCGGCAGCTAGAAGCTGCCAGAGCCTGGGGGGATCAGTGGCAGAGCTGGGGGAGGAGATCAGCAGGCCCGGTGGCTAGAAGCTGCTCAGCTGGGGGGAGACATCGGTGGCGGAGCTGGTGGGAAGGAGATCTACGGGCCCGGTGGCTGGAAGCCGCTCAGGCCTCACTGCCAGAGCCAAGGGGAAGAGATCGGCAGTGGAGCTGGGGGGGAGATCAATGGGCCCGGCGGCTGGGAGCCACTCAGGCCTCACCACCGGAGCCGGGGAGAGGGAGAGATCAGCAGCAGAACTGGGGGGCAGATTGACGGGTCCAGCAGCTGGGAGCCGCTCAGGCTTCACCGCCAGAACCGGGGGGAGAGATCAGCAGCAGACCTGGGGGGAGCAGATTGACGGGCCCAGTGGCTGGGAGCTGCTCAGGCCTCGCGCTGGAGCCGGGGGGGGAATTACCTGTGGCCGCTTCCTTCTCAGCCCTGAGGTCCTCCTGCTTCCACAGGCCGGGAACTGGGGGGAATACCCTCCGTGAGTATCGCAGGTCCCTCTTCTTGTATAGCTCTAATAGTACCTCTTCAACATTTCAGGCAGAAGCTCTGTTTAACAGGATGCCTTTTACTCTTTTGCCCAGTAGCACTGTCTGAAGACTTTTCCTTGGTCATGTGGCTGGCATGACTAAACATCGAGGTACACGGAATGCTGTTACTTTCCCACCAAAGCGGTACCTCTTTATCTACTTGCAATTTCTTGCTTTTGAACTGCTAGGTTGGAAGGAGCTGGGGCCAGAGATGGGAGCTCACTCCATCATGTAGCACTAGGGTCATGAACAGCTGAGCTACAGACCTTCCCAGTCTGCAGCTCAGCATCTTAACCTCTGAGCCACCTGGGCCCCATTAAGAATTGTACCACATGGTTATTTGTGTAGTCATTTACCACACAAAAAAAAGACAACATTTAAAACAACATGGAAATCACCTCTGTGTTAAACAAAAATGTATTTTGCCAAAAAGATGATCCTGAATATAAATATACAAGCTCTTTTAAAAGATTATACACAAAAAGTTTATATATGTACCCTGTATGTGAATTTAAGATTAAGGATGGGCACGAACCCCAAAAATGTGGTTTGCTTTGTGGTTCATGATGTACCCGGTTTGTGAACCACGAATCATCATGAATTTTTAGCCTCCAAATGAACTGATTCAGTTCATGAGGTTTATGATGCAGTAGAACAGCCTGTCACGACGGGGTCCGGGGCCTGGGTGCAGGGGGGCTGCCAGGTGCCGTAGTCAGAGAGGATCAGCCAAGGTATCAGTCCAGTCCAAGCAAACAAGGTTCAAAGTGGAGCGCAGAGCCGTCATCAGGTTCACCATTAGCCAGAGGTCGAAGCGGAGTCCAGAAGCTGAGCCGAGGTCAGGAGACAGAAGAGCGTTCAGAGATGTGCCGAGGTCAGGAGCCGGAGAGTCAAGTACCATGCTGGCTCATTAACCAATTAACCGGTCGCTGTCAAGTCCCTGCTCCAGTTAATACTCGGGGCTCATTGACCGTCGCCCCCTGCACGTGCCTCCTTCCGTTGAGCCACTAAGTCTTTGCGCCTGCAAGCTCATAGACGATCGGCACGTGGGGGCGAGTCGGGTGGGGAAGCATCTGCCCCAGGTGCTTGCTGACTCGTAGCTGGGAGCTCATCCCTACCAGCACTTTGATCCTTTGAGGACTCCGGTGCCTCGGAGGGACTTAAAGGTGCCGTGTCCCTGATCCCTGGCGCTGGGTTGTGGCCAAGCTGTCAGGCGCCAAATCGGGGGTAGAGCTCACTGGTGCCGGGTCTGGAGGTGTTTCTGAGCTCACAGCCGAGGATTCAGGTGCCGGATCGGGGGCAGGCATGACACAGCCCTCTGATGCGCTAAAGTCACCAAACTTACCAGAAATCTCCATCTGACTCTCCTCTTCCCGTGTAGCAAGTTTGGTGAGGATTGGATTTATGGGATCTGAGTTACAGCCCCCCAAAGAAGATGACCCCCCAAAGAAGATGACCCCATCCTCCGTGGTTTCTAATGGAGGGGGGAACAGCAAAAAACCAAGGGTAATAGAAGCCTGGCAGAACAAAATCAAAAGTCCCAGAGAATCTCTGCAGTAGAAACGGAAGGTGGGGGCATTTTTGAACTATTTTTGTACAATGTATTAGTGCCCAGCAGAACCCAGTACTACTGTAGCAATGCAAGTAAAAGAGGACTAATGTCAAACCAGAGAATCCCGCAGTACAAACTGAAGGGGGGGACATTTTTTTCAAACCCAGCACAACCAATTCAGTGTACAGAATGCCCAGCAGAATCCAGTGCTACTGTGGCAATGCAAGCTTAAAAGGACAGATCACAAAGCACAGTGTCACAAGAAATCCAAGCCCGGGGGGGGCGGATTGCAAGCTCAGCACAACCAGTTACAATGTGCAGAATGCCCAGCAGAACCCAGCACAACTGGCATTGCAAGCTTAAAAGGACTGCTCTCAAAGCACAGAGTCACAACAACTCCAAGTGGGGGGGATATTGCAAGCTCTGTGCAAGAAAATGGGGAGGAAACACAAAGAAATGTGGGCAAAGGTGGGGGGGGACCTCTCGAAACTGACATTCTGGCCCCTCTGTTGCTTTGAAGCTTGGTAAACATTTTGTTTCAGCTGAGACAGTCTGTCTGTAAATGAACTGCTTTAAAGATCATGGGAAGTTCATGCTGGTTGACCTGCCATGAACTTCCATTCACAAACCATGAACCAGCCAAAATTCTTCATGGATTTTATTTTGTGAGCTGGTTCATGCCCATCACTGCTTAAGGTAACCTCCTATCTTTTTATGGCATTCCTGGGAAGAGTGGCACTCTTTTATGGCACTCCTGGTTTTCCTTTCAGGTAAATAGAGGTAGTTAGTGCCATCTCCAATTTACGTAATTTACATGTGTAGTTACCACAAGCAGGCATGCACTGAAGACTCAGAAGAATCCATGAACTGTGCAGGTAGGATTGCCAGCTCTGGATTGGGAAATACCTGCAGATTTTGCGGGTGGAGCTTGGGGGGTGGGGTTTGGGGAGTGGAGGAACCTCAGCAGAGTATAATGCCATTGAGTCCTCCCCTCCAAAGCAGCCATTTTCTCCAGAGGAACTGATTTTAGTCATCTGGAGAGAACTGAAATAATATCCTCAGTTCATCAAGGATAGGAAATTGGGGCTGGTGGCTGGTAATTTTCCAGTAGGGCTGCCAAGTCCCCCCTGCTCACCTGCGGGGAATGGGGGGGGTAAGATTGCCAGATCCAGGTTGGAAACTCTTGTAGATTTGGGGATGGAGCTTAGGGAGGACAGGGACCTCAGTGAGGTATAATGCCATAAAGTCCACCCTCCAAAGCATCCATTTTCCCCAGGTGAACTGATCTCTGTAGTCTAGAGATGAGGTGTAATTCCAGGTGATCCCCAGGTCCCACCTGGAGGCTGGTATCCCTATTTCCCAGCCTGGGCAGGTAAATGGGAGGCCTAGCTGGAAACCCTACTTCCTAGAGGCGCTAGGTTATCGACCTGTTTCAGACCTTGTTCTCCTCTTGGATCTACAGGTAATGATCAACAACATTGCCATTCTATGGTTTATCAACCCATTGGCTACTGCATAACCCTGTCTGTTATTCCAGCCTCTTCTAGCCACACTGTATTGCCGGGTTACTCAACTCTGTCTTTCTCCCTCCCTCAGACTTCACTAATCCTTAAACTATGCTTATTCTTGGGTTTACAACTCAGATAATTGGCTGTAATGCAGAGCCTCTTGTATTATATTCCATTGCTGGCTCATGGCAAAATTCACAGTTCAAAGTAGGGTTGTCAGGCAGTGCCAGTGCCTGGTAACCAGCGGGAGCGTTGCGGGATATGCTGCATCACAGGAGATTTTTAAATGCCACCTCATGTACCTACCAGAAGTTCTCACCAGAAATGACAAAGACTAGCTCTAGGAATCACTAGAAACTCTATGGTAAAACTAAAGCAGCCCTAATCATAAGGCAAGTAGTGCAATTTAGTACTCACCTTTGTACATTTTTACAAACTGGAAGAAACATGTTTTGCATTAATGAAGAATGCAATTTACAGCATCCTCTCTTGTAGCACAAACCTCACAGTTAAAGGGTAAAAATTTGCAAAAAATATAGGTTTTCAGCCAGTGCACTACAGAAAGGCAAAAGAAAAACCTGGAAATATTATTGTAGTGGACCCTGAGTACTCAGAAAAGGAAAGTAAACAACATTTTTAAACTGTTTTGAAATCTCAATAATCAGCAGTATAAAATGCATAGTGCAATCAGCAATCATCGGTATTTAAAAAACCTCTCCCTAATGATATATTCTTATATCCTTAGTCAAATGCCAGAAGCAAGACGAACCCTTGAGGAAATTATATGTTACTGGAACTAATTCAAGGAAAACCTAGTGGATGTTTTGTAAAATAAAAAAAAATACACAGCTCTCAGATATTAGTTTTTTCTCTCCCAATATTTTTATAAGTTAAATTAGCATTTCTAGAAACAGAAATGTAATTAAGCATACCAAAGCACAACCAGGGGAAATCTTTTATTATATTCCCAAGGATTTAATCATTAAGAATGCATTTTGCTTACATAAATGGTTATCACTGATATAAAAAAATTGGTAAAAATAAGGTTTTAATATTAAAATGCCTTTCCAATGCAGAAACCAATACTGGGTATTTCAATGATGATTTTGCCATAGTATCAATACCATTAAAATTGTAAACACTTTGTTGTGCAATATGGTTCCATTCTCTTTCAAACTGACTATTTTAACATAGTTGAAAAGGAAACCAGAGTCACCATCTACTGTTATGAAAGGTATATAGTTTGGGCACTCATTTCCTACATTTTAATAGGATTGATAAATCTGAATTTCTGAACTGATGTATTTCAATAGATGATGAAACAACTGTGTGAATGCATGGTTAATACAACAAGGGCTCTAAAAACATTGAGCTCTGCAGCCAAATGAAATACAGGGGATAATTTTACAGACACACAAATGTTGTCTTTATCTAGTTACAGCTCAAAATATGAACTGGCACATCATATTCAAAAATACTGCAGGCGCTTAGATTATTTCTGCAAACATAAACAGAAGATTGTTCAATATCACATTTTTCAAAGTGATAATTAAATATAGGTGTAAGGATCATTGTTACATGATCTGAAGGAAGGACTGCCAAAAAGTCCACAGACTAAGCATTGTACTGCCAGTTTCTGGAGTTTGTTTTACAGAACCAACCTGCAATTATTTCGGTTATCAATTATACCCAGTCAGATCTTCCAAGAAAATGAGATGGTAGCGAGGCACCACCTTTGGAGATTGCAACAATGAATGCAAATTCCAAGTGCAACTTTCTCAATATTTAAATCCTTGGTTATAGGAACTTAATTACTCCTAGATTTGTTCAGTTTCCCCAAGAAGCAGCTGTACAGACCACTGACTTCAATGAGCTTAGAACAGTGTACTGCTGCTTTGGATGGCACTTTTAATCCATCATAAACCATAAACTTTGTGGATTTTTTGGCAGGATAGTAGGTACTGCCTTATCTCAGCTCCACATTCTTTACGCCAAGTACATTCCTTCCATCAGACAACTGAAGCATGTCACACAGGGTTACTCATAACAGTGATCCTTTGGTCTGACTCTTCATCATGGTCATGTTTGGCGTGGCCTAACTTTACAACTTGTTTAACTATGACAAAGTAAATAAACGCTGCCTTGCGCAAGGTCATTTCAATGCTTATCCCGTCTAGCAAAGACCAGCTGGAGAAGCAGATGCCATTGCTATCAGTGTCACCCTGTGGTAACATAGAGCACCTGGGAGCCTTTAGCCTGATTATTTAAACACTTCCAAAGAAGCCATGCAGAAAGCTGGCTCCCCAGCAAATGGCTCATCAATCTCCACTCTTGTTGGCAGAAAGGGTGTCTGACACTGAAGTTCCAAGTGCAACTCAACAATAGAAGATTCACAGACATTAATCAGTTAAGATTGATCAGCACTGCTAGCCCTGAGAGTAACTTTCAGATGAAAGGAACAGTTTTACTTTATCAGATCATTTAAAGTCTTTGACTAGGTAATTCTGCTTCTGAAGATTTCTGGACAACAGGTCATTGTCTCTTTGAGATCTTTCTTATTGTTCAATATATGCAGGAGACCCAGATCTGAAATAAAAGCACCAGCAGTAAGCTGATGCCAGCCAGCTTTATCTCTCTCTTTATCTGCTGAGCTCATCCTTAATTTGTACTGCATGAGCTACGTACATCTATAGGTTGTCATGGTGCTTAAGCCCCCTTGAATATTATTACATAATATACTTGCGTATTAAGGTTGTTATGGCACTTCTCCAACAGATTGAAATCTGAAATTTTGTACATATGTAGCCTGAAAGTGTTAGAAGACTCTAAAGAATGGATATTAATATATTTAGTTATTTTCCCTTATAACAGCAACCAGAAGCTGTAGCAAACTTAGCCGTATGTGCAACTGAATGTAAGGAATGCAAGCACTTGTCCTCCACACATTTGCAAAAGATTTGGAATACAGGAAATGTGCAGGGGCAGCCCGAAATATGCCTACACTTGTAGAACAGAAACTATGGCTCTACCCACAGAGCATGACTTTTTCTCTTCCTCCCTCCTGCAGCATTCTGGGGAAAGGGATGAGATAAAAACCTAATAAAATAAACCTGATATTACAAATTGTTGTGACCCACTTCAAATCATCTGTACAAGGCAGGGAGGATGCTCATGTGCACTGTCCAAGCTCACAAGTTACAAAAGAAACAGGACTTAATGAATATACCAAGGTGGGGAGTGAGGAAAAGGGGGGAGGACAAGAGAAATCGGTCAGAAAAACAAATAATTTTAAAATATTGACCTCTATGACTGTTGTACAAAATATAGCTGTTTAGATTTGAGGAACATTCTTTGTAAAACTGGCATAATAATACTGTTTACCTCAACTTTGCATCCTGGATCATGAGTAGCAGCAGCAAAGTAAACGACTTCCTGCACCTCATCCCTCGGCCGTGCAGAATTTTTTCCAAATATGACAAGACCCTCTTTAGTACGTGGTGGAAATGCAACAAAACAGTAACTTGGAGGTATCAGAGCCATCCTGAAGAAAGAGATGGAAAGTAATTGGTATTTCAATACAGTGCATAACCTAACTGCAATAGAGGCTACAAAATAGTTAAGACAACCAGGGATGGGACCTGACTCCCCCCAATCTCACCCAACCCCAGCTTTACTGTAGCAGCACTTCCCATCCCTCCCAACCCCAGCACCATCTACCTCCCAACCCAGCCAACTCCAGCTTAACCATGGCTGCGGCTCTCTTCCCCCCTCCCCACCCTACCACCACTGTTGTCCTCGTTATCAGGAGCTGCAACTGTAGTGAAGATGGAGGAAGTTGCCTGGAAGTCAGTGGCATCTGGTAAGTTCTCTGCACATGCACAGAAAACATTATGGTTTGGTGGGAGACTGAACCCTCCCCCCATGTTTTTTTTACAGTTTTCTGATTATTCTGCAAATTTGGGAGCTCCCCTCACCAAGTCTGCAAAACTACCTGTTTTCTCTCAGTGTACCCCAATCTGTGGATTTAAGTATCTGCAGATGGGCCCACATTTGACTATTTGAATATAAAATGATTATAGCTTGTTCGTCATGCCAGAGTGCGGCAGAAATCTTTTATCAGCAAAACAACATCTTTGCGATGGGGAAAAAACCAGCCATCTACATTAGATCAATCCACAGCTCAGCTAAATAACATGTTTAAGGCATGGGCCGAGCAAGTGCCAAAGCAGAAGAAAAAACAACATCTGTGATGTTGTTGTTCAGTCGCACAGTCGAGTCCGACTCTTCGCGACCCCATGGACCAGATTACGCCAGGCCCTCCTGTCTTCCGCTGTCCACTGAAGTTTGCTCAGTTTCATGTTCGTTGCATCGATGACACTGTCTAACCATCTCATCCTTTGCCGTCCCCTTCTTGACCTTCAATCTTTCCCAGCATCAGGGTCTTCTCCAGTGAATGCTCCCTTCTCATTTGGTGGCCAAAGTATTTGAGCTTCAGCTTCAGGATCTGGCCTTCCAGGGAACAGTCAGGGTTGATTTCTTTTAGGATTGAATGATTTGATCTCCTTGCAGTCCAAGGGACTCGCAAGATTCTTCTCCAGCACCATAGTTCAAAAGAATCGATTCTTCTGCACTCGGCCTTCCTTATAGTCCAGCTCTTGCAGCCATATATTACTACGGGGAATACCATTGCTTTGACCATGCGGACTTTTGTTGGCAAGGTGATGTCTCTGCTTTTTATCATGCTGTTAAGGTTTGCCATCGCTTTCCTCCCGAGGAGCAGGCATCTTTTAATTTCATGATTGCAGTCACCATCTGCAGTGATCTGGGATCCCAGGAACGTGAAGTCTGTCACTACTTCTACGACTTCCCCTTCTATTTGCCACGGAGTGATGGGGCCAGATGCCATGATCTTAGTTTTTTTGATGTTGAGCTTCAAACCCACTTTTGCGCTCTCCTCTTTCATCCTGAGCAAGAGGCTCTTTAGGTCCTCTTCACTTTCTGCCATCAGAGTGGTGTCGTCTGCATATCTGAGGTTATTGATCTTTTCCCCAGCAATCTTATCTCCAGCTTGTGATTCATCCAGGCCAGCATTTCGCATGATGTACTCTGCATATAAATTAAATAAACAAGGTGACAATATACATCCTTGTCGTACTCCTTTTCCTATGCTAAACCAATCAGTTGTTCCATATCCGGTTCTAACTGTTGCTTCTTGGCCCTTATACAGGTTTCTCAGGAGACATGTGAGGTGGTCCGGTACTCCCATCTCTTTAAGAACCTGCCATAATTTATTGTGATCCACACAATCAAAGGCTTTAGCATAGTCAATGAAGCAGAAGTAGATGTTTTTCTGGTACTCTCTTGCTTTCTCCATAATCCAGCGAATGTTGGCAATTTGATCTCTAGTTCCTCTACCTCTTCGAAACCTAGCTTGTACTTCTGGCAGTTCTCTATCCATGTACTGTTGGAGCCTAGCTTGTAGGATTTTGAGCATGACCTTGCTAGCGTGTGAAATGAGTGCAATTGTGCGATAGTTTGAACTTTCCTTGACATTGCCCTTCTTTGGGATTGGAATGTACACTGACCTTTTCCAATCCTGTGGCCACTGTTATGTTTTCCAAATTTGTTGGCAAATTGAGTGCAGTACTTTAACAGCATCTTCTTTTAAGACTTTGAATAACTCAGCTGGGATACCATCACCTCCACTAGCTTTATTGTTAGTAATGCTTTCTAAGGCCCATTTAACTTCGCTTTCCAGGATGTCTGGCTCGAGGTCAGTGATTATACCATCGTGGTTGTCAAGGACATTGAGGTCCTTCTTGTACAGTTCTTCTGTGTATACTTGCCATCTTTTCCTAATCTCTTCTGCTTCTGTTAGGTCCCTACCATTTTTGTCCTTTATCATGGCCAGCTTTGCATGGAACGTTCCCTTGATTTCTCCAATTTTCTTGAAGAGATCTCTAGTCCTTCCCAATCTATTGTTTTCCTCTATTACTTTGCATTGTTCATTCAGGAAAGCCTCCTTATCTCTCCTTGCTGTTCTCTGGAAATCTGCATTCAGTTGGGCAAATCTTTCCTTTTCACCGTTGCCTTTAGCTTTCCTTCTTTCCTCTGGTATGTGTAAAGCCTCATCAGACAGCCACTTTGCTTTCTTGCATTTCTTTTTCTTTGGGATGGCGGTGATTGCTGCCTCCTTTACAATGTCACGGACCTCTGTCCATAGTTCTTCAGGCACTCTGTCTATCAAATCTAGTCTCTTAAACCTATTCTTCACCTCTACTGTATATTCATCGGGGATGCGATCTAGGTCAAATCTGAATGGCCTTGTGGTTTTCCCAACTTTCTTCAATTTAAGTCTGAATTTTGCAATGAGTAGTTCATGATCTGAGCCACAGTCAGCTCCAGGTCTTGTTTTTACTGACTGGATAGAGCTTCTCCATCTTTGACTGCAAATTATATAGTCAATCTGATTTCGGTGTTGCCCATCTGGTGATGTCCATGTGTAGAGACGCCTCTTAGGTTGTTGGAAAAGGGTGTTCGCTATGACCAGCGTGTTCTCTTGACAAAACTCTGTTAGCCTTTGCCCTGCTTCATTTTGTTCTCCAAGGCCAAACTTGTCTGTTATTCTGGTTACCTTTTGATTTCCTACTTTAGCATTCCAGTCCCCTATGATGATGAGGACATCATTTTTTGGTGTTAGTTCTATGAGCTGTTGTAGGTCTTCATAGAACTGGTCCACTTCAGCCTCTTCTGCAGCAGTGGTTGGGGCATAAACTTGGATTACTGTGATATTGAATGGTTTGCCTTGGATTCGGACCGAGATCATTCTGTCATTTTTGAGATTGTATCCCAATACTGCCTTTCTCACTCTCTTGTTGACTATAAAGGCCACACCATTTTTTCTACGGGATTCCTGGCCATAGTAGTAGATATAATGGTCTTCTGAGTTAAATTCGCCCATTCCTGTCCACTTTAGTTCACTGATTCCCAAGATGTCGATGTTCATTCTTGCCATCTCATTTTTGACCACGTCAAGCTTACCTTGATTCATAGATCTTACGTTCCAGGTTCCTATGCAGTATTGTTCTTTGCAGCATCGAACTTTCCTTTCACCGTCAGACACATCCACAACTGAGCGTCCTTTCGGCTTTGGCCCAGCCACTTCACTCTTTCTGGGGTTACTCATACTTGCCCTCTGCTCTTCCCCAGTAGCATATTGGACACCTTCCGACCTGAGGGGCTCATCTTCCGGCATCATCTTTTAGCCTTTTGTTACTGTCCATGGGGTTTTCTTGGCAAAGATACTGGAGTGGGTTGCCATTTCCTTCTCCAGGGGATCACGCTTGGTCTGAGTTCTCTGCTGTGGCCTGTCCGTCCTGGGTGGCCCTCCATGGCATAGCCCACAGCCTCATCGAACCAGGCAAGCCCCCTCGCCACGACAAGGCAGTGATCCATGAGGGAGAGATCTGTGATATATGTTCATAATTACAACAGTTAATCTCTTACGAACTAATACAGCTGATCACACTCAGTGTACAGCACATTCCCCAGTTCAGGGGATGGGGATTAAACAGGACCAACCATTTTCTTTGCAGTTTTCAAATTAGACACTTAAGAATTAATTACTGAGCAAACTGTGTATAAAGATTAGATTTTGCTCTCTGATCAAAATTGGTTTAATCACATAAGAGTATTCTTCCCATTAACTTCTTGGCAGTCTTACACAAAGTAAGATAGGGGGAAAATCTTGGTCAAGGCAAGACAGGGAAAGCATCTGGACCAACGTTTCCTCTAAGCTGTGTAGTCTTGTGGGCAAAAATTCTACTTTGTGAGCTACTGGCATTAAAGTTGTGAGTGAGCGATTTGGCTGCTGCATAAATTAGTTTGCTCCGGAGCCATCCTTCCTGAGCTAAGACAAAAATGTGTGAGCCAGAGGCTAAAAAAACTATGAGCTAGCTCACACTAACTCAGCTTAAAGGGAACACTGATCTGGACCTTCCCTTTATTTATTTGCCATCAACGTACAGCAGTGCGTAGCAATTCTATAATTCTTTGGTGGTCTCCCATCCAAGCACTAACCAGAGCTGATCCTGCTTAGCAGCTGAGATCTGACAAGATCAGGCTAGGTTGGGCTAGTCTATACTACACATGCACATGCTCAATCACACACATTTGGCAGCAATGGAATTGGGTAGATAGTTGAGCTGCCCTCTACAGTAATGTGTGGGTTCCCCCCCCACACTTGATTATGCATTTAGTTGATCCATTACATGTAAATAAAGTGTTCATATTACCAAAGCAAATAGGAAAGCTGTATGAGGATTCTGAAGTAAGAGCATTGGTAAAAAAGGAAGATTACCCTTCATCCAGCCCTATTACATTTAGCACATCAGAACCATTGTTTAAACAACATCCATTCCCTTAAACCTTAGCCTTATCAATTAATCTGTACCTGATTCTACCAAAGTGCAGGTGAGCAGATCTACTGGTTACATTGATTAAAATTTACTTCCATCACTGATAGCCATACCAGAGTGCTGCACATGATAAAACTTCTTTAACTGCCTCAGCTCTCCCAACAGAGAGCAGCTTTAACTTGTGCCATATTTTGTGTCACTATCAGCCTATCACTGCCCAGTCTGGAGAGAACTCTTTGATTGCATTCAGCCCTTACACCAAACCATTATTGTAGTCAGCCAGCAAACCAGGAAGCCACAGTTTGCAGTAGGTGTGCAAATCCAGGTTTGACTGGCGATCTGAATGGGAAAAGCATAGTCACAGCTAACTACAATTTGGTTTCTAAACTATGGTTAATGCAAAGCATGATTAGCCACGATGAGCCTTCGATAGCATTTGTTGTTCTCTTCATTGCGTTCACACTTTCTCAATGCCTACATCACTAGTTTGATGCACATTAAGTTCCCGCAATACAAAAGGATCATGGTGAACTTCCCAGATCTGCTGATATGACATTTAATAACACATACGTAAAAGCAAAGCAACTTCCCCTTTCCCCAAACCACATCAGCTACGTTTGTAACCACGTTACAGAGAGGGTTGGGGAATTTAGGATTGCCATACCTATAGTGATTGCAGTTTCTAGATCAGTTCCATCATACCATCCTAACCTATCCTTTGAACATTTAGTTCAGATGTTTCATTTGTTTCAGCTGCTGTAAACTGCTCATTATTGGTATTTTTTTAAGCTTGATGGTAATGCTATTTGAGATAATTGCCTGCCCCCTCCTTTAGAGCATAAATTTATGGGAAAGCAATGGAATGAGAAGACCGGATATAATTCAGTTCTACTTGTGTGTTTCATTTTTTATTTTAATGTATTATTCATGCCTAGTTAATTAGTTCCAAGGGAAAAATATAGCTGGTTGGTTTGATGCAGATCTTATCAGACAAGACAATGGTCAAAAGCAATTTCTAATTCCCTTATGACTTCTGAAGTGACAACTTGCAAGTAATTTCTCACTGTCAAGTGCTTCTTGATGAAAATTAATCCCAGGGGAACTGGAGTGTACAGTGCTCCTTCAGCTCCTGTTTGTTCGGCTAATGTTTTTCTGGTTACTATGCCAATGTGCTTAATATAGGCTGGTATGCCGAAGACAAAGCAGCTTTGATTAACATGCAAACATATTACTTTCTAGGAATATTCCAGGCTGACATACCCTAAACAGAATTGAAGTTTATAACAATAAAGTCACCATTCAGAACTAATCTATACACATGCAGGTGGGTCTTCATGATTTGAGTTGTGTATGCACAATTTAGCACAGAGTGGAGAGGCAGAACATGAACGGAAGAGTTTGCATATATTAAACATGTCTAATCCATTAATTTTTACTTTTTTTATACCCCACCTTTCTTTCCAATGGGAGACCCAAAGAAGCTCTCATCATTTGCCTCTCCTCTGCTTATCCTCACAACTGCCCTACAAGGTCAGTCAGTCTGCGTGTGTGTGTCTGGCCCACAGGTCACGCAGTGAACTTCCAAGGCAGAGTGCAGATCCAAACCTGGGTCTTCCAGCTCCTAGTCCGACACCCTTACCGCTACATAATTTGCAATAAAAGTCTCATTCACTGGTACTGGCAAGCAGTGACAGAAAGTAGGTGTCACATTCCTGTGCTGTATTTAAAGTTGCTAACTAATATCCCTTTTAAATCCCATTAAGTGTCTAATTTGACTTTTAGTCTGGGTGCATTTAATTTGTTTCCACTTTACGATTTAAAAAATGCAGGGTTTGAAAAATTACCAGGCATTAATAGCATTGGAAATAGGTCAGACTTTTGCTGTGGCTTATGTTATAAACAATGGTTAATGGGGGGGGGAATCGAGGGTTTGTCTACTGCCTGATGAAAATGCAGTCACTAGGAAACAGCTGAAAGGAGTGTGGGAAAAGCTATGCCTGCCTGGCAGTTCCAGTATTTCCTCGCTTTCTGATCTGAAGTCTCTGCACTCTTTTCCTTGCCTTTCTGACTTAATGCCCAGCAGTTTCCACTCCACAAAACATCCTCAAGATGATGCTCCTTATTGCCTGACAGACTGGGATACTTCAGACACACCAATGAGTATTTTTTTAAAGCCCATATTGGCTTTAAATTGCAAATCCCCCTCCCTTTTTTTTTTACAAACCAGTTCTTTTCATTAATGTTTCTTGACCACTGGCAATCCAAAGAGCATACTCTTTTGCAGGAAATAATTTGTTTAGGAGACCTATTTTTAAAAGGAACACAAATAGACAGCAAGAAAAGTACACGCATGTACCAATTAGTCACGAATCACTCCAGTCGTGGTACAACATGTATGACTAGTGGGGATGGATTATTGCTGCATTAAGTACGAATCTTTAAAGTGACTGTATTCTGTTACACTGATTTAACACTCAGTGTTAAAAAAATTAGTTCCATCAATTTGCTGTAGATTCCACAGTTCATCCTAAGGATACTTCTCTGTGTATAATAATAAATAAATAATAAACCAATATTTGAAAACATATAGGTTCTCTTTCCCCAATTTTTGGATGGCCACGTTCTTTGGCCATTCTTTTGCCTAGATTAGGGTTGCCAGCCTCCTGCAGGGGCCTGGAGGTCTCTCAGTATTACAACTGCTCTCTAGACCCCAGAGATCAGTTCTACTCAAGGAAATGGCAGCTCTGGAGGATGGAGTCTGTGGGCATACCATACAGTCCAGGAGAAACAGAACTCCTTGTGTGGGCTCCCTGCAGAGCTCCATTCTCTCCCCAGACTTTGCATTCCCCAAGTATCACCCCCAAATCTCCAGGAATTTGCCAAACTGGAGTGGAGAACCCTGCCTCAGATGTCCTCTGTGCAAAAGGGGATGGGATTGCAGCAACTGTAATAATTTTGCTGAAGAGATTTTGCCATGCAGAAGGGAAAAGTGTAGATCTGCTGCAACCTCATCTTCTGTCAAAGGTGGTATAGTATCTACTTCTTCCAACTATAAAGGGAAATTGTAAATTTACCCTAAAATAAATGCTAATAAACAAGACTGTTTCGCATGTGGACTTAATGCAAGACGCTATTATGACCTATAAATTTTTAGATAGTCTGCATATATCTGGATTTATATTGCTGGGGTGTATATTCATATTATATTTGATATTTAAAAGCTTGTGATCTCTGAAGTCTGACCTAAAAGCTAGAAAAACCTGTCAAAACCTGATGGAATGCTAAATCTGGAATTTCTACCAGAAACACAAGATGGTATTGTAATCAATATTTACTTTAGCTGGAGATGATGGGTTGGCTTTTCACTCAATCTTGGCCAATCCCCATCCTTATTAGTGCCCCAATCCCACTTGGCTTTTATCCACACATACCCTGTGATCCTAAGCAAAGCCTTTTTGGTGGGCAAAAGGAGCTCCATCCTTCCTTTTCCACCTAAGGAAAAGCTGGATGGATCTAGCCCATCACTTACTAAAGAAAGATTATTCTGGCTATCCTTGAAGCAACCAAAATGCTCTCCTTAGGTCATACCCAAATCAAAAGTAACTTCAGGAAAGGACAATATGAAAACGAACTATTTTCCTGAAACCAATGTTCCAGGGAGTGAAAAGGCTGAGGACTCTTCAGCTACATCCTCAGGTAAAGATGTTGACTGCTAGAAAGGCTTGCTTGTATTCTTGTTTAACAATATGCTTTGGATTTGTTATTTGATGTATATCCTGCAAGGAAAGCCTGTTGAGATGTTAACAGTTAAATTTGAAAATGTGACCAGTTAACAACATACTCCATTTGGTTTATGCACCAAAAACTTCCCTTGTCAGGAACCCATTGACGAATATATGTATGTCTATTCTAAGTTTGGAACACAGGTGAGTCTCTTCTTGCAAATTTCAAAAAATACATTGTGATTGCTCATTGTTCTCTCATTGGCTAAAGGACAAGCTTGGCAGCATATCCTGACTGCTTAGCCTTCCATCTCTCTCCCCCTCCCAAAGAAATATGTGTTGGTTCCATAAAGAAGGGCTGAATCATTCATACTCAGATGTTTTGTTTCGTTTTGTTTAGTACCAAATATAGGGCGGGCGGGCTGTCAGTGGCCAGGAATAGATAGTTTAATGATTTGTTTATAATATTGTTGCCAGTCATTGGAATCAAGCAAACAACAAATAATAAAAAAAATACATAGAGACAGATGAAGGAGAAAGATGTATTGCTAGTTTATTCTAAAAATCTGTACTCAGGTTGTATTAGTAACAGTCCTCAGGGCAGAATATATAGCTACTATATTTTGCAAAGGTAACTGCAACTTCATGCAACAATATATTGCTACAGAATTGTGCCATTAAAATTTGAAGACAAGTTGATTAGATTTTGTAATTTATCCTTTATAGACAAAAAATTAAGGGGAAGTTGAATACCATTGCAGTACAACAGCCAACTTCAAAAGTCCTATGTCAGATTAAGAACAATCCTTCCAAACAGTGGTTGTGGGTTTGTTTGTTTTTAAGTATATAGGATCAAGCTCTTTGAGAGTTGGATGTTACAGCTTTTAGCTCCAAAAAGGAAATCTGAAAGGGTTCACTCAAGTATGCTTTAAAAGTCTGCAGTTAAATGTTGTGGTCCAAAGCATTATGACTGTCAAACTGCATTTTCAGCTAAAGAATCTTTCTGTATTCAGAATTCTACATTTAGAGGGCTGCTAGACAACTGGATAAATGTTGTGGTTTCCAGTACTCTGGGTTCAAGGGGAATGCAATATTCTGTGAAACACAGGATGGGGTTAAACATTTTGCTTCAAGTCCTCTAGTCAATGAATAGTATTGCTTCTCACTGTTCTCTAGAGGCATGATTACCTTTGACTCTCCACAGCTCCAGCCAGCATCTCCACCAGAGAATCAAAGCTTAGCCATCTTTGTTGACAGATTGCTTCCCATGTGACAACACAAAATTGACCTTATTATATCATAACACTGCAGCACATGTCATTGGCTGGACACCTGTTTAAATTTTCCTACAACTGCTACAAAAAAGTATTGCCACTTTTGATATATTGTCAGGGTATCTATGTTGATTATGGGAATGATGTGATGTGTAAAGCAGTCCTGATTGGCAACATATTTCCAATGACTGGCAGTTTCCCCCATGTCAGATTGTTTAATCTCCCCCCCAGTCTGATTATTTAATCAGATGTACTTGGGATTGGCCAGAAACCAGAGGCATATAAATTATATACTATTCTCCTGACCTATGACTTCTCCCAAGAAGGGCAACTCAGCCAGAGATTCTGGGACCTGTGCAAAGGATGAAAGAGGTAGAAGCCAGGGAGCAGGGACAGCCAGAACTGCCATTTTAAGGCTCCCAGGACTGTTTTTATTATGTTTTTCTTCAAGTTAACAGGACTCCCGGGCAACAGGAAGAAGCAAGTGAAGGAGACAGCTCTCCCAGGCAATGGGATCAGACTCTGGGGAGAGCATGAACTGTCTGCCCAATAATGATGATTCTTTCATCCCTCCATGGCTCTCTGAGTATGGGCAAAGGGGATAAAAGGTCTGCAGCTGGGCTCCCTTTCATGGCTAGATCATTTGGATTGGTGCTGTGCTGGTCTCTCCTTGGAGTACAGCCTGCCTAGCAAGACCTTGTTCTGTGGCTGCCTGGTGGACATCTTCAGATCCGGTCTTCTAATTCACCTGATTGAAAATATTATTTCAAGTTTTTCAGTGTCTTTTGTTTTCCTGGAGGAGTGTAGTCTTTTTTCTGATTCTTTTAAAATAGTTTTCCTTGGCTTTGTTTTACACTGTTATCTTGACTTATATCAGAAGTTCTTTGCATTTTCTCTGGTTCAAAAAGGTTTTTAAATTTTTAACGGGTTTGTGCTGGGGGGGAAAGGTCCAAGTTGTTACTGTTTTTAAAAGTTTATCTTTTTGCATTCTTCTCATTCCGTTTTACAGTTGTTCTTCTATAGTTGTTTTAAATATCTTTCTGTGATGTGTTTTGGGGGGAGTAGAGTTTTGTGGAGTTTTGTGGTGTTCCTGTTGTTTCTGAGAACAAATTAATCATTGCAGAAGGTTCTGAAGAAAATGTATGGTGGCTCTAAAAGCAGGTAACTGTAGGTAAGGGTTTAGGTATTTTTTTAAAAGATCAGCTTGGTTAATCTTAGATTCTCTGGTTTGACATTGGCTCTGTTTGTATCTGGAGTACACATCCCTACTAGGGAGAGTGGAATTAACAACACTGAATACATGCCCTCAAATCAAGAAATGTGGCATCTAACTGGAAATTAAAAAATCCCTGTATGCTGTAGATATTGTTCCACGTAGGTAGTGCATTGGGCTCATCTAGCTTCAGCAACTCAAGAGTCCAGTCTGGAAGCTCTCTAAGTGTAGATATAAACCCTCACTGTGCAGAAATACAGGTGCACACACAAGCTTTCTGAATCCCAGCAAGATGGATAGGGATCCAAAATCCATTTTCATAAAAAAAAAAAAAAAAGAAAACCTATGTCAATCTTCACATTTACCATATTATTTTAAAACCTTAACTTCAGGCTAACAGTCCAGCTATTTTTACACAAGCAAGTTGAAGAAACAAAGAAGATCATACAGTGGACAAAGTAAACAAAGGCTTTGTGTTTAAATCCAACAGTTTAGCCTTGAAGAGCCAAGGAATTAATGTCATGACAGGTCATCCTTTCTATTTTTTGCAGAATAAAAAACAAAAAGGCAGTTTTCAGATCCAGTACTGCGGTGCTTAAAATGTCAGAAAATCATGCATTTTTCAGTAGACTGCAGTCAAAATTCCACATCTGATACTTGCAATCTGCCCAAACTCTCGTATACAGGAGGCAGAGGCACAGTAAGATGAATTATGTGGATGCTTTAAAATGAGTCATAGAAAACACAAAGGCGTACATATATATATAGTGAGGAGCCATATTACACTACACAGAGGCGAAGATGCACAGCACCTGTTAAACTCTCACAAATGAAAAAGCAAAAGCCACAAAAGTGCATTAGAGGGACAGAACCTGATGTACGGTTGTGGAAGACAGATGGAGAGTGGGAAAAATATGCGAAGAGGCTGGGACTATTAGCAGGGAAGGCTCCTGGGGAACTTAACAGGCCAGCTGAAAGGGCAGAGGTAACAACTACAGCTTGTGAGCATGCAGTGATACTCTCTGGAGATATATACCGGTAGTGTGCCTTTAAGCATCCTCCCCACACACACACAAGTCTATCAAGCATCTCTTATTATGTATGCAGAGCCTATATATGCAGCATCCCAGTGGCTGTAACTTTCTAGAATCCAGTATGCCCGAACTTTCGAGTACCTGTAACAGGAGCAAACGATCTATGTTCTCCAGAAGAAAAATGCCATGATCTAGATTTGCTTTTAAGCGGGTAGGGAGTGTCCAAAGAGCGGAGGGTGGGATCCCCTCCGACAGACAGCTGGCCTGCGACATCCAAGGAGGGCTGCGGGGGGGGGGGCGCGAAGGACGCAGCCTTCGGATCAGGGGACCGCTTTGCGGCCATGCCCACACAGTCCGCGGAGAACTGGCCGGCGATGATGAGTCATCACTAAGGGATGAGCGCCCGGAGGGGCGAACCGGCCGACAGCGCGCCCCCCTCGGAAGTCCACGACGGGAAGGAAGCGGGCACTTCCCAGGCTCCCCCGCCCCTGACAACGGCCCAGGAAATAATCGCGACGGGTGGGGGGGGGGTTCCTCTGGTCACTCTCCGGCCACAGTTTGGACGGCAGCCCCTCCCCCCGAGCAAGCCCAGCCCAGCCCACCCTGGCTGGCCGAGGCTGACCCGCCAGAGCGAGATCCCCCGCAGTCCCTCCCAAAACCTGGGAAGGGGGGGTCCTTTGCAGCGCCGAGCGGAGGGGCGCCGGGGGGCGGGGCGGGAGACGCCCCGGGGGGGGACGGACAGCTCACCTTGCCGGCCTCCCCCGTCGGAATCGCCCCCCCGCCGCCGCCGCCGCCGCCGCGCAGCCTCCCGTTCCCTGCAGATGTGCGAGCGCGAAGCCGGCGGCCTCTCGCCAGGTAGCAGCTGGGCTCTCTCCGCCTCACGTGAGCAGCAGCAGCAGCAGCAGCAGGGCCGGGGCGGGCGGCGACGCTGCCCTGCCTCCTAACGGTGCGGCGTCGCTGCTGCCGCGGCTGAGGCTGTCGCTTCCTCCCCTGCGCAGGGCTCAGCCTAGCGGGGCTGCCGCAGGAACAGACGCCGGCGAAGGACTGGGGCGGGGCGGGGCGGGGCGGGGCGGGGGATAGGAGGAGAGGGTGCGGGGCCGCGCGCCCGAAAGCCCGTCTGGCCATTGGAGCCCGAGAGAGCGGAGTCCGCAATGGCCCCGCCCCGCCCCAGGGACGTGCCAGCCTCCCGGTGGGACCCGGGGATCCCCTGGAACTACAGCGCGTCTCAGAGGTCAGCTCCTCTGAAGAAAATGGTGGGCTCCGTGGCGTTGTCCTCCCCGGGCTTCACCCCCACATCTCCAGGAGTTTCCCATCCTGGATCTGGCAACCCTACTCCCTCCTTCCCCACTGGTGGCCGGGCGGGGGGGGATGACAACCCTACTGAGTGCCCATGGACAGAAAAGCTTTCTCTCACTACTGACTGGTCACCAAGCAAGGATTTCTCAAGTCTCTTCTCCCTCTCTGATTGTGTCTCCTCCAAAGCGATCCCGAGCGTATTTACTCAGAAGAAAATCCCATTGAGCTAAAGGGGTCTTATTCCCGACGAAAAAGTTGTTCCTGTTGCAGCCCCACCCTTGGAACAAAGAGGCCTGAAGACCAGGGTCTAAGGCATTTTAAAAAATTCTATTCAGAATTTTAAAAATTCTGTTCTGGACAGATCCTTCCTCTAATAAAAGGGAGAAACAGCTTATTTCATTGTTATTGACTGCTGCAAGAACATTATTAGCGTCAAAATGGAAAAGCTCACATATTCCCTTGTCAGCATGGAGAGAAAAATTATGGGAATATGTCATTCTAAGTAAGATTTCAATGTACTGTAACCCTTACACTTTAGACATTGCCTACATGAAAATGGTGGAGATTTGGTATCCCATAGTTCAGGATTTAATGGAGAAAAACACCTTGCCCCAAAAGTTCACATTATCATGATTTTATCAACTTTTAACATAATTTGGAGATAAAAGGGAAAAAAATTCTATTCAGTCTGATGAAGCAGCAGTGTGATGGTGAAGGCAAGAAGCTTGTATGCTGTTTGGTGTCATTTTGGCTGGCCCTTATAGAAGGTGGCACATGGCTTTTTGGCGTTTGCTTTGCAATCCTGCAGCTTCCTGCAAACTTAGACAAGAAGATATTTTATTGTGCTCCACCTACTCTGTTTCTGGAATGTGCCAAGCCCAAGATGTGCTGATGATTCAAAAAGCATATGAAGCAAATTTATGCAAGTCTATCAACAATTATGAGCTGGAAAGTTCAAAAGCCCCTGAACAGCAGTCCCTGAAGGGAAAGGGTGCTATTGCCATGATACCCTGGTAGTGGGCCTTCTAGAAACACCATAGGGAAAACTAGACCACTTTTGCTACAAAGCTCAGTGTTGGGGCACATGATAGTATAGATGAGAGAGATGCACAAATGAGGTGGTCCTGAGAGGAACTCTTTTATAATGTATCAGTTTCACAGTGATGAGTTTTGTGTGACACATTCATACTCTCCCCCACCATTCTAACACACACACACCAATTATATTGGCTTCAGAGAAGCAAAGTCTAACTGCTGCTGGTTTGTAACAGAAATTAAAACCTGGTTGAAGCACCAGCTACTGTAAAGGCATTCTCATACACAAAGCTTAAACAGAATCATCAGAATTGGTGTTTGTGTAGTCCGGATGCAAGCTGCCGCGTTTCGAGTAATCGGGGTGAGTCTTCCTGCAGCTCCATGTTATGCAATTTATATATTATGTATGGATGTTCATTCTCACTTGTGTATGTTTTGAATTTGCATTTAGTCCCACTATAGCCTATAGGTTTTGAATAAGAATTACTCGAAACGTGGCAACTTGCATCCAGACTATGAGTCAGGGCTTTTTATGGCTTATGGAATTCATGAATGTCCTCTCCATGATGAAATGCACATCAAATTGGACTATGATATCACAACACAACTGGAGTGAGACACAGTGAAATATTTGGGACTTTATTCTTTTTTCTGTACTTTGGTTACACCTTGGCCATTATTGTTATATTTCTGTACTCCTGAATTGTTATTCTATATTATTATAGCCAGTGGTTTTTGTGCTTTGTTCTTGTCCTTGTACACTGGCTCCCCTTCTTTTTTGGTTTCTGCTGGGACCAATGTGGCTGCTGGCCTCTTCCAGCACTACAGCTGGGCTCAGTGTCAGCTAATGCTGCCATGGTCTGGAATGTGTGGATTGCCTCTTCACTCTGGTCCCTCTCCCCCTCCCACCTAGGCAGTCAATTCATGTTATCTCCCAAGTGTCCTTGGAGCTCTGCTTGGTCTGCTCTTGCCTTCCCGCTCATCTTTCCTGGGAATGTAAAACCATTGCTTTTTGCCCGCGTCTCTAGGTGCCTGCTTATTGGCCTCAGTGTATCAGGGGGTCATATTTGAAGGGAGTATATCTTTTGTTTCTGTATCTAAGCCCGCCATTCCTGACACAAGAGTTCATGATATCCTATGTACTAGCTTTCAATAAACTGAAACTTCTAACGGAACATTGTTGAGAGTCTTGACTAGGAGACCTGACAGAGTGTCAGGAATCTCTCATTGCCTCTACCCGCATGTCTGCCAAAGATGAGCAGTGAAGAGGAGCCAGTGGTACTGGTGACCACAGATGTCCAGGTACCCTCCACCACCATTCCGGTGACTACTCCTATCACCACCACCCCTCTGGCCTCGGTCTCTCTGGCACCTGCGATGGTGATGGGAGCCATGGGAGGGACGATTCCTAAGCTGTTCAGAGATTCAACCTGGTCCAGAAGATGGGGCAGGTTCAGAGTCGAGACCCAGGAATCGTGGATGCTGACTCTGGCTCCTCTGGGGGGGAAGCTGGTATGATCACAGGCCCTCGCAAGAGCCCCCTTGTCGAGATGGGGCTGAGGAGGGGGTCTGGGAAGAATGGTTTGCTCTTCTGGAGCCCGCCCAGGTTAAGGTGACACGCGCGCTGGAGGAGACGCTGCTAGACATCCCAAGACTTGTCACCCAGGTGGTGCAAGGGGAGCTGCACCTAAACCCCCTGGCCCTGCCTGCCATGCTGCCACTTCTGAACCTACCGGCTGTGCTGCTGCCAGGGCCAGCCCCTGCACCAGGACCACCGGGAGCCCCTCCATGGGAGCATAAGCCGAAGGAACTATTGGATGCCACGTTTAACGGCACACCCGAAAAACTGGTCTTCTTTATGGTGCAGGTGGAGAACTTTGTGCAATACTGGGGCTACCTGTTCCTGTCTGATGAGAGACGGGGCGCCTATATAGCCTCCAAACTGTGAGATGGAGTGGCAGACTGGTACGTCAGCCTCCACAACATGCAGGGACCGGAGTTGCTGGAAGTTGATGCTTTCATGTGGGCCCTCTATACGTAATACGAGGACCCAATGGAAGAGCTGAAAACGTGGAACAATCTGCGTCTTCTAAGTAAGGGAAGAGAACTATCAGAGAGTACTTCAAGGAATTTAAAAGGTATGCAGCTAAGATTCAAGGGTGGCCAGATGGCGTGCTGGCAGAACAGTACAGGTTGGGGCTGTACCCAGAGATTCAGGAGACCATCCTCCGCAATGTGCACCCTCTCTCTCTGAATGCATGGATGTGTGAGGTGGCCAATGCGGAGAGCAGGCTGCACATGATCCGGATCGATAATGCAGCCACCTACCTGAGAGGGGCCTCTCCCGCACAGAAGCCCAAGACCCCTAAACCGAAAGAGGGGGTTTGGGAGCAATGTACGAAGCAAGGTCTCTGCCTCCAGTGTGTGTGGGGGGGGCACTACGCCACCTCCTGTCCTGAAGTCACCAGTCCAGTTCCAGGAGAGAAGGTGCCCAAGAAAAAAACGGCAGGACACCCCCCTGCGGAAGAGCACGGCCAAGTTCCAGAGAGCGCTCCAAACCAACATCCCGGATGGGTGCTTGGAGCCCAGCAGTGACAACGAGGAGGAGCTAGCAGGAAAAGGCCAGGGCCTGCTGTAAGTGGCATGGAGCAGCAGGTCCCAACTCAGGTATTGCTGAAGATGGTGAGCAACTACAACCCCTCTTCTTTGTGACTATGATGAATCCTGATTTAGGGACCCATGTGAGGGTGAGGGCACTAATAGACTTGGGGTGTGCCAGAGACTTAATAAGCCCCTCTCTGGTCACGGGCCTAGGGGCTCAAGTCATTTGCCTTCCTGACCCAATAATTTTTACTCAGATGGATAACTCAGCCATGAAGGAGCCGTGTAAGTTCGAAATGGGCCCACTGAGGATGGGGGCAGAGAAACACTGGGAACACTGACCCTTCATTATCAGCCCCGCCTCCCAATTCCCCTTGCTGTTGGGGAGCCCATGGCTACATGATCACAACCCATACATCATTTGGGACGAAGGGAAGGTGCACTTCATTGCCCTGAGATGTCAGAATCACTCCTGGGAGGAGAATTGGGGGACAGCACCCCTAGAGGAACCCATGCAGGCTAGCCTGGCACAGGAGGAGCTCTCCGCTATTTCCCAAGAGTATAGAGACTTAGCTAAAGACTTTGAGGAAGAGAAGGCGGATGAGCTACCACCTCATCACAATTCAGACTGTACCAATGAACTGCTCCCGGGGCAGAAGCTACCTAAGGGTAAGCTTTACACCATGAGCCCAGGGGAGAAGGAAGAACTGAGGAAGTTCATCAACAAAAACCTGGCCCTGTGGGTTCATACACCCCGCCTCCTCCTCGTTCGCAGCCCCAGTCCTCTTCAGGAAAAAGGATGGGGGCCTTAGACTGTGCACAGATTATAGGGGGTTGAATGCAGTGTCGGCCACAAACGCTTACCCGCTGCCTTTAATAAAAGACCTCTTAGCGGAGGCAGCGATGGGGAAGGTATTTACAAAGCTGGATCTGCATGATGCATACTTCCGGGTGCGCATCAAAGAGGAGGACGAGTACAAAACAGCATCCAACACTCCCCTGGGCCAGTTTGAGTACCAGGTGATGCCATTCAGGCTCCAAGGGGTCCCGGGGGTCTTCATGACCTTGATTAACAAAGTGTTACACAAGCACCTGTTCGGGGGGGGCCTTGTTTACTTGGATGACATTTTACTGTACTCCCCTGACACAAAATCCCACATGAAACTGGTGCGGGAGGTCCTCCAGACATTGTATGATCACAAGCTATTTGCCAAACTGTCTACATGTGAGTTCAATTGGCTGGAAGTAGACTTCTGGGCTACCACATCTCCCCCCAAGGGTTGGAGATGGACCCGGCTAAAGTAAAAGATGTGCTGGGGTGGAGGCCCCTCAAACCTGCCACCAACTCCAATCCTTCTTAGGATTCATTAATTTCTACAGGTCCTTTCTCTCTAACTTCGCCCAGGTCAGCCTGCCCCTCACGGATCTTCTAAAGACTAAGGGGAGGGGTCCGGAAACCACTAAACTGGGGGCAAGGTTGCCTTGGACTTCTGAGTGCCAAGAGGCTTTTGACTGCCTTAAGGCTCTGTTCACTTCCAAGCCCGTATTATCTCACCCTGACGAAAACAAGAAATTTGTTGTACAAGTGGATACCTCCAATGTGGCTATGGGGGGGGGCTATCTTGCAGGAGGGGCCCAACACAAAGATACACCCCCTAGGGTATGTCTCCTGTAAGTTCAATGCCACCGAACGAAATTGGTCAGTATGGGATAAAGAGGTGGGAGCTATACGGTTAGCTCTGACAACTTGGAGGCATTGGTTGGAAGGTGCCAGGGTCCCGTTCGAAGTATGGACTGATCACAAAAACTTGGAGGTGTTGCGCACTCCCTGTAGCTTGAATGCTAAACAAGTACGGTGGGCAGACTTCTTTTCTAAGTTCAATTTTACCCTGCACCATTTCCCGGGCAAGTCGAACTCCCTGACTGACACCTTGTCTCGCCTCCCTCAACGCAGACAGACGGAGGGCATCATTGACTCAATGTTTACTCCTGCCCAGTTGGGTGTGGCAGTCACTACACATAGCCAAACCGCATCCCAGAAAGGGGGAGCCAAACAATGCTGGAAGTTGAAGTTTGCCACGGATGTTTCTGCGGCTGACTGAGGCGAAATTGAAACTAACGGGTCTCTGGAAAAGTGGGAGAACAGATGTTGGAATAAAGGGTCCCGCCTATTCATCCCTGCCTCCCTCCGGGGGGAGTCATGCAAGCAATGCATAGCGCCAAACTGGCTGGACATTTGGGCTTTGTAAAAACTTTGCACTTGGTGCAATGCCAGTTCTGGTGGCTGAGGGTGCGCAAAGACTTTTCTCTGTCTGCTCCTGTCAAACTTGTATCACATGTAAACCCCGACCAGGGAAGCCCCCTGGATTGCTACAACCTCTCCCCATGCAGACAAGACTGTTCTAGGGTTTGATTCACCCGTTCTGTTTGGCCATCCATTTCTGGGTGATAAGCACTGCTGAGGGCACATTCTACCCCCAAGACCTTTAAGAGTTCACCCCAAAACTTGGCCACGAATTGGGAACCCCGGTCTGAAATTATCTTATGGGGGGTGGGGGTGGAGCCTGACCACATGTTGGATAAATACTTTCGTCAAGGCATGGGCCAAGGGTACCTTGGTAAATGGGACAAAATGGGCTTGTTTGGAGAATAGGTCCACAACTACCCATATGACTATCTTCCCCTTGAGGTGACCATAGTGTGGATCACTGAAACCAGATCATTGCGTTTGAGGAAGGGGACCAACTGTCTAATCAGTCGAAGATGGTAAAAGGCTGCCTTGGCAGTGGCTGCTACCTGGGCCTCCATTGACAAGGAAGCATCCAGGAGCACTCCCAAACTCCTGACCCTCGGTGCTGGCACCAACAGCGCCCCACCGAAGGCCGGAAATGGGATCCCCAACCCCGAGCCACTCCGATTCAGGCAAAGGAACTCCGTCTTCATTGGATTCAATTTCAGTCGACTCAGCCTAAGCCATCCTGCCACGTCCTGCAACGCCCAGTCCAGATCTTCCGGGGTAGAGCCAGACTGACCACCCAACAATAGATAGAGCTGGGTGTCATTGGCATATTGATGACACCCAAGCCCATGCCTCTGGGCAATCTGGGCAAGGGGGCGAATATAGATGTTAAATAGTATTGGGTGGGTGCCTTCGGGTGACCCGCAAAATAAATGATGTGACAGTTGAACTTGCCCTCCCCAAACGCCTGAAACATGTGCATCCTGTCTTTCACTACAGCCTATTAAAACGGGACTCGGGGCCAAACGTCTGGCAACCTCAACGCCCCACACCACCACCCAATAGTGAATGGTGAGCAACACTTTGAAATCTCGCAGATCCTGAACTCGAAACAGAAAGGGGGGTGCCTGTATTATCTCATTAAATGGCTTGACTTTGGGCCAGAACATTGGGAGTGGGTAGAGGCCTTGGATGTTAGCGCCCCTCATCTCCTATGTGACTTCCATTCACGCTTCCCTGACAAACCTGGTGGGGAGGGGTTTTCAGGGAGGCAGGATGTCAGCTAATGCTGGCATGGTCTGGAATGTGTGGGTTGCCTCTTTGCTTTCGTCCCTCTCCCCCTCCCACCTAGGCAGTCGATTCATGTTATCTCCCAAGTGTCCTTGGAGCTCTGCTCGGTCTGCTCTTGCCTTCCCGCTAATCTTTCCTAGGAATGTAAAACCATTGCTTTTTGCCCGCATCTCTAGGTGCCTGCTTATTGGCCTCAGTGTATCAAGGGGTCATGTTTGAAGGGGGTATATCTTTTGTTTCTGTATCTAAGCCCGCCATTCCTGACACAAGAGTTCATGATATCCTATGTACTAGCTTTCAATAAACTGAAACTTCTGAAGGAACATTGTTGAGAGTCTTGACTAGGAGACCTGACACTCAGCACAGCTGCCAGCCTCCTTGGCCATGGCTTCCAACCTCTGCCGTTGGACTGAAGCTGTTCCTTCTCAGCAGGCTCAGTAGGCTCCCAGGCTCTGCGGATGACGTGCTGGGCCCAGTGAGTCTTCTTGGCTGTGCCACCACTGAACCCAGCACGACTCCCCAGCGTCACTGCCTTTGGTTGCCAGGATTTAACCCCCCCCCCATGTTATTTGTTTTCAGATTTTTCTGCAAACCTGGGGAGTCCCCCAAGTGTGCAGAAAAATCTCTTTAGCCTCCACGTGGCCTCGGTCTGCAGATTTAGATATCCACAAGATGGTGGCCACAGGTGTCTATTAGAATATAAGCTGTTACTTTACAAGAAAGGTAGTATAGTGCTACTGCAACAAATCTTCCAGTCTGCCTGCAAGTCAATTTAAACACACCCTTTAAAAGTAATGGGAAATAAATCTGCTGTGTAACCCAACAGTAGCTAGTACTGTTTTTGAAACTAAATGCATATTTATAAAACACATAAGCGAACCAAATATTTTATACTAATCATACTTTATTTTAAACTGGCATTTAAAAAAAATAGTTGACAAACTGAAAGGAGAAAAGGCTGAAGTGTGTTTTTAAGCACCATTTGTTAGCAGAAAGGTTTTTGTTCTATTGTTTTCAAAATAAATATGAACTCCCCTTACAAAATGTTTTAAAGTTGTTTTCATTCTATAAAAAAGTGTCAGTTACAAATTTTAGTTTCAACAAGCGCACGTCATATAAAAAATAATGTAATGCACTTTCCCCCCTTGTAAGTTAACAGGCCTCTGTATATATAAAAACATTTCAAGAAGTTGTGCAAAGTCTCTTGATTTCTCTCTCACCAGCAAGTCCTTCCAAAATACTTTATAGCTCATCATGTATATACACAAACTCCCTTGCAGATATAAATCCATCTGTGTCCTCATCTTCTTTAGAAAATATGTCTTCAACCAAAGTATCATGATGGCTGTCATTGACCACTGCACCATGTCTTTCAAATTCCTTCTTCAAGTACATTTTTACCTGTGAGACAGATTGGAACGCAATACTTTCAGTCCTTAAGAAGCTGTTAAGATGCTTTTTGGAAGAAGCAACAAACAAGAAATAGCATTTTGCATGTGCAAGGGTGGTTTCTGTATGAACAATGAATGAAGGACATTGACAGCTTCCCACAGAACATGCTGAAACTCAGCATCTCAGCAATGAAGTTCATTGCCTGCTTGCATCTCAGAAGACACATGCAAGATAGACCGGAACACATTATGCCTCGAATAATCTGCCTCCCACCCAAACCGTTTAAATTTTGTAACATCCAGCCCAATATAAAGTTCTGGGTAGCTGAAGAGGTTTCACATTATTTTGCATGCATTTGGTTGATCCTAATAAAGGGTATTACATGGGTTTTGTTCTTGGGGTTAAGACGCTGAACTGCAGACCGCAAGGTCAGTAGTTCAGCAGTTCGAGACCCGAGTGCCGCATGACAGAGTGGTCTCTAGTCCCATCTCTGGTCCCAGCTCCTGCCAACCTAGCAGTTCGAAAGCAAGAAACTGCAAGTAGATAAATAGGTACCACCTCGGTGGGAAGATAACAGCATTCTGTGCACCTTGGCATCTAGTCATGCTGGCCACAAGACCACGGAAACGTCTTTGGACAGCACTGGCTCTTCGGCTTGGAAATGGAGATGAGCACCACATCCATAGAGTCGGATCCAACTGGCTTTCGAGCAAGGGAAACCTTTACCTTTACCTATAGTTTATTAGGAGACAAGCGTCACTGGAAAAAGCCAATAACGCTAGGAGAAGCTGAAGGCAGCAGGAAAACATGAGATAGATTGACTCTATAAAGGAAGCCATGGCCCTCAGTCTGCAAGATCTGAGCAAGGCTGTTAATGGTAGGATATTTGGGAGGACATTAATTCACAGGGTCGCCATAAGTCAGAAGCTGCTTGATGGCACTTACACACACACGATATGGCTGCACAACTTTCCCCATACTATCCAGCAGTCGTGGAACAGGTCATGTTTTTGACTCATAAAACGGTTCAAACATCGTAACCAAGGAACTCAGGATCTGTCCGTACCAGCCGTTTACCCTCCAGATGGATTAAAAACAAAACAGGTACATTCTGAAGCAAGTCCCAGATGGAATCCCCAATTACAACTTTAATTCCAGATTCAGGGACAAAGCAATGGAAAACAGCAATCTGTAGGAAAATAACATGAAAAATATTTCCCACACCAGGCCCAAATTTGTAAACTTTTCTGAAGTGTTCTTTGCAGCATCTCAGGAATGCTGTACTTCTGTTTGCTGAGAACATGGAGATGTACTACCTGCACATACCCCAAGTAATTTTTTTTGGAAGAATAGAGCATATTCCAGCTTCTGCTGCCCTTACTCTCCTCAGCTCAGGGCCATGCAGGCTTTATCTTCCTGAGCAGCATCTGAGTCCTGCAGCTCTTGACAACGCAACAAGGGGACTGTGATCTAGCTTAACACGTGGAGATTTTTATTCACAAGTACCAGAGTTGAGCAATAAAGCTTCAAGAGAAGTAAAAACCAGCTTTGTTTTTGCATTAAACAGCATTAATGAACAAATGTAGAATACATCAGCCTCCTCACCTCCTCTTTGGATAGCTTCCAGTCATCATTAAGATCCATTTCTTGAAAGGACTCATGAGACCTTGGCCCATTTCGAATTTCTATAAGGTCAATATTGAAGATCAGTGTAGTCTCAGGTGGAATATTTCCTGCCAAACACAAGTATTAACCCAGTGTTTATTCATGATATTTTTATCCTTGCAGATTACCTTAGATGGATTCTCACAACCAAAAACAGAGAGGGGGGTAAAGAGGGGGAGGACTTATTGGATTTATACCCCACCCTTCACTCGGAGTCTCAGAGCAGCTTACAATCTCTGTTCCCTTCCTCTCCCCACAACAGACACCCTGTGAGGTAGGTGAGGCTGAGAGAGCTCTAAGAGAACTGCTCTTGAGAGAACAGCTCTGAGAGAACTGTGACTTGCTCAGGGTCACCCAGCAGCTGCATGTGGAGGAGTGGGGAATCAAACCCGGTTCTCCCAGATTAGAGTCCACACTCCTAACCACTACACCAAAATGTCTAAGAAAATACATGGTTTCCACTACTAGTTGCCAGTGTCCAATCCAGGAAGCCTCCACCAGGGAACATTTTGGGCTGCAGCTGGGGTGGGGGAAGGGCAGGCAAGGAAATCTCACTCTGACAGGAAAACTTCCAGCAAGATCCAAGGCATTGAATTTACAAACTCTTTGCTTACAGCAGCATCCTGATTACATAACTAGTCACACTTGTTTTCTTAACTGCAGACTGAAGCATGGCATACCCATTGCAGAGAATATAGTAAAAGAATGCACCACTTTAGACTGCAAGAAATATTCCTTCACATTAAAAAAAAATCAATGAAAACTGAAAACTAACCAACCAGAGAGAAAGTCTGTAACTCCCTCATTACCCCCTTCTGCTTTCTGCACTAGTTTACTATTTTGCACTGAGTTTTTTACTTAGGTTGTGGTCACACTCCCAAGATAACGCAGGGGGGAAGTGAGGCTATTTTCCCCAGAGGACTTTGATCCACAGTTGAGTGATCACACAGTCCTTGGAAGCTGTGGGGGTAGCCCACCACCACATGATCAGACACAACCACAGGTGAGTCAGGGTTTTTTTTTGCCATTTATTCCCAATGCACTTAAACAGGGAATCAATGAATCGCATTTCAGCATTGAGGGTTCCCTATAGAGGGTGCGATGATGCACATACTGAGAAGGGGGGAAACAACGGCACAGAGTCGGGATGGCCTGATCAAACCATCTTGATGCCATGAGAGCACGCTGGAAAGTCCATCCATGGTCCATAGCAACCCGTTTGCTACTGGACTTTCCCTGGTGTCTTTCTATTCTGCTTCTGCGGCGGAGCAAAACGGGTTGCTGACAGGTGCAGGGCACTTCCCAGATGTTCGTGTCTGATTGCGCCCTTTAAACGCACCGGGCATTCGCGCCTATGGCGCGGCTAATTGTGTGTGTGATCATGACCATAGTGGAGTATCTATGAGCCTCTACTACAATCTGAAAATGGTCCCATCCATTCTATCACCTCAGCATTCTGACACCTTATTCCTCCTGCATGTAGAGACCAGGCCTCAGAAATTCACAGTGGAAATACTGACTAACTTGATCTTATTAAAGAAGGGAGAAATAGATTTAATTGTTTCTTTACTGAAGCATGGTAATAAGACAGTTTTGGGTTTTTCTGGCTTGAGTTTAAGTTTTTACTATCTCTGATGAAGTTCAAACTGAAACAAGTGGAAGCACATTTTCCACTTTACTGAATTACTTTGAATCTACTAAGTAAAGTATGCCACATCCTGCCTACTGCATGAATCTGATTCTGATATAGTACAGGGGAACCCCTTTTGCAAATACATAAAGGATTGGCTGGTCTCTCATGCTGTAGTATGGATCTCTTCCGCCCAAAGTCTTCTTAGTCCAGTTGATGTTGATGAAAATGATCAAATTATCAACAGCATACCAGTTTAGCTCTATGTTTGTAAATATTGTTAATAAAAGAAAGCTCAGTGGTAAAAAACATGCTTTGCACACACAGAACACACCCAGGATTCTGTCCCTGTCATAAAGGACATTTATAAAATTATGCATGAGTTGGAGAAAGGGGACAGAGGGATCCCCCCCCTTCTCCCATAGTACTACAACTTACAGGCACCCAAAGAAATTGTTGAGAAATAGGTTCAGGACAGACAAAAGGAAATACTTATTTACTCAATAAGTAATTAAACTGAGGGATACACTGCCAGTGGAGGTAGTGATGGCCACAAATATAAATAGTTTTAAAAAGGAGGTTAGACAGATCCATGGAGGAGACAGTCCATCAATGGCTACTAGCCCTGGAGAACAGAGGGAACCTCCACATTCAGAGGCAGTAAAACTCTGAGACCCAGTGTTAAAGTGGAACACCAGAAGAGGCCTTTTACTCTCTGTGCCCTATTTGCTGGTCCTCTAGGACAACTGGTTGACCTCTGTATGAAACAGGATACTGGACCAGATGGACCTCTGATCTGACGCCCCCCCCCGCAACTGGTTGGCTGCTGTGTATACAGGATGCTAGATAGCTGGACCACTGGTCTGAGCCAGCAGGCTGTACTTATGTTCTTATGATTCCAGGCAGCAAATGTCAGAGATAAATCTCTTTGCCTGAGATGCTGGAGGGTCAGTGCCAGCCTGACTAGACAATACTGAGCTGGATGAACCAATGGTCTGGCTTCACATGGGCAGTCTCTTATGTTCATACTATGATCAAGATGCACTGAATGCTTTTATTACATGAGCACAACATTAAAGCCACTCTGAACTTGAAAAGAGCCATTACCTTTCCCTTCTTTTCCGTAACCCAGGGAAGGAGGAACAGTGAGCCTGCGTTTCTCCCCAACACACATGCCCACCAAACCTTTATCCCAGCCTTTGATAACTTCATTTATCCCAAGAGTAAACCAGGTAGGCTGGCCGTCATTATGCTTGTGGCTGAAAAGAAGCACAAATAGAGAAAGGCTTGATTAAAACATGTATTGGGAAGTTCACACTGTAGAGAAAACTCACAGAGCATTAGAATTGTCTTGCTGGAACAGATCAACCTATTTCAGCATCCTTTCACCTCTGAGAAGTTTGTGAGTCATGCATGATGGAATCAGCCATCCCATTCATTTGGATCCAGCATCAATGGTAACAAAAAGAGTTAACTGGTCCATCTGGCCCAGCACCCTGTTTCATATAAGGGCTAACCAAATGCCACCAAAATTTTATTTATTTATTTGGATTTATATCCCACCCTCCCCGTGGGCAGGCTCAGGGTGGGTAACAACAATGTAAAATACAACACAGTTAAAACCAAATTAAAACAACAGTATAGAATGCCATACTCCTAAGTACCATGTCAGCCCTGACAGAACCATATCAAGAGTGATGGAAGATTTTAAGACGTTAGGGTCCAGGCCACTGGTGGAGTTGGCCACAAAGAGGGGGCACCCGCTGCCTCAACCAAAGGCCTGGCGAAAGAGCTCCATCTTACAGGTCCTGCAGAATTTAGCATGTCCTACATCACTGCCATTCACTGGGCTGGCTCTGACTATGGAAGTCCCACTTGTTCATCATGCTGAGATGAAAGGGCATGATCCCTAGAAATTAAGTTCAAGAGAGCCTTGCATTTTTTAAAAAAACGATGAGGGTTTAAGGGACATATGATATCCATCTAGTACATTTTTATCCTGCCCTTCCTTCTAACTCAGGGCCATGAATGTGACTTTTTCCCCTCCTTGCCCAAGTTCTCCCAGTGTGCATCATGGCCCAAGCAAAGATTTGAACTCTGGTCAGTTCAGAACACTGCAAGATCTATTCACCCTCTGCATCCTGCCTTTCAAACAGCTGCTGATGCACAAAAGAACTGGTCTTCTTAACCCGTGATTTATCAAATATCCTTCGGAGCCTTTGTGAGAAGGGGGATAAAAATGTAACAACTACTAATAAGAGACAGTGGAGAACAATGTTCCCTCTAAGCTGTGGAGTCTTGTGAGCAAAACTTCTACTTTGTGAGCTGCTGGCATTAAAGTTGCGAGCAAGCGATTTGGCTACTGCATAAGTTAGTTTGCTCTGGAGCCGTCCTTCCTGAGCTAAGACAAAAACAGGTGAGCCAGAGTCTAAAAAACTGTGAGCTAGCTCACACTGACTCATCTTAGAGGGAACACTGGTGGAGAAGCTGATCACAGTACATACAATTTAGACTATTGAGCAACTGCCAAGTACAGGCTGGTTTGTGAACACCACAAGCAGAAAAAGGGTTTCATGTGCATTGTGCGTTTGCCAAGGGTGGATCTCTGCAGCCATTACGCAAGGTTCTCAGAACTGATTGAAAATGATTTTATCTACTGCTTTTTTTATCCTGCCCTTTCTTCAAGGCATTCAAGAACAATACACACAGTATTCTCTCTTCATTTTATCCTAGCAACTCTGGTCAACATGTCTCACTAGGATCTGGGAGACTCAGGTTTGAATCTCCACTTTGCCATGCAAGGTTGCAAGTCGACTTTGGGCCAGTCACTCTCTTTCAGTATAATCTACCTTACTGGGTTGTTGATGTAATGATAGAATCTGGGATTCCCCAAAATTTTTGAGGCTGCTGGAACTTTTGGAATTCTGATACAGGACGCCTGGTGCAACCACCAAATGACTGCTACAGGAGGCAAAGTCAACCACACAACATCAGGGAATGAGGTTATGCAGGAACTCTTTTGGCATTTCAGGCAGAGATCCTGTTAAGCAGGATGCCTTTTAAAAAGAACTGATTGTCTTACAATATTTTATTGCCGCCTTTGGTTATGCAGTGAAGATCCTTGTGCTGTGGCAGTAGCTGCTGTGAAAGCAATCTTTTGTACAAATCTGCACAGCCAATTGGATCTCAAATGACCAATCAGAAGCCCTGCTGGACAAAAGCCCAATCCAGCCCAGGCCACCTTCTTAAAACACTTGGCAGCTGGCATCCCTGGGAGCCACTGCTCTCATCACTATAGCACACTAACTCCCATGGGACAACAAACAAATAATTAGAGAGTATAAGAGACCACCAAGGAAATCCAGGGCTGCTAAGCAGAGGCAGGCAATGGCAAAGCACCTCTGAATGTTTCTTGTCTTGAAAACCCTGTAGGGTTACCATAAGTCAGCTGTGATTTGACGGGAAGATGAAAGATGTCAAGGCCCTGGGGGGGGGGGACAAAAACAAAAAAAGAATCTGTTTTTTCATCACTTCCCACAGACCTTTTTCCCTGTGTTTTTTTCCCAATGGAGACAATGCAAAATTTTGAGAATTATGGGGGGAACGGGATGATTATGTAGTGTTTTTTTTTTAAATGAATGAAATGCTTTTAAAGAAAAAGTTTTATTCACACACACACAAAAGTATAGTGTGAAAAGGTCTGATGACTTTTCTATGATTTTTCCAGGGATCATTTCATAGAAAAAGAGGTGCAGGAGCTCATTAGCATAACTTATTTGCATATGCCACACCCGCTCAGGCTCCACCACAAAAATCTCCAGGTGTTTCTCAATTCAGATTCAAACCTGGGTCTCCCAAATCCTTGTCTGGAACACTAACCACTACACAACACTTCATGGGGCAGTGGCTGTTAAGCAGTAGCAAGCAGATGGGCCTGCATGAGTTATGCGAAGTTGTATGGTGTCAAGTTGTCCAGTGGCTGCTGTGAGGCCTGACACACTCTTTCCCCCTCCATTTTACTGACAGAAACAAATGCTTGAAGGCTAGAAATACTGCTGTGGTTGACAAACAACGGCCACTGAGAGAATTCCCTTCATATAGCTACAGGTGCTGCTTCTATTATGGGTGAGGGTGGACTGCCATCGATGATGGACGGCAGCTGGCTAGGTACTTCCCTACTGGTCCGAATCTTCCACAGCTAACAATGTTTTCTCATAAAGACATTTTTGGCTGACAAAATCAAAGTATAAATCAATCATAATAAATCTATTTAATTCTTGACATGGCCAGATTTGTGGATAGTTGGATCCAGGGGTCATTCCACAGAAAAAGAGGTGCAGGAGCTCATTAGCATAACTCATTAGCATAACTTATTTGCATATGCCACACACCCTGACATCACCGAAAGTGTGTCAGAAGGCTAGATACATACATTGTATTGGCTCATCCCTACTCTTATGTAGGAATGCTTGAACAGCTGCTGGTTTGGTTGACATCCTGTTCACCAGCTGCAAACAGGGAGCTGATTTTTCATTGATAGGTTTGTCTGTTCACAGCTGTTCAGCAGGCCGCTTTGTTGTACTCCTTTCCAACCATGCCATACAGTGCAACTGATTCTTCATGTATGCACATTCTCACAGCCTGAGTTCTACCCTCACCCCTCCCCTCCCCTCCTTACTGTGCAACTGCTCTGCTCAGCAGGCAAGTCTTTAGACAGACAAAATGAGTCACAAATAATTAAAAATCAGTTATAAATAAACACTGTGTTTTAATAAAATGCCTACCCCTGGGTGTTCATCTGAGTAGTCCCTAGTAATGCTAATGGCTGCCAATCAATTTGAATTGGCCAATCTTTGTATGTGTGCAGTTTTGCAGAAACCTGATGTAAACCTGTTCAAAAGGCATTTGCAGCTGTTGGGCAGAAACCAAACAGGCTGGGTGATCTGATCAACACCTATATACTTGATAAAATTGACTGTCAGAAATGTTGATAAGAGAAGCCAATGTTGGATCAGGCCAATGGCCTATCCAGTCCAACACTCTGTCACACAGTGGCCAAAAATACCAGGAACCACCAGGAGGTCCACTAGTGGGGCCAGGACACTAGAAGTCCTCCCACTGTTGCCCTCCCCAAACACCAAGAATACAGAGCATCACTTGCCCCACAGTTCCTATCTATATCTTGTGGCTCTCTCCACCTGATAAGTCTGCACCTGGGGAGCAGCAGGGCATAAGGAAAAGCCCAGCCCGGGTCCTGTGCCGAAGAGAGGCTGAGCGCTGCAGTTGGCGAGGAGGGAGCCCCCAGCACGAAGACGGAAGAGGAACCGGCCCTTGTGGAAAATGGAGTTTGGGCAGCAAATCAGTCCCGGGTCCTTCAAGGGGGCCACTGGCATGGGAAGTGCCAGGCAGAACAGGGATTGTCCCATGGAGACTGTGGCCGTGGCACCCAGTGGCCTCTCCATTTCAAGATGTGGGCAGCCCAAAGCACCCCCAGGGTAGAAAATCCTGCCTGGGCCAGGAGCTTGGCTGGCTCTTGCACCTGGAACCGAGTTGGTGGTGCCGGGTTGCAGGAGGCAACCTCTGACTTTGCGAGGCTGGCTGGGCTGGAAACGGGGTGGCGAGAAGGGAAGGCGGGAGTGTCAGGGCATGTACCAGGAGTGCTGAGCAGAGCTGGTCTGGCCAGGGGCTCCTCTGAGCATAGCACACTCCACTGGCTTGTGCTCTCATTGCTTTCCAGGAGCCTCTCGCAGAAGCCACCCAATGTCATGCTGGGAAGGAGTGGCCCACCAAGGCGGTGATGTTCTGCCACGGTTAGTGGCACTGGTCTGGGCAGGCACCTGAGGAACTCAGCCGCCTTGCCGCATGGCCTGGAGAAGCAGCTGTGGCTAGGCAGCATGCCAATGCAAGTGCCTCCGAGCGCAGTTCACCACTACCATCAGGCAGGCACGCAGCTTGCCCATTTAAAGTTTAAATCCCTTTCTCACTGTTTAAAGTTTAAACCCCTTCTCTCTGGAGTCACGCAACCACTGCAGCGTGACTCCAGAGAGAAGGGGTTTAAGCTTTAAATGGTGAGAAGGGGGTTTAAATTTTGAATGGGCTATGCTGTGTGCTGGGTGGTGGTGGTGGGGAACTGTGCTCCAGGGCCATAGAATACAATGGGAGATCGTGCGGCGCAACTCCGGAGAAAACTTCTCTCACCAGCCCGCTTCCCTTGCTGGCCCGATGGGAGCTGGGGGCGGGGCTTGCCGCCGCAGCCACCATTTTCCCTGCTACTGGGCTGCTGGAGCATTGCTCTGGCCCGCTCTGGCCCCAAACGACCTCTGGTTGAATCTATAAACAAGACAGATGTTTCTACAAAAACCCTGAAATTAAAAACGTTGTTGTTAGCCATTCAGTCATGTTCAAATTGCCAAAATATTTTGAAGTTGTCAGCCAAAAACATCTTCATGAGAAAACATTCTTAGCTGAGGAAGATCCGGACCAGATCAGGGACTGTCTCCACAGGGTATAATGATCCTCCACAGTTGTGGGGGTGGGGGGTGGCAGCAGGCTTCCATCACTGAAGGGAAGGCAAATGTCCACCATGGCACAACTCCAGAGAGAGGGGATTTAAACTTTAAACCCCTACATGGCCCCGCTGTCATGTAGAAGCTTCTGCTCGGTTCCCTTTCTTCCCCCTCCCTTTCCCTTTGCTCCTCTTGGAGGTGAGGCGAAGGGAAAGGAGGGGGGGAAGGAATGGATCCCAGGCGCTTCTGCCTGTCAGAGGAGCTGGCGTGCTGGTCCCTCTGTCAGGCAGAAGAAGCCCTGGATTCCCTTTCTCTCCCCCCCACTTCGCCCTGCTTGGGGGTGAGGTGAAGGGAAAGGAGGGGGGAGGAGTTTACTTATTACTCCCGGAACACCGTTCCTGCCCGTTCCTGCTTGAAATGACCCCTGGATTTTTCTATTGGGAAACTGGAGAGTGCTGAAAAATTTCTGGTGAAATATGGTAAAGCAGTTTGTAACTTTCACTTTCGTAATGGGTATAATTGCAATTTTGCTAGAAGAAAGCTAAGACATTTATACTGTTATGTTTAATAAAGATGCTGATTAATACAATTTTATATGCTAAGTTTTGAAAGATGTATTTTATGAAGTTAAAGCTACAAAATAGACATAGGTTTGACAGGAAAGTATGTATTGCATATACATCAATCTTCCTCCAAATTTCTATTTTTTTTTTCCCTGGGGAAAAAACCAACAGTTTTCCCCCCACAGCTTTAAAATTTCCAGATATTTCACATCTCTGCAGGAATGATCCGCTTTAACAGTGAAAACTGCTGTACAGTCAGCATTGTTACCAGAGTCAGGCAGCTACAACTGTCTAGAAACAAATCCATATGCAACTGTAGCAGCCTCCAGTTCAGTACAGATAAGCATGGGAAATTTCAACACAAGCTTTAGAGCAGAATTGTTCTTTCTAAAGCCTCCAGTGATTTGGGGATTGCCGGTGTATGACAGTGCAGTTGCACACAGCTATTGCTAATTTCAGACAGGGGGGCTTAGTCACAGGGAGAGAGGCGGTTGGAGCCGACTGGATCTGTGTGTTTCTCAGCAGGGGAGAGGAAGAGTGTTTCTGCGCTGTGTCCCCCCTTTGGCTGGCTCTCAGCAAGTCTGGAACCTGCGTTCCTGTGCAACCCAAGCCCCCCAGGCCCAGAACGTGACTGGGCGGAGGCCATGGACAGACCTCACATTGGGCCTAGGAGCCGGTGTGAGGTTTTGGTGGATCTTCCTGACCTTTGCTTGCAGATTCATAATGCCCGAAGATCTAGATGGGTGCTGCTCTTCCTCAGATTGCATCATACTAGCCTATATAAGACTTACCTTGTAAGCCACCTTGAACCATGAGGAAAGGTGAGATATAAATGTTTCAGTGCAGTGCATAATTGATGTTCCCACCCATAGTTCTTAACCCTAGTGTTGTCTTTACACCCATCTTGCTTAAGAGCAGAGTCCCAGAATAAAGAGAAGGAGAGAATCACAGAAACACGTGTGCCAAAGGAGAATAAACCGTGATAACCTAATTAACATTTCTTACAAATTCATTTTATATAACTGAACAGTGCAATACATATAGCATGTGAACATTTATATCTGAGTTGCATGGAAAAATTGCAGCCTTTGTTTCTTACTATAAATAAGGACTCGATGTTCCTCTAGTTAGGATACACTAATGAGGAGTGAAATGTTCTCCTTAAGAAGACTCTTCCCGTTTGATGAACTCTCTGCATATAAGGACTGAGTTCCCATTGTTGAATCTTTCAAAGGTTTCCATACATAAGAGCAGAGTCCCTTCAGGCTTTTTATCTGGTCATCCCCATCACCCTGTCACCTCATTCCACTGCAGTTAACCCTTGCTTTGCTTCACACCTCTTCCTGGATCCAATGGACTAAATACTGTTTTCTGGAACTTGGCCTGCCTTTGCCTAAGTACGCTATATATTATTTCATTTATACGTCACATTTCTTCCCAATGGGGGACCCAAAGCAGCTGACTCCATTCTCTGCCCCATGTTTTCGTCACAACCCTGTGAACTGGCCCAAGATCACCCAGCAAGCTACCACGGAAGGGTGGAAATTCGAACCTCGGTCTCCCAGATCCTTGTCCAACACTCTAACTACTATGCCAAACTGGTCCTACAAGATCAAGGCTGCTAATGGGATTCCATATACATTTCAGTTTCTCAAACCCAAGGCAGATCCCCGTGCATTCTTCCCCACACCCCGAACTCACGTGGAGTGGAACAGGGAACCATCTTTCTCAAAATACCCTTCATAGTGGACCAGCAACATGTCCCCCGGCTTGGTCTTCCTCTTGCAAATGAATGGCTTATGGAGCGTTTCGATCTTCACTTCTGGTTCCGGAATGAGCGCCCCAGTCCCGAAAGCCACGAAGACGAAGGAAAGGAGAGTCCAAAGGGCAGCTTCCATGCTGGGGGCTTCCGCGACTGCCTCCGAGCTTTGAGAACGTGTGATTCTCGCACCATTAATAGTTTGATCAAACTATTTTCACTCTCAGTAATTTGTCTAAAAACTCTGGATTTCAAGCCCTCCTGAAACAGCTCTAGGATCCCCTAGATTCGAATTCCCCCCTGCTGTTGTCGGGGCTCTGGTTTTTTTCGTTGGCCACGCCGTGCAACTGCCATTTCACGCTCACTCTGCCCAGCATTCAGACTTAGAAGTTTCTCAGCATTCGCTCCGTGAAAGGGAGAGGCCAGCAATGAAGGGATCATTCATTATTTTGCTGCCAGTCCCACCGTGCTTCACACGCCTCAAATCCGCAGACGTGGCAAACTCCCCCCAAATCGCACTATTTATTTCTTTAAGAAGCAAGCCACGAATCCACTGGCAGCCTTGTAGTACCCACTCTTTCCTCCTTCTGGTTGGCTCAACGCGAAGGGCCGAAGTAAAAATGCCGCCGCTGGTTGGCAAAGAATCCCATCCGTCTTGAACACGCGTCAGAAGCATCGGCGAGCGAGGACTGGTCGTCCCCGGCATTCCAGGAAGGAACGTGGCACACAGTCTTGGAGACTCTCAACACAATACAACCGGCTTCTGTTGCTATCATTGGCTGGCCCTGTTAAGACAACGACACTCTCATTGGCTCCCGAGAATCTATCTGTTTTCGAGCCTTTTAACAACGCCCCCTCGTTCTCTCTAGTCACGTGTGTCCGCATTCCAGAACGCGTTTACTCTATTCCCGTGCGTTAGCAGCCTCTGTGGCTACGCTGTGTCCTGGGTTCCTACGCTAGAAGCGTAGCACTCTGTGGTTGGTTGGTTGGTAGGGTCCGGGGAGGGAAGGGGAGGGTGGGAGAAGAAGACAGGGAGGCGGGCCGGTCTTCTGCCAGCCCCAGGATGGCCCTGAGTGTCAGCGGCTCAGCTGTGGGGCTAAAGGGGCGGCAGAGGGCATAGGCGGTTCCTGGGGAAGGTATTTCCCCTGTCCCAAGCAGATCTGGATGGGGGGCCTTTGTCACCATGGATGGGGTTCTATACAAATGGACCAACTATCTGAGCGGTGAGTAGCCTTCTTCTCTCGCTGTCACGGTCTTGGGACAAGGAGTGTGTATGTTGTAGAAAGGCTGGGCTGGTGGCTGTGAGAAACAGGAAGGAAGAGTATGATCCTGAATGGGTCTGGTGGTCCCGAGCGCTGCATGAGTCTGGTGCTTCTGTTCTCTTGTGCTCTTGAGCACAGCAAGGGACAGTCCCTGATCTTCAATTGCGCGTGTGTCCCCTCCAAATGAGCTGAATAAACAGAAGCTCGGTGGCGCCTTAAAGACTTGCAAAATTTGTTCCCGTATCAGCCATCGTGAGTCAGGCCACTTCATTAGATGCAGTGAGGATGCATCCCCCACCAGCCCATTTACGTCGTTTCCAGCGTAAACGATCAAAACTACGAAGAATTTGCAGTTAACCATGTCATACTAACGGGTTATTGCGACGCGTCCCCCACCCCCGGGCGTCTTCAGTGGGATGTCTGCCTTTCTTTTAAGAGAAACAAATGGCAGAAGGGAAGTATGAGGCCAAGGAATGCGTTCCTCAGTGTACTAAACTCAGAGTTGCCTGCAGTGTACATGATCTGTCGTGTGTCAGTATCTGGATGTTCCGAGAATTGCAAAGCCTTGTCTTCTGGTTGGAAAGTTATCCTTGTGGAGTTCCGGCTGCAGTGCACAAGATCATGGAACTAAAGTTCTTTGGATCGAGCCAACTCAGTTTAACCCTGTGTAAAACAATAAAAATATCACTGGCCCAGCTGCTCACCCCTACAGGGATCTCACGTGGCTGCTTCAGAGTTGGGGAGGCAGACATGCTGCTTATGTTTGCTATAGGAAGGGATCTGCAGGGTTATCTTTAGTCTAGCTGATCTCAGTGAACTCAATAAGCATGAATAAAAATAATTTGTTTTAACTGATCTGTTTTTAACTGCTGCAGTTGCTGGCATCTGGGGGAAATTTAAATGTCAAACTTTATTATTGGTTTTTAAAAGAGATAGTTATCAGTTACACAGAGCTACATCCCTTGTTGTACAAACCTTCACAATTATTATAGGTATTATCAGCTGGGGATGTTTTCCATGCCAATGAAACATGAGAGTGAAGATCTTCTAAATGAATTATTGCCTCCAGGGGCACTACCTGGAACTTCTCTGGGATGGTTTCCATGATGCTGGAAGTTCATCTTCCCCAGTTAGTACAGGTTTGATTGATGCAATATTTTTCTGCACACATGAGCAGTTCTATTCATGCTCAAGCACATGATGATGCACATATGAGTCATGTGTCAGTTGGGAAATCATGGGTTTGGCTAAAAGCAATTCATCTGATCAAGATGGTGTTTCTTCCATATCACTGGAACACTGTCTTTCTCTGTGATAACTTAATGCACTGTGTCTATCCAGGCAAATGTGTCCTTAAGGTGGGACAGCTTTCATGCACAGGAAAATATATTATGGTGTCAATAAGGCCATAGAGTAGGCTTCACCACCGTGACCCTGTTCTAAAATTTCACACAGCAGCATATTTATTTATTACATTTATATCCTGCCTTTCTTCTGTGATGCACTACACATTGGGGTTCCCAGGAAATCCAGCACTTGACCTATACAATTGTTGCTTGCATCATGTGCTTCCAAACTTAGTTATTTATTTGCTTTATTTATACTTTACTGGGGACCTAAAGTGAATGGCACTAGGTGAGCTTCTGTGGCAGAGTGGGGATTTGAACCCAGATCTGCAGATCCTAGTCTGACACTCGAATTAATCCACTGCACTGGCTCTCAAACTGTGCCCTGGACCATGTGCTAGCCCAGCTTGATTTTCTTCCTCTCTGTACTGCATGCTAATTGTAATGTGTTTTAAACTGCTGTTGTCTGGATGGCATGTGCAAATACACTTTGCTCTTGATATAGTTACATAATAAACTGTGTAAAAGGGCATGGGGCGTGGATTCAGTTTGCTTTTTGCGAAGAGGAATTCTTTACACTGCAATGTGCAGTGTGAAACTAACAGGAAGGTGTGGCAGTTTCCATGACTTTGTAAAACAAGGAAAGTACAGATGATACCAGAGTGAAAAGTTGCTGCAATCCAGGACATCTGATTTTAGCCCAGGATAATGTTTAAGGTATATTTAAACTAAACTGGTCATTCTGTGTGCCAAAAAATCTGGTTCCTACCCACCCCTACTGGAATCCAAGTGCTTGATTCAGATTACGAAGATGTGTATTCCTCCATGGTGGGGGGAGGAAGGTGTAATCTGGGAGGGTGAGCAAGCAAAAGCTAGGGGAGAGACAGACAACGGTGTACACAAAAAGCACGCTTCCTCTGGCTCGTGTAGCACTTGTCCTTTTTAGATTTTTTTTTAGCACATATGCTTTTGATCATTCTTCAGGAGCTACGAGAGCTAGAAACTGGCTTTTTTTTTAAAAAAAAAGGGGGAATATCACGGTGCAATCCCATGCAGATTTACAGCCTTCTAAACCCATTGAGGGTTATCCTGGATGGCTCAGGTCTCAGGTAGCCCAATCCTGTCAGATCTCAGAAGCTAAGCAGGGTCAGCCATGGTTAGTATTTGGACAAGAGACCTGTAAGGAAGTCCAGGGTCACGACATGGAGGCAGGCAATGGCAAACCACCTCTGAACATCTCTTGCCTGGAAAACCCTCTGAAGTTGCTTTAAATTGGCTGCAACTGGACAGCACTTTCTGCCACCCAGCCACTGAAGTCTGTGCAGGAAACGGTGTCCATCAGAACAAGTGTTAACACCACTTAGTGTTGCTCTTCCAGATTCCATTCCCAGTTCTGTGCTGCCCCATTGTTACCCACAGTGCACTACTGTTTTTGAAGGGTGGGCACCTAATCCAAGAGAGGCAGAGCAGCAGCCCCAGCCAGGGCGTGCTTGCTTGGAAGCAGGCTGCATGGAGCTGACTGCCACAGAAGGTTCCTGATCCACAAATCAATTGAGCTGAAGTATCAGTGCTCAGACCCATTTATTGTCATTGGCAAGTATTCAAAGAGCTTCCATGTTCCCAGTGTGGGCAGGGAAGGGAGGAATTGTTGCCAAGGGTTGGAGCTGCTCACAAGTAAGTTATTCTGTGAGCAACGAGTGGGTGGGGAAACGCATGGCATACTTCAGCCCTGTAATCTCATACCATATATTGCTGGCCTTCTCTGTTTCCTTCTGTGAATCACAAGCTGTGTTCATGCTTGTGGGTTTTCTCTGTCACTTTTGCACTTTCTAGAAACTCCCAGAAGGTCAGACTTAAGTAGGTTTTTTAAAAAAATAAATCTCAAAATCCAATAGTTTTGGCAATTGTTGCCACTATAAGCATGCCTGAGAGAGGAAAGGACGCTTTCCTGAGAGTATGCCTCATTGAATAACATGGGACTTACTTCTGAGAAACTGCTTAGGCTTGCCTCCATGGAATCCTCTAAATACTCTGAATAGGGCTAGAAAGACAAGTGCAGAGGCTTTCTTTCCATCAGGATTTTAAAGCCCAATTACTGGTTAATCTATTTTTAAATCTCCATTTATGAAATCACTTAGAAGGCAAGCAGATTGGTAGCTTTGGTGGATAGCTAGGGCAGATTAAATCTGATGCAGTACACAATGTGAGCCTGGGATTAACCCAGTTCCAGGCATGTTTCCAAATCTAACAATTATCTGCATCCAAAATGGAGATGTCTCATACTATTAAAAGGGTATGACACGGTAGAATTTCATTTATGTGCACATGATGTGGACAAATCCATGTACGTCTGTTTCAATTTCTGTGACATAATATCTCTTTGCATTTTTTTGCTCTCTTACATAAGTATGTGAAATCTCCTTGTACCAAGTTGGATTGGTCCATCTCTTATGCCTGGCAGGGTACCTCCAAGATCTTAGGCAGGGCAGGTCTTCCCCAACAGCTGCTGCTTGAGATTCTTTAACTGGAGGAGCTCTGGACCAAACCCTCTGTGTGCCAAGCATGTGTCACTTTCTTGCTGTTGTATGCAGAAGCAATCAGTAGGAGGTAGTGAAGAGAACCTTCATTCCAGTCCAAGCATATGGATTTCTTTGCCTCGAGCTGCTTCCCCCATACATTTCAGTTTTGAAATTTACTTTCTTTATAGTCTGCCTTTCTCACAGGGACTCATGGCAAGTTATACAGAGTGAGTCAATACAGTCATCCAAATGGGATTTTCAGTAAGCGATGCAATAGGATTAGGATTGTGGAAGCCTGGAAGCAAGCAGAAATCTAAAAGACAGAACTGAAGCAAAGCATAAGTATTAACATGACATATTAAACAGTGCAAAAATCACATGGTATGATCCCACTTAGAGTGTGCTGGACACAGTAGTGTCGGCCACGGGTCCCTTTCATTTATTCAAGTAACTCTGTAAATCATTTTGTACAGTGCAGCCCTAGTCCCTGTGCCCTCTTGAATAATTCAGTTTTGCATAGTTTATGGAAAGCCCAGGGAGTGGGAGCCTTTCTGACTTTCTTGGGCAGCCTGTTCCATAAGGAGGGAGCCACAGCGGACAACGCATGTTTGTATGGACAGTTGTTTGTTTTGCCCATTTGCAGGTTGGCGCCTGCAGAAGGCCTTACCCAGATGAGCAAAGTTGTCATACTAGAGCATTGGGGGGAGAGGTGGTCCTACAGGCATGAGGGACCAATAGGGTTGCCAGCCTCCAGGTGGGGCCTGGAGATCTCCCGCTTTTACCACTGATCTCCAGCTGACAGAGATCAGCTCCCCTGGAGAAAATGGTTGCTTTGAAGGGTAGACTCTATGGCATTGTACCATGCTGAGGTTCCTCCCCTCCCGTCCCCAAACCCCACCCTCTCCTGGATCCACCCCCAAAGTCTCCAGGTATTTTCCAACACAGGACTGGCAACCCTAGGGACCGAGGCCATGAAGGGCTTTGTATGTGAGACTGGTAACTGATGGCAGCCAATGGAGTGTCTGCAGAATGGAGTAACATGTCTGCTTCATCTAGCTCCTGACAATAGCTGAGCCATGGCATTCTGCACCATCTGGAGTTTCTGAACTGATTTTGAGGGGAAACCAATGTACACCTCATTACAGTACTCTAGTCTCAGTGTTACTGTGGTGTGGATCCAGGTGGCCAGATCAGCTGTATTGGGGCCGTCTTACGGGCTAGGCTGAGTTTGAAGAAAACATTTTTTTGCATCTTCATGAATTGGCTTCTTCGGCAATAATGTTGGATCCAGTAAAACCCCTAAGCTTTTAACTGAGTCAGCAAAGGTCAGCTGAAATCCATCAAAAATGTGGAGCGCAGCGTCCTTCATTTCAATTAATGTTCTGCATTCCTTACCATAATGAATGGGAGTTTCCAAACCGAAGAGCTCTGAGTGTGCGTGAACATCTAGATGAAAGGAGATGGGTGCAGCATGGAAAGGCTGGTATTGCCGCTGTAGAAGTTTATTTAAGGCAGATCTTGATTGTTTCTGAATGTTGCAGGAAGCACCCCTCCTTCCCCGGCCAGTTCTAGATCCTCATAACAATTTTGCCATATTTTATTTTAGTTCTCATATTTATGAGTGAAAGCTAAGCCTTTGAAAAGTTCCATTTTGTTTGGCAGAGTGATCATAAAACAGAACCTCATGACACTGGGATAGCGTCTGACTTTCTTTGCTGTTTGTCGTAGGTGTTCACATCAGTCCTGCACAAAACGATCAAATACATATTTCAGATTTTTGGTGACCAGATTGAATGTGCATGGTGCTGAGGCAACCTTGCACTTGGAATTATTACAGTCCTGGTCCCAAGTGCTGGGTGCTAATTCCCAAATACTGTAAAAATGTCTTCAGGTCTCTGTAAGGCAGTCACTTGAACATTAAGAATATGTCATTTTGAGCCTTGTGGTCTGGTGTTTCTCTTCCTTCATCAGGAAGTCCCTCAAAATCATAAGATGGGTATAGACATTTGGAAATGTGTCTTGAGATGAGAAAGGCTTTGTGCTTGAAAACTATACTGTCCAGATTCATAGGAGAAAAATGGGGATTTTTTGGCAATATTCCCATAAGATTTTGCCATAAACCTCCTGTTTTGTAAATCTGTCACTTTTGTAATTTGGGAGGAAATTGTTATTTGGAATCCCAACATCTGTGCGATTTGTGTAACCCACTGATGCACAGGATATGATTGAATTTTGGGTGGGTCTTCAAATTCCCTCCAAAGAAATTTCAGGGTCAGTGTAGCATAAGGAGGAGGGGAGAAACTAGACAGTCACCTGTAGATCACAGCTGACACTTGCAAATCGCTCTTAGATGATGACAGAAATCAATTGATGGATTTCTTTGGCTGTGTCTGCAGTAGCTGCATCTCCTTGACTGTCCTTAATGCAGCTTTGCAAACCATTAGCACTTCCTTGGAACTGGGGAGACCAGGGAAGCAGCAGAAGAGATCAGTCCTTGTATCTGTCTCCCCCCACCACACACACGCAAGGATAAAATTTCTTGCTGGCATTTCCCTTGGACATTTGCAGGGATGACTTACTAGCTGGCATTTCCCTTAGACGTTTAAGCCAGGAGAGGTGGTGATGATTTGAGTACGCGGCACTTTGTTTTCCTTCTGCCTCAGAAAGCCAGTCACCAGTAGCTCATTAGGCAAAAGTCGAAAGCGAGTAACGCTGAAATCTTTCTTGATGCACATAGAATGTAGTAGCTCTTAAGACAAACGAGAAACTGAGAGCCAAATATGGTGTCAGATGTGGCCACAGTCATTTCGTACTCCTTTAATCCCATAGTGTAGCTAGGTAATCTTAGACATAGTATGTGAATTGGGATTTGAGAATGGGAAAGAGAAAGTTCTTTTAATTTTCTAATTTTTTTACTGTTGTTTGTGAGTATTTTGTGTGTGTGTCCGTGTGTCCTTGCAAGCTTGGAAGTCATGGTGACTTCTGGTGACCCCTAGTGGAGCTGGGACATTTCAGAGAGGTGGCCTGATAACCAGCCTCTGTGTCCCAGCTCTGATATTCCTTGGAGGTTATCCTTCCAAGTACTTGGCAGGGTCGGCCCTGCTTAGCTTCCAAGATCTGATGAGATTGGGCTTGCCTGGGCTATCCAGGTCAGGGCAGAGAATGGGAAGAAAGATCTTGATAGGTGGATTAGGAAATCTGTCCAATCTAAAAATGAGACAATTTCTTTTATTTTTACTTTAAGACTGCTATTAAAGTTAATAAGAGAGAGAGAGCTGATCATCACTCAGTTGGAGATATTCTTTGTAAAGCAGATGGTATTCTGGTCTGAATTGTCTTTTGATGACCATCACTGCATTTGTATATTTGCTCATTCCACCTTGTAACAGAGTTAGGACTGTCAGTCAAAGGGACTGAAACCATGGGCTATCTGTAACTGATGAACTGCACCACCAAACAAGGTACTGTTGAACCAGTTTAACATCACTGTTACCATGAGATAGATGCTGCACAAATGCACATAGTGGTGTTCCTACGGACAGGACATTTGAGCAACGAAAAAAGTTATCTAGAGTGCTCTACCAACTTCTTTGTGTTTATATGGCTGATGAGTCCATGGCCTGGGTCACGATTACTCCCACTTTAAAAGTGGAGTTTCAGACAGGCAGAGCTGGTTGCCCTTCATGCAGAACAGGGTATACTGAGTACACAACTCATCATTTGGAGAAGCTGAGCATCAAGGGAGGTTTTGGATTCTTACGGCTGCAGAAATGCACTAAGAAAGCAACGCCTGGTGAAATCTTGGAAGCAAGAGGATGACTGTGCTCTGATGGGAGGACACGTCAGCACACAGCAAATTTTCTTGCAGAATGAAAAGAAGTAATGCAAAATAAACATGCAGATTGTCTTGATTTGCATACTGCATCACCCATGGTGAGTTGCTCCAAGAGACATGGGATGGGTTCAGACGTAATGCCACATGGATGAGCCCTGTTTGTCTGCACTCTTACTCTCCCCTTCATATGCCATCATTCCTTTAATGACTTCTGCTTTAGTGCAAACCCATTATTTGCCGCTACATCCGAATGGACAAACTAGGAGTTGTGCATCCCTTCCACACAATGACTGCCAATCGTGGTTTGAAACAGAAATCCCTAACTTGACTGTGAGTGGAGCAGAGGAGACCAAGGCTTGTCTGTGTAACACGTTTGCCGTTGCACCGCACTCTGGGAGTTCTGGACAGAGCAGAGATTTGAATTCTCACCTCCTACATCCAACACTGTCCTTTAGATCTTGCTGCTTTGGATGGGATCCAATACAAACAGATACCATTCTGTTTTCTGCACAAGTGAAGATCATAGTTTTTCTGGTCTCATGAACAGGCATCTTGTTTGCTGTTTACATGCAAGGCATTGCTCAGCATCAACTACAAGGAAGCCATGAACACCCACCCAGAGGGAACAAATCTAATTAAAATCCAATTTTAAATTACTGCTAATGAACTAATCAATTAGTGCTTTAAACCTTAGGCTAAACTCAGAAAAGTAATCCTGAAAAGTAGTCTCGTTAGGCTGTTGTGGCAAAAACAGCAGAGAGCCCGGGGGGTGCCTTAAATACTATCGGATTTATTTGTCAGCAAGAGCCCTGCTTCATCAGATGCATTTTGTATTAGACGTTCATTAGCATGCTTTGAACATCCTGCTCTCTCTTTCAGAACATGGGCATCAATAAATGAATTATTAGGGTGGTTGGGTGTAATTTTTTTTCCCATTTAGCATTTTGGAGGCTTGGCTGATTGTATGGCCAAGATTGCATTTTAATTTCTTCAGTGCTCGATAGTCAGACAATAAAGGAATGCTTCATCTTTGTTTTGTTTTTCAAAAGGGTGTCATTTCTCTTTCTTTCGCACTGCAAAATATGGAAATGTCCCCTCAAAACTGTAACAGAGATGAGTTGTGCAGCTCTTGGTTAAATGCACTGTGTATGGCCTGTGACAGAAAGGACGTAAATCAGTTGCATGTCTGAGGAGGTATTGTCCTGCTATCTTAGAAATAAAAGAGTACACTTATGGTTATTTATGACCAGGAGCCCCACAATGAATGAGAGGTTTCTGTGGACTGAGGTGCTATGTATTATTTACATGCTAATTTTTATGCCCACTGAAGTCTAGAGCAATTAGTCATTTCTCAGTGCACGGCTTTATTATCGGCTGTCTGAATTTAGAAATCCCCATCAGTGGGGAATGTTTATTTATTATTTCATTTTGGTTTTAGCTTGAAAGCTTATCTTGATTTTTTTTAATGTATGCTATATCCTCTTCTAGTTTCATTGCCCCACATGCTTCTCTGTAAGAATAAAAACTGAGTGAGCTCATTCTAACAGCACCTCTTTGTTGCAGGGTCTGCATGTGCCCCTCTTGATATAGGCTATTAGACTGTGGATTCATTATCACTGTGGCAGGGCGCATCAGCCCAGTGGCCTTGTGGGCTTTGCATTGTTTGCCTGAACTCTTCAGGGCCCCGGCTTAATGGTCTGATTGGCAGTCTGGTGTCAGGCTGCAAGTCAAGAGTCAGTTAACTGGTGCATCTGATGTGCAACCAGATAACAAATAGTAAATTCTTGTTTGATAGCTTCATGTAGAGATGGCTGCCTCTTTTCACAAGGGGGTGGGGGGAGAATGGCAGTGCAAAGGCTAAGAAAGCTGGCGTAGTGTGGCAGTTAGAGTTGCTGGGCCGGGGGGGGGGCCTTCTCTGGGAAGCTCGGGTGGGGGGACCATGGACGCATTCCTTCCCAGCCTGACCTACCACACAGGATTATTGTGAGGATAAAATGAAGGAAGGGAGAAATACGTATCCCTCAATGAGTTTCTTGGAGGAAAGTCTCGATACAAATGCCGTGGAGAGCCAGTAGGGTGTAGTGGTTACAGTGTCAAACTGGCCCACGTTCGAATCCTCTCTCTGCCATGGAAGTCCGCGCTGGCAGATTCCTTCAGTCTAACAGGGATGTTTTGAGGATACGATGGAAGACTGAGGAATGATGCAGTAAGCTGCATCTTTTTCAAAAGATATTGCCTGCACTCGTAGTTCCAACAACATGAACTTGTTGGAACTTGAATTGCTGTTCCTCTGGTGATGATGTGTAGCAGCCAAACGTGGGCAGTGGAATATAGGCACAAATGTTCTTGGCAGCAGCTGTTGTGGTATAGTAGTTAGAGTGCCAGACTGGAATTGGGAAACCCATGTCCAGAGCAAGGATGTGTAGCTCAATCCTAGGTGTATTTACTATAGTAAGTGCCAATATATTCAGTGAGTTTTGTTCCAGTAAGTACTCAGAGGATTGCAGCCTCCATTTCTCTGCCTCTTGTTTGGTTTAGTGGTTAGGTGTAGTTTGGGGTAGTGGTTAGGAGCATAGACTCTAATCTGGGAGAACCGGGTTTGATTCCCCACTCCTCCACATGCAGCTGCTGATGTGACCTTGGGTCAGTCACAGTTCTCTCAGAGCTATCCTGTCAAGAGCAGTTCTCAAAAGAGCTCTCTCAGCCCCACCTACCTCACAGCGTGTCTTTTGTGGAGAGAGGAAGGGAAAGGAGATTGTAAGCTGCTCTGAGACTCCTTTGGGTAGTGAAGGGCAGGGTATAAATCCAATCTCCTCCTCCTCCTCCTCCTCCTCCTCTTTAAAATGTTTTAAATTTGTTACTAAAGAACCCCAAATTGAAATGGTCCGTGGAAGTACTTTTGTATATATTTTCTTCAAATAATTTTGTTTTACTTCCATGAATGAATATTTTAAAAGCGTTTACAGCTGGGCAGGAGGGTGCCTATGGAATGTGAGAAAGGCATAAGACACAGAAATTCAGTTGTGACTGGGAAAAGGTGGAGAGGGATAATGGCCACCAAAGAAAGAGCTGGAGTAGGCAGCTTGCGGCCCCAGCATCAAGGGGAGGGGTGAGGCAGGGGCCAAAAGCAAGAGGCCCTCCATATCCAACCACATATTAATCCCATTTACACCTTAGTTGAAATAATATACCCACACTCAAAGTTTCAGAAAAATGTGGAATAAAATTGGCCACAACTTTATTGGTCACAGCTGTAGTCTGCTTTGGCACAGCATGGGGTACCGGTTCCAATTCATCGACTGACCTGCCTGCCAGCCGATGATCTACTGATAGCCTTGGGATGACAGGTCTCTGGATCCCACAAGGGTGAACACCCCAAGGTGGTCTCCCCTGCCACCTGAGCATGAGGGTAATCCCTGGCCATGCCCCCAGGCTGGTCATACCACTTGACCCTCACATCAAGATCCCTTACGAGTATCCCCAACTCAGGAAAATGGGCACGCAGGCCAGCTTTCCTGAAGATGGAACTGGCCCCCTGCTGATACCGCCAAGTTGTGACAAGGAAAATTAATTAAACAAGTCCACATGCAAACCCCTTTAAACAATGCCATAGTAAAGGGCCGGGAGGGTGGGCCAAGTCGCTCAATGCCAAAAAGATGGCGAGGGGGCGGTGCTGTGCCTTTAGTAACAGCCAGTGCACCCCCACCCCCCAACACCCAAGACCCTCTGATAGGCCAGTGCTGGGTCAGGTGAGTGCAAGCTTCCCACGCTTGCTGCTGGCCCACCCCCTCTGCCTGGCAAGGACTGCCTCTTTGTCCTTCCCTTCGCCCTCCCCACGGTGCAGCAAACAGGGACCCAGGTGATTTCAGTGTCCCAGCTTAGTGAAATCCCATTTCCTGACCCATGGCAGCTGTGTCTCAGCTTGTTTCGCTTCTGTTTGCCAGGTATTACCAGAATGAGGACCAGAGTTTAGGCTCTTTAAAGAAGTTTAGATTGCTAGGTCGTAAAATGCTGTGCCAGGTATCAAGTTCTGCATTTCCCACGAGACACCAGTTTTTGCAGAATACACATTCAGCTGACCGTAACAATACCAATCCCATCTTAGGGACTGCCAATTTTAGTAGAGTTCAATTTTATGATTGATAGCCATGAGTATGAACAGAGAAAGAAATTCGTTGTGTCCTGTTATCTACTTGGACGCCCGGGGAAAGGCACAGAGTCTCCCGTGAGTAGCCGTAGGATCTGCATAGCAGGATCCTTCTGCAGGAGCTGTCCAGGACTAGCTTGAGCTAGGGAGGAGAGAGCCTGAACTAGCGAAGGCTGGAGTTTATCTGAAAATTTATGTAGGGAGCTGATAACTCCACCCTGTCCTGTGTTCATTTGGGTCTTGGATTCTGCAAAGATCCAGAGAGTGCGGTTCTGCTCTTGCACAAGACTAGAGTCTATTGCCAGGTGTGTGCTCCTTTGCCTGGTCCAGGCTTTCTACCTTCTTTATTCCTGGAGTCCTGGGAGAGATTTCGGGGGTGCTGGAGATGGATGGGTTCATTCAGGAGGTTCTTGGTCCACCTGTTCCACTGACTTTTGAACAGGAATCTGTTGTGAAAGGGAAGGCGGGGGTCCTCCCCTGCAGGCTGTTGGGTACAGGGAGCCTCAGGTATAATGGGGACCACAAGGGGCTCCTTAGCCCTTAGGGAGTCTTCCTCTTCTTCTGTGGAGACTTTTGAAGAGGGAAGGTCCTGACATACTGGAAATAACATAATGCTTAGTAACAGTAGCTACTTTTTTTAAGACTGAGTCATCGTAACTCAGTTTGAAACTAAGATCCCAATAGAGATTACTTCAGTGATCATTTCTTCAGCATTCACCTCTGTCTTTCACTTTTCTTTCCATGGGTAGATGTCTCCGTCCTTTGCTTGGAGACATACTGAACTTGAGAGAGATCGCCATGTTAGTCTGTTGCAGCAGGGGGAAAAACCCAGTCTTTTTTCTTTGCCATCAAGTCACAGCTGAATTATGGTGACCCCGTGGGGTTTCCAAGGCTGGAGATGTTCAGAAGTAGTTTGGCATTGCGTGGCTCCGCATCACAACCCTGGTATTCCTTGGAAGTCTCCCGTCCAAATACTAGCCAGGGCTGACCCTGCTTAGCTTCCAGGATCTGATGAGATCGGGCTAGCCTGGGCTATTCTAGTCGGTGGGACAACAAAGACGGACAAGATCTTATTCCGTAAGCAAATGGAGGAGAATTATGTCAGCCGCTTTGGGTCCCCATTGGGGAGAAAGGTGGGAGATAAATAAAGTAAATAAAATAAATATTTGTGCAGGATTAAAATCTTGTGTGTTCTTAAGATGCCACTAGACTCCTGTTCATATCACTGCAGAGATCGACACAGAATTAACGTAGCTGAATGACAGAGGGGCAAGGGCAATTGTGTGGCAGGTTTTACTTCAGCAGGATGCTCCCTTTACTGTCTGAAAATGGCAGCTAAATGTGTGACATTTTCTCCTGGCTGGTGCTAAAGCTTATTCCCGCCCCCCTTTTCAGGCTGGCAGCCTCGATGGTTCCTTCTTGGAGGAGGGGTGTTGTCCTATTACGACTCACGGGAAGATGCTTGGAAAGGTTGTAAGGGAAGTATCCAGATGGCAGTATGTGAAATTCAAGGTAACTAAGAGAGATTTTTGTTTATCTGAAACATTTTTATGCCGCCTTTCCACCGAAAAGGTCTCCAGAGTGGCCAACAATCAAACATTGAAATAATTTTTAAAAATGCATATATAAAACAATTAAACAAAACATAAATGGGAAGGCAGTGAGGGAAGGTCAAACAAAAGAGAAATGTCTTCACCTCCTGGTGGAATACAGTGATAGAGGGGTACAGATGAATCTCCTTGGGGAGGGACTAGAAGGCCTTTCCTTGGGTTGCAGCCCATCTAGCCTCTGGTGGTGGTGGCACCCAAAGAAAGACCCCTGAAGATGACTGTAGTGACTGTAATGGGAATAGGCAGTCCTTACAGTATAGTGGCCCCAAGCCTTATAGGGCTTTAAAGGTCAATACCAGCATTTTGTACCAGCTGTAGGTTCAAGACACTTGTCAGTGGCAGTGCCAAGTAGAGTGCACTGTGGTAGTCTAATCTAGCTGTTCCTAGGCCATGGACCACAGTGGCAAGATATTTTTGCCCAGGAAAGGGTAAAGCTGTTGAAAGGAGCTCTTAGCCACTGCCATCACTTGCTTATCCAATGGAAGGTCCAGCTGTACCAAGCTATAAACCTAGTGTTTTAGGGGGAGGGTAACCCCATCCAGATACCTCAGTTCCTGGGTCAGTTCTTGTGACCAACAGTAGCACCTCTGTTTTGTTGGACTTGCAGGATGACAGTTCTTGCTTATTAGAACATAACATAAGCCTACATTGTCCTACTGTTTTTCAAGCAAGGAGAAGTGTTCTGTATCTATCTTAACTCTGTTCATCTTAGTTCATTCTACAGATAACACACGGATGGATCTTATTATCCCAGGAGAACAGTACTTCTACCTGAAAGCCAGAAATGCAGCTGAGAGGCAAAAGTGGTTGGTTGCCCTAGGAACTGCCAAAGCCTGCTTGACTGACATTAGGACACAGAAGGAGAAAGGCAAGCTCTTCTCTGGTCAGGATGCATCTCCAACACACTTCTCAGCTTCCTAAAATAAAATACTATTTGTTTGAATTTCCATTCTCTTCTCTCAGTTGTAGCACTTGGAAATGCCAACCAACAAACAAAAACAGATAATATGTAATACTTCAGTAATGTGTTCTGCTACTCATTTGAGCATGAACACAATGGCTGCATTCAGAGGTAACAACAAACTGTGGTTTATCATTACAAGAATGAACCCTGGAAGTTCTGTACTGCTTTCCCTGTATTCCCTCCTATCCTTGAAATGACTTGATAATAGAAGATTTCTGGTTTGTAACTATGGTTCATTTCTTGCTTACAGTTTCAGATGTATTGATAAACTGTGGTTTGTTGCAAACTAAGAAAACTTCAGTTCCTAGGTTCCACATAAGGGGAAGAGGAGGAAGGGAGCATGTAAACGTGAAAGCCAGTGTTGTGTAGTGGTTAGAATTTAGATTCCCACTCTGCCACTGAAACTCACTAAGTCACCTTGGGGCAGTCACGCACACGCTCAGCTGATCTTACCTCATAGGGTTATTGTGAGGGTGAAATGGAGGAGAGGAGAACAATGTAAGGAGGAGAAAGATTATAAATGAAGTAAATACATAAATTTGAGAAGCCCAAGACTTGTTCTTGTAATGACAAACCCTGGTTTGTAGTCTGTATGAATGCAGTCTCTCTCTGTAAAGTTTGTTGATTCATTAGTTGAATATTACAGTCTGTGGGTATAAAAAGTAAGGATGAATGAGTTTAATCATTCTTTACAAAAATCCAGCCTAGACAAAAAGGAGAAGATAATGGGGATGTGTTAGCAAAAATGGGATGAAAGTGCTTCTTAAATCTGAACTTAAAAAATGACCGTAAACCATAACTATGTCCTATCTACTAAACCTAATTTAAACCAGTGTTATCACTGGGCCAGTTTCCTGTTTAATGTAAAAAACTACTAGCTATATATTTTTAAAATTTCTTTAAGTTGTTTTGGGAGCCACTGGTGGGGGGTGTTGTAAAGCAAAGTAAAAATACAATCATTAGCATAAAACTTGTATTCCCCAGACTCCCAGAAATCTGTATCTTAATTTTCTAATAAGACTCAAGTAATGGTTTTAGTTTAAGGGAGGAATGTATATATTATATTGTTGGTGTTTATAGAACTGGTATTTTATTCATTTTATTGTAAGCTAACACAGAAAATTATTTTGGAGTAAAAGTGTGGGATGGGAAATGTATGAAATAAATAAAATGAAAGTGACCTATTATCAGACACATGAAAAAACTTATGTGCCCTCTTTCCATATTCCCTATACCTTGTTCAAGCATTTCAAATCTATTATTTTTAAAATTTGGGACTTGGCTCCATTTCTTTTCTGCCTAGACAATTCTTCATAGTTCTTCACCATCAGTAACTGATCTAATAAACCGGATCAGAGGGGAAACCATTAGCATCAGGCTTGGTTTTTTTCTTCATCTTTGACCTTTCATACTCCACCTCCAAAACACCATAGATTAAAGAAATGGCCAATCTTCTAAATAATGTATGGTGTCTTTTGAATCATGCCCATTTGTGTTGGGTAGTTTGAAGTATACTGACCAATTTAACAAATTCCTAAAATTGTTTTGACTAGATATGCCTGATTTTGTGTGTATTTTTATCATTAGAGTTTACAGAAAACACTGAAGTACTGAAAAAACGAATGGCAGAACTTAGACTATATTGTGACCTCCTTGTTCAGCAAGTGGATAAAACTAAGGAAATGGGCCTATCCGGTGTAGCAGAATCTGAGGTAAATCTGATTTGGTTAAAGATCAGCCACAGCTTAGAGTATCTTATATATCTTTATATCACTGGCAGTAATGCCATTGTAATAACTTGTAGAAGGAAACATTTCCTTGCATCATTGCATTGTGTTAACTATATGCATTAGTGGCAGGCTTCATTCCTTCTGAAAAAAAATATAGTGCGGCCTGTGTATAAATTGTCAACATGTAGCCAGGAACTACACCCAGGAGCCTTTAAAAGGAGCTTGGTGTGGAGAGCAAAAGCAGGTCTAGCTTTTCCTGTCACCACAGCACTACAATGGATGGTGTCAAACCTGTTGCCATGTATTAAAAACACAGGAATCATTCTGGGGTGAGTGGTTGACAAGTATAGGTCAGTGAGAACACAACGTGAGGCTATGTTTTTTGAGGTACAAGATTCTGATCTTTCTGAATTATTGTAAAATGTAATATCCTACTCCTCCCACCTTGATTCAGTGGATGAACTTTTATTACATTTCTGATAGCTTACCAGAATTAGTAATATGTACATTTGCTATGGGAGCTGCGGTGGCTCAAGTGGTTAAGACGCTGAACTGCAGGCTGTGGAAGGTCAGTAGTTCAGCAGTTCGAGACCCGGGTGCCGCATGACAGGGTGAGCTCCTGTCTCTAGTTCCAGCTCCTGCCAACCTAGCAGTTTGAAAGCAAGAAATTGCAAGTAGATAAATAGGTACCACTTCGGTGGGAAGGTAACAGCGTTCCGTGCACCTTGGTGTTTAGTCATGCCGGCCACATGACCACGGAAACGTCTTCGGACAGCGCTGGCTCTTCGGCTTTGAAACGGAGATGAGCACCGCAACCCTAGAGTCGGATTCGACTGGCTTTCGAGCAAGGGAACCTTTACCTTTACCTTTTTACATTTGCTATGTATTTATGCAAGATGTTAATTTTTTTCCTTTCAAGCAAGAGAATGGGGCTTGGCATAATAAGAGTAGCCTTAATCAGCAATATACCTTCTTCAGCCAAAGCTTACATCCTTGTTTTTGGAGATGGGCACGAACCACATTTTTGCAGTTCGGTTCATGGTTTGTGGCTGAACCATGAACCAAACCACAAACCTATGTGAAATGGGAGGTTGGTTTGCAAACCGAACCAGTTTGTATGGGTTTGCGACCCCTCTTTTCTGCTCCCCACTGCTTTTTGTGGGGAGCAGAAAGCAGGGTTTAAATAGCTCCAAGCCATTTAAACCAAACAGCTGAGCAGCAGAGCAGCTGCTCAGTTGTTTGGTTTAAATGGCTCAGAGCTGAACCGAAGAAAGCCCCTTTAAGCAGCTGAGCTGTGCAGAGCAAACTGCTCTGTGTGGCTGCCCAAGAAAGCCCTTTGAGACAACTGAGCTGCAGGAACAGACTGCCTCCATGACTCTGTTGTTTCCAGGATACACAGCTGAGGGGTCAGGTGCAGCCTGCTCCCATGGCTCAGTTGTTTTGGCAGTTTTTGCAGGGAGAAGAAAGCAGGCATTTAAATTGCTGCTTTTTGCTCCTCCCAAACCCACAAACCTCCACAAACCACCTTAAAAGTTCATGGCCAGGCTGCAGTTTGCGAATTTCAGTTTGCAAACCACTAACAGGTTCATGAGCCTGTTCGTGTCCATCCCTTCTTGTCTCCTCTGCTCTTTTCTGCTGCCTAAATAAATATGAGGAGAGAGGAAAAGAGAGCAGATAACCTCCTGATAGTTAATGCCCTCAAAGCTCTATGGCAAGTGTAGAAATTGCCTACTGAACCCACATGGCCTCAAGCAAGTCTAGATAATGCGACCTCTGCTATGTCCATTGTATACTTTGATAATGCTTTCCAGGGCTCTTTTTGTAGCCGGAACTCCTTTGCATATTAGGTGACATACCCCTAATGTAGCCAGTCCTCCAAGAGCTTACAGTAGCCCCTGTAAGAAGAGTTCTGCAAGCTCTTGGAGGGTTGGCTACATTAGAGGTGTGTTGCCTAATATGCAAAGGAGTTCCTGCTACAAAAAGAACCCTGATGCTTTTCCAGCCATTTATCTGTTGGACAACTTACTTCTGGAGATCTTCCCAAGTTAAGAATGGAGACAATGGTAATGTAAAAGACCTCTACATGAGACTAGAAAGCTGCTGCCATTCAGAAGACATATTAATGATCTTGATAGACCAATGGTCTGACTCAGCATATCATATAATAGCATAAGGCAGAGTGCTAATAGTTTAATTACAATGGTTGCATCAGGCCTAAGAAATGCTTGATACTGGGAATTGTCTTCTGATTTTGCAGAATGGAATTGATATGGGAGCACTGTTGAAATCCACATGTACCACATTCCTGAAGACTCTTGAAGAATGTATGCAGATCGCCAACACAGCCTTCTCTTCAGAATTGTTGCAATGCACACCATCTGGGTCTCCACATTCAGCAGCTCTCAAATCAAACAAGGTAGAATTGAACAACCTCTGATGCTCAAATGTAATTCTCCTTCTGATAGGTAAACAGGTGGTTGTTCCACATATCAGAATTTATAATCAGGGTACTACAGTTAACAAGTGCATTTTGGTTCTGCCCAGTTTTGATACTTTGCAAGCAAAAAGGGTGTACAAAAGTGACGTGCTTTGGCCTGTGGTTGGAAAAATCTTTTGAAAAACTGCAGCAAGACCATTTGTGAAATGCCCAGTCTGAGTCACCTTTTTATAAATGGAAAGAAACAAACTAGTTTAGTTCTAACAATTTGCAAGAAGTGTTCTTCTAGCTAACAGGTTGCAGGTTCACTACCACCATAGTTCTGCTGGAACTTCCTGTGCCCTCCCAGCTGTTCCTGGGAGTTGGCAGTCCCTCTGGAGCAGCATGAGTTGTGGCACTATGAGCTGCAACAGAAGGGGAGAGTCTGCAAAAGAAATTCAGGATTCCTCTTTGTGCAAGTGTAAGTAGCTTCTACTTGCAGAAGGGCACCTCCAGAGCCAAGCCAATATTTATGCAATCAAATTCCAAAAGCAAATTGAAAATCCATCAATATGCAATTTTCCAAAAGCAGTTAGCATTGCAGAGGTCTTCTCCCTCTGGTATGAGGTTCTTTCCATTGGAGCAAGGCTCATTGATTAGTGGAAGAGAGTTACAGGGTCCAATCTAGTCATTTTGTCCCATCTTTCTTCAATCAGATCAAGCTGGCCTACAAGTTGTTACCAAAATGTATGTACCATTAACATGAATCTTACCCGACCTTGGCTTAGGGCACCCTGTATTCATTTTGGTTACATTTCATTTTGTAGACTTCTGTTGCAATCCTAAACAGAGTTTACACTGTTCTAAAGCCCATTGAGATCAGTGGGTTTAGGAGGATGTAGCTCTGCTTAATGTTTCACCATTAATGTCGCTGTGCTTAGATTTTGATGGAAACCCCATCAATGCCTGCCTGCTTGTTTGTGTTTTGAATTCATCCGCATTCCTTGTACATATATGTGTGTGCAGCTTGCACAATGAAACCTGAAGCAATAGAACATAAACAGCCTTTTCTTTTCTTGCAGTTAAAACCTCCTGGCATACCTAGTCACAATATATCAGAAAGGTATGGCACTCTTTTCTTCTTTGTTTGTTAATGCCATTTCTCCCTGGCCTGTGTCGCTGTTAGAAAGCAGCACATAGTATGCAGACTATGAATCTTCGAATATGAATATATATCTGAATCTGAAAACTTCCTTCCCCCTAATCCTTAGTGTCTCTACAAGAACTTTTTGTTGAAGACAAATCTTCTCTTAGTCCGTTTATTTCCACTTACAGTGGTGCCAGTGAGCTACTTTAAATTTGGTGTTCTTGTTTTAGTGGTTTGAGATTGCATTTTAAAAATGTAATATACACCTTAGAAAGATATTTTATAGGGTGTATGGCTCCTTTAAAAATGGAAATGATTCTGTTGTTTTCAGTTTTCCATGCCCCTGTTGAAAAAGGAGAACTTGTGGAGCTGCTGGAACTACATGCTTAGCGCTCACGTTAAAAGCTGAACTACCACCACTATCTGGTTGGCAAGGAAGGACTGAATTTGTAGTTTCCCCTTCTAAACAGCCAGTCACAAAGATTTTTACATTTAAAGGAGAGTCAGTGTGCTGTGTAAGCTTTTATAGCCTTTCAGCACATGGTACCCCTTGGGTGGATCACAGTGCTGGTCCATTGTATGATGTTATGCATTTTTCAGTTCTAGATGGCAGACAGATCGAACGTTAGCCTTATTGGTAGAATGTTATTCTTTCTTTGTTTTGGTTTGTTTGTTTTTCCACCCAGGCAGATGGAACTGAAAAACTGTGAAAATGGCTCTATATATGCAAACTCTAACTTTCATGAACAAACCCTGGTTGATAACCGGATACCTGTACTCCAGAAAATGGATGAGATGAACTGTGAAGTAAATGCTGAGGAGAATTTGACAGGTAACGCACACAGAGTTATTACTCAGAATTATGAGAGGCAAGTGCAAATAAATACTGTCTAAACGTTTTTGCCGGAGTGTGTCATATTTGGGTTTTTTAAAAATGCTTCTATCTACCAAGCAGCTTCTAATAAGACACACAACAATAGACATGACGATACTATAAAAGCAAGGATAAAATCTTTTGGATGTGACAAGTCCCAGCTGGTCAAGACAGGTCTCAGTCTTTTCCCCAGTCAGACATTCTTATTCTGCCTTGAGCACAGGAGAAGGCGGGGATGAGCAGCTGGTCTTGCTTGGCCTTGGCTGGAACACAGGCCCTCTCATCAGGAAGAAACAGCAGTAACAGATGGCAGAAGCCCTTAGAACACCTAAGTCATAGGTGTGGGCAGGTCTGAGCAGTGATAATGTAAATAGGAAGAAACAAGCTGTGCCAATCAAACTGATCCATACCTCTGCCGCCTCATAAGGCAGCAACCAATCCCACTTGTTCCTCTTCTCCAATCTGTGTACCCCGCCAGAAATGGGATTTGGCCAGCTACCCATATAACTTCCAGTTTTGCTCCTCAGATGCTATATGTGTCAGAGAAGCAGGTAAGTAACTGATTAAAGTCCTTCCTGAAATTCGGGGCCTAAACTGAATGGGAAACCTGGAACAAGTAAAATCCACTTTAGGTTTTAATTGGGAGGTGATTCATCCAGCATCTTCTGATCCTTTTAATCCAAGGTGATATCAGTGAAGATGGCGGGAATCAGCTGCCACCGAAAGAGGAGAATCATGATGGTGAATCTTTGCAGCCTGAGGTCCATTCTGCAAGCCAGTCAACATCGTTGCATTTGGCAGAAGAAGAAGACAAGGATTTTCCTACTTTCTTTAGTGTCATGAGCAATAGGTGATGTGTCACTTCTATGCATAAAGCTGAGTGTGAAGAACCTTCATCAACTGAATTTGGGCCATGGAACAATTCACTCTACACACCAGGCAGACGTGGCTATAGATACGCACAAATTCCTTGATGCAGCACCTGGAAAAGTAACTCTGTGATCATGGGGGTTGCTGCAGTCTAGTGTGGTGTAATGGTTAGAGTTTTGGACTAGGATCTGAGAAACCCAAGTTTAAATCTCCCAGTTCACATATCAGCATTTCTGTATATGCGTGTAGACCTGGGTATACCCAGTACCATTTGTATGCACAGAAGTAGTACGGCATGAACTGACCCAGAGGTTATTGCCAATTAGCATGATCCAGTTATCAAGTAATTACAGGAAATGAAGGTCAGTGGTATGTGAATGAACATTTAGTTCAAGGGTAGGCAGCCTTTTTGACCCAAGTGCCAAGAGAAATATGAAGATGCTGATGTTCCAACAAACTGGTGGGGGGAAGGCCATACTTGGCTACTCGTGCTCAGAACAAGCCAAGACCCAATGATGACGCCAGCATCTCAGAGATTCGCCTTGGACTCAGCTGGTGGTCTGAGAGGTGGTGACAGCCATAAGACATGCCTGTTGCGTTTTCCCATGCTGCTGGCCCTAACAGCGCTGCCAGTGACTCGGTTGCTTGGGCAGAGATCTTGGCCAACATTCCAAGCAAAATGGTCTAGTGTGCTGTTGTTGGCACATGTAGCAAGTGTTGCCTACACCAATTTAGCTTGTCTGGGCATAAATGTATTTGCTCGAACCAAACAGTGTAACATAAAAATTAATATGTTCTCTGAAAGCTGTATTGGTTTGAGTAGCCAACTAGAACTATTTTTCACTGTTTTTTCCTTCTTCTCTTTTGCCCCCCCCCATGTATATTTCTACTGCCTGAAGTTTCATTTCATGCATCTGATGAAGTGGTCTCTAGCCCACAAAACCTTATGCTACAATGCATCTGTTAGTCTTTAAGGTGCCACAAGATTCCTTTTTTGTTATTTTTAAGATTCTCTTTGTGTTCTTGCCTAAAGATTCAGTGATATCGGCCTTTTGGAGGATGGCGGCATACCCACAGAAGAATTTCTGCAATCCTGTTATGCAATAGTTCCAGTCTTGGGTAGGTGACTGACAGTTTTCACAGTGACAATATGGAACCTCTTAGCTGGTCAAATGGAAGTTAATACTCTGCAGCCTTATTGCTTTTTTGGGAAAGTATACTGTGTTGTTCGGACTCAGAACTTGGATCTTCTGTCTTCTACTTTTACACTATTTGCCAAACTATTGTGGGGACTAAAACACCTTCAGATTGTTTAAGCTCCAAGTTCCTATTCATGGCGGGATGGGTGTACTTGCTTAGGGTGATAAAATCTCTTAAACCAGCTTTGGAGTCAGGCTGCTGTTTGAGTTTGCTAAATAACCATGTATTTCATTGCTTCTCTTTCCTAATTTGGTCATTGACGGGTATAACTAAACAGACTTTGGCTCATTAAATCCCTGTAGATTTTATTGGAGGCTTGGGATTAGATGGAGCCTTTCCTGAGTTAAAAGGCTTGTTCAGAGGAGTGTCAGCTGACACTGTTAGTCACTTCTGCAAGGATCATTGTCAAATAAGGTGATTTCTGTACTGTTTACACATATTTGAATACACAACACACTCTCCCCTTCCCAAGAGGATCACAGTTAATGAAGGTATACAGGACAGGAAAGAGAGCCCGTGATTGCCCTTTCAGCAATAGCAGCCATACACGCAACAAGGCAACCTGGGAGGAAGAAAAATACATCCTATCCTGTAATATTTACTGACAAATAGTGCAGGAATTAGGGTGCTGTTCCTTTTAAAAAGGGTTCCATACTAAAGTGGGTTCCATAGTATTGCTGTGTTCTTCTGTATTCTTTCCAAGTATGGATAGTGCAGCAATTAAACAAGTATGGATAGTGCAGCAATTAAACAATTATAACTTTAAGTTCAGTTCATACATCACACCAAACCATGGTTGGCATTAACCATGGTTTAGCACCCAAATCTTGGTTATATTTCCAAATGTACAGGCAAATCATGAGGTAGAGCAGCATATAATTCATTTTCTGTCTGGTCTGTCATTCTGTGGAATCACTTCCAGAGACAGAACAATATGTACATATGTGGCATCAAGTTGCAGCCGACTTATGGTGACCCCAGAAAGAGGCTTTCAAGGCAAGTGAGAAGCAGAGGTGGTTTGTAATTGCCTTCCACTGCAGAGTCTTCCTTGGCAGTCTCTCCTTTAAGTACAGGCCCTGCTTATCTTCTGACATCTGATGAGATCAGCCTATACCATACCATTACGCATCCCCAGACAGAGCAATAGACATAATTATATTTTGTTAATTCTGATAATCAGACTAAACCATATTTGATCCAAACCCCAAGAGGCTTGCAAACCTTCATCGAATTACAGTTTGTAATGCACCTTTGCTGGCTGATGACCAACCATGGCTTGATAATCCAAACATCACAATAAGCCATAGTTAAGCTTCCTTCACCAAGTTTGGATGAGCCTTAGCATTTGTCTATATTTCAACACTCAAGCATGGTAAAGTTGTTCAGCAGTCACCTCCAGTGGTTTACACAGGATGTTTGCTTATGGATACATGGCAGATTATGCAAAAAAATCACAAATTCATCCTTTCCCTCTTCCACAATTTAAATAGTCCTTCCAAAGCTGCAGTTGTCATCTTATTCACACAGAGTTAAGTGTAGCTTCAGAGGCATTATTTAAATTACAAAACAGGCATGGCAGAAAGCGTTAAACACTCTGTCCAGCACTGACCCTTCCCCAACTTCAAAGTCGCTGTCTGGCATTTCTAACTAGCTTTTAGAAAATCAAAAAACTCCAGGCATAATTCCAGAGCTCTTCCAGGATTGGGGTAGACTTTTGCCTGGGAGTTTGTGGTCCTTTTCTCTGTCTTCAGGGCAAAATTCAGAGTGAGTACATATGCACCAAGGAGCGTGGTTAGCCCTTCTTTTGCATGACTCTTCCAATGGCATCATTATTATCATTTTACTTTCATAACTATTTTATATTAGTTGTATCTCCTATGAGGCACTATTATAATTTGAGGCTTCTTATGGCTGTCAGTAGCTCGGATAAAGGCATCTTGCATTCAACACAAGACAGGCCTGCTCAGTCCATGGGCTGATACAGAAAGGAGAAGAAAACCCCCCAGACATTCTAGAAGCAGCAACTGTGTTGCATTCCCAAATGAGTTCCTGTTATGACCAGCTTGGCATGCCTTTGGCTGCCGCCTCCACACACCTGCAAAGGATGGGGTCATTGATTTGGGATTCTGCCACTTGACTCTGGGAACTTTGGGAAGCAAAACTGTGATACATACAAGGAAATATGGGATGCTGAAACCTTCTCCCCCATCCTTCTGTGCTGATAGATCAAAATTAAAGCAACATAAGAAATCCTAAGAAATTATTTTCTTTTTCCTAGACAAACTTGGATCCACAGTCTTTGCTCCTGTTAAGATGGACTTTGTAGGAAACATCAAGGTAACCACTGTCACTTTTACCTTCCAGTTCCAAACTGCCACATTAGCTGTTTTCAAAGTGGACGTGGAAATAATTCTGTGGATGCTACCTGGAGGCAAAGAAAAATAGACCCCTGCATGTTTCTCTGCTTGCTTATATGGTTCCTGGTCAGTAACTGTTTCCACACTCTGCTGTGGCCAGATGCCACACAGGTCAGTGGCTCTTTCCAAGAACCATGATGACCAAACCAGCTACATGATTCCAATCTGTGACATCTCTTGGTGTCAGTTAGATGGCAAGAAATCAGAATTTGGCCCCATCTATGTGATTCTGGAGTTGAAACACTTATCAAAGTGACCTGAAATGTTCTAGCAGAACAGTCTGGGCTGGACTTCTCCCTTTTGATAAAGAGTCATTTCATTATATTGCACTGTGTTAAGAATTCTACTTTGTCACTCTCCCATTCTTTGTGACCATCCTGTGTTTTCCCAGTAAATATCACCGTAAGAAACCACTTTTGCAATCCAGCAACATCCTGCCTTGGGCATCCTTTTATGTAATTTCTGTTCAGATGTCCGTGACATCCAAACAATTTTGAAATCTATCAATTGTGGGAAAAGGCTGTGGTCTATCTCAGAGGTAAAGAACATCTTGCCTATAATATTAGTCAGTGTTACAGGTTTATTCCAAGAATTCCTCCAATAACATTTGAAAAGGCTTCTAAGTGATAAGTACCAAGTAGTAATATTATAATTATTAATTGGATATTGGTACATATTTAAAGCATTTTAATACCACCTTTTGAGAAGCCCAGTGTGGTTTATCGATATTGGTAAAGCAGCAAATCCTGAAAACACAGCCTAAACAAACAGAAATCCATTTACTTGATGTTACCTCAAAAGTGTTGGCATGCAATGCCAGTAAGACATCAGGCTTGGTGATCTTAATGATCTAGACTGACAGTTGTGACAGCCACTGTAGCTAGCTCAAACTGGTTCTGGCAGGAGCTAGCATACTTACCAAGAATGACTCAGCAGTGACTGCTGATTGGCTGTTAGATGTATATATGTATACAGACACTGTATAGCTGTTCACTTCTCCTAAATGATTTGTCTGGCGAAGCACCTTGTCGGTGTATACCAGAATCCTGTAAATCCTGTAAATAAACTGTATATAGTTAGTACTACACAGTGTGGTCTTATCTTGCTTTCTATGGCTGGCATCTAGTTCATTCTTGGCTAGACCAAGCGCAACTAAACCCCTGCGTGACAAAAAGCCCTCCTACACTACCAAAGGCGCTGGTCAGAAGATTGTAACATTAATATTTCAACAGAACAATGAGAGAAAATTTGGTCTTCATTTGTGTGCACTACAAACATCATAACAATTAAACTACAATCACTGAAATTAATTACAAGATGGTACTATACACTGAAAAAACTAAGCTTGATAACCAGTTCATATAATTCTCTGTGCTGGAAATGTTCAGAACATGTTGGATCTTATTTACATTGCTGGTGGGACTGTTCTGCATTAACTTCATTCTGGAAGATGATCATTGCTAAAATCAAAATTATCACTGGCTGTGAAATTCCACGTACTCCGGAGTCGGTATTACTAAATATTTGGCCTGATTCCCAATTTGGAAATGAAAAAAAGAAAATTAATTGCCACCTTATTAACAATTGCCAAATTTACAATTGCATCAGTTTGGGCAAGTAAATTGAAACCATCAGTACAAACCTGGCACCAAAAAGTCTGGGAACATATAATAATGGCAAAAATTACTGTGAGTACACAGTCTACAGACCCAACTAAGAGCTCAGTCCAACTCTGGAATATGTGGATACCTGTTATGCTTTATTTATCAGAGAATGATATTATTCCTCCAAATCCTGTATTTGAAGAGATATTGTACGCATAGCATATAACAAGATATCTTTTATTACCTTTTTTATCACCTTTTGTTCACCTGTAAATATTTAGTAATAAAACTTTAAAAAGAGAAAGAAAGAAAAACAGAAACCCAGAAGCCAAAATGTAACCAAAGTATAAACAAATGCAATATATACTACATATAAACAAAGTAGACCCTAAACACAGGTCCTCTGAGATGTCACCATCTGCTTCTCATTTTATGCGTATCTGTCAAAATAGTCATGAATGATTAGACTGTTATACTGCAAAAGAAGACAGTTTCTATGTTCAGAGTTTAATGTGGTTCACCCTACTCTCTGCAGAACAGTTCAATATCAAAGCCCTGCAGCATTTCTTGGAATCAGTATTGAATCGCAACAATGGCCCTCATTTCTCAGAAACTAGACCTTTTGGAATATTAAGGATTCCTACACTATGATGCAAGATGAAAGGAAAGCATGTGCACATCTATCCAAAATATCAAACTTCTTGTTAGGACAATAGTTTAGGCAGACTGTATTTTGTGTTGGAAAAACCATAGGGATCATTTCGCTGAACTCCATCCATAGAACCAGCCGCATCCATACCACATCCCACAAATGAACTTTGTTTTCCTTCTCTGTGTGCATGTGTGCTCTGCTTCCTGCATCTGATAACGTCGACAGGTATCTATGAATGCCACAACAGATTACTTGCCCTCTACGGGACAAACTTTCTTTGTCCTTTTATGCACATTTTTAAAAATCAGTATGCTTAGCATGGTTTGAGAAGTCTATCTAAAATGCAGTGCATTATACAAGGCTTTGAGGATATTTCTCATGAAACACAATCACTAACTGTATGATCTGTTTTCCCATCCCTTCCAGAAAATAAATCAGAAATATATAACCAACAAAGATGAGTTCAATACTCTTCAGAAAATTGTCCTCCATGAAGTGAGCACCGAAGAAGCCCAAGTTAGAAACTCTGCAACCGAGGCTCTCCTCTGGCTTAAAAGGTAAACTGCCTGACTTTTGAAACATTGATAGGCAGGGCTTTTTTTGTAGAAAAAGCCCAGCAGGAACTCGTTAGCATAACAGGCCACACCCAATAGCAGAAACTCATTGGCATATTAGGCCACACCCCTGACCACACAGCTCATTAACATACTAGACCACACCCCCGTGTTTCCAGAAGTGTGGTCATCCAGCCACACCCACCTTTTGCTTCTTATTCTGCTTACCTTGTTTGTTGTCAAAACCCAGGGCTTTTTTTGGAGCAGGAACTCCTTTGCATGTTAGGCCACACACCCCTAATGTAGCCAATCCTAATGAGTTTCTGCTATTGGGTGTGGCCTATTATGCTAATGAGTCCCTGCTGGGTGTGGCCAGCTTGGGAGCCAGCCGGAACTCCGTTCCTGTGCGTTCCTGCCCCAAAACAGCCCTGTTGATAGGTAACATCCTAATAGACACCTCCTTGTTCAAGATCTGTAAACAATTAAGGCTTCTCAATTTAGACTCTAGAAGGATACATTGTGAGATGTGTTTAACAACCAGCAATATCAGTAAATGTTCTCCTTTGCCATCCTGGCCTTTAAAATTCCAAATAAATCAGATGATTAGGAAATCTCAAGTACCTCTGCAAGTTAGCAGAACATGTACCGATCTTTAAATCTGTACTTAATTTCAGATTTGCAAGATTGAAAATTCACACAATATTGCTAAACTCAGTCCTGACGCCTGCTCTGCTGGCAGGCTTTCGTTCACCTTGATCTTTGTGACAAACTTTTTGTGCTAAAATGACTAGTTTTATTTATTTATTTGAATATTTTGATCCCTCCTTTCAGTAAAACAACCACCATCACCAAAGCAACTAACGATAAACTAGACAATTTTCAAACTAAAATACAAACATTCTATGTAAAAAAAATCACAGAACAGAACACTAAAAGGAGCAAACCAGCAACAGGGCTAAATGTAACATAGTAGCAAAACCTACCTGCAGAACAAAGTTTTGGTCCAATAGCACCTTTAAGACCAACAAATTAGCATACAACACCCTGGCCTTGTGTCTGTTATTTATCTTTAATTATACATATTTAGATATTTATAAAGATATTTATATTTATAAATATAAAGATATTTATCTTTAATTATACATGGTGATTGATTGTTCTATTGGCTAATTATACAAAGCTCTTCACATACATGATCCCAATAATGCTTACAAGAGCCCTGTAAATTCAGGTGGTATTTTTGTCCCCATTTTGCAGATGGGAGACTGAGGCCGAAAGAGAACTCTAGCGAGTTTGTGGCTAAACTGAGATTTGAACTGACAACACCCTGGCTCATTCTCTTAGCCACTATGCTACACCAGATGCATATTCAACAATTAAGTTTGTATAAAATGATTTCAGAAGCAGAATAAAGGCAGTAGATGATGAGTAGGCAGAAGGCTCAGGAAAGGAGCAGCCCCAACAATTCTGCTAGTACTTCCAGGCAAGCCAGTAAGACTGTGAGATGATGATTTGTAACTTATTTTGTGAGGTAGTGATTTTCTCTTAAAAAATAGACCACAAATTGTGATAAGATGTGGAACTACATGATTAAAAGCATAGACTGTACAAGATTTATGTGGCACTTAATAGAATCGTGTCTAAAATGCCTAATGCAGAACCAGTCATACTGATTAACAGGCCTTGAAGTTTTTCTAAGGGGAGGTTTGTGAGAGACATTGCTAATGAAATGGAAACTTTGCTTACGGCAATCAATATTTGTTTTTATCACTCTCTGTTTTCAGTTTTCATAAGTAAGTAATATTGTTAAATACATATTTCAATGTTTTTCAAATATATATAACCAACACCCCACAGACAGCATCTTCTTCTCTTAAAAAATTAAGTTAACAAATTGAAGTTGATCATATGATGTTACCATTATGGTCTTGTTCCAAACAGGGGTTTAAAATTTCTGAAGGAGTTTTTAACTGAGCTAAAGGATGGAGAGAAGAATATTCAAACAGCACTGAGTAAGTACATAATATTTTATGGAAAAATACAAAATGCCAAATAAATTGGAGGGCAGTCTGTTTTCTGTCATTTTCATTACTAGAGCTCTCATTTAGTGACCTTATAATGAAAATTATGTTTGGAAATTGAACACGTTTGCTCTGAGAAGAGCATTCATTGATTTTGTCTTTTTGAAAAGTCTATTGGAATGTCTTCACACTTGGTCTGATACACGTCAGCACAAAAAAACCTTTCTTTTCTATGTGATTCCAGATAATGCTTATGGCAGAACATTACGACAGCACCATGGGTGGGTTGTTCGTGGAGTTTTTGCGGTGAGTCGGTACTGCCTTTGTCATTCGTGGTGATAATGAGATCAGGTTCCTTTAATCCACATACTTCATATGTAACAGACACTCTCTGAGTAGACCTTTGTGTATTAAAATAACGCTTTCCTAACCTTTGTCTGACAACCAGTTTCTACATAGTCTCATCCTAAGCTGAGTGAAACCCTTCTAAGTCCACTTATTTTAGTGGATGGTATAACTCTGCCTAAAATGACACTGACAGACACTGAAGAAAAGGATATCACTGACTTCTCCTGAGTGTTACCAGCACTTTGAGAGGTTTGTAATGGTGAGAGCATGTTTTGCGGAGTGTCTGGCTACTCAGTATCAAAAAAAAATATCAAATAGCTTTTCTAACTCCTGAGACAATTCCTACGTGTGTGGCCTTCCCTTTCTCATTTAATGCCACCGAAAGCCATAGATATCTCAGAGAATGTCCGAATAGATTATTTCATATTTTTCTGTTCTCCTCTGACCTCCACCTCTTCCCTACCACTTAACATGAAACCAAAGATCCCAGGCAGAAAACGAATGAAAGCCAGAGAGAACTGTGAGGGATTGGAGCGGGGGATAGCTGACTTCTTCCTGGGGTCTTATTTTTAAGGCCGAGCCATCTTGTGTTTTCTGACATTTTTTCTGACAGTAGTTAATTGTGGGCCTTCATCGGAAATATCTCTGGTCTAGTTATCTCTTTCCATGTACAGAAATTCAAGATCAGAATATGACTTTGCATTAAGTCTGCATTTTGCAATTGAGGGGTCTGGATGTGGTCTGTATTTCTGTGGTGGCTCCTTCTGCTGTGTAACATGAGGAACTAAACTGGAAATAAAAGGATGGATGCCAAATAGAGGTTGTTTCCCTTTTAGAAGCTTGGGTCCATTTGTAATGGCATATGAGGATTTGCCACTATGTGAATGAGCTTGGTGTTGACGCTTAGCATTGTGTGTTCTCCTTCCCTCTCTCTTTCACACTTGGCCAGGTAATTAAAGATATCCACTTTCGGTGCAAACCATAATTTACCATTATGCCTGAACCAGAAAACCAAAGTTTATATTTTCCCTGCATACAGGATTCCAAACTGTGAATAAAATGTAGTTTAAGGGCTGTAGTATTGTAAGCTTCCCTCTGGTGTCTGACTGGCGTAGTTGCTGGAAGAGGAACAGATAACTATTTATGTCACATATTTTTTCAGCTAACTCTCCATTTGCCCAGGGGTATGAATTACATAGGAAGGGGCCATGGCTCCGTGGCAGAGCATCTGCTTGGCTTGCCCAAAGTCTCAGGTTCAGTTCCTGGCATCTCCTGTTTAAAGGATTGGGTTGTAGGTGATGTGCAAGACCTCTGCCTGAGACCTTGGAGATCTGCTGCCCGTCAGAGTTGACAATACTGACCTTGATGGACTGATGGTCTGATTCAGTGTGAGGGAGGCAGCTTCATGTGTTCACGTGACTTAAAGCAGCAAAAAATATATCTGAGAAACTTTAAGAAATAAGAGAGGCCATGTTGGATCAGGCCAAGGGCTCATCCAGTCCAACATTCTTGTGTCACACAGTGGCCCAGACGCAGGTGCTTTGATGCTGCCTAAACATTCTGAGGAGGGAAGGGAGGGCGATTTCCTCTGATTCCCCCCCCATACTTGGCAGACATCATCCAACTTCCCCCTGATCTAGCCTTAGGTGTCCCCCATTCCCACCATGTTGGGAGGAAGCATTTGGAACTGCGGCAGGAGGGGGACAGTGAGAAAATTTTAGGTGGGAGTCAGCACCTTGTCTTGTCATTACTACTGTCACTGTAATGTAAGTAAGTTGTAGCCTGCCAGTCTGCTCAGCTGAGTGCTGAAGAAGCTTTTCATCAGGTGGGAGGGACTCTTCCTCTGAAAGAAAACTCCTCCTCCTGGAAGAAGACCCTGCACTTAGCAGAGTTTTGCTGGAGCCTAAACACGGGGAAGCATAAACCTTAAAATGTGGACAGGAACACAGAATGTATGTAGATGTCAAAAAAACTTGCCCAGGGGTGAATAGCAGACCTGGTTGCATAAACTTTAAGCCATTGTTAAGAGCCGTCTGCATTAGGTGGCTTGCTGACTCCTGGCAACCCTGTTTTCTGTGGCTGATGGATTCACATACAGTCTCAGCTTTCAGGATGCGTTCCTTTAATTTGCTTTTGTTTTCACGCTGTGAAACAGATGTTCCTCCCTGTGGAAGGCTTTGCCTATGGAAGATTTCACCACTGTGAACTTGTAAGGTTGTAAAATTAAACGAGGAATGCTGTGTGACCTGAGATTAATGGTGGCGAGACTTCTGGGCAAGCAAGAGCTTATATTAGGGTTGCCAACATTTAGGTGGTGACTGGATAGCTCCTGCTATTACAACTGATCTCCAGGCGACAGTGATTGGTTCACCTGGAAAAAATGGCCTCTTTGGAAGGTGGACTCTATGGCAGTAGACCCCATTGAAGTTCCTCCCCTCCCCTCCCCAAGCCCCACCTTCCTGAGGCCCCACCCCCAAAATCTCCAGGTATTTCCCAACCTAGAGTTGGTAACCCTAGCCTATATATTATTCAAAACTGAAAGCTTGCTTATCCCCCCCCCTTCGCTAACAGTCATTTGTTAGTAAGAATGTATGTATGTGTACATTTATAGTCCGCCTTTTCCCCTCATGGAACTCCAGGCCATACCCACAGTCTTTCATCTTGGCACTGACCAAAGCCAGACCTGCTTTGCTTCGGCAGGACTGCTGGATCATGAGCCTTCTGACCATATTCTGGGAAATAAGACACTGCCTCTGTCTCTTCTCCTTGCAGCTAGCTTTAAGGGCATCCCCCACCTACGAATGCTTTGTGGCTGCCCTGTCTGTCGGAGAATGCGATAATCAAGAAGAACTTTTTTATAGAGGGATGCAAAAGGACCTCAGCGTCTACCTACCAGCCATGGAAAAGCAGCTCGGCATCTTGGATGCACTGTATGAGGAACACGGGCTGGAATCAGATGAAGTGGTGTGAGCTCCAGCCAAAGCAGTGCCTCACAAATTCAGGGATTGTGTTTGTTAACATAGCTTTTTTCCCCAGAAGGCTATTTCTGTTTCTTTGGTTTTTTTCCATACTTGAGAAGGGAAAGGACTCAAAGGTTTCCTTTTTTTATATGCAGGGTTTTTTTAAAGAAATTAATAATGCTTGTTTATGTTTAAATACAAAGGTGCTATATATCCTGGCAAGGCTATGCCTATCCTCATGGGAAAGCATCTTACGCCAAATCCAGTAGTGTTTACCATGCGACAGACCATCCATGGAGAACATGGAGTTTAGTATCATTGTACTAAGCAGCTTGGAATGTATCCAAACGAGTGAAGTGGTTCCAGGTTCATATCGATGGAAGCAAAAAGCAGAATTCAGTCTTGCGATGACAACTCTCTGCCAACATTTCTATGCCACTTCCAATGTTAGCATGCAGGCAAGGCATTCTTGTACGCTAAATTATAAGCAGGGACCAGAGATTAATATCACAACTTACCCATTCAGTGATGACTGCTGTGGGCCACATCCACCCATGAGGAAAGCCACATCAGAATGCACTAGCCAAGGATCTGCCCATGATACTTCTCATAAGCAATGGCAGCCATCTTCTTCTATAACAAGGCCATATTCATAAGCTTCCCATGGTTGGACCTTTAGAACTAAGGAAAAAGCACTGGAGAAATCTTAGTGCTAGCATTGGTCCTTACTCTGCAGTCACCCCAATGCAGTACAATTTGGTGTCAGGGTGTGTTTGTGTGCACAGTGCAGTTGCTATGTAACTTTTAGGAAACAGATGCACTGGAAGATAAGCACCTTTGTTTTAAGCGTGTTTTTGCAGCCAAATCTTATTGATTCTGTGTGTGGTTTGAAGAGCCAGCAGATCTGGGTTACAAGAGGCTGGATTTGAACAGAATCAGTGCTAATGGGTTTGTGATCCATTCCACAAGAACATTGCTTGGTAGCTGGGAAACTTTTTTTAAAAAGGGCTCAAAATCTCACCAAGAGTACAAGAGCGGCTGGCACTGTTAAAAGGCATAACTGGTTTATCTAAGCAGAGTTCCGGGTGAACAGGTTTCCTTGCAACTGAAGATAAAAACCCAAATAGGCTGCATACAGAATGTATTCTATTAGTGCTAATGTTCAGCTCAAGACTTTCTTCTGACCACCTGCAGAGGAATTAATTCAGAATTTTTAATTCATTCATGGGTCATAGGGAAGACGGCAGTCTGGAAGAGCAGGGGCTAAAGTTCTGCAACCTAAGGGCTCCCTACTAAGGTACTTAACAGTGGCCCAGAGGCGTTCCTGGCCGTCGTGTTCTTCATTTCTTTCCCAGCACCTTGCCAGGCAGCCTCCATTTCCCCCCATCCCACTGCACTGCTGTTTCCACTTGTTCTTTGGCATGATTCTCCTCCTCGTTGCTGTGTCACAGACACTCCAGTATCTCACGAGATGGACACTTTGCTTTCTTGAAATGCTTGGAGTTGTGCACTTACTGTTTGTCACACCGGTTTGGAAACAATAGCGGCCTGGGGGAACTGTGTTAATTCCGTTGATTGGAAGCCTTGTTGTGTGGCATCTTCAGCCACATGGGGAAGCCCACCGTTCTCTTTCCACAGATTTTAATGCACTTGGTAATGCTAGGCTTAACCAGATGGCTGGAGGCAACAGTGCCTTTCCACATGGCTACAGGTACCACTTGTGAAAGCTGCAGTATTGCCCCCAGTCATTCGAATCTGTCATCAGTGGCATAGTTATGAAAAATAAATAGAAAAAAAGTTTTCTGTGCTAACAGTGTTTCACCTTGACTAGTCTTGTCCCTACTGGAATTAATATTCTATTGCACCTTTACTGTCTCCTAGGAGAAATGCATCTACTTAACCATAAAACAAATCCATTTGTATCTTATTCTTGTGACCCCAGCAGCTATGGGAAGGGGAGAGAGCAAGGCAAGAACCTTCCCCCCCAACAGCAACATCCCAAAATTCCACCACACTCAGCTTTTGGAATAAAATTGGCCATAACATAACCCAGCATGGGCCTACCAGAACCTGGCATCAACTGACCCACCTGCCAGTCAATGAAGCCCTGACCACCAGGGGACCCATGAGGGGACCCGTGAGATGACAGCATGTTGGATTCCCTGAAGATGATTGCCACAAAGTGGTCTCCTCTGCCATGTAAGCGTGAGGGTAACCCATGGCAGCCCTCAAGCTGGGCACGCCTTGTGAAAGCCCTCACGCCAAGATTAATTAAGGGAATCCCCATATGCAGGGGAAATGGGCATGCAGGCCGGTTTTCCTACAGACAGATCCAGTCCCATGCTGATCCTGCCCCCCCCCGTTGTGACAAACTGAAACAGCAGGTCCTTTACAAGAGCATCACCTGTGCATCGCCCCTTGTGGTACCTTCCCCCGTAGTGACAGAACCCCATACCCCATGTTCATTCTGCCCCTAAGGCCCATCCCTCGAAGGGAGGGAGGGATGGGGGAAACCTCCATGAAGTCAGGTGAACTAGCCAGACAGGGCAGATGCTTTAAATTCCACCTGAATCCCACTGCCCAGTTCTGGCCCAACATAGGACCAACTTGGGAAGGGGCGGGCCTGATTTTCACACCCTTGCGCCCTTGGCTGCTCAGCTGACCACATGGCCTGGCCCTCCATGCCAGGTGCAGCCAGCCATGGCCCATGTCACCTTCACAGACTCTCTCCGTCACTTCAGGGACACAAACGGGGACCTGCAGGTAAATTGGGGGCCCTCCACCCAGCTTCTCACGGCTGGATTCATTGTAGAGTAGGGTTCTTTTAAAATGGTTCTAGAAATCCATATTATAATTGAAGCATTTTTCTCTGCTACCTTCAGGATGGTAAGGGAAGGGCTTTGATATAATAGTTTCAAGGGAAGCTTGGGGAAATTACAGAATTAAGACTGAACTAGTAGTCTGAATGACTGTGGCCAATGCTGTCCTTTGGTTGTACAAGGCAAATGATCTAGAAACTGGGGGGGGGGGATTGCTCCTGTTGACTAAGCACAGATATTAGAGTTCCTAAATTCCTTCCACCAGGAATGACCACCAAAGCTGATACAATGACAAGCATAGAATCATAGAGTTGGAAGGGGCTATACAGGCCATTTAGGCCAACCCCCCTATTTTTCCAATTGGATAAAAACAGCAGATGTTTCACAATGTGGAAAATCTAGAGAATTATTCAGCTAAAGGCCCTATTGTGTTATTTCATAGAATCATAGAATAGAATCATAGAGTTGGAAGGGACTTCCAGGGTCATCTAGTCTAACCCCTTGCACAATGCAGGAAATTCACAACTACCTCCCCCCACCCCCCAGTGACCCCTGCTCCGTGCCCAGAAGATGGCAAAAAAACCAAAACCCTTCAGGATCCTTGGCCAAACTGGTCTGGAGAAAAAATGCTTCCTGACCCCAAAGTGGTGATTGGCATTTCCCTGGGCTTCTAAGAAAGGGCCACGAGAACTAAGCACTGCCCCCCCATGATCTGCCCAAGTTCACAGAATCAGCATTGCTGTCAGATGGCCATCATGTGCTTAAGGTACTCTCAATCGCTCTTCCTCTTTCATCCACTTGGGAGTGTCTGTGTTTTCCTTTGTTAACATTCTTTTGAGAAGTGATTCCCTCCATATTACATCTAAGACACCTCAATGAGGCCCTGCAGAAAAGCAGAGCTTGACATTTGCATACTGAATGTGCAGCACCTAGATCTTTGAGGCACTTTATTAATGTATGTTATTGTTGTGTTTACATTACCTGAGGCGAAGTTTCCTGCTCATGCCATCATTAGGCATTCATGCCCCCAACAATGAAGTACAGTGTTGGTCTAAGCAGAGTTACTCCCTTCTAAGTCTGTTGAAGTCCATAGGCTTAGAACAGTGCAACTCTGCATAGGATTGCACTGTTAATAACTTAGGGATGATCTTCCCAACTTTGTAAAATCACTTCAAGCTTTTGCTGGATTTATAGACAGCTAGCAGGCCGGGGGAAGTTGGTTTGGTTTTTCAGTTTTCTTTTTCTCCTTTGTAAACAAGGTGGGAGATGTTCACCCCCAGTTAATACCATCAAACTGAAGATGTAGATGAAATAGGCCTGTGCAGAGTTTGGCATGGAGTGGTATGCGGCTGGCCAGCCATGTGCTCTACTCGCTACCTGCGTTTACCTCCTTCTGTCATTCCAGCCACTTTGGGCAGCCCTGAGGTGGTAACAGTGAATGTAGTTTGATTTGCAAGCGGGGTGCAAACTGAAGCAGTCACGCAACCACTTCTGCATAGACCAAGGTTGGTGAGTCAATAAACTTGTGTGACTTGGCAGAAAGTCCTTATCGGCTTAAGGCGACAGTTGCCTGTCAGATGTGCATTTTGTAACAGACCTCTTGTGCTGACGGTATTTATACATGTATATAATGCAGTCTCACCTTGTAGGTGTTTCTTCTTCACCGCTGAACATTGCTGTATTTTCATTGTTCTTGGTCAAATGGACTTCTGTTAGAAGGTCGGGCATTTTCATTTATTACAGAAAGTCTTACTTGTCCTATGTGAAGATCTAACAGCTTTGCCCAAATTAACATACATCTCATAAAGCGATGCACATTTGTGGTACTGAATGTTGCTTTTATCAAGCAATTTTGCCAAGCAGTGGAGACATCTGATGTGTCCTGAACCTGCATTGTGGGGCTGTCAAAGGACTGTCCTGGATGGCTGAAAACATCTGGTCCGCTGATTCGGTGCCGAGTGTGAGCATGTCATAGGGCAGTGTGTTTCTTGGGGGTTAAAAGGATAATTGAGCAGTCTTGCAACTGAAATATAAGCATGCTTTCTGCTATCTGCTATAAACTATGAGACTGACATTTCATTTCCAGAACAAGGGTGACTTACATCCCTGTCCCATTCCTTGCTTTATCAGAACTGAAGTGTTAGTCCGGCCACAGCATACAATCCAAATACACCTGCATTTTCTGATTCCTTTGTAACACCTGAAATATTCTCAGGGATTGGAACAGCAAGGCAAAAATCCACAATAAGTCTGTATTTTAAAGGATGCTGATTGTTCATGTAAAAATATTAACAATCAATTCAACCTCCTGCAAAGGGCATTTCTGTTATAAGCAGTCTGTTCGGCTCACACATTTGCTCATGACATAAGAATGTCAAAGCAGTCTGAAATGCTACTGATTTATCAGCTGTTGGCATACTTGACTTGCAAACTGTATATCTTTCTAAAGTAATATAGGAATTCATAGGACTGTTATGTTTCAACAAAGAACAAAAGTTTTACTAGAAGTTTCCCCCCTGTACATGTTTGTGGTATGTATTATATTGGCTTGATATTTTGTAAGATTGGTTTATTTTAAAACACATTTGATTACCAAAAAAGCATATTAAATGTGTCAATATATACTGATGACTTGTTAGACTAAAATGCCAGATGTGAGACCAGCAGTGCAGTCCTATCCGGAACCTTACAAAGACCTTTGGAATCAAGGGGCTTCAACTACGATAACTCTACATGGGGTTGCACTGTAGGTATGATAATAGATCACTGAAGGATACAGTGACATTCTTGATGACAGGATTCTTAATTCAAAAAGAATGATTCAATTAAAAACGAAAAACAGGAATGCCAGGAAAACTGCAACCTTCATAATATTTAGTCTTTCATCTCCCCCTTTGTATAATATATTGCATGATTTGAAAATTGTGAGCACTTCTGCAAATAATGGGTAATGGTTGCAATCCAGAGATAACAGAACTAAGTTACATTTCCACAGTGTGATGTGGAATGCACAGAAAATGATCCATAACCCCTAGATGTCAATAATAAAACTTTTAATTATATTGGTTCTGGGTTGCTCTACTGCAGTCATTACCTGTAGCCATGGGAGATCTAGTATAGTGCTGCCCTCTCTGTTGAAATGAATGGAGAAACTTTGTTTCTGAAGAGTTCCATCTGCACCCAGGCTGTTCTAGTCTGCATGTTATAAAATAGCTTAACAATAGAACACAGTACTCTGATATTGTTGAAGTTAGAGGCTGTTGAAGAGGAGATGAGAGGTACTGGCTGACATCCCTGACTGGTTCTTTTCTTCTCATTAGCTCCTCTAGTCTTGACTTACAGAAATGATGAGTCTGACTGTTTCAGTTTGTGCATTTGTAGCCAAAGAGACTGAGCTCACACACAACCAAGATATGGGGAGCAAAGGGGGACATGCAGGGCTTCTGAGTTTTTTTGGTTTTCACACTCCTGAGGAATTCTAAGCCAAGGTAGCAACATTATGTTTTTTGCAGCATTAATACTTTTGGGCTTTTTTAAAAGACAAGTGCAGTGTAAAAGTTGTCCTCACATCTCTTCCTTTGCTTGCAAAGTGCTGATAACAGTGGAACAGAGGAGAATGAAATCCTAGTGCCTGCAGATTTAGACTTCAGAGATTATGGGTTAGGCAGGAAAGACAAGTTAACTCCTGGGTTCAAAGGCTTCAGATGTGGCACAATCCCTACCTGGAAGGCACATCCATGTAGACAGTACTGCACCTCCTCTATGTAGATCTTCCTATAGGTCCAGCTGTGCACATGCCCATTTGCAATCACAGCATCTCAGTGCAGTGAAATGGAGGGGTGTGCAATGCCCATACAGGATAACTGACATAGTTAACAGCCTCTTTCTTACACAGAACTACTGCTTTCACATTTTATGTGATCCTTGCATCCTAAAGGCCTTCTCAACGTATTCTTCTGAAACCATGGGTAACCACTTCATTGGTTGATATCATTGGATTAAAAACATTCCTTCTTGCATGTACATTTTTGCCAAACATTTGATTCCATCCTAGTTGCGCCAGCAAACATAGGCAGAGGATGAGGTGGCGGCATAATGTTTCTCCAGTATACCAAACTCACCTGCAGGCTTCTGTGGTTGATACTCCAGTATATGTAGAGGGACAGCCCAGATGGCCAAAGGCAGCTTGGACTAAACTGACTGAAACTGACTTCATTTTTCCTTACCCACATTAGCACTTTGCAGCCTTGGACTGAGTTTCCTGTGCTATTCGCAAGCATTTTTACCTTAAGAAAAATGTAATCATCAGTTTAAACTTAAGCAAAAACTAGTGTGGTTTTCGAATCCTCCACATTTCCCTGTTACACCTTATGGGGGGAAAGGCCAATTTCCAGGATGCTTTAAGAGTTGGGTCCAGGTTCCCCCAACTCAAACCCAACTCAGGTTCCCCACAGCCACACTGTAGCTGCAGGGAATGGCTTTAGGAATAAAGCAGTGCCCATTTGGGCTCAGAATGCTGCAGCGGGAGGGGGCTCCTGTTTCTCTCCCCCCCCCCAGCCATTTTCTGTGCCAAGACAGTATGGGGGGAGTTATTTCCCCATTTTTGCTGCTTTATATGAAGTATTTTGTGAACATGAAACAGCAAAAACAGGGAACCCAGGCCCAGCTCTTTTTAAAAAAGTGAAGGTCTTCTTTGTCTCCTGGATTTAGGCCTCATTCACGACAAACCATACATGGTGCATTCTTGGCTTAATGTACTCTCCGGCTTCCTCCTTGCATGAATCCAGTTTATGAAAGATTTCTGGCAAATTGTGGTTTGTTGTTATGTCCAAATCACTAACTGGTTTAAACTGTTCTTTTCTTATAAACTGGTTCACATAGAACAACAGACAGTGATCTGCTCTGATAGCAAACAAATCTTTCAGTAACTGGTGGTGTGCGAAAGGAGGAAGCTTCTCATGACCAGCAGGCCCTGAGGATCCCCCATGTGCCAATCAGGAGTGATTTGCACCGTTGCTCATTTATTGCACTGGCTGGATTATTTGTATCTGCTAGTCTTGATCAATAGACCCTCTGGAAGGATAGGATGCCCTATGCTGGTATTTTCCACAGGAGGAGAAAATGCCTGCATTCTCTTCCTCAGCCACAGCAACAAACTAAAGTATTTTTATTCCATATTCATTCGTCAGCTCCAAAACAAAAGCAGGCAACTCTCGGCTCAGTGGAGGAGCCTTTGCTTGGCATGCAGAAAGTCCCAGGTCCAGTCCCTGGCATCTCCAGTTTAAATAAAGAAAGACCTCTGGCCTGGAGACCCTGGAGAGCTGCTGCCAGTCTGAGGAGACAATACTGACTTTTAATGGACCAAGGGTGTGATTCAGTATATGGCAGCTTCATGTGTTCAACCATGTAATGAGTTTCTTTTACTTTTCTCAATCCTAAACTATACTTAGACACTCTATTCTTAAAATAATAAGAATAAGAAGTTTGTTTTAAATATTATTTGTTTAAAATATTATTTAAGAGATGGATTTATTAATAATAAACTTGATTAATTTCCCCTTGCTTGTACCAATTATTTAGAAATTAATTATTTCCATTCCTTTAGGAGTGGGATGCATCCTATTCTCTTCTGCAATCAATAGGTATGATTCTAATTAAGAAAGCTTCTTGTATGCGTATGTCTATAAGAATGTTCATGCTGATGGCACACAGTGGCTAAAATGAACACTTAATTTATTCATAAAGTGTGCTGGAAATAAAACATGGTTGAATGCAGCAAATTACTGTGTGAATTTCTGGTCAATACGAAGGTTCTGTTAAGTAAGATAAAATATCTGCAGTAAGGATAGATTATGTTGTTCCATAGGATATCATTTTCCCCCAAGACTTAGGCTGTGCCTGCAACTCTTTGCAGAGAGCTGGCCAGAGGCATTGCAATGTAGTTAGTGGGAATCTGGCTTGGTATGACCCTGTTGCACATCTGCCTCCTCCATTGCTCCAAACTAGTAAGTGACAATGATTAGAGGGCAAAGTTGGTCCCTGTCTTTTTATAAAAGCTCATAATAAATTGTTGTTCCCTGTGATTTTTCATATACGGCATCCTTTACCAGTGCAGGAACGAGAGACATTAGTGAATAAATAATCAAGTCTGTTTTCAAAGAATGTCTATTTTTCAAGCATCAATATTTTATTCTCCATTTGGAATTGCAGCTAACCCTCTCTAAGCCATTTAGAACAGGCCCTAATACCACTGCAGTTCTGGGTAACTGGTCTCATTGGAGGCAGATTCCACATTCTCTCATTCAGCCCCAGTAGAAAGCAGGCATGCAAGTGTATTGGCAACACGTACAGAAGGTAGCTTTAGCTCATCCATTTGTCCTGTTGAACTGGGATGCTGGTTTGAAAGGAAAGAAACACATTCAGGACACATCTGGACTCCAGTGTAAAGCAGTTTGGAAGGGACATAAGGACTTCCCTCCAAAAAAAATTATAGTTTGGGTGCTGAGATTCCCATACTAGAGATGGTTAGGACTTTGTGGTTGCCCTCTCTGAGCCTGAAGGAGAAGGCATGTTTCTGGATTAGAGAGGTGTATTTGTCTGATGGAACTAATGCCTGTACTAAAGAAGGCAGACTATATGTTGTGATTCCACAATCATAGTGCACAAAAGCAAAATTAAAGACATGGATGTCCCATTCAGCAGCCTGGGAACAGCCACTTTCACTTTTTAAAACATGTGTTCCTAGCCTTTCTTGTTTCAAAGAGTGGTTTTGAAGATTTGTGGGCAAAGTTTATCATCTTAGAGGCAGGGAGGAAGGCCAGAGCTGGACCAGACTGTGGGGCAGACCTTTGGCACTTCTCATTGCTTCTTGTCTCAGCTTCTCACTTGCCAAATCAGGATACATTCCAAACAATTTCTGAATTGTAGAGTTTACATGATCTACCTTTTCTTGGGACAGGAGCTGAGTCAACTTGCTGAGGGATTTTGCTGCTAGCCCTCACTGCGCAGGCCCAAATAAATCTAAAATGTATGCATGCCAAAGTTTTTTTCTTCTCCCAACTCATCTTCTCCAGCACTATTACTGTGGCTTCCTGCCAAACCTACCCCCAATTAAATTAGCATCTGTTTTCAGGGAGGATATTGTCAGGTCATATCTTGTCTTCAGAGACTAGACGTGTCTCACATATTTTCCGATAGGTCATAGTTTTCCACTTGGTTTTTGCTCAGCAGCTGGCCTTTAGCCTCCTTCGTGCAACTGAGAAGCCATTCATCATTGCTGAGTTCTGCAGGGTCTTCACCACGGCACAACAATTTCCATTTCCCTGTAACTCGATCTTGGGTCAGAAAGCTCAGGTATACAACACTGAACACGAAACCCAACGGCACTGGCAGGTTGTAGGTGAATTCCATCCAACCACAAAGCTTTATATAATGGCAATGGGGATCAGGTTACCCACTTACTTGTTAAAAATAACCGTTTCGAGGGCAGTGCACACTATTTTTGTGCTGCTGTGGCTTTTTCTGGGCTTTGCCATGTGCGAGCAGTGGATTCCCCCTTTCACTTGTAAGTCTTGAGGTTGCCTGAATTGCCAAAGGAGATGAACCTGCCATGGACCACCCCTCCAAGGAAAATGCGGAAACGTCCAATCATCTGCCTCAGTCAGGATTGTGAACTATGTGTCCTACAAGACTCGATTTAGCGTGCGACCGAGGGAGAGCTGGGTGGGTATCCCTTCAGAGCAGAAATCCTTCCATTCTGAAGTGCTGACAGTATGGAAAAGCCTTATTAGGTTACTCCACAACATTTCACCCATGCAATCTTAAAATGAAATGTGGATGGAGAAATTTGAGCCACCTAAGAGGGGGCTCTGGGTTAGGTGGTATGCGAGCAACCATCATATCCCATGGCCTTATTAAAAATATTTACAGACAATTTTTTTTCTGAATGGTGCTCTCTGAACCTGTAAAATCTGCAGCATAGCTCACATAGGCCTCTGGCAGTGCAGTCCTAAATAGAGTTACACCCTTCTAAGCCCATTGACTTCAGTGGGTTTAGAAGGTGTAATTCTGCTCAGAATTGCAGTGTCAGAGGTCTTGTTTATTTCCTCAACTATTACCGTTGTAAGTGCCAAGAATCTACAATCCAAGAGATTCTTGGTATAGGCCGGCAGAGCACAAAATTACAAAAGCCCTGGGGTTCATGTTCACATCCTCAACAGTCTTGGTATCTGCCACCAGCCCCTTGGACTGCCCACACAGAAGCAAAGGGGCAAGCTTCTAACGTTCCTGGAATTAATCAAGAAAGTCAGCCCTGCAAGGTAGGCCACTGGCAGAATGAGTTTCCACAACAGTTAACCTGGTAGATGGACTCTTAAAGCCTAATGGACTGAATTAGGATTGAGACATTTAAAGCACAGAGCACCAAATAAAATCAAACGGATATTTACTAAAGTGTGTAAGACTATTTCAAAAGAACGTTAGCAGTGAGAGCCTCTTGCCAGGCAGAGCCTGGTCCATTTCGAAGTTAGCTCATCACCTCATGTTAGCTGTGGCTAGCTGCAAACAAAGAACAAAAAGACTAAACTTTTTAAAGCCTAAGATGCGAGTGGACAGGGCCCGTTTGCCCAACCAAAAATCAGACCAGTGAAGTTATGTTGACATGAACCTGTTACAACAGATGGCCCAGGAGGAGGCCACTTTATGACGGGATGGAGGGGTTATCTGCAATCTAACCCACCCCTGGATTAGTGTAAATCACAGCACCAATTGAAGATGCATTGGTGCCAAGTCCTGTCCTAGTAAACAAATGCTTGTCTCTATACCTGAATTGTTATCCAAAGGTCATAAGGTCGATTTGCCAACCCTTCAATACCAACAGTCAGTTATTTTCCATTTGGCCACTTCAACTCATTTGCAGGCCTAGGGATTAATATGAGGCCTAGTTTTTAAAGAAAGAACAGGAAACTAAACTAAAGGTCCAATTCCTTGACAGTAAGAAAGGCTTACTGGGAACACAGGTTCTATTCTTGGCTGTTACAGAAGCCTCTTAGAGCAGGGCAGGCATCCCACTGGAACTGCTTTGCAGAAGCTAGAACCTCTGTTTTCATTACTAATGGACAGTAGTTTTTAAGCTCCAGGACTATGAAGTCTGAAAATATGACTCCAGAAGACTTTAGAGGCCTGGGAAGGATTAACAAAAGAGGTCTGGGAGTTTTCCAAGTGGTGCTACATCCCAACTAACCAAATCACTCTTCTCATGTGACTCAAATCCAAAGTTCCCCACACTGTCGCTCTACTTTAGAGTAGCCTCTGTGGCTACTTTTAATTTTTTAAAACTCATGGGAGATTCAGTTCTGGATCTGATGCTGTCTTGTCTATTTTGGCCCTTAAATAGCTCCTGGGTTTCCCATCAGCCTGCCAACTTTTGATCTAGCTCCCAGCAGCTGTCCCTTTAACAGCTCTGTGATCTGCAGCAATTAGCAGCTGATAATGTTTTCCTGCTGGTCATGAGAAGCTTCACAAAAAGTTCACAAACACAATCCTGGGTACAGACTGGGTGAATTGTTACACTTGGGTGTTCTCCCCTCACATGGGACACGGAGACTGAGGACAAAAGTATTCCAAAAATTCCACCCTCTGGTGAGATCCAAATCCTTAACCAGGACTGAACCATGGATAAGAAACCGGGTTACTGGAAAACAAACTTACCTCTAGTTGTTACAGTGGCTGCATTTAGACATCCTGACAAACTGATGTTACTTGAAGACATCCATCTCCAGTCTTGGTGCATCTGCTTGCAGCAGAGGAGGGAAGGAACACATTTCAGCCTGCCAATCAAATTAGGTTCTTGCCCATCACAAACAAACTCTGGTTTGTTCATGACATCTGAACTGAGTGATCTATGCACGTCTAACTCTGTTAAAAACACAAGAGCAAGCCAAGATAGTTTCAAAAAAATTCTGGTCAGTTGGCAACTGCAGTCCTTAAGTATGTTCCAGTGTGATTCTTCTATAAGTACATGGTGTTTTGCTGAACTAAACCTTTCACCAATAAAAAAAAATCCTCCATGTGTGTGCAATGAAGAAGCCTGTCTCATATCAGAGGTCTTAATAAACACAAGGAGAGCCCTGCTAATTCAGACAAATTGATGCTTTAACGTTGCTTAAAAGCATGGTAAAGAAACAGAATTGCCACCAGGTGACTGTATTATATGACAGTGATATGCATGACTTGAGGGTGGGGAGGAAAGGGAGTTACCGATAAAAATCAAAGCACAGAAATATCTATCAATCATATTGGAAGCAGTGGCTTTATTTACATATATCAGTTGCACATCAAATGCCTGGTCTGTTATTGGTTGTAACATATTAGAACCAGCAGATGGCACACAGTCCTTCAGTCTTGAAATTCCATATACATCTACACACTGATGTTTCTGAGAGGCAAGTATTTAACTTGAAGTGTGAAATCAGCAGTTATTTAGACTACTTCTCATGAATGTGTTCTGCCTTGTAATGAACCACACCGTCACCTCCTAGTCTGCACCAGGGTCGCCATCTTCCAGGTGGTGACTGCCTGGATATCTTTCAGTATTACAACTGACTTCCAGATGACAGAGATCAGCTCACCTGGAGAAAATGGCTGCTTTGGAAGGTGGACTCTATGGCATTATACCCTACTGAAGTCCCTCCCCTTCCCAAACCTAGTTCTCCTCAGGCTCCACCCCCCAATTTCCCATCCCAGAGCTAGCAACCCTATCTGCACCCCTTGTGGTTTTTACAGTGTGTTGGTCCTTTTCATAGCACACTAGTAAAACAACAAGAGGCCGTGGCGGCTCGGAGGTTAAGATGCCGAGCTGCAGATCGGAAAGTCTGTAGTTTAGCCATTCAAGACCCTAGTGCTGCGTGATGGAGTAAGCTCCCATGTCTGGCCTCAGCTCCTGCCAACCTAGCAGTTCGAAAGCAAGAAACTGCAAGATGATAAATAGGTGCCACTTCAGTGGAAAGGTAACAGTGTTCTGTGCATCTTGGCGTTTAATCATGCCAGCCACATGACCACAGAAACCTCTTCGGACAGCGCTGGCTCTTTGGCTTGGAAACGGAGATGAGCACCACCTCATAGAGTCAGATTCGATTAGCTTTTGAGCAAGGGAAACCTTTTACCTTTTTATTAAAACAACAGCTACTGCTACCCTGGACACAGAATCCTACTCCATTTGAATAGCATGAACATTTAACCACTGCATGGCAGCTGGAAATTTAACAGGTAACAATTTTCCCAGCAATGATTAAGACAGCTTACCCATATGAATTTCTACCTACAATACCTGTTAAAGGCAGAGGAGCTGTGTCACAACATGCCATTCCATTGTTAAGTCACATCTTGTAACACACAAGGGACTGTAAGCGCTGCCTCTGTCTATGCTATGTGTACAGGGACTGCAGCATAAAAAATGAACCTATGCCTGCCTTTGCCACTATCTAAAGAACCCTCACAGTTTGAAACCACTAGTCTGTTTAAGACTGCATGCAAACATACTAAGCGCTGCTTCCACACCAGGGTAGTTTTCCATGGTGGTCAGGTTTTAAATGTGATGGTATGTGAATTTGCCCTTGCAAAGGAGACTCTAGACGGCAGAGGGTAATTTGTTTTCTCTCCACTGTTAACTGTGGTTTCCCTTTCACACCAGATGTGCATTGAATACTCCCACCTGCTATGTTCTTATACTCAGGAATCTATGTCCTCTCTGTTTTAATGTTTGTATTTTATTTTCAGGCACAATCTCCTCTCCTCCTGTCTGTCCAAAAGGTAGGCTGAGGTGTGAGGAATTCTATTTTAAAAAAAATTCCACAAGGGGGAAAAACCTCCACAAAAAGGTATATATGCATGCCTTTTAAAACAGGTATCCTCCAGGCACCTCTCTGGATCTCCCATCCTGTTTAAAAGGCCTGCAAAGGACCACTGCTGCAAGGGGCCATTAATAAATGACGAGTTCTTCACTGAAGTCCTACAATTATGCTGTTTCCACTTTTTTAAAAAAGGTTTAAAATAAAGCAGATGGGGAAGATGTTTCTCCAAACTTGGAGGAACACCCAGGTGTGAGCATATGTACATGCAGGGAGTTAAAACCTCCTAAAATCAACATACAAAATCTGCACATAGAAAACACTTGCACAGAAAAAAAATAAAGACCACCCAGAGGTCAGAACACATCCCTGGGAGGGTTTCGGAGTGGGAAGTGAGTGATGGGGGGGTCAGGGAGGGAGAAGCAACAAATGCCGGAGTTGGGGCAGAGCACGAGCAGAGGCAGTAGGAGCCAGTGGGGGAAGGATTTTCCTCTACCCTGGAGAATCCTTGCTTGTCATATTCATTTTCGTACTAATACTAGCAAGTGTGAGACACATTTATTTTGGATGACAGTCTCCCTGGGGCACGTGACCATAAGAAGCCTAAAAACAGAACCCTAAAAGCAAAACCAAAGTGTAAACAAGACTCATCGAAGTCTCTTCCTTTCATAACAAAGTCGGAGTCCAGAGGCACCTTTCAGACCAACAAAGTTTTATCCAAGCCATAAGCTTTCATGTGCACCTTATACCTCTTCAGACAGAATGAAGTATCCTTTCATACTCCGGGACACAGAGACCAGGGAAGCTGAGGAAGGAAAATCAAAATGGTGGGAGCAGAGAAGCTTTTACAGCAAACTTCTTTTTCTATTCCTTATTCTTTGCCAGAAATTAAATAAAATAAATCTATAATGTAATTTCCAGCAGGAATGCATCCCTTTAATACAATTTCAATTGGCTGACCTTATCAGGCACAACATCTCCTTGCTGAGCAAATTGGCATAGGTCTTCTCTCTTAACTGGCACAGTAATCACAAATGCAATCAAAACATGCCACAAGACATTTGCTCTGGTCTTTTAGGACTTGGAGTGTTGCCATGTGCCAATATAAAAAAAGATGAAAATGCTGGGCTTCACTGGACATAGCACATCTCCGCAGATACAACTGAATGCATCGATACATTAACCTAGAAATGGAGGGAGGGAGAGGGTAGGTGTATCTGTTTCCCCTGCCGAAGCACAATTTTCTGCTTTTGGCTGCTTTGTCTGGCCAAACTAAACCGTGGATTCCCTAATGGATTTTGTAGACATCCGCTCATCACCACTAGTGAAGGGGGGTGGGGGAGAGAGACTTTACCTTTCACATTTGTCTTCTTCGCTTCATCTTCTTGCCAGCATCACATAGCAAAGGTCTAATAATCTTTTTATCTCTTAAACAGAATGCTTCCTCAGAATGAGGGATTACTTTGCAGCTGATGGCTCTTGAGGAACATGTGCTCTGTGCCTATACATTTCAATAGGAGCTTTAAAAAAAAAAAAGACCCTATCTTTGCAGTCATATTTTTGCTGAAGTTTTGCTAAAAAAGATATAGTGTCCTAATATAGCCTTGAACGACTCTGGGCACCTTCTAAAAATATCTGCAAAATGAGGGTCATTCATAAAACCATAGTGTCCGACTTCTGTGCTGATTAGGCTAGTGAGCAAATTTGACCCATACATGTTTATAGGTATCAGGGTATATTATCTAAAGTACTTTGCCTGTCACATAAAAAAGGCCTCCTTGACTAATGGGGCAGATCTCCTGGCAGTTCCCAGAGTGGCCAGAGCAGTAGTGACATCTCAGGCTAACATATCTCAGGACGTCAGCTCAATATATCTCTGAGGTGAGGCGTTACTACAAGATAACTTTCCCCAATAATATTCATTATTGGCACAGTATAAAATGACCTCCTGTAAGAACATTGTGATAATGAAATTTGTATTTTGCAAGAAAATTCACTGAACCAGCAGAAAGCTTTGCTAGTGGAAACAAGAGCTTTGATCCATACAGAGGTAGGTATGGAAGTCATTATGGATAACTGAACAAAGGTAGGAGCACTTGGGGGTATACAACTCAGACAAGGTGATATTACAATTTGCAAGAAATTTATTACCTGAACTTATTAAATACTAGGAGTAAGGCCCGTTGTGGGAAGAAATACAAGGAGTCTAGAAATAGGCTCCAGGTGAGTGTCCCAGCTGTGGCTGGTGGGGCGGCGGAGGGAAGGAGAAAATAGAGGGGGGTAAGCCATGTTTATTTCTTTCTGCTTAGCTTAGCAGGGCTGTCTCAAGTCATTTTGCTGTCCCAAGTGGGTAGTATGGGTTTGCTGGGTTTTCAAGAGTCTGGAAAGCGGTTCCGTAGCCAGTTACAGGGTTGCCAACTCTGGGTTGGGAAATACTAGTAGATTTGAGGGGTAGAGCCTGGGGAGGGCAGGGTTTGGGGTGGGGAGGGACCTCAGCAGGGTATAATGCCCTAGAGTCCATTGATCAAAGCAGCTATTTTCTCCAGGAGAACTGGTCTGGGAGATCTCCTGGAGCCACCTGGAGGTTGACAATACTAAGGGGAGGGCCAGGTTTGTTGAAGGACTTCAGGGAGGTATAATGCAATAGAACTCACCCTCCAAAGCAACCATTTTCTCCATGGGGACTGTAGTCTGGAGATCATTCGAATTCAGAGAGCTATTCAGGGCCTCCCTTTCCCCAACCCCTTTCAATTCCAAAGCTGCTTCCTGTTTAACATTTTAAATGATTAATAGTTTAACTGACTCCTTGCTAATGCCCCACGGCCTCTTGGGACTCCCAACTTGGGAGCTGCAGTTCTAATTCCCTTTGCTATGGTTGCAGTAAGGCCAGCTGAGAACTACAGCTCCCAGGGTGCAACACATCAAAAGTGGGGGTGTAAGAATGGAGGAGCTGGCGAGATGGGTCAATATGACACCAAGGCAGGTTCCCCAATGGCCAATAGGAGAGTAAGTGAGTTGCCAGCATGGCTTGCAATATACAACATAATGGAGGAATATCCTTACCAAATATCAAATGTGTATATCAGAAAAACTGGAGAATATGTTTTATAACAATTTCTCAAGAGGATGAAAGCGACAACAACAGAAAGGCAACAAAATGGAAATTTGGGGATCGGACCATTCTAATTTCCTTCCCAGTAACTTCACTAGTGAGCCAGTCTGCACTACAAAAACTGTCATGGATATTCTTTTCTGAAACTGTAGGGGTGTTCTGAGCACCCTTCTTCTTCTTCTCCTTCTTTGGTCTTTACACCTACATGACAAACACCTCAACTGTCAGCTTGTGTGCTGACTTGTCTACTTAGCACCAACACAGTATCTCCCTCATGGATCACTGCCTTGTCGTGGCGAGGGGGCTTGCGTGGTTCGATGAGGCTGTGGGCTATGCCGTGGAGGGCCACCCAGGACGGACAGGCCACAGCAGAGAACTCAGACCAAGCGTGATCCCCTGGAGAAGGAAATGGCAACCCACTCCAGTATCTTTGCCAAGAAAACCCCATGGACAGTAACAAAAGGCTAAAAGATATGACGCCGGAAGATGAGCCCCTCAGGTCGGAAGGTGTCCAATATGCTACTGAGGAAGAGCAGAGGGCAAGTACGAGTAACCCCAGAAAGAGTGAAGCGGCTGGGCCAAAGCCGAAAGGACGCTCAGTTGTGGATGTGTCTGACGGTGAAAGGAAAGTTCGATGCTGCAAAGACAACAATACTGCATAGGAACCTGGAATGTAAGATCTATGAATCAAGGTAAGCTTGACGTGGTCAAAAATGAGATGGCAAGAATGAACATTGACATCTTGGGAATCAGTGAACTAAAGTGGACAGGAATGGGCGAATTTAACTCAGAAGACCATTATATCTACTACTGTGGCCAGGAATCTCGTAGAAAAAATGGTGTGGCCTTTATAGTCAACAAGAGAGTGAGAAAGGCAGTATTGGGATACAATCTCAAAAATGACAGAATGATCTCGGTCCGAATCCAAGGCAAACCATTCAATATCACAGTAATCCAAGTCTATGCCCCAACCACTGCTGCAGAAGAGGCTGAAGTGGACCAGTTCTACGAAGACCTACAACAGCTCGTAGAACTAACACCAAAAAATGATGTCCTCATCATCATAGGGGACTGGAATGCTAAAGTAGGAAATCAAAAGGTAACCGGAATAACAGACAAATTTGGCCTTGGAGAACAAAATGAAGCAGGGCAAAGGCTAACAGAGTTTTGTCAGTCAAGAGAACACGCTGGTCATAGCAAACACCCTTTTCCAACAACCTAAGAGGCGTCTCTACACATGGACATCACCAGATGGGCAACACCGAAATCAGATTGACTATATAATTTGCAGTCAAAGATGGAGAAGCTCTATCCAGTCCGTAAAAACAAGACCGGGAGCTGACTGTGGCTCAGATCATGAGCTACTCATTGCAAAATTCAGACTTAAATTGAAGAAAGTTGGGAAGACCACAAGGCCATTCAGATTTGACCTAGATCACATCCCCGATGAATATACAGTAGAGGTGAAGAATAGGTTTAAGGGACTAGATTTGATAGACAGAGTGCCTGAAGAACTATGGACAGAGGTCCGTGACATTGTAAAGGAGGCAGCACTCACCGCCATCCCAAAGAAAAAGAAATGCAAAAAAGCAAAGTGGCTGTCTGATGAGGCTTTACACATAGCAGAGGAAAGAAGGAAAGCTAAAGGCAATGGGGATAAGGAAAAATTTGCCCAATTTAATGCAGATTTCAGAGAACAGCAACAGCAAGGAGAGATAAGGAGGCTTTCCTGAATGAACAATGCAGAGTAATAGAGGAAAACAATAGATTGGGAAGGACTAGAGATCTCTTCAAGAAAATTGGAGAAATCAAGGGAACGTTCCATGCAAAGCTGGCCATGATAAAGGACAAAAACGGTAGGGACCTAACAGAAGCAGAAGAGATTAGGAAAAGATGGCAAGAATACACAGAAGAACTATACAAGAAGGACCTCGATGTCCTTGACAACCACGATGGTATAATCACTGACCTCGAGCCAGACATCCTGGAAAGCGAAGTTAAATGGGCCTTAGAAAGCATTACTAACAACAAAGCTAGTGGAGGTGATGGTATCCCAGCTGAGTTATTCAAAGTCTTAAAAGAAGATGCTGTTAAAGTGCTGCACTCAATTTGCCAACAAATTTGGAAAACACAACAGTGGCCACAGGATTGGAAAAGGTCAGTTTACATTCCAATCCCAAAGAAGGGCAACGTCAAAGAATGTTCAAACTATCGCACAATTGCACTCCTCATTTCACACGCTAGCAAGGTCATGCTCAAAATCCTACAAGCTAGGCTCCAACAGTACGTGGATAGAGAACTGCCAGAAGTACAAGCTGGGTTTCGAAGAGGTAGAGGAACTAGAGATCAAATTGCCAACATTCGCTGGATTATGGAGAAAGCAAGAGAGTACCAGAAAAACATCTACTTCTGCTTCATTGACTATGCTAAAGCCTTTGATTGTGTGGATCACAATAAATTATGGCAGGTTCTTAAAGAGATGGGAGTACCAGACCACCTCACCTGTCTCCTGAGAAACCTGTATAAGGGTCAAGAAGCAACAGTTAGAACCGGATATGGAACAACTGATTGGTTTAGCATAGGAAAAGGAGTACGACAAGGATGTATATTGTCACCTTGCTTATTTAATTTATATGCAGAGTACATCATGCGAAATGCTGGCCTGGATGAATCACAAGCTGGAGTTAAGATTGCTGGGGAAAAGATCAATAACCTCAGATATGCAGACGATACCACTCTGATGGCAGAAAGTGAAGGAAGAGACCTAAAGAGCCTCTTGCTCAGGGTGAAAGAGGAGAGTGCAAAAGTGGGCTTGAAGCTCAACATCAAAAAACTAAGATCATGGCATCTGGCCCCATCACTCCTTGGCAAATAGAAGGGGAAGTCGTAGAAGTAGTGACAGACTTCACGTTCCTAGGATCCCAGATCACTGCAGATGGTGACTGCAGCCATGAAATTAAAAGATGCCTGCTCCTTGGGAGGAAAGCGATGGCAAACCTAAACAGCATGATAAAAAGCAGAGACATCACCTTGCCAACAAAAGTCCGCATGGTCAAAGCAATGGTATTCCCCGTAGTAATGTATGGCTGCGAGAGTTGGACTATAAGGAAGGCTGAGCGCCGAAGAATAGATTCTTTTGAACTATGGTGCTGGAGAAGACTCTTGAGAGTCCCTTGGACTGCAAGGAGATCAAATCAGTCAATCCTAAAAGAAATCAACCCTGACTATTCCCTTGAAGGCCAGATCCTGAAGCTGAAGCTCAAATACTTTGGCCACCAAATGAGAGAAGGGAGCATTCACTGGAGAAGACCCTGATGCTGGGAAAGATTGAAGGTCAAAGAAGAAGGGGACGGCAAAGGATGAGATGGTTAGACAGTGTCATCGATGCAACGAACATGAAATTGAGCAGACTTCAGCGGACAGCGGAAGACAGGAGGGCCTGGCGTAATCTGGTCCATGGGGTCGCGAAGAGTCGGACTCGACTGTGCGACTGAACAACAACAACACAGTATCACTGGTACACTGGCACAGTTTGTGAAGTTGTGTGTCTGTGGCGTCTCCTATCCTCCTATTTTCTGAAAGAGGACTTCTTTAGATTCAGCTGCAGGATACTGGGTTGACTTGCACTTTCATCTTCCTTTAGTATAACTTCCAAAATTATACTCAAGGAGATGTTTTCTACGTTTTATACAATATTAACTAAAATTACAGAAAATAAAACTTTTTCTAACAGATATTTAGCAGCTACCTTTTTTTCCCCAAAAGAAAGAAAGGCCACATGACATTGGTTTATAGTGGCCTATCTGTGGCAGCCACCATTGAGTGGTGAGGAAGAAGGAGGAGAAGGAAGTCAGTCTGGCTCACCTTCCTCCACAAATTCCCTTGCTCATCACTTGCACAATACAAATTCCTTGTTTCTTGGCTCTTACACAGTGTCAGCATGGCTCCTGTATTCAGAGCACGCAGATTAGACAGTGGGCCACTGGAGACAAACCAGAGAAAAGTACATCAAGTCCTACTGAAATTAATAAAGCTTTAAACACACAAGTTAAATGATGTCTTGCTGAGTTCAAGAGATGGAAGAGTGTCTATCTAATGCTCTCTGGATTGTAAGCAGCACCTAGTTTCATCATAATAAAGCCATTTGGGAGCAATTTACTGGCTTTTCAAACTCTTTTCTACATTAGTGTCTGTATGCAGAAAAAAGATCAACACATCTCTCATATGGTAAAAATATGTATACCCTAGTTGATTTTAATTTAATGTTTATTGTAATGATATAACATCTTCCTTATTCAACTTCTATAGAAGTAATAGGACATTCAACAGATGCTATACACATGTTCATGCATTTCAAAACAAACACAACAGACCCTTAAAGATAAATCAAGAACAATGACCAATAGGAAAAGATTGACCTTTCTTGATTCTCCTAAGGCTGAATCCACATATCACCATACAAGATCTATCTAAATTTATGGTGACTCCATTTGTATCATAGCCAGCATTCTTCCAACATGAAAACTGCTCCTTAGTATTTGCTATAAAGGAAATCTATAATTATTCTAAATGCTATCAAAGATAACATAGAAATCTTTAAAATAAACCACATATATACATATAAACTCTATAGAGCATGTTGTCTGAACAACACACATGTAGTGACTCCTGTATGATATGCTAATAGGAATACTGCTGTACAGGAAACCAGCACAACTGAGTAACTATTCGGTACATTAAAAAGTTGACTTCATGGCATCTGAGCGACAATGAAAGTTGATAATTAGAGAGACTTCAGGTTTTCTACAGCAGTCTTTAACGTAATTCTAAGATTTTCATAAATGCAACCCACCAATTCTGTTGCATAAGTGCAAATTTCAGGCATATTAACACAAGGTTATATTATGAATTGTTTAGAACCTTGGTAGAAACATGGAGCAGACTCAGAAACAATAAGGAGCAAGATGAATCAGTTATCAAGAGATCTTGTTCCAAACCGAGTCAATTGCATTCAGGTTACTTTCTGGTGAAGGGTTAGACAGCCCTAAGGATTCCAATGAAGGCTCAGATCTTTCCAGTTTGCTGATCCAGTTTGTCGGCCTTGATAATATGCAAGTATGACTCCTTTTGAATGCTTTCTTTTCAGAAATCCAAGAGTTCTCAGACCCCTTAAAGCCTAACAAATTCATTGCGGCAGAAGTTTTCCTAAGCCAGGAGCCACTTTGTCAGATATGTGATGAAGGCAGATAAAAGTAACAGTTGTCTATCTGACAGAGTGGATCCTAGCATACAAAATCCTCAATACATATGTTCGCCTTTGAGCTGCCATTGAGTTTGCTGCAGCAGATTATCGAGTGAGCCATCTGGAATTTGTGTGCACACCTCTCGTGTATGTACACTTCTCATATTCTTCTGTATAATCATTCTGTAAATAAAGTTGATCAGTTCTGTTGTCTGGTTTTACCTGCTTACTTGCCCCATATCAATGTTCACGTGGGAGGGGCCCTACTAACAAATCTGAACATATAATTCAAGCAGCTAAAGCATATACAAAGTCCACATTGTTAGAAAAAAAACAAAATAATCCTTATAAACACTGCAATCAGAGTATGCTTTGTGTTTATACTAGGAGAGTCTTTTTTTTTATTAAACAAACACCCAACAACCCAAAGAGCTTATTTTTATGACTAACAGTGCTAAATTGAGGTATTATTGTGTTCTTATGAAGTAACCATTTTGAAGTAAAATGCAGTTTGGTTTTTTCTCGTTATGGCAGTTCCCATCAGCAGCCGTGTGAAAATTTAAGTCTGAATGGAGAATGTTGTTTGACAGGTTTCTACTAAGACAGAATTCAGTGGTCCTATTTTCCTCCAGTGTGAGTCCATTGAAAATGCATCTCAAGCCACCGTCGACAGCATGTCCCTGGTTGTTTCATCCTAGAGACTGTTTTATCTATTGCCTGGTCTTGGTTGATGATAAGATAGCACCTGCTGTACGTATGTCCTACAGGGAAATGCTTACCTATCTCTGCTCACACTTCATGTAAAATATCGGCACTCTGTGGAGTCAATATAGCAATAAGAAGTACATCGTAATTTCCCATAAGACCTGAAAGCAGAAGGTGACATGTGCAAGTTGTTAAGTATGAAACATTTTTCCAGTACTTATGAGACTGGAATATTTCCTTTGCAAACAACCTGTCCAGCTTGAATGGTGCCTAATTTACTAGACAGTTTTAATATCTTAGCTTCTAATAGGAGATGAATAGATGGGTTCTGACTGTATCTTTCTGTAAAAAATTAAATAATTTTAGACCCAAGCTATGTGAGACATTGCTCCATGAACTGGATTGAGGGAACTCACATTCCTTAAAGCCAGCTGGCAACTGTATGGAACTTATATCCCCAAGCACCACAAGACTTGATTTGGATTGTGACCATAGCTGGGGGAGGGAGCTTCATCCTCCCCTCCACATTGTTTTCTTGACCCACAGTGGCTTCATAGGCTGTGGGAAATATGAGTGGAGAAATGTCTCCTGTAGTTTGGACCTTAGATAAAGAAAAAGACCAAGCCCACTAAACAGATATCTCAGGTAAAAAAAATTGACAGTTCAAAATAAAGCTGGATTCTAATAGGGTTGCCAGTCTGCTTGCAACTGGCTGGAGTCTGAGGAAGTAGTGAAAACCTGGAAGTGACAACATGCTGCTCTAGGAATTGCTGGAAACCCTGTGGTAAAACCATAGAGTTTCCAGCAATCCCCAGAGTGGTGTGATCCACTTTGGGGTTTTCCCTAGAAATGATCTAACACCGTAACCCAATGATGACTTCCCCCCTTCCTGTTAGAGTGCTGGTCGGCAACGGGAGCTGGGAAAGGAGACCTCCCACCCCCAGTGAGCAAATAGTAAGCCTAACTATATACATTGCTATGAATTTACTGAACAGCAATTGTTTAGAACCTAATTAAAAGCTTCTTGCATTCAATGGAAACCTTTGGTGCATGTCAGAGAATCTCAACGTAAAAGTAACTGCCTGACATAAAGGTGGCTCTGGATGGTATTTTTATGGAGAAGAGCATGTCGTGCTGGTGGGCAAGGGTGCATCTTCTCACCAGCCAATGGAGGTCATCTGGAACTCTGCAATGATGTGGCAGAGAGGGCATTCCTGACAGAGATTCTTCCCAGCACAGATCTTTAAAGCTGCTAGAACAACTCAGGCTAGGATCTATGTACCTTACTATGTGCTGGATTTTTCTGCAATGTTTTCCCCTTGCTGATATTCAAAACCAATGCATCAGCTCATTCTGATGTTATAGTCCAAAGCCATGCCATTAGATATGTGGAAAAATTATTTTTTATTTCAATTTTTAAAGGAAGCCTTAGAAGCCAGCCCCTTCCAAGCAATCACTCTGATTACATATTTTTAAAAGTCCTTGCACATGATTAGTCGTGTGCGATGGGGGTGGGAACAGGCTACAAAAATAAGCAAACTGCAAATAGACCACTCAGATGCACATTTTGATGCACACTCCAACACGCATCAGATTTATACCCATGGTCCCTAATTCAACAAGGGATATGGGCACTGAATTCTGCATGGCTAGTTAGGCGCAAATCTGTCTTCAGTGCAGGGAAATCACATTTTCCTAATATTCAGTAGGCAGTTCTGGGGCCAAACAAACACAATGATTCTGCCCAGGTGCACAACAAAATCATTTGGATAACAGTTGTAATAGTGTAATTGATGTTGATTGCAAGATGAAGGACATCACTTGTCTGTATGACCAACTTTTTGACATTTTAGAGTATTTGTATAAAAAAACAAATAATTCCCAATAGGCGGTGCACTCCACTGTTGCACCAGTGCATAAGAAGGAATTGTATGCTTCCATCCAGCTGAGAGGTATCATAGCACTTGTCTTGTCTGAAAATCCAGTAACCCATATATCTGAAGGACTGTTTCTCTACGTATACCCTCTTGTGCCAATTATGCTCTGCAGCCCATTCCTTTCTGGGTGTGCCACCAGTAGGTTTCTTGCCTGGCATCTACTAGAGACTGTTCCTTTATAGTGTCCCCTAATTTGGGGGAAAGGACCCTTGAAGAATCAAGGCGAGGGGGCTTTTAGAAAGAGTTGCAAGGGCATTTAGCAGGACCTGAAAGGCAGGCATGGGATTTCTGCAGACTGGTTTTATGAATGGTTTACTATATGTTTATGATTTTAATGGAACAAACAGTAAGCTATGTTGAACCACAAAGGGAAAGGCAGGATACAAATGTATCAATAAATAAACCAGAAAAGGAGTTGATATTTTTCAAAACCTTGACCTAAATACCAGCCTTGATTTCTGTCCGTCAGATTGCTTTCCCAACATGAATTTATTCATTTTGTACAGCAGTACCAATGCAGATGGTGCTGCAGAGGATTACAATTACATGCTGAGAGCTAACACAGAAGAGGCTTTGCCAGAATGGACTCTTATGGGTTCTTATTCCTGCCAATTAACACATTATTCTTTCATAAGCTATGAGGGCCCTGCAGATAACTATATTTGCAAATTAAATGTTTCCTGTAAGATGGTAATGATACCTGACAGCATGAGAGAAGTACAGTAACTGCTGGTGAAATGCTGACCAGACAAATCCATTTATACAAATGTAAGCAAAGCAGAGCATCGTTGAGATGTCTCAACTGAGTGCTCTGCCAGACTAACAGAAGCACTAAGTTCTGGTTCAAATTAATATTTTTGCAGCTTACTTTAGAGTACATGTGGTTGGGAATCCCCACACTCTTAATGAACATGGGATGTTCGTGTACAGCCCCTTAAATGGTAGAGTTACCAGCTCTGAGCTGGGAAATACTTGAAGATTTGGGGAAGGAGCCTGGGAAGGGCAGGGCTTGTGGCAGGGAGGGACCTCAGCAGGGTGTAATGGCACAGGGTCCACCCTGCAAAGCAGCCATTTTCTCCAGGGAAACTGATCTTGGTTATCTAGAGATCAACTGTAATAGCAGATCTCCAGGTGTCACCTGAAGGTTGGCAACTTAACTGAATGGGGGGGAACAAGCAGAGTTTACTGACTATAGAAATATTATGACCCTGAAGAAAAAAAGAAAAATAGAGAGGATCAGAGTGCTTCCCTTAGGAAACAGTTACATATACTTACCTCCCTCGTGCCAGTGGGAAATTTCCCAGCAGCAAATATAATATTCTAAGCACAAAGGGAATGGATGAATTATATTGGTTGAAAAGGAAATGAGCATAGCTTATTTCCCCTGAAGGCCTAACTATGGTACTTCTTCCCCAGAGACATACCTAGGTCAGCTTGGAAATCTTTTCTGGAGTTCAAAGCATGTGGGCCCAATGCAGACTGAGACCATGCAGTGTGTGGAGAGGAAATGTAGACATTCCCTTCCATGCTGTTTTCCTGAACTGAAATGGCCCCAAGGAGCCACTATTTGTCTTGCTGGGGGCTGTAATGTACTGATGGGCCACATGTCACATTCTCAAATGAGGCAAACAACTATTTCCCAGGGCCATGAGAGAAAGGCACAGGGGGAAAGGTCTAAGCTCCCTGCTCCCTGTGTGCCATGGTCCCATTCTAAATTAGGCCTCCATGCACCTGGGAAGTACAGAACTCCAGAATATCTCTCTCAAGCCACCTTGGGGACATCCCTAGAGAAAATGCAACATAGGCCCAACACTGTCACTCTGATGGTCTTCCCTCTGCTAAATTTTCCCTTGGTGCTTGAATTTGTTCTAAAAACAAAGGGAATCTGTGCTCCAGTCTCTTTGATGCTGAACTGGAGTGGGGGGAGAGAACTGGTCCTACAGCCAAAATGCCAAAGGGCACACTGACACTTCCCCATAGCCACAGTGGGGCATTTCGGGGCCTGGCCCCCTGGCTTCCTGCCAAGCCCCTTGGCTTCCATCCAGCCCCCAGGCACCCCGGCTCTCTGGGCCACCTGGAGGACTCCCACCACCGCCCCTTCCCCAAGTATGGCTTGCTTCCCAATGTAGGCAAGCAGAGTGTGAACGCTGCAAAAGTGCATTTTTAAATTTTTATTTTTATTTTGTGACGTCAGTGTCCCCTGACTTATTTAAAGGCTCCCTGAATTACAAAATCCTAGCTACAGGCCTGCCTCCAAAGCAAGCAAAGAGGATATGATCAGTCTCGGGGGAAATTTTTATAAGCCTGTCACCACTCTCTAAATCCACTGTGGTGAAATAAGAAGGGGGAAAGGGATAAAAACAGAACTTTCACTTTTCCTTCCCCACACTGCTCCTTGCAGCTCACACTTATTCGAATGAATAACATTATTCTACGATTCGGTAGAATTAAAAGGGATTTAAATTGGCCATACCCAGGAAGATATGTTTTACATGTTAAATATCCAAAATCTTTCCCATCACAGTCTTCTACGCCTTCTTGTCGGTAGCCATCTCCACAGTAAGCATGATGACATCCTAATACACAATAAAGATGTGAAAAAAGAAAAGGGGGTGACTTAGTAAGCATTTGAATTTCATAGAGGACAGCATGGATTTGCCTCCATTAATGACAACAGTTTGGCACAGATTACTGTTTCTGCATGATGTACAATAAATTTATTTCAAAAGTGAGGCTGCAATCCTATGCATCTTACCTGAGGAGGCTTGCCAGCCTCACAAAGGAGCAGGCTATAGGTCTGTAACTCTGGCCTCTAATCAACATAATGTCAGTAGGTCATTGCTTCAAATACCTATAAGCATTCACATGACCCCAGTCACTCACAAATGATGCTTGGAGTCAGGGCTTATGGCTTTTGGACCATGGTGATCCATACTCTGGTCACATCCAGGTTAGTGGGGCTGCCTTAGAAAATCATGCGGAAATCTTAGCTGTTCCAAAATGAATCAGCTGGGCTATTGTCTGGGATTGGTTCTGCTTCTGGGTTTAATTTGAAGTGCTGGTTGTAGCCCTTAAGGCCTTAAATGGCTTGGGCCAGGGTAACAGAAGGATCCTCGCTTCCCATATTGTCCATTCTGACAGTTAAAATCTGCCTTCCAAGCCCTGATCTCTGTACCCTGTCTTCAGAGGTTAGAAGAAACTTTAGCTTTATTATGGGCTCTGTTTTATACCGCTTTTATACCCTGGTATGTTTTTATTGACCTTTTCATCAGCTGGTCATTCTTATTTTAATAGTGAACTGTCTTAAGCATGTTCTGGAGAAACAGCATACAAATTCTCTAACTAAATACATTAAATAAATTAGCATGGGTGGAGCCAGGCACCAGTGGAAATTAGGCCTGAATAGATCTAACATACTTATACAGTCATCAGTCACAATGGAATTGCCATCATCACACTCTTCCCCGTCTTGGACGATCCCATCTCCACAGGTACTGCCATCTTGAATAGGGTAGTCAACAGCATAGAAGTGTGTAAACTGCAGGAATAAATGCACTACAGTAATTTGAACTATAGCAATCCTTCTTGTCCTGGGAGTTAAGCTATGGACATACACAACCACTGGAAAGTATGAATGGTTGAATTTCAGACATCACAACATTGTTCATTATGATGGACAAACCTGGCTTGTTCCCTCGACCTGCATATTAAAGTTGATTGATGGCTTTCCAATTTCAGAAGCCTCAGATCAAACTCTGATTTGGCATTACATTTCAGTTTAGGTGCCTTGGCAAACCAGAGTTGTGTTTCCTTCCCACAAACAAGGATTCTAAACTGGGATTAAACCTTAGAATAAGAATTTGTGTGGAATAAGCAAATTCCGGTTCATTTGGGACCTGCATTTGGGAACTGTGACAAATTGGAATTTGATTCAAGGGCTTCTAGAATGGAGACGTTTCAATTAATTTCTGCCCAAAAGGCAAGGAGGAAGGGAGACTACGAGTTCAGCAACAAGACATGTTAATGTCTATCATGAACAAACAAAAGTTTGTTGTGACATCTGTGGAGCCAATTTCTGTCCTCACTAACTGAAAAAAAAAATTGCATAACACTTTCAACTCTGATTTGACTAGTTCCAGAATCAGCTGGGAGTCTTGGTTGCTTCAGAGCATAATATAATGTGCATTTCACAGTCCTAATTCCTTTGTGTATTTGAAATCTCTGAAAACTATGTAAACCAATTTATTTTATAACAGACCTTTTCTTACTCTCTAGGGATAGTGCATTTAGGCTGAAAGGATATATTTTAAAAGTCTACCTTTTCATATGCCCCATGATCAAAGAAGCATTAAACCACAAAGCCAGCACAGACATAATGTTGCTGGTTGCTTAACCATAGCTAAATAGGGCTGCCAGCCTCCAGTTGGAGCCTATCTATCTCCCAGATTCACAGCTGATCTCCAGACTACAGAGATCAATTCCCTTGAAGAAAAAGGCTGCTTTGGAGGATAGATTCTATGGCCTTATACTCCACTGAGATCCCTCCCCGAACCACACCCTTCCTAAGCTCCGCCATAAAATATTCAAGTGTTTCTCAACTCAGAGCTGGCAACCCTAGCAGGCCATTGGATCACCTACCACACTTCCCCACTCAACCCTTTAGCCAGTGTTTGTAAACAAAAGACTTGTTTACCTGGATTGGAAGCCATCCAAAAGTATCCTTGAAATACAAAGATCTCTGATCTCTTCGAAATGCTAAGGCATTGTCAGTATTTAGCCTATCTAGTTCTTCCTGATTATTTACAACAAAAATCTGGAAAAGAAAAGCAACAAGATGTACTGAATACTATATTTTCACAGAATCTGCAGGAATTTTGCCTGGATCAACACCTGCAGATGAATAACATCTCGTTCCCCGTTCTTGTCTTTAAAAGTTCTAGGAAGGAAGGCAATGGCAAACCATCTCTGTTTCTCAGTTGCCTTGAAAGCCCCTGGCTGAGGTCTCCATATGTGAGTTATGACTTGATGACACTTATGCACATACATAAGAGTTCTGATATTGAAAATAATATGTTGTGTCATGACCATGGTTGTGAAAACTCATGCATATTCAAGAACAACATTGTCAAAAGCAATATAGGTCTTATTTCTAGAAACAAATTAATCGTACTTTCAAAATTATAGCAGCCCTGTTCAAGTTGACCAAAGCAGCAAACTTAACCTTAGAGGATCCCTTTACACAGAGCAACTCCTACCAAACTCACTTACTGCAGGGACTTTTGAATAAGGTTGTCCAAACAGTGGTTCCTCATATGGTGGAATATTCACATTTTGCTGGGAGTTGCAGAGACATTTCCCTGGAGGTCCAGGAAGCCCTCTTTCCCCTTTTGGCCCCATGGTTAGTTGCCCTAGAAAATATCAGATTGTCATACTAGGTCAATGCTGAAACAGAAAAAGATATCCTGCAAAGAAAAAAAAAGCACCTGAATCTCTACCAGCTAACTAAATGTATAATTTAATATCAGGGCATTGGGTTGGTGAGAGTCTGAATCTTTTCAAGGGGTTCATACAGATGGAACTTTGCTAGGGGTTTGTGCACATGGACAACAAATGTAACACTTAGAGAATACCACTGGCTATATTGTTTATAGTCATTGTTTGATCTCTGACAGAGCAGACAGTGAGGGAGAGGATGAATAAGAGAATACATTATCTTGATATAATCAGGAGGATATGCAGAAGGAGGGGGATATCTGCAAGTCTCCCACCTCTAGTTCAGACAGAGTGATGGTATGTACAATTACCCATTCTCGCTGAGTCTGTGCACAGATTCATACCAACCACAACACTATCAAACGTGCCCACTGTATCCTGACACTAATTTCCCTCCTGTGAATGGTCCTGAAGGAAGGAGAAAATGTAACTCAGCCACTTTAATACTGAGAAACAGACAGTGCAGAATCATGCAGGTTTACTCCACAAAATCAAAGGGCTTAGACCATTGCATGTTGCATCCATTCATCACTCTACGATACTTGGCATAGTTAGTGAGCAGAATGCCCCAACCACACTGCAGAAAAACCAACACCCCACCTTTGAGCTGCACCTGAAAACTTAACTCTCCTCCAATAGTGGTTTCCTAGATATCTAGGGCAGAAAGTAATCTAGAACAGGTCAGTATGGAGTACTGAAAAGCAAGAGGCCAAAGTGGTACCTCCTATATTCTGCTCTGAGCCCCCCCAAAAACAATAAAGGTAAAGGTTCCCTTGCTCGAAAGCCAGTCGAATCCGACTCTAGGGTTGCGGTGCTCATCTCCGTTTCAAAGCTGAAGAGCCAGCGCTGTCTGAAGACATTTCCGTGGTCATCTGGCCGGCATGACTAAACACCAAGGCACACGGAACGCTGTTACCTTCCCACTGAAGTGGTACCTATTTATCTACTTGCAATTTCTTGCTTTCGAACTGCTAGGTTGGCAGGAGCTGGAACTAGAGACGGGAGCTCACCCCGGCACTCATGGGTCTTGAACTGCTGAACTACTGACCTTTCACAGCCTGCATTTCAGCATCTTAACCACTTGAGCCACCGCAGCTCCCCAAAAAACAATACCAGCAAGGAATTTGTTATTTTTGTCTGTGTGGATATCTCACAGATATGTGTCTCTTTTCTATATAGCAACAGTATATGAATTGAGGAAAGGGAAAGGACATCTCTTAAGAAAGACCCCTCTTACCTGATACTGATGTTCCTGGTGGTCCAGGTTGACCCGGAGGACCAGGCCTCCCAGGTCGACCTGCAATTCCAGGAGGTCCCATATCTCCTTTTTGTCCCTGGTAATAAAAATGGGTCTGTCTTAAGATGTTTGCTAATGCATTTGGCACTTCCTTTATAATACAAACACAGTTTCAAGGGTGGAAACACATGCCACGTAACATAATTCAGTTGTTCAGTCCTGGAAAAGATAACACCTTTCTTTTCTTTTATATTAGAGGTCAAAATGCCAAAGCAGAATTTTATTCTGAAAGGAAGTATGTCAAAACAGTGACACCGTATGCAACATGAGGCAAATCTTCTCACTGTGGATCTTGTTCTAATATACCGGGGTCTGGAGTATTTCCCATTCCAGGTTAGAGAGCCATACAAGACACAGACACACCCCACACACAAACCTCTGAAGTAACCTTTTCCTAGCAATTTATTTTATTTTATTTTATTGATTTCTATCCCGCTCATTCTGGCCTAGGCTGGCTCATGGACATGCAATGCAGATTAAAAACAAAACAACCAGAACAAGGTCCTGCAACGATTCCAGTGCCAACTCTGTCCCCGTATTCTCTTAAGTGACCCTGTCACAGGACCAAGCACCATCATTCACCTGCACATACTCTGACCTGGCATGTGCTATCATATGCCAGCGATGCCCTTTTGCCATTTACACTGGCCAACTGAACAAGAGAATAAATGGTACAAATCTGACATTAGAAATGGAAACTCTCAGAAACCAGTGGAGAAATATTTCACTCTCCCTGGATGTTCAGTAACAAATGTAAAGGATGTACAGTGAGGGATGTTTAACAGAAAAGTTTTCAAATGGAGAGGTTCCAGCAAGAAGCTCCTGAATTGATATCCATACATAGATTTGATGCTTTGAGACTGGGGCTTAATAGGACTTTGTGAGTAGCCAGCTCACTTGTCTCTTGTTACAGTTTTGTCCTCAGGGGTCTTTTCGTAGAAAAAGAGCTGCAGGAGCTTATTAGCATATAGTATGCTAATGAACTACTAGGCTATTAGCATATGCCACACCCCCTGACATCACCAGAAGTGATGTCAGAAGGGGAAGCAAAAGGGGGTGGAGGCATCTTCAAAAGCCTTCCTTCCTTCCCTTCCCCAGCTGGCCTGGGGGGGAACGAAGAGTTGGGCCACAGAAGGAGGAGAGAAGGAAGGAAGAGAGTAGAGAGAAGGAAAGAAGGAAGGAAAGAGGAAAAGAAAGAGAAGGGAAGGAGGGAAACAGGGAAAGGAGGAAAACAGAGAAGAGAAGAAGGCGGCAAAGAGAGAAAGAGAGAAAGAAAGAGAGAGAGAGAGAGAGAGAGAGAGAAAGAAAGAAAGAAAGAAAGAAAGAAAGAAAGAAAGAAAGAAAGGAAGGAAGAAAGAGAGAAAGAAAGAGAGAAAGAGAGAGAGAGAGAGAGAGAAGGGAAGAAGGAGGGAAAGAGGAAAAGGAAAGAAGGAAAGGAGGGAATGAAAGAAAGAGAGAAGGAAAGGAGGAAAAGAGAGGAAGGAAGGAAGAGAAGGGAAAGAGAGAAAGAAAAGGAGGGAAAGAAAAGGAAAGGAGGGAAAGATGGCAAAGAGATGGATGGAGGGAGGCTTTCTCACCACCACACATCAAGCCCCCGCCACCCCCACCCCCACGGATCCCTTACTTACCGCTTCGGCAAGGGCCGGGGAAGCCAAAGGCGGGGCTCTCCTGGCATCCCCCGAGCCACAGCACTCCTGTGCGGGCCCGGGGGATGCGGCAACAGGGCTCTCCTGGCATCCCCCAAGCTGCAGCGCTCCTGCGCAGGCCCAGGGGATGTGGCGGTGGAGCTCTCCGGCCTCCCCTGAGTCGCAGCGCTCCTGCACGGGCCCAGGAGATGCAGCAGCAGGGTTCTCCTGGTGTCCCCTGAGCCGCAGCGCTCTTGTGTGGGCCTGGGGGATGTGGTGGTGGGGCTCTCCAGCCTCCCCTGAGCCGCAGCGCTTTTGGCACGGGGAGCTAGGGGCGGGGCTTGCTGCCACTGCCATTAGCACGGGCTCCTGGGCTGCTGGCAGGCCCGTAGCCTGCGTGGGGTCTTGGGGGCCCGCCCCCCACGGGTTTTACGGGCTCCCTTCCCCATCCTCTGCTCCCCCCTCCTCCCCCCGGCCCCCTCCCCCTCCTCGGAGCACTCAGAGCAAAGCCTTCTTCTCCCCCCCGGTCTTTGCAGGGCCACGCTGAAGCGCAGCCCTACAAAGCCTTCTTCTCTCCCCCCCGTCCCCAGTCTTTGCAGGGCCGTGCTGAAGCGTGGGCCCCTGCAAAGCCTTCTTCCCCCCCCCCACAGCTTAGAGGGAACATTGGTGGTAGGCCCCTGAAAAAAACCTGGGCCCCCTGAGCAAAAAGTTGTTAGCTACGGGCCTGGCTGCTGGAGCAGTGCTTTGGCGCACTCCAGCCCCAAGAGACCACTGTTTGTCCTAATCAATTGTCTCTTCTTATAGGTTTATGTACACAATTCATCTTACTCTGGCAATTGGATAACAGTTGGCAGTGATCCTTACCACTGTAATCATAATATTTCCTCTTGTTCCTGAATGTTGTTTTCATCTGTGTATTGTGTTGTAATGAAACTCATCTACATCTTGAAATTATGGGCCTTCTGACCTCCCCTTATAAACACCCCATCCTCAGCCTTCTTTTGTTTCTATCTTCATGAATAAATGCTTCCTCTCACTTAATATAACACTTTATGCAGGAACAGGCTTCTTAGTAGGCTTTCTCTCATGAGAATGTATGGAAGAATAAATGGCTTGGACACTGCCTAGAATTTCCATGGATGCAAGGAAGGGAGAAATTTCACTGATTGCAACTTCCTGCAGCAGTTAAACATGACCCCCTCCCAGACTGCTCCTGAGGACGAGAATCAAAGGTCTCCCATGGGGGAGGGAGACAGGCAAAAAATCATACTCACCCTGAACCCACAGAAATTCTAGATGGGATCCAAGTCAACATGTGGAGTCTTTGGGGAGTCTTTTTGCTGTTTTGGCTGCAGCAGACTAATATGCCTCCTCCTCTAGAACTTTTATTCAAAATTCTTGTTTTATATACATGCACACTTATGCAGACTTAACCAACTGAAACCCATATGATTAATCAACTAAGATGACTATTCAGCCCTGTCAAAACACATGGAAATGTAATCCGAGAAATACAGAACAATTTCTAAAGAAGGAAAAGGAAGGCTTTCAGCTTTCCTAGAACTCACCTGTCCCCCATTGGACTGCTCAGTTTCAACTGACACATTGCTGCTCCTATCTGAGAGCCATGCATTGCTCTGAGCAATGTACTGCCACACCAACTCGTAGGTAAGTTTACTCATAAATTGGTGCAGCATCCACATGTTACTCAAAGATGATTTTCTTGCAACATCTGTGCAGACTGCATAAGAAACATGATGAGCAAAAGCTTTTTGGAAATCGAATGAAAACAAAGCACCACACTGATGAAGAACAGGCTGTTTTTTAATGTGCAGAAACGCGGCAGGAACATGCTGCTCCGGCCTGGAGCTTAATGCAGTTAGTTCAGAGACCAGCAGCCATGATTTACAGTACAAAGTCTGGCCGGTATCTTTGCCCATCATTCCTACAGCAACCAAGCGCTGTATCCATATTTATTGAAGGCTGTGTTTTGAGCATTTGTATAAATACCCGCAGAAATCTCCAACAGCCAACTTGGTGCCAGGCGTGCCACAAAAGCTTTTTGCTAGGACTTGTCATTTTTTTGCTAGGGCTTGTCAGGTTGAAACCTGTAGAGTTGCTCAACAGTGTCCTGTTCTTTTGGTTGGTCTTAATAAAAGTTTTTGGTAGTTGGAAGCTGCCTTAGTGTGACTTAATGGCTATGCTTGCGAGGACTCAGTCTGAATCCGAAGGAGGCAATGAGGTAATCAAGATGCATCTCAGAATGGAAGTGGAAGTAACACCTTCTCAATTTAGCTGCCACAGCAGGCAATTTATATAGGCATCTCAGCTGGCTCTGAAGCCAGGAAATGACTGAGTAGGTGAGAAGAGTCCCCTCTTCTTCAACCAATAGCTATTTAAACACAGGTCAGATCCCTGCCTGTCCCAGCTCTGGTAGCAGTCTGTCTCTTTCAAAACAACACTGAAGACTTTAAGAAAGTAGTTGTCTGGGGCAGAATAACTAAGAACAGAAGAGAAAGCATCATGGTATTCAATAATGTACTCAATAACAAGTCATCCACAGTGGTTTCATGTTGAAACTTGCTTGCTGGGTCTGGCAAATGGGCTCTGGTATTTGTTGGTGTAGTTTCTCTGGCCAGAAGGGTAAGTCAGCTTTTGGGTTAACAAATGTTCAGAGAAAGTGATCACTTCACAAGCAGTTCTGTACATGTACAAAAGCATTTACCCTCATACAATAAAAGTCCACCCAGTAAAAGATCCAATGGGGTAGCTCTGGTAATTTATTGCAGTAAAAAAAAAGGTCTCATGGTGCCTTAAAGGCTAACAGTTTAATTGTAGCATAAGTGTCACCAAATGCAAGAAGTGAAACTCCCGTTTGTGTGCTGTGCACACAACCACACAACTGAAAGGGAAAGAACTGTGACCTGTGGGTTTAAAATGCATAAAAGTCAAGAGGTAGAATCTGTGACTTTACTTATTCTGAAGCTGTGACAGGCACATGGGAAGATATTTTTATGTTCCTAGGTAAAGGCTATAGCTTTAATTCACAGATCCATAACCCATAATTCTTATCCATGTTACACAGTACTCTATAACTTGAAAAAGCTGACTTCTAAGACAGAATGCTAGAAGGGTTGTTCCACACATGCTTAAGCAATTCCTTGCTTCCATTGATTTGCACTGCAATGGTACATTGGACTACATGAACCTCTGGATCCAGCAGATTTTACTTATGTGTTTATGTTCTCAAAGATAATTTCAGACTGACATGTGAAAATGAAGTCTGTGGCATCAGGTTACTCTTCACTGGGACAAATACTTTCCAGTGCTGGAAAGTCAAGCCCTTTCATAATTGAAACAGAATTAAATGCACTCTGCAGTTCTGAGCTGTCTCAAACCATCAGGGAAACATCTTGCTACCCGGGGGCGGGGGGATACAACTGTGTAAATGTGGGATATCAGAAGGTACCCATGAGATCCTTTCCCAGTGCACATAAATCAGTACTTCCTGAATTAACAATGATTTTGCAAAGTTAAACATATTACATCTTTCTCTATAGACTAATTTGTTATGATCATTCACCATTTTGACCTTCCCTCTCTGCAGTTCCTGGAAATAATAATGGCGTATGGTACCAAGAGTTCAGTGCAATATTCTAGGCAAAATCATCCATTACCTCCTTGCTCTATGACTCAACATGTTACTTTGACCCACCAAACCAAAACATTGCTTATGAGATAGGAATCTTTTGATGTTTTAGAACAGTCTCATTTATTTTCTCATATACCATACATTCATTAGATAAATGCCTCACTGGTAGATATCCTTCATTGTTACAAATACCTCATGACTGAAATATAAAGAAACACAGTTCTTTTTGCAATGGGAAGTATATGTGAATATATTCCCATAGATCGTTCATTTTGTTCCTTTTCTTGACATCTAATACAACTTGGTCTATACTTTTCTATTCAGAAAACAAATGTTAGGTATCCCAAAATGCAAGATCGAGGCTGTGATCATATGCACAATTAGACCTGACATAGGCACAAAAACCAGGCGGGTTTAAAGGGAGCTATCAGACAGCAACATCTGGGAAGCGTCTCGCAGCTGTCGGCAACCTGTTCTGCTCTGCCGCAGAAGCGGAGTTAAAAGACACTGGGGAAAATCCAGTAGTAAACGGGTTGTGATGGGCCACAGATGGACTTTCCCCTGTCTGATCACTCCAGCGCACTCTCATGCTGTCGGGATGGTCTGACCAGGCCATCCCAACTCTTTGCCATTTCCCCCTCTCCCTTCTCAGTATACGCATCATCACAAACTCCATAGGGAGCCCTCGGTACGGAGGTGTGATTAATCGATTCCTCGTTTAAGTGCATGGGAAACAAACATCAAAAAAACCCAACTCGCCCACAGTTGCATCTGATCACACACTGACGGGCTGTGCCAACAGCTTCAAAAGGAGGTGTGATCTCACAACTATGGGTCAAATTCCTCTGGAGGAAATAGCCTAACTTCCCCCCCCCATGCTTTATCTGGCACATGTCACCACAACCTGAGACACACTGCACAACTATAAACATGTTAGAAAGAACTGAAAAGACACTACAGGATTCCTACTTGTTTGCCTCGTTTCCCTGGTCTTCCAGTAGGTCCTCTGTGTCCCGATAAACCAGGCTCTCCCTTTGGACCCATTTCTCCCTTCACAGGATTAAAAAGGAAGAAGAACTTTGGTACAAAGGTATACACTTGTTATGTAGTTTGTCTTATTTACAACATAGCAATGGGTTACATGCAAAACAGTGATTATTCCAAATTGGCATTCATAACTGTAGCTTGGATCCTGCTGAAAAGTACTGTTGACGGATTTCCATCAGTGCAGTGTGACTCCCATCCCCCCCTCACTGTGGCCCAAAATGCCCTCTGACATGCTATTTCTGACAGGACATCCATAGATATAACTGGGGTGGAGGCAAGGTTATTCACTCTAACCCTCTTGCTGATTAGTTGGAGGTATGTCTGCGTCAAGAAAAACATAAGTAAATTGTAAACATAAAAATAAGTAAAATAAGCAAATCCCCTCCCCCCCCCCCAGGCATCTGTGATTCCTGGGTATAAGGGATCCCCAGGCATAGCCCGAAGGGGGAATTAGAGGTCTGCAGCTAGAGGATGAAACTGGTGAAAATTTCCCCCTTCCATCAGCAGAAATAGTAGGTGGGACCCTAACCAATAACTAAAATTCCTCTGAAATATTAAGAAATAAGTAGAGAATCCAGCAAATGAACTTGTAAACCCATTGAAATCAAATAGGCACTGCACAAGAGCTTGTAAATTTATTTAAGTTGACATATGTAGAATTATATATATCAGAAGATGGCATTCCTAAATCCTATAAGATATATGAGAAGATGATCCACATGGATTTTGATCTTCTGGAATATTTTGCATTATTACTGATTACATACTGCAAATGTATTATCTATTACACGTTGGAAAAGTGGCCTTCATAAGTTCAGCAGGCATGGCTCATGTGGGTTAATTTGGTTCAACATGCATTGTACTGAAATATGTACAAGACAGAAACCATCTTTAGACATTTGTCCACACATTCACTGAACAGTTATTCAGAGCAGTATGTCTAACAGCCCTGGTCCTGATATCTGTGAATTCAACCAAATGTGAAGCAAGCCTTTACACATGTATAAGGCTTTAGGCTCCCTCATGCAATCAGGAAAAGACCAGTGAATGCACAGATGAACATCTTAAGAGGGCTACAGATCAACAAGTAAAGTAGCTGTGAGGGTAACAATATAAGAACCACGTGCACATAAACCTCAGTATAAAACAAAGATCCAAGATACACCAAAAATTCTAAATCCATCAATGTCAATTAAGTGAGGATTTTGGGCGTTTCCCACATCTTATATACCTACCTTCTGTCCCAGCATTCCAGGCAAGCCTACATATCCCTGCAACGAAAAATGGAGTGGGGGGGGGACATGAAATACTCTTTAATTAAGGCTTGGGTTTGTCTGGGCATGACATGAAAGAAAAAATGCTGTTTCATTTCTGCAGTTATTAAGTTAATATAATGCAGCTGAAAATTAACAGATTAGAGACAGTTACAGATCTCTCTGGGCAATTCTGCTGCAAGGACCAACAATATAGTTTCATACAGTCGAATAGACTGTTACTTTATTGGCAATGAACAAAGCTGAATGCAACTTTTAAGCATAGGTATGAAGTTGCAAATCAATTTTGGAATTATAATCACCCACTTTGTGGTTACAGCTTTCTGGCTAGCATGTTAGTTCTTTTCCCTACTGGTGCTGTCCCAGTAAACATCTGCCCAAGAGTCTGTGAGACTCAAGTACAGCATTGCTGTTCTGAAACAGGGAGCCTCATCGTGTTATTGAGAAGGCAGTCCCCTGCAATAATAACTATGTAATAGGGGAGTTTACAGGATGCTCTGTCCATAAAGAAACCTGGCAGACCAATCAATCAATGATTGCATACCCACGATCAAGAGATGGGGTTCTTTACTCATTGGGCCACAGTATAAATAAGTCTGATTGTGCCTCATCTGGTTGAAGGATTTTACAAGTAAGGTAGAAATGTAAGTTAAAAATTTTCCACTGTGATGATGTTAGCTGTTCCATAGACTTGACCGGTTTAAAGACAGGCAACTCCAGTTTCCCCTGACTTGAGTTTCCTGATGTAATCGGAGTTTCCTGGATGTCAGGGTATGTGTGTGTGTTTGCATATCCTGTACTGTACCAATACTTGCTCTTACATCTTGTCCACCTCAGAAGATCACAAAGTGGAATGGCCAGATTAACCCAGCTCCATTTGGAATATGATCCCTGGCTAATACTGATGATGTTTCACTGAACTTCAGACTATTAGGATCAGGACTTCAGCAGTGGAAAATGGTCCTTCTGTCCTTTCCCATCCCATCATCTAACTTATGCACACACATACACATATTTTACCCTTAGGTTCCATAGACATTACAGAGGGAATGGGAAGGAGCGTAAAAGGTAAGATCTCCACCATTCTCATCAGAAACCCCATATATTGGTCTCAGTTGATCATAAAAGTCCAATGGGGGGAATTCATGCTCATTCCTAGTCACAAACATCTGTTTAAATAGTTTTTTTTTAATCCTGACAGGCCTGGTGCAGACTAGAATAATTTAAAAGTAGCAAGACAGTATTTAAAAACTGAAAAAATCTTGAGAAATAACACAATAATAAAGAAATTTAGATCTAAATTAGGCAAAGATTTTATAGCCTCATTTTCAACATTTGTGTGCCTAAGTAAGCTGTGTTAAATATAGTTCAAGAACTATGTATACTCTGTAAATGTGGATAAGACTATGATGAATTCACTGAAGTAATTTTACCTTATCTCCTTTGCTGCCTTTATCACCCTTCTCTCCGTGAGCTCCCTGTAGAAAGCCATATCAGAGATTAAGATCATGTATATGCTATAATATTGAAATGGTCACTTTAAAAAAAAGCTCAGCAAAAATTCTTGTTCCTCCCACAAGTAGTAGTAGTAGTAGTAGTAGTAGTAGTTGAGGAAGAGATTGGATTTATACCCTGCCCTTCACTTGGAGTCTCAGAGCGGCTTACAAACTCCTTTCCCTTTCCCACAACAGACACACTATGTGACAGGTGAGGCTGAGAGAGCTCTTTCCAGAACTGTCCTTGAGAGAAAAGCTCTGACAGAACTATGGCTTGCCCAAGGTCATCCAGCAGCTGCAAGTGGAGGAGTGGGGAATCAAACCCGGTTCTCCCGGATTAGAGTTCACACACTTAATCACTACACTAAACTACCAGAAAGAATCTTGATATATCACAAGTAATTTAATAGAGAATGACTTTCAAATTAGGTGCCATTCTCTGATGCTCTGGTCTTCCACCAGTGGATTGTCAGTCTCTCCAAAGTCAAGCCACTTCTTGAGCTAAGCTGGGTCACATCATCATAATCACTATTGTTTTTGTGTTTGCTTGTTTGTGTGCTAACAGCTGTTAAAAGAAGAAAAATGATACTGGGGAAAAACTAGGAGAAATTAGGGAAAAGGTAGAATGGGTCTGATTATTGCAGATTGGAGTGAAAGCTGAAAAAGTTAAAGACTACTTTTCTAATATGTGACTCTAGATTTGACAAACTGTATAATATATGATACTTGGACAGGAATACAGTAGAACTCCATTCCCCCTCCAACTGTTTAAACTTCATATGCATTCACTGACCAGTCCTTCCTGTAGCTCCATATATACTACACATCCAAACTGAATCTTTAGTGTGTTTCTAAGACCCTCAATATGTCTGATGATCTACTACAGTTTAAACTTTCTATGGCGATCTCGCCCTCTTCCCACCCTCATACACAAGATTATCCCTTTTCTTTCTTCTTTCTTGCTGAGCAGACCCTGTATCTCTTTTCTTTTTATCTGTTTGTCTATGGGTGTCCCAGCCTGTCACTTATTATATATTTGGATGCTGGCCTAACCCAGGGACTTGAAGGAAGAGACAAAATCACTGGCTTATCTTCTGTTTCTGAAATGGCAAATGAGAGGCTTTTGAAATTTAAAATAAACAAAATGTTTTACTTAACTTGGAGGGGGAAAGGTCAGGTGGAATCAGGGATAGGATGTATGAGGTGAACTGAAAAACTGAGGTAACTTTGTGAGCACACTAAATCCAGATAATTTGTTGCTTACAAGTAAGTGTTTCTGCTATCCAACAAGGTCTTTAAAACTTTTATGAGAGAGGCTTTCTTTTCAGTTTCTGCTTTAACACTCAAGCATAGGTTCCTGAGTTTCACTGATACATCAAGTTTAAAAGGCAGGAACACACAACCCAGTTCCCAGAATCCTTCTTCATACACCGACTAGGGATCACTGCTCTTTCAAGAAATATCTCCCTTTTCACTGGGCAGGGATTACTCCTCTTAACTAGAAGCAATTTCCCCTTTCAGCTTGAATGGGGATCCTTGCTGATCCACTCATTCCTTCTGCCACTTTCCCAGTCTACAGTCAGTGCTTAACTCTTTCTCTTCTTCAACTGTCAGTTCCCAACTGTCATTTCTTAACTGATGCTCTCCACAGAATTTGTTTAACAGCCTGTCACTCATAGGTTCTCGAGACTGTGATGAATTAACCCTTGATAGTCTGTCACACCATCTCTCCAAATTGCTGCCATTACAGAAGCATCTTCAATAGTTATCTGCAGCAGTTTCTAATTTTGTTGTTGTTGTTCAGTCGCACAGTCAAGTCCGACTCTTCGCGACCCCATGGACCAGATTATGCCAGGCCCTCCTGTCTTCCGCTGTCCGCTGAAGTTTGTTCAGTTTCATGTTTGTTGCATCGATGACACTGTCTAACCATCTCATCCTTTGCCGTCCCCTTCTTCTTTGACCTTCAATTTTTCCCAGCATCAGGGTCTTCTCCAGTGAATGCTCCCTTCTCATTTGGTGGCCAAAGTATTTGAGCTTCAGCTTCAGGATCTGGCCTTCCAGGGAACAATCAGGGTTGATTTCTTTTATGATTGAATGATTTGATCTCCTTGCAGTCCAAGGGACTCGCAAGAGTCTTCTCCAGCACCATAGTTCAAAAGAATCTATTCTTCGGTGCTTGGCCTTCCTTATAGTCCAACTCTTGCAGCCATACATTACTACGGGGAATACCATTGCTTTGACCATGCGGACTTTTGTTGGCAAGGTGATGTCTCTGCTTTTTATCATGCTGTTTAGGTTTGCCATCGCTTTCCTCCCAAGGAGCAGGCATCTTTTAATTTCATGGCTGCAGTCACCATCTGCAGTGATCTGGGATCCTAGGAATGTGAAGTCTGTCACTACTTCTACGACTTCCCCTTCTATTTGCCAAGGAGTGATGGGGCCAGATGCCATGATCTTAGTTTTTTTGATGTTGAGCTTCAAACCCACTTTTGCGCTCTCCTCTTTGACCCTGAGCAAGAGGCTCTTTAGGTCCTCTTCACTTTCTGCCATCAGAGTGGTATCGTCTGCATATCTGAGGTTATTGATCTTTTCCCCAGCAATCTTAACTCCAGCTTGTGATTCATCCAGGCCAGCATTTCGCATGATGTACTCTGCATATAAATTAAATAAGCAAGGTGACAATATACATCCTTGTCGTACTCCTTTTCCTATGCTAAACCAATCAGTTGTTCCATATCCGGTTCTAACTGTTGCTTCTTGACCCTTATACAGGTTTCTCAGGAGACATGTGAGGTGGTCCGGTACTCCCATCTCTTTAAGAACCTGCCATAATTTATTGTGATCCACACAATCAAAGGCTTTAGCATAGTCAATGAAGCAGAAGTAGATGTTTTTCTGGTACTCTCTTGCTTTCTCCATAATCCAGCGAATGTTGGCAATTTGATCTCTAGTTCCTCTACCTCTTCGAAACCCAGCTTGTACTTCTGGCAGTTCTCTATCCATGTACTGTTGGAGCCTAGCTTGTAGGATTTTGAGCATGACCTTGCTAGCGTGTGAAATGAGTGCAATTGTGCGATAGTTTGAACATTCCTTGACATTGCCCTTCTTTGGGATTGGAATGTACACTGACCTTTTCCAATCCTGTGGCCACTGTTGTGTTTTCCAAATTTGTTGGCAAATTGAGTGCAGCACTTTAACAGCATCTTCTTTTAAGACTTTGAATAACTCAGCTGGGATACCATCACCTCCACTAGCTTTGTTGTTAGTAATGCTTTCTAAGGCCCATTTAACTTCGCTTTCCAGGATGTCTGGCTCGAGGTCAGTGATTATACCATCGTGGTTGTCAAGAACATTGAGGTCCTTCTTGTATAGTTCTTCTGTGTTTCTAATACAAGACATTAACTGTAGGAACAGCTTATTTGCCTAGTTGACAAGACAGCCTGTACCACTCTGGGCCTGTTCACACACATCTGTTCATTACTAAATGACTCTCAGCTAAATGTGTGTTTCAGCTGAATGCTGAAGTAACTCTGCATGCTATGAATGTTCTGTCTCTAATGATTAACCGGTGACTGCTGATTCAGATTTGCAGGTCAGCAAATGACAGTGTATGGGGAACTGTCCCTAAGCAACTTGTCTAAGTTTGTCAAAAGAGTGTCTGAGTTTGGCATTTACCTTGCTCCCACCCAGGAGCTTGGCCACAATTCTTCCTTATATGTCATCTAAATCCTAGAATTTTGACTGTCATTTTTATTCCACTTCCTCTTTGCATTCTAGAGTGTCCAAATTCTGTCATGGAAGGCATCCATGAAACAATACCTTGTGGACTGTTTTCTGCTAATGCTTTGAAAACAGTACATCAGTTATCAAAGGCTAAATGTTAAGCCATTGTGGTAATATAAGCATAACTGGTTTAACAGTAACATTCTGAGGGAATGATCCAGGTGAGCTCAGGTACAACACCAATAGTCAGCAGAGTTGCATTGGGTTCAAAAGAACTCTGTTTCCTTTATTCCTTCCACCAGAGTAAAGGATGAACTTGTATACAGGTGGCACAAGGGGGCCTTGCAGGGGACGGGAGGCTCATTTATGTTTCCTGTATCTCCATATAGTGTATCCCCCAACAAATCACTCATACTGCAAGTGCTGGGGGAACCTGCTTGGCACATGGAGACTGGTCTGAGAATATGTGTACTTATGCACATATTCTTGCAATGTCCATTGTCTTGTGTGTGCACATACACTGTGAACTTCAGTAGGCAGGAGAATGCAGAACACAAGCTCATTGAAACTTCTACAAACATGGACATTGTGCTTGACTGGATCAGGCTTTGACATATATGAAAAATTTAAACATCACATCTTTTGTCCAAAGAACATAGATCGAAATGCTTTTCAGTAACAAAATAAAAGCTTTTTCTTTGTATCACTGACCTTTTCTCCTCTGCTTCCAGGGTGTCCCTAGAAAAAGGATACATATCTTAACTTTTGCTATTGATGAAATCATCTTGACAAACAGCTGGACAAACATCTGGACAAAAAAGCCATCGATTTTTAGTTGCATCAACACTTTCATTTATAGCTTTAGAAAGAAATTGCAAGTAAAAAAGGCACAAAGGTACAACAACATACCTCAGCCAGTAAATCAGTATGAAATATAAATGTTAAAAGTCAGGTACATTAAGCATGCTGTAGCCAGGTTTGAAAATTGATTTTGTTTTTGTTTTTTTAAATCAGAAGGGAAAATAACAACTAGTATGGAAATCTCTATGAAAAAAAATCTTCCTAAACCTTTGTACTCTGCTTTCTTTACCTATCAAAGATAAGTCTCTCTAACATTCGTTTCATTTGGGCTTTCAATTAAATCCAGTGCCTGCATAACAAACAATTCCTATGAACATTTAAAGTTTTTTATTTATTTATCAGAAACAGTTACTTACAGAACTTATAAAAAACACTGACTCAGAATGTATCTGTTCTGGATAACATCCTAATGGTACTTCAGTTGGGAGTCTTTAATCTCTTTTAGCTACAGAAAATAATAATGAATCTATTTATTTCTTCTGTGTTCTTATTAGCAGAAAGTAGAGGGATCTCACCTTAACCTGGTATTTGAAATTTTGCACAAAGCTTTCCATTATTTTTTTCTAATACAGTATTGTCAAGAAGGCAGTTTAGAGTATCAGTGTTCTGTACTGCCACCTGAAAAGTGTGCTAATATGCATAAAAGGATTAAGTCTACACAGAGAGTGGTAACCTAGCAGAATAGCAAGTGTGAAGTCAACTTAAGAGCCTAATATGTAAAAGGAAAGATTTTGCTCACAGAGAAAATACTCTAACAGTCCAGATTTTTGAGTGCAATCCTCAGCAGAGTTACACCTCTTTAAGTCTATTTAAGTCTGTTTGCTTAGAAGGCCTGGGAGAGAAACATCTGTGAGACTCATGAATGCTGTTAGCTACCCTTAAGGAAAAGCCAATATTGGGAAAGATGGGAAACAGTTCTCTCATAGTATAAAGTAATTCTTTATAACTGTCAGTTGGCCAATGGGAAAGAGACAAAAAAAACAGTCTACACATGAGGCAGAATGAGGCAGCAGAATCTTCAGGTGACCAAATGGGCTATAAAGCTTCAGTCTGCAGATGAGAATAATCACAGTGACATTTGTAATGTTCCACCTTGGAAAAACTCCCTACACATTAAAAGAAACGGAGAAAGGTTCTAGGCTAAACCATTGCATGCAATGCTGATTTTCCACTTACAAGGGAGTATTAATATGTTTAAAAAGAAATACTAGCACCAAAAGAGCTATGTACAAGAACAAAGAGATGTCCCCTATCTCATCACAGCAAGGTTACACGGTGTCCGTTATGTGGGGCTGCCAGTTGTACATCATCAAGGCAGCCCTTTTCTTTCCCTTCCAGTCCACAAGTAAAGATATAGACAAGGCCAGAAGCATGGGAGGGGCAAGAGCAAAAAGACCCTCAGCTCATGGTCTTTCTCCTGTTAATTGTTGCCCTTCTTTATCTGAATGGCATTTACTGAATGGTATCTATTTGTAAACTGGTTTGACTCCCCAATGAGGGAGAAAAGCGGGAGAATAACAGTGCAATCCCTGAACAAAGTTTGAGTCCCGTGGCACCTTTAAGACCAACAAAGTTTAATTCAAGGTATAAGCTTTCACTTGCAAGCACACATCTTCAGTAATCCCAAACAGAGTTACACTCTTCTAAACCCACTGACACCAGTGGATTTAGAAGGATGTAACTTTTCTTAGGATTGATTATAATTGACCCAACTTAGAGAGCAATCCTAAGGAGGTCTGCTCAGAAGGAAGTTCCATTTTATTTAATGAGGCTTAAACCCATCATGCGTTCTTAGGATTAAAACCCACATTCTTTCATTCTAGACTGAAAGAAGAGATCTGAAGAACAAATCCAAAAAGAACTAACAGATTAGTAAGCCCTTTCTGTCCTTTCATGATAGCTGGGGGGGGGGGAGTCTGTCAGCTGTTCCCTTCCTCTGTTGTTCAAAACAAGACAAGAATATCCACAAGCACTTTCTAACCGAGAAAGCAGCTGTAAGCAGTTAGGAGAAGCCAGTGTGGAGTAACATAGCAGCCGGGTCAACCAACCTTGGAGCCCATTGGTCCTCTTGTACCTGGCAAGCCCATCAAACCTAAATCTCCCTTTTCACCCTAAAGGGGTCAATAAAGAGTGTTATTCATTACGGCTGAGGTAAGGTGTCAGTAACTGACTCTCTGGTTCTGCACCAGAGTGGTCAAACATGCAACACTGCTATAATTCTGGACACAGCGATAGAGTGGGAATGTAAGAGACATGCAAGTAACTGAGCCTAAATTGTGATAGTCATCTCTTGACATTATCTCTTTCTAAGCAACAAATGGTCTTTACCAGCAAAAAGGGATGTGCCACCAACTATATACAGTAGGAGTGGCTGTCAACTCTGAGCTGGGAAATTCCTGGAGATTTTTGGGTGGAGCCTGAGAAGGGCAGGATTTGGGCAGGGGAGGAGACATTTATACAAATGCATGCAAAGCAGACCATCGTTGAGATGACTCAGCCAAGTACTCTGCTATGCTAAACAGAAGCACTATGGTTCTGGATCAAATTAATATTTTTGCAGCTTACTTTAGCGTACAGGTGATGAAGAATCACCACACTTTTAATGAACATGCAATGTTCATGTACAGCACCCTAAATGGTAGGGTTGCCAGCTCTGGATTGGGAAATACCTGGAGACTTTGGGGCTGGATCCAGGAGAGGGTGGGGTTTGGTGAGGGGAGGGCCCTCAGCATGGTGCAATGCCATAGAGTCCACCCTTCAAAGCAGCCATTTTCTCCAGGGGAGCTGATCTCTGTCAGCTGGAGATCAGTTGTAAAAGTGGGAGATCTCCAGGCCCCACCTGGAGGCTGGCAAAGGCAAACCTACTTTTTGGGCTCTCTGACTCTCTGGCCCTGCTCCACAGTGTCCCCTGCACCCCACTTGCAGTGATCTACCACTGTAATCCACTTTAAATTGTCAGTTTGGGCTAGTGGTCAGTGTCACCAATGTCTTAATTTATTCTAAGCTATATTGGTAGTTGACTGAGACAATGGGCCACTAAGAAATGTTTCCTGGCAGCCATTTCCATCCCGAAGAGGCAGAAAGCTCTCTCACTAGGCATGTTGCCTGCTGCACTGATTAACATTTGACAAATGGAAACACCAGCATCTCTATAAAAGCCCAGCAGCAGTGCCTTTGCAGGGAGGAGATAATGAACTCTCTGGAGCTCCCTGCTGAAAAGACTCTTTTCAGGCCTGGCTGGCAAGCTAGTGGGTGGGATCCTCATGCTGGCTTAAAACCAAGGGGAGAAAGCTAACAGGAATGAGCAAACTCTGAGGTAGGGAACACAATGAGAAAAGACAGGAGCCTGAAAAATTGACAGCAAAAGAGAGAAAGAAGGGGAATGTGCATGGGAACTGATGAGATCAAGTCCTTCTGGGTTTGGAATAATATTTAAAAGGAAAAGGATGTGGATTTCAGGGCCCAGCCACTATGGAAGCACTGGCAGGCGGGGGGGGAGGCAATCAGAGCAGACTATCCATCCTGAGCAGGTTGTGTACATGGCATCACCATGCATTCTGTAGCCTGAACTTCATTATTGCTTTATACCTGTCACCACAAAGTTATTGGGTTGGGTGCTATGGAGGATTTCCATAGGTGGAAGAGATGTCTACTCACAGACCATGACTTCCTGGCCTCCCTTCCTGCTGCAGCCCTAAATGCCCCTCCAAATGACATTCCTGGAGGACACCCACACCAACAACATGAGGGGTCTGTCATGACACAGGGGAATCTGTGAAAACTATCCCCCCCCCACACACACACACACCAATCTGTAGAAATCCTCTGTGGGATCCAACCTGACTTTTTCAGCATGTACTAAAATCTGACAGGGTTGTATTCAGTGTGTGATGCTAGCATGCATGGCATGAGCGGCATTGTTTTAGAGTTGCCGACTGACCTCCAGGCAACAGAGATCACTTCACTTGGGAGAAAATGGCCACTTTGGAAGGTGGGCTCTATGGCATTATATCCCACTGAAGTCCCTCCCCTCTCCAAACCCTGCTCTCCTCAGGCTCCAGTCCCAAAATCTGAAGGTATTTCCCAACCTGGAGTTGGCAGCCCTAATTGTTTTCCATGACTGCCACAGGCTACAACAGCCAAGTGAAAGGGATACACTGAAAAAGAAAGAGGAGCTGATAGATAGGCTGTCTTGAGATGGTTTTTAAATTCAAATGAGGCATCGACTGGTACCTGACAGATTATTGAAGAGTGAGAGCTGACAGCCAGAAGCTATTGCTACCCAGAAACACAGCATAATTTTCACCTCTGAACTGAGACGTTACCATTGCATGCGATCCTACACAAGCTGCATCCTTTTAAGTCCATTGCACTCAGCGGTCCTAGAAGAGTGGATTTGTGCTGGATCTCTTTCTTATCCTCTTTTGTTTTAATCTTATTATAAGGATGATAATGAAGAACACTTTTTCTTAAGAGCTACATTTGGGGGGGGGGAGCAGTAAGAAAGGATGGTACAGAAGAAGGCAGCAGGATAAAGCCATGCATGGACAACATATCCCACTCGATGGCTCCATGCCATTCTCCAAACACCTTTCCACTGTATACTCTGGAGCAGATATGAAGTACTACTTTCCACATTTAAAAAAAAATTATGTTCCAGGGCTGTCAGAGAAATATAACTATTGTCAGGATCTAGATCTAGTAATCCTATGCATGCATCTAATCTTAGGCAACCTCTGTCTCTTTATTTATTATTTACCTGTTTATTCTATCTGCACTGTATAAGACTATGGAAATCTGAATGAAACATGATAGATCCTAAACATTTAAAATTATTTGCCTGCTAATTTTACCCAAAGCAGGCTAGTTTTGACTAGATTGATTTAATGTAAAGCAAATCAAGAAAATTTTTACCCATATCGAGAAAAACTCAGTGCTTTAATCTTACCCGAGGTCCTGTTGGACCAGGCCATCCAATAAGTCCTGGCATTCCAGGGACACCTGGAGGTCCTGGTCTGCCCTTCAAAGAAAAGAAAAGAAAAGAAAAGAAAAGAAAAGAAAAGAAAAGAAAGAGAAGAAGAGAGAGAGAGAGAGAGAAAGGAAGGAAGGAAGGAAGGAAGGAAGGAAGGAAGGAAGGAAGGAAGGAGGGGGAGAAAGGAAGGAGGGGGAGAAAGGAAGGAAGGAAGGAAGGGGGAGAGAGAGAGAGAGAAAGAAAGAAAGAAAGAAAGAAAGAAAGAAAGAAAGAAAGAAAGAAAGAAAGAAAGAAAGAAAGAAAGAAAGAAAGAAAGAAAGAAAGAAAGAAAGAAAGAAAGAAAGAATCAGATATAATGATGCTGAATTTCATGATTGGGGGCAGAAAAGTTTGAGTGTAACAAAATTTTTCAAGCTATATCAACCTACCAGACATAACCTTGGAAGTTCTTCCAGGTCATTGTATCTTATGGGCAGTGGTATATGGGGGCACGTTCCTTGCAAGCAGTTCATATACAGTGCTGCATTCTTGTGTGGTATTTTGGACCACTTCAGGGTTTTGAAGGAAAAGTGGTCCTATAATTCTTTTCACAATGAGAATCCCTGGTTATATCCTGCAGAGTATTTCTTTGGCTTCTGTATTGGAGTAATTAGATAAATGGAAGTATTCTATTAGTGAGATTAAATAGTTGCCATGGCATAAGGGAGACAATGTTTTGAAAATATATATTATGCAAAGTGCCAGATTTTAATGAACATACTTTGGCAAATCCAAAGTATTCAAAGGTAGTAATAATTCTTTCTCTCTTGTGACAGGGTAAAGTATTTGAACTGTCCAGTTCAGCCATATATTCACTAGCTTTAGGCAAATTAATGTTTGGGATCTCAAATGAATTTTGCAAGGAGAAGGCTGGAGGATGGTTGCTGGTATCCTCCCTTTCACTACAGTCCTCCAATTCCACCCTCATGTTGTTCCTTGGTGTGTCCTGTCTCACAAGAGCAACATTTGGGGGGACATTTCAAGCACTCAGTGTGAGGAGGTCTATCATGGTCAATGTTGCCTATTCTGACTGGCAGCAGCTCTCCAGGATGTTAGGTATAGTTTTTTGACATCACTTACTACCAGATGAGCTTAACTGTAGATGCCAGTGATTGAACCTGGCACCTTTTGCATGCCAGACAGATGCTCTACCGCTAAGCCACAACCCTTCCTTGAATTTAAGAATGTCTAAGGTACAAAAAATAAGTGATGGATTCCTTATAATGGATGCTATTGGAGACAAGTAGAATATATTTATGAATTGTTGGAAGATCTGTGGTAAAAATATTCCTTTTGGAACATGCATTTGCAGTTCTATGATACAAGATTCCTTTTTTGTTTAACCTTTGATAATTATTTCCAAAGTGAATTTTCCACAGGCAGACTCATGGGGTATGTTCTCTACTCTGTCTGGGAGAGGGGCCGTAGCAGTAATAGAGCACACACTTTGCTTACAGAGAATTCCATATTCCTTTTCTGGTATCCAAGGCAGCAGTGATGGGAATGAGTTCTGCCCAAGACCCAGGAGAACTGCCACCTGTCTGATTAGATGACACTGAGCATGATGGGCCAGTTGACTCAGCAAAAGGTATAGTATATGTTTAGATGTGCTTTGGGGTATATAATTGGTGAACCCTCCTGTATACCAGCAGAAGACATACTTCAATAGCCTAAACCTCCACAGATTTGTACAGACCACAACAATAATAGTGCAATCCCAAACAGAGTTACATTCTTTTAAGCACATTGCCTTCAACAGGCTTAAAGAGGTGTAACTGCTCAAGATTGCACTGATAGCCACTATTGTATATAAAAACCCTCATGTCTATTCAGGTGGGTAGCCATGTTGGTCTGAAGCACAGAGCAAAGTCTGAGTCCCGTGGCACCTTTAAGACCAACAAAGTTTAATTCTGGGTATAAGCTTTCATGTGCATGCACACTTCAGATCTGAAAAACCTTATACCCAGAATTAAACTTTGTTGGTCTTAAAGGTGCCACTAGATTCAGTCTTTGTTGATATGATGTCTATATGAGAGTTGCATAATCATTCCTACTCAAAAGTGCCCTACAGGTAGAATTTTGTCATGTGCTGAGTTCCTAATGCTGGTGAAGTTGCCTGCCAGTGATCCAAGTGTCATATCAGATTATTCATAACTATGTCATAGTGCCAGGTTCACATTAACTGCAGTGGAATGCTACACGAATAAAAGATAAAGACTAATGAAAACATGCATTCCCAAATTCTATACTAAACTAGGTAGCAAATAATATTTATCTAGTTTTGGGAGTTATTCCAGACAACAGTTACTTGTATCACATGCTCTCATGAGTTTCAGTTGATTTCTCTCTTACCTTTCTTCCTGGCCTGCCAATTTCCCCCTGTTGGATGAAAAAATATATCAGACACACAAAATCTCTTGTAATCTAGGGTGTTCATTTGGTCAATGCTGACAGAATAAAGTCTTCAGTGATTGTGTCTTCTGCACAGTGGTGCAATTTGAATCATATCACTGCATCTTCTGGTACAGTTGGGCTGGATGTGAAGGGTGATCAGGCTGTGGTTATCTGTCACCACACTGATCACCAGGGTTGATTTGGCTGATCCAGCCGGCTAGGTGGGCGTCCCCTCCCTCCCTCACTACTCCATGTTCATCCCTCCCAAAGCTGCACACTTGGTTGAAGAGCATGACCATCCCTGGTAGAAGGAGCGTACTGTTCCTTGGTATGGTTCAGCGTACCGGGGCTGCTGGTGCAGACCTACCTGGAGAGTCTTTATAGCTCCCAAATAATCTGTATCTCTGAAATGATCAGTATTTTTCCTTTGTATTAACCAGACTTCCCTGACCTGACCAATCTCATCAGATCTCAGAAGCTAAGCGGGGTTGGGTTAGTCCATCAAGTCCTGGTTAGTACGCGATTGGGAGTCCATCAAGGAGGTCCAGGGTCGCAACGCAAAGACAGGGAATGGCAAAGCACCTCTGAATGTCTCTTGTCTTGAAAACCCTACAGGGTTGCCCTAAGTCAGTTGTGACTTGACAGCTCCCCCCCACACATACAAATCAACAACCAGAGTACACATTTATTTATTTGATACGTTTATGCACCACTTTTCTGCCACTGAATTCAAGATATTTGTAAAACCAGTGTTATCAGTCCTGCCACTTACTTTGTCCCCTTTTGGTCCCTTCACACCAGGAATACCTTGAGGACCCTAAAAAAGAAACATAATACGTTGCATGAACTACACCCATTATTCTGCTTACCCAAGCACATTTAATTAGTAAACTGAGCCATCAGTTAGTCAGAATATTTCATTGTTCTTTCAAAACCTTTTCAATTTTATACTTTTCAGTTTCTTGGATCTGGATTGCACATGCAACTCAGTTCTTGAGTGTTCAGAGCTGTCTACTGTCCTGGTCTGATTTCATTTTCAGTTGCAAGCACTTCAGGACCAGTAGAAATGAGATGAAGAGCCCCAGTAGCAGGTGAAAAACCCTTGAGCGATATAATGGAAACATCAAGCATAGCAATCACAGATCAGAGCAAAAGTAATTCAATATTTAAAAAGCAGATGAAACTCTGGGAAAAGGAGAATTGGAACAGTTCTACACTGTTAGAGTTGTAATACAGTTATGGTAAAGAGTTCTTGAGATTATATTATTTCAGAGAATGGTTGAGTGCTCCCTTGGATTTTTTTAAAAACCTCCGTGTATATAGAACACTATCATGGCGAGAGCAATGCAAAGTGAGAACAATTCTCCAACAAATACAAGGGAGTAATTTTGATGAGGGAAGCATTCAGATTTAGCCCTCCTACTTGCTGCACACAAAGGGACTTTGTGTGATTTACTCAAGTGTGCAGGCCTGGCATCAAAACAGGGCTCACTCAGTCAGTTGCTGGCCAATGAGAGCTGCCAGGGGCCCCACTCCCAATTGCAGCTTCTGCTAGTGAGGGAGAGAGTCTCCTTCCCTCCTCCCACCTCCCTCCCTGGCTTTGCTAATGAGGGAAGGAGTCTCCCTTCCCCCTCCTCTCCCCAGCTTTCCCTTTGCAGTTTGCTTGGTGGAGCTTCGGCTTTGAAGCATGTGGCCCAATCCTTTTCACATGCTAGCCTGCTAGCTTGTGCCAGGCAAATTCCCCTCAGCAGCAGCACATAAGGTAGAATCCTTTGGGGGCTTTTTTTTTGCTGGGGGGTGTTCAAAGGTGATTGGGAAAAGACAGGGTGGGAAGGTGGCTGGAAACAGCCTTTGCTAATGAGGGAAGGAATCTCCCTCCCCTCCCTCCCCAGCTTTCCCTTTGAAGTTTGCTTGGTGCACAAAGCAGTTGCTCCTGCAGGCTCTGAAGCACAAATCCAGTCCTTTTCACGCCTTAGCCTATCTGCTTGTGCCAACCATCAGGTCTCTTCATAAGAAGTACATAAAGTAGGAGGGGGGTTTGGCTTTATTTTTGCCAGGTGGTTGGAAACAGTGGCGGGGGGGAGCAGCCTCTGCACTCTGCCTTTCACAAGATCAGTTATAATTCTTGGAAATCTCCAGGCCCCACCTGGAGGCTGGTAACCCTATTGAATTCCAGCCTGAGTGCCTGTAGCTATCCTTGAATCCTCCTATAGAAAATTACATGGAGCAGAACCAGAGAAGGGTGTTGTGCTTTTTTTGGGGGGGGGGATGGAGTGAATTCAGTGGAAGATAGTGTGAATCAAAGGGGCCATCCATCCAAGAAAATACACACAGAAGAGCAAAGCCTATTTCCTGCACAGAGGAAGAAACAAACACTTTTATAGGCCATGTGTAGACTGGCAGTTTGGCTCGATATAGGCATGTTTCACAAATGGATTAAAGGGGCTGGTTCACACAGGCACAGCTGTCAGGCGTTCCCCAGCTGTATTCAACCGTCTTGTAATGCTTCCCTCCTGAGTTTAAAAAGTACCAGGTGAAAGTGATAGCAAACCCTGGAGAGCACGTTGATCCCGCTTCCCGGATGTGTGCACACTAAAAGCCACACGAATAAGCTGCATTGATAATTGCTGCTGCGCCTATGCACCTATGTGGCCTGATTCAACATTGGCTACTCTTATGTTCTTATGTTTACATGTTGCTGGAGTGAGAAAAAGCTGCTTACAGCCATGCCTCCGCCAGGGGCAGGCCAACAGTGCGAATGCTCCCTTGTGCCTCCTGCCTGGTAGGTTCCCGCATCAGTCGGTGCAGTGTGACCGGTGATACCCGGAACATGTTGTTCCCAGTCTTTTTGCCATGACTCCCTCATGCTTCATACTGCCAGTCTGACCTAAGCCATAGTTTGGCTAAAACACATTGGGGGGGGATTCCCATTTGGCACACTGCAAAAGTGGAAAATGCTATTTTCCAGAGTATACCAATTGAAATGGAAAAGGGAGTGGTTGAAGAAGAAAAGGTAGAGCCAAGGGAGAGGAGCCAATTGAAACAGGTATGGCTAGAGGAGAATGGGACTATACCAAAGGGAAAAGGGGGCCTGGTTACAGTTTTTTGTCCAGGGCCCATAAAAACCTGGGCATGAACTGAACCATGAAGAAAATTCATGACAAATTTTGCCCTGTTTGTGGTTCGCAAAACAAAACTCATGATGGGTCTACCATCACGAACTTCCACAAACTTTTAAAGCAGTTTGTGGTGGTTCATGGATAGAGCAAAAAGCAGGGGGTTAAATGGACTCTGAGTTTAAAAGAGTGTACAAGAAAGCCTGGAAAACAGCTGAGCAGCAGGGAGACCTGTTCCCTACCACTTAGCTGTTTCAGGTTGTCTTGTGCACTCCCTTTAAAAAGAAACAGCACAAGGCAGTCCTAAAAAGCAGCTGAGCTCCTACTCACTCAGCTATTTTTTGAGCTTTCTGTAAACTCTGTTTAAAGTGACTGCAGTCTTTTTCAGTTGGGTCACAAACCATGAACTGATTTGGTTCACGAACAAACCTCCCAATTTATGGTTCAACACAAACCAGATTGCCCTTTATACAAATATTCCAATATGGAATGTTTCATTGTATTCATGCCATGATCACACAAACTAGAAAAACCTAACATTACACTGTAACTTACTCTTTTAATTTTTTTCACTTCCATGTATATTAAATTCCATGTATATTAAATTAAAAGGATGCCTTTACTCAAAGTAGTGAAAAAATGAACCTTTACTGATACACTTTCCAACAATTTATAATTAAAAATTCCAAGTACGTTCCATCTTTATTTCATGTAACTCTGATATAATCATCCAACTAATTAGTTTAAATCATCCTGGGAGACAATCTGGCCACATTATTAATATTTGTTGTTGTGTTGGGCTTTCATGCCCATCATGATTAATATAACAAAGAGTCTTGCAGCATCTTAAAGACTTACAAATTTATTGTCACATAAAGCTTTCTGGCTGAGGAAAGCTTATCTCACAAAGAATTTATTAGTCTTAAAAATGTCACAAGATTCTGTTATTTTAGCTGCAGCAGATTAACACAATTTATCACCCCCACCCTACCAAATTTTATCACAATTAACATAATTGCTTTTGTTTAATCAAAAAGAAAATAAATGACTAGAACAAAGCATTGCCAGTTTTCTGCTGGCCCCCTGGCTTCCATAGTCCAACCCAGTGCCCTGTTAGAGAATGCTGGTCTTAGCCATCATCACCACCACAGAACTTGCTTGGGTACATAAAACATACTCTCATGAAGACAATGGTGGTTTCAGCAAAGCACCAGTTAAGACAAGCAGCTTTGATTGTGCTATCCTGAATTCTGTAGTATATGCACATTTTCTGTATCCCACACGTGATGGAATCCATGATGCATCATTTACAGTGTTCAGCATTTTAATTAAGTTAAAGATATATCCAGAAATTTATACCACTGACACTGACCTTGATGAGGTCAGCCAAATATGTGAACGTATTTCACATATGTGAACAAAATTATCGGGGATGCCCAGCTTGTCTCAACTAGGGCCCCTATGAGATCAGGGCCCAGTGGGATCTATTACAGTTCTGCAGGGCCTGCAAGACAGAGCTCTTCTACCTTTTGATTGAGGTGGCAGACGTCCCTTCCCCCACCCCGGTGGCCTGGACCTGAATAGTCATATGAGACTACCTACCCCTGAGACATCTAGCTAAACTATACACGGCACTTTATGAAAATGTTGTTATATTGCTTTAATCTGTTTTGTTTTTAACTGTATTGTGTAATGTACTTAGATGGTTTCATGTTGTTTTATGATGCCAAATGGCCTTGTTAGCCGCCCTGAGCCTGCTTTGGCTGGGAGGGCAGGGTACAAATTAAATAAATAAATACATAAATAAAATCATATAAGGGCCGAGGACAGACTGGCAATTTGCCGCGGGATGGGACCCGGGCTGACAACGACTCAATATCGGATTAAATGGAATGTTCACACAGGCACATCTGCCTGGCGTCCCCCACCCGTAGCCTACCGGTGCTCTCGCGCTTCACTGCCGGATTAAAAAAACACCTGATAAAAGCCGACGCAAATCTTGAAAGCCTGCATTTGTCGCGCGTTTCTCCGCTTCCGGGGAGTCTGAACGCGCAGCCGAAAAGCCGGGAGCAACCCGCGTCGGGCACGAGGCAGCAGCGGTGTGATTGGCTGCGCTCCGCTCCACTGCCCAACGCGGTGCCGGCGTTGCAGGGCAAAAAAAAAAATCGCCAAAATGCGCTTATGCGCATGAGCGCTCAAGCGCTCATGCGCACATACGCCCACAGCCGAAATAATGGGGAAACAGCGAATATAGCAGCGCCTCCGGCGCGGCAGTCTGAATGCTCCCGCGCGCCTCCATCCAGTATCTTCCGGCAGAGGCCCCCGCTGTGTGGACGGGAAAACCCGGTATCGTTTACTCCGGGTTTTTTTGCCGCGACTCGATACCGGGGCAAATTGCCAGTCTGTCCTGGGCCAAGTACTCTTGTGAGAGAGAAATTTCCTTCCTTCCTTCCTTCCTTCCTTCCTTCCTTCCTTCCTTCCTTCCTTCCTTCCTTCCTTCCTTCCTTCCTATTTCTACCACAAATCCCTCCTGCTCTCTTCCCATAAGTAAAAAAGCACAGCCCTTCTGTCCAGAGCATCCTATATAATTTAATCCAGTACTAACCTGGGGGCCAGGGGGTCCTGGAGGGCATACAGATTCTACACATGGAGAATGTGTTATCTGGAGCATTTGACATAAGTTTTTCATCTCCAGGGGAAGCAGTATCTACAAGATTAAAAATGAGAGATTGCTGAATGTCTTAATAGAAGAGTAAACTTTTTATTAGGCACACTGCATACTGGTAGACAATTTATTCACTCCCTTGCAAGAATCATGTGGATATTTATTAATCTTTACTCTTCACCATCCAGTTCTGCTACAAAATGGAGTAGTCCTCCAATCTCCTTAGGCAACATAGGATCTGAATCTATTCTCCTCATAGCACAGTTTGCAAGTAGAAAATGCTTCCATAGTTTCTTCGTTCATACCCTTGCAAATTCATGACAGTGGAACACAAATTACAGTGAAATTCTCATAATCTGTGTCACACTGCCAAGTGTTCACAATGAATGTTATTCATTGGATATGCATTTACCACAAGAAGCCAAGTTCTTCCAGAGTCCATTAGATCAGACTGCAGATAAACACAGATTCTAAATTATTTCATCTACTGAACCACAATTATACCACATATTTTAAAGACAGTGAGACCTAAATCATTCCCATCACAAATTATTGTTTGCTGAACCATACATTGTTTGGTCATTTCATACAAATGCAGATATAGTGGGTGACATCTCACCACTTTGGTGTCTTCTTCTGACACAAAGAGCCTTCTTCATATGCAAGAAGCAGTGCCTCACAAGAGGCTCTTCTCCTGCATTAGAGGAAAGTGCTGCTGTTAATTGAGTACAGTGGTAGGATCCAACCCAGAATTGTGTCCCTCCAGGCCCGTAGCTACAGTGGGGCATCTTGGGCTAGGCCCCCCAACTTGCTGGCAAGGCCCCCTGACCAGCCCAGGGCGTCACGGCCTTCTCCCCTGGATTAATTTGATTAGCCAGTGCCCCCTAAGAAATCTAAATGCCCCCTGACTTAAAAAATCCTGGCTACAGGCCTGTGTCCCCCTAGTTGATACACAAGATCACAGATGATTGCCTCAAAACCTTTTCCACGGGAAATTGGAAGCATCGCTTAGGACCACTTGGATCTTCAACATTAATTGAGAAGAACGGCAAAAACACACCATGAACAATCTTTTACTAATTAAATGAAGTGGGGAAATATATCTGATGAGGTAACTGATCAACATGAAAAATGTTTGACATTCTCTTGACATAGTGTGTGTCTAGCTCTTAATTCTCAGTCTGCTCATGAAGATTTTTATGAAAATCAATTGTAGGACATTACTTCATTTACTGGACATAGTGTATAGTCTAAATTTTGACTCAGTGAGATGTGACTTGTAGGGTGAGCATGGAGCAGTATAAAAGGAAGACAGAAGGGCTTGTTTTGTTTAACCTTTGGTCTTTTCCCTTCACTTGCAGTAAAATGTCAACAGATTGCCAGTAAACTACAGAATGAGGTGAGGCTAGAGAAGCATTAAAACTAATGGCACATAAAGAAATGAGAAGAACTCTGGTAATGTAACACCATATGATAGATACAAGAATCTGTAAGAAGCTGGACAGAATCTCAGAACAATTTGCAAAAAAAATCCTGAGTTAGCTTTAAATTCCGTTCATTGGAGACACATGTTGCAATAGAATTTGGGTGCAATTCTTTTTTCTTTAAACCTCTTTGGTATTTTTTACATTCAGAAGTATAAGGTCTATGGTATTTTGTTTTGCACAGCTGATTGTGGAGGGGTGACAGTAAGAGAGGAGGAAGGAGCTTTAAAATAGCAGTACATAATTGATTATCCAAATATGATTTAACTGCATGCATGCCTCTGAATTGTACTCTGACCCCCAATTCCCCTGCCAGTGGCCAGAGGGGACCTGGTGACCCTAACTCTACATCTTATTAGTATGCCGACACTGCAGTTGTGCTCATGGGGCAAGCATAAGATTGCTTATTGAGTGCCTACACCAGTACTCTGCCATCGGGGGGGGAATCATATTCAGCGTAGCAACTCCAACACCAGCAGGATGCCATCACCACTACCACAAACAGCAAACTTTTATTTATTTATTTAACTCATTTATACCCCACCTTTCTCCCCAGTGGGGATCCAGAATGGTTTACATCACTCTCCTCTCATCCATTTTATCCTCATTACAACCTTGTGAGGTGGGTTAGGCTGAGAGAGTGTGACTGGCCCAAGATCACCCAGAGAGCTTCCATGGCAGAGCAGGGATTCAGACCTGGGTCTCCCAGATACTAGTCTGACACTCTTAACCACTACTCCCCCCCACACACACACACAAAATGGATCAGAAACAGCGAGGAGAAGACTTAGCTGAGATCTTTTCAGGTGAGACCAACCCCATTACTGACATAATATTATCCCTGCAAAGTAACTGAGACAACACTAGTGAAAACATTTCCATTGAAGTCAACAGATAGTGATGATAGCCTATTTCCTTTTTATCCACCATCACAGTCACAATTTGTATGTCTCTTTCTATGTATTTATAGCCCACCTTTCTGAGACAGGCAGTCATTTTGACAGGCGCAGGTTCAGAAGGTTCAGAAGTGTATAAAATGGATCCCATACAAGTTAGAGACACCAATCTCACAGGGGATTTCCAGCTGACTCTCCTCTACCTACCCTCCAAGTTTGATGAGGATTGGATTTACAGGGTCTGAGTTATGGCCCCCCAAACAAGGTGCCCCTAGGAAAATGCTTTCTGTGGAAATGACAGTCATTTCCAGAGAAAACACTTTCCTCTAAGGATCACTGGAGGCTCTGCAAATACATGGAGTTTATTTTTTAACGGGTTGTTAAACATATTGTGTTACTCCTTTCCATCATTACTCATGCTCATTTTTCAAAAACAGAAGAATCATCTGCAGCTCATCTTTCCTTTTAGGGAGAGGAGGGAAGTGTTAGAAGTGTCTGCAAATAGGTGAAGAGTTTTGGTTTTTTAAAAGATTTAAAATGGTATCATGTTATTTCTATGCAGTGTTGTGTTACCCATTCTTCTAAAAAAAATTAAATGTGGTGGGCAGAGAATCCTGAGGGTCATGTGAGAACACAGTGTGTGGGGGTGGTTCAGTGCACCTTAAGGTGTATGAAACAGAAACAACAGCTAAAAATGGAGAGAGAGAAAATGGATTATCCTGGGTTGTCTTGAAATCTCTGTTGCAAAGGAAATTTCTCACAGAATCACACCGGCAACCAGACTACCATGGAAAATCAACCTGGTGTGGAAGCAGCCATGGAAATCAATGGGATTAGAAGGGAATAACTCAGTTTAAAATTACATTGGATGCCTCCTTGTACAGTTAAAGTAATATGATCACAACACTATTCAGTATAAGGGGATGTATTTAAATTATACGCTACAAAATTCAGCATATAAATCAAAATTTGGCAAAGAAAACTTTGTTTTTTAGATCATACATGTATATTTCATAGCAGGCAGCATGTTAGAAGAGGCATTGCCTCCTGCCTGTGAAAAAAGATGGCCTGATTAACCAGGGTTGCCAACCATGCTGGAGAAATGAAAGGCCACAACAGAAGGCAGGAAAAAAAGAAAGAAAAAAGCAGGTGCAAGGTGAAAGTATTTACTAGAGCTTTATAGATTTCTATGCATTTCACAGTAAAGCTTCTTCAGGGGACCTTCTACATGGTTTTTCAAATTCCACCTTAAGCAATGAAGTCATTTTTCTTTTTATTTCCTGATTAACCAGGGCACATTTGTCAATCAATCAAAAGTTTTCAATTGATTAATTCAATCAATTAATTGATTATACATTGCAGCCCTAATAAATTATAAACTCCTCTCACCAGGGTGTCTATTACCTATGGAAAATTGGTTTCTTAGGTGTTATAATGTTGCCACTACAGGAAACAGAAATGATTTGAAGCAATACTTACGGAATTCCATCCCTGCTTGAAATATGGTGGAGGAAGTAACGGAGGGGGTGGTGGAGGGGGAGGGACAAGGAGAGAGCAAACCCGATTGTTATGACTCCGTTTCTTCTGTTCCAAGCAAGGGAGGGCTGTTGGAAAGAAATGCTTCTATTAACTACAGGCTAAGAGTGGCTTAATTAAGAGTCTTTCAAAATTGCAGCAGAAGACTGAAGCAATACAGATTGCGGTTCCATGTCTTACCTGGGACCCCGAGGTCGGCTCGCTTAGTACACCCCCCCCCTTGGATGAACTCACACAACCAGTTTCTTTGGAAAATTAGGTGGATAAACTTGGCCACAACTTTTATTGGTTACAGCTGTAGAGCATTGGCACAGCATGGGTCCGCCGGATCCGACCTATCGGCTGGCCCATGTGCCAGCCGAGTTAACCGTTACCCCAGCCAGCCGGCATGGGTAGAGAAGGCGGGAGGGCAGGTTATCGGAATTCACACGGACGCTTGCCCCTTTGTGAGCTCCCCTGCCCTCTGGCTGTGAGGGCAAGCACTGTTATTCCTTGAGCTAGCCAGCTCCGTTCAGCCCTCACGCCAAGACCCTTAAAGGGTCCCCAGCTCCGGAATTGGCTTGCAGGCCAAATTCCCCAACAGATCCGGCCCCATGCTGTTACCGCCGAAAGTTGTGACAGATTGTGCAATGAAAAACTGTAAATAAACACTAACAATACCATACCTACAAAGACCCGATAAACCCCCCTTCTGCGTTCCCTCAACTTCCAAACACCAAACCCCAGCACCATAATACCTGGGGAGGGATGGGTGGGCAAACCGGGCTCGCCTCGTGGTCAAGTGGGGAGGGGGGAGCCGCTTCCCTTCCACTTTTAATGCCTCCCCCCTCCCTGACCACCCCCTGCCCTCTATTGGCTGGGGAAAAGGGGGGGAGGTGCGTCATTTCCCGTCACGCACCAGGCCCCCGCCCCCTTCCGGCCGGCGACCTCGCTGTCCCTGCTCGTCCCCGCAAATGGCGGGCCCGGCCCACCCGGGCCCTTCTGCTTGCGGTTCCATGTCTTACCTGGGACCCCGAGGTCGGCTCGCCTAGTACACCCCCCCCTTGGATGAACTCACACAACCAGTTTCTTTGGAAAATTAGGTGGATAAACTTGGCCACAACTTTTATTGGTTACAGCTGTAGAGCATTGGCACAGCATGGGTCCACCGGATCCGACCTATCGGCTGGCCCATGTGCCAGCCGAGTTAACCGTTACCCCAGCCAGCCGGCATGGGTAGAGAAGGCGGGAGGGCAGGTTATCGGAATTCACACGGACGCTTGCCCCTTTGTGAGCTCCCCTGCCCTCTGGCTGTGAGGGCAAGCACTGTTATTCCTTGAGCTAGCCAGCTCCGTTCAGCCCTCACGCCAAGACCCTTAAAGGGTCCCCAGCTCCGGAATTGGCTCGCAGGCCAAATTCCCCAACAGATCCGGCCCCATGCTGTTACCGCCACAAGAACAGGACACCCCCATTAGTCCTGTTCCCCGACCTCGCTGTCCCTGCCCGTCCCCGCAAATGGCGGGCCCGGCCCACCCGGGCCCTTCTGCTTTCAGCAGAAATGCACACACACAGAAGGCCTGGCAAGGATGAAATCATGGACAAGAAGTTTTTGAAAAGAAAACAAAAGGAGAGGGGCAGGGATCAAAGAATTTCCTTGCTTCAAATTTTGTGACTACAGCAATAAGAAAAATCATAGAAATGAAGGCAACCCCTGCATTCACATTTGAAGGCTTAGCAGAATGTTACTATGCTGTTGACTGAAGGTTTGATGGACCAAGGCCCAGACTGAATTCTAACTAGGTCAAATATTCTGACTAGGTATAGTTATATCCCTGGCCTGGATGGCCCAGGGTAACCCCAACTTTGGAAAATGCAGGAATTTTAACTAAGTAATAAAATATATTTTTTACTTTATTTACTTATTTACTTTACTTTGCTCCATCGGTGTTAGTCTTATTTTTTTCCACAGAAACATAACCATCCTGTTACACTGATACCTGTTACTGCTGCCATCTATATATTCTACTTGACTTGTAATAATATTATTGAAATGAACACCAAAAGAAGCACAATGATTCTTTTCTCCCTGCTTGTTTTGCAGACCCCGTGCCCTAGAAAATGAATGCCTGAAATCAAGATAAAGGTAACGGCCTGATTCTCAGAGCCAAGCTGAGTTTGAGGTGCTGACAGTAAGGAAAGTTTTTTCTTTATTGTCTTTGAAAGAAGAAGCTTGCACTGGAAGTCAGTTAGAGAGGCCAAAGATGGGGGTCTTGGAATGGCTCCATTCCAGCAAAACACTTAAGAAGGTGCTGAGCTCTGTTCATGCCTAAACTTCCAATGATCAATGTAGGGTTGCCAGGCAGTGCTTGGCAACCAGTGGGAGGGCTGGAGGGTGCAGTAAAACCATAGGTTTTCCAGAGATTCCTAGAGCTACACTTTGTCACTTCCAGCAAGAACTTCTATTGAGTATATGATGCTGCATTTTTAAAAAAATTGCTCTCACTGCTGCTTCAAATGGCAGTGGGCAACAGGACTTGGGGGCAGGGAATCTCCTGCCCCACCCGGGCTTGGATGCCCTAGATTAATGTTAGCATTTTTATGGATATGACCAGGGCTGGTTCCAGTTTTGGGGAAGCCCAGGCAGAGAGTACACAGTCCATCCCCCCCGCTCACCCCCAGGCCCTCCTCTCACATCCTCCTCCATTCTCACCATCCACATGCCTTCCACTTCCCTTGCGTGTCCTTTCTCTGCCTGCTTGTGAGCCCTCTCACTGCCAGTGCTCACAGCCACCCACACTGCCTATAGCCCTTCCCCAGTGGCACTAGCAGTACAACCATCTGGGAGCAAAGGTGGTAGAGTGCTAGCAAGTGACAGTAGTGGGCCCTGCCAGAAGTGCCGGGCCCTGGCAGTTGCCCCAACTCAGAGTATGCTGACGCTGGCCCCAGATTTATCATCACCCCCCAAAGTGTGACTCATCCCCAAAATTGTGACTGAGCCTACCAGCAGGAATCGGCACCATCAGCTTGATATGCGAAGAAAGAAAGCAGTTTCTGCCCAGTCCTCCCCTCTTCCTCCTCCACTGTATGCCAAGGAATGTTACTTTAAAAATATTTCTCGGTTCTGGTTTTGACAGCCAGCAGCAGTATATTCGATTTATCAGATAATCTTCTTTCTTGGCCCCCAATAACAAAGAAGTGGCAAGTTTCATCAGGAATCTTAAAACTGGCAAGGCCTCTGGCCCTGCATTTATTGTTAATGAACTCTTTAGGAGTAATGTTTATGTCTGGAGAAAAATTTTGGCTTTTTTCCTAATATTTTCATTCTGGGGTTATACCACAATCTTGGCTAAACTTTATGATTGTTCTTATTCATTAAAAGGTGACTATTATATTCCTGTCTACTATGGACCGATTAGGTTGTTGTCTTGTTTGTGGAAGCTGTTTAGTTCTTATTTGCTAATGAAGTTTCAGACCTGGTTGTCAGATAACCAGCTGGGCTGATTTCCCACTACAGCTGCCTCGGGGTTGAGCCACCGTTTGCCCCGATACTATTTGTCAATTTCACACCCGAAGCCACGGGGCTGCATTTGACCCGCGGCTTCGCCCGATTTCCCCTGCAGTTTCGTGATCCTGTTTTTTGAGGATCACGAAACTGCGGGGGAAATTGGGCGAAGCCGTGGGACAAAATGCAGCCCTGCGGCTTCGGGTGTGAAATTGACTAGTATCGGGGCAAACGGCGGTGCAACCCCGAGGCAGCTGTAGTGGGAAATCAGCCCAGATTCTTATGCCCTCTCAGAATGTTTTTAAAAAATGGCCTTCTGCCGTAGATCACTGTGTGGTATTTGTCCATTTGGTAAAAAAATATACTAAACCATCTGGAGGCAGACTCTGTGTGGCTTTTATCAACTTAAGAAGGGCTTTTGATTCCATCTCTCATATTAGGTCATGGGTGAAATTAGCAAAGACTTCCATGGATTGTTGACTTCTTTGGTTAATCTGTAAACTTCATCAAAACAGTGATGTGCTCGTGAGATGTGAAAACAGTGGACAATTGACCAAGGCATTGAAAGCAAATAGAGGCAAATAGATTGCTTTTTGGCTCCCTTCCTTTTCCACCTGGGTATAAATTATATTGATAGCCATCTCTCTGGTGGATTCTTCCATCCCCACCTCCATTTGTCTCAAGCACCTTTTCTGGTTTGTTTTATGCTGATGTTGCTTTGTTGATATTTCAATCATGTCTTGACTTATGCCATTTATTGAATTCTTTTGCACCTTATAGTTCCTAGGAATTTTTAGATATAAATTACCAAAAGAACAAAGTTTTAGTGTTTTCTAAAGGTCCTCCACCATGCCATCTACCTTGGTTTATGAATGGCCACTTGACTGAGCAGGTGAACAAATTTTGTTATTTCAGTATTTTTTTTTTCTTATAACTTGTCTTGGACAAGTCATATTAATGCCAGTAAGAAATTAGCTTCAGTGCATTCTTCAGCCCTCTTACAATTTTTTTCTGGACCTCAGGAGATAACTATGTACCAGCTGCCATTTGGTCTTTTCAGGCTAAGGTTGTTCCATTATTATAATATGGTATACCACTGGCCATAGCCAAGGTTAGTACGTTTGATTCTCCTTGAGTTCCTTTTTTACATTAAATGTTAAAATTGCCAGTGTGTGCTTCTGGTCCTGCAATTTGTTTGGAATTTGCTGAACCACCTCTGGAGGCTAAGGCTTGGATAGCAACATTCCTTTTCATATCAAAAATCTTCTAGTCTTCAGAAGGGTGTATCAGCTTTTTAATGATGGTTTCAAAGTACATGGGCAAAATTAGCTGATGATAAGCTAAAGAAATTGGATTTTCCTTTTGAGTTTTTTAACCAAATGGAACATACTTCTCAGCATAAATTGATTAAATCCACTGTGCTACATTTTGATAAACGGAGTACTCGTTGTAGAGCCTGGAGGGTGTGCTCCCTGTATTATTTAAGTCTCCCAGTCCCAAAGATTCTACCTGTTTATTGTAAGCTCCTAATGGTGCCTAAATATCAAATCCTTTTTTCTAAAGTAAGATTAAATGTGTTGCTGTTAGAGAAATTATCAGGTAGGTTTGCAGGGATTTCATTTTCTGAATGGCTTTGTGATTGTAAATCTGGAAAATTAGATACTATTTGGCATTTTTATGGACTGTAATAAATATAATATTGCCCAAGACAAGACAGATAGATTTAAGTTTACATGAAAAAAAATGGACTCCATCTTCAGAGCTGGAGATTGTAGCTAAATTGTTAGCTGATGTTGACTCTCATGTGACTCCTTCAGTGCTAAATTTTTTATCTATGGCTTTTAATAATGATACTCTATAATGTTAATAGTGTATTTATAATTATGTATTTTGTATCTTTTCTCTATTCACTTATGACCAAAAGGCTTCTGAGCATCAGTAAATTGAATGGAAAAATGGAATGCATGCCAGGAAATAAATTGCTTGCAGATACACAAAGGGGCAGAAAACTGTTTGGTTCAGTGGTACAGCACCTGCTCTGTATGCAGAAGTTCCAGGACCAATGCCTGGCATCTCTGTAGCTCCCTAGTTGCCTGCATGCTCTGGCCCCCTGCTAGAAGCAAAAATGGCAGAGGAAATAGCATCATGACACCATGTTTCATGGCACTCTAAAAATTTCCCTGATTTCTATGGCTTTTATGATAAAGATTGGGGAAACTCATGGGAACTCAACACAATGCAGTGATACACATCCAGATATTCAACCAGAGATGATATCACAGCATTGCACAGTACAGTTTCTTCCAGTCTCAGCCCCCTAAAGTCTTCTGGGGACCGCCAAGAGAGGGCTGGCAACTCCACCTTCCTCTGCCCAAGACTCAAGTCCTGTGTTAGTCAGAGTGTATAATGCAGAGCTAAATGGTATAAAACAGCATCATATATTCATATAGACATTCCAGCTCGTCCCTTCACAATTCTATGGGCATGGACATATTATTTTTGTGGTGAACCTTACATAAACATTTAGGCGTATGTGACCAAGAGGAGTACACATTTCCCTTATCATTTGGCTCTTCTTTGTCACTGTAATAACACACACTTTGGGAATTATGTCCAAGAACCTGCTGAACAAGCCATAATTGGGCTCTGGAAATGTACTTTACCTTCTCATTGATAGACTAGTTCATATCTGATAGCACAAAAGCGTAGGGGAACACCTCCCTCTGAGCTTGTAGACTTTATTTCTGTTGTTATCCTAACCAGCCACCACAATCAGCCATTAGCAGGGGAGATGAGAGATGGGAAAGGGAATGAACAATTTTGGCAGACTTTAGAGACCTACCATTGGATATATTTGAGAGCACTGGTTGAGGTAACTTTTCTATAGCTTATAATAATTACAGCAATGTCATCAAATTACACCAAATAGTCTCACATACACATACATTGTGTCAAAATCACAGGCCTGGGGTTATTTTCTCATATATACACATTCTGTTTCTTTCTCTCCATCTCAGAAGTAAACTGTGTTTTAGTTATGCAAACCTAGTACATAAGCCCTTTACAGACAATATGTAGAGTCTGTGAGTTGGAGAGAAATATAGTTTCTCCTGAAGAAAAATCATAGTAGATCTGAGACGCAAACCAGAATATAGCCAGGTCCTTCAAAGGGCCTCATTTCTTTGAGTGGCTGAGTCCAAGCATTTTTGGTCCCTCCCCCCCAAGTTCTCAAATATTAAGCAACTCTTAAATTGAAGCTCTTAAATTGGATAGTTAGAATTGTCCTCATTTTTCTGAGAATACAGCTGCTTTCCTGTGAACACACTGCAATGTATCACTGAAGACAGAAGTCAGTTTGAATTTTTCCATCTGTTCCAAATAAGGCATGCGACCTGTGATCCACTCTGGGGGAGATGCTACACGCTCCAATAAGAATGCAGAAGCATGTCCAACTTAAAATTCAGTGGGGTCACAAGACAAATGAGTAAGTGCTATTAAAAGAGCTTAGAAGCTGCTCTTCATTCCCTTGGCCATATTCATATATTAGATATCATTGCTATCTTCCAGCTTCCCTAAGCACAGAATCAGTTCCAGAGTTCCTTGACTAGAAACTAGCTTTCCCTATGACTGGGATGAGGCACTGCCCCAGTGGTCCCATTGACCAGGCAGTACCATGGCATCTTTACTCTATAGGAATCCACAACTACACAATTTTACTGTTGTTCTTAGAATTTTAAAATATGGTACACATGGTATTATACACCTGATAAATATACACAAATGTAAATTCCATATATTGGAGGTACAAGAAACACACCGGAACTTTTATGTTTTGTTTTTAAGGATTGAATGTCTATTAATATGGCATGACTACTGGAAGTGATTGAATATCTAGTTCCAGAGCCACGACTAGCTGATTTTGTGCCTGAAGCAAAAATATAAAATTGCACCCCCTATACTTTCATAGCAGTTAGTTTGATAAAAAGGAAAGTACAAAGATGACAATAATAACACAATGCTTATCTTAGCCATTATATATTTTATCTGCACCCCACAGCTTTCTACCTTGTTACAGCTCTGCCTGGTGCCACTGAATCCAGTAAGTGTTTTAGGAAGCAATCCTAAAACTTACTATTCACAAGTAAGTCCCATATTATCCAGTGGGGCTGACACCCAGGAAAGTGTCCTCAGCACTGCAGCATTACTAGGCTATTTTAAAGAAGCAGCAAAAATATGCAGTTTGTAATTATTACGATAATTTTAATCAGAATTTTAATTGCAAGACATTAGAAACAAAGCAAAGCGCCATCTTTTGTTCTGAAATGGTAAAATTTGGAATGTAATGCTTTTGAGTAGAATAACACCTTACAAGCGTTTCTGGGAAACTTGACTTAATAATAGGGAGGCATTGGTTACCTTAAATTATTGAAATGTTACAATGCTGGTTGAAAATTAGGGTTGCCAGCTCTGGGTTGGGAAACACCTGGAGGTTTTGGGGATGGAGCCTGAGGAGGGTGGAGTCTGGGGAGGGGAGGGACTTCAATGAGGTATTCTGCCATGGAGTCCACCTTCCAAAGTGGCCATTTTCTACAAGTGAACTGATTGATCTCTGCCACCAGGAGATCAGTTGTAACAACAGAAGGAGATCTCCAGCCACCACCTGGAGGTTGGTAACCCATTTGAAAATATACAATGGGACGTTCTTGCTATAATTTGATTTAGTTACTATGAATGATTATTTGAATGTTTCGAGTCTCTTTTTTCTGTTTCTTTTCCTTCCCTGTTCTTGGTATTCTTATTACTTTACCCACAAATAATAAAACATGAAAAAGTAATTTTAGTTTCCCTTAAAACAGAGGACACCATAGACTTGCTGTGTCTTTCTGATACCCCATTAATTTACAGATCTACCAAATATGCAAACATGGTTAAATCCAGAAAGCACTGCATAGGAAGGCAATATTAGTTCCAGAGTAACATCAGTGCTGTCAAATCCTAAAGCAAAATTTTAAGCCAATTGCTGCTCTCCCCTTGTCCTGGTACACACCCTCAGTATTTAATCCACGACAAACCAGTTTCAAATTCCTACCAACCAAGTATGTCTCTAAGAATGTAATGTAAGCAAAGAGTAGCTCAATTCCCCACAATGTCTATTCTTTAGCAACTACCTGGACACCAGAAATGCTAAAAGAAACTTCACTTTGCACATCATGTTAGCATGGTCCACGGCGTGTACCATAGGATTTTAAAAAATAATAACCAGCATCAAGATACTGTGCCAACAACAGCGATATCTTTAGAAACAGATGTCTGCCCAAGAAGATATTAAAAGGCGCATCTGCATATATTCACGCCTTCAGCCCAGATCTGTTACTACCAACTGTTGTTTTGCTGCACCATAACTACATGAAAATGCAGAATCACATGTTTGGTCATGTAATGTAATACCTTGAAGCATTTCCTCTAGAAATGATGTTTCAGCATCAAGAAATCCGGTTCGCCAAAGCTGACAGGATCGTTTGCTACTTCCAGGAACAACGTGATGCTATACTACCACAGGGGTTATGTTGGGTAAGAGGCAGAAAAGTTGCAGTTTGCAAATCCACAAATTTCTTCCTCAGAGCGAGTAGCCACTCTTCACTGCAGTATTTTATGTGAATCACAGCACAATCCTAAATAGAGTTACACCCTTCTAAATCCAGTTACTTCAAATGGTGTAACTCTGTGTAGGATTACACTGTGTAGGATTGTGCTGTCACATACTTAACATCTAATGTTTTGTTTCAGTCTAAATCCCAGTTACCGCTATGTAGCTGTTTTAGCTGTTTTATTTGTGACACACTGTTGCCATGGGAGATAGTATAGGGACAAGAATACAGCCCCCTGAGGCCACTGGTTTTCAAATGTATCTGGAAAATAGCTGAGTATTTTTATAATGATAGGAAAGACAAGTCATCATTCAGGAATGGTGTGGCTATTTAGTGCGACTAGGCTTACACTTGGCAAGCACAGTGTATAAAGTAGGGTTTTCCAAAAAGAAGCTGTCATCTTGCCAGACAGAAATAATTATCTGGGATTCCAGGCTTAGGACAACTAAATACGTAGAGGATATTAAAGTACACAGGAATTCAGACAGAAATAAATGGGGTGTCCCTTCTTACTGTCTTCCATTACAGTAGGTTTGTTATTTTATTTTGGTTTTAAATAATAAACAAAATTTACCATTAGAAGTAATTGATTGTGTTACCTTTCAGACTGAGTTCTGTCAGGTGATTTTTTTTTTGTCATGGTGTTTTAAAAATCGATTTCATTTTTACTTCACCCAAGAAGCTTAGAACAGTTCCCATGATTCATAGTTCCTCTCATTGTATCCTTTACAACAACCCAGTGAGGTAGATTAGGCTGAGTGACTGACCCGAAGTCACCCACTGAAGCAGAGATTTTAACCCTGGTCTCATCTGATACTGTCACTGCAATACCACACTGGTTCATTATAAACTCAAATGTACACATGAACATTAAAATAATCTATTGTTAATTTGCTGCAAATGAACAGTTCAGAGCATTCTGTGTGATGGCTCCCACCTTGTGAAACAGCCTGAGATTGTCAGGCAGAGCCTTCTGTCATTTCACAGAATATGCAAAACAGAAATGTTCAAGAGGGCATTTTTTAAACAAAGGGATTAGAATGGTAAAATAATGGAACAGCACAGGAGGTCACTTCTATAAGAGAAACTAATATAGTCCGTTACACTATTTATTCTACTTTTAACCCTCATTTAACTTCAATGCCCTTTACCACTGTGATCCTTTTTCTTCATTTTGACATATCATTAGACCAGTTTTCATTTTCATTGTCTTTCTGGTTCCATAAACCTAGTCCTACTTCATTTGTTGTCTGGTTGAATTACTTTTCAGATTTTGTAATCTGCCTTGAATCTCAGTGAGAAAGGTGGGTTATAAAGGAAGTTAACAATAACAACATCAGGGGCTCCATTTTTGATCTAAGGAAGACCTGAAGGGCCAGCAGTGGTTCCCCTACTGGCAGTCTGCATAACTCTTTGATCCCTTTCCCCAGTGTAAATAGGCTTATTCTGTAACTCAGGTACTCACATCTGTTTCCATATCTTGGCTTATTCATGGAGTGAATAGCTAAGACACACTATAGCTGTGGTCACACACACTAAATAGTCCACTTTCAATGCCCTTTCCAACTGGATTTTTACTGTGTGAACTGGCAAAATCCACTTTGAAAATGCATTGAAAGTGGATTATTTAGCGTGTGTGACTGCAGCCAGTAAGTACAGAACTCAAGGCAGAACCACTATTTTTGGCCACACTAGAGAGGAGAGCCTTTGGCCCGTGTCTTGGCTTGGATGAGAGCAATCAGCTAAGATGCATGGGGGAAAAAATTTATCCTTTGAGCTGAAGACTATAGAGGACACATAGTAAACACTGGGGGGCTTGTTCTATAGCTTTTAGGAAGAGAACCATTCAGAAGATCCGGTTCTCTGGCTGACAGATGATGACTATATCAGGCAGGGATGTCAAGTAGTTACATTGATGGCTTCCTACTGTGCACACAGGGATGTCCTGGAATAAAACAGACTTTTCCCAGGATGCTTTCCATGCTCTTAGTTCTGTGTTAAATCACTCAACCAGGAACAAGAACAGCTGTTGTCTGGATGTACCACAGCACTTCTTCCCATATTGAAATTTTCCTACACAGAAATAGTCTCCTTGTAGGAAACAATGTCTATACTGTGATGCATGCAATATGGCACAGATGTTTTTCAACACATTGAGCACACTGATTGGTGACTTAGCCGTGTATTCATGGTATGAAAAAATATAGATATATAATAAACTGGTATTTTCCTCCTTTGTGTCTGGAGAAATGATACAGTGATCTAGCTAGGCATACAGAAGGCGGATACACATGGATGTAAATCACTTTGTTTTCCATCACTTGATGGAAGCCAGTATGGTGCAGTGGTCAGAGTGTCCAGTTAGGAACTAGGAGACTAAGGTTTGAATCTTCAGTACCACGGAGGCGCACTGGGTGACCTCAGCTGGCCAGTTACTTAGTTTAACCTACCTCACATGGTGGTGGTTGTGAAAATAAAACAGAAGAGAGGAGAACAATGTTGGAAGCTACTTAGAGTACCCATTCCAGAGAAAAGTGGGGTATAAACTGTATTTAACTTTTGATGACTTGGAACTATATGTGGAGGACACAGTTTCCACTGTGTAGGAAAATTTCTGAATTGTTGCAAGCTTCTTCAAGCAGTTCTGTGTCAAGGGGCAAAAAAACCCCAACACCAAACCAAATGACAAAAGATTCCACTGAATTTATTGTCTTTAATCTGATATTGAGTGATATGATTTGTTTTCTCTAGTTTCTTTCCCTCTGATGGCTTATTCATGGTTGCAAATCACTACTTGGCTAAGCATTCTTTAATTATGAATTTGCAGAAATGAACCAGCCCCAGGACAGGCCATTGCTAATAAACTACTGTAGAGGGCAAAAGACACATTGACTGGTCTGACATCTGCCAAAAGAATCTTGTGAGGCACAAACTAAGAACCATTCACCATACACTTGCTGTTCTTGCCAAGATAACCAGAATGATAAATGCTGAAGTCAATAGATCATTTCTTATGAAAGATGCTCCACTGCCCATGACAGCATTCGTTCTTCACCCTAAATGTGTTGGGACAGCCTATAAATGTTATTGGTCTTTAAGGTGCCAGTGGACTTTTGTTTTATGTTGCTGGAAAGGTACTCTGCACATACTCAAAAGTCCTTTAGTCCATTTAGCAGAATTCAGCACAAAACAGCCTGAGGCTAGGGCTGCAGTTTTAGGACATTTTCAAACTGCCTTTGTATTCCATTTTAGTAACTGCTAATGGATTTTTTCCTGTCATTTCAGACAGACTCATCTTAGTAACCAATTGCTAGCTGAATTTATTTACCTGTTCACACAAACCCACTTGCGTCTGATTAGCAACGCATGGTTGAGCCGTGTTTGAGGGAAACTGCTTTCTTCCATTTTCAGCCCCTTCATTGCACTTCTGAATCACTGTGATGTGCTGTTTAAAATGTCCATACCATTTCCTACAATGCTGCTTCCCCTCCCACCATGTGATCTTCCATGGATCTGAACGTTTTAAGTTGAGTGCCATAGTGCCAAACCAACATAGCACTTCAATGGAGTCAAGGCATCTCAGTGGTTTGGCATTATAGTGCTCAACTTAGAATGTTAAAGAAAAATTCTAAGAAAAATTGTGTGGCAAAAAACGATGGAGGGAAAGTGGCACTGTTTGAAATTACCATCATGCTTCAGAGACAGCTAATTAATGGAGGGAAATTCACCGTATGAAACCCCTGTCCCTATATTGCTTTACTTGAAATCGGTCCAACAATGAGAAATATCTGGTTTAGAATGATCATGTGAAAATCTTCTTAGTTTTAAAACAGTTTCTAAAAAGCCACAGCAATTGCTAGTAGGCAGATATTGTTTCCAAGATGGTACTGTGTGCATGCATTTTAGACCCACATGTTTATGCACATGGAATACCCTCTTATAAGCACTATCCCCTTTTACTGTTCCTACTGCAATCATTGCTGGGGGAAGAGAGGACTAAGTGGACACACTGAACAAAGCATGCATCTAGACCCAGGCCTAAAGCCAGAGCAATTGTGCAGGGGCACAGTCATGACCATACAATCACTTGGAGCCTTAAACTCACTTTCACTATTCTGTCACCATACTGAAAGGGCATGCTTGATTCTACATAGCCAGTGGAATGCTATCAAATCAAGTGATAAACCCCTGCAAAGGCATGCACCAGTCCGTTATCTTCAGGAACTCAGTAGGAACTCATTAGCATAATAGGCCACACCCAATGGCAGAAACTCATTAGCATATTAGGCCACACCCCTGACAGTACAGCTCATTAGCATATTAGACCACACCCACATGTTACCAGAAGTGTGGTCATCCAGCCACATCCACCATTTGCTTCTTATTCTGTTTACCTTGTTTGTTGTCAAAACCCAGAGCTTTTTTGTAGCAGGAACTCCTTTGCATGTTAAGCCCCACACCCCTAATGTAGCCAATCCTAATGAGTTTCTGCTGTTGGGTGTGGCCTATTATGCTAATGAGTTCCTGCTGGGCATGGCCAACTCAGGAGCCAGCCAGAACTCTGTTCCTGTGCGTTCCTGCCCCAAAATAGCCCTGATCTTCACCCAGGAAACTTGGAGAAAAGCCAGAAGATGGTACTCCTAATTTCCCCTTGTAGAGCGAATTACTTTTTTGTATGGGAAAAAGAAGTCTTTGGTTCCTTTAATGAGTCTCAACAGGTAGCTACTTGACTTTTTTGCTAGGATCAAATTCCTCAAGAAAAACAGTGAATGGGCTGCCTAACCCATCCGCATAGATAGGACCTAGCATGAGTCAAATACACCCCCCCTCAAGAAACCAAAAGCCAGCCCAATGTCATTATTTAGGAACTGCTCCTTTGGAAAAAAATTATAAAGATGTTTGTTAAGCACCCCATAACACTAAATGAATAATACTTTGTGCCTTTCCCAGTGGATACTAGAAAATAACTGTGGAGAAGCTATCCATTACCTTCTTGAGGTAGTGTATTTTCAAATTTCCATGTCTTTAGAAGGCTGAAATATCACATATGATTATTTGAGAACAAGCCTCATTGAATAGTGGGACATACTTCTAAGCAAACAACACCAAAACAGCTTTCCTGTGCCTTGAGATTTTTTTCTTAAATGAATAATCTGTGTTCTATCTGGTATTATATTACAAAAAGTGTAATGAATGAAGACTGGAGGCAGGGGTCTTTTCGTAGAAGAACAGCTGCAGGAGCTCATTAGCATATGGTATGCTAATGAGCTATTAGGCTATTAGCATATGCCACGCCCCCTGACATCACCGGAAGTGATGTCAGAAGGGGAAGCAAAAGGCGGGGCGGCATCTTCAAAAGCCTCCCCTTCCCTTCCCCAGCTGGTCTGGGTGGGGGAGCTAAGAGAGAAGGGGTTTAAAGTTTAAACTCCTTCTCATGAGAGTTGGGCCACAGAAGGAGGAAAGAGGGAAGGAAAGAGAGAGAGTAGAGAGAAGGAAAGAGTGAAAGAAAGAGAAGGAAAGGGGGGGAGAAGGAGGGAAACAGGGAAAGGAGGAAAAAAGAGAAGAGAAGAAGGTGGGAAAGAAAGAAAGAGAGAAGAGAAGAATGAGGGAAAGAGGAAAAAGAAAGAAGGAAAGGAGGGAATGAAAGAAAGTTGGTGGCAATTCAGCCCCATTATATCCTATGGACCATTGAAGTCAATGGTGAAAACATAGGGTATATTCTGGGGGCTGGAGGGGAGGCGGTTTGAGGGAGATGTTCCAAACTCACAGGATAGCTGTTGGAGCTTCTTCCCAATATACCCACCAAGTTTCAAGAACATTGGACCAGGGGGTCCAATTCTATGGGCCCCCAAACAGGTTGCCCCCATTCCCTCCATTGTTCTCTATGGTGGGAAAAAAGTTAAGATCCAATGTTCTTGAAACTTGGTGGGTATCTTGGGGAGAGGCTCCATCAGCTATCTTGTGAGTTTGGAGCCTCTCCCTCAAACCCCTCCCTCCAGCCCCCAGAATATACCCTATGTTTTCACCATTGACTTCAATGGCCCATAGGATATAATGGAGCTGAAATTGACATTCGGATGCCTGAAAGACTCTCCGGGACGCCTGCTGGGGCGGGGCTTGGCTCCTGAGCTCCCGGAGCTGTGCTCCGGTGCGCTCCCCCCCCAAAAGACCCCTGACTGGAGGACAGGCAACTGTTCTATGTTTAAGAAAATGTAGTAAAGTGTGGTTTGGATCCTATTACTGTTAGGGTTGATAGTTTGCATCCAAAGAGTGCTTGTTAATGGTTCCTCATCCTCTTGGAGAGGAGTGACAAGTGGAGTGCCTCAAGAATCTGTACTGGGACCTATTTCATTCAACATCTTTATCAATGATTTGGATGAATGAATAGAGGAAATGCTGACTAAATTTGCAGATGATACTAAGTTGGGAGGGGTAGCAAATACAGTTGAAGACAGAGACAGGATACAGGATGATCTTGACAAGCTGGAAAACTGGGCTAAAACAAAATGAATTTTAATGGGGATAAATGTAAAGTTCTGTAGGAAAAATCAAATGCATAATTATAGGATGGGGGAGACTTGTCTTGGCAATAGTATATGCAAAAAGAATCTAGGGGGTCTTAGTAGACTGTATAATAAACATGAGTCAGCAGTGTGATGCAGTAGCTAAAAAGGCAAATGCCATTTTGGGCTGTAGCAACAGAAGTATAGTGTCCAGATCATGCGAAGTGATGGTATGGCTTTACTCTGCTCTGGTTAGACCTCACCTAGTAGTATGTTCAGAGTATTATGTTCAGTTTTGGGCACCACAATTTAAGAAGGATACAGACAAGCTGGAACGTGTCCAGGGGAGAACAATGAAGATAGTGTCTGAAGACCAAGTCCTATGAGAAAAGGTTGAAGGAGCTGGGTATGTTTAGCCTGGAGAGGAGACAACTGAGAGGTGATATGATAACCATCTTCAAGTACTTGAAGGGCTGTTATATAGAGGATGGGAAGGAGTTGTTTTCTGTTGCCCCAGAAGGTTGGACCAGAACCAAGGGGTTGAAATTAAATCAGAAGAGTATTCGGCTAAACATTAGGAAGAACTTCCTGACAGTTAGAGCGGTTCCTCAGTGGAACAGGCTTCCTCGGCAGGTGGTGGGCTCTCCTTCTTTGGAGGTTTTCAAAGGCTAAATGGCCATCTGACAGCAATGCTGATACTGTGAACTTAGGCAGATCATGAGAGGGAGGGCAGGAAGGATTGCACCAGGGCTTAGTTCTTGTGGCCTTTATTTACATGTCCGGGAAAATGCCAATTGCCACTTTGGGGTCAGGAAGCAATTTTCTCCAGGCCAATTTGGCCAGGGATCCTGAAGGGTTCCCCCCCTTTTCTGGGCATAGAGCAGGCGTCACTGGGAGTGGCCGGGGGGAAATATTTGTGAATTTTCTGCATTGTGCAAGGGGTTGGACTAGATGACCCTGGAGGTTCCTTCCAGCTCTATGATTCTATGATTCTACAGCTAATGCAAATATTTCAAGGGGGAAAAAAACAAATTGTTATGTTCAGTGTACTGCCTTCAGTCCATTCTGTTCCCCTTCCTAATGAGATTGCTTTGCTTTGAATTGATCAGAGAGTACCACACATCACTGTCTGACAGTATTTTTTTTCACAATGCAAGGACAAGATTACATAAATGTATTAGACATTTCCAGATTCTTAGTATTCTAGTCAGTGAATTTTACTGCAATTTTAAAAGTCCCTGGATTTAAAGGCAATGAATCTAAAAGGAATGATACTGAATATTAGCAATGTCTTTAAAATTAAACAAAAACTGTTTACAACAGTGACATCCTAGTAGGCTTTTTAAAAGATTTCTGCAGAATCCTTCTGATTGTTGGTTTCATTAACATTCAAAGGTAAACATTCAAAGGTCTGTTCGACTGTCTGATACTGCTCTAGAGTCACCTTTTGAATCCTGGCACTTTCACGTTCCAGACTGATGTGATATCCAGTTAGGATGAAGATGCAAAATCTGATCTGAGATGACCTCAAAATATTTTAGGATTGTTTGAATGCAGGGTAGGACCAATGTATAGTGGGGGGGAAAGAAAGCCATCTACAGAGACTGAAAATAAGAATTAGAAGCAACATGTGAATAGTTCCTTCCCCCCCACACCCCGCTTGTCTCCTTTCTATTACACATAGCTGGAAGAAAACTTGTTAGGAAATTGGATTCCCTGCATTCAAACAATATATGGGCTTTGCCTTGTGATTATCAAGATTTTTTCCATAACTTTGCTATGAAAGTCATTTGAGAATTTGTTCATATCATTGGCACAGCCAGAAGATGTTTACTCTGCCTAACATCCAGTTCAAGTCCAGCAGGATGGGACGAGGTCACAAGCATATTAATAGAAACGGATATACATTGCAATACATTTGTCTTTCCTCTCGTCTCCTTATTTTTAAACCCATGCAGAGCAAAAACATGCAGTTCTCAAAGCAAATGTTTGGTGCTAAAAGCTAGATCTTACATGCATTTACTGAGAATTTGGCCCACTACTATTCAATAGATTTTAGTTTTTAATCAGGCTTAATTGGGAGGGGGAAGCATAAGGAAAAGCAGAATTTGGATAAGAAACATTATTTGCCAACTGGCTCTTATAACCCTGCAATTGCAATGAGAGTTCAGTAGACATTTGCAATCAAATTATTACTAGTTGTTTCCAATCCGGCAAAAAGAGCAGGGAAATTTAAGAAAACTACAGCCAACACAGCAAGTGACCAGCGTATGCAGCAATGTTGTCCTTTACCTGCAGAGATGGAGAAGACACTGTCAACAAAGGAGGTCTGAGACAGAGCAAAGCAGAAGAGGAGCTGCAGATAGAATCCCAATGCCATGAGGCTGAGGAGGAGCATGCTGGCTGCAAGCTGGACAATTCCAATGTGCAGGGTGCTGAGCTGTCTTTAGGATCTCTTCTCTGCCTGCCTGCCCTGCCCTGCCGGTTTCCCCCCTTTCAGTCTCTCACTCCCCGGTATGTTTGCCTGTGCATGGTGCTCGCCCTCTCTCTCGCTCTGTGCTTTGGAGAGAAGGAATGCCAACCATTTCCCATTAAATCTTCTCCTTACACTAGACAGTGCTATATTTAACTCAAGCAGTGGATCAGATGCTCCCAACCACAAATACCAGCTATTAAAACAGAGGGGGATAATGAAAAGGAGGAGGAGACAATTTAAACTGAACTCTGAACCACATCCCTGACTGATAGCCAGTCACAGAGATCATCTGATTCACTAGTTAATAATTTTCTCAACTAATAGTTACCCACTTGGGATACAGATGCAGTGACCTCAGGTTCCTACATAGTGATTCTCCTTTAGGTAGCTCATCTCGGGTGTCTTCGGTGCTTAACAAGCTAATACAAGAGCATTACCGTGTACTAAATATGCATTGCACATTAGCAAGGTCAGGAACAAAATGAGGGATCACACAGACACACGAATAACAGTTCACCATGTCGCTCAAGACTGGGTGTAGGCAATCCCCCCTGAAGCACTTTGGACCATTTTGGCACGCAGGGCCAGAGCTCCATCCAAGCAGCAGATGCACTGGTGTCCGGCACAGCTTATGATCCTCATTGCCTCCTAGGACTGCACAGCCATCAGTCGAGTCCCAGGTGGATCCATGAGAGGCTGAGAACACTGCTGAGATTTGGCTGGTCAAGGACAACTCCACCATGTGGTTGCCATACTCAAGGCTGTGGCTGGCGATCTCCCGGTATTACAACTGATCTCCAGGCAACAGAGAAAATGGCTGCTTTGTAAGGTGGACTCTATGGCATTATGCCTTGTTGAAGTCCCTCCCCTCCACAAACATCACTGTCCCCAGGCTGTACCCCCATATCTCCAGGTATTTACCAGTCTGGAGCTGGTAACCCTATCTACCCCATTTGCTGGCCCACCAACATCTTCACAGATAGATTATGCAATTTTTTGGGCCATTTTCCCAAAAAGGTTGTCCACCTCTGCTCCATCAGTTTAGCATCTATACCACTCCACTATTTCAGGAATTATTTGGGGGAAGGGAAGGGTTATTTGGGATTTTATTTTTTTATGTTTTAAATGGTGATGTTTTTGAGATTTGTAAGCCACCTTGAGCTACAAGAAAAGGCAGGATATAAATATTTGACTATAATGTGTGGTATGCGCCATCAAGTTGCTTCCAGCTTATGGCTACCATATGAATTAATGATCTCTAAATCATCCTATCATTAACAGCCTTGCTCGGGTCTTGCAGACTGAGAGTCATGGCTTCCTTTCTTGAGTTAATTCATGTCATGTTGGGTCTTACTCCTAACTGCCTTCTCCCTAACATTATTGTCTTTTGTGGTGAGACTTGTCTTCTCATGATGTAACTCTAAGGAGCCAACAACCAGTCCCAACTCCTCGAGCAGAGGATGGCCAAGGGCCTGACTTAACTATGCAAAGAAGACCAGGCCAGGCCAGGCCAGTGGCTGGGATCCAGGCAGAAAATGCTGACAACAGTTGACAAAAAGGCTGGGAGCCAGGAAGCAGCAGGGAGGGGATGAGGAGAATGCAAGACTGAGCCCAGACTTGAGGAAGGCCAGGGGTTGTTGTTGTTCAGTCGCACTGTCCAGTCTGACTCTTCACGACCCCATGGACCAGATTACGCCAGGCCCTCCTGTCTTCCGCTGTCTGCTGAAGTTTGCTCAATTTCATGTTCATTGCATCGATGACACTGTCTAACCATCTCATCCTTTGCCGTCCCCTTCTTCTTTGACCTTCAATTTTTCCCAGCATCAGGGTCTTCTCCAGTGAATGCTCCTTTCTCATTTGGTGGCCAAAGTATTTGAGCTTCAGCTTCAGGATCTGGCCTTCCAGGGAACAGTCAGGGTTGATTTCTTTTAGGATTGACTGATTTGATCTCCTTGCAGTCCAAGGGACTCTCAAGAGACTTCTCCAGCACCATAGTTCAAAAGAATCTATTCTTCGGCGCTCGGCCTTCCTTATAGTCCAACTCTCGCAGCCATACATTACTATGGGGAATACCATTGCTTTGACCATGTGGACTTTTGTTGGCAAGGTGATGTCTCTGCTTTTTATCATGCTGTTTAGGTTTGCCATCGCTTTCCTCCCAAGGAGCAGGCGTCTTTTAATTTCATGGCTTCTGTCACCATCTGCCGTGATCTGGGATCCTAGGAACATGAAGTCTGTCACTACTTCTACGACTTCCCCTTCTATTTGCCAAGGAGTGATGGGGCCAGATGCCATGATCTTAGTTTTTTTGATGTTGAGCTTCAAGCCCACTTTTGCGCTCTCCTCTTTCATCCTGAGCAAGAGGCTCTTTAGGTCCTCTTCACTTTCTACCATCAGAGTGGTATCGTCTGCATATCCCCTGGAAGGCCAGGGGAGGAGAGGCTAAAAGGCAGCAAGGAGAAGGAGCAAGTTAGGGAGACTAGCGGTGAGGGGAAGAGGCAGGAAAGGTTTTCCTTTTCTTTTACAGTCCCTCAGGTGGAACAGGTGAAAGGAAATTGGATACAGGCTAGGTGGCGTGGGGCCAGGGAATCCCATAAAAAGGAAGGCACTATGCCCAGCCAGGGAGGAAGCAACAGACTGAACTCAGACCAGAGGCAGGCAGGCAGGTTGACTGGCTGGCCGGCCAGACAATCAGTCAGGGGAAGTAGACCTGGATACCGGAACCCCTTCTCATTCCCAATTATGAGGTCAGTGGGCCAGACACCCTTTTTAGGGGAGAGATGGCGGAAGGCTGGAAGCATGTCTCAGTAGGGGAGCCTTATAGTGACCAAAGTACAACAGCCTCAGTTTAGTCATTTTAGCTTCTAGACTGAATTCAGGTGTGATTTGATTTGTCTTTTTTGGCAGTCCCTGGTATCCATAGAACTCTTCTGCATCACCGCATTTCAAATGAATGAATGTTCTTGTTGCCAGCTTCCTTCATTGTCCAGCCTTCACATCTATACAGAATAATGAGGAATATCATGTGTGTGCGCCGTGAAGCATCCCCCAGAACCCTCAGCACGCCCCTTGGCTGCCATAAGCAAATGGTTCTCCACCTGCTAAAAACGTAGAAGTGTCAGGTGAATTTATTCATGAACACCAAGCGAATGCTGAGGACCTGAGAGATGCATGCACATTCCTCACCTGTACAGAGGCTAGGGCAATGACAGACAGAAACTGGAAGGGTCACCCAGGCTACAGCCAAACACTCTGCAGCAACTGTACATTGCAGAAGACTGGCAATGCTTGAGGGAAGCCTTTTCGCCATTATTAGTCATCACAGGAATCCCTGACATGCTTACAAGGAACACCAGTCTCTTCAAAAACACTTTCCAAAAACATTTATTCTTGGTCTGTGTGTGGAAAGTGAAGAGACAGTTTAACACATGCACTGCTGTACAGTTTTGCTGATAACTCCCCTACACTGTTAGTCCTTTAAAGAGAAAATATAAGACAGATCTCCATCTTTCCCTTTAAAGAGCTATAAACACAAGCAACATACAGACATGTCTTTTTTTTCCTTTTAGAGGGTTAACAACAGCCCTGCTGTTCAGTTAAAGAAACCATGGGGAGCTCCCCTTCCACTCACGGCCCCAATCCAAATCAGCGCCATGTCTGGCTGTAATTGAGAGTCAAGTGTGACGTAGAGGTTAGAGTGTCAGTCTAGGATGTAGGAACCCCAAATTCAAATCCTCACTCTGCCAGAGAAGCTCACTGGATGACCTTGGACCAGGCTCTCTCTTGCAGCCAAACCCACCTCACAGACTTGTTGTTATGAAGATAAACTAGATGAAGGGAGAGCCAGGTATGCTAGCCTGAGCTCCTTGGAGGACGGGCAGGATAAATGTGTACTAAATAAATAATCCATCTTTTAAGGTGTAACGGAAATCCACCACCTCCATCATGTCCAGTTTGATCCTCAAAGGAGGGAGGAAAATACCCCAAGCTGAGGTGACGTCTGTTAAAGCCTAAAACACCCATTTCTAAATAATTGTTGTCTGTTTTTGGTTCTCCAGATATGTAAATTATACCTATTCATTTATAATAAGTGTGGATCCAAAATGACCTACACCACTCTCTTCTCCTCCATTTTACCTTAACAACCCCATGAGGTAAACTGGGCTCAGAGTGTGTTACTGGCCCAAGATCCCCCAGCAACATTACATGGCAGAGTGAGAATCTGAACCTTGGTCTCCTGGATCTGACACTGTACCCTGTATGATGCCGCACTAGCTCTCTAGTCTAGAACAGCTACCCCTCCCCTCGTCTCTTAAAATTCAATACATGGCGGGGGAGGTTGTGTTTTGTTTGCATTTTGAGGCCAGTGGTTGTATAATTGCACTAGGTATATTGAACAGTGTCGGCACTTGTAGTTAATTTATCAAAACTGCTGATTCTGGCTAAGAAATAGCACCAGTTCAGTTTTTTAAAAGGTCTGTTTCCTGGTCTATCTACTTTTTGAAAAGGAGAGTGAATGTAGCTAATAAGTGTGAAATCATCAACAATCTACCCCCTCCCTCTGAAAGAACTCAGTGTTCTTTAAAGAATAAATCCAGCCAGCATTTCTCCAATGCAGGGAAGTAAAGCATCTTGAATAAAACTGCAGTGTAATATGAGTGCAGTGAGGATGAGGCAGGGTTAATCTACCCATTTAAGAACAATTTAGATCTGCAACATAAGCTGAGTAGGAAAAAAACTGAATTCATTTAATTAGTGTGGGCATTAGCTCTGGAAAAACAATATAATTCTCTTTACAGAATTTGCCGAATATTAGTATCAGTTAAAGTGGAGCTTGGATTTTTAAATACCAAGATCATGTTTTGCTGAGCGCATAGATATATATCCCTCTTTAGTTCTAGAAATCAATTATAGATTAAATTAATATTTTTCTAGATTGAAGTGACATGAATATTACTAATACTAGAGATGCCCATTCAGATATTAAATAACTGGAAAAAAAGGCAATTTTTTTTGTTAACCATACTGATTCTGAGCAAGGGAAAGAACAAGCTTGGGTACTATCCAGTTTTATCTATTATTGTGACACCTGGTTTAGATTTCACAGAGATCGGAGAGGGGCAAAAAGCGTGATGCAATAGATTGGAAAATCCCTGCCAATGGGTAGGGGACCTCCGGCTATCTTTAATTTTCTTTATAATGTTGGGAAGCAGGTTAACCTTCTTCCTGTGCCATTTCCCAAATAAAAATCAATGCCCCTTGCTGTTCAGCTAGTAGCCTCTGAAAGAAAAAAAGGGCAACTGCACCAGGACAAGTTTTCTAATGGGAAAACAGCACCAAGGGGAGGTGTTACCCCCATCCCATTGCCACAGCCTTGATCCAAATCATACCCCCCTCCGTGGCTACTGTTAAATTTGAAATGCCTGGAGAACAGATCCCAGATGCCCCAGTGTCTCATCTATCTGAAGCCTATGAGAAAATGAAATGTGGAAAAACTCACAAATCAATGTCATAGAGCAGGAGGGCAGTAGCTCTGCCAGTTGCTGCATCCCCTACATCCTTAAGTACTGAGACTGTGCCATGTGCCAGGTTCCATGTGACACCTGGTGGCAGTGGCACTATAATTTATTATTTAGGCCTACTGTTGTGTCACTTGATTTCTTGGGTTTCCTCCCACCATAGCTTAGGCCCTAATATTGACCCACTTCTTTAAGGCATGTCTTCTCAGAACCACCCAAGATTAATCTTACCTATCCTCCCATTGCTATTTGACATGTAACCCTCCATTGCACTGAAAAACCTTGACCAGTCTAGCCTCATCTGGCTAAATGCACTTGCACGATGGCCAAATTCCAACACAAGTGCAATGTACTTACTTGCCCTGAATTCCACAGTACATACATCTCACTGTGTGGGATTGTAGCCATTATATGTTTAGCATGTATCCTTACCCCACACTTAAGAAAAAAGTATTATAACAACATGTTCATGGACATGTACCTTTCAGGAAGCTCCAGAGGAATTGAGACTTTCCGTAACATGTACCATGGGCACATTACAGAATACATGGGTTGGGTACCAGGTTCCCCACTTTAGGTCCTGTGTAAGTCACATGCAAGTTCCTCCGTTCCCATGCACACTTTGCCCAATTCAGATTGCAGCTGTGGTACATGTGAAGCAGGTTCCATCTTCACCTATGCTATTTTCCTGACCTGAAATAGTGTAAGGGGGTGCTAGCTGGTCTAGTAGGGAAACCCATATTGTCAGTGGGGGAACTCATGAATTTTCACCCAGGTGCCCCCCCATATTTGGGATAATACAACCATTCAGGTTATATACATGCATACAGACAACACAGATATTGAGTGAGTGGATTATGTGAAGAGGGAAGGAACAAGATGGGAAAACTATGACTTTATGAATGACAGGAAGAGAGCAACCAGGATTTAGGGACGGTGATAGCAAGAAAAAAGAAAAGAGACAAGGTTCTGAAGCAAGATGCAAAATGGAGGGAGACAGAGAAAGAGGGAAGGGAAAGCAAGACACTCAGAACTAGCAAAAGACAACTTTAAGAGTGTGGACTCTAATCTGGGAGAACCATGTTTGATTCCCCACTCCTCCACATGCAGCTGCTGGTGTGACCTAGGGTCAGTCATAAGATCTTTCACAGCTGTTCTCTCAAGGGCAGTTCTCAAGAGAGCTCTTATAATCAGAGGGATTATAAGCCGCTCTGAGATTCCTACAGGTAGTGAAGAGCGGGGTATGCATCCAATCTCTTACTCCTGATTATGTTAGGCTGATCCTGCATCTTTGAAAATGGCTATATTGCCATTCATTTCCAGAAAGAAATGTTATTGCTAGATTAAAGAGACCAGGGCTGTGGGTAAATTAATTAAAAGCTAGCATTAAAAAAGCTCCACCCAATTAAATCACATGTTGACAAGTAATGACATCATAGAATGTACTAATCGCTCATTGACATGGTTTGAAATGACAATAGAGAAGGGTATTCAGGAAAGCAGAGGGATAATTTCAAATCTGTATAAATTTCTAGCATATAAATATTTGTCTAAGCTATCAGCACAACAAGGCTGGCATAAAGACTGTGCAATAGCCCTATCGTCAGAACAATGGGCAAAAATTTATATGTTACTAAATCCCTTAATATAAGACTTCAGAACTACAAGCTCTTTTCCAGGTAGTATATAATGCCTCTTAAACTGTATCACTCAAAAGCAAAAAAGGACCCAAAGTGCTGGAAAGAATGCAGTCAGACAGGCACATTGTTCCACTGCTGGTGGTCTTGTCCAAAAGTCCAAGAATTTTGGTTAGCCATCATTACTAAAATTGAAGAAATACTGGGCATACAAATACCCAAAACCCCGGAAGGAATATTGCTTAATCACTGGGACAATTTACCTTTGTCACAGAATGGGAGAGAGCTTGTAGATCTGGTGTTAACTGCTGCAAAGACAACTTTGGCCCAACTTTCGAAAACAGGGAAAATGCCTTCTATTAAACAATGGTTCCTAAAGTTATGGGATATTATAGCAATGGATAAGTTAGCCTTATGAATACCAGCAACAGAAAACCCTACACAGCAAGAATCCTTTTTGAAAAAATGGTTTGTATTTTTTGAGTATATAACTAAAACTTAAGGCTAAAGCTTGTGCCTCACCGGCAAAATATGTGGATTTTGTATTTTATTAACTTGAGGGGTTATTATGGAAACAAATTTTGATCCAGTTACATTACTATACCACTGAACTTTCTTGTAAGTTCATTTGAATTGTTATTTATTTTTGAAAATTTAATAAAGTTACATATATAAAAAAGCTCCACCCAGCATAAAAACACATCACAGAGAGCTTAAAGCAATGGTTTCCAGGCTAAAACAATGTTACCAAAAATCAACACCTTTGTTAAAAGCCTGGGGGAACAGAAACGTTTTGACCTGGCACCTAAAACGTAGGCACCAGGTGAGCCTCAAGGGTATTCCACAAGTGACGTGCCACTAGTGAAAGAGCCCTGTCTCTGATTGCCATCTACCTCCCCGCTGAAGGAACAGTTTGCTGGGAAGCAGCCAATAGGGAAGAGATGTTCTGCTTATGGGCTTCCAAGAAGCATCTGGGCTGGCCACTATTGAAATCTGGGTAGTTGGTACAGTCCAGCAGATCTCTTCTTTTGTTCTTAGCCCCACCATAAACGTGTGCCATGCCTCATGTGTAGTGTTATGCAGTGGTTATGATACTGGACTCTGCCATAAAGTTTACTGAGCAACACTGAGTCACCCACCCACACCGAGCAGAATGTTGTTGTGATGATAAAGCAGGGAAGGAAGAGACGTAGATGCCACTCGTGAGCTCCTTGGAAGAAAGGCAGGCAGGATAAAAATTTGCTAAATAGGTAGGTGTACTGGAGTTTAACTGTGCACTGTTTACAGGGTATCTATTGTTCGTGGGGAGGGTGAGGTATAAATTTAATAAATAAATAAATAAATAAATTTTCGTTAGAAGGTACTACTTACATGGTTTACATGCATAAAACTGAGCATATCCCCCCAAACAGCTGGGTGCAATAACCGAATTAAACCACCCCTATCCCAGGATTCAGTAAAAGGTACAATAAACTCTGTGATTTAAAATTCTTTATTTGATATGCCAATACTTTTTGCTCCATTATCTTAACAGTCTAATTGTTTATGGAATTTTCTGCAGCTTCACTGATAATTAACGTAGTGTAAATCAAGTTGTCCCCCCAATATGTCTTTAGGAAAAGAGACCTTTGCTCAGTACACAGTTTCAAAGAGAAAGAGAATCATGGATGAAGAGTGCCCTCTGGTGAACATGAATGGCAACGAGAACAATTTTCTTTTGAAAAAATGAAGAGTTAAATTTTTCGAAACAGGATTTCAGAAATGCATGGGATTTCATTTGTTTAGCAGCTTCCTAGGTTTATAACTCATTGCACTTTTCTGCCCAAGTGTAAATATTACAAAGATCCATATATCCAAAGCTGCCAGGTTTCTACTGTTCTCAAAACTTCTGAATTTATTTGCTGACTTATGGAGATAGAGTTGGAGAAGACCTCTAGAGTCACCTAGTCCAACCCCCTGCACAATGTAGAAAATTCACAAACACCTCCCCTCCACACCCCCAGTGACCCCGTTCCATGCCCAGAAGATGACAAAAAACCTCCAGGGTCCCCGGCCAAACTGGCCTGGAGAAAAATTGCTTTCTGACCCCACAGTGGTGATCAGCATTTCCCTGGGTGTGTAAGAAAGGCACTGCAGCACTATGACTTAACAGAAATATCAGAACACAGAAAGTATAAAATATAGAATGTTGTAGGGGGAAAAAACCCAGTGCTTATAAAATGCTAAAACTGAAATCATGTCTCATAGCTACAAACTACATTTCATGCATGATCCATCCAAAGCTGTGGAAGTCTGATTTGTTTCAAAGAGTGAAGGAGCCAAGCAAGAATTTTATTCTCCCCTTGGTACTCAACACAACCCAACAGTACTTAGTTGTGTGTTTTAAAAGGGCACAACTCAACCAAGATTACACAAAACAAACTGGCAAGCAAACATCAGAACACATATTTAAGAACTAGCTTACCCCCTAAACAGAGAAGGTTCCTTCTCCATACGATTCTACTCAGATTATGTAAGACTGTGCACTACAATAAAAAAAGTTATGGGCTAATATGATCTATGGGTTCCATCTATACCTGTATCAAAGCCAGTAGAAGTGCACAATATATAACAACAGTGGCAGGGTTTGTTACAGCACAGTTTTAAGGGTTTTTTAGAATCACACAATTTTATTTCTAGCTTTCATACTTTGGTCCATTTTATAAGGCAATATCATGCTGTTATGTTTCCATCACAGCGCTACAAGTGTTTGCTAGTCTCCATGCTGTCTTCTAGCAGACAAACAGAGACACGTCATGTGTAACCACCACAGTGCGATGCAGCATTCTCTTTCCAGGATAAGACATAAAGTTCAGCACTGCAGCAACTACCAGCCTTAGTTGTAAGAGCTGGGACAGAAGACTCCATGGATGATGCTGTGACTGCATGAATGGTTAATGGCAGCAATGAGGGAGCCGGGTACAGTTTGCCCCTCATCTGCTCACCCTTGAGAGCGATAAAATTCACAGCCACGTGACCAATACTTGGTCACTGAAGACTGGCAAATACATAAGGATCTTGCAGTCCATATAAACAACTGCAGATTGCAGCTGTAGTGGCGGTTTCTAGTCCAAAAGTCCACTCTGCTTAGTTTTCACAGACAATGTTGCCTAGGACGTCCAGACTTTGCATCTTCCACTACAGGTTGGATCGTGTCAGCCAGTGAAAATCCTGGGGGGAGGGAGACACAAAACCCACAATCAGCCTCTAAGAATATACTTTTATTCAAGCACAGATAAACAAAATATTATTGGAAATATAATTAATGAAGACTTGAAAATAAACAAAGTCTGGGATAGCCAGTCTGCACTGGCACTTGAAGGTGCAAACTGCAGCCTATAACAGTGATGCTGAATCCATATTTTAAATATTATAAGATAAGACTAACATCAGCTATCCAGTCATGTATGGCCATTAAAGTTGTTCTGCTTAACACAGGAAGTGGCTGTTCACTCACACTTCAGGCCAAGAAAGAAACTGGACAGACTCACTTGCTCCTTCCTGTCTGACTGTGGGTCGATCATTATGTTGATGAGGGAAGGGGTACACTTTTCCACCAGGCTTCTTTTCAAGGCTGCTTGCAGTTCCTCCGGAGTTTGGACAAAGTACCCTTTACCACCAAAGGCAGCTGCTATCTGCTCATAGCGAGCATTTGGCAGCAGACATACTGGAGGGGCACTGAAATGAAGCAAACAGAGATTTGGTTTGCAGAGGCAGCACTGAGAAGAGAGTAGCACCCAGGCACTGTAAAAAGATCATGCTGCTGACTTGCTAAATAGCGTCCAACAAGAGGCACTGCCCTTTTCCAGAGTTCCTTGGAGGAAACTGATCAGCCCATTCAATTACCATCTTTTTGTTCCAATATCAAACCATCGCTTCAGTCAAAGTTTCAGCCAAATACAGGAAGTCTACTAGTGGCAAATAATAACAATAACAATAGTAACGCCTTTTGATCTCTTTTGATCTACAAGGTGCTGGTTCCAGGCAGGGACCTGCATCCCTAAGGGACCGCCCTCCCCCCACATGTTCCCCAGAGAGCTCTACGATCAGGGTCCCAAAAACGTCTGGCCCTGCCAGGCCCTAGAGAAGCCAGGCTGGCTGTGACAAGGGCCAGGGCCTTTTCAGTAATGGCTCCACACTGGTGGAATGAGCTTCCGGAAGACATCAGGGCCCTGTGGGACCTTTTACACTTCCGCAGGGCCTGCAAGACCAAGCTCTTCCACCAGGCCTTCGATTAGAAAGCTGCATTATATAATCACAAGGCCCTGGCCCCAATATTAACAACTATATCAACATCGATATAACCTGGACCACAATGGGAACTGCCTGCCTGCTCGCTGGATGCCTGCCACTGTATATGAACTGTTTTTAGCACTAGCACTTTGTAATGTTTTATATTTATACTGTCATGATTTTACTTAGTTCTGTCTTAGCTGTGTAGTGTTTGCGTAAACCGCCCTGAGCCTGCTACAGCAGGAAGGGCAGGGTAGAAGTCGAAGAAATAAATAAATAAATATAAAGCACTCAGGATGACTTCCACAAAGCCACTGAACACATTCTCTTGAAAAGGTCTTAAAGGAGTCAGACAAAAGCCAGTGTGATGTAGTGCTTAATGTGCTGAACCAGGACCTGGGAGATCCCAGTTCGAATCCCTACTGGTGCCATGGAAGCTTACTGGGGGACCTTGGGCCAGTCACACACTCTCAGTCTAACCTACCTCTCAGTGCTGTTGTGAGGATAAAATGGAGGAGAGGAAAACGATGTGAGCCATTTTGGGCCCCCATTGGAGGAAAAGGTGGGATATACATAAAGTAAATAACTTAAATAACCCAACTCCCCTCCAAAACTGTTTGGATGTTTAAAATTAGACAAAGGATAATAATACAAAATCTGCATTTTTAGGGATGGGAATGCTACAGTCCTAGTCCTCCTAACCACTTGCTCATACGGACATGGGGCATGTGTTAAGAGGCCATGCTAGAGTCGGAGGACCAAGACACTACATACAAAACATCTGTGGTTTAAGTCTTCTGCGGTATCTGTGCACCCCCCTAGCCAGATGAAGCTTTAGAAAGCATTTTACATTGTGAAAATGTAATAGGAGGAAAGGATTCAACCCTATCGTCATCAGTGACCCTTCTCCTATTTTCAGAGCAGGCACTGCTGGCTGCATTCATTTAAAAAACCTGGGTCTCCTGGGTTTTCGGTTTCGGTGCTGCAAATGGCGGCCGCTTCTCGGGACGCTCCCGGAGGCGGTTAGCCCACACGCGGAATGGGGGGGTCTTCGCGTTTGCGAAAGACCCTAGTGAGCCTTAGTCAAAGGCTCCGAACCGGGGGCGCATAGGGGAGTAGCCTCTTTGCCGGCAAACTGCCGGGAAATTGAGGCTTTCTCCCCGCCCCAATCGGCCCCGCCGCGTAGTGCGTCCCGAATGGGACTTAGCAGCCCTGCCGACTTCCAGGAGTGAGGAAAAGCGGATGAATTACTATGAAAAGAAGAAATGGCATCTAATCGTGAGTTGAAGATCTATTTTGAAGCGAAAATTAAAACCCCCCGTAAGCGGATAAGCGTATGGGAGGAGGGAGGAGTTTCCACCCTCTTCGAAGAAGCGAATTTTTAAAGGAAACGCGAAGGGGGGTAACAAGAAAAAATGTTGGTGAAAGTACCGTTGGGGTTTTACAGAAGATTGCGGCTTTAGTTGCTTTCTGGGGGATGTTGCACGAACTTTGAAAAAGTAAATAAAAAATAAAATGTCGATGCTGGGGAAAATCCTGCTTAGAACGGAAGAGAAGAGAGGAGGGACTTCCGCTCCAGTCAACCCCCCCAGAACTAGCTGTCAATCAACAAGAGACTGAGATACTGTGCCACCTGCTGGAGTAAAAGTAAAATATTAATGAAACGTTTTTAAAATGGAAATTGTTCTCATCAGACTACAAAAACAAATGTTGGAATCAACAAGGTTGATGGCAGAAAATGTATAGATAATTAATTTGATGCTAAAGTTCCAAGCTATGGATGAAGAAGGGAAAGAAGATCTCAGATTTATTTTGACGAAAGTCTTGACACCTCTATCTGGCAGTGGAGCGAATAAATAAAAAGAAGAGGCAGATAAGGCTCCCAAAGCCTATTCCGCCTTTAAAAAAAAAAGGATATACTCTGCCAGTAGAAAGGGGTGTTGAGCTTAGCAAGTAATGGAGATCTAATTTCAACTTGAGTGTTAATGGAGCCAACGAGAAATGACTGCCAGAAACAACAAGAAAAAAAGAAGCGAAAGAAGATGGATTAAAAAATTTCTGAAGAGACATCCCAGCACAGAGGAGGAAGCAGCACTCAAAATTTGGATTTTTGAAGAAGACGGCGGCCCGGGGGAAGGAAGTGACGGAACGGGAGGCACTAAAGTTCAAAGGACTTAATGATAATTGGAGAGACTTAAAAAGGAATTTGTTCGTGTAACATCTGAAAAGATTTGATTTAACCCCAGTGGACTTTACTAACTTTACTAACAGAATTGATTTGGACTTTGTAAAGCTGAAAAGAAGATCTTTCAACCGTGATGGATGCCGACAACTGGAAGAAATAAAACTAACCTTTACTAACAGAAAAAAACTCACTCCGCTCTTTTTTCTCTTCCCATCTGTCTACCTTACCCTTTTCTTATAAAAAATAAAATTCTCTCCTTTTTAGGAGAGTTATTTCAAAAAAAAACAAACAAACCTGGGTCTCCTTTACCACAGACCTTGCATGCCTTAACTGTTTTGGCCCAATCTGTCCCCCGACCCTGGTGAACTTTCTCCTTGCCCCGGTCAGCCTGGCCCAGAGTTATTACATCAGCTTTTTTCACCACTGCCTCATACTTCCTTGGGGGCTATCTTCTCCTCTTGAGTTACCAGTTCAAGCTCTTCTAACTTTCATCCATAGAGGTAGGAATGAGATCCACTCTTAACAGATTACCTTGTGTCCACAGGAACGATCCCCAGCAGTGTGGAACGGCTTGGGGATATCGCTATCATATTAATTCAGCGTAAAGCCGCCTTCAATATTTGCAACTTACATTAGCGTGTGAACTAGATACACTGGAAAGCCGTCACATCAGTTCTTGCACTAGAGTCTACGACAGGAATCCTCAACCTTTTTGACCCTGCAGGCACCTCTGGAATCCTGACATGGGGAGGCGGGCTCAGCCATGAAATGGCTGCTGTGCGAGGTGGAGCCAATCACAAAATATCAAGGAGTGAGGCCACCCACAACAGTAATTCTTCAACATTTCAGACATGAACTCTGTTTAACAGGAGACCTTATAAAATGAACATATTGTGTAAAAATATTTTCTTGCATACTCCACAGCTTATCCGCAGTAACATAGTGAAGATCCTTGTGATGTGGTGGCAGCCGCTGCTGCAGCAACTTAAACAAAAAAAATCTACCCAGCCAATTAGATCAACAATGGCCAGTCAGAAGTCAAGCTGGGCAAAAGCCCCAGCTGGTCTCAGCTACTTTCTAACAACACTTGGAAGGACCAGGAAAGGTGTCAGTGGGCACCATGGCACCTATGGAACCACACTGCGGACCGTCTGGCCTATGAGAAAAGTAGGAGCATCGTGGAAGTTTTGTTACATATACTTTTTAATGTTTCAAAGAAACAACTGCACATTTGTTACATCCAAGAAGTCTAAAGCTGTCTGAGTGCAGCACATTACCTACCGTGCAGCAGGTTCTCCAAGCTCCAGTATCTCCTTCCAGGTACCTGAATCCAAGCCGCTATATATCCCATTGTTGTTGACTATGATCATAATGACTGGCAAGTTATGCCTGCAGATATTCACAACATGAAATAAAGAATCATTTCAAGATTTGGAGGAACTTCCAACTCTTCATGTCGCAGCTCTACCCACTATCAGGTATGTTATTAATATTTTTTAAGAGTTGAAGTGGCCCCAGAGTTTACCTGCATATAGTCTCCATCTCCATGCCAGAGAATCCAAAGGCACTGTCTCCTTCTATGCAGACCACTCGCTTCTCCGGATGGTGGTCTTTAGTAACCATGGCAGCTGCTATTGCAAAACCCAGCCCAACTCCCATAGTCCCAAAGGTGCCAGCATCAAGCCTACAAGAAAGGAAGGAAGCTCATTGTCTCTGTTCTGACTAATTATTAGTCAGAATTCTCATGCAAAAGTTCTCTGTACACATTTGACACCCTGTCTTATTAAAAAGAGGTACTGGATGTCTTTAGAAAATATGAGACACAAGATGTATTTATAGATCAGTCCCATCTAAATGTGAGGTTGTATAAAGTTTTACCAAATGTGAATGTAGACTGGATTGACAGCTAGAAAAAGGATCTTCTTTTATAATAATTAGTTAATAACATTATGTTTTTAATCTATTTTCAGGGCTGAATTACTGAAATTTCAAATGAGACGTTAATAATTTGGATTGAGTTGCCAGAGGCTTCGGTACAATCATTGTATGCCCACTGAGATTTGTACAAGGAAAATAAAAGAATGCATATTCAGCAGCCTCCTGGCTCTCAAGGACTGCTAGCAAAGGTTCATGAAATATATTCTGTATCTGACACCACAGACAGACAAGAAGCTTGAATATTCAACAGCTAGACAATGCTGTTAAAACTGCAGCATTCAAGCAAATTTTTGAATAAGAATGCTTTGTAATTAGCATGCTCAGAAGCACATAATACATAAAAGTAATAGCCAAACAGGTCTGCTACATTTATTCCATACAAAATGCACATGCCAAGTACATAACGCAGGGAAGTGGTTGTCATCATGTATCCTTTGGAAATTTGAGTTGCACACAGTTCCTGCAGGTTGCTTTCTGGCCCCACTGCTCTAATTTAAAAGAATCTTTCAAAGGTACAATGGGAATATTGCTTCACCTTGGAAAAGGGAAAGACGATTTTATTCAGGTAAAACCATAAACAGCGAAACAGATTTAACACGCAATAATTCTTTAGCCTCCAGAATCCGGGCAGAAGTGTTTTGACTGGTACATGAAAATGTTCTTCTCCTCAAGCTGATTTCAGCCAGAAGGGGGAAAAATAAGCACTCGAGCAGAAGGCACCTTTCCGCAGTGCTGCCATCAATAACTGCAAGAGTCCAGTACATTTGCTTAATCAGCAATCCTCATTCCCCAAAAGCGCCAGATAAAGCTCTGATTCTGTTTTGCATTTGGGGAGGGGAGGGGGGAGAAAGCTAAAGATGAACCCAGTTACTACACCAGTTCATCAAACTTTGCTGATAAATATTATTCACTGAGCTTTTCAAGCCTGGGGGGGGGGGAGAACTTAAGACACAACACTGAAAACAGAACAAGGCCAATAATTACCTGTGGCGAGGATGATAGTTTGGAAGCATTGTGCGCCCGATGTCCATTGTGTTTGCTCCCTCGCTGACCAGAATGCAGTCCTTTGGCAAAAGTTCCCTGATGTGGTGGAATACTGTATAGTAATTCATAAGATGTTGCTTTCGCAGGGAGAGTGCCTTGTTTCAAGAACAAATATTTATTTATTTACGTATTTATTTATTCAGCGTCTATCCTGCTCCTTCCCGGGCCAAGTAGGGCTCAGGGCGGCTTCCGACAATTAAATATACAATAAAATCAGCATTATAGTTTTAAAATCCAATTTTTCAAGTTAAAAAGCTTAACAAACTACTATGTCAGATGGCGCCCAACAATGCATCACAGGTGGGAGCCAGCCAGCACAGAGATGTTCACGGCACAACAGGAAATGGAGGGAGGCCAGCTGATCTCCCTAACCATCACTGTCCTCAACCATATGCCCAGTGGAACATCTCGGTCTTACAGGCCCGGCCAAACTGAACCACGTCTCGCAGGGCCTGAGTCTCGTTAGATATGTTTCTCAACCTTTTTCCGACCATGGCCCCCTTCCGACCTTGTTTCCTTCCTGTGGCCCCCCTGTTTTACCAGTATAAAGGTAGCTATTTTATATGCCAATAAAGGTACTTGAAGGTAGCTATTTCAATGTTTTGTTTGTAGATAGCCCTGGGGGACCATATGGCCCCAGGTTGAGAACCACTGATTGTTCCACCAGTTTGGGGCCAGAGCCGAAAATGGCCTGGTCCTGATCTAGGACAGCTGGACTGCTCTGGGGCCAGGGATTACCAGTAGGTTGTTACCAGATGAGCGTGATGCTCTCTGAGGGGTATATAACCCAAATACATGAACGTTGCTCCAACAGGTCCTGTAAGAGGTAAGTACTGTAAAAGCATGACAATGAAACACACCAATGTATGCAGGAAAACAGGCTTGAGACGCTGAATGGATTCCAAACAAACATTCTGACACTACATGTGAACGACATGGAAAAAAACAAAACAAAAACAGAACTTTGTTCCTAGCTGCATTAATTTTTTGAATGAATCCAGATATACCATCAGTACCTTGGAAGTCTCCTCATTGCTTTTCATTTTTGCCTGTAGTTCTGACCACCACTCTGTACCAGAAGGGTATTTCCAAAGTTTTCTGTTCAGGTGTTCTAAAAGCTGGAAGCACAGAAATACTTTCACAAGCCTCTCTCCCCCTTGAAATGATATTGCTTAGAACATGCAAACATACCCTAACAGTACTGTATAACCTAGGCAGGTTGTTTGCATTCATTTAAACAGCCCCAAATATGGGTGCATGTTTTGCCTACAGAGATCAACTGACAATGTTATAGAAGCAAAAATGGCTATGCCTTAAGTGAAACCCTCCATTGTAACTCCTTGAAACCCACCCGATAGAGAGAAGAAGGTGCTTAAGTTACCTGGTCAGTCACTGCTTTTATGTCACCCAATAAGGCTGCTGCAGGTCTCACATTATTTCCCAGTTCTTCCGCACAAATGTCTACCTATTGTGTAAAAGAAAAGAAGTGGTTTGCAGAAACAAATAGCAGCCCAAGTACAGTGAACAGCAAAGGAAATCACAATATAGCAGGCCGGATTCTTCCATTTCATGCTGTCAGCACCTATTTGTTTCTTCAGCACACGGTGCCATTTGATGATGCAAAATGAACAATCTTGTAACACCAGAATGTACCTTGTGCCAGAAGACAACATGGACACCAACAAAATATACTGCTCTCTTCAATATATTTCTCTCTTAAACCTAAGGATTTACCTTCCATTCAACAGCACAAAGTTCATTGCAGAGGGATCAGGGAACTCTGACAGCTTATTTATAAGTTCCCCTCTTCACAGGCTACTATGGGCAAGACTTACAGGTCTGGAGTGGTTTCCTCTCTGTTGAAAGCAACCATGTAGATGCTTTCAGATTGGTAAAAATTACATTTATATCTGCTGTTTTTCCAAAGAGCTCAGAAAGACATACATGGTAACTAAGCCACTTCTCCAATCTAGTTTCCTAGATCAGGGACCAAGGGAAATATCTGTCATCTCTTATTGAGCCTCAGCATTCAGGAGTCAGAGCAAAGGCAAGTTTGTCCCCTCCTTGAAATTTTAAGAATTGTGCTGATAACCAGGGTGTTGAACTAGGAATGGAGCATCATGAGAACAATCCCTGGTTACCCATGGTTTCCCTGAGTTACTTTGGGTCAGTTACTATTTTCCAAACTGACCTACCTGAGGTAAGGGTAAAATGGCAGGAAGACCAGGACCCTCTCAGCTCCATAGAGGAAGGGTGGAATAAAATTGTAACAACCAACAAAATAAAAAAAATATTTTTTTCCTGCTAATGAAGTCATAGACTCATCTGTTGCTCAAGGGTACACCACAGGTTTCTGAATCCTCAATGTCATTCAGTTGGAATTATGTTCCATCAATACCTGGATAATTTTTACATCTGGCCGAAATCTTGGTGGAAGCCCAAAATGTAGAATCCAGTTCAGCCGGGCACCAAGCAATATTATTACATCAGCAGACTGCAAGGCCCTAATTGTAAAAAAAAAAAAAATCAAGGAAACAATTGGGTTGGATGATCCAGAAGGCACCCTTCTATGAATGAAAGAACACCTTTGGATTGAACCCTTCTTTTCAGCATCAGCATTAGTACTGTGCTCTTCTTACCCAGAGTGACTGAAATTTACCATGGGAAAGAGGCTATCTACTCTTATATTCCTTTAGCTGCCGTCCCACCTTGCATTCAGCCACTGCTTTTGGGGAACCTGGCTGTTACAATTCTATTTATTTATTTATTCAAATTTTTATCCCGCCCTCCCGGCCTACGCCCAGACACCAGTGAGAAGCAGAGCTGACAAGGGGACTTCCCACATGATACACCCCTCCAACATAGTATCAGCCATACCAATGTTACCAAAGACATGTGGGATCCAGCCAAGGTGAAACGTTAACCATGACCTTGGATAAAAACCAGCATAAGAACATCTCCCTAATTTCTGCAGAAAGTAAATTAAAGGCTGCATTTGAGCACTGGAGTGAAGTCTTTTCCAAGCGTTATTGCCCCAGTATTCCAGCAGCACCCGAGGCTCATCAGTCCCCATTTTTGCCTTCTTTTCTAAAATTGCAATCCCTTTGGCTTCGTAGGCCATGTTGGGTGTCAATATTGGTAGACAGGTGGGACAGCTGCAGGACAAGCGAACAAGGCCTCTTTGTCCTGTGGCTTTTAGCCTGCGGCCCAGCCATCGTCACACTGCCATTAGATGAAACTTCATCACTAAAAGAGGAGAAACACACCTGCTGCATACCTGGGATGTAGGAGCAGTAACAATCATGGACTAGACAACACTAACTTTAATACCTCTAGAAGTTAGGCCTGGACTGCTTTCTGACTCCCTTCAGAACTCTTACCAGGAGTGAAGCAAAGCATGTATATTATGCTCATGCAGCTGTCACTCTGTTGGCTGACTATCAGCTGCTGGGTTCAATTCAAGGTACTGGCCACTATATATAAAGCCCTTTATGGCCCCAGACCTTCATTTTTGCAGGACCACCTCTTCTCCACCACGACAGCTTGGTTCTCTGAAGTGGCCCCTACCATGTGGAGTTCAGAAAGGCTCCCATACTTCTGGCATTCCACAAACTATGTCTAATAGAATTGTTCAAGAGGGCATTTTTATAAAGATGACAGGGCTATATTATAAGAGAACGGTTCAGAAAATGTTTCGAGGAAGGGAGCAGGTCTTTGGACTTTACTACTGTGTATGGTACGTGTTATCTGTTGCCGTACGCATTATCTTGTTCTCAATGCACTGTATTTCTCCTTCCAAGATACAATTTAGTGCTTGTTTAAACATGTCACGTTTAATACTTGCACTGTGTTCAGATTCCTGCAGTCCCAGCCTTATTACAGCGCTTATTATGCGACTTACGCAACAGCATTGATTTACACTGTACAAACTGCCTTGAGTCTCAGTGAGAAAGTGGACTTTAAATAAATTCATAACGCTCCTTAGGCATTTACCTAGATCTGGCAGCGGCTACGCAGCATGGATGGTTGTCAGGAACAACTCCCTTCCCCATGGGAGTAGGCAAAAAGGGAAGCCCGCACTGGTCCACCAACTTTCGGATGCTGTCTTCAGCACGTGCATAAGCAGCACCTAAGGGGGGGAAAACCCCCCACCACCACCAATAAAAGATTCTGTTTTAATAACCACAGATTCCGTTCCAGGAAGCCATTCTGGCAGGAGTCTGCAATGACTGTCACTCTGCTCCCTCCATTAAAGTTCCAAGGAAATGACTGTATAAATCTTACACTGCAAGAGTCTACCTTGTACTTGTGAATAACACGAGGCATACAGAAAGGAAGTTACAATCACAGGGAAAAAAAACATAGTTTCATAGAGAGGTAAGATCAACAATTCTTAAAAAACATACCCAAAATGTACCTATATATGCTGTAGGTGCAAGCAGAGTCCCACCCCTCCCCAGTATACCCATTTACAATTTACTCTATAATTTAAAAACCCAAACTTGTGTAAAGATTTTTTTAAAAAAATTACTGCATTCTTTTCAGACAGCCCCGAACCAAGCAGGTTTCAGCTCCAAACTTCAGAAAGAAATTAACTTTGTGAATAATATAAACAACAACACCAGGGAAAGAAAACATTCTCATCACCAGTATGCTGATGACATCCAGCTATATCTGTCACTGGATGGCCACCCGGATGCTGTCCCACATAATCTGGCCACTGGTTTGGAGACTGTGACTGGATGGTTGAAACAGAGTAGGCTGAAACTGAATCCAACTAAGACAGAGGTTCTGTGGCTGGGGGGGGTGTGTGTTTCAGAATTGGGGCACAGATTACCCGCTCTTGATGGAGTGCCACTGACACTGGCAGAATCCATCAGGAGCTTGGGAGTGATTCTGGATCCCTCCTTAAATATGGAGGCCCAGGCTACTCAGATTGCCAAGATAGCGTTTTTTCATCTACGCCAGGCTTGGCAACTGGCCCCTTTCCTGTCACTCCCTGATCTGGCCATGGTAATCCATGCAATTTTCACCTCCAGATTAGACTACTGTAACTCGCTCTATGCTGGCCTACCCTTGAGACTGACCCGGAAGCTCCAACTGGTCCAGAATGTGGCGATGCAAGCCTGGATGGGAATGTCACAGATGACACATATACATCCAGTGCTGTACCAGCTACACTGACTCCCAGTGGAATACAGAGTCAAGTTCAAGGTTTTGGTACTGACCTATAAGGCCTTGAGCAGTCAGGGACCGACATACTTATGGGACCGTCTCCTCCATTATGTCCCCAGTCGAACCTTGCATTCCTTAGACAGCAATCTGCTGGCGATCCCTGGCCCCAAAGACATCTGGCTGTCCTCGACCAGGGCCAGGGCCTTTTTGGACCTGGCCTCAACCTGGTGGAACTCTCTGCCAAATTCTATCAGGGCCCTGTGAGATCTGATGCAATTCTGTAGGGCCTGCAAGGCAGAGATGCTCCGCCAGGCTTTTGGTTGAGGACAGCAATGGTTCCATCATGGCTGGTACCCTTTCCGGTTCTCTGTTGTTTACACCTATCTGCCCTCTTTCCCCTGTCTATGAAGTAACCGGCAGTGAGTGTTGGAAATGGGATTGGTTATTCACCATCTGATTGCCGCTAATGTTTTATTAATACTTTAACAGATTTTATCTTATTCTGTCTGTGGTTTGTACATCGCCCAAAGCCCTGCAGTGGCAGGCATTGGGCAATTCATAAATACAATAAAAAATAATAATAGCTATCCTTTATACTTAGTTACGAAGTTCAAAGAGGACTACCTTTCCCAATAATGAGGAGTGGTTTTCTGGAATGTGCAATAAATGAAGCTGCCTTTGAAACAGCCGACTCTTCAGCCATGCTGATGGGAGGTGCTGGGCAGCATTCCACATACCTGGAATGTAGAATTAAATATTTATGCTCTTCAAAAGGGAAAGATGATTAGCAATGTAATAAAATAATCACTTGCTTTTTAAAAAAAAAAGAGAGAGAAAAGGCCAATTTAATTTGAGTATTGCTTCAGGTCATTATAATGAGCAAAAAAGTGTTCTATTAATATACACATTCCACACTTCTGAAACAAGGTAAAAAATAAAACAAAACCCAGAAAACTCCCTAACTAAAACATGATCAGCCTCTAGGAGAAACTCTGTTTCATATATGTGTGTGTTCCAATGACTTCAAAATGGTTCTCCAGTATTTTCTTGCTTCATTTTGACAGAAGGAAAACAAATACGTTTTCTCACTATTCTTCCTCCAGGAACATACAGCTGGAAAACTTTAAAGGGAGGCACAGAAGTGTTTTGCATATGCTGCAAGCCAACTTCCCTTCCCAGTAGAGGTTCACGTCTACCTTACTAAAAGCTGCATGGGAAAGTCTGGAATGTTCCTGCAGTGCAGCACAAGGAAAATCAGCTGGAAGGAGATATCTAGAAAGTCCCAGCCGACACATGAAAACACCTAGGCATGTGCACAAGGTTTTGGGCTCCCATTTCTTGAATTAGAATTCTGACACATGCATCTCAAATATGCACACACACACACACACACCACTTACCAATTTTCTAAAAACTACACACTGATGCATCCATGCGAGAAAACACTAAGCATATTCAAATCCATAGTATGAAATGTCTCATTTTAGTAATGGGTTGGATCCTACAAATCTCTTCCATTAGCAGCGGAGTCTTCCTCCTGCAGTGGAAGTCCCCTTGTGCCAAAGGGAAGCTCTGCCACCAGTGGAAGTGATAAATTGGAAGCCACTTGGACAGACACTTCCCAGATGGTAATGAGATCTCAGGCAAATCACGCTGAGGCCCTTAAGTGACTTTTTAGGCAGAATGTTTTATTATTTTGTTCAGTTCTTAAGGGGCCCATGCTTCTTCTCTTTATTAGCTCTGCCATCAAACACAAGAAAATTGGGAACCATGACATTCAGATTCCATGACACTGCCCACTGTAATAATTTGCACTCACCTGACAGTGCTCTTATTCACCTGCAGATTCACAAAATCTCCGGGTATGTCAACATAACAGGCACCTGGACGACCATAGATACTATTTCTGACAGCCTACATTAATTGGAAAGAAGGAACAGAAGTGCACTGCAGTAATTAAACTCTGCCATTTCTAAAATCTGACAAACATGTAAAAAAAAAAAAGTATTGGGCTCTATCTGGTGGCATTTTCAACTGTTGGAAGGTATGTCTATCAGTGGAGCAGGACTTTCTTACTTGCTCCAATTCCACTGCAGCCTAAAGCACTTACCAAAATACTGCTCCTGAGGGACAGAGGACCTGAAGGAACCACGTATGGAGTGAACAGGGTGTACAATGTTAAGCAAAAAGTAGTAAAATGGCCCCCTTTTTTCATTAGCAGAAACTTACTGCTGCATCTGACCCATTATCTAGCTGTTTATAGAACAGAAATACCACTAGATTTCACTTATAGCCTGGTGTAGCCACAGTGGCTTTTCACAATTATGCCACTAGCTGATTGTCGTCTCTAAACTGTTTCATACCTTCTCAATAACAGCAGGAATAGCTTCAAGGCTGCTTGGTCTGGCAGAAAATTTGCTGTATAACCTACAAGTTTCAACCTAGAACCAAGGAAACAAACCAAACATAAAACAGTATTTGTTTTCAGTTTTTAAAACTAACATAAAGCGACTACAAAAACATTTCATATAATTCTATGGTTATTTGCAATTGTCAATAAAAGGAAATATTCCTTTAAAATATTATCCCTTAGGCCAATAAATGACTGGATTTCAGAATGAATCCAATTCTTTCTTTCATATTATAGCAGTATATTAAGATGCTTGCCGATATGCAAACTTTTCATTTCAGTACTAAAATTTAGTAGCCATTGCCACTATGAGTCAAAGAATGAAAAGATAAGCAAGGACTTCTATCTAACAGTACAGAACAATTCTATATACAGTTACTCCAGTTTAAGCCCACTGATGATATAAGGCAGGACACTGTATAGAATTGCACTGTAAGACATGCCATTCACCAGTTTCTAAAAGACAGTTCATGTGGTAATTGCAAGAACATCTACCTATGTCTACCATTCATTTAGCTATCCATATATTCATACACGAATATCATCTGAAGTGCACAGGGAAATAATACTGGTCTACCTTACAAGGCTGTTTTAATTATTATCATTAGATAATAGATAGAAGCACTCTGAGCAATGAAAAGGCAATACATAATAAATCATCATCAACAATATGAAGCCACATACAGCTATTCTCTGTGACTGACAATTAAAGTGCTCATTTCTTCAAGCCTCACTGAACTCAAGTTTATAATATCTGGGCTACCCTTACATGGCTGTGATTAAACAGAAATCACACACACACACAAAACAAGAGGGGACACCACCAGCCATGGGGGGGGGGCAGAAGGAGCTGCAGCACCTCAGTGAAGAGCTCTACAGGACGGCTTTTCTACAATTGAGCTAGCATTTCAGTAACTTGGTTGCCTTGAAACGGATTCCCCCTCTCCTGATCAAAGCACATGGGGCTATTTGAATCTTCTTTGAGGTTTCCTGTCATACATAAACTGACACACAAAAGATCACTGTGATATTGTCAACGGCTAGAATGTAAAATTTTTGCTACTTGGCCCAAGCCCCTCTTTGCTAGGACGGGCTAGCTACTCTTCTGAAACAGGGGTGGCTGCACATCTACAGATTCACAAGGATATGAAAGTGCCAATGGGAAGACTGCATCCAATTTTAACTAACAAAACGTATCTTGCAGTATTTAAAAAGTATTTTGATGGGAAAAGTGACATAAGTGCACACCTGTGGAAATTCTTGGAAAGCTCCCATGGTTTCCTGATTTCTATCAGAGGAACCTCCAATGACAATCAAAGGCCTGAAAACACAGACATTATTTCTTAAAAAAATGCAAGCCTGCAAAGAGACCCAGTACATATTTGCTCTGACCCTGAAAGAGCAGGGCATGGATGGAAGCAAACAGCAAAGCCCCCTTGCATCTAGGAACCAGGAATACAGATGGAGAGATCCATGCTAATGGTTAGCTATGGAAACTGATCCCACCCTCGGAGAGAGAGGGGGCTAAACTCCAAGACAGCGACTGGCCCAGTCGAAACCTGTAACTCCACCCAACTGTGCAATGGCCAGTACTGCCTTTGGGCCAGAGCCACTGACATCCTAAGGCTCATCAAGTGCTTAATGATTTTATCCTTACAAGTTTCCACTGATTTTGCAGGAGCAGAAACTACACAGTTCTTATAAAAGTGTAGCGAGCCATTTTGTTTACACATTACTATTATTTAGCAGTCATACTTTAGATTAGAGTTGGTATCTGCAAAAAAAAAAATTAGCGGGCTTTGCCTTCCTCTTTAAGATCTTATTTATTCATTCATTAAATTGGATTTACTAGGCTGCCCTTCCCTACAAGCAGGGCTCAGGGCAGCTTACAACCATGTTATACGGTCACATATGACTATATTAAAAACAGCCCAATAAATAACAATAAGTAAAAACAGTGTATATACAGTACTTAAGGTGGTGGAAAATCCTGACTCCCCAGTCTCCCTGAGGGGAGGGGCTATGAGGAATGAGGAACCACATGCCAGTCCCAGTCCCATCGCTGTCCTCAGCTGACAGCCCGGCGGAACATCTCTGCTTTACATGCCCTGTGGAAAGGTAGCCGCTCCCACAGGGCACAGATGTCTTCCGGCAGAGCGTTCCACCAGGCAGGGGCAAAGGCTGAAAAAGCCCTGGCCTTGGTCGAGGACAGCCGGACCTGGTCGAGAGACAGCACACATTAAGATCATCTGACAACTACCAAGCAAGAATATTATCATGACTTTGACAGACCCCAGATTCAAAGGATAATTGGGGTGCTATCAGTGACTTGCCAAAACCAAGCTATGGTGTGATTACACTGATTAAACAAAAAATGTAGCCGAGGCTGACAGTACGTTTCTCGATGTGCAGAGTTCTTTCACTGCATAGCAATTAACAGTGAGAAATGCCTGAAGTCTTTGGATTAACTATATGTTATTTGTATTTTACCTATCCCAAAAGGCCACCTTTCTAAACAGAAAAAAATCTGGAAACAGATACCTGAAAAGTAAAACAAAACAGGAGACTATGCTATCTTCCTCTGGTTATCATTACACACTACAGAAGCACAATATCTTATAGCAGATTAATACTCCGAATCACTAAGGAAAAAAACAAAAGCGTATTACCAGCAATTCATGTTTGCATTTGCCATTCCAGCTAGAGCATGTACAAGACCCGGGCCAGAAACAACGAGGCATACACCAGGCCTAGAGGGAAATAGGTATATAAAAGCACACATGAACAAACTCAAAAATCCAAATGCATCATGTAGAGACACGACTGTGCAGTGTTATGTCAGCAGGATTACTTTGAAAAAAATCATAACCCAAATCTCTTCAGTTAAGAATATCTCACTGTACCCAGAAATGCATGTGATGCAGCCCAGTAACAACACACCAATGCCCTGCCATTATTTCCATGGGTGACCAGGACTTAACTGGGTTCCATCTATGGCCAAGACCATGTATGCTCTTCCACTTTGGCTCGTGAGGCTGCTTCATAATAGACACAAAAGCTGCACGTTCCTTCTGTGAATACCACAGTGACTGAAGGAGAGACACAAGCAGCAGCTGGATATTTGACAAACCTCCCTGCAGGAGTTATGGTTTCATTTTTATGAACTGAAGAGGCACATCTCTGATTCAAATGTTATCGCAATCACTGTGATCACTTGCTGCAAGCACCTCTTCCTCTGTATCATGAGCAAGCAGCCCTTGGATGACAGCTACTCAATGAAAGCATTTGCCACCCCTACTGCCCCTCCCATCATCATCATTTTCTGACACACCTTAAAATCTTGACTTCACCTGGTCTAACCAAGTTGAGACCACCCAGCCCTCTGTGTACTGAATAGACCGATTTAAAGGGCTATCATGCCAATTTTATGCTTGAAACAAAGCAGAGCAAAAGCCACATGAGAATGCTTGTCCTGAGGGAAGGAAATGCCCAATGCAGCCCACTGCTCAGAGCAACAGGTTGTGCAAAGTGGAAAGAGAAAAACAAATAACAAAGATGGAATATGAAAGTGTCTGTGGGCGGGGGGGAGATAAATCTCCTTGATGAAAGGACAGGCATATTTTTTCTCAGTATTCCTATATTCTATAAAACCAAATGTAAATTTATACATGCAAACCTCACTATTAATAATGTTTTCCCGTACACGGATTTTTGCTTCAGCTAGGATGGAAAACAAAGACCTTCAAAAGCCATTCCCTATTTTTTACAATTAAATAAGCTCAAGAGATTAAAAAGGGAATGTTTTGTCTAATACAGAAATGGAGCAATGGTTACTGCATGCACACCATCAAACACTGTGAAGAAGGCATTGTTCATCATACACATGTGAGCCACATGTTGCTATACATGCAGCTATATGTCTTCACGACATACTGTATTGCCCTGCTACTAGAAACATTAATACACAACAGCAAAAACATGCAAAGAGTGAATTCTGGAAGGAAACCCCAACAGAGCTCCAGAAGTCGTGGTCTGATGAAATAAAAGGAAACTTGGACTGCTTCTGGAACTCAACCGACCTCTATGTCTGAAGACAAACAGAAGCACTCATCTCACCTGCCTGTCAGGTACCCAACAGCAGAGGCCGCATAGGAAGCCTATTGAAGACAAAACATAAAAGATTTAAAGATAAGAATTGGATTTCAGATGTAATCACAACTGAGCAACATTAGTTTGCCTACCTCTCTTATGGACAGCAGGGAGTACTGAGCTTGAGCTCTAACCTGCCAAAGCTGAACAGTGGAAAAAAATGGGACTTTGGCTCTCAGAAGCAATGGATGCCAGTTACCAAGACAGCTGGTTCTGCACTGTCGTTCTGAAAAAAGATGTGCGGCGGATGCTCAGAAAACCCCAAATGACTACCATAGAGTATTGCAGGAATCTTCCCTCTGAAAGCAGGTTACCCTTTTCAGAAGCAGATGCTATGGGTTTGGCTCCTAACTGTAAAATTCATAGTTTAAACTATTATGCAAGAACATGGACATTTTTACACATTTTGTGTGAGTATTTTTGCTGTGTGCCAGCAGGTGGTGTCAATGAGAAAAGATATGGAAGTCAAAACGTATAGAAATTGTCCTGTCACCAATGAAGAAGTAAATTTGTCATAATGCTTTAATTACACCCATGAGCACAGGGTGTATACATGGTTCTCCCCATTTTTATCCCCGCAACAGCCCTGTGAGGTAGGTTAGACCAAGACAGCAACTGCCATAAAGTCACATAGCAGAGTGGGGATTTGAACCTGAGGTCTCCCAGATCGTAGCCTGACAATCTTAACCACTATACCTAGCTGTGATCCCTGATTTTTCTGCAGCACCACCCACAAGGATATAGAGTCACAGCTGCAGAGCAGCAAACAACAACAACCACCCTTGATACTCCCTGCTGTGGTCAAAGACATCAGACAAACCAGGATTTTTGAGCAGCTGTTAGTGAGAATCAGTTGGCTGCTGCACTGCTCATGGTTAATCATGACCACTGAAAACTAAGCGAAGTAACTCTCTAGAATATAACATCAGTCAGGTATCTTTTTAACGCGAGAGTGAAGCAGAACAGCATGGGTTGCCTACAGGGTGGGGAACGCCAGGCAGATATGCCTGTATGAATGCCCCCTTTAACCTGCTTGGGAAACGTGGCTGAAAAGTGGCTATAGCAGGGCAAATTGCCAGTCTGAACTCAGCCTGTGTGTGGACTTGGAACAGAAGGCCAGTTCAGCATGGACATGAGGCCCCATTTGGTAAGTAATTGCAGCTGAGAAACTTTAACTTTCCCTCCTTCACTTTAGCCTCCCAACAAACCCGTGAGGCAGGTCAGACTGACAGTGTGTGATTGGCCCAAGGTCACCCTGCAACCTCCATGACAGAGCTGGAATTTGAACCTGGGTATCCCAGTGATGGAGTGAGCTCCCATTTCTGGCCCCAGCTCCTGCCAACCTAGCTGTTCAAAAGCAAGAAATTGCAAGTAGATAAATAGGTACCACTTTGGTGGGAAGGTAACAGTGTTCTGTGCACCTCAGTGTTTAGTCAAATGGCTTTCAAGCAAGGGAAGCCTTTACCTTTACCTTTTTATCCCAAATCCTACTCCAACACTTTAACAGCTACACTGCACTGGCTCTCTAAGAGAGAATGTAGGTACTGTATAAAAGGTTAGCAACTCACAAGACAACCTAAAATATTCCTGCATCTAAGTAAACTGGCTGGCTTTTGTGGAGATGATGAAATCTGTAGATCAGGGCCATTCAAAGAAGAAGATCCCTTTAGCTTTCTACCTGTTTGGACGATGGATTCCTGCAGAAAAACAGGGCTTTGCCAATTAACTAAAAGAGGGAGGGAAGGGCCAAAACATTGAAAAATGCTGGGTATCACTTAAAGAGGGGAGAAGAGGTCGGCCTGCTCAAGACCCCAAGACTTTAGGCAAATCCTGGAGGAAAAGGATTTAAAGGGTAGAGTGGGATTCCCAAACTGTCTACCTCCCAACTTGTTTAAAGCATATGTACTTAGTTTGTATTTTCATTCTAATACTCAGTTTGTATTTTCACTCTAGGCAAAGCTGACGGAGTAGTTCTATTACCCTTCTCAATTTATAAAAAGGATACCTGCCCTCTGGACGTTTTATTGCCCAGCATGAAGCAAGTCTTGGAGCACGCAAGGGCGAGAGCAGGAACAGTTAAATTGCTAAGAACGCTGGTAAATGCAGAGAGCACGAAAATGAATAGTCAACAAGGAACTGAGCGTGGGAGCAAAACAGCAAGGCTATTTATACTCAGAATGGTAGAGGTGGAAATGTAGTTTTTATGGAGTACCTTCAACACACAAAAGAGGGAAGAAAAGAACTATTCAGGAATTAGAAGGCAATAGAACATCATATGTGTTTCTCTTCTCTTTCTCATTCCCCTTTCCTCCAGGAATATAGAAATTCTTCAGGAAGATATTTTGAACTGGGGCCTTCATTAGCAAGGCTCTTTCTACCTCACAAGCAGGATGTCATGGCAACAACACTCTGTCAAATCGAGTGACAGGCTTAAAGAGTGCACAAAACTGTGTGGGCACAAGAGCAACACTTTCCCTTCCATTATGCAAATACTGTCAGGGCTGCTTTTGATTTCAAAGGCGGAAGTGATGTGTACATAATTTTTTTTATGTATACTTCTGGTGTTAAATAAAGATCACAGATATGACATCATATCATACTAAAAAAGGGTGAACAACTTTAGTCAAAGTCTGCTCGTTAAGTTCCCTCATTTCTTGCTAGTCTCCCCCAACACTGCCACAAAATAAATAACCTCTAATTTACATTTGTCCAAATGTAAAATTACTAGAGCTTCATTAATATAGGCCAGTTTGCAGTGGCTCACTGGTTAAGATGCTGAACTGCAGGCTGCAAGGTCAGTAGTTCAGCAGTTCAAGACCCGAGTGCCGCATGATGGAGTGAGCTCCTGTCTCTGGTTCTAGCTCCTGCCAACCTAGCAGTTCAAAAGCAAGAAATTACAAGTAGATAAACAGGTACCACTTCGGTGGGAAGGTAACAGCATTCCATGTGGCTCGGCATCTAGTCATGCCGGCCACATGACCATGGAAATGTCTTCGGACAGCGCTGGCTCTTCGGCTTGGAAACAGAGATGAGCACCACAACCCTGGAGTCGGATTTGACTGGCTTTCGAGCAAGGGAAACCTTTACCTTTACCTCTCAGGCACAAATGCAAGTAATGATATGCAAGGATTTCATTCCTTTGAAGACCAAAAGATTACTAAACTGGCTCCTTATTGCACTTTGACAGTAAAGATAGTAACCCAGGTTTGGCTGTAACCTACTCTCATCATATTTCAGAACCTAAACGGGGTCAGCTCTGGTTAGTACTTAGATGGGAGACTACTGAGAACTCTTGGGTTGCTATGCAAAGGCAGGCAATGTCAAGCTAGCTCTGCTCACCTCTTGCCTTGAAAACCCCACGATGGGTCCCCATAAGCTGGCTGTGACTTGATGGCAGAAAAGGTGGATTAAAGTTACACCGAGGCACACTGATCACCTAGGTAAACCTGATTTTTTAAATTGTTAAAAGCAATTTCTACCCCACCAAAGGTTTCCGGGGCAGCTTCTAAATAAACACATAGGTTCAAAACATTTAGCACACAAAACAACCCTGAATCCTGTATCCACCAATAGAAAAACCCCAGGGTACAGCCCCAGTCCCCCGCATTAGCCCAAAGTCTGGCTGAACCAACCAAACAAAAAGATGTTAATGAGTGCTAACTTCCCTAAAACGGCAGCTGCAGGAGGCAGAGCCAGGTAGAATATCTCCCTCCTTGAGCTTCTCAGGAAGAAAGAAAGCTTGAGGCGAGAACAGAGTCATACAACAACTAAGGAAACCAAGTTGCTTAGCAGTCCTCCTGCTCCTCCAGTGGGGCATCTGTAATCACAGCCACGGAAACCCTTTTCATTTGAATGAATAGCAAGCCTGACCGTACAATGGCTCCACCCATTTTCTGAAATGCTTGGCAGGGGCCAAGGGAAATATAGGTGGGCAATCTGGGCACCACATTAAAAAAAACCCTGTGTCATGGAAATAAGTGGTTCTTTCAGGACCCTAGCCCATGGTTGTTTAGTGCTTTAAAACTAGCACTCTGAGTTATGTCCAGAAGCAAATAAATAATCAGTACAATCCTTTCGACATCCATAAGACACAATCATGGTAACCAGCACCCATCAACAAAAGCATTGCGGCATTCTGCATCAACTGAAGCTTCCAAACCATTTTTATTATAAGGGGTGACCAAAGTGCACTTCAGAAACCGAACGGGGATCTGCTCAGAAGACAGATAACCATAACTAGCTTTTCTCTCAAGGGAAAACTTCTGCTAGTGCTAACTAAGATGCCATGAGCATACATCATACAGGGAAGGACAGAGCACCTATCTGTAGACATGGATCTTACAGCAACCCAAACTATGAAATCTGCTCTTTCAGGGAATGCCATGAAGTAGATTTCAACTCCCGGTCACTGGCTTTTGCATTTCTCAATCAAACTGTACTGCTGGTCGCTGACTGTTGTAATACAGTGACTGATTGATTTCAACTCTGCTCATCTGCAGCCTTGATACTAACGTTGCCTTGATTGGAAATCGAGCCTGGGGCCTGGCTCATGCAAAACTTCAGCTGATCTGCAGGTAGCTTCACAAATGGCTACCTTAAAACAACGGCTGAGTGTGGCAAGCAGCCAACTTCATTCCACAATGATAATTTTTGTATCAAACATCCCCCTCATTCTCTTACTCACTAAATGCAAAATTGCTGTATCAACAGGTGATGCATGCATTCCTCAGCTTGAGATGGTAGAACCCCATAAGATGTTTCAGAGGTTGCCAGCTTGAACCAGCTGCACAAGTCGATACGGCTGTTGTCGATTCCCAGAAAATAACCAACACTTGTGCTGTCACTCTCAGCAACAGTTTTGAAGGAAGTGCGGAGGGGGAGAACATGTAGAAGATGGAATCAAAATCGGGCCACTTGATCTGCAAGGGAGCTCAGATCACTGGCATGTAAGATGAAGTTTCAAAACAGAACGCTTAATGAGCGAACAACATATAACACAACTAGCACCACCACAGCTACTTACAGCTTGTTCATTGCGCATTCCAACATACTTAATTCCACTTGTTTGAGCGGCAACTGCTATTTCAGTTACGGGAACACCAACAATACCAAAGATGTACTCAACATTCTGAAAAGAACAAGGAGTTACAAAAAAGAATCAGTTCTCAAAATAATTTACCTTCAGTAAAGTAAATCTTAAATGCTAGCCGAAGCTCAACAGTCATTTGTATGGTGTCAATTTCTCCAAGCACAACTGTAGGTAAATACTTAAAAGCAAGCTTCTAACAGCCCAATCTACAGTGCTGCTATATTCAAGTATAAAACCTTTACATCCAAATCCTTTTCAAAACATTCGCTACTGACTGTTTCTGGCCTAAATTAAGGTATTATTTTAACCTTTAAAGCCCTAAGTAGTCCCAGTAACGAGGAGCTGCGGTGGCTCAAGTGGTTAAGACACTGAACTGCAGGCTGTGGAAGGTCAGTAGTTCAGCAGTTCAAGACCCGGGTGCCGCAAGACGGAGTGAGCTCCCGTCTCTAGTTCCAGCTCCTGCCAACCTAGCAGTTCGAAAGCAAGAAATTGCAAGTAGATAAATAGGTACCACTTCGGTGGGAAGGTAACAGCGTTCCGTGCGCCTTGGTGTTTAGTCATGCCGGCCACATGACCATGGAAACGTCTTCGGACAGCGCTGGCTCTTCGGCTTTGAAACGGAGATGAGCACCGCAACCCTAGAGTCGGATTCGACTGGCTTTCGAGCAAGGGAACCTTTACCTTTACTAGTCCCAGTAAGTCTTCCTGTATGAACCCCATTCTCCAACCGTCATCTCTTAGTGAAGCACCATTAAAGACTCCAGTAATGCAAGAGTAGATTATTTTTCCATCAGGCTTCCCATCTTGCTATGAAGCCACCCAGTTGTGATCCAAGCTTAGCTCAAACAGACTTCTGCTTTTTGGGGAACAGCAAGGAAGTAGCCATGCTCCTGTTCTACACATGTTCCAGAGCTGGGGAAAAGGGGTTTGTGTGTATATAAATATAAATAACTAAATCAATTCATTCTTAGTTAGACATTACAATGTGCCTTGCCCCCACCACTCCAGTTATAAACCAGTCCCATGCATAATGTGCATGCACACTTTAACTTCAGGGAAGAAAACCCATTAATCAAGCCTTTGGGATAGTATCACATTTTGCTCCTATCCCTACCTTGTTATGGGAAGTTAAAAAATACATAGGAAGTTCTGGTTTTGGCGGCTGCAATGGCAACAGCAATCTCCCAAGCTCCTGGGAGTCGCTCACCAGCGCCTGCGGCTGGGTGGGGGTGCGCTCGTCTGCACCACCCCCGGAGCCCCAGGATTGGGCTCCTTGTCATGGGGCTCTAGGAGAGCCCCTTCCCCGGCAGCTGGCCAGTAAAGGGGGGCTTTCCCACGCCCTGAAGGTCCCACCTCAGAGCATCCAAATGGAATGAGGCAGGCACACCGGGACAAGCGTTTGGTGGCCAAGCATTTGAGCTTCTAAAGCGACTAAAGTGAAGATCACATTGAACTGTGAGTCAAAGTACAAGCGAGAAACACCGAAGTTAGCAGAAACCCCCTCTCAAAAGGTGAGGGGGGGAGGGAACTCTCCCCCGCTAAGAAGAAAACAATCAAACTTTCTGCTTTGTACTGGAGGGTGTGTGTGCTATAAAGGCATGATGGACTAAAATAAAGAATTAGTAAGAACTTACCAGGCTTTTTAAAGAGTATCGGAAATTGTAATAACTTCTTTAAAAAGAAAATAAAATTCTCAACATGGCGCCGACATGAAAGGACGAGAAAGAGAAAATGAAAGCTAAGCTTCCTGCTGGAAATGCCAAAAGCCCAGCGAGTCGTGCTCCTAGACAGGACACAACAGCAGAGCTGCAAAGGATGCTGATGGAAGCGTTGCAACCTCTGCTGGAGCAAGTCACTGCATTGCATCAGATGCTAGATGCACAGCAGACCCAGCTCAGTGAAACAGCTAAGAAAGCAGAGAAAATGGAACAGGAGCTTAAAGTGGTCGATGCCAACTCCAAGAAACTTCAAAGTCAAATGCATTTGATGGAGAAAAAGAGACAAATTAACGAATCCCATTTGTTGTACCTGGAAATGGAAAGGACAAGCTATGTCTTAAGATTCCAGGGGATCCCCAAAGCGAAAGCAGAGAATCTGATTATGTGTGAGGCGTTGGCCCCGTTGGCAGATTTAAAAACAGAGATAATACAAAGTGAAATTGATACGGTCTTTAGATCGTGTTCAGAATTTACAAGAAAAGATAATTTGCCCGGGGAAGTAATTGTGAGATTCTCTAGAAGACAAGTGAGAGACCAAATTCTAAAAGTGTCAAATGGGCCCCCCCTGAAAATCAAAGACAAAGAAATAAAAGTGTTGAAGGATATTCCATTCGAAATAAGAAGGAAAAGAAGGATATATACGGATTTGATTTGATTTTTACAGGAGAAAAATGTTGCTTACAGATGGATCGTACTCGAAGGCTTAATTTTTAAATTTATGGACAAAAAAGAAAAAGTGGACTCTGTTGAAAAGGCACAGGAGTTCTTGCATCTTCACAGATGGCCAGCAAAAGGAGGAGAAGGACCAAAAGACAACAGCACCAAAGAAAGTGAAGAAGAGGGTGCAGTGGCATCTTCTGATGAGGACTCAGATTCTGCATTGGGGGCAGCAGCCCCCAAAACAAGCTATCGATTAAGAAAGAAAAAGGACAAATGAACAAATGGCTAGTTGTTACGCTCTGAATCTCTTGAAAGTAGTAGACTCTTGTTTTTCTTACTTTATTCTTTATTAATGTCAAAAGGGGGGAGGTTTTCAAGTCACGGACTTTAAAGAGTCCAATAGATGATCACATTCAATGTTGCATAAGTGTAAGCTTTAATTAAGAAGCAAAAGTTATTCTTTTATGGGGAAGCAGTTTGTATGACCACCTTCTCTTGGGATTTTAGTGGGTTTTCTTTTACTTTCTCCCGTAGTATGTAGTTACCCCCCCCCTTCTTTCATTTGTAGTTTTTAGAAAATGCAATAAAAAATCCCCTACGGGGGCAAAAAAAATACATAGGATGACATTTTGAATTGTTATAAAGCAGTAAACACTGACTGAAGGGAAAATGCTCTGCTGAAACATCACCAGTAATGATTAACTAATTAAATTACTGGCTTTCTAAAAAGAGTTTTCTCCTTAGATCAAAGGCCACACTGATGAATCAGTTATGGTGGAGTGGTATGGCAATTATTTACAAAATAATGATAAGGATGAAGAAACAGTTACCTCTAGCTTTAGCTAATGATTAGGAAAAGCTAATATTGCAAGAAAACTGTACCTTTGTTTTTAATCTGCAATCTTGTCTGCTTTAATGATACTCCTAAGTGCTTCAAGAACTCTTGCTAAATTGAAATCCAAAATGATCCTGGGGGCAAGGTGAGTGACTCTGGAGACTTATATCTGATCATGCACAAACAAGTTCTTAAAAAAAAAAATGCTACCATATGACTTTTCTCCAAATATGCCATTCTCCCCATGTAGCCAAAATGAGAAACTTTTGCAGCCCTTAATATGAAAAGCATCAGGATGAGAGTGATTCATTTGAAAGCAGCCTCCTTCAGTGAGCTCTGCTGACCACCTGGTGATAAAGGGAACTGGGCACTAAGTTGCATCACAGGGTTGACAAGTCTGGGTTGGAAAATACCTGGAGACTTTGGGGCTGGAGCCAGGAGACGGTGGGGGTTGGGGAAGGGAGAGGTCGCCTAAGCATGGTACAATGCCACAGAGTCCACCCTTCAAAGCAGCCATTTTCTCCAGGGGAGCTGATTTCTGTCAGCTGGAGATCAGTTGTAAAAGCAGGTAGTCTCCAGGCACCACCTGGGGGCTGGCAACCGTATTGCATCAGTTGCTACAACTTGGAAAGATATGATCTCCCACTTCCCGTGCTATTTTGAAACGGACTGATCCTCGCCGCTCCCCGTAGCGAGGTCAAAACAATATTTCCGGTTGCCGATGAGTTCAAGGGTCATACTCACTTGCATCTTTAGGGCCTCCGCGATGAGGTTAGCCCCGCTGACGCATTCCTCTTCCTCGCTTTGAGGCGCCATCCCGTGTTCGCCTAAAATTGCCAAATCAGAGAAGACCCAACACCTCCGTCTCCCCAGGGACAGGTAGCCTCTCCTTGGCGTTCTGTGGGATTGACAAACTCCCTGCTTACTGTATAGACCGCTAGAACAGCCAATAGCGGGGAAGAGACAACGGAGTGGGCGGAGCTTTCAGATAGTCTTTCAGGTTGGGGCAGGCAAAGGGCGGGGGAGAAGCAGAGCCAGAGAATGGTTTTTGATAGGCTAAGTGTGCCTAAACAGCAACCAATCAGCATAGTGCGTGGTAGAATCTTGGGCCGCAGTGCAGGAGCTTCTGTGCGCAAAACAGGGAGGCGGGGACAGGCAATTAGTGCCTGCGAGGGCTAGAGCAGAGTTGGCAATGGCGCAACTGGATTTGCGTTTTTAGAATCGTATGGGGGGGGGGGTGAAGAGTGCTCCGCTAGTTACACAGGGAGTAGCTGTGTTAATCTTGTGTAGTAAACGCAAAACAGAGTCCTGGGGCACCTTAAAGTCTCTTTTCCCTCTCCGTTTGCGAAGAGTGGCGTTAAGCCTTCATGAAATGCAATATGTGACATTTCTATGCAAATCTCAGAAGTATGCAACAAGGACAGCGACTATTACAGCAACATCCGCCTAATATCATTTATGAGGGCTGCCTACATTTTTTTGTCTCTGAAAATGCTGTGAATATGTGTTGCATGTAAAGGGCACAGACTACAGAAGCTTATATTAGAATAAAGCTGTAAAGTCTTTGATGCCTTTTTGTTTTTAACATTTACAGGTACCTGACAAACTCATTTTATTTTTGTAGAACTTACTACCGATTGCTCCACCGTTTGACATTTTAAATTGGTAGAAGGAATACAGATTATCTATGGCGCATTTCCACCATGATTTAAATCTTCTCTATCAAGCTATGCCATTTTTCTTCCAATAACATCACTGTGACTGTGCTGAGGTTGCAAGTTTGCAGTCATAAGCTAACAACTTGCAACCTCAGCACACTGATGTATGGTTTTTTACAGTGCAGCAAGGAATTTGCTTTCAGACACAACAACTGCACCCGAAAATGGCAAAAACCATTTCTTCAGCCTAGACATATTTCAAGGTCATTTTCTTGCTTTCTCCTGTATCCTGAAACAGCATTAAAAAGAGACAAGACAGAATGCAGTCATGGATTATGCATACAAGTAGTACTGGTTTCCTCAAGGCTATAGTAGAGTATTATAGCTTGTATCCAAAGAACAGCATACTTTTTTAAGCCTCTACAAAAGGCAAAAAATAAATGAAATACCCAAAAAAGAGCAAGAGTCCAGTAGTACCTTAAAGGATAACAAAATCTGTGACATGGTGTGGGTTTTCATGGGTCATTACTTGCTTCTTCAGATACAGCTAGAATGTTGAGTCCATCTGCCCTCATATTGGAAAGTGGAGTGTTTTAAGATGCCGAATGACATTAGTAGGCAAATGACAACAGCAGGCATGATTGGATTAGGTGTGATATGCAGAGGGATAGCAGGCATGGAGAAATCAGTATTGGTAATGAGACAGGAAACCAAGTCTCCATCTGGATTTAATTGAGATCTAGGTTTCCTGTTGAGTCCATTTGTCCTATATATTGGAAAGTGGAGTGATATTAGCTTTTGCTACAGTCTTCCCATATGGAGGTTACATTCCAGCCTTTGACCATCCTCTCCTCCTCCATTATACCCTCTATCCCCCCCCCCAAGATTCTAAGAAACTCACTTTAATAACCATCAGGACATGTTTTACTTGATCAACATGCATATACATTGAATTAAATTGAATTAAAAGTAGCAAATAATGTATGACATGGAAGATCCTGTTTCCTGTGTCAGATCTTGCTTTCCAATAGAGAAAAGGGCAAGGACAGCTATTGGGGAGGGCTAGCCCATGACTCATTTTCAGAAGCTTTGCACTTTTGGGTGCCACAGGTTGGGAAACACTGTTCTAGAGTACTGTGCATTCTATACTGAATTTAATAATCATAGCAGTCACTTGGTATAAATCCTCCCAATCCTCCCATGGTGCTCCCTCACACTCTTGCCTGGTGCATCCTGAATTTATGCCTAATTATATACGAAAACAACTTTTCAGAACCAGTGACAATGGGGGGTGGGGAGCAGCAGCAAATGAGGGTCCTTGTACTGCAGCTGTGGCACTACTGTTCACAACCAGAAGTACAGAAAGTGCCATTGCAAATCTTGAAGATTCTGTGCCCACTTCGGCATCACATATACTAAAACTGGAATGATACAGAGAAGATTAGTGTGGGAATTGTTAAGTATGAGACTTAAGGCAGCAGCTCATAACAAGTGATTCAGTTTTATTTACAAGGTAGGACAAACACAACAGGAGAGCAACAGGCTCTCTTTTAAACTATCCGGGCTTGGTAGGCCACACCCTTAGTTGAGATAAGAACCAATCAAAATATGAACATAACAACCAATCAAGTCATCTCCCTCCTGAACCCTTCTTGTATCCTGATTGGACTGCTGCGCAGAGTATCCAATCAGCTTGCAGGAGTCACGATACCAGACTTAAATAGGAGATAGATTCCAAGCTCAGGCATTATGTATACCAATACATAACAGGAATCTTGAAGATTCTGTGCTTGGCCCTGTCAGTTGTATAAGTTAATGGATACTGAAGAGTACTCTGTACAAGTTATGAGAAACCAAAGTGCTGAAACAGTTGCTGAAACTTCAATGCACATGAGTAGGCCCTAAAACAAAAAGGGGAGTGCATCATTTAATGGACACCAAATGTTTTATCATCTATGTACTTAAACTGCAGTGTGAGCTATTGTAAGTTACTATGTGCTAAATTTCTTTGAATTGTTACCATTAAGAAATGCAGCACAAGTGGATAAATTGCTAAAGAAGGATTTTCTCATGTGGAGCAGATTATCTAGAATACCGAGCACTGCCCAGGCAAACTTCACCAGCAATTAATTTTGGCAGAACATTTATGGTGTTGGGAGTTCACCTAAAAATAGCTCATGCCAGAGATCATATTTGTTACAGTATTACCCAGAAGTATTTTAATTTTCTATTGCCAGCAGTACAGTCTCCCGGAAGTGGAGCACTGCGACACTCAATCCCTATTCTGCTCAGCAGCATTATAATAATTTTACAGTTCACAGGTTAGTGCCAATATTTCCTGTGCCTGTGTTGTGAAACAAATTCATGCTATTTGTGGACCCAACATAGGTACAACTTAGTTTGAAGGGCAACCTTCAATTTTAATATTCCATGTGGATCTCTCCATTCAGTTTTCAAACTTAATAAGATAACAGCTACAACCATTAGACATTTTAAATGCCTTATATGCATTATCACTGATGTTCCAATTGCATCTGTTTTCCATTTTAGATTCATGGCAGACATTACTTGGGGCACCACCTGCATACTCATTCTCTTCTGTTTTGAAGTTCTCCCCGTAGACGTCCACACGGGGGGACATTACATAGCTGCTGTGTATGAACATCATGTCATCTTGAATTCCAATCCAACCACCGTTACTGACCGACAGTCTGCTTTAGAGCTGATGAACAGAAACCTAGATATTTATGAGCAGCAAGTGATCATTGCCGCTAAACAGGTAAGATAAAATATATGTCATAAAGGAGTAGAAGAGAAAATATCAGGAGCCATTTAGGAAGCTTGCTGTTGTGGACAGAAGCCTATACTTCAATAAGCTGATCATTAAAAGGTGCTGAACAAAATTCGAGTCCATTGGCACCTTTAGGACCAACAAAGTTTTATTCAAGGTCAACACTCCCTCTAAGCTGTGGAGTCTTGTGAGCAGAAATCCTACTTTGTGAGCTTCTGGCATTAAAGATGTGAGCGAGCGATTTGGCTCCTGCATAAATTAGTTTGCTCTGGGGCCATCTGCCCTGAGCTAAGGCAAAAATGTGTGAGCTGGAGGCTAAAAGACTGTGAGCTGGCTCACACTAACTCAGCTTAGAGGGAACCCTGTTCAAGGTATAAGCTGTCGCGGGCACACACACTTCTTCAGATACAGTGAAATGGAAGTTACCACTCCATACATATAGGTAGAGGGTAAGCAGCAAATGAGCATAGAACATGATGAAGATGTTTAACAGATGCAAGGACTGACCAGGCATAACAAGCTTAGTTTATGTGATCACCATCATTTGTTTGGATTTAATTCCTGGGTGGAAACATAGTGAGGCAAATAAATATATCAAAATTGGAGATTGATGTGTAAATGTACCCTTAATTGTGGAATGCTGAGAGTAATTAACAGATCCTGTTGTTACTGTAGCCCATGCTCTTTTGATGCAATATGCTACCCTGAAATTATTAGAGAAGAACCTGATAGGATTTGAAATAACCTTCCAACATCTATATTTATATTAACTGACAAATAGGAAGACTTTAATAGGACGGACTGGCATACTTTACCAGACATGGATCTTGCCTCTAAATGTTAAGGGGGGGAGAATATTCCCAGCCCTGCTCTAAGCATGTTGTCTCTGGTATTTCAAACACGTTCATCAGATACGTTACCAGTAGCAACTTGTCTCCTGTGTGGCAGTCTCATTGAGGTTGAAACTGACTGTTCATTGTCCTGGCATAACCTGACAGGCTGGGATATACTATGGAGGTACAAGATGTGGTGCGCGTGATAACTCAGAGGCAGACAGAAGCACTGCCATTTCTATTTCATAATAAACATGAAGGCATTTTGTGTGTTTGTGACCTAATGCTGGCCCTCTTATGAAGAAGAGATTGGATTTATACCCCACGCTTCACTACCCAAAGGTGTCTCAGAGCAGCTTACAAACTCCCCTTCCCCTCCCCACAACAGACACCCTGTGAGGTAGGTGGGGCTGAGAGAGGTCTTGATGGAAACTGCTCTTTTTCAAGAACAGCTCTTATCAGAACTAGGGCTTGCCCAAGGTCATCCAGCCAGGTGCAAGTGGAGGAGTGGGGAATCAAATCCGGTTCTCCCAGATTATAGAGTCTGTGCATTTAACCACTACACCAAACTGGCTCTCATGTGACAAGAGTAGCCATGGAGGAGTGGCTCTTTGGAAACTGGCAGATAAAGGCCAGTATTCAACCACAGAAAACTGTTTGGAGTATGGAGTGTATGTGAAATCCTTTGTGAGATGGTTGGGTGACAATGGAACCCTACAAGGGCATTATTCGACTAACTGAAGAAAAAGCAACGACTGGATTTTTTGAGCAACTCTCTGGGCAGCAACCACTCATCTGCTGGAGAAGGCTATATCAGTAGAAAGGAATTCAGTTTCATGGTGCTGCAAGTATTCGTTGACACCAAAGAATTTTTGCTTGACTTATATCAGGGATGACTGCTAAGAACCTCAGTGCTTGAGTCTTCAGAACCCCTCTTATGTACAAGAGAATGGAACAAGGATTACTAGGACAGTGAGGGAAGGATTCTGAAAGATCCTCTTAGATCATGGCTTACGTGGACTTGCAGTGCACCATGAGGTCTGAAGCAGCAAGACTTCAGCCACTGGCTCAGCTACTGTCCCATACCCGTTGATCACACTTTCAGGAGGCTGAATGCAAGGTGCCTGGCAACATTCTCAACATTATGATTATACATAATATCTAACAAAAAAGGGGAGTAGGTTCAACCTACAAGAAAAGGTGAACGTTAGCACAGAACATCATCAATACTCCCAGCCAAGACAACAGTGTTTACCGCTGGTACCCTGTGATCTGAAATTTCAATGGTCCATGAGACACAAAACACCTGCAAGGCATATGCATCATGTTTTCAGTGTGTCTATCCCCATATACCAATAGTATACAAGGCAGATAGGTTCAGGTGGGTAGCTGTATTGGTCTGAAGCAGCAGAACAAAGTTTGAATCCAGATACATATGGATATATCTGAAGAAGTGTGTGTGCACACAAAAGCTTATACCTTGAATAAAACTTTGTTGGTCTTAAAAGGTGCCACTGGACTCAAACTTTGTACAAGGCAGAAACACCGAGTTCATTTGGGGGATGTCTAAAAATGGGATGTTAATTTTTGTGTCTGTTCTTCACTGTGTAATAGTTACCTAGTTTACAAGAGCTGTACTTTACACAGACAAGCAGCTTTGATGTGGGATACTGCAATTTCAGGCTGTGTATATAACCTAGCTATTCATAGCCGTATGCGAGTTCACCATGGCAATAGGCAGCAAGCATTCATCTTTCATAAAACACAAGTAAAGTGAGACATCTGAAAGGGGCTCCTGTGTGGAAGCTTTCAAGTTTTCCAGGATGGCAAAGGAAAAAATAGAAGAAAATGTAAGAAGCTGTAGTTGATCAAAACTGTCTGTATAACATCACATGAAGTACACAGCTCCCTTAAAAGGGCAAGAGCAAAAGGATGGTCCTTAACAACAACACAGATTAATTTAACAATAACACAGATTAATTTTAGTTGATGCACTAAGTAAAAAGTCAATGGAAGCCAAACTGGGATAGTATTACCTAGAGATGGTTCTTCAGCTAAAGAAAAAATAGCCAAGGAGGACTCACTATATAATACTATCCCAATGTCTTCAGATTCAGTAAAATGTTGCACACTGTATTCATGCATAGCCACTGTCAGCTTCTCCTTGGAAGAGATTTCATGTAATTCCTTTATTTACCATTAGGGGGCAAAAATCATTGTTTTTCCTGAAGATGGAGTGCAAGGCTTCAATTTCACCAGGAGATCCATTTATCCTTACTTGGATTTAATTCCTGATCCTGACTCTCTGACTTGGAATCCATGCAAAGAAGGATACTTGTTCAAGGACACTGAGGTATCAGTTGCAGAATTCCTTAATGTAGTAAAACTAATGTAGAAAAAAAATCATGCATTTCAAATGTGGAGAAGAATGTAGCACAAGCATAAGATGGACTGGAAGTCTTTAATAGCATTTAGAGAAAGGAGAGCAAATATTACTAAGGAACAGAGTAACAGTGTAATCCTAAACAACAGTTATGTTTGTCTAAATCAAAGAGCACAGAAGACTTTCTTCGGATTGCTTTGTCAGTTATATTACTTTACTGAGTTCCTAATGCAGTATGGATATTCTGAATGTTTTATCCTAGTAGCCAACCTGGATATTAAACATGCTGTTATTACTTACACATTTAGATCTCTTTGTGAACTCTAGTAGTTCTATATTCAGAAATTTAGGGGTGCATCTACTCAAGGTTAGATTCTAATTGCACTGTTCCTTTGAATTCACAGCCATCTGTTTCTATCACTTTACCATGTTTAGCTGTTAAATGACCTCTACCTACTCACCCTATTGATTCAGTTCCCTCAGGCCTTCAGACAAGTGACTGGTACTGTTAAAGGGACTGATGGTGGACTGGATCTATAAATGGATGTCTGAAGGTGCAGCATGTAGAGCCTCAAATGCAACATACACAATGTTTTTTTAAAAACTCCAAGCTGTATGCTTTTGCACATAAACCAAACTCCCTTGCTGAAGGCGGGCGGTATAGGTAGGAAGATAGCTTTCTTAGGGCAAACAGGCTTTGTTGGTACAATCATTTAGGTTTCCACTTTACAGAATTAATGTTGTCCAAAAACCTTTCAAAATCAGTTTCAAACAAACATCTGTTAACACCCCCACCACCACCCCGCCCCGGGTTTGCTTAGTGTAAGTTTTTCTGTATCTTCTACAAAGTTTACTACCACTGAGAAATGTTTCTTCTGCTTGTGGCAAACTTAGCTCAACCACAGTTTCATTAATTTTTTGCTTTAAAACCGTTTTCATTTTAATGTGACTGCAAGAGTAAAACACACAGTAGAATGCATAGAAAGGTCCTTCATCCAGTGAAGGAACCTTCCTCTGTGCTACCTTTGGATCCAACCTGCTATAATGAATGTAAATGCCCTGAGCCTGCTTGTGGGGGAGGGCAGGACAGAAATCTCAGAACTAAATAATGTGGTGGTGGTGGGTGGGTGGAAAGTGCCGTCAAGTCACACCCAACTTATGACAACTCTGCCAGGTTTTCAGGGCAAGAGATGTTCAGAGGTAGTTTGCCACTGCCTGCCCCTGTGTAGCAACCCTTGGATTTCCGTGGTGGTCTCCCATCCAAATAGTAGCCAGGGCCAACCCTGCTTAGCTTCCAAGATCTGACGAGACCAGGCTAGGCTAGGCTGTGCATTTAATGACCCGTACATTTAATACACTCTTACCTGGATACCCCAAGCTAGCCCGATCTTGTCAGATCTTGTAAATTAAGCAGGGTCAGCCCTGGTCAGTATTGGATGGGAGACCACCAAGGAATACCAGGGTCGCTACAATGAGGCAGGCAATGGCAATCCACTTCTGAATGTCACTTGCCCTGAAAACCATACGGGTTTCACCATAAGTTGGCTTGGACTTGACAGCAAAAAAAATGAAAAAATGGAGATGATCTCAAATGTAGTGCCAGCACTGGAGATGGTTGCTTAACATCACTTTCATAAACACTGGCTATCCTGTCATGAAAGGACCGTTCTAATTAACACTCAGTCATAGGTCTACATCTAAAAATGTATGATTAATGTAACAGCTAATTAAAAACGTCATCAAAGGCTTGTAGCAATATTGTACAGCATAACACTTTAAAAAAATACTGTTTCTTCAGGTTCTTCATCGACTTAGCTGTCTGGCACAGAAGAACAAAATGTTTATTGTGGCCAACATAGGAACTAAGCAGCCCTGCAAGCACAGTGATTTCAGGTGCCCACCAGATGGAAGGTATCAGTTTAACACGAATGTGGCATTCAGTGACAATGGTACTCTCATAGCCAGATACCGCAAACAGAATCTGTATTTTGAATATGCCTTTGATACCCCACCACAGATAGATTACACACTTTTTGATACACCTTTTGCAGGAAAATTTGGACTCTTCACTTGCTTTGATATCCTGTTCTATGAACCAGCTGTGAGCCTGATCAAGAAATACAATGTGAAGCAGATTGCATATCCTACTGCATGGATGAACCAGCTCCCACTCCTGTCAGCTGTAGAATTTCAACGAGCATTTGCAACCACTTTTAACATCAATTTTTTGGCAGCAAACATTCACCATCCTAACCTGTGTATGACAGGGAGTGGTATATACACGCCATCCAAGTCATTCATTTATTATGACATGGAAAGTGTTAATGGTAAGCTTATACTGGCAGAAATTCCTGTCATTGCATCACAGAATGAAAGCCACATGGATAACATTACAATACCTGACAGTAACATGCAGAAGAATGTTCCAGTCTTCCCTATGGACAATAATGTTTGTTTTAAGGAAGATAAAGCCCCCTGTGGAAAGGCACTGAAAGAAGCCCAGCAAACCTTTCCCATATTTTATGGAGAAATGATGTATGATAATTTTACTTTAACGCCCATAACAGAAACTGAAGGCAACATCCAAGTCTGCTCCAATACCCTTTGTTGTTATTTAAATTACCAAAGATTGGTTTTATCAAATGAATTGTATGTGTTGGGGGTTTTTGACGGGCTACACACAGTGCATGGAACCTACTATGTACAAGCCTGCGTCTTAGTGAAATGCGCTAGTCTTGACTATAGCAGTTGTGGGCAAGAAGTCACAAAGGCCACTGGACTGATAGATTTTCAACTCCAAGGAAATTTCAGCACTGCTTTTGTCTTTCCTCTGTTGCTAAGATCAGGGGTCACACTGGACTTTGCTGATCATCTGGGCTGGAAAAACAACTACTACTTCATGAAGAAAAAGGAAGCTTCTATAGGCTTAATAACAGCCGGTTTATATGGACGATGGTATGAGAAGGACTAGAATACAACCAAAAAAGTGCACTATAACGAAAAATCTGAGAATCTAATAAAAGAGAGAAAAATTTCCAGCAGTGTTGATTGGCCTCTGCAAAGTTCCACAATTTTCGGCTGGCCAGCAGGGGCGTAGCCAGAAAATTTTGATTGGTGGGGCAGGGTGCTGGGGCAGGGAATTTAATTAGAGTACTAATTTTTTTGAAATCCACCCCCCCATGAGGTGCTTTGCAAACCATTTTTCTCCCTAGGGAGGGTACAGGGGGTTGTGCACATGCTCCTTAACTACAGTGTAAGCCGCTTGTTGCTTCCTACAAAGACTCCCCAAGCCCCCCACCCTGGTCTGGGAACACTGTCCATCTCCTCCCAATGTGCTGGCACAGGCCAAAGGGCTCTTGGCCTAGGGACTCTGTAAGTAGCCCAGGAAGAGCCAGAAAGCCAGGGCTCTAGTCTCCTTGGGTTCCCAGTAAGGTAAGTAGACTTCTGTAAGGAGAACCACATAAATACAAAGGGTTTTAAAAGGGGGATTATATATAATTATTATTTTAAAAGCAATCATGATGCCAGAATGCTAGCAGGGGATTGGGGGCTATTCAGTGTTTTGCATGGAGTGTCACATGTATGACTATCTGCCCACTGGACAGAAGTCTTGGGTGTGTGCGCGGTGCAAGCAGCTCTTGGTTCTCAGGGAATGAGTTTTTCCCTTGAGGCCAAGGTGGCAGACCTGGAGAAGCAGAGACAGTCAGTTAAGTGCACGAAGACTCTCGGGGACTTGTTAGATATGTCCCACTCTGAATATGGCAGCCCCACCGTTGTCAGGGAGTATGAGGGTCGAGCGGAAACAGGACACAGTGCTACGGATAAGGGGAATGTGCCATCAGAAGGGACCTCTTCTTCAGCTGGTGAACAGGTATCCTTTCACACCAAAGAATCATCCCTTGGCAGGGAAGGAGGGGGGCTCTTGGTAGTTGGTGATTCGATCCTTAGGCAGGTAGACAGCTGGGTGGCTAACCCGCATACTGGCCACATGGTGACTTGCCTGCCTGGTGCAAAGGTAGTGGACATTACGTGTGTTCTAGATAGGCTGGTAGATAGTGCTGGGGAGAAGCCAGTGGTCGTGGTACATGTTGGCACCAACGATGTGGGGAAATGCAGTCATGAGGTCCTGAAAGAAAAATTTAGGCTGCTAGGCAGAAAACTCAAGGCCAGGACCTCCAAGGTAGCCTTCTCAGAAATGCTACTTGTTCCACATGCAGGGGCCAGAGAGACAGGCACAGATCAGGAGTCTCAATGCGTGGATGAGACAATGGTGTAGGGGGGAAGGGTTAGGCACTGAGATGCTTTTTGGAACAAGAGGGAGCTGTACAAAAGAGACTGTCTCCACTTGTCCCAAGAAGGAACCAGGCTGCTGGCGCTTAAATCAAAAAGGTGGCAGAGCAGTTTTTAAACTGAATATTGGGGGAAAGCCGACAGGAGATTAAAAGTCTCTGGTTTGGGGTGGGGTGGCTTATCTCAAAGAGATGAAGGGGCAGCTGTTAGTTTTCTACAAGGAAATGGATTAGAATTGTCCACTGAGACTGTGACTAACAATATGGACTGCCTGGCAAGGTCTCAAGGCAGCAAGAGGAAGGTTGTCGGCTTAGAATGTATGGGAAACTATAGATGTTTATACACAAATGCTAGAAGTGTCCAAGGTAAACTCATGGAATTGGAATGCTTGGTGTTGGGGGGGGAGTGGCCAAGGTAAACTCAGGGAATTGGAATGTTTGGTGTTGGGGGGTAATAGATATTATGGGTATTTCAGAGACTTGGTGGGATGAGGAAAATCAGTGGGATACAGTGATTCCTGGTTATAAATTATATCGGAAGGATGCGGGGGAAGGGTTGGAGGTGAGGTGGCTCTGTATGTCAGAGAGGGTATACAGTCCAGTAAGACTGAGAGCATAAGTGAACTGGATTCGCTTCTGGAAATGCTATGAGTTGAAATAGTGGAAGCTTAACACTGGGAGTTTATCGCCCATCAGATCAAAAGATAGAGGAGGATTATAAAATGATGAATGGATTAAAGATAGCGGCTAGATGAAATAACTGTGTTATAACAGCTGATTTTAACTACCCACACATTGATTAGGTCAATATGTGTTCAAGCTAGGAAAAAGAGATTGAGTTTCTAGACACTCTCAATGACTGTGCTGTGGAACAGATGGTCACAGAACCTACCAGGGAAGAGGCAATCCTGGATTTCGGCCTAAGTAACGCCCAAGACCTGGTGAGAGATGCAAAAGTGATTGCACCACTTGGGAACAGTGACCATAATGTCATTGAGTTAACATTTGCATAAATAGGGAGTTACCCAAAAAGACTGACATAACCACTTTTAACTTTAAAAGGGGTAACTTCTCTGATATGAGGGGACATGTGAGGAGGAAACTGAAAGGAAAAGTAGAAAGGGGCAAGCTTGGACTACTTAAAACTACAATCCTAGAAGCTCAGAAAAAATATATACCGCAGGTTAGGAAAGGCACAAATAGGTATAGAAAAAAAGCCTGCATGGTTAACAAAGTAATGGAAGCTGTAAAAGGTAGGAAGGATTCCTTTAAGTGGTGGAAAGCTAGTCTCAGTAAGGTTGATAAAAGGGAACACAGGCTGTGACAAATAAAATGCAAGTCAGGCAAAAAGGGAATATGAGGCGCATATAGCAAAAAACACAAAGATCAACAATAAAACTTTCTTCAAATACATTAAAAGCAGGAAAACAACCAGGGAGGCAGTGGGGCCCTTGGATGACCAAGGGGTAAAAGGAGTACTGAAGGATGATAGGGAAATGGCTGAGAAGCTGAATGCATTTTTTGCCTCTGTCTTCACTGTGGAAGATGAGAAGTGCTTGCCCACTCCAGAACCACTGATTTCAGGAGGGGTGTTGAAAGATCTAAGTCAGATTGAGATGACGAGAGAGGTGGTCCTACGACTGATAGACAACTTAAAAACTGATAAATCACCAGGCTCAGATGGCATACATCTGAACTTGTGGATCTCCTGACAAAAATATGTAATCTTTCATTAAAATCTGCCTCCATTCCTGAGGACTGGAAGGTAGCTAATGTCACTCCCATCTTTTAAAAGGGTTTCAGAGGAGATCCAGGAAATTACAGGCCAGTCAGTCTGACATCAATACCGGATAAGTTGGTAGAAACTATTAAGGAAAGAATTAGTAGGTACTTTGATGAACAAAAGCTGTTGAGGAGGACTCAGCATGGGTTCTGTAAAGGAAGATCTCGTCTCACTAACCTGTTAGTGTTTTTTGAGGGGGTGAATAAACGTGGACGAGGGGGAACCAATAGATGTTCCTCATCAAAGGCTCCTAAGTAAGCTCAATAGTCACGGGATAAAAGGACAAGTCCTCTTGGGCATCAAAAACTGGCTAATTAATAGGAAACAGAGAGTGAGTATAAATGGGAAATTTTCACAGTGGAGGGTGGTAAGCAGTGAGGTACTGCAGGGATCAGTACTCAGTCCGATGCTTTTTAACGTGCTTATTAATGATTTGGAGTTGGGAGTAAGCAATGAAGTGGCTAAATTTGCAGATGACATGAAGTTGTTCAGGGTGGTGAAAACCAGGGAGGAGTGTGAGGCACTCCAAAGGGATCTGTCGAGGATGGGTGAGTGGGCGTCAACGTGGCAAATGGGGTTCAGTGTGGCCAAGTGCAAAGTGATGCACATTGGAGCCAAAAATTCTAAATATAAATACACGTTGATGGGGTCTGAACTGGCAGAGACGGACCAAGAGAGAGATCTTGGAGTCGTAGTAGATAACTCAATGAAAATGTCTAGACAGTGTGTAGCTGCAATAAAGAAGGCCAACGCTATGCTGGGGATTATTAGGAAGGGAACTGAAAACAAATCAGCCAGTATCATCATGCCCCTGTATAAATCATTGGTGCGACCTCATTTGGAATACTGTGTACAGTTCTGGTCACCACATCTCAAAAAGGATATTATAGCATTGGAAAAAGTGCAGAGAAGGGCAACTAGAATAATAAAAGGGTTGGAACACCTTCCCTATGAAGAAAGGTTAAAACGCTTGGGGCTCTTGAGCTTGGAGAAACGACGGCTGACGGGTGACATGATTGAGGTTTATAAGATTATGAATGGGATTGAGCAGGTTGAGAAAGAAGTACTTTTCTCCCTTTCTCACAATACAAGAACTCGTGGGCACTCCATGAAATTGCTGAGCAGTCGGGTTAGAACAGATAAAAGGAAATACTTCTTCACCCAAGGAGTGATTAACATATGGAATTCACTGCCACAGGAGGTGGTGGCAGCTACAAGCATGGACAGTTTCAAGAGGGAATTAGATAAACATATGGAGCAGAAGTCCATCAGTGGCTATTAGCCACAGGGTATAGATGGAAACTCTCAGTCTGGGGCAGGTGATGCACTCTATTCTTGGTGCTGGAGGGGGCAGCAGTGGGAGGGCTTCTAGTGTCCTGGCCCCACAGGTGGACCTCCTGATGGCACCTGGTATTTTTGGCCACTGTGTGACAGAGTGTTGGACTAGATGGGCCACTGGCCCAATCCAACTTTGGCTTCTCTTATGTTCTTATGCTTGCTCTCCTCTGCACCCACCCAAGCAGCTGGCATTAGCCAGCCCCACACCTAAGGCACCCAGGTGTGCTTGGCACCAAAGAGCATTTGGGTCTCACCACTGTAGATACTTTCCAAACAGTTCTTTGGATTGCTTCCTCCTGGCGGCTGAACTTCTCCCAAGCTTTCCATGGTCTGGCTGGAGGCAGTCCGGCTGCGAGCAGAGGAAAGAAGTGGGACATGGGTGTGTGTGTGTGTGTGTGTCATGTCCTTGTACACTAAGACACATTCCAAAGAGCTCTTTGAGAGGAAAGTCAAAGCCTGGCGATGTAAGCAGACTGAGGCAATAATGGCAAGTTCAAGCTGGTTTCTCCATTTCAGAATTTCTTTCTGCAGGAGCTGGCGAGTAAATCTAGAGCTGGAGAGGTAAATGAGGCTGCTAGGCATGGGAATTGGAAACAAACCAGAAACAAACTGGAGGGAGGGTGGAGCTTGCAATATAAATCTGGAACTGGAGAGGTAAAACAGGCTGCGGGCAGGGCACAGGCAGCTTCCCTAATTAATTAAAAATATTTTTTAAAAAATGGTTTCTGCCAGCAGGACTTGTGGGGTGTGGCCCTGAGATGCCTCACCATGGCTACAGCACTGAGCACCAGTGGCTTAAAAAGGTGTGAACATAAAGATTTGGTGGCAGAAGCTGCCAGTGTATATAAAGGTACCAGAGAAGTGTGGAGGTTTCATCTTAAGTTCTCTTTATAAACAAATGATTATTGTGATCTGTATTTGTCAGTTTTTCTGCCCCCATCTTTTCCTTGGGCAAATAAGAAAAACCAAAAAACCCACAGAAGAGCCTGAGTAAATATAGGAAAGAATGGCAGATGTAACACTATTTTGATTTCTGACCAATACATTCATTTCAGAGTTCCAAAACTAAACATTATTCACTGGTCACCTTTGCCTGCTTCTTAAAGTTGATTACCATATTTCCTGAATAGTCTGTTTACATTTCTCTATTGAAAGAAGTGGAATAATAATGGATTCTTACCTTTCATTTTATCTCTACTAGGGATTGGCATGAACTGTGGAAATGCTGTTCAGTTGTGGCATGCCCAGTTCGTGAAGCATGAACTTTTAAGCATCAAACAAACTGGTTGGGTTTGTGAATTGGTAGAATGACTCCCTCCCTGCGTGCTAGAGACACCAAACTCAAGGGATCACTGGCTCACTCTCCTGTACCTGCCCTCCAAGATTGGTGAGGATTTGATTTACAGGATCTGAGTTACAGCCCCCCAAAGAAGGTGCCCCCAGGAAAGTGCTTTCTGGGGAAATGACAGGTGGAGACTCAGGAATATATAGAATGGATACTGTACAAGCTAGAGACATCAAAGTTCAGGGGACCTCCCCCGGATGCTCCTCTACATCCCTCCCATGTTCTGCTCCCCCTTTTCTTTGAAGTCTGTTAAACATTTTGATTGAGCAGAGAGTATCTAGAAATGTATCTGTTCACGAACTGGTAAAAACCTCCATGAACAGCTTTAAAGTTCATGTAAGGTTCATGCCAGCTGACCTGCCATGAACTTGAGTTTACGAACCGCGAACTGGCCAAAATTGTCGTACCCTTTCGTTTAAGAGCCAGTTCGTGACCATCCCCGTCTCTATAAAACAAAGGGTTTGATTGTCTTAACAAGCATTCAGTTATATCTCATCTATATCTTCTGCTTAGTGCATTAACCCAAAACTGTAGCACCGTGCCTTTGATAGTTGACATCTAGGAATTAAGAGTTTCTTTTCTTTGTGCCATGCATCTAAACTAAAACTGATTATTAGGGGTATCCATCTTTCTTCTTGGGTTTTGCAACCAAATAAGTTCTCTAAGTAGAAGACCACCATCAAGAGATATTTCCAAAACCAAGACCCTCACACCTCACATATATAGTTCTAATCCTTTATTACTGCTCCTCTCACAACTCAGGGACCTCTAAGCCTCCCATGCAAGAAGGTCTAAGAAGTGTTTTCTGAATCAAACAATCTTTAGAAGAACATTCAGAAAACAATGCATGTGAAACTAGACAGCTACATTCCCAAATCTTGTGAAATTAACAGGCCTCTGATTCCAGCAACAAACCATCTCTTTCACCTAGGATTTAGGATAGTTGTGTAACAAAACGAACAGTGGTTTCCAGACTCTTCTGCAACAGAGCACAAGATCCTTCTTGTATTTGTTAGCCAGCTACTAATGGCAAAAATTACAAATTCCCTTCAAAGTAAGTTAAAAAGTAATTAAACAGCAGTTTAGTGACACAATAACCTTTAAGTATTTGACTTTCCAGTGTTTACTTTAGAATTAAGAGTAATAAAAGGCTTTGAATAATAGGTTTATAAATCCTAGGCATCCATTAAAAGGCCTTTTCAGAATCAACACTTAAATTATCCCACACTGATACACATATTATTCATTAAATACAACTCTCACATCTGGGTTTTATTATACTCTGTAAAATATACACAGGAATCTTGATGTACTCAAAGAGTGCAGGTAAATACAGTATTCAAGCAGTTGCTATTTCTATGTACATGCTCATTAATTCTTCAAAAACCCACAAAATTATCAAATAGATCAAAATACTGTCCTGTGTTTCCACACTTTGTTCAGAAAACAAACTGATAATTTACAATGGCATTAGGGTTTCCAGTTTCACAATACAAAAAGGATAAAAGGTGGGGTACAGTTTATAGCAATTTATTTGTATTTTACCTCAACATGCAAGAAAATGTTCTTGCATGTACATAAGCATTTAATTATAACTGTTATCTTTCAATTAAAGCAGAACCAAATAAAGTAAATACCTCTACTTAAACAGAAACTTCAGCTTAGGTTGGTAAAAAGTTTTCCAGTCTTCAATTTTTTTTACAGTAGCCTGTTATAAATTAGAGAAACTTAGAATTCATTTCAATTATAGCAGAGGGAACTTATCTTTTGATAAGCTGCTAGACAATAGTATATTATGTTCCCGAAGATCCGACACTGTACCTGTTTGATAAGGAAACTATTTTTATCACCCATAACCACATCCAGTGCCTTAAAACCCTAGGAGTTTTTTTAAAAAATTATATACACCATAGAGGCACAAATCTCCTTTTACTTTATGATGTAAAAGACTGGGTGAATTGTAAAAAAATTCCATTCCTCTAAGGCAGCCTATCAGGGTGTCAGGATATTGCAGTTCTGTTTTTGGTGCAGTCTTACTTGTCAAGGTAATTATCCTTCTTGTATTTTGAATAAAAAATATTTTAACACAGCAGGATTGTTTGTAAAGGGGCAGGGGAATCTGCATTCATGACTGCATCCCTGACTCACCTTCCTTTATTATACTTGTATAAATTTCACCCTGACTGCAACCTGGCTAAGCTGGTTACAGTTACAGTACTGTAAGACTTTGACAAGTTCTTTTCCATCTCATCTGAAAGAACATACACAAATTAATAGCACATCTCCTTTTTTTCGTGGTACATTTAATAGTGTCGGAAGGCTGTTAAACGATTAAAAACAAATCAACATTTAAAACCAAGTCTAGGATTATTTGCCAGAATTAATTCAAGGGTTGGTTAAGACTATTTACTTACTTAATCTATTCAAGTTTTCTCAAAAAAGTTTTTTTAATTAAAAAGTGTAAGTTATTTGGTCCTTTGGCAATTTGCTGCACAAACAATGCCTTCTGTACCAAACTCAATTATTGCCTTCAAAATGGTCTTAGTTTTATTGGTAGGATTTAAATCCGTTGTCTTCTTTGTTGTACAACCATGTATTCACTTACACAGAAAATGGTGCACAGCCTTGTTGGAATTATTCCTTGCACCAGTGACAACCCAGTACACTGCAATTAAACAACATTCTATGTAACATTTTGCACCATGGATCCCAAGCATTTTCAAGAATGTTTACCTTTGCATAACCTGCTTTGGAGCAGCATAAATCTTCCATATGCACTCACATTTTAAAAAATCTTCTCTTTGGGCTGTCCTTTTTTTATTTAGACTGCTTCCTCCAACACCCGAATCTTGAACTTCATCAAATAAGTTCACTCTTTACAACTCCAATGGAGCTTCTTAATAAGTTTCAGAATCAGAGTCATTAAGTTCGTCTTCTTCTGTATATGTGTAGCCATCTTCCCTGCCAATGTTGTTGAAACTACAATAAGAGCTATGTTCACTTCTGATAATTGGCAAGGAGTCAAAGGTGACAGTTTTTGAGGTGTTGGTGTAATGATTAATGGCATTAAATGTAAAGGAAGGTAAGGTACTGCTTGACGAAACAGGCATCATTGTGGCCAAAATGAGAGCTAGGCAATCAGCCACATCCTTGTTAGGAGCACAGGCCAAAGCTGGTGTATAACCTATAGTCAAAACACAATCATGATTTGGTTTAGAGACAGGCACAAAATCTTTGCATATTTTCTAGAAGCCCAATTATTGGTACAGCAAAAAGTATATTTTCCTCAGCTTGTACTGCATTTATCAATTAAGTGATTTGATTTCAATATACCCAGGCATCTAGCTTTGTAGAAGAGAAAAGGTACTCCTAGAATGGTGCAATCCTTTGTGTCTAGCACATGTGCCCTTGTATGCTAGCCAGGTTTATATATGGCAAAAGTATGCCTCCTTAGGCAGGAGAAGAGGGGAAGGGAACTGAGACAAAGCATGTCACAGTGGCCCTACTGCTTAAGACCAGCTTGACAGCACTAGTGCAGCTGCCCTTTACTTCTTACTTTTGTCAGTTCTGGGAATAGCACTTTCCCTACTTTTATCTTTTACAATGAGTGATGTAGGATATTTTTTTTCACCCACATGAAATTTAAGGATCTGATCTTTTGGGTATGGGACACAATTCTTTGTCTATACAGCATCAAGTCACTTTGTTGAACTTCAATAGCAGCAGAACTGAGCCTTTGAAAAATATATCACTAAGTTCCCAAACTTAAGCAAGATCCAAATGAAATGGAACTTCATGCAAAAGTAGTCAGTATTAAAATATGTCAGATAGATACACTCTTCTGAGAACATGAAAGACAGCCAGTTATACCTAATCTTATGAATTAAGACAAGAAAAGCACCCAAAAGGCAAAGGGTGAAGAGAAGAAACCAGCAAGAAACAGCAGAAAGGAAAGGGGGGCTTTACTCTTTGTCCACTTGTCAATTATCCCCTGCAAATGTTCCCTCAGGAAAAAGTTTAACAATTTTTTCAACCAGCCAGTGGAACCTCACGGGAGAATTGGTGGGCATTTGGAAAGTTAAGCACCTTTCCCTCCCAATGTGCTGTTCCCTTAGATCCAACTACTCTTAAATCAATAGCAGACCAATTTGTTTCACTATTGTACTCTGGTATTCACAAAATCAAGGCTACTACCATGTGAGATATAAACGGCAGAAATTTCCCAGTTTGATTACTTATGTGTTTCAATTTCAGTTACTTGACTTCAGCTATCAAGAGCAAAGCCCTGAACTATTTTCACCTATATTTCAACAAATTTAGATAAGAATGATTGTTGCTTGCCTGGTGGACACTATGACACAACAAGGAGCTGTCAGTTATATCTTATGCAAGTTCTCATTAAGTACTATGTTTATTACACATTACTTGAAATGTGTGCATTCTGGACTAAAGAAATGAACACCTTGCATGACTGCCTCTTATGGAAAAGACAACACAAAACTGTGCATGCTTAAACAACCACCTCTCTCACAAAACTAGAAATTGAGCTTATACAATGAAAATTACTGGGGGGAAGATTCACAACAAACAGAAGAAATTCTTGTATACACAACTTATAAGGAATTCATAGCCACAAGATATACTGATAGACAATGTTTAGACTACATTAACAGGAATAGACAGGTTTGTTGAGGATATTAGCAATAATAGCTAAATTAAACCTTTGTATTCAGAGATAGAATATTTCTAAATTCCATACAGCATAGGAGAGGGGTGCTTCCAGATGAGGTTCATCTGGTTGGCCACTGTAAGAAATAGGAAGCGAGACCAGTTGTATCCTTGGTTCAGTTCAGCTGTTTTGCTTTACTTACCATTTTCATCTACTGCAAGCACACTTGCTCCTTTCCCTAGAAGTTCCTGGACTACAACTGTTAATCCATTTCGAGCAGCAACATGCAATGGCCTGCAGATACAACACCTGGCTATGAGAAACCTCATTAAAAACATTAAAAATGAACTCAGAGCATTCAGAACTTCTACAGTAGAAAAAGTTGTTAGCAGGATCTGGCTGGACTGAATGACTTTCTAATAAGGTAAAATATTTTAAAAATGGCTTTTTATGGATCTACAGAATTTACCTATTAGTAATATGGCAGATGTGGATGGGAAACATATCACAGGAGCTTAATCAACTTTTTGGATCACATCCCATATAAGCCTGGAACTTTCAAGTACCTGGCTTAAACTTAAATGGGATTCTGAGGGTACTCCCTTGGAATCTAGCTGGTTGGAAGGGTCGCTTGTTGGATTTAGAGGTCATACAGAGGCTAAGGGAATTTCAGGTGATCCTTCTGCAGGGACCTTGGAAGCAGTATCCATTTTATTTTCCTGGATATAAAATGATTATGTGTCCAGCTATTATAGGGATTGGGGGGGGATGCCCCCAGGCTGGGCTGGCATGCTTGGTGGCTACCTCTGTTGATGCCAAGGTTTTAGAAACTGATTGTCTGTTGTCCTTGGCTTTACCAGTTCTTTTAATTATTAATGGTCTGTTCTTTATATTTATTTCTCTGTACCCCTCCAGTTAGCTCAGTATAAGCTCTCTATTCTGATGGGCAGAATTACACTGTTGACTCGAAGGACTCTTCATGTAATTCCCTAGAGCTTTCTTTAGGGGGTGACTTTAACACTAGGGAAGGTCCCTTGGATGAGCCCCTCAGTGGTAAAATCCCAGAGTTATCTGTTGACAACTTACCAGGGTGTTTTGAAAGAAGAACTAGAGATCAAAAGATCAACCAAGCAGGGCCTCTGTTATTCATGTTGATTATTCAGTTTGGTTTAGTAAAGTTAAATAGATGGCTGGGTCTTGATCCCCTTAGAAAATTTACTTTTATTTCAATAAGAGAATGTAGTATTGTAGATTATTGTTTAGTCAATTTTGCTACTCTTCTTTTAATCACTGACTTTGGGGTTGGTGAGTTCTTGAGAGGTGACCATTGATAGCTACTCTCTATCTATCCAGTCCCCTTTATCTAGCAAAGGTCCACTGAGCAACTTGGAAATACAAGAGAAGGGTTTAAGAGCTGTTCTCTGGTTCCCATACCTAGGTTCTCTTTTGAATGTAGTTTTGGATCCAAAAGAATGTCAGCTCTTTTATAAATTGATAATAAGTAGCACTGACCATAGGGAGGGGATTGGTCTCTTTTCTAGATCGATGGAAATCATCTCTCCATTTTTACATATGCCATCTGTTTGTAAAGCAGTTCCAAGAAACTGGTTTGGCTGCCTATCACTTCCCCAGAAAACACTTTCCTGGGGGTACCTTCGGGGGGGTGTAACTCAGACCCCATGAATACAATTCTCACCAACCTTGGAGGGCACATAAAGGAGAGTCAGCCGAAGATCCCCTGCAAGTTTGATGTCTCCAGCTTGCACAGAATCTCTTCTATACACTCCTGAACCTGCCTCTGTGAAAATGACAGGTGGAGGTTCAAGAGCATATAGAGCAGATCCTGTGCAAGCTAGAGACACCAAACTTGGAGGGCATGTAGAAGAGCATCCATGGGAGGTACCCTGTGAGTTTGGTGTGTCTCTAGCTTGCACAGGGATCCATTCAGTATACACCTGAACCTGCACCAGTCAAAATGACTTCCCGTCCCCAGGATACTCTTCTACATACCTTCCAAATTGTTGCTTTGAAGTTTTGTAAACATTTACATTGAGCAGAGACAGTCTGTATGGAAATATATCTGTTCACAAACCTCCACAAACAGCCTGAAAGTTCGTGCTGGTTGACCTGCCACGAACTTGACTTCACAAACTGCAAACCAGCCAAAATTCATCATGAACTTTTGTTTGTGAGCCAGTTCATGCCCATCCCTACTTATAAGTGAATTGTCAAGGAAAAGAAAGGAGCGGCCATAATGAGATCCTGGCAGATGCCAATCAAGGCTTCTCAATATAATCAGTCCTCTAGATTTAGGTTGATTGTTTCCTCTTCTTTAAAAACTAGAGGTCTTTCTCATGTTATTACTGCTTAGATTTGGGTATTGTATTTTTCATCATTGTGTTCTAAGCTGAATTATGATGACAATCTAGATGCCACCATGTCTCTTGATCCTCCTGAACGGCAACTAGTCCTATGTTCAGAGATAGTGAATCTTAAAGGACTGCAAGAAGGCCACAGGTCCTGATGGTATTCTGGCAATATTTATGATTAACAACATGGACTGGTGGGTGCCTCTTCTGGATAATCTTTTTACTAGAGTGAACTCTCTTGTTCCTTCTGAATGATGTTTTAGTATAATTGCCCCAATCCATAAAGCTGGTGATAAGGACAATCCTAAGAACTTAAAACCCATTACTATGTTGTCAGTCATAGGTAAGATCTATGCAGCATTTTTGTTGAACAGACTTCAGTCTTTGGATGGCCGACTCTAAGATCACTGGCCCAGAACAGGTGGAATTTCATAAGGGACACGATATGCTCAATCGCTGTGATGTGTTACCCCACTGGATTAGTAAGTATGCCATTTCGAGGAAGGGCTTTTTATATGCAACCTTTATAGATTTTTTTCTACACATTCAGTTCCTTTTCTAGAACCCGTCTATGGGCTAAACTGAAGGAAATCACAATTGACAGGAGATTGTTGTGGTTAATTAAAAGTCTCTATACTAATTCTACTGTCCACGTGCGATGTAATAGTGAGGGTTACTTAGCTACTTTCTTTCCTGTTGTCCGGGGTATTTGACGGGGTGCCTTCTAGCACCATCTTTATTCAGCTTGTATTTGTCTGATTTCCCAGTTTTCTATATTGATCCTTTTCTGCATTTGCCTAAATTATTGGACATTTCAGTTCCTCTTTTACTTTATGCAGATAACTCAGTTTTACTTTCCTGAACCCAGGTCAGTCTTCTTCAGGCTTTGAAAAGGTTTCATGCTTATTGTTTGCATTAATTTTACTAAAACTGAAATTATTAAGTTTGCACCTCGTTCTTCGACCAAAAGAGAGACGTGGCTAGTTAATGGGCAGAAGACCTCACAGGTTTCTTCTTTTAGGTATTTGGGTGTTTTATCTCATTCTACCTTGTCCTGGAGAGGTCATTAATAACTGGTCACTCAGAAATCTATTGCTACTATGAAGGCAATTCTGTGTTTCAATGGGGCACATTATATTCCAGCTGCTATTATAATTTTTAACTCAATGGTGATTTCACAACTTTTGTGTGGTGTCCTATATGGATTTCTGCTGTAGATGATTCTATGAATAGAGAACGGTCCTCATTCCTTCTGGCAATCAGAGGACTCCCAGGTGCATTTAATCATCGGCTATTCATTATAAATTTGGTCTTAGCTCTATAGAAGCCTGTGCCTGGGCATGTCCCTTTACTTTTTGGTTTAATCTATTTTTTGAGGCCCCAGAGAGTAGCTTGGCAAGCCTTATCCTCAGGGACTTTTATGAGGCTTCTGGCTCCAGCTTTTTGAACAGAAGTTATCTCTTGTAAACCTTAAGATGGAGGATCTTTTTTCTTCCTCTATAAATCAATGCAAAAAACACGTGGCCAAACTGATTTATGTCAGAAATAAGAGTTATACTCATTTAGATGCTCGGACATGTTCTCTGCTTGCCTTGGGCCTTGCATCTAAGGATAAGCTCCCTTCTTATTGAGATTCCCTCGTCAGTCCAAGGTTATGTAGGACCTTTATGCATTCACAATTCAGCTGCTCCTTGCTAGGTTATTTGCTAAGGATCCCTTTTTGGACTGGTTATGCCCCTTCCCCCTTCCAGTCAGTAGACTCTCTTGTACATATTCTCCTGCAGTGTCCTTATGTGCTCCAGTATAGGCTAAAATGGATTATTCTACTCCAAGCTAACAGGGCAGTGTAAAACACTTGTGTAGGTACCTAAGATGTATTTTGTTTCTGAAGTATTCTGTAAGCTGATATGACTACAATGTTCCTATGTAACTGCGTGGGTAGGATCCAGCAATCTGTCCGTAGATGGCACGGATGGATGCAGTTCCCGTGCTCCCCCACCCCCCATCACTTCTGACTGCCCAAAAAGTTGATTTCAAGAGCTGTAGGACTCACTAAGAGGGAGGCTGCACTATGAAGGGGATGAAATTGCCACTCTGCCCTGTTCCATCAGTGAAGCTGCAATTTTCATCCATTTTACTGACAAGACTAAAACTTCTTTGTACCTATGTAAATAGATTTTCAGTTACTAGACAAAGCTTTCTGTGCATCTGATCTTTCAGTAAGGTTATTTGTATGAATAACTGCCAACAATTCTGTACAGAAGGGACTATACCTCTTAAAATCAATGTTTTTTCTTCTACAACAAAAACAAAAGGACCAAGACAGACCTCTCCTGGCAAAACTGAAGTACTTCTAACTAAATCTTTACTTACGTTTGCAAGGCTGCATTGGTGGCATTGATGAGATTTCTATCTGTAATCTTCTCCAGTATTAACAAGGCACTAGTTTCATGACCCTAAAGACAGCAAGTATAGCTTTAACGCACACACACACACACATCCTTCCTCTAAAAATACATTTCCACTTATCATTAGCATAAATAACATCATTAGCATTAATAAATCAATTGGTTCTGACAAGGATGGCTTGAGATATATGGTATTACAGACAGAAGGTAAAGTCAGTTTCAGACTGCTCCTTTCGCTTTACCAAATGCTGCCTCTCCCCATCCTTTCCATTTCAGAACCAAGCCCTCCCACCCCAGGGTCCCTCTTGTTACTCCAAGTGGGCCCAGTGCCTATACTGTCAGCTCAATCTACAGAGTGGTACAGGTAAAGAGTTCCAACCACTGGTCAACCTTAAACAACAGGCTACTCTTCCTTAGGAAAGACATCATCTCAGCCTGAAATTCCTAAATTATTTGCCTCACAATGTTGTTCAGAGTATAATAATAAATAAATAATAAATAAAGTAAGGAAGGTAAAGCACTTCCACTCAACGTTCAAAGGCTAGGAAAGTAAGATTCTTTCCTGTTGCAAATCAAGTGCTGCACTGTTGCTGCTACATTTTTAAAAAAATCACTTCAGTAGAAAAATGACAGCACTAATAAGAACAAGGGCACCAATAAATGACAGAAGCCTCCAGCTGGAAAATGATACATACCTTGCTGCAAGCCAAATGCAGTGCTGTGTTTTTACACTTATCTTGCAAGGTCAGATCAGCTTTAGCACTGCTTACCAACACCTCTGAAAGACATAAAGGCTAAAATTAACTCAAAAGAAGCAGTTACAATGACACTTTGGATGACTATGAAAAACAAGTGAACAACCCAGAACTGAATTTTGTTGGTCTTAAAGGTGCCACTGGGCTCAAAACTTTGATCTGTTGCTTCAGACCAGCACAGCTATCCACCTAAATCTATGAAAAAGAAGTATACACAATAAAACTTATCAATAGCGCTTATTCTCAGTTCTGGAGTGTTATTAGACCATAAAGATTTCCCACCACAAAATGTAGTTTTCACCACCCTATAGCTCTTCTAACCCCACTTTCAGGCCACTGACGAATGGAAAAACACTATTCTGCCCCAATCAACTTGGCCCACAAAGAAGCTTACTCTGAAGGAAATTATGGTTGCTTTAAAATTCTGTGTGTATATTTGTTATTTTTTTTCTTGCTTTGCATCTTTAGTTGTTAAAAACTATTAAAATATTAACAGAGAAAGCTACTGTGGTTGATGAGCCAGTTTGCTTTCACTAGTTACACACAACCCTTTGCAATGCTAAAGTAGGGTTCTGTTTTTTGTTTTGTTTTTTACAGTAGCATATATACTGATTATTAGTAATGAGAAGATACAGGAGTTTTTTTTACCGACTGTATTTGTTTGCCCATTTTCTGCAGCCATCATTAGAGGAGTCTTCCCAGAAGAATCTACAGAGTTTACTTGTGCATTATGGCTGAGCAAAAGCTGTAAGCACTCTACATGGTCTGTAAAGGCAGCAGCATGGAGGGGAGTTCTGAGGAGAAAGGGGGGGAAAAAGAATACATTTTGCAGATGTGAAAGTGGGCTACTTATAAGGCCTCAATAAGATTCGACTCAGAAATGTGAGTTATACAAAACATGCTTAATAGCATGTTTAAATATTTAAATCCTTATGTTATCGTTCTATAATAAATATGGAAAACAGGCAAAAGAAAGCTACATTTACTGAATTTCATAGCCTGCCTTATTCTGGGGGGTGGGGAGACAACAGAGCTACAGGAGAACAAAAGGAAAGTGGCTACAGAAGGGTGTGCATGAGGGTGAACAAAATAGGCTACAATGACCTGGACCAAGGTCCCATACCCCATGGCTTTATAACCAACACTTCCCACAGCTAAATCCTGGGCACGCTACCATAGAAAACCATTTGGGTAGCACTGGGTTAATCATCTAACAGAAAAGTACATGGCTCCTACTAGTTGCATCTGACACACTTTGTCATGTTTGGTGAACCATGTGTAAGACTTGGCTGGGGAGGAGAGAACAGAAAAATATGGGGGGGAAATCTTTGGGAATGAGCTGTTTAAGACAAAGCTTTGCTCATTCAAAATGTGCAGTAAGTCAAACAGAACAATTTTATATGCTATCCAAGTTTTAAATAATTAATTTTATGTTGTTAAAACAGTAAAAAAAATTAGACTTATACATATTGTCTATGGGGTTGATCCCATGCGGTATTTTCCCATAAGATTCAGCTCATATTTCAATTTTTCCCTGATTTCCAAAAAAATGTGGCTTCTTGAAAGCAAAGACATTTATATTTTGATTTGCATAAGTATACCAACATGTACAATTTTATATAGTACCTAACTTATAAACAACACGTTTTATTTTTAAAGCAGTAATTTCAATTTAGGTTTTAGAAGGAAATAAGTAGTGCATATATTTTAATTTTCCTCAGATTTCCATAGACATTATTTCTCTCTTCTGCTCACAGAAACCAGCACTGGAAGGCTGATAGTACTGTTGTGTTATCTAACAACCACCACTGAGGGCATTCATTTCTTAATGTACAGGAGCTGCTCCTATTATTGGGGGGGGGGGTTAATACCCCCCAATGCATTTTTTCTCTGATTTTTCTGCATATCTGGGGCCTTTTTCAGCTTTAAAAAGTATCCGACTTGGCTGCCCATGGCCCCAGTCTCTGGATTCAGGTACCCACAGATTTGGCCATGTTGAAAATCAAAATATATTGATTATCCATACAATAACATATCTATCTATGGTCAAAGAGGAATTATGGCAATAAGTTGCCCATAAAGAGAATCCAGAAACTTTAACAAGCATACACTGTAACAGTAAATCTTTTGATGGAGTAAGATTCTGTCACCCACACCTATCTATTACCTTTTGGACACAATTCAAGAAGCTGTTTACTTACAGAAGGGCACCTTTGTGCTACATTGAAACAACCAATATGTGAAGTGGAGCCTTCTCAGGTAATGTTCTTACTGTACTTTGTATGGATATTTGATACAAAAGGGCCTAGATTTTATATTATGAAAAACAGAGAAGCAGATTTTAATACAAAAAATACACTTTTTAATGTAACATTTACAACCTTACCTTCCTTTTGCATCTGTGCAATTTACAATTCCAGACCCTAGTGTATCAATTAACATTTCAGCAGCACCTTCGTTATCATTGATCCTATAAAAAATTTAAAATGCAATTATTTCCAAAATAATGAAATTCATTAAAAGCTGTAATAATATCTGCTATAATAATGAGGAAGCTGCTTACACTGCACAATGCAATGGGCTGAAGGAATTCCCTTCCAGTTTCTGGAAAACTTCCTGCTCCAGAAGAAGTTCCACACAACTATCATGACCTACAATTACAAGCACAAAATAAGACAAACTGGGAAGCTTAACTACCAAAAACGTGAATACACTTTGGTCTTTCATTAAATGATGTGCCACCTTACAAACCACACAAGATCTTGACACACTCAAATGTTCTCTTTCCCTTCCCTGTCGGACTGCATCCACTACTAACCAGAAAGGGAGAAGGAGCATGTGAGCAAAGCCACTTTTTGGAAAAGCAGGCAGAACAACAGGAGGATTCAATTAATTTCTAGCTGTTCATGTGCTTTGGGAGTCAGCTGCTGAAATACTAATAAATCAATAAAATGTTGTCAGGTAATTCTAAGTCCTGGATGCCTTTTATCGGGTAACTATGACACTTCCATACATTTACTGTAACTGCCATAATAGTTATGGTGCTGAAACCAAGAAAGTAAGAGATTCATGCACTCACCCTACAGTTACTGAAAAACTGCATGGGACAGCTGCTTTTCTTCATGTTTATTTATTGTTTGTGGACCTTGACATCTTTTTCCTGCCTGTACTGAAGGATTTACGGGCATATGTGGTTGGCAACTGGCTGCTACTTTCAGATAACTGCTTGCCTCTGGAAATAATTCTTCTGTAGTTATTCTGGATGGTGCTATTGTTCTGTTAAATTCCCTGGCTACAAATTCATAAATGGCAATGAGTTGGGAGGTGTGAGAGCATCAAGCACCAATGCTTGATAAAATCACAGTCCAATTATTGCTGGTTGGAGAGGAGAGCAGAAAAACAGGATCCATAAAACTGTGGGTTGGATCCTGTGGTTCATGGAAGGTGCTAGTGGTGGCAGATCTTTTCCCTTCCAACAACAGCTTTTTGTGATTGCTCCAAAGGCAGTGCTAAGCAGAAGTGTGACGACCTGGAAAAAAACCAGGACATGTTTTTCTGTTCTGCTCCCCCCGGCCCCCAGGAAAATGTGAAAAATGTTGTACAACACTGAAAAATCCACCTCTGAAAAATCTTTTGGAATAAGTGAAATGCTTTTAAAGACAAAGTTTTACTCACTAATGAGTATTTTTATGTAACACAATCTGCAGCATTAAAAGATCATTCCTTTGTCTACAACAAAATTTCAAGGATGTGCTTCAAGTGTGTATAATTTTTATTAACTATTACTATAGTATGTTTGATAATAATACATTATTGAAGTGTTTACTGTTTTCAGTGTTATAAAGTTATGTTTAACTTGCTCTCCAAATATGCTGGTACTCCTGTAGTGACTACCTAAGACTTTCTGTTCAGATGCTACACCTTTTTAGTTACTATAAAATTTGTAGTAAACAGGACTTTTATTTTCCTGCCTTTTAGATGCAGAAATTAAGATATCTCAGCTAAGATAGCTGATAGTGCACTCAAGCACTGGGTATATTTGCAATTTTACTTCTTGAAAGCAAAGGCATTTATATTTTAATTTGCATAAATATACCAAAACGTACAATTTTATATAGTACCTAATTGATAAACAACATATGTTTTGTATTTAAAGTAGTAATTTAAGTTTAGGTTTCAGAAGGAACTAAGTATTACATATATTTTAATTTTCCTTCAATTTCCATTTGTTTCCAAAAGAACAGCCATTTATTTCCCTAACACCACCAGTGGCTTCCAATTTTCCAGAAATCTCTTGCAGAGGGATTATGGGATTTCTATAGACAAAAAGCCACAAGAAAAAAAGAGGTACAGTGTGAAGGGGAATCAGGTAAAGTCCTCCCTACTTGCTCTTGTATAAAAAAAAATGTTCTGTTATGCTTTGTCTGACACACTTTTTGGCATTAAACTAAGGTATGGAGGTGATTTTGCTTAATTTCTTAATGCAGTTAAGCCCAGTACCAGGATCGAACACCATTTGTCTGTTTATACATAGACATAAATTTTCACTTTTCAGTTCTGGCATTCTGTGAAATCTAACTGTATTTACCATTGTAACAGGCCCAGTGCAATGACGTATATCCCTGATTGTCTGCTAGGGGAGGTACTGCCTCCCCAGATGCCATTGGCTGTAAAAGCGCTCCTAGTACCCCAATATGTCCACACGCAGCTGACAAATGTATAGGTGTCCGTCCTCTGCAGTCTCGTAGTGTAGACTTAGCACCATGCTGAAGTAGTGCTTCTACACACTCCTCATGCCCAGTAACTGCCTGCAAAAATACAACAAACACATTTCTGCAGGCGCTGAGATGAATCAAGTGAAAATCAAGAACTGCCTGTGTGATCCTTAAATTCGCTACTACATCAGGAGTGCACATGTCAAACAGTTATGTGAGGTAACAGATCTCAACTGGAGCTGTGCCCCCCCCCACTTTGTGATGGTGCCTGGCTTCATTAGGTCCCATAACTCATGGGTAGAGGGGCCACAACTCTGCCTCTCAGTGGCTTCTCTGGGCTACGAGGTAGGACTCTGACCTTCACAATGGGAAATGTCTCTGTTGTATCCCAAGGGCACCTGTTGTATCCCGAGATCCAAAGGTAAAATTTCCTCATTGGAGTCTACAATATTAGCTGCACTCATTCAACTTCAAGAGATGGGCATAGAAGCTGATATGTATTTCTCTTTGTGTAAAGAAAAAGGGGGGGTGAGAAGAGAATGGTGACAGTGGCTTCTCTTACCCCTCTGTGTAGTGCTGTTCTTCCCCATTTATCTTTGGCATCTACATTTGCTCCTTTGTTAAGCAGTGAATAGACACAATCTGTATGCCCGTTGAGAACAGACAACATCAAAGGAGTCCTAGAAGAGTAAAAAGTGAAGTAAGAACGTATAGATTTTCACAGCAAGTCAGACAGTACGGAAGAACAACATTAGCAAATACAGGCCTGAGGCAATCCTCACCATACAACCAGCAATCCTGCAATATATACAAGTGAAGCCAGTCCCACAACAGACCAGGTGCCAGAGACAGCACATAAACAAGTAAAATCACAATGTGCAACATGCTGTGATGCCCCTTACAGAATGACACTGTAGCAGCCAACAAGGGACAACAATGTCAAAGCTTCTTGATATTATTTTATTTTCACAATTATTTGACGATCCCTCTAGCAACAAGCCAATTTCACAATTCAGCTGTGTGAATGAACTCATGATACACTAATCACACTAGCCTAATGCAACCACTAGAACCTGTTAAGAGACAAAAAGGAACCAAAAGAAGTGTGCAACATACTGTCCATTTCCATCTTGAATGTCCACAGCATTCTGTGGTTCTGCATTTCCTATCAACAACCGCAAGCATTCTGAATGACCATTTGTGGCTGTAAAATATTAAGAAATAAAACATCAGAAAGAGCATAAATCATTGGGTAAGAACAGCAAAAAAGGTTCTAAAATCAACCCTTTGGGATATTCACTAAAAACTGGTTTTACACTAAGTCAAATCTCTTCAAAATGCTCATAACTATAAGAATTCTCAATATATATAACATTATTCAATGTTCATAACTAATATATGGCAACACTATTTCTGAATTATAAAACTATATATATGGTACACACACTCCTTTTAATATGTATATATATCCTTATTCTAATAGCCAAAATGTGCGGAATTCCCACCAACAGGGGGCTCACTCGCCCCCAACAGCTTTTCCTACGTAGTCAGTAGACTTCCTGGGTTTGTAGAAAAATCCAAAAACTAAGAAAATCCCTTCAGGGACGGTTGAATCCCCCAAAAACCTCTGCAGGAATCTGCTTCAGGCATCAACGGTGAGAGATTAGAATGTTCGGGGCGGGGGGGGGCCTTCTAACTGGCTCTGTCAGTGAAAGGGTGGGGGAAGGGCCCTTTCCAGGCCTCTTTTGGCCTTTCAGGGAGGGAGGGAGGGAGCCTTGGGGCCAGGCCTCACTAGAGTTGCCAGTGCCAGGCTGGGGGATTTCTAGAGATTTTGTAGTGGACTCTAAGGAGGGCTGGGTTTGGGAAGGGAGAGGCCTCAGCTGGGTATAATGCCACAGAGTCCACCCTCCAAAGCAGCCATTCTCTGCAGGGAGACAGACCTCTGCTGTCTAGAGTCCAGTTGTAATTCTAGGGGGTCTCCAGGGCCCATTTGGAGGTTGGCAACACTAGGCCTGGCAGCAGTCTAGGGTTGCCAGGTCCCCCCTGATTTGCATGACTCACCTAGCTTCGGCTGCTTGCCAGCGTTCATCAGCAGCCACCCTATGAAAGCCAGTGAGGTGCAGCAGTTAGAGCTTCAAAGTAGGGTCTGCAAGACCCAGGTTCAGATCCCCATCTTGCAATGGAAGCTGACTGCATGATTTTTGGACCAGTCACATATTTCAGCCTAACCAACCTCACAAGGTTGTTGTGCAGATACAAAGGAGGAGGGAATAATGAAAGCTGCTTTGGTCTCCACTGTGGAGAAAGACTGTAATTTCCCTAGGTAAAGGCTGGGGGGTGGAGATGGAAAGCAGAGGACAGAGAGGCAGATAAAAGTAGGTTGGGCTGTTGGGTGGGGGGGAAATAGGGTTGCCAACTCCAGGTTGGGAAATCCCTGGACATTTGAGGGGTGAAGTCTGGAGAGGGTGGGATTTGAGGAGGGGAGGAACTTCGGACTGATGTAATGCCATAGACTCCACCCGCCAGCCATTTCCTCCATGAGAACCACCATTGCCAGCCTCTGGGTGAGGACTGGAGATCACCCAGAATTACAACTGCTGTCCAGGAAACAGAGATCAGTTCCCCTGGATAAAATGGCTGTTTTGGAGGGTTGAGTCTATGGCATCATACCCTGCTGAGGCTGCTTGCCTCCCCAAGCCTCACTGTCCCAAGACTCCACCCCCAAATCTCCAGGAATTTCTCAACCTGGAGCTGGCAGCCCTAAGGTGAATTGATCTCTGTAGCTGGGAGATCCATTGTGATTCCCAGAGTGCTGCCACTGTTGCTGTGGGGGAGAGGAAGCAGGGTGGCTGAGAGCACTGCCACCACTGCTACTGCTGCTCTGCGGGGAGGAAGCAGGTAGGAGGCTGGGAGAATGATGGGGCAGAAAAAAACAATGATGGGGTGTGGATGCAGAAAAACAAAGAGAAAGATGACAGGTCAGAAAGAGAGAGGAAGTCACATGCATGGAGAAGAAATAGAGAGTAAGAAAAGGGGGGCAGAGGGGAGAAATAGTGTGAGAGAGGTAGGGGGTGAGCAGAGGAAGCAAAGATGTGACGAATGAGATAACCATCCCACAAGTTTCTTGCGGGTCTCCACTTGTACATATATATATTTCAAATCAAATATACACACACGTAAACATAAATTAAAAAGCTCACTGGTTATTTTATAGATCTATATAAAAAGCTCACCAGTTATCTGCACCTAGACAACCACCATCTAATTAGCAAGCCTCATTACATACACAGTTTTTTAAAAATAGAGCATGCACAATTCAGTTTCAAAATGGGAGGCACAGACAGGAGGAACGTAGAGGTTTTTAAAAGATAAATTATTAAACTAACACTTGGGAACTAACTACTCTCTTTGAAAACTGGCAGCTATTTTACAAGGGGAAAATCCTGTGACCCTGTCCAGGCCCTTTGACCAAATGAACAATGGACATGAAAAGCAGAACAAAAATAAAATAAAATAAAAACCAATTCAACCACTACATTCCTCCATGATATGCAATATTCATTTTCAATTAATGGAAGTGTGCTAGCTCACAGCATTTATAGCTGATTTCATCCAGTTTTGCTCAGGAAGTCCTGCTACAGTTGGAAGTCCTGGCTTGATGTTAAACAACTGAGGTCTGCGACCCAGTTCAGAAATTAACATTTCTATCTTCATAATGGATTATCACATCTAAAGTGTAAAAGATAGTTTGCTACTAGTTGTGTACATATTATGTTATCTCATGGAAAAATCCGAGTGGAGTGGCCACATTGGCCTGTTGCAGCAAACTCAAGAAGTCTTGTGGCACCTTACAAACTAACAGATGTATTGAAGCATGTGCTTTTATGGGTTAGACCCCACTTCATCAGATACATGAAGTGAAATCAACTGTAAACACAGCAGAGGAAAACAAAAAAAGTTGTGAAGAGTAGGTTAAAAAACCATGAAATGTAAGAGATATAGTTGTAACACTGCTTTGCAAAACTTGAAAGTAAAGTACCAGTGAGAGACCATTCACAACAGGTATAATTGGCGGTAAGAGGAAATTTTTGGAACATCAGTGTACCACTACCTGATAGACACATAAGCACCTAATATCAAAATCCACCAAATGCAACATAAAATCTACATGCTTCCAGCTACCACCACACAATTCACTATCAATATACAAGCATTATGTTTACAAACACATCTGTTCCAATAACTTGAAGGCTGGTACTCAAATATATCCTACTGCAAGACAAACCCAAAACAGATTAACAACAGAATACCATCAGTGGTCATCTACAGCTCCTACCTTGAGCCAACCCAACTTAGATTTCTGTCTCACAGACCAGGGGGTGGGGGATGACCCTTCCATTCTTATATCCAGCCTTCTAACCTAAAACAGATACTTACAAGTTACAACAACAATGGGTCACCTAATAGACACATAAATCCAGGTGCCAGATGCCAGCTTTCTCTCCATATAAATTCAGAAAATATTATTACAGGACCTAACAACAATATCAGCTATGCTATCTTGGGTTCATCCTCTAATATGATATGCCATTATGTATCAACAATACCCTTCTGCTATTTATACTGGACAAGCAGGTCAGTCCTTACAGAAAACAATAAACGAACCGAACCTTGTGTTCCTTGTGTTAACTGCTTAGCAAAACAAGAGAGACAACCAAATACTGTGAATGGTTTCTGTACTTTCTCATTTTTCTCTCACACCCTGTACTTTCTGCATTTCATGGCCCTCTGAACCATTTATTTTTTTCCCATGATCAGCAATCTAAAATGTTTCCATAACGATGGCCCACTACATTGCATCTAAAGAAGTGAGCTCTAGTTCACAAAAATTCTTGCTGGGATAATATCAGTTTTAAGTGCCACTAGACTCCTATTTATTTTTTTACTAGAACAGATCAAGATAGCTTAGTAGAAGCTAGAAATGGTATAGGAACTGTTTAAGCCCTAACTGATGCAGAATCTCCTTGCAACAAGATTGGATGCCAATTTTACCACCATATCCATTCAGGCAATACTACTGCTGGACCTAGTACCATCAACCATATGATCAGGCACCTATTCATCTGCTCATCCACCATACATACACAGTATTATTTGTCAACAATATCCTCTTTTATCTATTTAAGATAAATGAATCAGTCTTTACATAAAAGAATAGACAAAAAATTGACATCAAAACAGGCAACATTCAGAAGCCTGGGGAAAACATTTTAATCCACAGGACACACTGAAGCTAACCTAAAAAAAATTTTAACCAAGGAACTTCAAAGGCATACTCCAACAAGAAATTGCTAGATTCGTATGTATAAATAGGCCTATAACTCTTGCATGCAGAGACTTTTACAACATTTTTCTTTCCCTTTGCTGTGTATGTATTTCACTGATAGAAGTTTCATTTCACAGATTTCACCAAGTGGGCTCAAAAGATTAATGCTTCAATAAATTTGTTATGGCTAGATCCTGGAGATCTGTTGCACTACTGGAGGTGCTCTCCTCTAGCAGAATGAGTCTTTCCTGTTTACAAAGGGTTCTTTTTGCATCAGGAGAAGACTCTTTCTGCTGGAGACAAATGCCTACATTAGCACAATGGATCCATGTAATACAAGACTTTTAATCAATGCTAAACCTAAACAATTTTAAAACCATCAACCTTAAAAAAAACAGCAGGAGAATTGGATCTTCAGAGCTATCCCCATTTCTCTATTTAATACCTCTTATAATAAAAAAACAAATTAAACCTCATAAGATTTACCTGCAGCATGTATTGGTGTTCTCTTTACAACATAGTCTTTCACCAAGATAGATGCTCCCTGATTAATGAGTACATCCACACATTCAACATGTCCCTTAAAAGCAGCAAGGTCCAAAGGCGTTCTTCCATTATTGTTCCGGACATCAAGATCCAACAAAGACTGCACTAACACCTCCAAAGCGTGATGGTGCCCATGGTAGGCCTGAAAAATGTTAATAGAGATGCTATTGAAACACATCATAAAAAATAAAATCAGATCTGAAGCCAAATTTTAGACTTTAAAAATAAACCTTGCAGATAGACTCAAGCATTAGCAAGTGTGAGTAATTACTGGTCTGCAAGCAAACTCCAAATGTGAGTCAAAGCTATGTTAAATCACCCAGAAAAATGTGTGCATGCTTTAAAAAACGACCAATAATCAATATTTGTTGAACTGATTACTTACAGCTAAGTGCAATGGACTAATTGGTGCCCTGCTGTCTGAATCATTCAGCATGTCAGTTCCTGAAGTTTCCATTAGCTAAACAGAAAAACATAGTTGATAGTGCAATAAATAATTTTAAACTGACAGATATAAGTGCAGAACTATATGAATTCACTGACAGTTGAAGCACCAAGCTGTGGATTTAGGCTAAAAAACAATAATAATTTATATAACAACATTTACAGTAGCACACACTATTAAGAAACCAGAAGAATAACAACGTAATTACAAACACAAGAAACACAAGAGCAGATGGATTCCTGGTTGACTACTGTCACTATTACCTGCCTAAACACCAGCCGATGGCCTGGGAATTTGGGGGGTGGGGAAGATCCTATGGTGCTCCCACTGATCTACAGAAGAGCACAACAGGCTTTCTAAGGCACTCTGGACTTTGACAAAAATTAGCTATTTTCCAGTTTTTGTCAAATAGCTCTGTTTCCCTGGGCTAATTTGAAAATCAGCTGAAGAGACAGCAAATATTGATGTGTAAGCATAGGACATTCTGGAGAGCCTTAATTCATAGGATCTCTGTAAGTTGGAAGCAACTTGACAGCAGTTAACACACACAAAAGGAAAGTATGCACTAGGGTATAAAACATTGTGAATATACAGGTATTTTCATACCAGGTATCTTTATACTTACAACATCTAGAGGCGTTTCACTGGCAATCTGAAATGAAATCACACTTTCAAATTAAATGCTACAATAAACTAGGAAATCTAACATAACAATACTAACATTCAGAAGCAAAAAATACCCACTTCCTAACTTAAATTAATACACACAAGCAGCCAGCAATCTAAGTACATATAATTCTTGGAAAATCTATTTTCTGCCTGCTTTATTTCATGTGTTTCCTGAACAGCAGCTCTTCCTAACATAAGGCAAGCCCCTTTTGAAAATGCAGTAAACTTTCAAGAGTTGTTTGTGAGACAGCATAAGAACCCACAGTTCAAAGAAAAAGTTAAAAATTCCACTAGGCAAGCTAAGTTCTCAAATAGGCCATAGGTAGGTCTTTGATCTCCAGCTTAATTTTTAAATACACAAAACAAGCCACAAATTGTGTTACTAATTTCACAAATAATGCTATTTCTTTTCAAAACAAAAACTTCCCTATATATACTGACTCAATAATCCAAAAAAATAAAACCTTTATAACTAGTATTTCCTGCTAAACAACTTTCATAGTTGTTCACCTACCAATTCAAGGCATAAGCGATGACCATAAGCAGCAGAATAATGAACAGCATTGTATCCTTGTTTGTCTCGAATACCTGGATTTGCATCATTTCTTAGTAAGTATTCCAGGCACCTAAGAAAAATAAATGATATTTTGAGCAACTAGAGGAACCCATGAACCCTGCCTTTCAGCTTCCTCCCCATGAATAGGTGACTGGCATCATCAAATGTGACAATGCTGTCCATGTGTTTAGTGCTGTTATGGGTTTGCATTAGAGTTAGCATTCTCCCATACAAGTTAACAAAAGTACTTTTGAAAATGCTGTGAAATTTCCTTATCTAAAGTGAACAGAAATAATTAGCCTCTACATTTTTTATGGATCACTTTTTCTAGCTGACATTCTAGGAAATATAGTCTTAATGTTTTAATGCTTTTATCCTCATAGAGAATGCCTTCTAAATTTGAATTGTTATCTGAAACTATTTAAACTACATTCTGACACAATAAACAAAATGACAGTCTAAGTGCTGCTCCCAAGCCCAATTCAAGGTGTTGGTTTTGACCTTAAAAAGCCCTACAGGGTATCTGATAGATGGTCTTCTTCCATATGCTTTTGGCTGAGAACAAAGATCATACAGAAAGACACTCTTGACTGTCCCGCCAGTCAGAGAATTTCATCTGGTGGGTACATGAGACTGCCTTTTCAGTGACAAATGCCATGATTATGGAACAGCCTCCCCAAGAAGGTGTGCCTGGCCACCCCATTCTCGAACTTTAGGAGGCAGCTGAAGATAATTTTATTCACAATGGCATTTGATCAATTTCAGTCCTTCTGCCCACCAGCAGTTTTAAATTACTGATTTTAAACTAGAGGCTTTTATGTATTTTAATGTGTTTTGTTTATATTGTAAACTGCCTTGAGTTCTTGTTAAGATAGAAAAGCAGCTAATAAATGTTTAAAATAAATAAATAAATATTTTCATAAACTGGTTCAAGACTGTTTAAAATTTTTATAGATTACTTTACTTAAAAGAACCTGATGTAATGTACATCTGTTAAAAGTAATGGGTACATCAAACAACTCATCCAGCAATTCCTGTTATACAATACATGAAGGGTTTTTCAACCTTCAATTCATTTGCAAATATACAGGAACAGAATTGTGAATATTGTTCAGTTATTTTTTAAGCAATAAGAAAGAGATCTGGATATCACCAGAAAACATATGTTCAGAAGAACAAACTGCTAAAAACAATAATTTAAGGATTCCAAAGAACTTCCTTTGAATCACTTTCAAATCCCAACAACACAGCTTTTAGAATTCAAGCTCCTGGCTCTGCAAAACAGACAGACGTTTCAGCACCAACTAGGGCATCATATTTGACAGATGCTCTGGTACTTTGGACTACAGCTGAGAAATCCAGGCATGCAGGAGAGACTGAAAACAGGGTTGATAAATATATCTGCCTGGGATCCCACATTGCAGTATCAGAAAGTGCTTTTGGAACTATTTCTGTGTACACCTAACAATTGTTGTTAGCCATTCAGTCGTGTTTGACTCTTGGCGGTTCTATGAGCCAGCTCTCTCCATGTTTTCTGATCTTGTACTGTCTCTTTGAGTTGTTTCATGCTCAGGCTGATGTTGACTTTTATGGTGTCTAGCCACTGTGTTCTCTGGCAGCCCAGTTTCCTTTTGCCACTAACCAATCCAAGCAATTACCACATCATAATTAGTAATCCATAAAGTTCTTTTCAGGAAAAAATCCTTAGGTAAAAGAAAACAAGCTACTGGAAGGAACAGGGTATGGGTAATGTTTACCCCCAAGTACCGTGCCAATATATTTGCAGTACTCCCTCTTACAATGCAATCCTGAACAGTCCACATGAAGTCAATGAGTTTAGAAGGATTTAACTCTATTTAGAATAGCATTGTTAGTGGCTGAGAGCAGGAAACAATTCACCCACAGAATGAGACATAACTGCATTAGGGGAAACTCCCTCCAAATATATGTAGTTTCTTTTCCCTGTCACTGTTGCTCTAACTTCCTCTTTTATCTGTTCAGTATATTCACCTATAATGGATCTCCTGAACCTACAAATTCTTCTCTGCATTTTAAAAAGGTGGATTACAAAGGTGGATAACAAAGTTAATATTGCATCAACACTCTCCCTCTTATTCAGAGGAAAAATATTTTAGCTCTATGTAATTACAGAGAAAGTAAATGTTGACAACTTCCTTTAAAGTTGATGTTCTGTCATATTTTTATGAAGAAGTGACTTTCCCTCCCCTTTATCATAACTGAATTTTAAAATAATGGCCCCTCAAGTCTTAGGAGACAGACATTATTTACATTGAAGTCCAACAAAAATACTTTTATTACTACTGTTAACTCATGCAGAAAAAGAACATATGAAGAACAAAAGTAGCTCAACTGTCACTGTGTACTGACTCCTTCTAGCAATACTATTATTTTAACATGATATCCTAAAAAGGACAAAAATAAAATGCATATGATTATTTAGACTCGCAACTTGGCACAGATGTTCTTAACAAGATTTCTGAAAACTGTGCTATACTTACTTCCCATCAGTATCGGATGCAGCTGCATAATGCAGTGGCGTACAGCCCCTTTCATCAAGGTCATTTACACTAGCTCCAGAACCCACAAGGGCAAACAGGCACTGGTAATTACAGTTGGCAGCAGCATAATGGAGCGGAGTTCTATGGTATATTTAATCAGAAAAAAAGTTATGTACATAGTGGCAAAGCTGCTTCTGACACCTAACCTGTTTACAAAGCTACTATAAAAAACCATTTCTCTCTTAACTTTTCAACTATGAAAGACTTCATCAGAGGACTACACACTTAACAGGTGAATCCAGCCTTATTATGTCTTCAAAAACTATATTACATATATGTATATGTGACATAGCACAGAGTATGCAAGTCTCACCATAATCTAAGATCACTTTGTAAACAGTACGGAAGTGAGGTCACAACTCCCCCACTTTTGATATTTGTACTGCCTCAGATGGTACTGGACATATGTGTACAGAAATTATGTATTTAAAATCCTATAAACATAAAATTCAATACATGTATGCCAGAATCCTGGATTGGCTTTCAGATAGTAACTGTGAAATTCAGGTATACATGCATTACTTTATATTATCCATAGGCCCAATGTAAGGATACCTAGTTGCCACTGCTCAGTAGCTAGGGTGGGAGGGAGCAATCTTGCTCCCTCACAGCCAATGGGGAGGGGGAACTAGTATGAACAGAGTAACTTTATTTAATAGATTTGGATTTTGGAGGAAGATGAAGTGAGACTAAAACCAGATATTTAGCATACTATGAAGGGTAAAGTCTAAAGGAAATATCTCAACCAGAGATCTCCTCCATGAAGCACATAAGGATGCAAACTAGGTCCTATGTTTCTTAGGAGGAGGAAATAACTGCCCAACTCCAGAACTAGCAAATCATCATCATCAAAAACTACTGATTTGAACCAAGTGACTAGTTGAGATGACAGCATCAACACAAACCTGTGACTTTCTGTGTTCAAAGCCTATAAATGTTCTAGCCAGTTAAGAAGTAGACCCACAAACTTCCTTTCAGAGCAAAACATGAGCAATCTGTTACACATGAAAAGTAATTGACTCAAAGTTCTGGACATCCTTTAGCCTCTCTTGGTAATCCCAACGTATATTGGTAAATAATGGCAAAGAGGGTAGAACTGGATAATTTACTAAAAGCAATTGGTAGTAAACTGCAAACCCAACTGAGTGTTAAATATTAGTATACAATACTTATTTGACAGATCAAGACGGTGGTCATGTTAGTCTGTCTATAGCAATCGATAAGAGCAAGAGTCCACTAGCACATTAAAGACTAACAAGATTTGTAGCAGGATATGAGCTTTCGTGAGTCACAGTGACTCTTGCTCTTTTCTAATACTTATTTGAGTATTTACCAGAGCACAAGGTAAATGTTGACCTTTACTTGTAACAGATAGAAATTTGGTTGTTAACCAAAAGCATTTGGTTGGCTTCGAAATTTATCAATAAAGGTCAGAATAGCTGAGATGCTTCAGTAGACTGTTTATGTTAAAAGCTACTCATGTCAGTCACTGAATGTTTATGATAGACAGACAAAATATTAAGTACAATGAATAGATGACAAATGTCTAAGCATTTTTTTTGTGAGTCAAGACAAAAACCAGGTATTCTGGGAAGAAGAAAGAGGAGGAGGAGGAGATGGCGGCAGCAATTAGATTTATACCCTGCCCTTCACTCGGTGTCTCAGAGCAACATACAATCTCCTTTCCTTCCTGTCCTCACAACAGACACCCTGTGAGGTAGGTGGGGCTGAGAGAGCTCTTTGAGAACTGCTTTTAAGAGAACAGCTCTGAGAGAACTGTGGCTTGCCCAACATCACCCATCAGCTGCATGTGAAGAAGCAGGGAATCAAACCCAGTTCTCCCAGATTAGAGTTTGTGCTCCTAACCACTACAACCAAACTGGCTCTCTAAGCAGATAGTGAAATTATTTGATAAATTCTGTGTATAGAAAAAGATCATCATGACTTACCTTCCAAATTTGTCTTTTTTATTGAAGTCTGCACCTGTGTTGAGCAGCAGATTTAGGCACTCCAAGTTTCTGAAAAACAAAATTGGATACCAAAAATGTTTTTTAAGTAAATGAGATGTCCTATTACATACACTTTCATAATTTGAGTTTAAATATTTTGAACAAACATTTTTTCATAAACTGCAAGTTTTGAAACAGTGAATATTAATGAGGATGATCAAAAAAATAATTCCATTTTATCCTTTCAAACACCAAATTTAAAAAATGGCTTGAAACCATGAAGATACACACCCTCCAGCTGCAGCTGCATGAAGACACGTCCTGCCAAAATCATCTGGAGTATCTACGTCAAAGCCTACAAAAGAAGTAGAAGCCCTCTTTGAAATGCATATCTTCTGCCCAGCTTTTAAGAATGCTTCTATATACAGTGGTTTAAGCAAAAATCATTTCCTCTAGAAAGTAGCTCACTGTCAAACATATATTCTGCTAAAATCACTTTGAAACTACATTTGCAGCACTGGTAATGGCAACAGCATTCTTGTGGTCTTTTATACTACTATATCAGAAGACATACACTGAAAAATTTGAATTATGGAGTAAACAAAAAACAGCAAAAACCTTAAGATGGCATATAGAAGGCCAACCTATGGCTCAAGTTAATCAATTTAAATACTTGGGAATCCATTTTGATGCATCCCTTTCATGGAAACCACATTTGGCCTTGGCAAGGATTAATGCCCTAAGAACAGGAAGGACAATTGTAAAATACAGTAGGTGGCAAATTTGTCCCCTTGGCTATAAAGGTATACAGTTCCAAAGTAATAAATCAGTACTTTTATGGTGCTGAAATTTGGATAGACGCTGTCTCTGACAGAATGGACTCTATTCAATATGACTTTCTCTGGCACATATTGGATACCCCCAGATGTGTTTTGGGTGTAGCACTGAGAGCTGAACTGGGTGAATCAGTGATGGAGGCCAAGGCATGAATTAAAGCATTCCTTTTGAATGTTAAGACCTTAAAATCTGAGGGAGGGTCTACCCTCCTTGAACTTTTTAGAAGCAGACTCATATAATAGCCAATGGGATCACCTACTGGGAAAAAAAATGAAATGTTTAGGTATAACGAACAATATGATGAAGATCATGGAGACCAAAGAAATTATGAGGCTAATTAAACTGTGTGTTAAGAAACTGTATATTAAAACTATTGAGCATATGATTATAGAGTGTCCTATATTTAATGAGCTGAGGGCCAATTTAATTACTCCTTTATTCCAAATGACAGAAAGGTCTAACAAGGCACCTAATAGTACATGGGTACGGGTGACATGGTTATTATTGGATACAAACTATTCTGTTACTCTTTCTGTGGCAAAATTTGTATGGGCAATAATCAAACAGCAGCAGAAGAATATCAAGTAAGGCCTTAATTTATTTGATCTGAACAGGACACTGTAACAGAGGCCGCCAATGTGGTGCCCACTGACATCTTTCCGCAAGTACATTTGGAGCAGGAAATCAGCCAGAGAAGCAGTTGGGCCTTTGGTTGCCTGAGGAATAAAAGGATTACTGAAGAAAGATAAGAAGATGGCAGAGAAGCTCAATGGATATTTTGTTTCTGTGTTCACTGTGGAAAGTGTGGGGCATGTATCTATTCAAGGCCACTATTTTCAAGAAGGGAGTCTGAAGAACTGAGTCAAATTGAGATGACAAGAGATAAAATTCAAGACTTATTGGAAAAACTAAAAACTGATATACTTCCTGGTCCTGATGGCATTCACACAAGAATTCTTAGGGAACTGAAGTACAAGACTGTCGATCTACTAACCTATGTATGTAACCTACCACTAAATGTTTATCACTAAATATAATCACTAAGCTATCACAGAAGACTGGAGAGAAGCTTAAAAAGGGGTCCAGATGGTAACCAGGAAATTACAGGTCAGTTATAGCCTAACATCTTTCCCAGGCAAATTAGTAGAAACTGTAATCAAAGATAGAATTATTAGGCACACAGAGGAACGCTGAGGGAAAAATCAGCATGGCTTCTGCAAAGGGAAGTCCTACCTCACCAACTTTTTGGAGTTCTCTGAGAAAGTGAACAGACATGTAAACAATGGTGACCCAATAGATTTCATATACTTGGACTTTCAAAAGGCTTTTGACAAGGTACCTCACCAAAGACTCATGAGTAAACTTATCAGTCGTAAGGTAAGAGGACAGGTTCTCTTATGGATTAAAAATAGATTAAATGACAGGAAGCAAAGAATAGGAATAAATGGGCAGTTCTCACAGTGGAGGGAAGTAAGCAGTAGGGTCTCACAAGGATCAGTACTGGCGCTGGTACTGGTCATAAATGATCTAGAATGATCATAAATTATCTGGGTGAGCAGTGTAGGAGCCAAGTTTCCAGATGACACAACATTATTTATGATGGTGAAAAACAAGATGATTGTGAAGAGCTCCAGGAGGATTTCCACAAACTGGGTGAGTGGGTAACAATGGGGCCAATCAAGATCAATGTTAGTAAGTGTAAGGTGATGCACACTGGAACAAAAAAATCCCAACTTCAGGTATAGATTAATGGGGTCTGAAGTTGCTGAGACCAGAGGAAAAACAATCTTGGGATTGTATCAACCAACTCATTGATAGTATCAACCAATCCAGCATGCTTTAGCTGTGAAAAAAGGCAAACTCTATGCTGGAGACAAACCAAAAAACAAAAATGGCCAATATTATGATGCTTTTGTATAGGTCTGTGGTGCATCCTCATTTGGAATACTATGTGCCATTCTGGTCACTCTACCCCAAAAAGGAAAGCTGGAAAAAAGCAGAGCTGGAAGAAGTACAGAAGAGGTCAACCAAGATTATTAGGTCATTGGGGCAACTTCCCCGTGAAGAAAGGCTGAAAAGTTTAGAAAAGAAATGACTAAGGGGGGATATGATAGAGGTTTATAAAATTACCCAAGAGGTGAAGAGAGTTGACAAACAGAACTCTTTCTCCCTCGCCCAAAATACTAGAACTCAGGGGCATCCAGTGAAGCTGATATGCAGTAGATTCAGGATGTACAAAGAGAAATAAGTCTTTACACAGCAAGTGACTACAATGGTGATGGCCATAGACATACACAGCTTTAAAAGGGGACTAGACAAATTCATGGAGGATAGGTCTATCAGTGGCTACTAACCCTGGTGACCAAAAGAAACCTGGTGACTGAAGGAAGCCTCCACATTCAGAGGCAGTAAACCTCCAGATACCAGTACCAGAAGGCAACATCAGGGAAAAGCCTCAGCCTCTATATCTGGTTGCTGGACTTCCAGAGGAACTGGTTGGCCCACCTGAGAGATGGGATGCTGGACTAGATGGACCACTAGTCTAATTCAGCAGGGCTCTTCTTATATTCTTATGACAGAAAGGGGCAAGAGCTTTGCATCTGTCTCAGGATGTTAGTACGCTGATTACACCAACACTTCATGTTTAAAAAGAGATGCTAGCTTGCAAACAATAGGGCAATTCTCCATCTAATGTAAATGCCTTATAGTAAAATAAAGGGAGGTGCTGGCACCAGTGCCCAAGAGGTTTACCTCCCACAAGCAGCTGCCACCTGCTGCCTGGCCCGTGTTGTTCTGCTGGTCTGCCCCACAGGAGAAGAACAGAACAGAGGTGAGTTACCCTCTCCACTTTCTCCTCCTGGGCAGCCAGCACTGTCATGTGTCTGTGCGCTGTGCAAGGCCACACAGCACTGGAGCCAGGGATGGGGGGGGGGGGCAGGCCTGGCCTGTGCTGGTAGGGGGGCAGGGATGGAGGGGGCAGGCCTGGCACATGCCTGTGTGTGTGCTTGTGTATGAGTAAGAGGAGGAGTATTCTCTCAGCCTAACCCTCCTCACAGGGTTGTTGTAAGGATAAAATTAAGGAGAGAAGAAGGATGGAAGCTGCTTTGGGTCCCCATTGGGGAAAAAGGCAGAGAATAAATGAATTAAACAAATGTTAAGGGTAGGGTTGCTAGGGATGGGGGGGGTTGGTTGCCAGATCCAGGTTGGGAAACTCCTGGATATTTAGGGATGGAGCCTGGGGAGGACAGGGACCTCACTGGGGTACAAATCCCCAGGTGCTACCTGGAAGCTGGCATCTCTTGTTTAGGCCTTCAAACCACTGTATGAAGGCTTATTCCATTCTGTTCTAGTTTCACCCTTATCAGTATCCAGAATACAGGTTGTACATCCCCCTGCCCCAGCCAAGAGCAGAAAAAAAACCAGAGGTGATTTTCTCAAAGCTATCTATGCCAGCATCTCCTCCCTGATTTACAGTGGGCGGGGGAAAGCCATGTAGTCTGTCGCTCATATCACCCTTAGGGGGAACCAGAAATTCTTGTGAGTCCAGTTCATACGCCTGTAGCAATCCTCTCTGTGTCAGGCACAGAAAAATAGGAGAGCTAAGTTTCTCAGGCTGAGTTTGGGGAGAGGCCATGGCTCTGGTACAGATGGAATTGGAGGAGGATGACAATTATGCATTCTTCCCCCCCTCCCCAAATCTCCCCTTCCGGATTCCAAAAGCTTGGGGAGATCATTTTGTGTGTGTAAAAGTTTGTCAGTTTTCATTGCTTGGGTCCTCATATGTATCACAAAGTTTATTGCATTGTTTGCCAATGCTGCAATTGAATTCTGTTATGTTATTTGTATTACTATGCTGTTTTAATGCATTGTTCTCCAGTTTTGTAACCCAGCCTTATACACTTTTGATGGTATGTTTTGAATTATTCCTACAATAATTTTTTATATTCCATAATCTGCCTTGACTCTCAGGTGAGGATGGTTATAGAGGAAGTAAAGAAATATCAGGCCCTGACTCAGATGGCCCAGGCTGGCCCAACCTCCTCAGATCTCAGAAGCTACGCAGGGTCAGTTAGGGTTGAGAAATTCCTGGATATTTGGAGGGGGAGAGCCTGGAAAGGGAGAGGTTTGGGTTGGGAAGAAACCTCAAAAGGCACAATGCTATAAAGTTTACCCTCCAAAGCAACCATTTTCTCTGCGGGAACTGATGTCTGGAGATCTGTTTTAATTCCAGGAGATCTTTAGGCCCCACCTTGAGGATGGCAACCATACAGTCAGCCCTGTTAGTGCTTTGATTGGAGACCACCAAGGGAGCCCAGGCTAGGGTTAACAGCTCCAGGTTGGGAAATACCTGGAAATTCTGGATATGGTGCTTGGGGAGGGTGGAGTTTGAGGAGGGGAAGGACCTCAGGAGCATATAATGTCATGGAGTCCACCTTCCAAAGCAGCCATTTTCTCCAAGGAAACTGATCTTGGTCACCTGGAGATAATTACAATAGCAGGGGATCTCCAGGTACCACCAGGAGGTTGCAGCATCTCTTGCCTTGAAACCCATATGGGGTCATCACGAGTCAGCTGCAACTTGACTGTACTTTCTACCATAAATAAATCCCACTGAGACAAGTATATTTAAGGGATAATTTCTGTGAGGGTTTTTTAAAAAAACATATGTGTGTTTTTGAAAGGTGAGGATCTAAGGACTTATACACTGGTATCTCTGAAGTTTACTTTTGTTCATGTGTGATAAAGTAGTTGTGTGTGTGTGTGTGTATTCTTATTTTAATGTGTAAAGTAAACCTTCAGGAGAATTTTGCCTCAATAACCATTTTTTTTAAGAGCAGACTTTTTTAAAAGCCTGCATTTCCTTGAACTAGCAGAGCCCCATTGTTCATCCCTCAGTACTAGCTTCACTCACTATAAAGTCTGCACTTCAAGCTTGCTTGTGGAAGAGCTGCTTCATCCAGTTAGTAGCCAAGAGGCAACACTGCACAATCTGCCCCACTTTCATTCATGGCAGCAAACAGGAAACTACTACATATAGTTTATATGTTATGCTTGTATGCTTTGTATGTTTGTAAACTGATATTTTTTTAAAAAAAATGCTGGCCCACTCACAGTTTTAAAGCTAGCACCATTTTTGGCTCACGGGGTAAGATTTCTGCTCACAAGACTGCACATTTTAGAGGGAACAGTGATCACAAGGACATTCACTTAATTCTGGGGAAATTCTAGCTCATACTATTTACTAGTTAATTAAGCAAACAAAATGAAACGAGTGAACTGTGTGCGAATATCTGTTTTGTAAGCTGAAGCAGCTTTAGATATACACCTGATTTGCTGCTCACTAGTACCACACAACGACCAAAGAAACAGAACATCAGGAATCTGTCCAACCACTAAAATATAACAACTTAGTAACTAAAAGCTACAGAATAAGCAGATTATTGCTTTCGTATTAATAAATGTTAGTGCCAGCTGCATATCACAGTAGCAAGCAATTCTGGGTTACTTTCAGACTTTCTATAAAGGGACAAGTTCATTTGTCTTCTCACTAAGAACCACTGTATGTTTTAAAGAGGTTAGGTTTCAAACTGCATGTGCATTGTTCGCTTGAGTGATATGACCAACTGTGCATAAATGCTTCCTAGATAAAGCAAGTTTAAAACTAATACATCCTCGGATAAGAGTATGTAATATAGAAGGGGAAAGCATTTCAAGGGCAGGGGGGGACAAAACTAAAGTTCTAAACAGATTTACAAATCTAAAGTACTGCATAGAAATTATAAATTGCTATTTGTTTTTGTTTGTAACAATATATTGAAACCCTGATAACCAAACTACGTAAACCAGAGTTCTTGGAACCAAACTTGATTATATCACCAAGAAAGATACTAGTCTTTGGCCTTGCTTTCCTTAAGCATGGTGAACAGGAGGATTTAGAACAAATGCCATTTAATGCCTCAAATATAAACAAACTCAGTATAATGAGAAAATGAGAAAAGTGCAGACATAAAGATACAAGATTGATATATTATGAATTGTGCATAGAGCAGATGTATTTATCATTGTAGGGCATCATTAGTAAAGCTGCACCAACTTAACAGCCAAAATATTATGCTGAGGAAACAAGTCAATACCTCCAGAATTTAAAAAAAAATACAACTGGGGGACCTAAGAGAAATTGTAGGGGGGGGCACTTGGAAGTTTGCCAAATACTATCATCCTTCAATTTCTACACTCTCAAGCAGGTTATTAACACTTTTTTAATGCCTGCAGATAAAGAAACAATTTTCACAGGGATTATTACACTGACAGTAAATTTATACACGGGGAGTGGAAGGGGAAGGTCAACATGGGTAGAGGTGAAGAATTTAGATAATCAGGGTTGGAATCAAAATCAATTATTTTATTCTATAGTATCAAATAAATATATAAATAAACAAACACACAAAAGTGATACAAAGGAGCTGAGGTAAAAGGTAAATAAATTTTGAAAGAGCTTACCTGATGAAAGCAATTTTCTGCAACAGTCTGAAAATCCACTTAATGCTGCCAAATGGAGAGGAAACATTCCATGTATACCCCGCCTAAGATACACCATAATCAGACATCACAGTCTCATTACAATCAATCCAGTAACCCAAAGTGTCACACCAAATCCCATGTTTACAAGGTTGCACTTAATTTCCCTTAGAATAATTAGTTTAAGAAAAACACTGAACACGTTTGAACAAAAACTGTTATATTTAAACACAGTACAGTATTTCAGAATGACAGTCAGTTCAAAAGTGAGCCTTATCTATATTGACAGGAGAAATATGAAAAGCTTCTTTTTATTCTGGAGGCTATATTCTTATGTTCAACATGCTGTATGGGACACTATAAACATTGTTAGAATGGTTTAAACATTACATAAAGATTTAAGAATTGTGGAATTTATAGACCAATATTACTTTCTTGACAGACATATGTGTCTTAATTATTTTAGAATGCTTCAAATCACTGAATGTTACTTACTTTGCAGTGTCAGCACCACTTGTAATTAATGTGTTGATTAGCAGTTCATGGCCATATCGTGCCGCTATGTGCAAAGGTGTATTTCCATTCTTATCTTCACAGTCTATTTCAGCTCCTGGAAAGTCAATTGTAAAATAATTGTGTCTTCAGCTGCACAGACATTAACTTGAAGAAAGCTAGGAAGTTTCACAATGAGCCTCTCAACTGGCAGAGCATTCCCATGTGTTTCCCACTTCAAAAAAGAAGATAGGAAAGAGATTTGTGTGGTCTTCCCTTCCTAACTGTGGGTGTCATGAAAAGTCAGACTCAAGGATATCCTGCACAAGTGAGACTCAGAAGTGCCAGACAGCTTGTAGAGTTCACAGATCTCAATGCAGAAGGAAATGGAGAGTCCTGTTTCCTACATTATAGTAATAACTTTTAAAAAAGGAAATCTGAGTCATTTGGTTTATTCTTTGTAATGTGGAGCAGCTCTATGATTAAAAACCCCTCATTACTGATGTCACATGAGTCCCAGAGAAGTCTCCAGTACAGTGAATCCACAGGCAGGGCACACAGCTGATTGGCTGGCTTTACATTTTAAGATACACAGGTAAAAGACACAGCTAATCTGTTAACAAAATTATTCAAAACTAGGAATAAGGCTTGTTGTGGAAATAAGTCCAACGAGCTCTAGAAAGAGGCTCTGGGCAGGTGCCCCAGCCTTGGGCGCTCAGCATCAATTTGCTATGGCAACCTCAGCAGGGTATAATGACATGGAGTCCACCTTGCAAAGCAGCCATTTTCTCCAGGGGAACTGATCTCTGCCATCTGGAAAGCAGTTGTAATTCTGAGTGATCTCCAGCCCTCACCTGGAGATTGACAACAATGGTTCCCCAGGAGAAAATAACTGCTTGGTGGGTGGACTCTATGACATTCTATTCAGCTGAGGCCTCTCCCCTCCCCAAACTCTGCCATTTATACATTCCACCAAAAAATTTCCAGGAATTTCCCAATCTGGAGCTGGCAACCCTAGTCAGGACTGGCCCCAATGAGTTCCCCACAAAGGCCAAAGTTGGCCAGGAAAGGGGCTCCTGCCTTTGCCTTTTTATGGGCAGAACCAAGCTTGGTTGCCTAGCAACAGCCACTGAAGGGAAAGTAGCCAGCCAGCCCCAGAGGAGCCAAGTAGGAGAAGAGTCTTCGTCAGGAGAGAGAGCTATTTTGGCAGTTTATTCTGACAGGGAATATTGGCCAGGCTGGCAGTGAGTGGGGGAGAGGAGTGGACCCAGCACCCAGCCAATGGCATGCAAGTACTCTTGAGTGGCAGTTGGTGGGCCAATGGCTGATGGAGCGCACAGCACAGCCAATGGGAGAGCTGGAAAGTGCCAATATGTTAGGCTTGTGTGTGTGTGTGTGTGTGTGTGTGTGTGTATCAGATGCCAAACCTGCTATTTCTCACATAACAGTGACAGAGACATCATTACAACATAATTTTGCTTAAGCAGCTGAACACAGCTACCAATCTGGAATTAAAAAACATAATTAATAGTTCAAAATGTTTTCTTGTTACCATTCTGGATGATGGTTTGCGATCTTGAAAATCTTCCATGGATTGCTGTCATATGCAGTGGTGTTTTCCCGTCTTTACTCTGGGGAAAAAGAAGTCAACCCATGGCTACCAAGTAACTGCACAAGAACAGCATGGACAGAATAGAATATTGGTTCTTTTCCTGCATTGTATTCCCTTCCCTACATTCCTGCCAAACTGTTCTGGTGGCGGCAAGCCAAAGCAAAACTGTAGTCTTTTCTGCAAACAGTTTTGTCAACGTTGCTAACTGCTGTTACAGCAGTGAATAGCACCACTGTGACATACTTTCAAAACTATGCTTTTATGACATCAGCTTTCTGGATGTCAGTGACAGCAGACAAGCACTGACACCTAGCACCATATCCACATCCCAAGCTATAAGACCAAAGCAATTAAAGAAAGCTTTTTATGTAATCTGCTATAAACATTAGATTCGTTTTTAATGTTCACCAGATCCTTTGAGGTCAACTATAAACTTAAGCAATTAATTACAAAAAAATCAATGTTTAATACACCTATTCAGTTTTGAAGGAAGACAGTATTTGAGACACATGGTCATTCACTCATAAAAACATCCATGAAGTAGGTCAACCGTAACGCATGAAAGGGTTCATTATAATAATTGCTAAACAGCCTCAAAGCATTATTATAACTATGAATGATCTACAGTCATATAAATATAAACAGAAAAATATTTGTACATGTAATAGCAACTGTACATTCATATTTAAAGAATACTGTTTTTCTCTCCTCTGAAATGTCATGTGTACAAAATAGTCATAAAGGTATTATAACCTTCAGATATTGTTTAAATTCCTTAGCTTTAGCACAGTATGGCCTTACCCAGCAGTACCATTTACAGATCAGGGGAGGGTGATGCAAGGAAAGCATGCAGCAGCTCCACACTGCCACGAAGCTTATAAGGGGTGGGATTGGCCGCTGGGCTGGCCAGCCTCGTCAGCCAGGACCAGCCCTGAGGGATAAGACAGAGCAGCCCCCACTGGTATTTAAGACCATGCTATGGCCAGATCTCCCCTATTCTATCTGCTTGGTTTTCCCCACTCACCCTCTCCCTTCTTTCATTCAGTTGTTATGGGTCAATTTACGGTACCATGTTATTACTTTATTGCTTTTCTTGTCACAGTTGGGTACTTTGGACATTGGGATGGACCCTCGGGGAGGGGGCAGCCTACATGCCCACCTGCCACAGTTTGGGGACTCCCTTAAGGGGTCTTGAAGGGACTTAGTCACATGCCCAACTCAGGAGCTGTCAGCTGCCTTCACCACCAGGTAACAAGGGGACTATGCAGCAGCTAATGCCTACATGGATTCTGGAGTTTTGCCATTCCATGGTGTCATCTCTCAACAGGTGGGCTGGGGGACTGTGGTTATCAGGAGGCACACGGGTTGCCCGATGCTGGATCTGTCCCCATGCTGTACCAATGCTCCTTTGGCTGTATCCAATAAAAGCTGTGACCATGTTTTCACCAATTCTGGGTTTGTTTTGTGTTCTTTCCGCCCCTCTATCCACCGAGCCTGCAAATCTATACTTCTGTATACCTATACGAGGGGTGTGCATTCAGTATTTACTGAGTCAAATAAATACCTGAAAAATACCTTATTGGTATTTTTTGGGTATTTCCAAAGCTGAATCCGATTGTCTAATCTGTAATTGGCTACCGATATAGAGAAATCCAGTATAAACCAATATTCCAGGGATCTGTTCCACTAATGACAACACACTTCCCCAGTGGCAAGAAGCCTCTTGTATCATGCTAAGTCTCCTTGTACTGCTATTATCAGAATGGTGTCCCAGATCAATTGGGATTCATCACAGCCTTCTGTATTTTCAACGGGATATGGAAAGTAGTCTGAGAATCAATGAACCAGCATAATACTGAACACTCCCATATATACCACACAATAAAATGCATTAGTTGAACAGATGAGTTTCTATTTTACAGTATTACATTTTAAAGCCAAATCAATAAAATATCAAAATGTCATAAGTATTGTTACAGCTTTTAAAATTCACCTTTCAGTTCATTTTACCTTCATATTCACATCTGCACCATTACAGACCAGAAGTTCTAAACATAATGCTCCATGGGTTGATGCAGCCGCAAAATGTAAAGGTGTAAATCCCTTCTCGTTCATTTGATTTACATTAGCACCACAGTCTATCAGTTCATTTACTACAACATCTTGTCCATTGAAACAAGCAACATGAAGAGGTGTGTTTCCATATGCATTTGGTTCATTCATCTGTCAGGGGACAACATCATAAGGAATCATGTGCATTTTACGAAGTTCTTCCTTAGAATTTATATGCAACAAAATCTTATGAACCATGATACTGGTTATCCAAAACTACATTCATTAACTGGAGGTGAATATAAACAGAATGAAACTGCTCAGGGGACAGGCCATAGCTCTGTACTATAATACAAATACAGATGTTCAAATGTAATTCCTACTAAAATAATACAAGGTAAACAAGGATGGGAAAGACTAGTGCATGAGATTCTGAAGAGCCCCTGAAGTTAAAGTAGACAGTGCTGGATTAGGTTGTATTATAAGCCAACACACACGACAGAGATTACAGATCTCTACAAAAAGTAAATTGTTTATATGCAGCCACCATTTGAATTGGGGCTGCAGAGGAAGAGAAGAGAGGCCTACTCAGTTCCACTAAACTCAGTTCCCAGTGCTTTAGTTAGTTCTAAAAGAAAAATGATGCGCACTTAAATTAAATCCATTCTTCCTTCCAACATGACCCAGTTCAAAATCACAGTTACACATGTAAGCAAATTTATCTTCTACATGCTTATGGAGATTCATGATCCCTGCTACATCTCTTTTGGCCCTCACTGTAAGGCAGCTTCTTCATTTCAAATATTACATAAAGAATTTAGCTATAACTGTTATTGCGGAAACAAAAAATTCAAAGTGTTAAGGCAGTTTTTGTTTCTTTGAAATCTATTAAGGATTGTTCAGCCCTTTTACAGCCTTTTGTTATGTTTCCTTCACCTTCCTTTTCTATTTATAGCTTGTAGGCAAAGCATTTAATTCTTTTGTCTACTAATTGATCTACTGAAAAACTCTGTGGGTGATTTCCCACTAAAGCTGCCGCGGGGTTGCGCCGCCGTTTGCCCCGAGATTTTAGTCAATTTCACACCTGAAGCCGCGGGCTGCATTTTGACCCGCGGCTCACTCGATTTCCCCGCAGTTTCGTAATCCTGTTTTTTGAGGATTACGAAACTGCGGGGAATCGGCGAAGCCGCGGGTCAAAATGCAGCCCCGCGGCTTCGGGTGTGAAATTGACTAAAAATCTCGGGGCAAACGGCGGCGCAACCCCGCGGCAGCTTTAGTGGGAAATCACCCTGTATCTCACTTTTCCATCCAACTAATAGATTTTCAAGTTAAAACACAAATTACATTAACAGACATTGCTGCAATACAACCACAGCCACAGCTTAGTAACAGCCTAAACTAGTTTCATTTGTAAAAACACAGCTACATTCTGAAGATCTACACAGATCTACATTTATCTACTACTGAGCAACAAACCAGCAACAGACCTCCTGAAAAGGACACTGGGCCAATCTGCATTTAGCCATTTGCTCAGTTGTTTTACCAAACCCACACTGGAACAGAAAAAGATGCAGTTCAAAACCACATTCAGCTACCCCGGGCTAACACTGTACTGACTGCAGAGTCACCCACGAATGGCCATCAAACGGTCATAAATCTATGCAGACAGCCACCATAAACGCAGAGATCAAACGAAATGAAAGCAGCGTGCAATCTGAACACTGCCATAAAATGCGACACTCAATCAAAGTGAAAGTGGCATGCAATGTAGATGGGAATTTCTGTTGCAGTGTGGGTTTGGTAAGACAGTGGAGCAAATGCTAGATGCAGATCGGGCCACTGTCTGGCACATGCCAATCTCAACAACGATGGAGCAAGGAAGACTTCCCATGCGGGGGAATTCCGGAGCTAGTTGTCAGCTTTATATAAAGGAAGATTTTTTCCTCCAACATAAAATTTCTCACTTAATGGAAACCATCAGTTCCAACACTTTACAAGTACCAACATCTACATTTGAAATTGGGTATCAGAAACACTGAACACACTACTGAAGCCAGAATGATTGTTCACTGGATGATATCATTAGACAAAAGAATTAAAGAGAAGTGGGGGGAGAAATAGCTTAGGAAAAATAGCTGTGATTCCGTAAGTTATACCCTAGAGACCCCAATCTCAAGGAAAAATAATCTTTCCCAGGGAGCAGAGCTATAAACTATTCAAATTTCTAGAGGAACAGAGATGAGCTTCCCACATAGAGATAACCAACTGCCTGAAAGGGGCAAGATGGATGGCTATCTGGATGGCTTGAACTGTACCAGAAAGGTTTGAGACATAGGCTTTCCTTTCCTTTTGTACCCTTAGAAACTCATCATTCACCAATATTGAGCAGCAGAAGACACTTATTTCTTATTTTTAGATGCAAGGGCTAAAAGGACAGAGAGAAATTTTGCAATTACTAGAGTGATCTTAGGATTCTTATCACTGAGCAAAAGAGACACATGCTCTAAGCTGATTGGGTAGAGAGTGATCCATGTGAAGTTTCACTCCCAAACTCAGGATAGGACGAAGGAAAACCCACCCAGATGGGAGAGGAAGGGTTAAAAGATCTGGACACCTTGTTAGTCAGAAGTGCTCAAGTCAGAACCAAGAACAAGACAGGGGACATAGGGAAGTCTATCTTAACCAACCTTTATTTTTGATATTCCAGCAGGCTTTGTTCACTAGACTGTAAGGCTTAGATTGGCTGTATACATTATATTTTATTTCCTTTCCTTTCCTGAGAGTCAGTTTGGTTTAGTGGTTAAGTGCGCAGACTCTAATCTGGGAAAACTGGGTTTGATTCCCCACTCCTCCACTTGCAGCTGTTGGAAGACCTTGGGCAAGCCATAGTTCTGTCAGAGCTGTTCTCTCAAGGACAGTTCTTGAAAGAGCTCTCTCAGCCCCTCCTACCTTACAGGGTGTCTGTTGTGGGGAGGGGAAGGGAAAGCAGTTTGTAAGCTGCTCTGAGACTGAGTGAAGGGTGGGGTATAAATCCAATCCTTTCTTCTTTTCTTCTTCCTCAGTTCTGCAGTACCCTGTAGTGGTGTTATACTTTTTCTATGCACTTGTGCTCTAGTGGCTAAAGTCTGTGTTATAGTCAATAAATAACTTTTTCTTTAAAGAGCTCAGACTGTGCTAAAAATTCTCACCTTTGTGCAGGCTTCTTTTCACACAAAGGGGGTGTATCAACAGAGGCATAACATCCAAGTCATAAGATGTCATAGTCCCGCTGTACACCACATTGGTCAGGCAGCACCTGGAGTACTGTGTGCAGTTCTGGAGGTCTCACTTCAAAAAGGACGTGGGCAGAATGGAGAAGGTGCAGAAGAGAGCAACAAAGATGATCAGGGCCTGGAGACTAAGACCTATGAGGAAGGCTGAGGAACTCAGGAATGCTTAGTCTGGAGAAGAGGAAGTTAAGGGGGTACATGATTTCTCCCTTTAAGTATCTGAAAGGCTGTCACTTAGAGGAGAGCAGGGAGCTGTTACTCTTGGTAGCAGGGGACAAGGCTCACAATAATGGGTTTAAATTACAGGCAGAAAGATACCAGTTGGATATTAGGGGGGGGGAAATTAAAGTACAAGTATTTCAGCAGTAGAATCAGCTGCCTAAGGAGGTGGTGAGCTCCCCCCTCACTGCCAGTGTATTAAGCAGGGGGTTGGACTAGATGGCCTGTATAGTCCCTTCCAACTCTGTGATTCTACATAGAAGATCTATGGCAAAGAATTGTACTACCATTTCTATGCTTAAATCGTAGCTCACAAAAACCACAACCTATTAAAGTGTAAACTGGATGCTGCAAGAAGTCTGGAAAAGGTTTAGGAGATAAACAAAAGTAATTATTTGAGAAATATCATTATAAATGCACTGTGCCAAAACTATTCCTCTTAAGAAAGTGCTTCCATAGCTTAACAGTGTGAAGAAATGACAAGAAGCAACTTAGAGACATCTTGTATTACTTACATCAACTCCAAGATCCAGAAGATACTTGACTACGCTGATCATTCCACTGGAAGCTGCAGCGTGTAGTGGTGTATAGGATTTCTTGTCTTTACAAGTCACTTCAGCTCCATGGGCTACAAGGAGTTTTACCACATCAATATGACCTGAACAAAGAAAATTAATGTTTGTATAGCTTCTGATTTTAACAGGTAGATTGATCAATTAAAGCCTTAATAGATTTTAATCAGCTACCTAAACAGGTTTAAATCCCAGGAGATGGCCATACTGGTCTTTGAGGCTATTCCTAGGGTGCTATAATAGTAAATTTTAAAAATGTACTAGTGTCCATTCCTTTTTTTAAAAAAACCCTTTCTTACTAGCAGCGGGTGTTAGGGCTTATTTATTAAATACTAACTCAAGGTCTCAGAAAGGCCTCTGAATACAAAGCAGCACTGGTAATATGCAAATATATACAAATTACTTCAGCAAGTGATGGACAGCCCTAATTGTTACAATAACTTTTTTCTCTTTCATAAAATTTATGCCTAACCAATAGTCATATTTTACATGTGAAACACCCATGACAGATACATTTCAAATTCTAAAGGGAGCATTAACAGTCTTTTCAGCCTAGAGTAAAAGACCGCCAGCTACAGTCACCTATAACACAACTAGCAACCTCAGACAGTAGCCAGGGACAGTAGCCAGGGATGCACGTTTCTATCTTGATGGGAACCCACAACAAACAGGGACTGCACTGGATGATTCTGACAAAATGCATATTCAGTGTGCTTAGGGGTCATTTCGTAGAAAAAGAGGTGCAGGAACTCATTAGCATAACTCATTATTGGCATAACTTACTTGCATATGCCACACCCCCTGACATCACTGGAAGTGTGTCAGAAGGCAACACCCACCACTCAGGCTCCACTCCACAGGTGAGTAAAACTGACCCGCTCTGCCTCCATTCCCTTCCCTATCCAGCTGCCGGGCAGGACAACTGGGGAAGGGAAGGCAGCAGAGCTGCGGCTGGGGGAGGGAGGGATTTATATGCCATCCTCCTTTCATTCTCCAGAAAAAACAGGAGTCATTTAAAGATGTCTCCCCCATCTAGCTTTGCTTCCCCAGTCAGCCTGCCCAGGTTGGCCAGCTGGAAAAGCAAAAAAAAGATGGGGATACATATTAAATACCTCTCCTTCGCTTCCCCAGCCAGCCTGACAAGGCATGCTGGTTGGGGAAGCGAAGGGGAGGCTCTTAAAGATGCCTCCCCAACCTTTCTTAGCTTCCCCAGCCAGCTTGGCTTGGAAGGCTGGCTGGAGAAACAAAGAAAGGATGGGGAGGCATCTTTAAAAGCCTCCCCTTCCCTTCCCCAGCTGGCCTGCCAAGGCGGGCTGGAAGGGAAGCGAAGGGAGAAGGGTTTTGAAGTTTAAACCCCTTCTCCCTAGAGTTGTGCCACTGCAGGGGCATGATCTCCCATTGTATCCTATGGCCCCATAGAATAAAATGGAAAGATCATGCCGCTGCTGGGGCACAACTCCAGAGAGGAGAAGAAGAAGAGAAGAGATTGGATTTATCTCTTGCCCTACACTACCCAAAGGAGTCTCAGAACGGCTTACAAACTCTTTTCCCTTCCCCTCCCCACAACAGACATCCCACAACAGACTTTAAACCCCTTCTCTCTGGAGTTGTGCCACAGCAGTGGCACGATCTCCTGTATCCTATGGCCCCATAAAATACAATGGAAAGATTGTGCCACCATTTAAACCCCTTCTCTCTGGAGTTGCACCACAGCGGTGGCATGATCTCCTATTATATCCCATGGCCCCATAGAATAAAATGGAAAGATTGTGCCGCCATTGCGGTGTGACTCCAGAGAGAAGGGGTTTAAACTTTAAACCCCTTCTCTCTGGAATTGCACCGCAGCGGCGGTATGATCTTTCCATTTTATTCTATGGGGCCATAGGATATAATAAGAGTTTGTGCCGCTGCAGCAGCGTTAGTCTAGGGAGAAGGAATTTAAACTTTAAAACCCTTCTCTCTTCGCTTCTCCCACCAGCCTGCTGGGAGCTGGGGGTGGGGCTTGCCGCCACCACCATGTGTGCCTGCTCCTGGGCTTTCTTACTAGCACTGCCAAATAACCCCTGAGTGTGCTTATATGATTCCTGATCAAGCAAGGAAACTTCATAAATAAGTCTTTAAGAGCAGAATACAAATTAGCTGAAATCACAAAACTTCACTCCAGTAGCACCTTACAGACCAAATTATTTTTTCCAGGGTATAAACTTTCATAGAACAAAAATCATTTTGTCAGAACTTTGACTTAAGAAAGTTTTGTCAGCTCTGACAAATGAACTTTGGTTTATGAAAGCTTATACTCTGGGGGAAAACACTGGTCTATAATGTGCCATGGGACTCACACAGCTACCCACCTGAAACAGGAACAGAGAAGTATGCAAGGCATAAAGATTCAAATCGAAAGAACTGGGGATGGGAAAAAAGAATTCCTAAGTTCCTTTACATACCCATATAGGCTGCCCAGTGAATAGCTCGTCTGTCTTTCTTGTCAAAGGCATTAATATTGGCACCTCTAGACAACAACAAACTGACCATCTAGAATGAAGAAGATGTTTCTGCACTTTAAGTTTTACAGAAAATCAAAGCATAATTCAAGTTGAAAAATTGTCTCTATTAGTATCAGTAACATTAGTGTTATTTAAACATATTTATATCTAATGAGACAGCAACAATCTTTGACATGTGTTATTTAGTTGTTCAACCAACCAAATTATTGATAGCTTAGAAAGTGTAGTGAAATATATTAACAAGTGACTGTTAAAGTAGTTTTTTACACTCGTGCAACCTATATAGAAAATTAGGGATGTAATCAAACCCCTCACTCTGATACAGATTTTAAGTCATTGTTCACCTATGAAAGCTAAGATCAATCACAATGATCAACTGGGCTCATAGCTTTAATAATTATAAATCTAATCTGTATTTCTTGTTATTTGACAGCAGTCTACCTTAAAACATTATTTTAAGTAGAAAGGTCATAACACAGTAATCATATGAATAGTAGGTCTCCAAACGTGCTTATGGAGTTACGGTACACATTTTCTTCTGCATGAAGAAATGGGGTTACGTAAATAGCCAGCTGTTTCTCGAGAAACAACTGGTCTGAGGAACTGAAAGTGAGAAGTCATTCGTACCTCAACATGTCCACTGAAGGCTGCATGATGTAATGCTGTTCTACCAGCACGGTCTGACACATTTACATTACTGAGAAGTGGCACCAAGGCTTCTGCACACTTAACAGCTTTATTTGCAGCTGCTATGTGTAGTGGTGTTTGCCAGTTTTTGTCACGGGCATTGACATCTGCTGAATGCTTCAACAACACCTGAACAGCATCCTAAAGTAGTAGAGAAAACAAAACAAAAAGATACTTTCAATCACCTATAGTACTATAACTACACTACAATTCTGTATTCTTCTTAGAAAGGCCATAAAGTCTTTCTTCATCTTCTATCACCCGTTGATAAAAATAAAGTTCGTATAAAAAGTTCTTACCATGCCAAAGAAAACCAAAACTCCAAGATCAGACCTATATCATAAATGTTTATAAGCTAATCTGCTGAAGCTATTATCATACTCAGTGGGGGATAAGGAAACTTCCATCTAGTGCTTCCCTCGTGTTCACCTCATTTGCCTATCAAAACCCCAGTCAGTGCATGTGTCCAGGATGGGTCTCCTCTCCTTTTGGACTTAGCCAAAACTCACTCAGCCTCTGAATAAGATCCTCCACATTTGCCTTTTCCCAACTCTTGCTGTCTGTGCCCCCACCTACAGAAGGAAGGCAGGTGGAGACCAAAGACAGGGCTTCAGTAATGACACCTCACTTTTTGAACGGACCACCCCCTAAGTCATGCCTGGTGTGTACTTTTCCCTGCTTTAGGTGCCAGAGCAAAAACCTTTCTAAAATTTGATACTTTGAAAGATTTTCTAGATTATCTTCCTCATAAGTCACACTATCACACAAGAAAAAGGAGATGGGAATCATGACCTTCTCTCTCTCTCACACACTCTCTCTCTCTCTCTCTCACACACACATATATGTTAAAGAGCTGACCTGGGGTAATCTGTCCAAAATTAGTCATTTCCTGAGGTGGTGAAAAGCAAAGTACCAAGGTCATATCTTGGGGTTACAATAGCTCAGTAGCAATGATGTACGGAACACAGAGCTGAGGTCAGAGAAACACAGGGAGCTCAGTAAAGTAGCTCTGTTACAGGTGGCACCCAGTCCCGAGGGAGGACAGGATCTGGCTAAGGCAGTCACTCCTTCCTCAATGCCTGTTTTCTACCTTATACCATCATAGTCAGTTCTGAAAGGATAAAATGTGTTCTTAAAACAGCACAGGCTTTTCTTGGGGAAGGGGACAATTAGATCCTAAGTTACATTCCAAAAGAGAGAGGGGTATATGATGATCAATGGAAACTGAATCCTCAATACATTCCACCATTTGGCTAAGCGGTTGCGGGGGATGCAGAATCATTTCTAGTTTCTCCTTGGTACCTCAAAACTCCTTTAATCCAGACTTTTGAAGTGATAAGACTCGAGCCTTGAGTGAATCTCTGAATGGGCACCCTAAATTATGACTGGTCTAGAAAAGGGAACTCCTAGGCTTCAGGAAAATCTATGACTGATAGCTTGTATTGGAGTTCTGTGCCAAGACCAAAGTCAAGACCGAAATATCAAGGGGCAGACCCTGTCAGCCTGTGCCAACATGCTGCATTTTGGACTCATTCCCAGGAAGGGAAAAGCAGAGGCATTAGGATTAGCTAGCAAAATACTTCTTCATTTTTCATTCTAACCTTCTGTCTAAAACTATCTGTACATTGATTGTTCCCAAGTGTCTGCTTTCTATGTTTAATTATTAAGGTTTTATTAAGATCTTTGGATGTGACTTAGAGAAATCCTATTCACTTTTTGCTAGCTGCTCAGTTATACTAACAAGGGGTCTGCTAATACCGAAACTAACAGTGCACACAGACAGATACAGAGGAAGAAAAGATCCCCAAAGCCTCTTTTCTCTCATGCTCATGGGAAACGCACACACACAGATATGAACTCAGATGTACCTGAGCCAAAAAAAAAATCAGAAATTTGCTGTTTCAGGTCAGCTCTGGGACATCTAAAATTATACAAAACACTCTCAAATTGCAGGAGAAATGAAAAATTATCTACCAGAATTTCAAGAGCTTTTTGAATTTCTAGTGCCAGGAACAAGGCAATAGAGAAAGTAAGCCAGTCCACCAAACAACTGTTAGTAGGCATCTCCAGTCTGTTTAAATTTTAAAGGGCCATTCTCCATGGAAAGACCTGGCCTCTGAAATCAGAGGCCAAGTCTGGAGGTAGAGCAAAATGCCATCAAGTCACAGCTGATTTATGTTTAGGGATGAGCACGAACCCCATGAACCCACTCAGCTCACATATGAACTGAACTAGGTTTGTGCTGGAAACAGCGGAGCCACAGGGGCAGACTGCTCCCACAGCTCAGATGTTTAAAAGGACTTTCTGCCCAGGAAAGCCCTTTTAAACAACTGAGCTGTGGGAGAAGGCTACCCCCACCGCTTAGCTGTTTCCCATCGAAACGGCTGATCTGCAGGGGCAGCCAGCTCAGCTTGGCTTAGCTGTTAAGAGGGGCTTTCTTCGGCAGCCAGCCCCAGACTCTGAGCCATTTAAACTAAACAACTGAGCTGAGATGTTTTTCGTGAAGAGCAGAAAGCAGGGGTTCAAACCCCTGATTTGTGCTCTTCACAGACTGCCACAACCTACATCAGATTCATGAAATTTTGTGGAGGTTCTTCAGTTCGCGAACATTGCTTCATGAATCACAAACCACCCAAAATTCATGACAAACTTTAGTCCCGTCAGCCAGTTCATATCCATCCCTACTTATGATGACTCCATAGGGTTTTCAAGGCAAGACATTCAGGGGTGTTTTGCCATTGCCTGCCTCTGCTGTCACAACCCTGGACTTCCTTGGTGATCTCTCATCCCAATACTGACCAGGGTCAACTCTGCTTAGCTTCTAAGATCTGACAATATCAGGCTAGCCTGGGTTATCCAGGTTAGGGTAAACCAGGTCTAGTCCACATAAAATAATAGTCCTTTAAATCTGAAATGGACTGGAAATGCTGACTAAAGGCTGAATGGGTACACCTGGGGTTGGAGATTAGATCTATCACCCACAGGAAATAATGGAGATATTCTTTCTTATGCGTGGTAGAGAGGCCAGGTCTATCCATAGGAAAAAATGGCCCTTTAAAATAAAAAAGGAGAGACAATGCCAAACAGCTGTTTGCTGAGACCAGCTTAATCACGTTTTCCTTCCTTCCCTGCTCCTGCTGCGGGGGGGGGGGGCGGGAGGAATGGAGAGGCAATTAAAAAATTATCACAAATTTTCAGGACCCCTCCATTCCTGAAAAAAATCCTGAAAGTGTAAGGAGAGTCCCAAAACTTTGGGACAACAAAAAGCATGCCCTCTCCAAATCCAGACCCCAAATTAATCTGTTAAGTTTTGATATTCATACCCCTCCACGTGCGCGCGCACGCACACACACACCTACTTCTCTCTTGCAAATGGGGCCAGGTTCAAAACAATTCCTTTACGCTGTTGACAGTTTGTGTCAAGAAAAAATTCCAAACGCGTTGGGGGTGGAAAAACATTGAACACCAGACTGCCTTGATTCTTGGTCAACATGGCCGACAAGGCTGAATCAGCAAATGGAGGATGCTGAAAGCCGGTGGGGGTGGGATGACAGTTACAGCTTCATCACACTTAATTGACTTAAGCTTTCATAAGTATAATGACATCTCTACACCAACATACTGATTTAATAGTAATCCTACCTGCATCCAGCAGGTGTAATTTGAGAACATGACTGCACCAGAAGATTTTTTATAAGTAAATGCATAAAACAGTGAAGACAAAATTTAAAAAATACCTCACTACATGATGCAACAGCTCTGTGTAAGGGAGTTAACCATTTGCTGTCTTTGGCATTAACTCTAGCTCCTGCAAACAAATACAAAAATGATTGAAAAGCCAAACTAACAATTTCATACAGATTCTTTTTCAAAAGTTATATCCACAATCAACCAATATAAATTAACAACCAAATAAGATTACTGAAAGATTGTCACAGAGTACTTACTACAGGATAATCATAGAAGTCTTACAGGGTAACTAAGATGCTCTTCCCTGTACCTTGTGTGGTTATCTCATTCAGGTGCAGCTGCCAGTACAGCACAGCAGCAACTGGGCTTCCACATTCCAGGTTTCCCTGCAATTTCCCAGTCCCCTGGCAGCAGCCATCCCTCTTTCCCTGTGCCACTGGGGTTGTTCCAATTTTCCCCCTTACATCTCTGCAACAGAAGGGGCTAGAGATTTTGGGGTCTTTAATGCAAGCTTAGAATTTAGAGAACCTGCTAGACATATTGTCATAACATTCTATTAATATAACAGTATTCAACTGCTGATTAAACAAAAAAGCTCCACAGTGGCAGGGAAAATAAATGAATACCATGGGGACAGTGTCAGGCAAAATGGCAGTGCCAGGCTTTACTATTATCTTTCTTAAAACTTCACAGCAAAACAGGTTTGAGAAAGATCAGGCAACACCTGAGGAAATCCTGGAGTTGCATGCCCCACCATATTGTGGAGCAGCATGAAAAAACCTGCTTTTACATCGGAACTGAAACCAGGGAGATAACCTGTGCATGAATGGATTAAACAAACCAACCACATTTTGCTGATCTGCTAGGCAATTTAGCCTGACTGTCCTTGCTGGATTGGAAAACTCATAAAAAATAGGGCTAACTCTATACTAAAACAATACACAACAGCAAAGTTATAAACTAAATACATCAAGAATACATCATTTTGGGACTAACCGCTATAGCCAAACAAAAGGCAAGGATTTGTCAAAGATCCTCTGTATTCTTACCAAAACCAAATTTTAGAGGAAGAATAATGAATTGTTCACTCCTCCTCCTCCCATGTTAATTCTTTCAACTTGAAACTGGCTTACTGGTATGCCAAAGTAAAACAGGAAAGGAAAGGTGGACAGCACTCAAATTAGATACCAACTCTAAAGACATACATGAGTCTGGCATACTGCCCCATATTATTTCAGCTTCCTCCAACCAAAGCTTTTATGTTAGCCTCTATAACCTAGTTTTCATATATCTTCACTTTACATACCTCAGTCGAGGTCAGCCCTCTTAATCATATCCAGGCTTCCCAAGTACTTACCGTAATCCAGCGGGGGACAGATACGTCCTGGCAGGACCATCCCCGGGGGAAGGAAAGACGCACCACACGATGCCGTCACCAGGAAGTGACGCTGGGCGAGGCTCTGGCAATGCGGCTGGAAACTCGATGGTACCATCGATGGTACCATCGAGTTTTCAGCCCCATTGCCAGAGTGTCGCCTGGCGTCACTTCCTGGTGACGGCATGGTGCATTACAGGGAGGAATGGTCCGGCCGGGGAGCATGTTTCCCCCACTGGATCGCGGTAAGTACTTGGGAACCCTAATCATAACAACCACCACCAGAAACAAAAAAAATGTTCTCCATAATGGCCAAGCAAAATTTATCTGCCATGTGTTCCCTCTGTATAATTAACACTAATTCTCTTGAGATACTTTCCTGAACACCTTTTTTCCTGTTTCCTGCCCTATCATAGAAGCCAAAGTGAAATAATTTTTCAGTGGGGCAGGTGCTACCCTGATCCTGCCATTCAAGTGAGCAAGCTTTTCATTCCTTTCTTAAAACATTTATACCTCATCTTTCATTTAGGCTCAAGTCTGTCCTCCTCCAATCTTCCTCCAACTTAAATGGTTCTTCTGTTGGAGGAGGAGCCACTTAAGTTGGAGAAAGAGCCACTCAGAGGATGGTCATATCCATCCCACTAAGACCAGCTATGCAACAACTTCAGTAATGTTACTGATACTTGTATCTCATGCAATACTGGTGGCAAAAAGCAAGAGTTTTATCTTTGAGCAAAACACATAAATGCAATCAGTGTTTCAAGTTAGGAAACCATATTGCTAATATTAATAAAATGCTATTTTCTATGCACAGGGTCCCCCCCCCCTTTCAAGAAGAAACATACCAGATAAAATAAGTAGCTCAATGATTTCTGCATCTCCCAGATAAGCAGCAGCATGTAAAGGAGTCCTCTTTTCATTATCCTGCAGCAAAGAAGAAAATCTCAGTAAGTATACAATTTCCTATTTTCTACAAGGTGTTTTCAAATTATGATATAAAGCAATCTTCCCTTTCCCACATTTTATATTTAGAAATACAGATAAAACAGTGCTAAAAAATCACGAATAATCATTACAACTATCCTTTTTAAGATAATGCAGATTGATTACCCCTCCTCCCAAAAAAACTTTGATGGCCATTTTACAGAGTACCAGGGGAAAAGTATGTAACAGAAAACAATGAAAAAGCATTGTATCTTGGAGAGATCTGCTGCTGAAATAGATTATAGAATTTTAAGCCTCATAATGAGTTTAACTTCAAATGTAAGACTTAATAATGTTTAATGCCACCTGTAGCAGAAATTGAATAAAACCCTTGAGCCCAAACAATGGTTAACGATGACTTAACAAACGCAGGACTTGTTACAGTGCCATCTTCTTTCCAATCCATTAAGTCCACATCCAATACTACTCAGTAGACGGGCTTTGCTCCAGACTGATGGCACATTGTCCCTGACAAGGCAATTCTATTTGCACTCTCAGGACCTAAACTGGAAGATACACAATATTTCCAGTTCATACAACAACTTCTGACACAAGGCCAGATATATTTGTGGCCCCAAATAGAAACGTTTTGGTGTGTCATTCAATTCCATATTGGAACAGTCCAACTTTGGTCCTATTGTATTTATTTTTTATTTATTGTTAATTGTCTTACATGTGGTACAGGGACTCTGTTGCCAGTTATATTTTGCACTATTTGACCTCTGAAGAAGGCTCTTGTGAGCCAAAACACGTCAGGTCATCCACTGTTCTCTTTTGTGTTTATTTGTAACTTTGTACATTTTATGAGGCCTTATTTGGGCCCCTACTACGTTTTTATATGTCTCTGTAATAAACACTCTTTTGTACGCCTACTTATGTTTTTAACTTTTGGCCCTTAGTTTTCTAAACTTCCTTTGGAGGTTACAGCACTAGCTCAAACAACAAATAGCTCAGATCACTCCAGAGCATTAAAAAGTTCTCCCATAAACCATTTTTATTTTCTTCTCTCAGCAACAGCTAATCACTTCAAAGCGCATGAAGAAAATGGAACATCTCTGCTGATTTCTATAGTTTCACAGGCATCCATTAGCTGTGAGGCAAAACTGTGGCCTTGCTTGCTACTACAGGCAGAGTGTTGTATGAAGAACTCCCAAACCACTAATTCTCAGAGGTGTTGAAAAGCTTCTTTCAGAAAGTGAGGTGCTTCCTTGAACTTCAGCTTCTTCTGATCACCAATGTAATCTGGACAAAGACTTCTTCCCTTTTCTGATTGCCACATATTCTGTTATACCTTAACACATCAAACAACATTCTACTGCATCAGTACAGATTTGTACCAAATTACTTAATCATCCACAGTGCACTTCATATATGTTCAGTGCCAGTAATCAAAGCTATACAATTTGAACTTGGAACATCTTCAAAATTCTTTCCTGCTTATTTGTCAGTGTTATCCCGCACTGATTTATCTTCTTAATTGTGCTGCTTCTAATGGCAATTGAGGCAATTATGCAGTTCTTTTCGAATAATGATTCTGCCACTTGCTTTCTGTTGCAGCCGCTGCTCCTACCCCTGCCATCATTTTTGCCAGATGCATAGTTACCATATCAAAACAGGAAAGTAGGAGCACCCACTTGTTGCTTCTCCCCAGCAAATCCCTATTAACTGCTTACTAAAGAGAAGTTGCAGCTCAAGTTTGCCAGAAGTCTAAGTCTCATTTCGCCCATACAAAGAATATTTTGAGAGGCCCACAAAGAATATTTTGAGAGGCCCACTGGACTTTAATGAACGTGGATTGGCTCCTATAAAGTTATTTATGTAGTAAGTGACTTTACAAAGGATTCAGAAAACTGGTGTACTCTCTCAAAAATGTGTATCACTCACTTGGAAGTCTGAAATAAATGCATTTCTCCCAGCTGGAAGACTTTCTGCCAGGCAGTGTGGGAAGGTTGTTCTTTCAGCCCCAAGAAACTGACAGTGCAATGCTAAGCAGAATTACACCCTTATGAGTTTACTGACTTCATTTGAAGATTACACCTTTGTTTAGTATCACACTGTAAGTGATGTACAGTCCCTTAAATGTATCCCATTGCTGCTAAAAACAGGATCAACTGGCTGGGTAGTATCAGACAGCTGAGGACACGTTGGCTGTACAGTATTAGTTTTGCCCATTCTCACGGCAAACAGCAGCAACTATGTTCACAGAAACAGCACCTTCAAAGCTGATGTAAAAAATTGGTTGGATAAACTGACCTGTTAAATTGAAAAATATCATTTAAACAAACCTATTTTGTAACATTTGTCACTCTTAAATAAAAGCTGTCCAAAGTCTATCTGCTTTTTTTTGCTACTGATTCTATTTTATTGTTGGGTTTTTTAAAATATATTACAAGTCTGTTACTTTCTCTTTCTTCTTGGTTTATGCTGATCTTAATCTGCCTTAGTGAAAGTTACTGAGAGAATTGTTGCTGACATTCTTGCTGTGAATAATTTATCCAAGATATACCCAGCTCTTTATTTAGGCCCACTGAGATTTTAGTGTGAACACACCAACCACTACCAATATTGCATGAGAGCAACACTGTCTTGGAACTTTGATGAGTTAACATGAAATAACTTGAATTAAAAATACGATTAAGGTGACCTTGTACAAGTAGATTACCAGCTACAAAAATCCAGTGCTTCTGGCTTCCGGTCGGAGTAAAATGGCGAATTGACACACTTTGCGAGTTGTGCAGAGTGTACTGCGGCATCTGACGACAGTCTGGGCTCTATCGGACCCAGCGCAGCACTCTCCAGGCGGGAGAGTGGCAAGCAAGCAGCGAAGCCTGAGGGGGAGTTGAGATCGGTGGAGATAAGCTTCGGAGGAAGCTTGTTTACACTTTGATCTCCTTCCGTGAAGAGGGCAGTTGTAAATCAACTCTACAGATGCCAGCCGGGCTGAGAATTCAGCATAAATTCGCCATCTACCGATCTCTTTACCATCAAGATTAACATCGTTTACAGAAGAAGCACCGCGAAACCCCGAGATTACAAGCAAGGTAACAAACAAACAAACGAATAAGCGCTTACCGGTTTAAAGAAGATTGTGATATTGAAACGCATGGATAAGCGCTGAAACCTTTAAGGAACTATTCCGCTTGAATTAAAAGTAAAATGAAAGCTTTCCTTTAGAGATAAAGGCTGAAAAGTGACTTTGTTTTGCATTCCTGTGGTCAGCCAAGTCTAAACGTTACGTAGCAGAAACGAAACTAACTGTGACTCTGTGATACAGGAAGTGGGCTAGAGTGGAGATTTTAGAGGCTGTTGTGTTTGAAGCGGATGGACATTTTACTGTGTGACACTATCCTCATCGGAAGTCGGATTACAGAGACGGACAGAGGCACAGGAAGTTTGAAAGGAGCCTACTCTAGCCGGAAAACCATAGAGAAATTGCGCCCGACATTTTTGGGAGGACTAAAATTTAAAAAGTTATTTTCAAGCCGAAAATGTGTTTAAGCAAGTTATAAAGGTGGCGATTTGGCTTGAAGATTGCTAATATAAAGATTGATTAGCATTGAAGTGCCCTCCAAGATGGATTTGAGAACAAGACCCAGAGCTGCTTCATCACCCAGCCCAAGAATGACTGCAAAGGAAAAAAAGAGTGGCAAGCAGCTATGGAAGCGATGGAAAAACGGATGACCGAAGTGGTGCAGAATCTTGGAAAACAAATAGAATCACACCTTGGAAAACAAATAGAATCACAGTTGCAACAACAACTGCAAAGTCAATTGGAGCAAATAGAACAAGTGCAAGTTCAAGTACAGAAAAAAAATATGGAAGAATTGAAAGAACTGGTACTTACTGAAGTGTCAGGGATAAAAAAAGATACAGAAGAACTTAAAAAAGAAGTCAAAAGTCTGGTGACAAAATCTGAAGATATGGAACAAAAGGTTAAAAAAACTCTGTCTGAAAATACAAGGCTGGAGACCATGATGGATTACAGGGCTACTCAGAATCACCTGAGATTGAGAGGGATAGAAGAGGAGGAAGATCAGGATCTACGGGCTCTAGTAATTAAGACATTGACAACTTATATAGGAGAAGATGAAGGAGATTTGGATGCAGACTTTGACTTGATTTACAGAGTAAATTCAGCTTATGCCAAAAGAAAGCAACTACCCAGAGATGTGATTGTTCAATTTGTGACAACAAAGATGAAGGAAGACGTTTTCAAGAAACAATTTACACAACCGTTGGAAATAAATGGAAAGAAAATAATAATTTTGAGAGAAATTCCGAGATTGATTCTACAAGACAGGAAGAAGTTTAAGAAATTGACAGACAGACTAAAAGAAATGAACATTAGGTTTAGATGGGAGATTCCATATGGACTTACATTTATGTATAACTCGGTGAGAACTACTCTTAAAACTGAAGGAGATTTATATAGATTTAAAGCGAGCAATCTGGACGATTTTAAAGATATTTAATCCAACACCATTATGGATTACAAATTTTTATCTTGGAACGTAAATGGACTAAATTCACCAGGTAAAAGAAGACTGGTGAATCATTGGCTGGAGAAACAAAAATGTAATATAATTTGTTTACAAGAAACACATATAAGAAAACAAGACGACAAATATTTGATTAATAAAAAATTGGGAGAAGAATTTTATTCCTCAGCAGTTAATAAGAAAAAAGGAACAGTGATTTATATCTCAAAGGATTTGGATCCTAAACAAATTTTCTCGGACAAAGAAGGAAGGTATGTTGGCGTGGAAATATGGATGAATAGAAAAAAGACATTGCTTGTAAATATATATGCACCCAATGGTGCAAAAGAGACTTTTTTAGTGACTTGACCAAAGAGTTGGAGTGTTTAAATTATGACCAAATTGTTCTTGCTGGAGACTTCAATGGTACAGTGAATAATACATTGGATAGAAAATCTAAAGCAAGTGGAGAGACAGTTGGAAAGTTACCAAAAAATTTCTTTCAACTGATGAAGCAAGAGAAACTGGAAGACGTTTGGAGGAAGTGGAATCCTAAGACTAAGGACTACACGTTTTATTCGAATAGACATAATTCCTTTTCTCGAATTGACATGATTTGGATGTCAGAGGAGATGGCGCAAAAAACTTATAAAATACAAATTTTACCGAAAACTAATTCTGATCATAATCCCTTACTTTGGATATCTAAAGCAAAACCTAAACAGCTATATTGGAGAATTAATGAAGATTTATTGGATCAAAAACAAATTAATGAAATCTTAAAAAAGGAAACGAAAAGTTTTTTTGAACTGAATTTGAATAAAGGTACGGACATACAAGTTGTATGGGATGCATACAAAGCAGTAATGAGAGGTATGCTTATCTCTCTGAACTCCAAGGACAAAAAACAAAAGATCCAACAACAGAAAGACCTTCATGAAAAAATTCGACAAAAAGAAAAGGAATTAAAGAAAAGACCAGGGAAGAAGAAGATTATTAAAGAGATCCACTTTCTGCAAGATCAGCTGAATGTTTTACTAAACAGAGAATTATATTGGAATTTGAAGAAATTACAGCAAAAAGCATTTGAGGGTGCAAACAAACCAGGAAAGTTTTTAGCATGGCAATTGAAAAATAGAAAAGAAAGGAATTTTATAACTAAGATTACTGAAGATGGAAAGGATGTTATGAGCTTGAATGGTATAAAAAGAGTTTTTTTAAAATATTACGCCAAATTATTCAAAAAGAAAGGAATTGATCAACAGAGAATCAACAAATATTTGGAGACGATTGAAGTTCCAGAGCTGGGAAAACAAATTAAGGAATTATTAAATGGTTTAGTAACGAAAGAAGAAGTGACAATGGCGATAGAAGATGCAAAGTTGGGCAAGGCTCCAGGACCAGATGGCTTTACAGCAAAGTTTTATAAGAAATTTAAAGAGGAGCTAACCCCTATTTTAGTTCTTCTGTCGAATGAGATAAGAAAGACCAAACGGATCCCAGATTCATGGAAAGAAGCAAATATTTCATTGATACCCAAAGAAGGTTTGGATTTGACTCAAGTAAAGAATTATAGGCCAATATCGCTATTAAATAATGATTACAAATTATTTGCGAAAATAATTTCAGAGAGACTGAAAAAATATCTGAAAGATATAATAGCGGAAGAACAAGCTGGATTTTTACCAAACAGACAAATCAGAGACAATTTAAGAGTGGTGATAGATGCAATTGAATATTATGACAAGCATCCTGAAAAAGAAGTTGGATTCCTCTTCCTAGATGCGGAAAAAGCTTTTGACAACTTAAATTGGGAATTTATGCTGCAAGTTATTGAAAAAATGGATATTGGTCAGTCCTTTTTAAATATGATTGTGGCAATATATTCAGAACAAAAAGCGGCTTTGAATATAAACAAAGAAAAGACGGACTTCTTCCAAGTCCAAAAGGGAACACGTCAAGGCTGCCCGTTATCCCCGTTGTTGTTTATTTGGATATTGGAAATATTATTGACAGCGATAAGAAAAGATAACAGTATTGAAGGACTTACAGTGAAAGGTTTTGTCTATAAATACAGGGCATTTGCAGATGATGTAATGTTTATGATTCAAGACCCAATCGAGAAAATACCACAACTGATGGAAAAAATTGAAGAATTTGGTTCAGTTGCGGGATTTTATGTTAATAAAAGTAAAACCAAAGTGATGTGCAAAAATATGACGAAACAAAGACAAACAGAACTTCAAGAGAAAATTCAATGTGAAATAGTTACAAAGACTAAATATCTTGGAATTGAATTAACCATGAAAAATATTGACTTGTTTAAAAACAATTATGAAAAGGTGTGGCACAAGATTCAGCAAGATATGAAGAAATGGGACACTTTGAATTTATCATTGATGGGAAGAATCGCGACTGTAAAAATGAATATTTTACCGCGTTTGATGTATCTATTTCAGACTATTCCAGTACTAAAACAAAGGAAAGTATTGGATTCGTGGCAGAAAGAATTATCCAAATTCGTATGGGCAGGAAGAAAGCCAAGGATTAAAATGAAAATTTTATGTGAAGCAAAGGAAAGAGGAGGTCTACAACTACCAAATCTAAGACTGTACTATGATGCCGTCTGTTTAACATGGTTGGAACAGTGGATTAATTTGGAGAATAAGAAGCTATTGGCCCTGGAAGGGCATGATAACAAATTCGGATGGCATGCATATTTATGGTATGGAAAAGTAAAAATGGACAAATTTTTTAAACACCACTTTGTAAGACAATCACTGTTCGAGACATGGATGAGATATAGAAAATTCTTCTCAGAAGAAAGACCACTTTGGATTGTACCAGCTGAAGTGATCAATCCATATTCAAGAAATCAAGGACTAGACTGGCTACCTTATAAAAATCTTTTAAAATCTGAAGGGAAAAATTTTGTGTTAAAAGATAGATTTGATGTTGAATTTGAATATGATTGGTTGAAGTATAGACAGATTTATGATTTATTTAAGACCGATAAAAGAGAACATGGTTTTAGAGAAAAGAATATTGAAATTGAAACTGTATGGCTTGAGAAAGATAAAAAAATGATTTCTAAACTGTATAAGGTGCTATTGAAATGGTATACTGAGGATGAAGTTGTAAAAGAGCAAATGATAAAATGGGCTGTAAATGTTAATAATGAGATATTAATGACATCTTGGGAATACTTGTGGAAAAAGTCGATGAAAATTTCAACTTGCGTAAATGTTAAAGAGAATTGTTATAAAATGATGTACAGATGGTATATGACGCCTAAAAAAATTGCTATCATAAATGAAAGTATGTCTAACAAATGCTGGAAATGTAAGAAACATGAAGGGTCTTTTTACCATATGTGGTGGACATGTGATAAAGCAGTAAAGTATTGGACAGAGATCCACAATGAGATACAAAAAATTTTGAATTGTACTTTTAAGAAAGACCCACAGATGTTATTGTTAGGTCTTAAAATGGAAGAAATAAATGTAGCCAAGAGAACATTACTATGGTACTTGACTACAGCAGCAAGACTGACTTTTGCTCAATGTTGGAAACAAGATAAAGTACCTGAAACATGGGAATGGATTAAAAGACGTTGTTTTTGGCAGAAATGGACAAATTAACAAGAAAGTTAAACAACGAAGAAGATGAAACGTTCTTTGAAGACTGGAAAGACTTTCAAAAATACTTGTTGAAAAATTGGGACATTAAACGTGGTTTGATTTGCTTTGATAGTTATTAAGAGGAAAATGAAATAGAATTAGATTTTTGAATTGTTACCGTTAGTAAGAGAAAATAGGTTTAGAAGTAACTGTAACAGAACAAGAGAGATATTAATGGGGTTGGAGCAGTGCGGGAAGCCTTGTTTGGGGGGTAGAAGGGAAATTAGAAAAATGGATATATAGGTTCGTTGAAAATGTATGAGTATGTGATATATCCAATAATAAATTGTATTTACTAAAAAAAAAAAAAAATCCAGTGCTTCTTTGCCACATAAGATTCCAAGAGAACACACACATCTTCTGTCTGTTGCTGGTGCTTTCATGTGGCATGGAGTTTCTAATGATTAAGGGCTTAATTAAGAGCTGCTTTTGTAACACATGAAAAGAGAGTTCTTGTTGTTCTCGGAATTTTGTGGCTTTTTTTAGTAATTGCATAACATGTTCAGTTCTGAGCTGTGTGTGTGTGCTTGCCAAAATACTCTGGCTAGTGGAAACTAGGTATGGGGGTGGCACAATTATAACATGTGGCATATACAAATAAAATGTAGGAAAGTTTTTAGTACCTTTACCCAAATCACACAGAAAGTTATTTGAACTTCCAGATTTCTAGTGTACAGTAATAAGTTATAGTTTCAAGTACAGTTAATATTTTTTCCTGTGTGCTCAACTGCAGGAGAGAGTTACAGGCAACCAAATGGCTCACGCAAGCCGGAGTTACTGTAACACAGAAACCCAGTCTCAGCCCATTGCAGTAAAATCTGAATTAAAGTACGGGGGAGAACAGTGGGGGGAATCAAAAAGCTGCCTATGAAAAAGTTATACAATGCAGATTCCACTCCTATTGCCACAGAATTTTCAACCTTTTCACTGTAGGAAAGGCAACAGTATATAATGAAAAGAATGCAATCAAATAAAAAACTGAAAAGTGGGGACCCACAAGAAACTTATGGGATGATTATCTCATTTCTCATACCTTTGCTTCCTCCCCCTCACCTCTCTCACACTCTTTCTCTCTTCTGCCCCCCTTTTCTTACTCTGTCTCTCCTCCACACATTACTTCCTCTCTCTTTCTCCCCTCTCACCATTCTCTTTGTTTTCCTGCCTACCCACCTCATCACTCTCTCTATTTCTTTTTCTGCCTCCCACCCCATTACTCACTCTTTCTGCCCCCATCACTCTCCCAGCCTTCTGCCTACTTCCTCCCCCACCCCACCCCACACAGCAGCAGCAGTGGTGGCGGCAATGCTCCCAGTTACCCACCTGATTCCTCTCCCCCCACAGCAGCAATAGCAGCTCTCCAGGAATCATAACAGATCTCCCAGCTACAGAGATCAATTCACCTTAAGGCTCTAGTTTAGGAAATAACTGAAGATTTGGGGGTGGAGCCTTGGGACAGTGAGGCTTGGGGAGGCAAGCAGCCTCAGCAGGGTATAATGGCAGACTCAACTCTCCAAAGCAGCCACTTTATCCAGGGAACTGATCTCTGTCACCTGGACAGCAGTTGTAATTCTTCAGCCCTCATCTGGAGGCTGGCAATGGTAGTTCTCATGGAGGAAATGGCTGGTTTGGAGAGTGGAGACTATGGCATTATACTGGTCTGAAGTTCTTCCCCTCCTCAAATAACACTCTCCCCAGGCTCCACCCCTTGAATGTCCAGGAATCTCCCAACCGGGAGTTGGCAACTCTATTTCCTTCCCACCCAACAGCCAACTTGCTTTTCTCTGCCTCTCCATCTTCACCTCCTCCCCCACAGCCCCTACCTAGAAGAATTACAGTCTTTATCCACAGTGGGGACCAAAGCAGCTTACATTATTCTCTTCCTTTTTATCCACACAACAACCCTTTGAGATTGGTTAGGCTGAAAGTATGTGACTGGTCCACAATCACCAGTCAGCTTCCACTACAAGATGGGGATCTGAACCTGGGTCTTGCAGACTCTACTTTGAAGCTTTAACTGCTGAATCACACTGGCTTTCATAGAGTGACTGTTGTTGAACAGTAGCAAGCAGCCAGGCCTAGTTGAGTCATGCAAGCCAGGTAGTATCAAGTCACCCAGAGGGTGCTGCCAGGCCAAGGGTTAGAATAGCTGCTTTGGAGGCTGGACTCTGTGACATTATATCCAGCTGAGGCCCCTCCCTTCCCCAAACCCAGCCCTCCTTAGACTCCCCCACAAAATCTCTAGGAATTTCCCAGCTTGGCACTGGCAACCCTTGTCAGGCCTGGCTCTAGGGATCCCTCCCTGAACGGTCAAAATCACCCTGGAAAGGGCCTTGCCCCCTTTCCCTGCCTTTTACTGACAGGACCGGTCAGAAGCCTCCTCCCAAGAAAGTTTTATGTGGAGCCTGCAGCAAAAGAGGTAGGGGTGAGAAACTCAGATTATTTAGCTATTCATACTGCAGGAGGATTCCTCCCCAATCCCAGCTCCAGTTCTGCTTTTTGCTTCCAACCTCTCTGTCTGTCTTCCCTCTGGCTATCAGCCAATCTATCTCTCACTGTCAATGCGTCAGAGCCTGGAATAGATCCCTGTGACGGACATTTCAAAAGGTATTGGGGGGATTCAACCTTCCTCAAGTTTTTAAAAAACGTTTTGGATTTTTCTGTAGACCCACAGAGTCCCCTGTGTCTGTAGAAAAGTGTGACCTCTGTTTGCAGATATAAGTACCTGCATGCAGAGGAAACTGTTGAGAATTAGATAAATAGATATTCACTACCTGCAGTGAAGAACTTGCTCATGGCAGGTATTCATAAAAACATAAAAAGAGCCCTGCTGAATGAGACCAATCGTTCATCTAGTCCAGCATCCTGTCTCACGTAATCAGTTCCTCTGGAGGGCTAACAACAGGGCATAGAGGCCGAGGCCTTCCGCTGATGTTGCCTCTTGGCTCTGGGACTCAGAGGTTTAGTGCCTCAGAATGTGGAGGTTCCCCTCAGTCACCATGGCTAGTAGCCATTGACAGACTTACCCTTTATGAAGCTATCTAATCCCCTTTTAAAGCTATTTAGTCCTGCGGCCACCACCACATCCTCTGGCAGTGAATTCCACATTTTAATCACTGTCCGTGTAAAGTAGTATTTCCTTTTGTCCATCCTGAACCTACTGCCCATCAGCCTTAAATAAAATGTCCATGGACTGGGATCCAAACAACCCTGTGCATGAGTGCACAGTGCTGACTTGCCTTTCCAACTGTAGCCTAGATTGAATACTGCTCTGGAAGATCATCCAAATCTAAAAGCATCTTTTCAAGGAGCACAAGGAGCTGCAACAGGAGGATGAGCAGAAAAGCCCCACAACTTTCACAGAACTCCATAAATACTCCTTTGAATCGAAGGCATGGGTTAAATTTTTAGGTCATGATGAGGACACAGCTTTCCTCCTCTTCCCTGCATGATCCCACACTAGAAGCATAACATTTCCCTCTACTGATTTTATTATAGCTATTCTATAGCCTTGAAGTATCTGTTACAACTGTTATCTTGGACAAATTATGTTTTATGTACTCATATGTATTATTTTAACTGTTTTTATCATGCAAGGAATGCACAGTAGTATTTCCAGAGAGCCAGCATGGTGCAGTGGTTAAGAGCGACAGATTTTAATCTGAAGAACCAGGTTTGATTCCATACTCCTCCATGAGAAGCCAGCTGGGTGACCTTCAGAGTTCTCTCAGCCCAAAAAATAAGTCTAGCTCACCAACTAGTGGTGAATAATGATAAAAGAGCTAGAACTTGTTGCCCTGCAAGGCTTTTGAGCCTCTTTATGAACTGTAATAAACAATAAACTGTGCCAGTGTATACCTAAGGGACGGAACCACATGGTAACCCCACCACAATGCTAGAAGAGACTGCACCTAGGCAAGAGACATTCTCCTGACCTCCCCAGAAGCTCCAGTGCCCAGCATAGGTTACCGGCCTGTTCCTCATGAAGGAGAATGGAACAGACCCAGTATGCACTAAACACAGCACCATGCCTTGATGAGATACAAGGACTAAGAACTCCAAAAACCGCCATTAAGAGTTCTTTCTAAATCAAGCAGGCAGCCTCTTTCCCTCCCCCCTCACCTGCAAGACCTGGCAGAGACTATTCACTGTTGCTTGGTAACTAATTGATGGCCATCAGCAGCCTGGCTAATGCCATCAAGAAGACAATGGAATCGGCCCAGTGACTCATCCTAACTGCTACCAGGTGTCAGACATGAGTAAGTTTCTAGCTCTCAATATTGACCTCTCCTCAGGTACACCTCCCCTACACCTTCCAACTAATAGGGTATTTTTAGGGACGGACTTACCAGGAGGTGGAACCAGGGGTTGTGACCAGCCCCCTCCCTCCTGCTTATAAGGAGATGCCTGACCACTGGCTCTCTCTCTGCTCTGCGACCCCTATTGAACCTTTGACCCTCTTATGTCCAGCTTGCTATCCCCAACCCTTGCCTCCATCTTTAAACTCTAGGTCTGCAGCCTGAGTTTCTGCGTGCTACCTGCTGGCTAGGCCACGTGGTTCCCCATTTTTCTTAGTTTCCTTTCCCTCCATTTTTCCTGAGGAACGCTCTACACGACGGGACCGGTAGGTATTGCCCACCAACAATTTACCTGCTAATGCAAATGTGCTTATTTCTCTCTGTATTTCCTAGACTTGAGTAATTGTGTGTGAGACTGTGTATTGTTTGCTTGTGAAGAACTTCAGTAAAAGACTTTATTTTTCAACTATATAAAGTCTCCTGGTCTGTTATCAACACCTCCTGGCAGGGCTGACCTCTGTATACACAGGTGTTCGCTCTCGCAGACGATTGCTTATTGATAATCAATCATATTCCCCTCACTATTATTAATAACTACGTGCAATCCGGCTAACACAGTTCAGGCTGCCAGATAGTCTTAGGTTCTCCTGGCTACACTACACACAATGCCATACGGCAATAACAATAACTATAACAATAACAATAATAGCAGTATTTCCAAATACATCTCCCTTTCCAATGCTCAAAAGAGTAAGGGAAAACATTTGAATCCAACTACAGACTGTTTAAAGACACTTCCAACAGCTGCATGAGGCCAGTGAAAGATGGCAAATGAACCACTGGACCAAACTGGGGGAAACAAACCCTGAATATAAGTTTTACAGTCTATAGACTAGAACTTTTTTTAAAAGGCTGCTTTCAGGAAATCTTATTTATTTATTATTTACACTCATATCCCGCCCTCGCTGCCATCTGGCGGCTCAGGGCAGCTAAAAACGTAATAAATATACATTAAAATTCCAATAAAACTATCTATCACTATAAAATCATACAGTTTAGATATAACTTACATTAAAAGATGGCAATCTTCTGATATCTACTGTCCACTGAATGGTGTCATCAAACTCCCGCCCAGCTCTAAAGCCTCAGTTGGTGGGGCCGTTGGTACTGTTGGTACAGTTGGTAATCGGGCCAGGGCCATAAAATTGAGGCAGCACCCTACTTAAAAGCCTGGCGGATGAGCTCCGTTTTACAGGCCCTGCGGAACTGTAAAAGGTCCTGCAGGGCCCTGATATCCTCTGGGAACTTGTTCCACCAGTGAGGACCGCCACCAAAAAGGCCCTGGCCCTCGTTGTAACCAACTTGGCCTCTTTAGGCCCCGGAAGAACCAGGCGATTTTGGGAGTCCGATCTTAGTGCTCGCTGGGGTACATACAGGGAGAGGCGGTCCCTCAGGTAGGCAGGTCCCTGGCCATATAGGGCTTTAAAGGTTAGAACCAGCACCTTGAACCATATCCAGTATGCTATAGGCAGCCAGTGCAGTTTTTAGGGCAAGCTGGATGTGTTCCCGCATAGGAAGACACAATAACAGCCTCACCACCACATTCTGCACCAGCTGCAGCTTCTGGATTTGGGACAAAGGCAGCCCCAAAATAATTCCTTTAACTGGAGTACTGGCACTGAAAGCTTCCCATTACATACACATACAATAGGTTATTCCAAACTTCATCCTTCACCCTTTAATTTAGAATGGCTGACATGAACAAATAAAAAAGAACAAACAATACAAAAGTAGCTCAATAGTACAATACCATTACCATGTACTAGAAGTGTACATTCATCTGCATGTGAGCTGAAAAATATCCCAAAAATACCTTACTGGTATTTTTTTCCAGGTATTTTAAAAGCTGGATACAGATCAGAGAATCTGACTGGCTACCACTATATCTGATTCTGAATGCAGCCAATTTTTCCCAGCTATTTTTCCAGGTATATTTGGCTATACTGAATAGCTGGTGCTGGAGAGGTTTAAAGGGCTACAAAGTTAACTTTCACTTCGCTCCTCTAGGGCTCTTTCCCACCTTTTGCTCTGGTTTTGATGGCAACATGAGAGAGTGGAAAGAGGCATCTCTGCAGCCCAATGGCAAAAATACCTTAGGGGGAGTTGTAGTGCCTTAGAGCCAATCATTGCAATGCTTTTGCAGATGGCAGCGCATTGCAGGTTTGCAACTTGCAAGACTGTTGGCTTCAAATGTGAAGCTCAACTAAGGAACTATCTTGCTTTCCCCACCCATTTCCCATGGAACAGGAGGGGGGGAAGGGGGAGCAGCGATTTGGCAAGCAGGATTTCTGTTTAGGGGACACACTGCTCTTTAGCCAATCACAAAAGTTTGTTCTTTTTTAAAATTCTTCTGTACATGGGCAAAGAGCATAAAAACAAGGGTCTGGCTAAGCTAGACTCCATTGTTGAGAGAGCTTTAGAGAGTATGTGCTGGCTTGGGCTTCAGCTGCTGCTCTGAGCCTGTCTCCTGCTGCCTGAGATACTCTGCTGTGGACTTTGGATCAGATCCTGCCTGCCTGGTTTGACTGAACAACATTTTTTTTAAAGCTTTCCTATTTTACCGTTAGTTGTTCTTTCGGTTTGGTGGGTGGTAGGTTGGAGGGGGGGGAGCCCAGAGTCTCAGGCCTTTTTTTGTTCCCTTTGGTTAGGTTTTAGTTCCTTCTGCTTTTGTGGCTTCACTTTCTACTCCACTTTCTACTGCAGAGATTATCTGGGACATTCTACCTCAAACCCCCCCCCCCCCAAAAAAAAGACCACTGAATATACCCCAGGATAGATTTGCTATCGACTTAATGGTCTCCCATAGGGACATTTCATAAATAGACCATACAGTATGATTTTATATGTTAACAGTTATAACTGATGCATTTTATGAAGTAATTCAGTCACAATAGTTTAGGTTTGATAGTAAGGTAAGTATTACACACATTTCAATTTCCCCACAAATCTCCATTCCCCCTCCTCCAAAGAACAGACACTCCCCCAGCTTCAAAATTTCCAGAAGTTTTACTTGTCTACATATGCGAAGCATCTCTCTCATACATTATAGTGAACATAAAGACCCTAACTAGAAGTTGCCTTGGAGATAGATCGCCTGATTTCCCAATGTGGTTTTGAGAAAAGCATCCAGGAAAATTTATTTTATTTACTTAGTTTCTGCCTTACGTGGCCCCCAATGGGGACCCAAAATGGCTAACATAATTCTTTTCTCCTCTTTTTTATCATGTGCAGTAAGTTAGGCTGAGTATGTGATTGGCCCAGGGTCACTTGAAAAGCTTCCATGGCAAGTGGGGATTTGAACCTGGGTTACCCAGACCCTAGCGCACTATTCTACCCAGTGTACCACACTGGCACTGAATACAATTTAAATTAGGGCCACAGACCCTTCTGTGCCATTCTCCTAATCAATTTTTTTCCCGCCAAGGCTAAATGCAACCAATAGGGATGTTTTCTGTCATAAGGTGACTTAACTCCTCCTTTGCAGTGAGCTTCAAAACCAAATCAGATTTTCTTGTGTATGCTTTTTAGGGACAACACAAATTGGAAAGATTCAATCACAGATAACACTCAGTTTGGGCCTAAATGAGCCAAATCTGTCCTTATATATATTTGAATTTTGGTTCCACAACATTCTCTGCTTGCCACAATTGATTCGGCACAAGAACTGGCAGTCAGAAGATGCTGGCCGGGGCTGACTGGCTGCTTGGCGGAGTCCTGCCCACATCAGCCCCGGCCAGTATCTTTGACTCAGTCTGCTCCGGTCCTCTGGCAGGAGAGGACCGTCTGCAGAGAGAGTGCAGTGACAGGCCTTCAAGGCCGAGGCAGGTGAGAGAAGCCCCTTCCGCCCCCCCACACCATCCCCTGGGCCTTCTATAGGCCCAGTCGGCCAGAGAAGCCCCTTCCACCCCTCCCACACCATCCCCTGGGCCTTCTATGGGTCCAGTCGGCCAGAGAAGCTCCTTCTGCTCCCCCGCACACCATCCTCTGGGCCTTCTATGGGCCCAGTCGGCCAGAAAAGCCCCATCCGCCCCCCACACCATCCCCTGGGCCTTCTACGGGCCCAGTTGGCCAAAGAAGCCCCTTCCACCCCCACACACACCATCTCCTGGGCCTTCTTTGGGCCCAGTCGGCCAGAGAAGCCCCTTCCGCCCCCCACCATCCCCTGGGCCTTCTTTGGGCCCAGTCAGACAGAGAAGCCCCTTCCACCACCACCCCACACCATCCCCTGGGCCTTCTGTGGGCCCAGTAGGCCAGAGAAGCCCCTTCTGCCCCCCACACCATCCTCTGGGCCTTCTATGGGCCCAGTAGGCCCAGAGAAGCCCGTTCCGCCCCTCTTCCCTTCCTTCCCCCCTTTCCTTTCTTCCTCTCTCCTTCTTTCTTTCACTCTTCCCCCTCTTCCTTCCTTCCTCCCTCCCTTGCTTTCTAGGGCCTGTTATCTTCCTCCACAATGGGCTTTGCTCCCTAGTATACCATAAAGTTCTGCAGAAATGGAGCACTTCCACACAAAAGAGACTTTCAAGTCTCAGCTGGATTGAGTTAATGCACCCCACCGGTGTTGTGCTTACAATTCACACTTCAGACAGCAGCCCCAGAACTACTGCAAGTAGCACAAGAATGCTGTACAAACTGGTACCTCTTTCCAGAAGTATCTCCTGCTCAGTGCTCTTTCTGACTTAGCTGAAATCTGCACATAGCCTTATAAGTTAAACACAGAATACACCATATTCATAAGTTAAATAATGCCACATGAAAAACATAAGACTATATTGAAATGGGTACAGAGGTTAAGACAACTTGTACAAACAATGTAAGTGCAAAGAACCACAACTGACCATTGTGCCCAGCTGGCACATGTCTACTACATTTCTACAGATTCTTTCATTCATCTTTCATTATGTTAACTGCAGAACAATGTTTGAGACCAGTGGCACCTTTAAGACCAACAAAGTTTGTTGCCACTAGATTCAAACTTTGCTCTATTGCTTCAGACCAATATGGCTACCCACCTGAATCTCTGTTAACTGCAGTAACACAAAAATATATTATGCTGCAAATACACTTTGCTGATGACATTTTGAATGCTAACTGGCTAGTCCTAGTAAAAGGAATTTCAGATTCGGTATTAGAATTTTGTGGGTGATTAGAAAGATAAATGCAGGACTTGAAGGAACAAAGCTAGAAGCAGCAACTTTTGATTAATAAAGAATGACGTTTATGGTACCACAAACTAAAGCATTCCTAACAACACACAACAGGAGTTCTTTCTTCCCTATGACAACTGTGCTTGTGTGTTCCAGTTACAAAAAACCATGTTCAACAATTCTTCTAAATATAATTAATTCATTTTTAAAACTGGGACCAAACCATTTCAGTTAATTAACTTCTGTTTAGTTCTGTACTACTCCTGTGTAGTTGGTGTATCTATATTTGGTTATGCTCAAACTGTGGTATACAAATAATACTGAAAGGCTATTCAAGCTCACACATTAACATTTTTAACAGGTGAATGCTAAGACCTGCACTGCATTTACACCAAAAATATAACCCTTTAATTATATACACGTCTTTTCAAAGACCTTGGCTCATGTACAGTACCTTCATTTTTCAATTACATCCCATATTCACACATATTTGAGTTATTTTATACACTGGTAGTCCCACTGGATGTATCACTGTGGATCCAAAGAACATGAAATCAAGAGGAGTCTCACAAGTTGAGTACAGAGATCTGCTGTTCAAGCGTCTTCAAATGAGGTAAGCTGCTATTTGCATCCTGCCTGTAGTTTCTAGTTTCTTTTCTACTTTCTCCATCATTTAAAATACGGTAACTGAGATGTGACAGTAGTTCTAAATACAGCAGTGACATTTGCTGTTTTCCAGCCATCTGGTTCTTTTTTACTGAATTTTGTATCACGGGAACTACTGTAGCCAACAGTTAACTATATAAAATATAATCAAGAACAAGACCACATATTTAAATCAAATCAGGAAAATGGACAAATGCCTACTAGTGGATTCAAGGGTTTCCTGTTTATGTACTTTTTTCCCAGCACAATGAAGTGAACAGACCATTAGATATTTACTATGAAGGGTCTTTCTCCTCTGAGGAAAGAAGGACATCTTGGTGGGTGATTCCCACCATCCATTCAGGCAGGCACGAACAACATTTTTCTCCTTCCTGACTTTGCTCTGGGAGTCACCACCTTTCTCAGTTTTGGGACTCCAAAAGCAGTTAAGGTATACTTCACTCTACAAATGGCATGAAACATGGCTAATATTTATATGCTGTGGTTTTAATCTAACTTCTGTGTCTTAACATATCTTGTTGTTTTAATATTTATATGTATTCTGTAAGCCGTCCTGAGCCTGCCACAGTAGGGAGGGCAGGATACAAATTAAACAAATAAAATAAAACAAAATAAAAAACAGTAACATGGAACAAAAGAGAAACAAGTAAAAACAGTGAGAATAGGAAGAGATCTTGCCTATTGACAATGACTTTGGGAGGGACAAGATGTCCTCTTTTCCTCAAAGGAGAAGGACTCTTCTTGGTAAGTATCCTATGGTCCATTCTCCCTCTGAGGTAGAGGACATCTTGGTGGGACCTCCCAGAGCAGTGTCCTCATATTCGGGGTGGGTCATCGTTGTCTTCATCTAGAATATGCTGAAGCACTCTTCTGCCAAAGGCAGCTTTGGCTGAGTTATATGTGTTTATCTTATAGTGCCTAACAATGTTCCCTCTAAGCTGTGGAGTCTTGTGAGCAAAAATTCTACTTTGTGAGCCACTGGCATTAAGGTTGTGAGCAAGCGATTTGGCTGCTGCATCAATTAGTTTGCTTTGGAGCCAGCCTTCCTGAGCTAAGACAAAAATGTGTGAACCGGAGGCTAAAAAACTGTGAGCTAGCTCACACTAACTCAGCTTAGAGGGAACACTGGTGCCTAATGAAGATGGAGATGGATGACCAAGTAGCTGCCTTGCAAACTACTTCCACCGTGGTATGTCTGGCGAAAGCTACAATGGTAGCAGCACTCCTCACAGAATGAGCTGTAATTCCAAGCAGGATATCTAATTTGTGGAGCTTGTAGGCCTCAATAATGCAGGCTTTGCGCATACAACTGATGGCCTACTTGGACATTTTGCTTCCTGTATTTGTTGGATAAATAGATATGAACAGAGCATCTGTTTTCCTAATATGCTTGGTTCTGCATATGTACACTTTAAGCGCTCTCTTCACATCCAGCATGTGCCAGTTCCATTCCCTCAGATGGCTGGGGTTTGGACAGAAGGATGGAAAGCAGATATCCTGAGGCTTGTGGAAGGTAGAATTCACCTTTGGTCTAAAGGTTGGGTCAGTTCTCAGAACTACTTTGTGGAAGATGCACAGCTTGGACTTGACAAATAGTGCACATAGCTCTAATACTCTTCTTGCGGATGTGATTATTTATGAGGAAGAGGGTTTTCATCCTCAACCACTTTAAGGGAGATTTCCCTAAAGATCTCAAAGTGTGGTCTTGTGAGTGAAGAAAGTACTGTATGTAGCTTCCATGTAGGAAATCTATGTACCTGCAGTGGATCTTTCAAGGCCATGCCCCTGATAAAACATCGTAAATGTGGATGTTTGAATAGGCTGAATCCTTTAATCTGAGTTAACACTGTTGATAGCGCTGCAATCTGACATCTAAGAGTGGGTGCCTTTAGACCTCTGGCAAGTCCTTCTTGCAGATATGCAAGATTTGAGTTGAGGATTTATAAGACTGACTCCCTTCCTCCTGCTCTACCTAACAAATGCTTTCCATGAAGCACTATAGATCCTGTTCATCGACTGCCTTCTGGAAGCCAAAAGAGCATCTGTAATTTCTTTAGTATAACCTAGTATAAGAAAGTTGTTCCTTTCCATTTCCAGGCAGTAAGATGCAATCACTCTGGATGCGGGTGCCAAACTGGGCTTGCTGAAACATGTCCAGGGTTACTGGAAATCTCAGGGGTGGATTGGTCAACAATTCTTGAAGGGCCAAAACCCACAGTTGAGGGGACCAGAACAGCACCACTAGGATGACCTCTGCCTCCTGCTCCTTGATCTTCCTAATCAGTTTGGGTACTAGTTGAATAGGAGGAAAAGTGAACAGTAGGCCCCTCAGCTAGTGCAATATTAGGGCACTGGTTGCTTCGGCTTTGAGATGGAAGAACTAGTCAAGTTGGTAGTTCATTGGCAATGCAAAAAGATGCACTAGCGGGGAACTGAAGTGATTCATGATCAATCTAAACAGATCTTTTTTGAGAGACCCTTCTCCATCTTGGATTGTCTGTCTGCTGAGCCAGTCCACTTCAATGTTTGTGCTTCCCTTTATGTGTTCTGCTTTGATTGAAGCCAGGCTCTTCTCTGCTCAGGCCAAGGTCTTGGTTGCTTCCTTGTGGAGCACTGAGGACCTGAAGCTCCCTTGCTTGTTGAAATATGTCTTGGCCAACATGTTGTCCATTCTTATTAGGATATGGCAATGAGTTATCTGTGGACCAAAGTTTAGCAAAGCAAGGAAATGGCTCAAAGTAACTCGTCCCATGTTGCTCCCCATTCCAATGGGCTAGTATCTGTGAAGATCTGCTTCACCTCCAGAATCCAGTACTTCTTGCCCTGTAGAAGGTTGGGCATCCTCATCCACCAAACAAGACTGTCTTTCACCTCGAGTGGAACTCGAATAGAGAGATCCTCTTTTGTCATAATCTGGAGTTTAAAGGGTCTCAGCAGTGGCTGCAGATATCTCGTGTGAAATCTTCCCCACAAACTCAATGGCCTGGATACTGAGAAGGTGCTGGATCACCTTGTTCATTTTGAGTTGTTTGTCTGGGTTCTTGTCAAAGGGGAGTCTAGAAATTTTTCCGGTGGAGGTCTGGCAAATTCTATTGTGTACCTTTGGGTCACTATCTCTACTGCCCAGCTGTCTGCTTGAGAGGTCATCCAGACGTTTCAGAAGTGGAGGACCCATACCCCCACCAAAGAATGCTATTTTACTTTTCGAGGAATCACCCCCCCCCCCAATGTATTTTTTAGCCTTCAGATTTTTCTGCAAACTTGGGGGATCACCCAAGTTTGAAGACAAATCTATTTTGGGTAAGTGTGGTCCCAGTCCATGGATTTAGGTATCCACACACTTGGAAAATGGATATATAGATAATAAAAACTATGTATATTAAGAGTCATATTCATTTTGGGGAACTATTGTAATTCTTCCATTTTGCTGCCGTTGTCTGAACATACATGGTGCTGTCCACCCAAATTGCTAAAAACTGCCAAGTTTAGACTTAAGGGAGGTGACCAAAAGGGACAATATCATAACATTGGGTTGCTTCAAACACCTTCACACTGATTAGTCATATATGTGCTTGTGCCATGCCATAGTAACAAGCTTTCTAGTTGACATAAATGATTGTGCAGCAGAGCAGTTGGTCACAGAGCCAGCTAGAGGTGTAGCAACTCTGAACTTGGTTCTGAGTAGAATTCTGTAACTGTTGTACCAGTTGGAAACAGTGACCACAAATGCTATTAAGTTCAACATTCATGTCAACAGAGAGTTGCCCACAAAATTCAAAACAATAACTGAATTTCAAAAGAGGGAACTTTGCTAAAATGAGGGGACTAGGCAGAAAAGTTTAAAGGGAGAAATAAGAGAATAAAATCCCTCAAAGATGCCCTGACCTGGATAGCTCAGGCAAATTTTCAAAGCTAAGCAGGGCCAACCCTGGCAAGTAATTGGAAGGGAGACCTCCAAGGAATACCAGGGCTTGGGACACAGAGGCAGGCTATCAAGCCACTTCTCTTAAAAACATCCAAGTCTCCAGTAGGGGTTCCCAGAAGTCACCATGACTTCCAGGCATGCAAGCACACACACCCACACACAATACCCACCAAAAAAAGATCCTTCAAGAGTGCCTGGAAACTACTTCAGATTGTGCCAATTGAGGGCCAGAGAGAATTAATGTGTCAAATAAAGATGTAAAAAGATGTTCAAGTCAAGGAAGCCATAAAGGATTCTTTTTAGGTTTCCCCAAGTTAGGTTTCACCAACTCAGATGAACAGAAGAAAAGCACAGGTTCTGGCAAAAGAAACGTAAGTTGACAATAAGGCAAGCAAAAAAAAAAATTCTGAGAAGATGGCCAAAAGCATTAGACAATCAATAAGCAAGTGATGAGAGATGAAGTTCTAGGACTACTGGGCCACTAAAAACTGCAAGTTTGCAGGTCTAGAAGGCATACAACTGAGGGTTCTTAAAGAACTCAATGTGAAATTATGGTTGTACTAAAATTTAACTTGTTGCTAATGTTAATGTTCCCTGCAACAATTTTCAGATTAAGATTTTCTCTGTTTTGGGGGGAAATGATAAGGGGAAAGACTATATACTCAAACATCTCAACTGTCATGTTATCAAGCAGACAAGCAAATCAGGTTGCCAGTGGACCTACAGAAAAATGCCCTGTCCCTTTAACTGAGGCTTAATGGAATGTTATTTATCTCCATGCCATGAAAACTTAAACTGTTCATTTTTATCCATTAAGCCTCTATTAATGGGACAGGACATTTTTATTCAGTTGGCAACCCTACAAGCAGAAGGCCTGCTTATCCTGGCATTTTGGACTGGATTTTCCCTCCCATTCAGAAAGAATGTCCTCTCTGTTCTGTGGTTTCAGTGCTCAAAGCAAAGAAAACAGGGCTTCAGATACCAATTATTGTGAGTCTGCCAGACCACAGCACATATGCTGTGGGAGCCATGTGGTCTTAGACATCGAAGTGCCTATGTACCCACATAACAGATATGCCTTGTAAGCTGCGGCCTTGCTGAGAGAATGCAAAGAAATATGGAAAATGTCCACTGCAATCAATATATATCTTAATATAACTGAAAAGCAATCTCCTCACAATAGTACTACATCCCCTGGATATTAAACGTTACTGATATTAAGGCAATTATAAGAATGCAGATATTGGTGACATGACAAAACAGACTGTATTCCAACAGTAGATAGGAGTCTACTATAACAAATGAATTTTGGATTAAAAAATACCATGATGGGTAAAAGTATAAAGGCATCTCTCTCTTTCTCTGGCCCCATAACAGAAGGATCAGCATGTGGTAGTGGTTAGAGGGTAGACTAGGATCTGGGAGACCCAAGTCTGGCAGACTCACAATAATTGGTATCTGAAGCCACTATTCAGGATGCAAAAGAATGGATCTGTTACTACAAAATGAGTAAAAATCACTTAATTAAAAATACAACTTATGACTAATTCTAGTCAAGCTCAATAATGGCCCAATGTTTCAAGCAGAAGAAGTACAAAGACTTTCTTCAAATACTGCATTCAAATACTGCATGCACTCTATAACAAAATATCTTTTACAACTCCCTACCCACCACCACCACTTGGCTACTTTGGCATTCCATAAACTTGCAAAGGAAGAGTACATCCTGAGATCAGAACATCAGTAGTCAAATGTAGCTGGAGAAGCTAGAATTTCTGTTGCTCTGTGCAGCTGTATCAGTATACAGGAAGCTAAGAGAAATGGTGCTACTGAAAAAAATGGGATTTCCATATTTAGATAACACAGCAACCACAGTTAATACAAACCACAATTAACAAGATGGGTATACACCATGGTTTAGAACCCCAGTTTGTGGGGCAGGCTTGCCAGCTTCCTGGAGATTCGGGGGTATACTCTAAGAGGGTGGGTTTTGGAGACCTCAGTAGGATATGAAGCTGTAGTAGATTATACCCTCCTGAACAGCCATTTGCTCCAAGAGAACTGAGCTCTGCTGTCTGGAGGTCCATTGTATTTCTGGAAGACCTGAAGGCACCCCATTTGATGGGCAGCCTGCATGCAAACATTACACTAAACTCAAGTCTAATCAAACCATAGTTTATAAACTGTGGTTTATTGAATCATCCAATTGCAGCCAACACAGGAACAATCATAATGGACCAAGAATCCATGAAGTCTAGCATCCTGTTTCCAACCTTAGTCAGATAGGTTCTTCTGCACAGAGAACTTACACAGACCCTATTGATAATACCTACAACTGGTACAGCACATCTGAATCTGGAAACTCCCTTCAGCTATTGTGACTAGTAACTGTTTATAGACCTATCCTCCATGAAGCTGAATAATCCCCCTTTAAACTATCTAAGCCAATAGCCATCACCACTGAGTGGCTGTGAGTTCTGCAAGTCAATTAAGTATTGCATGAAATACTCCTTTTCTCTTATAAACGGCAATGTAAAAACAATTCACCCAATTCCACTGGGTGACCAAAGTTTCTAGAGCTGTGAATGAAGGAAGAAAAAGAATGAGGTGTAGTTCAAAGAAACTACAATTTACAGTTTGACTTTACCCGGAGAAGCCTGGAAGGAGCTCAGCACCACACTTCTGCTCCTCCCCTTTACCTCACACACTACAAGCTAATCAATTACTCACTGTTCTTTGGCGAACCATAGGTACTATTGGTTATGCTGGCTTTATTGCTTCTCTTAACCCAAATATTACCGTCACAGTTTGTTTATTTTTCACAGACACTCTACATAAAAGCATTCAAAAATTATAAACCAATAGAAATTTCAACATATGAGATAAAGCAGCAACAGGATAAAAGTTATGGCTATAACAGAACAGGCCGTTTGAAACATTCCTGAATGAAACATTCAGAAATTAAAATGACTTGCTCTGTTCTCTAGTGCAGCTGTATTTGTTACGTGTTTATTTCCTGCACTCTGACCAGCATCTCAGTGGCACAAAGCATGCAAAAACACAAATGATTTATCTGTTGCTTAGTAACAGTGGTGGTAGTAACTTTTGCAACTGGGAATCCTCCCTGAGAATGTTCTAAAGTGGGCTCAGAATAAACACCTCCCAAAGGTTGGATTTAGCTGTGAATTTAGTTGTACAACCCCTTTCATTTACAACCCCAAGCTTTCATGAAGGGAACCTGCTCAGCAAATGGAACAGGTGGTAGAGAGGGGCCCTCTGAATAACACCTTAAGTTCAGGGTGAAAAAATTTGGGTCTGACCAAAGAGGCTTAAGTAGCTGGGGGCAGGGAGGCCTCCAGGACCCCATCATGTTCCTAATCACCTTACTGGGAATACTGCTGGGACCTTAGCTTGAAAAGGGGCTAAACTTAAATAAGCTGATTTAACCCCTGTTCAAACTGAATTCAAAATAACACATGTGAACTGAGCCTATTCCCAATCAAGCTGAGGACTTTCCCATCAATACTTAGCAATGTTTTTTCTTCACTTTCAGTACAGGTGCACAAAACGAAACAACAGTTCAGAAACAGTCAGCCTGAAATACCTCAAAGTGCTGTCCTTTATGAAAATTATAAAGAATGTACATAGCACATAAACGCCAGAGAAATGGGGTAGAAAATCTTCTAAAATGGCAAGCTTTCTGGAAATTTTAAAGTGCTTTATTTTCTGTGCCAAAAAAATCTGTCTGTAAAGTTTTACTGTTTCATAAAATTAACAATGAATGCATGTTAGTATTTGGCAAGACTGGCAGTTTCAAAGTTGTAATAAACGTTCTTCAGGAGATTATCCCTAGGAACAGTGTAGAAAAATTATTGATTTGTAACCCTGGGGGGATAGGGGAAAGAATAATCCAGATTTTTTAGAACTTCTACATTTACCTGATTGACTGTGCAACAAGCCAACAAGTAATACAAGTATTGAGGTGCCCCAGTGACCTCCATGAAAGAAAATGCTGTTAAAACAGATTAGTGGACAACTATGTCCATGACATGTCATGTACAGCTCTTTGGGTGCCAATTAGTGTGTCAGTAACTTTCAGTGCCTTCACCTTTTTTCTTAAAGTTAAACAATGTAAGGGCAATATATGATACGCTGTCTCACAATTTTTAATAAATATTAAGTAAACATAATTTCCCCTTAACTTAATATTTCCCCCTGATCAGGTCATTCTGTTATAGTATTTGTTGCTATTGGGACATAAATAACATGGGGTACTTACTAAATAAAAGTCAAAACAAAAATGTTAAATTAGATCACCATTTAGGTCATCAGAAAGTTTCCCAGTTCTAATTTTTCTGGAAAATCTGTATCACTGATTACTGCACAGCTTCTCGCACAATAAGTTTTACCAATAATTGAAAACTCTTCTTTTACGATATACCATTCACTATCAATAAAAAGTGACACTCTAACGGTGCACACTCAACTCTCACAACAAGCTCATCACTTTCAGCTATGTCATATGATGTAATACTGTAACTTACAATATTTAAAACCATACTTATATAAAACATATGTACCACAAACTCAGAGTGATAAAAAATCTTAGCAATGATTAATACTGTTATCTGTAACTATTTTTAAAAAGTTAGACCACAAGTTCTGTGTTAAAATATATGACCACTTGCACAAGTTGTTTCCAAACACCTCTTAAGAATACTGCTGCTATAAGCATGTGGCATGCTGCTTTAGTCTATGTCTCAAACGGTAAGCTAAAGACAAAAACTTATTACAACCCTACTATAGATTCCTTGATAATGAAAGTTTTTACTGCAAGACACTGACAGTCAGGTCCGCCACTGTATTCCCAGTGCTTACAAAATAAACAAAAAAAAACCCTGTCAGACAAACGAATAAACATTTTAAAGATGCTGTGATAGCTATACCAGACCAACAACAAATTCTGGCATATAGAAATATATTGATTTAATGCTTGCCACTTGAAATGGGAAAGTAGCATAGAAAAGTTTTAAAAAATAAAATAAATAATAAATATGTCAGAAAAGGAGGATTCTGTAAACTTAATACACAGGAAGTTAAAGTGCACTAAATATCTTTTTAAAATTACAGAACCTCTGCAAGTATCATTCTATCATGGCAATGTATATATCTGCGAGATACTGAAAATGTAACAGGTATATATTAAACAGGGAGGTGCACCATTGCCAAAATTTAGATTCAGAGTTGTGATCCTTGGGATTCAGTATCCCTTTAAAGTCAATAGGAAACAGCCAGATGTGCCAAGTACACAACAACAGCCACAACTGCCAGGCAGCAGTACCTGGCCATTGGGTAACCAGTTTAATCTGGAGGCATTCAGGTACACATGATTTTCCTGCAGCCTTCCCCAAGTACCAACTTCCTCTACTATGACTATGTTTTATACTGATGCCACAAAAGCACTTTCCCCCCTTAAAAACAACATCTGTAGCAGAAGAATACATTAGAAAAAAAGATTACATATAGACTATACAAAGTCCTTAGATCCTTAGATCTGTTATCTAAAATTAAACTACATCTACCCAAACTTGTCTAACTAGCCACATTCTTATGCCCAATTAGAGATGGGCACGAACCAGAAAAATTGAGGTCCATGGAAGTTCATGGTTCATGACTTTCACGAACCACAAACTTCCACAGACTTTCCTGGTTTACGAACCAGTTCACGAGGTCCATGATGTGTGCAACCCAGAAGTTTAAGTTTAAATGCCTCCTGAGCCCACTTCCGGATTGCACCACCGCTTTCACAGATAGGTCTTTCAGTTCTCTAATTGCCAAAGAATAGGTCACAAAAGCTGCATTCAATCTTCATGCCTAATCCTGATTAAGTCAAAATACATAAAAATTCAGACTGCTGCCAGACTTGTTTGTACACCTTGTTCTTTCATCCTCATATGAAGAATCACAATTAAAAATGAACTTGAGTTACCTTTTATGTATGAATGGACATATGTGAGCTCACAAGAGTTAGTTTTCTTTCTACTACCCAGGATTCTGTATCAGTTCAGACTTAGGATTCTGGAGGTTTTCAGAGGGGAGAACTAATTTTAGCAAACCATGCAACTCCTGTATTCATACATAATTAGTTACCAGATTTTTATTTGTGATTCTTTGGTGACGGGAGGAATAGACACAAACCTGGAAACAATCTGGGTTCATGAACATTTTTACTTAACTCGAACTATATGTGATGTCCTAGTGCAGCCTTAGAATGCAAGAAGTGGGGGACCTGCCAGACCCATGAGAGGGTATCTCCCTTCCCCCTCGCTCAGTTGGCCACCCCACCTGTCTGCACTGCCACTGCCTCTGTCTGCCTGGTTTATGTGGCTGCAGCAGCTCGAGCTCCCCCCTGCCCACCTGCAGCACTGCTGCCTCCATCCACCTGGCTGCTCCTCCCTTCTCCATTATGGCAGCTCAGCTCTCAAAATACAGCATTACAAGATCATAGTCTTTTCTAAAAACATATATTTATTTGAGTTTTCCTCCAAAGCTGAGGATCCCTTCAAGTTTGCAGAAAAAGTCTCATCTGTGTACCTGGCCCCATTCTTTGAGTTTTTCAATCCTCAGGGGACAGGGCAGGTTCAGAATTAGAAACATGATGATAAACATCCAGATAGATTCAAGTCCAGTAGCACCTTAGAGACCAACAAGATATGAGGGGTATAAGCTTTCAAGAGTCAAACTTCCTTTTGTCCCTCCCTTCATCAAAATAATTCAGGAAATGTGATCCAGGTTTCCAGAATGCTAATGGTCAAAGCTTCTGATATTTCATTTTCTCTTTCTGCTTATTTGTAAGGGGTAAAGATGGGCAGAATAGCTGCAATCCCGACATGAATGACCAGCCTAAGGAGGGGTCAACACTGGAGGGAGAAACTGGATTAGATCCAGCCAACTCTTTCATTCAACCTCACCCAATTCCCCTCCTTTACTACTGCTCTCATCCCATGTGACTCATCTACCTGTGGGTCCTATGATCCACCGTTGTGGACAAAGGGGACCCTTCCTTCCTTTTTCACCAGTACAAAAACTTAAGTTACTGGTATAGGGTGGAGATGTTACATTTCGGGTGACCTTTGTTAAAGTTAGTATGTCAAATGATTAAAGTCAAGGCAACTGCTTGGACTGGTTAAAATGCATACAGATTCTTAATACCTTCATCAAAATATAGGAGAACCCTGAAAGAGAAATAGCAAGATTGTTGATATATGAAAAATAACTAATATTACAAAAAGTATCTAAAGATTCTCAAATGCAAACACAGAACAAATCAATACTGAATCTGAGAAATTTTTTTTTACCTGAAAGTTGACATCTTCTTTTTTAAAAATTAGTGCACGAACTTCATCAGGGTCCCCATTAAATATAGCTTGAACAAGTGGTGGCTGAAATAAACAGAGCGAGTATTTTAATTCCACAGCTGCAACTAGCCAGCTATTATTACTACATCCTACCATTAAACTTCATGCAACAAATGCATTTATCTCCAATGTATGCTTTTAAAATATTCTCCACATAATACATACAAACACAGTGCTAATTACTGATATCTGATAAAGAAGGAGCCCTAAAATATAAATATTACATATCACAAAGTATCAAAAATGTCCAATGTATACTATGAAAAAAATCCAATCACTTTTCTAATGATACAATGAACAATGAATGTCCCTTACACATTTCTTAAAACATGAGACAATAAGGAAGTACACTGTATCTAAATAATCTGATAAACACATTCATTCTAAAAATATCTACCAATGGCTGATCATCACCACAGACCTTTGCTGCTTGACACTTACATCATGGACTCAAACTTTTTGATTATTAAAACCAAAGCAATTGAAGCAAAATAATATTTAGGACTCAGAACTGTTACAAAATGCTACTGAAGTAGTTGCCTTAGATTTATCACAAGACCTATGGTCCCTATATTTTAAGAATGGGACAGCTTGCTTCACAGATAACACATGAATGATCAAAGCAATAGTTAGCTGACTACTGCAGGAGTCTGTTTAAATAGGAAAAGGTAGAAACCACTGCACTAAAAGACATTTTGCAGTAATAATGAAACCTTCCTGCTAAAAAGTCCTTTACATTTTTCATCTAAGGTCAGAAAAAGCACCCACCTTCAAAGTTTATCCTAAGACTAGGATCAGACACAGAAATGGAATATTCAATATTTAAACAAAACAGCTACAGCTTTGCATACTGATATACTTTATGACATCTCAATGAAGCTTCGTGTCATAATTATGAACAAGATACATTTAGTAAGAACCTCTTACCAAGACATTTCCTGACGGTGAAGGAAGTAGAGATATGCTTTCCTGAGGCAGCTTGGAAACATATGTGGGAGAATCATCCTCTACCTCCTCCAGAACAACAATACACACTCGACTCATTCGATCCGTTGGAAGGTAAAGATACCTAGATTTTTAACAGCCCTGCTCCAAGTACAGCCAAGGCAGCAGAGAAAGTTCTTTTCTTCTTGGACATAATTTGAAAATAGTACTACTGTTTTTAAATCTTTGAATGTTACATATAATTAAGTTTTTATGCCAAATTCAGTACCCTGAGATGTTCAGCTAATGATGTTTTCCAAAAATAGTCTACAAAATAGAAGTTCTCCTATTGCTTTATAATATTCAATCTACTAAAAAAATACCCTCTGTTCCATCACTATTGCAGAAGAAGTCACAACAGTATATGTATAGAAATTCAGTACTTTTACCACCAATTTGCTTTTGTTTAATTTCTACAGAATAGAATTATCTGAACAGTAAAATCATTGTTGCAGATGACACCATTCTGCATAGAACTAAAACAAGAAACAATTGCTCTGGCAGAGATGATCACAGCTCTCCCCACTCCTGCAAGGTCAGTCTCCAGTTAACAGTAGTACGATTCCTACCGGGGAAAAAAGAATACATGACTGTCCTAAGCGTTCCAGGTCATAATCATTCTGCAACCAGCAACTGTATGTTTCTTAATGTCAGAAATCCTCCATACAAAAAGCCATCTATTTCTCAGCAGCTACTCAGCACTGGAGCTCCAAGGTTGACATTTCTTCGCTATGTAAAAATCCCTGCACTGTAGAGCTGAACTGCAGTACATTTACATTTGATGACTCAGACAAAGGACAATGAAATTCAAATAATAATATTGCTTGTTCAATCCAGATTCCCCAACAGACAGCAACACAGAATGCTTCACTCCATCAAGTCATAAAACCAATTCAGTTCATTTGCTTTCTATCATCAGGCCGTTGCTCTAGCTGCTCCAACGGAGAATGTACGAGGAATAAATGCCGGTAACAACAGCTTCAGCAAAATACCAAAGCACAAGAGCTTGAATTATTGCTTTAGACTTTTCCTGCAGAAGTAGTTCATCACTCGAGTGCTTCTTTTGATCTCTGTGTGAATAGCCTTCCCATTACAGCCTTCATTCAGCCCAAGGTAAAAAAAAAAGGGGGGGGGAGGGGAGAAATCAGGTTCCACGCATCATCTTTCAGCGAACTTCTTTATTCGAAGGTCTGTTTCTATGCCAATCTGACAGTACTTCAGTTTAAATGCTCCGTTTATCCAATTGTCGTCATAAAATTGGAATTTTGGTGCAGCAAACGTTGCTACAGACAGTATTAAAAAAGCATAGTGCCTTAAAGGGTCATTACAGAACACATTAACACAACACCAAATTCACACCCGCAGCGGTATTCCAACTGAGCAATAGTCTAAGCAATACAGACTGCAGACCCGCAGGATGAAATGCCTAGTAATGCTCACATGTTACACTTACCAAAGAACAGAGCTACTGCTCTGGATGCAACTTCCTGTAGCAGGGGGAGGAGGGGAAGGCAGCTTTTGGGCAGCCTTCACAGTCAGGATATCCATGCCAGTTGTGTGACTAATTCAGTTCAAACGTAAAAAATTGTTGAGCCTTTAACATTTTCCACTAAAAGCCACAAGGAAACTAGTATACTGGCACTGCTGACTAATAGTGTAGGAAAATAAACAATTCCAAACATTTAACTGCTTTCATATGTTACTGTATTCTCAGAGAACAGTCTGCTTTAACCCATGAAGAGTAGGAGGCATTTCCTATTAAAGACTAAAGCTTTTTAAGGGACTAAACAAAAATGGAAAGCTACTTACCAAAAACATTTTGCTTCCTGAAACACACACACATGCACATCCATACACATTTAAGACCATAATAAATACTAAAAAGAATGTTACAGATATAAACCCTTACAATAATCTGAATGTATATCTTTGCTTTGAATTTGCTGAGTAGCAGCAGTGATCTGTGGGCGTATTATATAAATGCATCATATGTTCAAAGCACCGGAAACATTGCTTTTATTAACTAAAAATTATTAACTCTTGCTCATACTAAGTAATACATCATTTTTAAGGTTCCCAATTTCTGACCAACAGCCACCAAAAAAGCACCCTGCTTTAAATACTTATTAAAATGTTAACAGAATATAAAAACATGAAGGGCAGTATGACTGGGGATCTCAAGTATCTCATCGACTGCTCTGGATATTAATAGATATTTTGTACGTTAGGAATCCTTGTGATGAATTGGGGGGAGCCAGATCATTGGGAAATCCCCCCTCCCTGCATACTGTGCTATTATAAACTCCAGAGGGATAGCCTTTTTAGTCTGCTGCTGTCAAAACAACAAAGAGTCTTGTGGGACCTTAAATAAATTTATTGTGAGATAAACTCTGACTCACAATAAATGTATTACTGTTTGAAATGCCACAAAACTCTTTTCAATATAGTAGGCCAAACTTCCCCATTCCCCCCACAAATCACTTGCTTTTTCACCTCCTTTTGAGTCTCAACTATTCTATCAACCCTCTAAGAATAATAAGATCGGCAATCCTTGTCAGGACACTGAGGGAGTTCCTGGAACAAGGGACCTCCCCCCCTGCCCCTGGAACATCAATTCAGGGGGTATCCGGGAAGGAGACAAGAAAGTCTAATGAAATCTGGTATTAAAAGGGAATGGTTTCAACTATCTATTGCTTTCCTATCAATCTCTCACTAATATTTTCAAATTATACACCTAGAAACAACTTTTCCAGAATACATCAGAACAAGACTCACATTTCAGAAGTAATTCTATACAAACAGTAAGCAAAATAAATACAACAAAAAGATTAAAATAAAAATTAATGCTAACCCTAAAAATATTTCCTTGTAAATGAATCCCATTTATTTCAGTGTCACTTCAGCTCAAGGAAAAGCCAAGTTGTGCATTGCACAGATCAGAGGTCCCCAACCTGTTGAGCCTGTAGAAATGTAAGAAAGCGTAGTGGGTGCCACCACAGAATAACTGCAAGGGGGCAGGGGCCGTCAAAAAAGGCTACCATGGGGGCAGAATCAGCTCTTTGCTTTAGGTGAGGGATACTGTTGGGTTTCAGTTTCCAAAGAGAGCCTGTGCCCTGAAGGAAAAGTTGCCAAATACAGAGACATAAGAAAGCCCACTGCTATAACCAACCCAAGATAGTACAGCTGTGCTGAACCTGCCCAAGATGAACTCAGCGCTTTCCTAATCAGTCAGCTGGTAGCAAGAGATCTGAAACTTTATTTTCTGTTCTGTTCCATTATAGACTCTTTGCATTTTATCTGCAAAACTCAAGAAGTGAATGGGTAATAGGAAATTCAAGTGGGCATCACAGCAGCCTGGCTGCCATACCAGGAAATCAATAATACAGACAAGACCACAATCCTAGGTATACTTTGCTGAGTCTGAGCCACACTGAACACAGTCATCAAGTTCTGAATAAACATGTGCTGCATTGGCCTGTAAATGGCCTAAAATTGTGCACAACTAGACAGAGCAGGTCACAAGAAGCACCTTTTCAATACAAAAAATCTTGCCTGTTTTGATCTGTAAGGGAAGCACCCATCCCCCATATCCCTTCAGTAAATGGATATAATCTCTATGGAACCAAGTGCAGGAAAAACAAATGCAAGGGCTACAATTTTATGGCAGAAAACAGGTACCATCTTAAAATCTATACCTATCTTTAACATGTATCTTTAAATGTCAGAACAAGCTTTAAGTGTCTTGCCAGTAAATAAAGCAACTAGAAAAAAAGTTTCTTTTCTCTATCCCTTTCCCTGCAGAGTTTGCAATGCTGGGCATTAAAGAAGAAGCTGTTAAAAGATATTTACAAGCACTGTTGAGACATTTCTCTCTGTTGTTGAGGGTGGGAACAAAGACACAGAGCCTTTTTAATTATAGTCACTGCCTTGTGCAACAGCTTGCACAGGGAAGTAACTGCAGAGGAGTACTACTGTTTAGAACACACGCAAAAAGAAAACCTCAGTAGAATATCTTTCTCATTGTAGCTTTGGTGAATTATGGGCAGGGCCGGACCACCCATAGAGGCAACTTAGGTAGTTGCCTAGGGCGCCATTTTGAAGAGGGTGCAAGCCTGCTGCCTCGCTGATCCCTCCCCTGCCTGAGTCGCCTCGCCAGCCCTGCTCAGCTTGCCAGCTCTGAGCCTCTGCTTGCCCTGTGCTCCTCAAAGGGTGCCGCGCTGGCCTGCCTGCCTCCCCTCCCAGCGCCCCCCGGGCAGCTGCTGTCGCAATGATTAGATGGCCTCGCTCTCTGGCTTTCTGCCTGCTTTTGCAATTCCCCTCAGGGCCTCTTTAAGCTGCACCACCTTTCCACAGCTTGGCTCTGCTCAGCTGAAGGACACGATGGAGGTGACCTGGGGCTTGCTGTGCCTCTTGCTCACTGTGGCCCTCCTAGCCTTTGGCCTTTATTGCTGTGAAGGCGACACCGACACCCACGCTGCCTTCCTGCTTGACGGTGCCAGCGTCTACACCGTGGCTGCACTGGTCTACCAGGCTCTCGGGCTACTGGATGAGACTTGGGTGCTGGGCAAGTTCTGCAAGCTGTGTGAGCTCTGCATCCCCATCACCTTCTTCGAGTGTGGCATAGAGGTAGCCGCACCACAACCCCCCCCCGTCTGCCTTTCCTCCCTTCCCTCAAATTTTGCTGCAGCAGGTCGTGGTAGTTTTGTGTGTTTAGCTTAGGTGTTAGTCTTAAAGACGCTGCCTGAGGCTGCGTGTAAACCCCACTGAATAACAAGGGATTGTTTCTCAATGAACTTGTTTAGGATTGCTCTCTTAAGCTATTTTGCTGCTGTAGATGAGGATTCTTCCCACCTGTTCCCCCCCCGCGTCTATTTGTCTCCTCAAGAGGACGATGGGGTCTCAAGTGTGTGTTGGGGGAGGGGAGCTGAACTGGCATCCCTGCCTTAAAGGTTTCCTCATTTTTCTGGTTGGTTCCAAATCTGTACCATTCTAGTGCATCGTTTATTGACTATCTCATTTTGTGGATTGCATTGACTCACCTTGCGCCCCTGGAAGAAAGGTAGAGTATAAATAACATACATTATTTTTTTTTCCTATGGAGTGAGGGACAAAGGGCTAGACCATAGTGATGGTGATTCACTGCTTTTCCGTTTCTCAGTCCCAAGTGTAAAGTTTAGGTGAAATTTGACATTTGCATGATGCAATTTTCATGTTTAAGTAAAACTGACCTGCCATGGAGAGGGGGCTCTGTAAGATACAAGTTCTCTTTAAGAAAGTTGAATGGTGAAAAGGGACATAGCTTTATTAAGAGAGAGAGTTTGTAAACTCTAAAATGAGATAGTTTGTAAACTATTTTGTGGCTGTGGTATTGCCCTCTTTGATTTCACTCTTCAAAATTACAAGACCAAATCCATACAGATTCATTAAGGTGTTGACATGCCACAGCCCCAAATACATTTGATTGTAAATAAATCCTATTCATTTCAGTGATATTTACTTTCCAGTGAGTGTGCAAATGAGTGCATAGGGTGATTTTATAAGAATCTACAAATCTAGGGTAGGGGGGGGGTAACTTAGACAAAATTCTATAGAAGCATCTTTAAAAACCTTTCCTATTAAACTACTGGCTAAATAAAAAATTCTTCCAAACAAAATTAGTGGAAAGATAATGAATGGATATCAGGTTTGTATTCAGTGTACACTTGCACAAGATGAAGTATGGATGGGTGTGTGCTGAGGTGTTGGTTTAATTAAGTGCTGCTTAGAGATCTGAAGATGGTGAAGAAAGAATTACCATTCTGCAAGAAGCCCACAATGATAACTTGAGAAGTAATGAATAGTGTATTTCCAATGGAATAATCAGCATTCTGAATATATTATACTTTGCTTCCTTAATGTTATATCACAGCAATTCTCCAACTAGCAGTGATATCAGGTTCTTATCTCACTACACAAGGAACATTAAAAAGACATAAATTTCAACATCACAATTAACAGGATTTTTCAAAGTGCTTTGTGAGTTGTGTTTTTCTGTTTGAGAGAAAATCAGAGATTGAATTACTTGTTCTCACAATTTTGAAAAAAGAAATTAGCAATTTCAATTTTTGTGTTTTTCATTCTTCCTAAAATGCATTTAGATTTGAAAATTGGTCGGTGCACCGGGGGGGGGGGGAGACAGCAGAAAGTAGCCTCGCCTAGTCTGCAAAAAAAACTGGCACCGACCCTATGGGCACAATCCTACCAGGATAAATACACGACAATCCTATTGCTTCCAGTGAAAAGAGCCAAGCATATGTTTTCTCTGTTTCAAAAGTGATACCTTGTAGCTGGATTATGGTCTTCAAGGTATTTTAATCTGATAGTATTTTCCCTGCTGACTGATTTTACTATAAAGCACTCTGAGTTAATGCTTTAAGGAAAGTGGCATAAAAGTATTTGATAACAGCTCCTAGAATTATCACAAATCTTCACATGATTATTTTAATTCCAGGTCCATTTATGAAATTCCAAACACATTTGACAAAAGCAGGATGTCATTTCAACACAGTCCTTCCATTTGAAGGACTCAGCAAAGGTGCAAGAATTGGAATACTGTTCCAGTTCTGTTGCGTTAGGCTCTCTGACACAGAAATGCTGCTAAAAAGGACACATTTTCATGACATTAGAATACTCACATAAATTCTCTTTCTCCTGACTTTTGTATTCCAGTATCATGAGAAAAACTGTATGGTTTAAAGAGGGCATGATCCAAATATCCAAGGGGAACATACCTAAAGTAAATCAGCTTGATATAGTATTACGTGAGAATTTAAACTAGTATTCCACTCCTGCCCACTCATGTATAACTATAATTAGCAAATTATATACTACACCAATATATATGCCAAGTGGAAGATAACATATAGACACAAGTGCTATTTTTATGGAGAAAAAGAAAAAACTCTATGGCTCCCAATAATGACAATAACTATACTATATTAGGGCACAAGGGGGTCAATAAGTAACTCATCATATTTTAACTCTCTACCCATGTTACTCAGGTATGAGAACACTGTTATTCTTGTAAACAAATACATATGCATACACCATGTACTATTAAGTAGCTTTTTTTTAACTGCATCAGGCACTTCAAGTTTAGCAACATGGCTGACCTAATATACAGAAAGAACACAACTGGAATAAATATGCTCAGATAAACACAGGTCACTTAAAATATCTGGGTGGTTAATTCAAATTAATGCACACAACTTGCCTTTTTCCTTCTCAGTACACAGCTTCAATGTAGCTCAAATACTGCATGTTCCTTTAAAATTATTTTAAAAGTCCCAAGTGTGAAATGTGTAACACCCACAATTTGCCTACCCTTGGAACCCAAGTAACAGAAAATAGTTTTCCTCATATACTGGGACTTCTCTTCTCTCTGCTTTGGGGTCAGTCACCAATGCTATCTGAAAATCTTTCTGAACAAAGTTTGAGTGCAGTGGCACCTGTCAGACCAATAAAGTTTTACTCAAGGTACTAGGAATAAGGCCCGTTGTGGAAATAAATACAAAGAGATCTAGGAAGAGGCTCTGGGCAGGTGCCCTGGCCTTGGGCACTTAACGTCAATTTGCTGTGACAACCTCAGCAGGGTATAATGACACAGAGCCCACCATTTTCTCCAGAGGAATCCACCCTGCAAAGCATTGTCCTCACCTGGAGATTGGCAACAATGGTTCCCCAGGAGGAAATGGCTGGCCTGGAGGTGAAGTCTATGGCATTGTATCTGTCTGAGGTCCCACCCCTCCTCAAACTGCACCCTTCCCAGGCTCCACCCCCCAAACCTCCAGGAATTTCCCAACCTGGAATTGGCAACCCCATCTCCTTATCAGCCACTCATCAACCTATTGTTATCTGCCCTTCTGACACTTTCCGGCTCTCCCAATGGCTGTGCTGTGTGCTCCATCAGCAATTGGCCCATCAACTGCCACTCAAGAGTACTTGTGTGCCATTGGCTGGGTGCTGAGTCTGCTCCTCTCTCCCACCCACTGCCAGCCTGGCCCCTCTTCCCTGACAGAATAGACTGCCAAAATGACTGTCTCTCCTGATGAAGACACTTCTCCTGCTTGGCTTCTGTGGGGCTAACTTTCCCCTCAGTGGCTGTTGTTAGGCAACCAAGCTTGGTTCTGTCAGTAAAAAGGCAAAGGCAGGAGGTGCTTTCCAGGCCTTTGTGGGGAACTTATTGAGGCCAGTCCTAACTAGGGTTGCCGGCTCCAGGTTGAGAAATTCCTGGATATTTTATGATGGAGTCTATTGAAGCCAGAGTTTGGGGCGGGGAGAGGCCTCAGCTGAATAGAATGCCATAGAGTTTACCCTCCAAACCAGCCATTTCCTCCTGAGGAACCATTGCTGCTATTCTCCAGGTGAGGGCTGGAGATCACTCAGAATTAAAACTGCTCTCCAGATGGCAGAGATCAGTTCCCCTGGAGAAAACAAATGCTTTGCAGGGCGGATTCTGTGTCATACCCTGCTGAAATCGCTTCCTCCCCCCAGGGTCCCCACTGTGGAGAAAGACTGTAATTTTCCTAGGTAGAGGCTGCAGGTGTGGGGGGGGGAGATGGAAAGCTAAAATGAGAGTGTGACCCCATCCAGGACAGGAGACACCTCAACTCCTGGGTCAGACTTTCCCTCCATCTCATTTTGCCAGGATTAATTTTCAATCCAGAAGCCATCATCCATCCTTAAACTGCCTCAAGGCAACAGTTAATGACAAATGATATCACACAGGAGCATGGGTAAAAATGTCAATGACTTAAAAATAAGAAAACATACAGCCAAAGCCATTTAGGAGAGTTTTTAATATAGAAGCAGTAAGGAAGAGGCACTTAAACCTTTCCCTCTCCACTGTCTCCAATCTAACTCTCATACTTGTCTACATTGCATCTGAAACACTGGGATGGGGGAAATCTACCAGAGAGGATATCTGGAGTAGAGAAACAACAGCAGAGGGATGCACCTTCCCCCTTTCTTGTGACTTTCTGCTCTATACTCACCTAAACTTACCTAAAGTGGCTTACATGCATATTAATATAAGATGAAGTAAATACAAAGCAAGTTATATGGTGTCAGGCAAACTAAATTTTATATACTTCCAGGCTTGATTCAATATACTGATTTTTTCCTCTTAAACCTCTTCTTCACCTGGGACCCACACACCTGATGGACTGCCTCTCCTCTGCATAGCAGGTCCTTTGCTTTGCAACTTCTTTGTAGGTAGTGTGTACTCCCACAGCACGCTCAGGACTATGGCACCCACCTTGTGACTCCCAGAACACACGCAGGAAGTGCCTTCATTAGCAGCTTTCTAGAAGGCCAATAAGGCAGTGGCGTGTCACTCAAGGCTACCTCAATTTTCTAGAAAAACCGTGAGAGATTTCTGAAATAAATTTTGAAATAGAAAAGGCACATCCCTATGGAGTCTGACAAGTGCAGCTAAAGATTTTTCCATGTCACATTTCTCACAAAAGGAAGCAGGGCTGGCTCCAGGTGTCTGGGCGCCCTAGGCAGGATGCCAACCTCCCGGTGGGGCCTGGAGACCGAGGAGTGGCGGCGGAGCGCTGGCTTTCCTGGAGGCTCCGCAGCTGCGGGGCCCTCAGGAAAGCCAGAGAAGGGAGCGGGGGGTCTAGCCGCCGCCCCCTCCCTCCCAGCACTGGCTTTTCTGGGGGCTCCACGGCTGCGGGGCCCCCAGGAAAGCCGGGAAGGGGGCGGGGGTCTAGCGGCGGAGGTGGCGGGTGCCCGGTTAGGGCGGCGGGGGGCGCTTTTGGGGGGGAGTGGGGCACCATTTGGCACTCCTGAGGCCGGCGTGCCCTAGGTGAGCGCCTAGTTCGCCCTATGGGTGATCCGGCCGTGAAAGGAAGCAAAGTGAAGGGGAAAAAACATACGCAGAGCATATCTTGTAGGAATAACCAAGTACAAGATATCAGCCATGTATTTTTAACAGCAGAAATAAGCATGAGGGCAAAGCATCAAAGTAGCTATGTGAACATGGATGATGATGATGATGATGATGATGATGATACTTTCTGCCAAACAAAACTCACCAGTGTCAAGTTCTTCCTATTCAGAGTCAGGTCCTAGTCAGGACATGGACATCTCAAAGCAGAACATGACAACTGCCTTCCTTACTGTCTGAAATTCTTAAACACTATGTGGTTACAGACAAGTTTGACACAGTGGTCAGAATTACAGATGGGCACTGAACCATTTAGGAGGAAAGAGGTCTTCTTACTCCAAAATTTCAGCTAGATGTATCAGTCCTTTTTAAAGTATGCTTGGTAAGAGAGAATAAAGCTTTCCTTATTCAAAATTTCAAAGTGAAACCGATTTTGAGGGTAGCTATTTAAGACACTGATCTTTAGCTATTTTTAAAACACTGGGGTACTTTTGCAAAGCTACAAAATGTTTCTCTGCATTTAGACTTGTCAGTATTTAGCAGTTTATTATAGCTTTGTGGCAAGAGAAAGCAGAAGGAAAATTTTTCATGGTTAAAATAGGTTGCCAGGGTTACAAAATGTTTGTCTAGTCAAGTCTAAGCCATCCGAAATTCTTTTAAAAAAACCAGCCATATATAACGGCAGCAACAGTAGATAGTACCAGAAGTTTCATAGCTTTTTACCGGAACACATGCTGCATCCGCTCAAACTATTTGGGAAACACCAAAGAAAATGATTCATATTAGTCTGGACTAGGGAAGGGTGGGGACAACACATTGATTACAACTAAAATCTTCATAAATGACTCACACTAGCATAGGGCATTCCCAACTTTAGCCTCTTTTGCAAAGTAATATCTTCCACTACATTATTTTACAAAGTAGAAGAACTACATGCTCCAGAAACCTAATTATTAGATCCTAGTACAGCTATGCAAGTGTGGCAAAATTTCTTAAACAAAATGAAAAATAAGCAAAATATTTGACTATTATAATACAATCTAAATGGGGTTGTTCTTGAAGGCAGCTTAGAAGCTTCAGCTCCCCACTAATGTTATTATTATAATTTACATAATTTATAGTCTGCCTTTCTCACTTAGACTCAAGATGGATTACACAGAATGAGTCAATACAATCAACATGATGGGGTATTCAATAAACAATACAATAAGAAAAGGGTTATAGAACCAATCAGAAATCTAAAAACAGAATCAAAGCATTAAGTCTTAACATGACACATTAAATGATACAAAAATTACACAGTAGGATGCCAGGTTCAGCAAACTAACCACAGTCCCTAATAAGTAACTTTCTGAGTCATTTAGTATAGTGCAACTCTATTGCCTGTGTAGAAAAGCAATATTAATTCAGTTTTACACAGTTTGCGGAAAGTCAGGAGAGTGGGAGCCTTCCTGACTCCCTCAGGCAGCCCATTCCATAAGGTGGGGGCCACGACAGAGAAGGCACATCTAGGGGTAGCTATTGATTTTGCCCATTTGCAGACCAGCAGCTGCAGAGAGCATGCTCAGATGAGTGGAACTATTGTGGCAGTACATAGGGAGAGAAGTGGTCTCGCAGAGATGAGGGTTCAAAGCCATGAAGGACTTTGTGTGTGATAGCCAATACCATAAATTGAGCCCAGAAATTGGTAGGCAGCCAGTGGAGTAACTGTAGACTGGGAGTAATGTGCGTGCTCCATCTAGCTCCCAATAATAGCCAAGCCATAGGCATTCTGTATCAATTGGAGTTTCCAAATTGATTCTGAGGGGAGACCAATGTACAATGCATTACAGTAGTCTAGTCTGGGTGTCACCATGGCATGGTTCCAGGTGGCCAGATCAACCGTTATCAATGTAAGTGGACATCTCACAGGCTAGGCAGGAGTGGAAGAAAGCCTGTTTTTCAGCTGCATTAAGTTGCTTCTCTGGGAATAACACTGGGTCCAGTATAACCCCAAGGCTACTGAACACCAAGACTTGGTGCTGAGCATCAAAAGCATAGTTGAGCTGATTTGCTAGTGGGTTCAATTGAAGGAGCTGGTATTGACCTTTAATGCCCTTCACAGTCCAAGTTTCATATACTCTGAAAAACCACTGCTCTCCATATAAGCTAGCCAATTGGTCCAAATTTAATAAAATCTTCTGACAGTTCCCATTTCCAGTTTAGAATTATGACACCAATATGCAGAATGTTATCAGTGGTGGGTCCTTGAATTTTTTTTCATGGATGAAAGCAAAATCTCTGCTTAGTTTCTGGAGAGGTTGCTGAACACTCCTTTTAAGGACAACTCTAAAGAGTGTGGAGGTGTTTTGGAAGAGCGTTTTCACAGAAGTTTTAAACTGAGTTGTGCTATTGTCCAGTATGACTGTTAACAGAATTCAGTGGTGTTGTGCTAATTGTTTTATGGGATGGTATTTGACACATCGTGAGCCACCTTAAGTTTTACAAAAACAAGATTCAAATTACCTTAATAAAGGACGTAGTTTTGAAAGGTACTTGATTATGGTGCTGTATTAGTTGACTGCCAACTAAAGAAACATCTTCAGTTTTCCTCAATTAAAGCTCTTCCCCCCCACCACCAAGGGGGGGAAACAGCCCTCCTTTTTGTACATTATTTTCTAGTTTGTATTTCCATTCTAGGCATTGTTAACATACTTTCCTGTTGTACAAGGATATGAAAATTAACATTTTATTCCCAGCAAACACATTATTCAATACTATAAATAAAAGTCTCCATTATAGAAAGCACAAAAACAAATTGCTGCCTGACAAAGGGCTCCCTGTGAAAACACCACCAAAAATAAGCATGGACTGCCAGTTTTGAAAGGTTTACAACATTCTTATTCAACAAGAGCAAAAAGAAAGAGGGGGCAGGGAAAGATACCTTTTTTCCTCTGATGATTTGTTAAGGCCAGTTCTAGGAAGGTTTTTAATGTCTTATAGAGCAAGGCAAACACAATCCACTAATACACTTATTAAAATTCAAACTTCATGTATATAAAGATGCCAGAAAATAACTACCGTGCCAATCATTCAGTGTTGTTGCCAGAGTGGTTAGTAACAGACATACTGCATATGTGAAAGAATTGAATTTGTTGCTATGGATACCTTTTTTAAATTTCCTGACTTCTATATAAATGGTTCATCATTGCTACATCTGCACAATCCTGACTTTGCAAAACTAGCCAGGGTCAAGGTTAATCATTAAATGAGATGCACAGTGGCTCATTATTTATTTAAAATTCCTCAAGAGAGAGCCAAACTCATCCAGAGTATTTATTCCTACACTAGCTGATCTTCCAGAATTCTATACTAGAAACAGAAAAGGGATTAACAAAATCCAGGAACCGAGTATGCATGAATTAAAAGAGGATAACCTGAATTCTCTGCAGCAATAGGGGTGAAGTGCAGCCCAACATATCACTGAAGGTACAGATCAGGAATATATACATTGCCTTTATTCACTGCCCACAGCTTACGAGCAGATTTGTTCTTAATGACTTCTTCCAATGATTTAATTTATTTCAAAAGACAGCTGCTGTATTTTGAATTCCAAAATCAAAGTAAAATCTAAACTCAGAATGTCATTGGCAGGATGCACTTTATTTCATACAGCATTCAACAACTGATAACTGCTATTTTTATCATCAATGTTGGAAGATACTGTACTGCATTTTAGGGTAGTATCCTCTTTAAAAGTTTATTTGTATTGCTATTTTTAAAACTGTTCATGGTTTTTAATGTTCACCTATAGTAAACTGCCTTGAGCAGAAACTGGAAAGGCAGGATAGAAATTTTAAAAATAGAATATTATTTGTTACTTTGTCGAAGGTTTTCACAGCCGGAGTTCATTAGTTGTTGTAGATTTTCCGGGTGGTATGGCTGTGGTCTTAACATTGTAAGACCTGACGTTTCACCAGCACCTATGACTGGCATTCTCAGAGGTATAACACAGAAAGATGGAGTATTCTGTGTCAAGGTGAGAAGAAAAAAAGATACTTATTCCAAGACACTGAAAGGCTGGAAACACATCCAATTACCATGTCAGATTACACAGGGAAGCCATTGAAATTCATAAACATAAACACAATTTCAACAGGAAAGAAGAGAGTTTAAAAATAAATAGGGCATGGTTTCCTGTTCTGAAAAACACAAAATGCTCTACATCTTACAACAGCATTACAGATGAGATTAGAATTTCAATAGCCAATCCATATGCAAGAACCGCCTCAGGAAAGCTCTTCCATTAGCATGTCACAGCCTGGGGAACTTCTACAAGATAATGACACAGCCCTACCCAACCTTCCTGGGTAGATATAAATTACCTGCCTACCATTTTTCTTCTCACCTTGACACAGAGAGTACTCCAACTTTCTGTGTTATACCTCTGAGGATGCCAGTCACAGCTGCTGGTGAAACGTCAGGTCCTACAATGCCAAGACCACAGCCATACAGCCTGGAAAATCTACAATAACTAAAATATTGTTTGATTTCCTTTTCTCAAATCATTGAATAACATGTAATTCCAGATTTAAAATCTCATGATTTCAAATAAAACAGTAAAACAACAACTGAGCTCTAGACTTGCAGAGTCTAGTGATTAGCATTCTTACCTTGCCTCTCCTTCTTGTAAGAACTAAGGAATCATACACCCTGTAAAGTGGAACAGCTTCTATCACAGTATGTTAATAAGGTCTGGTTTTCTTGCTGGCAAACTAAAATTTACATATAAATAAAAGTGGATTATCATGGATTCAAGGAATTTAAAAGTTAGTCCCATAAATCCAAAAGACGCTTTCAGTTTTGTTTTTGCCCAAAGTACTGCTTGGCAAACTGCTTTTGAAACAGTAAGAGCTTCAAAAGCCATTTGAAATAAGGCATAGGGTCAACCACTGAAACAAAATAATGGAGATTCCACTATTCAGATGAAAACCCTTGGTATGAGTTTAAATAACTTGTCATCTCCAAAAGAAACTGCAAGAGAGTTAACATGTCATTCCTACATAGTACTGAATATCACCACCACGACCACCAAGATTTACCCAACATACCACACTTTCTCTGCACTAGGGTTGTGCATTTGGCATAAACTGAGCTGAAAAAAATACCCGGAAAATACCTCATTGGTATTTTCCAGATATTTTCCCAGCCAGTTAATGAGTGTGCTACTTATTCTGCTATATGAAAACGGCTGGCCTGAAAAATCCTGGAAATATTTGGGATTTTTGGGGCCACTGGATAACCACAGTTAAAGGCCATTTAAAGGGCTCTTAGTCCATTTAAATACCCTCAGAGTGAACTCTCAGCTTGGAAAACACATTTAAAGGGACTGCAAGCCCATTAAATGCCTTGGGAGTTCACTTGCCATGGAGTGGCACAGCTTGGAGAACGCATTTAAAGAAACTGATCCCTTTAAATGCCTTTTTTTCTCCATTGGAAACAATGGAGGATGGGGCAACTTCTTTGGGGGACCAGAGAATTGGACCCCTTGTCCAATCTTTTTGAAACTTGGGGGGGGTTGAGGAGAGGCACCAGCAGCTATGCTGCAAATTTGGTGTCTCTACCTCAAAAAACAGCACCCTCAGAGCCCTAAATCAATTCTCCATTATAGCTTATGGGGACCACTGACTATAATGACCCTCCATAGGATATAACGAAGCTGAAAAAAATCGGCAATCCCAAATATTTACTGAATCTGAATATCATACCAATATTGGGATTCAGGAATATCAGGAAATACCAGTATTTTTTTTTTGTTTCAATATACCCAAACCTGAAAAATAATGTGTGTGTGTGGAGGTGCACACCTCTACTCTGCACTGCTCATATGGATCTTTGTGGAAGTGAAAGGTTTAATTTTCCTTGGTATACTACCAGTCATAGCTGAAACACTGGTGTTCTACACCACCTCTGCTACAGAAGGGGCCACCTTTGCCATGACTAGTGTCCCTCCTGCCCTGGAAAGCATGACAAGCTCTCACTCCCAAGTTTGGAGGAGGCAAGGACAAAGATAAGAGGAGATTATCTATTTAGATTTCTTTACCACCTTTCCATCTGAAAAAGGGAGTGTACAAATTAAAAGCAGATAAAACAATTCCACTATATTAAAAAAAGACCTTAAACTCATCTCAACAAACACAGGAATAAAAACAAGCAGAAACTATCAAGCCCCATCCCTCCAATACAATTTAAATGTCAGAAGACAAAAGTTTTTCATCCAGTCCACAAGGACTATACGAAAAAGACCTACCCACAGTTAAAGCTTACCCAGAGACCCCAGCCAACCTATCCTCAGCTTCCCAAAGGATCTCAGAACCATGGCAAGTTGATATGGATGGAGAATAAACCTGCAAAAAGCTGGGCCCAAACTGTGTAAGACTTTATACATCAAAACCACCCTGAACAGAGCTTTGGAAACAAATAGGGAGCAACTGTTGTACTTGTGCATTCTCTGTTGTAGTTCTTACCAAGCTACTAAATGGTAACAGGTCTATACTGTAATGTTTAGTAAAGACTTACAGGAGACAAATTTTAAAAATAAAATATTGTTTGATTTCCTTTTCTCAAATCATTAAGTAACATGTAATTCCAGGTTTAAAATGTGTACAGTACATACTGTTTGTTGCTGTAAGTATGATCCTACTATGTAAATTCTGCATAGTTTAACATGAAAACTTATGCTTTACTGCAGCTTGGTTCAGTTTTGCTTTCAGACTTCTGCAAGCCAAACCCTACTGCATTGTTTACTGGATGTCCCATTCCTACTGATTTAAAATGTCTCACACTGCACGATCTGTTTTGAGTCTCAATGAGAAAGGCAGACTATAAATGATGTAAATAAATAATAGCAACGGTTTCATATTATTATCATGGCATATGCCAGTCAGAACTCTCACAGTCATGTTCTGTATCATTGTTTCTGAACTGAACAGCAGCCCCACATAAAGCCACATTACAGTAATCTAATCTAGATTATATCAAAGCATGCATGACTCAGGCAAGGTCAGAGTTCTCCAAAAAACAACTGCAGTTGGCCAACTAATCACAGAAGGCAAAGAACCTGTCCCTCCTGCTAGTCAGATAGGGGAAATCAATACAACTATAAGTTTTGGATGGCTACTAAGGCGATCCAAAACGTATTGAACCCTGTTCTGGAGATGGTCACAGATCATCCTGTTTTTGTAGATATTTATCTGCTGCTATAAACAGCCACTGTCTCCAAGCAACAGGGAGGGAGGCAGTCACTGGCAGTCTTTAAGCAGCGTCTGGACAAACACTTGTTGGGGATACTCTTCCTGCACTGAGCAGAGGGTTGGACTATCAGGGGTGTTGAACTCATTAGAAAAGTGTTAAAGTTTAAAAAATCTTTATTTGTGTTTGTCTGTGTCCTTTATAAAGTTTATATCTCTGCTATCTGGTATTACCTTTTATGATACACATGGCCCAGCCCAACAAGGTCTCATTTATGTCAGATCTGGCCCTCATAACAAATGGGTTCAACACCCCTGGACTAGATGGCCTGTATGGCCCCTTCCAACTCTGTGGTTCTATGAGGCTTGTGTAAACTGGAAGATCATTAAATCTTCTAGCCCTCAATGAACCACTAATATGTGCATTCTGATGGTTGGTAAAAAATATTTTTAGACAAGTGATTTTTATGAACTCAAGGCCTACATTTCTCTCTTACCAATATCATAGAGAAATAGAGAATGACAGAGAAATGCCTGCCTTACCCAAATGTGCATGGCAGTTGCATGAGATGAAACATAGTAATTGCTTAAATTGCTAATTATTAGTTGGGCCATGGCTCAGTGGTGGAATACAGCCTTTGCACACAGAAAATACAGGATTAAATCCTTGGCATTGCCATTAAAAGGAACAGTAGTCAGTTATATGAAAGACCTCTCTACCTGACACCCTGGAAAGCTGCTGCCAATCAGTATAGGCAATAGTGGTCTTGGCCTACTTCAGTATAAAGCCACTTCAGGTGTTCATGTACTATTTTTTCTCCATGTCAGGGTAACAGGTCTCCAACTAGTGCATCAAGACCCACAATTGCTTTTATGTCCAATGGAAGCTGGATCACACTAGGGGCACCACCAATTTCCCCAAGTCTCCAAAAGTAGAAAAGTACTGCCCTGCAGCATAGGGTGGGGTATCAAATTTGACAAACAAAATGTTGAATGCTTAAAATGTACAAATGGCTAAATTAAGACCTAGTCCTTTCTTGCCTCTAAAAATACTGATATACCTAGCTTGTAAGCTTGCTTTCTTCCTTCTAACATCAAATCTCTTACCCTGACCCATCCAGAAACTGCTCTGTCCCTCTCAAATACAAAGTGACCCTCTCAGATCAAAAGGAGATATTTGCTGTGGAATATGATTTAATATATCCTCTTACTCATAAAAGCCAAAGCTGCAACCATCTACAGTTAAACTACCACATGTAAGGTTGGTGATGTGAAGCGGAAAATATCCCAATTTCTCTGTGGAAAAATTTTCGCCCCACAAATGTAAATATAATCTGCTTACCTATGGTTGTCTAGACTCTTGCACTGCAAATCAATCATGTTAGATGGGATATGAAGCATGGACAATCCTCAGTTCCTGTACATGATCCAGTCTTGTACATGGTGTATTTGCCTCCTTTTGCTAACATTATTTAAATGTGAATTAGAAAATTTTCAGATTCAAATTTTGCCAGAATAAAACACACTCGTAAAAACACACCCTTAACATGGCAACAGATTATGAGTTTTGTATAAACTGTGGGACCCACAGATTCCACTATAAAAGAAAAAGCATGAACAGGATGCAAATCTCTTGAAACTCAATTGCTATTTCCTGCTTTTCTCCCTAGTGACTAATTCTTAAGAAACTGTCGTGTTTTAATTTGAGAGTTCAACCCTAAATGACAGGGATATAGACAGACTTGTATTCAGTACAAGTATTCAAGGGAAACTCATGATAATTTCAACCAGAAAGACAAACTTTTAAGTCTGTAACAGAAAAATGAAACCTTTTGTTGTTGGACTAAAGTTTATGTCATCTAGGCTATTCAAGGCAGGAGAAAATGGTACAAAATACAAACTGTTCACCTGGGGGAAGGAAATAATTTCTGGGAGATGCACAAGAAATCCTTCCCCAAATGATCAGTTTACTGTCTGCTCTTAAATGAGCTACGTGGTTACCAGGAATGTGTTTTATCAATTATATCTGATATCATCATCGACCTTTATTGGCATGGCATGGTGTTACAGAATGACAAAAAGAAGATAACACTGAGGGTTTTATACCACAATAGTAGAGAGAGAAAAGGTCATATATCTGATATACCGATTACATGCTGCCATTCATTCTCTGTAATCTCAATTATTCTGCCTCTGGTACAAAGCATGGAATTTCAGTTCTTAAGGTAATAACACATTTTATCCCACCCTTCCTTCAAAAATTTAGAGAGGCATACATGGCTTTTCCCTCCTCCATTTTACCTTCACAACAACCTTGGAAGGTAGGTTAGATGGAGAGAGAGTGGCCTAAAGTCACCAGTAAGGTGCAGGGGTGAGTGGGAATCAAACCAGAGCCTTCCAGTTCCTAGACAGACACTCTAGCCTCACAATACCAGGGATAGCATATCATATGACCCTAATTTTATGGCAGCCTCTATCATTTCCATACAGCTGCCAAATCAAATTCAGGGCATTTGTTACACCCATTGTTCATTCTCTGTTCTCCTCTCAGCTGTTTTGCTCCAGATGAGTAGGCAAGTGACATTTTACAAGCATGTCTTGGATGGCTAATTGCTTGCATACCCAATAGAGTCTTCTTCCTTATGGGTTTCCATGTACATTGCAACCAGTTGGAGAGGCCCTACTCCTTGTTCACTAACTTGAATGGTTAGATCAGCAAGGGTCTTGAGTGGGGCCCTTTCCATAATGACCAGTAAAACTAACCTTCTCCCAAAAGAGCTCAAGCTGCACATTATGTTATTTTCATAAAAACAGAAAAGGATTTTCCTATAATGACTCTGGTAAGCTCCCCCAAGGTGTAAGAGGTAAAGATACATCTGAAAGCTTGTGTTTTATGTATGCTCTTGGTTTTTAATTGTAAGACAAACTGAGCCTTCACAGAGGTGAGAGATTTAAGTGTTAAAACATTTACTCTCTTTATATTAGTTACACTATCTAGTTAGTTCAAAAATTATAAACAAATCTGAATTACAAAATCAGAACCTTAATGTAAATTGCTTGTTTAAACCAGTGTTAAAGAGTCATTCCAGCTTCAGTAGGAGCTATTGCTGTTTCCAGTTATCTTCTGCCTTCCTGTACACATGTGCACATACCTAATCCCTTGTAATACTTCAGGATTATTTCAAATGGACATGTTCAGAATTCACACATGCACATCTAAGTGAAGTAAAAACATACAACAGCTGTTTCCTATTTTTCTTTTGGAAGCCAAGTTTTTCTACTAGTCATTGGGATGGATCCAACCCACTTCTCTGCTGGTGAAAAGGAAAAAGGGTCTCCTCCTCTGACTATCAAAAAAAGGCTATGCCAGAGATCAAGGGACCTGCATGGACAACAGTCACATAGGATGGGGACTGTACTAAGGAGGGGAACTGGGCAAGATGGAGAGAAAACCTGTTTCAATCACACCCATTAAATCTAATTTTAGAGCCAAACCAAGTGTGTGCTGACTTCACAACGAATGCTGTTATGCTGCATCCACAAAGAAATGGAGCCCACAGTAATCTACATACTTACCTCTATGCTGCGGTACTTTGAAACAATAACAGAAACAATTTGCAAACTCTGGGTGAAAGCTGTTGATCAAGTTTTCTCAGTTAAAGGAAAAGCTACACTAGAAAGCAAACTACTGCCCCCTGGAGGACAAAGTCATAATCTCAAATTCAGTTTCATATTATATTCTAATAATTACATGAATGGATGAACTGTACTATAGATGATAAATCCAGATGGATTTGCTAATTACCAATATAGAACAATCTCTTCTAATGTATATTTGAAAGCCTGATTTTTAAGAAGTCAAAAGCTATCTAATAAGTGTTGATAGAAAGAACAGAAAGGAACCATTCTAAACAACATTTCAGAACGTTAAATCCATTTTGTTCTAAATCCAAAATTGTGTTATTAAAGCAATATGGAATAGTTCAGACTTGGGTAGTTCACTGAAGCAGCTTTACAACAATCACAACCATCATGTAGCTCAGATCCTGCCAACCAAGGTAACGTGAAATGGGTAGAAGCACAAGCTGAAAATGCAAAATGAGAAACAGGGATAGATCAAGATGGGCAGCCATGTTAGTCTGTCTGTAGCAGTAAAAAAAAAAAGCAAGAGTCCAGCAGCACCTTAAAGACTAATAAAATATGTGGCAGGGTATGAGATTTCGTGAGTCACTGCTCACTTCTTCAGATACAGCTAGAATGGGAGTCCATCTGTCCTATTCACTGGAGTGATTTCAGATGCCAAATGACATTAGCAAGCAAACGACAATAGCAGGCGTGATTGGATTTAGGTGAAATATGCAGAGGGTAATAGGCGTGGAGAAATCAGCATTGGTAATGAAACAGGAAACCAAGATCTGATTCAATCCAGGTGGATGCATTGTCTTGAGCTTCATTATCAGTTGCAATTCAACAGTCTCCCTTTGAAAACCCTTTGTAAGAGAACTGCTACTTTTAGGTCAGCAACTGAATGTCCTGGAAGGTTAAAATGTTCTCCCACTGGTTTTTGAATGTTGTGGTTCCTAATGTCAGACTTATGTCCATTAATTCTTTGTTGAAGGGACTGGCCTGTTTGTCCAATGTACAGGGTGGAAGGGCATTGTTGACACATGATGGCATGAATCACATTAGAAGATGAACAGGAATATGAACCTGAGATGGTCTGACTTATGTTGCTGGGTCCACTGATGGTGTTACTAAGATCTATATGGGAGCAAAGTTGGCAACTTGGTACCAGAATCCATGTTACTATTAAGTAGTTTGTCATTGCAGGTGAGAAGTTGTTTTAGGTTACCAGGCTGTCTGTAGGCAAGAAAACATAAAAAAAAAACCTAGTGGTTGTGTGAGGGAAGTTTCACTATCCAGCATGGATTGTAGGTCATTAATAATGTGTTGTACTGGCTTGAGTTATGAGCTATAGGTGACCACCAGTGGTGTTCTCTTATTATTCTCCTTGGGCTTGCCTTGTAGCAAGCTGTCCCTGAGTTTCATTCTGGACAGGGATGTTAGCCAATCAAATCTCTCTGACAATTATCAATCTCAAATACTTGTCTTACAGAAGCTACAAATTTAATTTCAGAAATGTATGAGCTGAATGAAAAGTCTTTTCCTCTTTATTCACATTTGTTAAACTTAAAATTCACATATTTACTTATTTATAATAAACCATTTCCTTAAATAACTTCCTTAAACTGTTTATGACAGCAAGTAAGCCCCATGCCAGTGAAGGTACCCTGGTATAAAGTTCTGACCATAGACCAGCATATACCCTATGAAGCATTCCCATGACAAAGACATGGGACAGGAACAAGTCATGCCAGGGCTTGGCTGGTATTCTCAACCTTCTCAGTCCTCCTCCTGGCATTAGCATTTAGTTAAATTTGGAGAAACTAAGTGGTAGAGAATAGAATTCTACCCCTCTGAGGTAACATCAAACACTAGGGACGGGTACAAACTAAATATTCTGGTTCAGGACTGCCAAACCAAGCCAAAAATACCCTGAACTGAACCAGCCAGTTTGGATTCCCCTTTCTCCCAGCTGCAGTTGGTCACAGCTGGGAGAAACGGGGGTTGACTGGGAAGGGTTAAACGGCTGGCAGCCATTTAACCCATCCATTTCACTTCCTCCTGCTTCAAAGTGGGGGGAGCAAAATGGATGGGTTTAATGGCTGCCAGCCACTTAAACCTAACAGCTGACAAGCAAACCCACCCCACTGTTAGGTTTAAATGTCCCCCCTCTTAGGTTTAAAGGTTCCCCCTCTTCCAACCATAGTATGGAATTCAAGCTACTGCTAAATAGGGTTGGACATGAACCTAAAACTTCCTGTTTGGTCCAGGGTGGTCCCAAAACAAGCCAAAAATGCCACAAACCAGCAATTTGGATACTCCTTTCTCCCGGCCGCAGCTTGGGGGGAATGGCCTGGGAAGGGTTAAATGGCTGGCACCTGTGTGCCGCTGCTGGCTGGGTGCATGTGCCACTGCTGTTCTACTGGTATTTACTTGACCTTTACAAATGTCCTTTGCAACCACCAGGACTGAAAAATGGCTGGATCCAGCGAGCAAGACAGGCCTGACGCAGAGACAAATTTTAAGATCTTTTAAGACTGCAATCAGCTGCATGTTTATTTGGAAAAAGAGCTGGCACCTAAGCAGGTTTACATGTGAATAAGGATATTGCTGTTGAAGAATTTTAAAGTATCTGCATTTTATTTGACTCCCCTCCAGGAGAATCTGTAGTCAGAGTTGAGAAGCCTCTTCTGCTTAATAGTCTTCTTCTTAATAGTCTAATTATCAGCAACATTCATGGGTTAGGCACAATCTACATTTCTGGCATGATCTACATTTTTGTGCATTACTAAGCCCAACTTTCACGCAAGCTTGGAAGTGGTGGGCAGCAAAACAGAGGGGTTAAATGGCTCTCATCCATTTCAGCAGTTGCTTTCACTTTGCCCCACTGAAATTGTTTGCAGCCATTTCAGCCTAACAGTGGGGCAGGTCCGTTTTGCTTTCCCCTGCTTCAAAGCAGGGGGAAGTGAAACCCACCGGTGAAACAGCTTGCAGCCATATCAGCCTAACAACTGATGGGCAGACCCATACCACTCAGCTGTTAGATTTAAATGTCCCGAACAGCCAAACTGAACTGGACCAAAGTTCAGTAAATGTTCGGGGAAGGCGCCTTCCCCAAACATTGGTTTGAGCTAAATTTGTGACGAATTTTGACTCATGAACCAGTTCTTGCCCATCCCTACTGCCAAAGACAAAACTAAGCTACAGCTTTTAGCTGACAAGGGGTCTACAAAAACCATTCCGTGATGCAGAAATAATTACAAAGGATAAAATGGCAATACAGTAACTGGCACTAGGCTGAGTCATTCCTCAAGATCACACTAATCGAAAACAAAAAACTGTTTACAAGCCTCCATATTTTAAGCAGCTTAAGGCTACTGAACCATGCATTCACTATGTCTATAGTAAACATTCTTTGACAAGCAATTTCATTTCCTATAAAAAAATTAAATACAGTTGGAAAAGCAGTAGTATATAGTTGTGCCACATGGTGGCAGAATACTAAAGGAAAACAAACTTTAAAAAACACACCAAAAGACAGAAAAGGAAATAAATGCAAGTACAGAACAGCCGTATTCCAGAATCCATCACACCTCTGAACAGATGCAAAGTGAGGTGGTAAGAGGAAATAGATTTCATATATGGAAGTGAAGGGAATGGTCCTGAACCTTTTCCCCACTGCCTATACTCCCTCCAGCCCCTTTGCTTCTAGCCGCCTTTCCCCCAGCGTATCTCCAAAACCAGAAGCCTACTTTATAAAAGCTGCTGTGGAGAAGCCCAAAAGGGGAAGGAGTTCAGTGCCTCTTATACCAACCACCACTTTCCTTTTTTGGCACGATCTACATTTTTGTGCATTACCAGCCCAACTTTCATGCAAGTATTCAAGAAATTAGCTGTGATCCAAGGAAACCTGAGCACAAGGGGAAAACATTTTAACTTGTAGGAAAGGGTCAGGTTTTCTTTTCCAATTGCAGCTCTTTGTGCTTTACTTCCCAGATGATCCCCCAACCTTCAAGTACTTTTCAAAGGGGAACAAAAGGCTGCATGGAAGATGGACCCAGACAAATCCTATCTCCTGCAAAAGATCTTCCCACACAACTCTGTCAGAGTCATAGGAAATAAACCATGACAGAGCATAACACCCTGGAATATTACCTTAAAACATTAATCTACTGGCCATAATATGTCACTTGATTTGATATAGCAGTACAAAGCAGCTGCAGGTTTTCTGAATGTTTTACTATGTCTATTTCAAACCACAAAAGTTTTGACAAAGACCAAAAGAGAAAAATTTAGACACTGATCAGCATCCCAAGAACACATCAGAATCAAACCAGAGGTCTATCTAGTTTAGTATACTGTTTCCAGATATAATCAGGCAGATGTGCCTGGAAACCCCAAAAGAATGGCACAGAGGCAATGGCTTCTCATATACTATGTGTCACACAGCACACGCCATTCAGATACACTGTTTCTGAACAAAGATGTTTCATTTAACAGCCATGGCTAACTGACATTGCTAGACCTAGTCTCTGCAAATCTGTACAAAACTCTTCTGAAGTTTTCCAAGGAAATGGCCATTACCACATCTCTGGCAACAAGGTCTATTAGAAAGTTCTATAATGCATTAAATACTTTATGTTCATCCAGAATCTACAGCCCATCATTTTTATTGTTTCACTCCAAGGTCCAATGTTATAAAAAAGTTCTCTACTTTCTCCACATGACACATAATTTGTAACTGCTATCATGTCCCCAGCCCCCTTTCTCTCCTAAATGAAAAGTCCCAAATTCTACAGTCTTTTCTTACAGGAAAGAGTCCCTAACCTCTAGATCCTTTCCACTGTTCTAAGGTATATTTTCTGAACTGTCACAGCCAATTCAGATCTTATCAGTGCATTTCTTGTCACCAAGTACATTACTTTACTTAAACTGTACTGTCAACCAAAATTATCTTTATTCTGAATTAATTTGGTGTCATCTAAACATGTGACTAACTCACTGTTCATCTCTAACTCCAAATGTATCACGAAAAAGTTAAACCTCAATATAGATCTGAAAATGAGAACTTCCTTGCTAATCTCTACCATGAAAACTGTTCTTTTTTTTATCCCACCCTCCAAAGTGTTGAGGGTAGTATAGATGATTCTCCCCCACACACCATTTTATTCCCATTATTCTGTGAGATAGATCAATCTGACAGTGTGCCACTGCCCTAAGGTTAACCAGGAAGTTTCATGATTCAATTGAACCAGATCTCCCTAAGCCAGCACTCATCACTATACCACGCAAGTTTTATTCTTCTACAAGCTCAATTCCAACTTTAACAATGCTTCTCACCAATGTACCTGGAATATAAATTAGGGAAATGAGTGTAATTTTCTGGTTTTCTTATGAAACACTTTTCAAAAATGCTATTACATGGGTCAACTTCCAATTCTCTAATAAGATGATCAGTTTTAGAGATGAACTGAATATTTGTTACAAGTTCAACAATCTCCCTTTAAACACTTTACCAATCCTTAAGTCTTCACCAACCAAACCCGATGACATTATTTATCAATTTAAATGAGCCCTATAACTTAATTTCATCAATACTTCAGACATTCTCCTTGAAACACATAATTCAAGCATAAGTGCCTATTCAAAATCTTCCACAGTAAAGACCAATACAAAGAATTAAGTTAGCTTCTCTGAGTTCTTTCTATCATTTAGAGCTTAGAAATTACTAAAAGCAACAACAGTGTGCTTAGAGCTGTCTTCCATCTGCAGATTAGCTATTATGGAATATACCAAGTTGCCTTAAAATACAAGACACCATTTGTATTTATAAACAATTTATTTTGACTGAGTACATACACTAAGAATCAGTTCATTTGTATTAGAGTGATATGTAAAGACTCTTACATAAATAAACCACTGAAGTTGAAATGCATTTTACTGAGACCTGGGTTTGCATTTCACTGTGACAGAGTGTTGGACTAGATGGGCCATTGGCCTGATACAACATGGGCTTCTCTTATGTTCTTATGTTCAGAATTTGTTGAAAAATCCATCAATTTTGGACAACTTACATTCCGTGCATAAAAGTTTAGACACTTTTACCACACACATGTGCACACATCCACACACTGCAGGGCAGTGTTTTGGAACTCTCTCATAACTGGCTCACAAGAGCAGGAGGGAGGAAACTGAACAGGGTTAGCTGGGAGAGAAAACCACGTAAGGATGAACAGCAAATGTGAACTGGTCTCTGTATAATGTGCAAAACAGCCATGAAATACACCTTGCTGCTCATTAGTACTATATATTTCTAAAACATGAAAAAATAAAATAAACTTGTTAAATGTTAACCAAGACAAGATTCTTGCTTTTATTTCCAGAGGGGGAAGTTGCATGAAGTAATTTTGTAAGTGGGTCCTAAAAAATACAGTAAGATTAGAAGGAAATCTATTTCAAAATGTTTGAAAACCACTGTATCTATGCATCCAATTCCCAACTGAGCCCCCTATGTAAAGGTAAAGGTTTCCCTTGCTCGAAAGCCAGTCGAATCCGACTCTAGGGTTGCAGTGCTCATCTCCGTTTCAAAGCCGAAGAGCCAGCGCTGTCCGAAGACGTTTCCATGGTCATGTGGCCGGCATGACTAAACACCAAGGCACATGGAACGCTGTTACCTTCCCACCAAAGTGATACCTATTTATCTACTTGCAATTTTTTGCTTTCGAACTGCTAGGTTGGCAGGAGCTGGAACTAGGGACGGGAGCTCACTCCATCATGCGGCACTCTCGGGTCTCGAACTGCTGAACTACTGACCTTCCACAGCCTGCAGTTCAGCGTCTTAACCACTTGAGCCACCACAGCTCCTTCGAGTCCTCAATGTGCAGATACTTATTTTTGCAGATAGGGAGTACATGGAGGGTAAAGAAATTTTTCTGCACACTTGGGACACTCCCTGGGTTTGCAGAAAAAACCCTAATCTTGGCAAAAATCTATTGGGGGGTTTAAATTGCGCCAAAATAAAAAAGTGTTGTCTGAGCATGTGGAGACAATGCACTTACTGTTGCAGCTGGGTTCCAGCCACCATGGTGAAGGATGCCAGGATCAGCTCCTTGCTCTGTGGTGGTGGTAATGGATGCCTGGACTGGCTCCTTGCTCAGCCGCGGCACCAGCAGATGTCAGGAGATGCTCCAGGTTTGGCCACCACAGCAGATCACAAACTGGCTGCCATGGCAAAGCACTCCAGGAGCCACTCCTGGCCCAATTGCATGGCAGAGGATTCTAGGAGAGTCTCTGGAGCCAGCTGCAGTCATGGAGGATGCTGGAAGCCACTCCCAGGGACTGTTGTTGCTGGGCATAAGATGAGTGGTGGGGCCTGGAGCAGTTCCCAGTGTTTTCTGCCAGGGTCATCCCTAGAGCCTCTCCTGGAGGCCTCCAGGGAGAAGACACCTTAGAGGGGCCCAGTGGCTGGAAGCTGCATAGGGCTCACTGCCCTTGATGGTCGAAGGAAGGCTCAGCAGGCCCAGCATCTGTGTGGGGGGTAGGTGAGAAGAACGCAAGGGTTTGGTGTGAGTGAATACCAAATGTGGAGAGTAGTAGAGTGCCAAGGGTGGGGGGGTGAGTGAAAGCCAAGGGTGGGGGGTAGATAGGGAGATCAGCAAGAATGGTGGGTAAGTGGATTGCCAAGGGTGGGGGTAGGTGGGAGAGCAGCAAGGGTGGGGGTGACTGGAGTGCCAAGGTGGTGGTGGGGAGGTGGGGAGAGATTGACAGATGAGGGGTAGATTGACAGATAAGAGGAATGAGAGAAAGGAGTGAAATGGAGGCAGGCTGACAGAGAGAAAGGGGGAAATGGGGGGCAGGTTATCACACAAGGGGGTAGATTGACAGAGAAGAGATGAGGGGGCAAAAAAGATGGGGGCAGGTGAATAAGGGAAAGGGTAGAAAAGACGGGGAAGACTGACAGAGAAAGAGGAAGAGAGAAGGAAGTAAAGAGGGGAAGAGATTCATCGTCTCCACAAGTTTCTTGCGGGTCCCCACTTGTAAAGCAGTAATGCTTTATAACACATTTTCCTTCAAGGGCTTTTGCATATATGTGGAAGCTGTTTTCAAGTGGTAGCTTTTCAACCCTCACAGTATAAATGATAGTGCTACTGAATGTAATTTATTATTTCCAGGAGACGTCTGATGCTTGTTCATGGTACATTTCCAGAAAAACTTGCATGAAGAATTTTAATGTAATTATCTGACATGAAATTCTTACTTTATTTTTGTCCTCTATCACATATGTTTACCTCCAGTACTTAGAGGGAGATTTTGAAAATAGTTACTCAAATTTTAGGCAGATATCATCTTACCTAAACAAACACTACTAATGACAGTCTTAATATTCTTGCACAGAACATGTGCAAAACAGAAAACTAGACAAAGAACAGATTAACTGAATTATTTCACTATTAACTCATCATACTTCCAGGAGTAGTTTTTTGTTCTCTATTTAGTAATCTTGTGTGCCTCCTAGGGACCAAATTCACATGCAGAAACAATTTCCCACAGCGTATGCATTCATTTTTAGATATACAATTTTAGATATACAATCTGCATTATTGTACTTTATAACTGTTGCGCTGTAAGCTGTTTATTTGGCTTTAGTACCTGAGATATAAAGATAGTCATAAATAATAAAGAAACATTCAGCTCATTTAAAGCAATCAGTTGAGCCTAAAACTGAGTCCATAGAAAGACAAGCCTATGCAACTTTATGGCTGAAATCACAGGGTAAGTCTGTGCTACGTATCAGTTCTGTATCAATTTTATATCTATCTCTGATTTTAGACAGTGTTCTCCCCTAAAAGCTATTCCTGAGGGCCAGATTACCCTCAGGAATGGTATGAAATGTTGCATGGAACACTGAAGTAGGAAGGTAAAACACCCCTCCCTGTACTTCGGCAAACTCTCGGTTTTGGGAATAGCTTTTTGGTAAATTCAAGTGGAAAGAAGGGAAATGTAACAAAGATCCCTTCTGCAAGCACAACTCCACTCTCAGTAGCTGGATCAAACCCAGCTATGTCAAAATTGAATTACATAGATTTATGGAACTTAATCAGACTGGGCCACTATTAAACTTCACTTAAGGCCATGGGGCTTAGGTGCAAAACTAACTTAACAAGTCCATAACGCAAAAAGACTGAATGGAAATGTTTGACGGAGGGAGAAGGTAATAGTTATTCACGGTTAAAGCATTTAGAAGATTATAATGAAAGACAAAAAGCTTCTGACTTGAACTACAAACATGAAAGAAACAATATGGATTCACTGGATCTACATATTCCTCCCGAATACTTCCAGTACAATGGAAAATATATTGGGGTGGAAGTTACCCACACACGGGCCATAGGACTTTCAATTTTTAGAAAAGTTCTCTGAAATAAAATTAAAGCTCAGAAAACCATTTCCTAGTAGGCCTAGTGATAGGAATTTTGAAATAAAGCCAATAAAATGTGATAGCTTGGAGCCGAGGCTCATCCAGTGACTGACAACTAAGTGATCATGCTAATTAACATGACACAATTGCCCATAATAATTAGAACGGCTATCATACAATACATAAACAATTATGATAGATATCTGGTAAGTATAAAAATTAATACAGAATCATAGAATCATAGAATGTTAGAGCTGGAAGGGACCTTGCAGGTCATCTAGTCCAACCCCCTGCACTCTGCAGGAATATATATACTTAAAATATATATATATTAAGTGTGTGTGTGTGTGTGTGTGTGTGTGTAGAGTAGGAACAGAAATGTCTCCAGAGTTGTACACATTTGGAAAAAACACTATTTTAGAAAAATATTGCAGCAGAATATAGAATGTTGGGAGTCAGATTCTGAACAAAGTTGATTTAAAAAAAAATCACTCAACACAGCAGCAACATTTATGCAAAACGAACAGTCACTTGCCAACCGTTATTCTGAAGTAACAGTTTAGAGGACTCTGATCACTATAAACAACTAGTATTTCCCACTACAACTACTAAATCAGGCACTAGATTGTGTTAAAGGAATCCTTAACTACAGCTACTAACAAAGCACACCTCAAAATGAGATGCAGTGGTATACAGAACAGCCCAGATTTTCAATTTATATATCTAGATATCTACTGTCTCCTTCAGTATTTGATATATAGCCCACATTTCTAATTCATCCCGGATGAATTAGAAACAATTTGTCCATCAATTATGTAATCTCAATCTATGGGCAAACCTAGTACTCTTTGTGCCAAAAGACATGTATGTGTAATGCACATTAAAAGCTATAAACTAGCTTACGTTATGTACAGATGAAGAGGCAGAGAAAAGACTATTTTCTCCTGCATCATAAAACTCTAGACAAATATCAAACTGACCTTCAAATCATCAGATAATTACACACTAAAGAACAGACAGTGCTAGACAAGTTAAGAACTATGTGCAAGTTTCATCTTTTACTTCACAAAACTTTTTTTAAAATTGTGGCTTGTTTAATGAATTGGTATTTTGTGTTCTTGTGATCCACCCTGCATGTAAGAAGGGTGGCATATAAGTCCCCAAACAAACATAAATAACTAGTGCTTCACTTAACTTCCAGGTTTTTATGTTTTTGTATGTGTATTTTAGCTCTGGTTTCAATTGTTTTAATACGTTTTTGTTGGTTTTAATGGTTTTTAAGGCATATTTTATTATGTATGTTTTTGTTAGCCACCTTGGTGGCCCTTATGAGGTTAAAAATGTGGGGTATAGCTTTTGTAAATGAAGTTCTGTTTACATGTGCTTCAAGCAGCATTTTAGGAATCAGATTCATCTACATGATTCATTTGAGCTTTAAAGATAACAAATTGTCAAAAGCCACACTTTTTAACGTGATATGTAACAAAAGTACTTTGTCATCATAACCTTATTCAGTACTCAGACAATGCTATTGTATCTTTTTCTGTAAGTTTCTAAGCCATTTTACCTCTTCCCCTACTGGGGGAAATAATGGTTCAAAGCTTTGCTTTAAAATACTCATTAAAACTGCTCCCCTTCAAAGACTACACTGTGCAGAGTTTATCTACTACATACAATTAATGGAATGTTGGTAATTTTTTGTTGTCAGACAAAATACAATTTAAATTCAAAGTGCAACAATAACCAGTGGGATGTGGAATGGTATAGTACAGGCTGATCTCATCAGATCTCAGAAGCTAAGCAGTGTTGATATCTGGATGGGAGACACCAAGGAAGACTTTGCAGAGGAAGGCAATGGCAAACCACCTCTTACTTAATCACTTGCCTTGAAAGCACTATGGCGGTGACTTGGATGTCACTTTACACATACTTTACATACCCTGTCTTTTTTCAGTAAAAAGAAGACCAAAGACTTCTCAAATTATCTGTGACCACCAATGTGATATCAAAAGCTCTTTGTGTAGATGCAGAGGAGCCCATTTAATAGCACCCAGAGGTGAAATGGGAAACTCAGGAGTTGGTTTCAGGTGGGTAGGCATGTTAATCTCTACTAGATCAAATTTTCATGTCAGTAGCACCTTAAAGACCAAAAACATTTTCCAGGGTATGAATGCATTTTGTCAGATAAAAACGAGCACTAAGATTGATCAGTGCTTATATCCATGCCAGAATGTGGGTGTGACAAAGAAGGGCCAGTTGGAGTCAAGATGCAGAACTACAATGCAAAACATAATCAGGTTGACTGGACCTAAGGGGTGGGAAATGCAGAAAATCAGTAACTATAATGAAATAAGAAGGGGGGCGGCGGGGTGAATCCATTGTCCTGAACTTGTTAATGAATTTGAGTTCTATTTTCACATGTGTTCTAATCTCCCTGTGAAGTTTCTCTGTAGGAAAACTGCTACTCTTAGATTAGCAATGGAATGTCCTCAAAGAGAGCAGAGTTCAGAGATTCAGTGTGTCTGATGTCCTCTAGTAATAGAAAAATTCAGCTATTCCAGAAGTTGTCTTATTGGTGATTTTCCAGGCACATTTCAAGGCTTCCCTTTAAGGAAAACTGTTGAGCAGGTTGCTCTAGTTTTAGGCATACAGACACTCCTCTCAGTTCCATCTGACCTCTCCATTTCTGACTTTTAATTATATTGTCAACACAGTATTGCCAAAGCAACTGAATGAATGGTGTTAAATGGGAGTTACAGCTTTATCAGTACTCCAGTTAATTGACACCATATGTGGCAACACTATCATGAATAATTTGCAGAAACAAAAAACCCACAACACTAGAATATAAAACTTGGAAATGTTTATTATAGTTGCAGTGTTCACCAACAGCCAATTCAGTTATGCCTGCAGAGGTGTAGCTGTCGCAAAAAAAATCACTTACATACAATGGCCATGGCTATGAGAATATTTAAATTAGCCATCCACATCAGCTCCCCAGCCTGCATATGTAGATACCCACAACCTTCATTACTAGCCCCAAGGGGCTGGCATGGCAATTACTACACAATTCACTGAACACCGATGACAAGATTCAGAGCGTTTCTACAACTGAATGGGGTCCTAACAAAATGGCCACCACATTTTATGGCAAACTTTCCACCATAATATCTCTGGATTAGGCTTCAACATACAAAAACAGTTTTATAGTAATAGCAACATTGTCCACATAGAAGCATCTTTTTGATATCTGATTTCCAAAAGTAACTGCATGTATTTGTTATTGTTCCAAACAGCAATCACCAAGGGTTCTATTGCCAAAACAAACTAAAGGGGTGAAAGTGTACAGCTCCCATGAAAAAGAACTTTTCAAAAACATCAGCATTAACCACCAGGTCACACATGAATGCTCTTCCAGCTCTTAAATACCACCAAGATTAAAGCCATCTAATACTGTTGCTAGATACTGCTATTCCACATTTTCAAAAGCTTTTTCAGTACTGAGAACACCACCATCACCTTTGTTTGCCGAGTTTTATAAATTACGTTCAGGACTCTCTTAACATTACCTGACATTTGCCTTTTCCCAATAAAACCTTCTGATCTTATTAATCCATTTTCTTTATAAGAATCTTATCAAGTATCTTGGTGATTATGGACAACCACCTTCTACAATTAATGTATCTAATAAAGAAATTGAGCCATATGAACCCTCCGTCAAGGGTTCTTGCCTGATTTAAGGATCAAAATTATTTTGGCTTCTATGATATTGGTAATTGCTGTAAATAGCTTCATTTAAGACTACAATAATAGATTATTTAAGCTTATACATAAATATTTGTAAATAAATGTAAATAATTTTAATACTATGAACTACTAAAAGAACAGTTCATTTCAATTTTTTACACTACAGAACTTGTAAAGCAATCCTGTACAAAGGTACACCCTTCTAAATCCACTGAAGTCAGTGTACTTAGGAGGGTATAATTCTGCTTAGGACTGTGCTGTTGGGATCGTTTACTTTCTAACAGAAGTGTTGGGAAATTTAGGAGAACTGTTAAAAAAACCCTGCTATTCCTATTAAATCCTTTAAATCATTATCATAAGTTCTACTGTTGAATCAAGATAGTGTATTAAAGTATCTACACTGGCTAGTTACTTGGTGGTAAAGCCACTAACAGCTAGAAAGCAGTAATCAGTAGAAAAACCAAGAATGTATTTTCAAAACTGTTTTCCTAAGCATCATTACAATGAATAAGACCACCTGGATAAGTATTATTAAAGAAACCCTATGCTTTAGATGCCTTAACATATTTGCTCACCAATACTCTGAGCAGGTATCCTATTAGGGAGATTAGGAACAGATCTTAAAAATTTAAACCAGCAACTCAGGAAAGATGGCATTGCATTTCTTTAATGAAGCTCATGTCACTATCCTCAATTTGACCTCTCCCACTGCAAACAGTCCAAGTTCAAGGGTATAAAGGAGTGTACACTGTTAAAATAACTGTTCAGGTAAACATGGGCTATGACAGATATGTTTGACAATTAGCCTAGGGTACAGAATAGTAGTTCCAAAGCACAGAGTTTCAAAACACACAAAACTGAAATTGAGTAAGTAATTGCCTAGGAGAACTTTCTTTCTAAGTCCCAAGAAGTCTATTCTTCTTGCCAGTGTAAATAAGCACTGGTTAGATATTTATTCTTGATATGAATTCTGAAGTTTAACACTGACGCTAATGAAAACAGCATTACCACACAAGCTGTGTCTTCACAGTAATGCAAACATTTCGTTGAATGTCAATTTAGTAATATTCATTTTACTTAATTACGTGAGGACAAGGCAACAAAGCAGGTTCTCTCTTGAAAGGTTCAATATCACATTTTGATTTCCTAATGTAACTGCTACTGGTGTTCTGTCCTGGCCCATCCCATTAAGTTGTATGTTGATCTGCAAGAGGGAACATTCTACCACTTAGCAAGGACGCTTGTTTGTAACACTTATCTCAGAATTTCCATAACAGCACTATGAATAAAGAGCTCAAGAGGTACAGAAAACCCAGCTTTCATTTTTTAAAACTGTCTAGCCTCCTTAGCTGTCAAAAATTAAACTTACTCCCATATATCCAGAAAGTTCAAAATAGCAGGCAAATAAAAAGCTAAATGAAAAACAATTGCAAATAATTGACTGTACGATTGCAGTTACCAATACATGAAATCAGCATGATCGTATGTTGACAACACAAATTAGTAATACAGAACGAAGTAGCCATATGACACAGAGTTCACCATTCACACTGCCATCCAATCCACTTTTGTTAACTTTATGAAAGCAAAGAGTTGTTCAACTATTAGCTCAGAGTGTGATAAACTACATGAGTGCTGCCTCTTGTGCTAAATTCTGACTCTGTTCAGCTCTCATTCACATAAATGGAGAATGAATCATCATACTTTAGAAGTACAATGAATATATACATTCACTATCACATGAAAGGAATATCATACACTCCTATGCCATGCCAAAGGATCACATGGTTGGTTCTGTCAGTTTACTCTATTCTGGGGAATATAGGAAGCTGGTATGGTGTAGTGGAGTGATCTTCAACCTACAGGTCAGGAAATTCATGGAACTCCACCTGCTAGGTTCCAAGTCCCTGCAGATTTATTTGCTTTTTGGAAGGACCAACTGACATGTGTAGAGAGCAACGGTGCTACACCTCCAAGAGGTGGTGGTGGCAGCTACAAGCATGGATGGCTTCAAGAGGGAATTAGGTAAACATATGGAGCAGAGGTCCATCAGTGGATATTAGCCACAAGGTATAGATAGGAATTCTCAGGGTGGGGCAAGTGATGCACTGTATTCTTGGTGCTTGGGGGGGGGGCAACAGTGGGAGGGATTCTAGTGTCCTGGCCCCACTGCTGGACCTCCTGATGGCACCTGGTATTTTTGCTCACTGTGTGACAGAGTGTTAGACTGGATGGGTCACTGGCCTCATCCAACATTGGCTTATGTTCTTATGTTCTCACTCTGCACACATGCTGAGAGGAACAGCAGACCAGTGAGAGAAAGTCCCTCACTGATGAAACTGATTCCTTTTTAACTCAGTCAGACATTTCCCTTGCCTTCTTTCTTTTCCTCTTACACAGCACAGCTATCCCCAATGCCCAATCAATCCTCCAATTCTACAGAATAGAGGCCTTTCTCCCTCTGAAAGTTTTCCTTTTCTGCTCTCTCACCCATTCCTGACCTCGTCATCTCTACCAGCTGGTCCACCAATGCACCATGCATAACTTGTTCTTGCAATTCCCCCAGTAAGCTGATTTTTTGCAGGTTAGAAGGGCTTGGTGCTGCAAATATCGGAAGGAGCACTAGATGAATTATGGGAGGGGGTTGGAGAAGAGCCAGGCCAGGAGGAGAAAGATAGAGACACCAAGAGGTCTCTAAACCTAGCCCATTCCTCAATATCATGCATGATCCTAGGACAGGTGACACCTACTACCTGAGTTCCCCCTTGCCCTTCCAAGCTAATAAAAGTTGCCAGAGGGGGACTGGTTGAGTTGGTAATGGGAGTGGTAAATGCTTTCTTGAAAGCAGAAATTGTAGTGCTTGTACTCAAGGAGGCAGCAATTAGACCTCTTTTGAAAAAACCCCTCTCCCTAGCCCTACTATGTTAGAGAAATTCTAGTCAGTCTCCAACCTTCCATTCTTGGGCAAGGTGCTAGAGTGAAGTGTCACCTTGCATCCAGGGGATCTTGAAAAAGAATGATTTTCTGGACCCATTTCAATCTGGCTTCAGGCCAGGATTTGGAACAGAGACTACTTTGGTTGATGACCTCTATCAAGACCTAGAAAGCAGAATGTGACCCTGTGAGACAGAAATGGAACAGAAGGGAACGGAGATGCAGAAGAGCTTGGTCCCCTTCCAGTCTGCATCCCATCCTGAGGGTAGTAGGGCTAGGATTAATGACCCCTCTCTGACATTGGTGTGCAACGCCAGGTCCATAAACAATAAGACCATAGTCCTTCAAAACTTTCTGTTGGAACAGGATATGGACCTGGCTTGTGTGACCAAAACCTGGGTGCAAGACAGGGAGACTCCTTCACCAATCCCGGACTAAGGGGCAGGGGGTGAGTGGCCCTGCTCATCTGGGAGGATTACACCTTCAGAGCACTCCCGCAGCCAAAAATCATGGGCATAGTGTGTGCCAGCATTGTGTGGGAAGCCAGGGAGAGTTTCGCTGTTTGGCTAGTGTACCATCCGCCCAACACACCAGCAAACAGCCTGCCATCCCTGCTGGAGGCCATATCAGGCTGGGCGCTGGAGCACCCTAGACTGTTAGTCCTGGGCAACTTCAATGTCCATGCTGATGACGTGGCCTCCACACAGGCAATGGACCTGGTGTCGTCCATGGCGGTGCTAGGACTCTCGCAATATGTTACGGCCCCCGCTTACTGAGCTGGGCACACACTCTTGATCTTTGCGGCAGGGGTTACAGTGGACCGAATCACTACTACGGCAGTTCCATGGTTGGACCTCCATGCCCTGAAGGCCTGCGTGAACGTGCCACCCCGACCCTGTTTGGGTGACAAGCGTGTTTTAGCTTGCCCGCAAAGCCAGATGGACGCCCAGTCCAATTATTTAGAACAATTCAGTCTATTACTACTCTGCCACAGGGCAGACCAAATGATAAGGAATTGAAGATTGGCTGTTAGGCTTTTGCAAGCTATTTCGCAGATAAAGCCCTGTCACTCCGACACGACCTTCCCTGCCACAGTTGACACTGAGGAACTCAAGGCTCCATGCGCATCTTCTTGTCAAGATCTGGATTATTTCAGTCCACTCAGCCTAGAGGCTGACAAATTACTCTCATCTGTCTGCCCAATCACTTGTAGCCTTGATCCGTGCCTGTAGTTGTTAATTAAAGCTGGCTGTGACGGGCTATGAAGGACACTAAGGGAGATCATCAACAAGTCCTTCTCTGGGGGCTTGTTCCCTGGTGCACTAAAGGAGGTGATGGTCCACTCTCTCCTAAAAAAAGCCATCTTTGGATCCATCCAAATTGGGCAAATTAATTGAAAGGGCTGTGGCGATTCAGCTGCAGGGTTTTTTGGATGACACCTCCGCATTAGACCCCTTCCAGTCCAGTTTCTGACCAGGCCATGGGACAGAGACGGTCCTGGTCTCCCTCACAGATGATCTCCAGAGGCATCTGGACCGGGGCAGTTTGGCAGTGTTGTTGCTGTTAGAACTGTCAGCAGCGTTCGACACGGTCAACCATCAACTACTGATCCACCACCTCACCGACACTGGGATGCAGGGGTTTGCCTTGCAGTGGCTCTCCTAGTTTCTCCAGGGCCGGGGACAAAGGGTGGCCATTGGGGAACAGCTACCGGCAGGTACCTGCTGGTCTGCAGAGTGCCCCAAGGAGCAATGTTTTCCCAATGTTATTTAACATCTACATGCACCCCCTTGCCCAGATTGCTCAGAGTCACGGACTGAGTTGTCACCAATATGCTGATGACACCCAGCTCTATCTGTTGCTGGACAGCCAGTCAGACTCTAGTCCAGAAAATATGGACCTGGCATTGAAAGCTGTAGCAGGTTGGCTTAGACTGAGTCAACTGAAATTGAATCTGACAAAAATGGAGGTCCTATGCCTGAGTTAGAGTGGTCCAAGGCTAGGGATTCCACTCCCAACTTTCGATGGGGCACCGTTGGTGCCAGTGATGGAGGTTAGGAGCTTGGGAGTACTCCCGGATGCCACCTTAACAAGGAGGCCCAGGTAGCAGCCACTGTGAAGTCAGCCTTTTACCACCTGTTGGCTGATTAGGCGGTTGGTTCCCTTCATTGAACACAATGATCTGGCAACAGTGATCTACGCAATGGTCACCTTGAGACTGGACTATTACAATGCTCTCTACATGTGGCTGCCCTTGTCCCAAATCCAGACACTGGTACAGAATGTGGTAGCCAGGCTGTTGTTGCACCTCCCTATGCGAGAGCACATTCAGCCTGCACTAAAAGCACTGCAGTGGCTGCCTATAGCATACCGAATTCAGTTCAAGGTGCCAAGGTGCTGGTTCTTACCTTTAAATCCCTATATGGTCAGGGACCTATCCACCTAAGGGACCACTTTTCCCCACATGTTCCCCAGAGAGCACTAAGATCGGGGTCCCAAAATCATCTGGCCCTTCCAGGCCCAAAAGAAGTCAGGCTATCTGTGATGAGGAAACAATGGAAGGTCACAGTCACATATGACAGAAAAAAGGAGACCCAAAAGGAAACTGTACAAATTGTGCTTATATCATATATTAATATTGAAAATGTTCATTGCATTATGATATAACAATATTCTTTCATTTATACAGAAGAGCAAGAAGTCTTCAACATAGCAAGATAGATGACGAAATTCTCTGGAGTAAAGCATGTTTCGTGGACAACTTCTTCCAAAAGATCCTTAACAAATTACATAATATAAAGTTCTTTAAGAGTGAAGTCTGTTTGGATATAAAAGGAGTTTGACTGGCTGCACGTGTTAAGGCATGTTTGCAATTGTTGGCACGTTGTTGTAAGAATGATACACATAATGGATTGGGTAAGAGTCCTTTCCTTTTTGTTTAATATTGTTAAACTTGGTTAATGTTGTCAATGATCTTTGTAAACATTGTATGTATTCCTCCTTTTTTTAGATTCTGTAAATTATTTCAGGTGTGAGAGTTGCATTCTATGAAATAAGGAGTGACATCTTTGTATGTATAATTATTTATTGAGTATATTTGTACATTGCTTGGATTTTTTGTATAATACTTTATATTATTGTGAAGATAAATGGAAAAGGGGAGAAATATGTCCGCCATATTTAGCTGTGCCAGGGAGAAGGAGTAACACAGAAGCCGCTTGCAACAGGGGGGTTCACCTATAGCTTTCGTTTTCCCTTCTTAGAGATGAGATGGACCACAGATAACAAGATTGCAATTGGAGCATATAGGTAAGATACTTTAGCTTTCAATCGCCTTATAACTGTGGATCTCAAACTGTGGATCGGGACCCAAAATTTACAACTCTTGCAGGTGGATTGTGAGAGTAGGAGACAGAATAAGGCAAGGTAAAGTGGCAGGGAAGGCTCTGAACCCATCTCTTCCCACTAGTAAGAAAAGAAGAAAAATCCACAGATTCCCTCCCCCCCCACTTCATCCTGTGCCCCTGCACATTGCCTCAGAGAGGGAAAAAGAAAATCATCCTGCCATTTGCAGAGTGCAAGGTGAGCTGACCTCACTCAAGTTCTTTGGCCAAACCAATCAAGTTATTTGACTGACCCAAGCTACACCCTTGCCTCCCAGACCTGTGCCTCCAGTCCAGGCTGCCAGCGGTGTGGGAAACAACAGACAGAGCTTACAGCTACAAGACCTATTCTCAGCCTGCATTACCTCACTGGGTTGGTGTGGAATAAAATGACAAGGGAAGAACCATATATGCTGCCCTGGACTCTCTTGGAGGAAGGGGCAGGATAAAAACATAATAAGATAACCCTGGCCAGGAATTGCTCAAGACAAATAGCTGACCTATCCTACTTTCTCTCCAGTATTAGCCTTCAGGGACTAAGCAGATAAAATGCCCTGCCTTCCTAGAGGTGTAAAACTTCTGTAAATCTTGAAGCCATGGAGGAAGGGGAGATTTTTTTCAGGATGGGACAGATATATGCAATACTTATCAAACCTAAACTTTTACTGATTTAACAACATAATATTGTTATAACATTTATAACTTAGTTGTTGTAGATTTTCCAGGTTGTATGGCCATGGTCTTGGCATCCCTTACTAAGCCAAGACCACGGCCATACAGCCCGGAAAGTCTACAACAGGGGTCCTCAAACTTTTTAAACAGGGGGCCAGTTCACTGTCCCTCAGACCGTTGGAGGGCCGGACTATAGTAAAAACAAAAACTATGAACAAATTCCTATGCACACTGCATATGTCTTATTTTGAAGTGAAGAAACAAAATGGGAACAAATACAATATTTAAAATGAAGTAAAGTTAAATCAACAAACTTACCAGTATTTCATTGGGAACTATGGGCCTGCTTTTGGCTAATGAGATGGTCAGTGTCCGGTTCCATATTTGTCACTGCTTCCTTCTCATGTAAAAAAAAATGACAGACAAGCAGCGACAGCATAAACACCCGGCGGGCCGTATAAATGTCCTCGGCGGGCCGCATGTGGCCCGCGGGCCATAGTTTGAGGACCCCTGGTCTACAACAACTAATGAACGGCCATGAAAGCCTTTGACAACATATTTATAACTTAATTAGCATATGAAATTCTACTACATGGAATGTAAAAATATAAATGTCTTTATTTTTATAAGAAAAATTCCATGTATAGTTTGAGAAGGAGTTGCAAACCACTGCATTCTATGCTACCACAGCACACGTATCTTTAATTTCTGCTGTTTTAGAGGTAGAAAAAAATAACAGAGATAGAAAACAATTTCTGCAGAAAACAAAAAAGAATATTATTTGGACAAATTCTCACAGAATCACTACAGACAGGGCTATCAGCAGGTTTGGATACTGAAGCTAAACTTTATAACACTAAAAACACTAAACTCTCTAATAATGACCACAGTATATCATATTACCTGCAGCCAAAATTATTTACATGTAAACAAAAATATTCTTGAAAATGTCACATATGTCTACAATATGAGTTTTCCCCCCAATATTGCCAAAAATTGAAATGCTTTGTAAGACACGGTTACTCTCACGGGGGAAGGGGGAATCATGTTTTTCCAGTGCTCCCCAAAATTTCACATTTTTAACTGGAAAATCTGAAAAATTTCTTTGCTGTTTTCCATACATATATTTTAATGGTAAAAAGCCATGCCTTTTTTTTTTTAATTTTTTAATAAAATAAAATCTTTAATTGCTTTATATAGTAAAAAGCCATGCCTTAAGAAACATTTCACTAGAACATTTTTTCAGTGCTCCCCAAATTTTCAAATTTTTCTGTTAGAAAAAATGACAAAAGATCCTCAAGAAAAAACTTTTTTCCTTACTTCTATTCACATTTCTGTCTTTCCAATGAGTGGCAATGTACTCCCATCCGCCTTTCCCAAAGAACTATGTTTCTTCAACCAAGACAAAGGGAGTTATTTCACACATTACATGCGTAGCTGTACGCCTAATATTTAAAATGCGTGCTGAAATACAAAATGCCATTTGCATTCACATGTTTGCGTGAGCACTGGACAACACAATAATCCAGAAGGTATGACTATCTTCAGGGGTCGTTTGGAGCCGAAGCGCTCTGGCAGCCACACCCCTGCACCCCGCATTTAAATGCCTCCCTGCTCTCTCCTCTAGAAGCCTTCCTCATCTCACCCGTTTGTGCAGGCGAGACGAGGAAGGCACAGGGAGGCATTTAAATGCCTCTCTGCTCTCTCCCCAGCCCTTCCTGGCTCACCCACAGAGGCAGGCAAGCCCGGAGAAGACAGGGGGGCTGCTAGAAGCCTTCTTTGGCTCACCCACTTGGGCAGGTGAGACGAGGAAGGCAGGGGGAGGCATTTAAATGCTCTCTTCCCAGCCCTTCCTGCTCACCCCCCCCGAGGCATGCAAGCCAGGAGAGGGCAGGGGGCCCTCCAGAAGCAGGCTGGCTGGGGAAGCAGAAAGGGGGGGAAGGCATATTCAAAAGCCTCCCCTTCCCTGATCTTTCCATTGTATTCTATGGCCCCATATAATATAATGGAAAGATGACTCTAAAGAGAAGGGGTTTAAATCTTAAACCCCTTCTCTGTTCACTGTCCCCCCCAGCCCACCTTGGCAGGTCAGTAGGAGAAGGGAAGGGGAGGCTTTTGAAGATGCCTCCCCCACTATTTGCTTCCCCTTCTGACATCACTTCCAATGATGTCAGGGGGCATGGCATATGCTAATGTGCTATTATGCTAACAGTCTATTAGATATATTAATGAGCTCCTGCAGCTCTGCATAGGACTATAGGAATAATGATAATGGAACGTGAAACAAAACAAGAAAAAAGCAAAAGTCATGCGAAAACTCAATTATTAATACGGAGAGATTTTTATGCTGCCTTTCCACCCAAGCAGGGTCTACAAAGCAGCAAACATTAAAATATTTAGCCAATTAAAACACAGTTAAAATTATAAAATTCAATTAAAAACACATAAACACACAGCACTAGAAGAAGGGCCAATACCATTATTGGGGGTATGCCAGAAAAAACAAAAAGGTTTTCACCTGCTGGTAAAAGACACCAATAGAGGGAGACAGACGAATCTCTCAGGGGAGGGAGTTCCAAACTTTTGGTCCCATTACCAAGAAGGCTCTTTCTTAGGTTGCCATTCATTTAGCCTCAGATAGCAGGGTACAACTGGAGCAGGGGCCTCCAAGGATGACTGGAGGGAGGGAGTAGGTTCATATGGGAGAAGGCGGTCCTTAGGGTATACTAGTCCCAGGCCATATAAGGTTCTAAAAGTCAATACCAGCCCCTTGAACTGATATTGGAAGAAAAATGAAATCCAGTATAGGTGGAACAAGACTGGATTGATATGGTCTTTATGACCTATTCCAGTCAACACTCTGGCCTTATATGGATTCCTGTTGGATGAATATGAACAAGACGAGGCAATTAAAGCAGTGATGGTTTCATGGATGAAAGATTTGGGTGAAAATGTAGAGATAGACCAGTGGAACAAGCTATGGAAATCAATTAGATTTATGAGAGCTGTTGCATATAAAGAGAATATATATAGAATGTTTTATAGGTGGTATTGGTCTCCGGACAAATTAGCTAAATGTTATACTGGTTATTCCAGCCAATGTTGGAAATGTAAATCTAATGTGGGGACCTTTTACCACCTGTGGTGGAAATGTGGTAAGGTACAAGGTTACTGGAGAATGGTGCAAAAGATGATTCAAGAAATTTTGGAGAAGGATGTTGTTTTAAGACCGGAATCATATTTGTTAAATATAATACCAAATGGACTCAACCAACAGGAAACCTACCTAATATCCTACATAGTAACGGCTGCTCGTTTATTATTGGCAAAAAGCTGGAAACTAGATATTATCCCCTTAAGAGAAGAACTAATTTTGAAAATGTTAGAGTTAGCACAATTAGATGATTTAAATTTGAGGTTACAAAACAAAAAGGAAAAGGTACATGATGAAAGATGGGTAAGAGTGTATAAATGGATAGAAAGGTTAATAAATGTATAAGACTCCAAATTATATGTAATTTGTATTGATGTAATGTAATGTAATGATAAGAAAATGAAAATAAAATTATTAAAAAAACCACTCTGGCCTCAGCATTCTGTGCCAACTGTAGCTTCTGGACAGTCTTCACGGGCAGCCCCACATAGAGCTTATTACAGTAATCTAATCTAGATGTTATCAGGGCTTGTGCCACTGTGGCAAAATCTTTTCTATTCAAGAAGGGCTGCAACTGGCTCACCAGCCCAAGCTGCTGAAAGGCACCCCTGGCCACTGCTTCCACTTGTATATCCATCAGGAGGCCAAGAGCACACCCCCTCCACTATGAACCTGCTCCTTTAGGAGGAATACAACCCCATCCAGAGCAAAGATAACCCACTTCCCTTGTTAGACCTTCCCACCACCGGTAGCACCTCCATTTTGTCACAACTTAGCTTGCTAGCCCTCATCCGTTCCAAAACTGCCTCCTGGCACCAGATCACACTTTACACAGCCACGTTGGGATGTACTGGTAGTGCAAAATAGAGCTGACTGTCATCTGCATACTTAACCCAAATATCCAGATGACCTCTCCCAGCAGCTTTACATAGATATTGAAAAGCATGGGGGACAAGATGAAACCTTGGGGAACCCCACAGGCCAAAGTCCAAGGGGCAGAGCAACAGTCTCCCAGCACTACAAGGTTGCACTCCCTGTCCACCTCCCAATGCATGTCATCCACCGGGATAAACAAGGCTGTTTCAGTACCATAACCGGGCCTGAAACCAGACTGGAATAGATCTAAACAATCCACTTCATTCAGGAATCTCTGGAACTGGCTGACCACTCGTTCAATCACCTTGCTTGAGAATGGCATATTTGAGACAGGCGGTAGTTATTAAACTTTCCTGAGTCCAAGATGGACAGCTGCGTTAGTCTGTCTGAAGCAGTAGAAAGGAGCATGAGTCCAGTAGCACCTTAAAGACTAATAAAAATTGTGGTGGGGTATGAGCTTTCGTGAGGTAATACACTTCTTCAGACACACTAGAATATGAGTCCATCTGTCATATCTTGGAGAGTGGAGTGATTTCAGATGCCAAATGACAACAGCAGGTGTGATTGGATTAGATGTGATATGCAGAGGGGTAGTAGTAGGCATGGAGAAATCAGCACTGGTAATGAGACAAGAAACCTAGGTCTCAATTTAGTCTAGGAGGACACATAAGTCTTGAGACCTAGATTTACAGTCTATCAGTGCTGACTCCTCCACACCTACTACCACTTTGCATATCACACCTAATCCAATCAAGCCTGCTGTTGTCATTTACCTGCTATAGTCATTTAACATCTGAAATCACTTCACTCTCTGAGATATAAGGACAGATGGATTCACATTCTAGCTGAATCTGAAAAAGTGAGCAGTGACTCACGAAAGCTCATCCCCTGCCAAAAATGTTGTTAAGTCTTTAAGGTGCTACTGGACTCTTGCTCTTTTCTCCTGAGTCCAAAATAGGTTTCTTTACATGTGGACACACTACTGCCTCCTTCAAGGCAAAAGCGACTACCTCATCTCTCAGGGAGGCATTTACTCTTAAAAATAAGTACCACACAGAACATTATAGGAGTCCTAATATGGATTTTAAAAAGGCACATGAGAAAGCGGCCAGGACTGCTTTATGAATGAACAGCAACATATAGAAAACCAGCCTAAGGTAATAACACTGCTCTACCACTAGACTGTTTATGGATTCCATGTACAGAAAAGAGAGTACAGTAGTTTTCCCAGACCATCAACCAACTATTTCAGGAGTGCAACCACATCTAGAACAGGCTGCATGCCTATTCAGAGATCACTGTTACCTCGTCCCTTTCGTTTAGATTAACTTACTTTCTTTGTCCTCATCTAGACCATCAAAAACTGCAGATACCGGTTAACCTCTTCTACCACCACTCTAAAATTAGGTGGAAGAAGTATCATCTGGAAATGACGACATTTGCTCCAAATCTCCATATGACTCAGTACTCCCTCTAAGCTGAGTTAGTGTGAGCTAGCTCACAGTTTTTTTAGCCTCTGGCTCACATGTTTTTGTCTTAGCTCAGGAAGGATGGCTCCAGAGCAAACTAGTTTATGCAGCAGCCAAATCGCTCACTCACAACTTTAATGCCAGTAGCTCACAAAGTAGAACTTTTGCTCACAAGACTCCACAGCTTAGAGGGAGCATTGATATGACCTCTCCCGGCAGTTGCATGTAGATATCAAATAGTATGGGGGACAAGATGGAACCTCCGGGCATCTCGTTAACTGATGGTTAAAGGGCAGAAAAGGTGTCCCTAAGCAACACATTCTGAGAACTACCCTTAACAGAGTATCAGGGGCACCTCAGCACTATCACCAAGACCTAATCCTGCTAAGAGATCCAGGAGGACATCAGCAGCAGTACTGAAAGATTCATAAGAAACGAGAGGCACAACACTCTGCCAGGAGACTGACATAAAAAAGGGAATTAATGTGGGTAATGCCCAGGCCAAAATCCAAATTGAAAAGGATACAGTCAGGCTACCTCACAGGTAGGATAAAATGAGGGAGTGGAGAATGATGTAAACTACTTTGGGTCCCTACTGAGGACAAAGGCAGGATATAAATGAAGTAAATAAATAAAAGGATCTGTATAAAAATACCTGGAATTGGAAAAACAACCATTTTTTCCAGACTCTTAAGAATAGTCAATTAGACATTATACTTTTTCAAATCTCAAAGACCAAACTAGCGTTTTCTTAAGAAGCCTTACCAGTGCCCCCTTTAAGACCCCCCAATGAAATTCAGCCATTCAATACACACTCTGGAACAGAAAATGTATCTCATATAAGATGTCTATTTAATATGAAATCAAAAACAACTCTGAGGGCTGTTATACAGGACAGGTAAAAGTCAGCTCTGAGAGATGAGACAGTATGAAACCCACGTGGTCAATCACATGTAATGACTAAACATGCCCATTTCATGCTTTGTATAGAAGAATAGCATAACACATTTGTTTGCAGGATGCTTTTTTATGAAATTACAACTGATAACCTGCCAGTACACATCCTATCATTAAGAAACCACACTACCAACAACAGAAGCAGTATCTTTTTTCTACAATGCTGTTTACAAAGAAATAAGTAAAGATTTGTTCTCAACAAGAGCTTCTGTTTATTCAGTAAATCCATCAATTTTTTAAAAAGCTACTTTCAAAAGTTTCACTTGTATGTAAACAAAGAGTAGCATCCAATCATTTTAAAATTCTGGTGGCCATGGTTGCAACCCTAGGAACACTTACCTGGGAGTAAACCCCACTGAATAAAATGGGACTTATTTCTGAATGAACATTCATATGTTTGCAATGTAAACTACTTCAACTGTATCTGCAGCAGTCTCTTCTATCTGAGATGCAGATCTCCATCATGTGGTGCTACTTCCGAAAAAATTCTGTACTTATTATGCTGTTAAAGCATTCATATCAAACAATGATCAATTTTACCTGATGAGAGTATAGGGAAAGAATGAGAAGGTACAACTAACGCAGAATGAGTTTTTTTCATCATATGAGTACTTTATATGCCTTTACATAATTATAGGAAAACTTTGCAAACAACAAGCTAAAAAACTCCAGAGAACCACGGATCAATGTCATTACTATAAGCCATCTGCAGTGAATACCAATAACAAAAAAAGTACTAGCAGGATTCTATCGGGTAAACAAGAGACAACAACTAGACCAAAAGACTGTAACAACTCTGAATTAGCAGGGCAGCATTCAACATGTCAAGGCCAGAAAGAGAGTTAGAAAGACATGCTATAAAGGCACGTTTGTGTCAGTTGATTATCTTAGAAATGTTGTCAACATATCTAGATAAGCGCCTGAACGCATATATTGATGGGAGGGAACAGGTCAATATTTCCCACTAGCAAAGCACCTTTTTAGAACACACTTTACAAAACTATATGAATAATTTAGATGGTAGAGCACAGCTAAACACTTAAAATTCCATAAAACACTAACCCCTCTCTCTTTCCTGCCCTTCATGCATCATCTAAGGCAAAGGAGTCCAAAATATTTATAGTGACGCTACGCAAGGAAACTACAGAAGCTGATAACAGACTCTGTGGTGTAACCACTGAGCCAGTGTGGCTGCCAGTGTTTCACTGGGAAGGCTGCAGAGTTGGGTTCAAATCTCTAATAAACCATAAAGCTCACACTAGATGAAGATATCACTATATTCCAGCCAGATCTATTCGACAGGGCTGTGAGAAGGACAAATCAAGGAAGGCCCTAGGTAAACCATGTCATCTCAAGCTGTTTGAAGGATAGGTCACAAACATGACAAATAAAGTAATTAAAGCCATCGGCTTGTACTACTTTAACAAGGGACCAAGCCATGATGAGTTAAGGGCAGGATCATCAGAAAAAGAAGGATGAGCATCATTTTATACAGACAGCTGTGTGGTAGTGTGTTAGCTGAGCCCCTCTGACACATGCACATAAACACCGAGCTGAAGATACATAGAGACGACCTGTGTTAAGTTGAACGGTGACTGCAGCAGAGTCCAGCTACCTCTGGTACAAGCCTGTTTTGTCAGACGGGGTGGACAGGAATTGAGCCTCCGGCCACTGCCGAGCTGGGCAAAAAGGGCACCGCTTTCTGTCCAGTTTGCGCAGCCACGATTCAGTGAAAGTACACGAAGCGCTGAAGTACAACCTCGTACCTACGCGGGGGGGGGAGAGAAGGAGGACGAGCCAGAGGCACGAACAAAGTCATCCTGTGCAGAGTTCCTCCACTCTAAAGCGAAGCCCATCCCGGGCTTAAGACTGGGAGAATTCTGCACAGCAGAGGAAAAGGGGGCGTGCTGCGGGCAAGAGCGCGAGAGAGCGTGGGTCGCTGCCGGCCTCGAGCAGACGCGGGTGCCGCAGGGAGAAGGCAAGAGGGGACGAGGGCTCGCTGCCACCTGTTAGGCCTGAACCACACAGCGTAACCTGGGAGAAAAGGAGGAGCCTGCCGGGCTAATAGGAGATGAGGAGCGGGGAGGAAGAGGGAAAGGGGGTGGGGAAAGGAATCGACAGCAGCGTACACTCCCCCCACCGTCTCCCTGGCGGGCGCGCTCACCCGCACACGCCAGAGAGGGAGAGAGACCGACGGAGCCGCCCTCCCGCTCACGTTCGCACACGCCCCGTCACCGCGCCTGGAGGCCATTCAGCATGGAGAGGGGACGCGGCAATCCCACCTACCCCTTTCCTGTAGCCGCCATAGTGCCTCTTCCCTCCTCCCCCCCCTTTTCCCGCTTGTCACCCTCACCCGAGGAGGCCGGCCAGACGCGCCTCCCAATAAGCGTTACGGCGGAAAGCGAGGGGCAGGGCAGGGTCGCCTCAAAGGAACCCACCTGCTCGCGCAGCTTGGGGAAAACCATGGCGAGGCCTCGCCGCCGCCACTCTCCCTCCCCGCCACACGGGCCGCCGCCGCTCCTCCTTGCCGCCGCCAACGACTCCTTCCCTCAGCAGCCCCGCCTCCTCCAGCGCCCGGGCCGCTCAGCCCGAGAGCGAGCCACGCCCACCGCCCCGCCTCCCAGTAGTGCCGCTGCAGCTGCTGCTCAGAGGCGCGCGAGGAGACACCGGGAAAGGGGCGGGAGCGAGAGCTACCTCTTCGCCCCGCCCACTCGCCTATCGCCTCCTCCTCCCCCCCCCGCCGCCGTCGTCTCGCGAACGCGGTCTCTCTTTGGCTTGAGACGCTCACCGTCAAGGGCAACGCTCTGAGAGAGGAAGGGGTTAAAACACAAAGAGAGAGCGCCGGGCTGATTGGAAGATTCGGGAGGAAGGGGGTCGGCGGTGGGAGATGGCGTGTGATTGGTGGAAAGGAGAGGAGAGGGCAGCTTCGGAGAAGAAAACGCTTTGGGGGAGGGAAAAGCGGGGCTGGGGAAGAGAGCCCGCTGGAAGGACGACTCGGATATTACGAGGGGGTGGCGTTCTGGGCTAACTCTTTATTGCGGGTCCTCTGCTTAGGAAAGGGAGGCGCTGAGAAGGCGAGACGTAAAGACACGTGTCCCGATCATCGCTACCTGGACGCAACGCTATGCCCACGCTGGACATCAACAGCTCCACAGTAGAGCCCTGTCTGTTCCGGTTTAATGCCTCTGCCATGCATTCCTGTAATTAATACATGTTCTGTTTTTGGTTTTAGATTTATTTATTCTTGAAAACTGCTCGATTTAAGTTGTAATCCTAAAACACCACTTCATGGAAAGGGAAACTTCTAAGTAAATGAGGAGGAGGAATTTGCACCTGCAGTCTAAAAAAAACATTATGGGATCCTGGGCTTCTTTTCTCATTGACAGATGCTGCTTGCGCCTAATTGGAAGTTAGGCTTTGTGCTTACTAAAATGAATGTCTTGGAAGAGATGTAATTCTTTGCAGTGTTACCAACAGTAATAGAGGCCCTAGCCGCATAGGTGATGGAAAACCAAGGAACAAATAAGTTTTCCTGCAGCTGTAATCGGGGCTTGGTTGACAGCAAATGAAAGAGCTGTAGTGTTCATACAGCACAGTTAATATACAGCTATAGAATGTCCACCTGCTTATCTTTATGAAGATTTCTGGGAGATCTTTTCAAGGCCCATCACAATAAGTAGAGAGAGACCTGAAGAATTCCATAGTCCTTGCTCCTCAGCATCCCTAAACATAGAGATGCCATACTTTTCCAGTTTAAATGACTCCTGAATTTAGGATCATCCAAATGTTGTGCTCAATCCAGACACACAACTCCCATATTTTGCCCTTTGTGGCCAAATCAAATATAAATCTCTGTTGATTTAGCTCGAAGGGGAACCATTTCATGTTTTCTAATGTTATATCCAACGATAATATGAAATTTTATATAGTGGGTAGAGTTTTGAACTAGGATCTGGGAGACCCAGATTCAAATCCCCACCCCACTCTGCCATGGTAACTCACTGGATGAACCTGGGCCAGTCACACACTCTCAACCTAACCAGCTTGACAGAGTTGTTAGGATAAAGTATAGGAAAGTAAAACAATGTAACCTGCTTTTGGTCCCCATTGGGAACAAATGATGTAAATGAAATAAGTAAATAAATACATTTTATTTGAATGATTGGGCATACAAGGCTACAGCATAAAAATAACCTATTGGAAAAGTAGCATAATTTGAGAGCATTAAAAAAATTGATCCAGAAAATGACCAGGCTTTTTTTGGGTGAAGGGGGTGAGTAAGATTTAAGAATTTAACAGCTTAACCCTTAAGAACACTGGGTGTGGGGAGTAAGGAAAAACGGTTTTTGTGGGATTTGGAGGAAGGAATTTCAGCACTCATTAGAAGTCGGTCAGTGATGCCAAGGTGGTGTCATTCATAACTCTGATAAGTGGAAAGTATTCAAATATATTGGGTGGATAACATCCTGATTTATTTATTTTTTGCTCTTCTGCCAAACTAATTTGGCAGCAATTGATTATTTCAGTTGCTCAGGGATACCAAAATGGGAGCTTCTGGGCTGCAGCGCTATGAGGCGGTGAGAGCCCCGCCAGCTGTTCATTGCTTTTATTGGAACTCTGGGTCTTGCCGAGTTTCACCAGACCTCCCACAGAGAGGGCTGGAGCAGGAAACTTGATCTGAGCCCCCTGCAAGTGGCAGCGAGCGGGTAGCAGCTGGATCGTCTCGAAGCAAGAGCACAAACCGTCACAGTCCGCCATGACTGCTTAGTGGTGAACGCCTGGCTACGAGAGCACCATACCTCATCTCCAACAATGATGAAGAAACAGTGAGTACATTTACAAAGCAACATCAAAGAAGCAAAAGACCCCTTGATTAAACCCCCATTGCATCCACGACGACGAGGAAAGGGGGAGGAGAAACTCCCATCCTCTTCACCTTCGCATAATCAGCTAACAAAAGCACCGGATATAAAGCTTTTTAAGGAACTATAAGGGGGGGAAGAAAAGGGACATAAATAATCTTATCTGATCATTCTACCATTCGTATTGGAATTACAAATTAGACAAATCACTGGCTTTTATCAACAAGAAGAAAAAATACAGGCATTTTAAAAGGAACTTCCTTATATGGCAATAGACTTCCTGTAACATCAGCCCTGCTGGTGAAGTTTTCTGTGCTCAGAAGACATTGGTTAAAAGCAATCACCTGGCTCTCTACTGAAAGACTCTCGATTGTTATTATGTCTGCTATAACAGCTTATCTGGCAATGCAGTTTAACTGTTAGATTGTTGACAGACTGAACTGCTTATACTTTCTTTGGTACTGGGGTTACAGAAATTGTTTTTAAAATGTATTAAAAGCTCCAAACACAGATGATACCACAGGCACTGAGTTGACTCAACTTTCATGGGTGCTCTTAAATACATGATTCAGGACTCGATTAAGCTAGCAATCAAAGAATCATGTGCTGAACTATATGACATATGCTCAACTGCTCTATTGAAATCTACAAGCAATTCAGATAAACTGCAGGAGCAAGCTTTGAGATATACTGATCAAAACTGCAAGCAAGAGGACCTCTCTTCAGCTAACTGAAAGATACCCTACAAGAAGACAAGCACACCAAAATAGCAAACTACAACTCATATGGAATTCATGGAACTATGTTTTATAGAATCCAAGAAACAGGTGTATGCAGGAGCAACTAAACTCTTTATGCAAGAGCCAACTCAGGAAGAGAAGAAAACAAAAAATATCCAATCAAGCTTTATTTTAAGCTACTTACTGCAACGCTTAAAACAAATATCTATATTCCACAAGGGCAAAAGACACAGAGGCAAGATCCTTCTAAAGAGAAGATACCAGACAAAGAAAAAAGATGTTAAGTTTTTAGTATAAAATTATCATTAGGAAAATTCACCCTCACTCAATATAAGCATGTCTTAGGGAGTTTTTAACAAAGTATACCTAAACAGAATGGCTTGTTTTGATAAGAAATGAACTGAAAGAGGTGAAAATGTAAGGAAAAGATGTTCAGCTTTATGTTTAAAAATACTAATAAGAAATTTACCCTCTTTACATATAAGAGTGCCTTAGGGAGTTTTTATGAAAGTGTAACCAAACAGAATGGCTTGTTTTGATAAGAAATCAACTGAGAGAAGTGAAATTGTAAGGAAAAGATGTTAAGCTTTATGTACAAAAGCGTTATTAAGAAAATTTACCAACTCTCTACATAAGAGTGCCTAGGGAGTTTTTATTAAAGAGTAATTAAACAGAATAGCCTGTTTTGACAAGAAATTAATTGAGAGAGGTGAAAATGTAAGGATTTTTAGTAAAACAGTAGATAAGAGATTTGTAGGTGAATTACAAAGAAGGAGCATTTATTTTTATGTGTTTTAAATAAGGCAACATTTCAGAAGAAAAACTGATAGATTTGTTTTATAGGGAAACTTGAACTTATAAGGGAAAACAGGAAGGGAATAACTTTAATAAAGATAAGAATTGATTAAGAAAATCTGAAATTTTACAGTAAGAGCCTTTGATTATATATTACTAAAATATATTAATATTAGAATGTTTAGATAATTTTAAATGAAAGCATTTATGTATTCTTGATATTTGTAGCGGTGACTATTATTATGTTATTAGATAAATTTTCTATTGTAAGACAAGTAGGAGAGACTTAATCGGAATGTACCACAAGATATTACTCTCATTTTATTTGTATTTCTGGAAAACTAATAAAAACCTATTCTCAAAAAAAAAGGATGCCAAAATGACACTTCTCTAACTTTCTCTCACATGATACACATCAATAGTTTAAAAATAGGTGCAGCACTCATGGGAACAACTGGACTTTGTGGGGGAGCATCTTTAAAGGCCCAAGATTCCTTTAGAGACAAGAGTATCCAAAGACTAGCCCTTATTTTACTTGTCTGTGTTTGCTTGAGTTTGACAGTACACAAAGGCAGTAAGATAACACCTTTATTTGCTCTCACCACTGTAGGTAAGCCTGCAAGTATCACTTTACCTGCTTTGTTTCTGAGTCTTCTCTCAGATCAACACATCAATAAAACTCTGTATCAAATCCAATATTTTTGGAACCTGAAGGATATCACTACACTTCAGGATCATTATTTGGGATTCTCTTATTCTAAAGCAGCTGGGACAGCCTGCCATGTGCCACTCAGCAGGAGCCTCCCATTGTTTTAATCAAGGGCACAGATACATTTCAACACAATGCAGCGAGTTGAACTCTGACCCAGAGTACAGTCTCACAAAGATACTGAACTGCATGCAATCTTTCCTAAAGTAATCACAAGCTTGTACATTGTTCCCACATGGTGCTAAAACATGAAGTTCCACATGTATCACTCCATAGATGTATCAGAGTGCTGTGTGCTGAACAAAGTAGCTTCACATTTGGACATCAGGAAAAACTCATATTCCTTCTGTATATTTGGCCAATGTTTGCAAGGCATGACTGCATGACTTTGTGCAACTGAATCCACAATGCATCAGAAATGCTTTTGTATTTATGTAAATAATATTGTTTTACAAGTTCATAATTGATGAGTAATGCTTGTTATTCCATGGTTTCTACATAAAGCTCTCAAAGCTTTTCAGAAGTTTTAAAATCATAACAAATGCAAGTGAATGGAGTAAGTTTTCCACGTATTAATGGATGGGAATCTATTGCAAGTTAAAACAGAGCTGCCAACATACCTGGAGAAAAATGTCTTGCCCCTTTAATAAGAGGGTTAATAGGTGGAAACGGAGTGGAAGCTTTGGCATATAGGGTAATAACATCACACTAAGGCTGTATTAAAAACAGAATGTTTTTCTCCCAGCCTATTTGGCAACCCCTGATTAAAATCATCATCAGTACTAGAATTTTATTACATAGTTAATGATTTCAAAGGTTTTCATGCATCCCCACAATGACTAACTGGCAGACCAGGGCAATATAGATGAACCGTTTGGTTCGCCTATTCCAGTACCAGATTTAGAGCAGAAGTCTTGTTTGCATAACATGCTATGTTTAAAATCAATACATCTTTTTAAAATTTTGTTGCATAATGGCCTATTCATCACTGAAACACTGTGGAGGCATTGTCAGAAATCTGCTTTCTACATGGAAACCATTCTAATTTGGTAGCAGCATGTTGGGGGTGTCTTCACAGGGCTTTACTTTCTGTATAATATCTTGTCTATAAAATTCTAACAGTAGCTGCTTTGTCTTAGGCTTCTTTGGTTTCAAATCATTTGACCATCATAGCTTCTGATTATAATGCAATGCTAATAGGTACCCTTATCTGTCTAATGCATCATAATTTCCTAAGGTGTCCTTAACTGCGTCAAGCTTTAACACTAATAGTAGCTGCTGCGTGATCTATTGTCTACATGTGATATATAACCACATTTGTTCCAGTTCTTTGAAGAAGGTTCACATCCGAAGGATTTAACAGCTGTTCTTAAAGCTATAATGCCCACCTAATGAAGGAAAGAAATCGTGCATCAAGACCAGACTGGCACCTAGAAGCAGTTTACCACTTCTTCTCCTGCCTATGCCCCTGGAATGGGGAAAATAATACAGGTAATTTATACAATTGCACCTAGGTGCCCTCCCTCAGGTCAAAGAGCCCAGGTAGCCCCTTGGTTTACTGAGGGGATGTGGATGTTGAGAAGACAGGAGATAGCTCAGGATGAATCTGACAATGTACAGGATAGAGGTCATTCGAAAGCCCACTCTGTGGCGGTGATGGCAGTAAAGAAGCAATACTATTCCACCACCACTGCCTCTGCAGAGTGCAGACCTGCAGACCTCTTCCAGGTGGTCAGGGGCCTACTGGGTTCTGGCCAGTACGAGTAAATCGACTGCTCTGCAGCCCACTGTGATAATTTTGCTAAGCACTTTCTGGATAAAATCTCACTGTCTCAGAACTTGGTACTAGGGAACTGCTGCTCTGCCTCTTTGGCCTATGGTGTTCCCCAAGGTTCCATCTTATCTTCCAGGCTTTTCAACATCTATGTAAAGCTGGTGGAAGAGATCATATCACTCCAGTCTCGTTCCACCTACACTAGCTTCCAATTTGCTTTGGGGCTCAATTCAAAGTGCTGGTATTGACTTTTAAAGCCCTTTATGGCCTAGGACCAACTTATCTTAAGGAGCCCCATGGAAACCTACCTGCTCACTCTGGTCATCCTTGGAGGCCCTGCTTAGGTTGCCCCTGTTGTGGATTCAGAGATATAAAGTGCTTTGAGGCATCTTGGAGAGTTGTTCCTGGCAGCATGACAGCCATTTAGTTTCTCAAGGAATAGGCTTATAAAATGCACCAGGAGGTTGGAGAGGACAAGCTTCAGCTTGGAGATAGCCATTTGCTCAGCTGCCAGGAAGACACAATGGGTAGATGTTGTAAAACATGACTGGGGTATCCAGATGTGAGCTATGTGTCATTTGACCTGATTGGAGGAATTTTTGGAGTGTCCCATAAGGGGAAGGTTCCCTGGATCTGGATTGGGGAAGCTTCCCACAAGAGCAGGCAGGAAGATTGAAAATTGTGCACCATTATGCTTCCTCTCAAATGCTTTGCCCAAATGCTGTGACACTCTCACTGGGACCCAGACTCCACTGCAAGGGAGCAGTAGGGGCCTGGGGATGTATTTGCTCCACAAGATTCAGGCAGGCTGTCAGAGGTAACTGTCCTGTAAGGTAACTTAGCTAGACTTATGTTGTTTTCCTTAGCTCTGTTTTATCCGGCATACCTCAAAAAATGTTTTTTGACCCTCTTTCTAATCTTGCCAGTTCATGTGTTTCATTGAATTTTATATTCTATATATTTAATTGAATTTTATATTTTAACTGTATTTTAAGTGAATTTTATATTTTAACTGTATTTTAATTGTTTATATTCACCGCCTTGTGTCTTTATGTTCACTGCCTTGTGGACCCTGATTGAGGGGGAAAGTGAAATAAAATGTTTTAAATAAATAATTAATAAATAAATAGCACATGTGTCAGGCTCAAGAGACTACCAGAACATTGGTTGTTGTCCCAGCTCCCAGCTAAAATCCCTTCAGTGCATCACCATCTTGGAGAGTGAAATGTCCCTCACGAGTCTTTGGATGAGCTCACAGAGATTCTACAGTATGAAATAGGTACTAGATAGTATAAAGTAGGGGGTATGAAATAGGTACTATTCAGCAGTAGCAATAAACTCAGGAAGTGGTGTTGGTCACAGCTAACTGATGGGGACCATCCAGGTCAGGGCAAACTCAGCAATAAAGCCAGCACTGTCCAGATATCCACTTGGACAAGTGGGACTAGAGACCAATCATACAATTCACTTGCTCATCCTCCAATGTCCTATATGTCTATCATTTTTCAACAGTGCCTTTCTGCTGTCTGCATAGGACAAACAGGTTATTCTTTATACAGAGTACAGGGAAATAAATCTAACAAAAATGGCAGCGTAGAAAAACTGGCAGGAGGACATTTCATTCTCCTAGGACACTCTGCTTCTGCTCTGAAAAAACGCTGTATTCAGCAGAACTTTAAAGGGAAGATGCCAGAATTAATTTTATTCCTTCAGGTCTTAATCAAGAACACGGTTCTCTGACCCTTTTAAAATGTAAAATAAACTCAATAAAACTAGGAAAATGGTCACCAATCACTGCTATTGTGAATGGTTACTGCTTATTTTGTACACATTTGAGCCTTGCATAGAAATAACACAGCATTGTACCTCTGACCTTGTATCTTTACAATAGCTTAATATGAAATCAGGAAGTAAAACTTTTCACATCATAGAGATAAACATTCTGACCTGTATACTAAGCCAACCTGTAAGCTAAGTACATTAAGCCAAGATTTGTTACAGAAGCCATCTGAAAAGTCAGCTATCCTAGCAAACTTAAGATAACATGAGAAGCTGCTAAGGGATGGAGGAGACAGGAAGCAACAGTCTTCTCAATTATATTCAGTGCTCCAAATCCTAGCTGATCATATGGATTAAACATATAACATTAACAAAGCAATGAGTTGAGTCCTTAGAGTAGATTCTTTCCAGCAGGCCAGAGTATATTCTGTGTAAGCATTGATTTCCTTACTCCATAGGACACTTGGAACAAAGATCCTAAAGTGATAAACAAATTTGGTGAAATTTAATCCAGATGTTTCCAACATCCCACTGCAAACATGTTCTACAAATGGAATACATCTCTGTTTATGCATGATATGGAAGCATATTTAATAATCAAATTTACAAAGATGGCCAGAGGCAACAGGAAAAAAATAAGAAAAACTTTGTTTAATAAATTCTTTGATTAATAGTTCTGTTTTCACAGAGTGGTTTATAGAGGGAAGGCAGCATAGCCTCATCTCGTCAGATCATAGAAACTAAGCAGGGTAGCTGCTTGGAAGGGAGACCACCAAGGAGACACTTCTGCTTTTCCCTTGCTTTGAAAGTCCCTGGCTGGGGTTGCCATAAGTTGTGTGTGACTTGATGGCTCTTTACACACATAAAGTGTTTTATATTCACGTAAACAATTATTGTCCATATTAATGTTTCATACACATTCTGGTGCTACTATTTATTTTACCCGTTACATTCATACCCACTGTTCTACCATCACAGAACTCTGGGCAGTCCACATAGGATTGAATCCGAATGACATTTTCCATCAACAGAGCTCAGCTTTCGTGCCTCCCTCCTTCCACTGCAATTCACTGATCTTGACAAAATGCTGCTCCTGAGGAATAGGAGACCCTTAGAAATGACATGTACAGGATCTGCAATGGGAAGGAGAATCAGTGGAAACAAACAATTTGGCCTGGATCGAGCCTGGCTAAGAATGTTGCATTTTATATTTATAGCCTTTTACCCTGGATTTACATACATATTTTAATAGTTATTGACAGCAAATGTGAGCTGGTGTAAATTGGAACAAAGAACAAGGAGCAGCAATCCTAGCAGAAATAGCAGAATTCCTCAGGCCTGATACTGGAGTGTTGATGTTATGTCCGCAGACCGCCACTAGGACACAGTGGTTTACACATGGAGCTACACTCCCGGTGGACGAGACCACTGCCGCCACACAAATAGTGACTCACAGGGGGGCCTTTCTAGTGAAGCGGCTACAGTTTGGGGTGAGCGTGGCCCTTGGTCTCTTTCAAAACTTGATGGACTCTCTCTTAAAAGGGATTCCGGGTGTCACACCCTTCTTCGATGATGTGATGATCGCTACACCGGAGGAGTTTGCCCACCATCTGCACGCAGTCCTCCACCACTTCCAGGATGCAGGACTGAAAATTAAACGGGAAAAGTGCCTGTTGGGGGTGCCATCCATCGATTTCCTGGGTTTCACAGTCGATGCGGACGGCCTGCATCCAGTTAGGAACAAAATAAAGGCTATTGTTAAGGCTTCCCTGCCCAAAACGAAGGCAGAACTCCAGGCGTTCTTAGGGCTGTTGAACTTTTACCACGCCTTTCTCCCCCACAAGGCGGTGGTGGCAGAGCCCCTACACTGGCTCCTGGACAAGCAGGCCCCTTGGTCTTGGGGCCCCTGCCAGGCCGCAGCATTCAAGGCGGTCAAAGTGCTGCTGAACTCCAATCAGGTCCTGGCCGATTTTGACGAGTCCCTGCCGGCAGTTCTGGCTTGCAACTCCTCCGCTTTTGGCATGGGTGCCATGCTGGCCCACCGCCTCCCGGATGGGCAGGAGGTACCCGTCACCTATTACTCTCAGATGCTGTCAGCAGCGGAACAGAACTATGCCCAGATTGACTGCGAGGGCCTGGCGGTTGTGGCGGGTGTGGCGGTTGTGGGGTGTGGCGGTTCCATGACTTCATCTATGGCCGGCCCTTCATCATCGCCACAGACCACCACCCCCTTCTCAGCCTCTTCGCCATGGACCACCAGACGCCACAACTTCTCTCCCCGCGGGTCCTCCAGTGGTCCATTTTCCTGTCAGGCTACAATTACACACTGGGTCATGCCGATGCCCTCAGCCACCTGCCCCTGCTGTCCACCGACGCCAACCCAGCCCTGGTGCACCACATCCAAGTGGAGGACCTCCCCGACTCCCCCTCTGGGCTGAGGACATTGCCTACTGCTCGGCCAGGGACCCTGTTATCTCCTGGGTTCTGGGCTGGGTGTTGAGGGGGTGGCCTGCGGCCACAGCGGACCCAGAATTTACAGCTTTCAGAGCTCGAAGGGATGAATTGTCCGCACACAAGGGATGCCTACTGTGGGGGGACCGGGTGGTAGTCCCCAGCGCCCTATGGCACCGAGTCCTGATGGCCCTTCACGAAGCTCATCCTGAGATTGTCCGCATGAAGGCCCTGGCCAGGAGCTATGTGTATTGGCCAGGGATCAATGCAGAGGTGGAGGATTGGGTGAAGTGCTGTCAAATGTGCCAAGCCATCTGGCCCAATCTGCCAAGCATGCCCACCCAGGCCTGGGAGTCTACCCAGATGCTGTGGTCAAGGCTCCACATCGATTTCGCCAGGCCATTCCACAGGCTGCTGTTCCTGGTCACAGTCGACTCCTTCTCAATATGGCTATAGATAAGCCCCGTCTCCGCCACCTCCTCCAAGGCTAGCATCCAGGCCTTTCACAAGATCTTCGTGACCCACGGACTGCCAGACACCATCATCTTGGACAACGGGTCAGCGTTCACCTCCAAAGAGTTCCAAGAATTCCTCTGTGGCAACCTGATCCAGCACATGAGGTCAGCTCTGTTCCACCCAGCCACCAACGGTCAGGCGGAACGCATGGTGCACACCACCAAAGAAGCCCTCAGCCGCCTTACGGAGGGGGACTGGGAGTTCCGACTGGCCCGGTTTCTTCTAGCGCAAAGGACTACTCCCAGCCCAGCAATTGTCCTGGACCACTTACACCTGGATAGGGCCCCAGAGTCACACCATCTGGAGGAGCAGAGGGAGGTGCCCTGCGGGTTCTTTCCCAACAACACGGTCTACACCAGGAACAATGGCAGGGGTGGGTCACATAATCCGCACCACAGGTCCTGTGTCATACGAGGTCTCCACCGAAGACAGCCAAGTCCTGCGGCAGCACGTGGACCAGCTGTGATGGCACATGCTCCCAGCATCAGACACCAACCCCACTCCTGGTACCAAAGGCAGGGACCTGCCCAGCAGCCACAACCGCGAAATGAATGGGGGCAGTCTGCAGGAGCCAGCTCCCATTCCCAAGACACGGCAGAACCACGAACCGCCTACCTCCGCCTTAGTGCAGGACGAGGCCCTTCCACCGCCGCAGGTGAGCATACCAGAGAGTCCGCTGGGCAGGGCTCCCAAAACTCCAGCCCTGGCTCTGAGGCATTCCCAACAGGAGCATTGGCCTCTGGCCTATCTTAAGGACTATGTCACTTAGGGTGGGCTCGAACTATGGGGGGAGGGGTGTCCACAGACCACCACTAGGGCACAGTGGTTTACACATGGAGCTTGGCTCCGAGAGAACAATGGGAACTAGGATCCTGAGACTCCTAGTCAGCACCTAGGCCAGGGGAACTGTGGCGGGAAATTCAAACCTGGCAATGGGACCTGTGAGTGGCACCCAGGGATTGTATATAGTTGGTCGCTTGACCTGTTAGTGTATTCTTGTGTTGTGTACTGTAAAATGTGAGGTGCTAATCACTCAGTGTCTGTTTTCCTTATGTGTTGAACCCACTACACAACAGTTGAGCAGCAGTTTCTAGAAGAAATCAAAACAATTGTGAAGAAGTGAGAGATTCCTCAGCAGTTACAAGCACGACCCTGAATCCAAGCTTAGAACACTCAGTTGTTGGAGAAGAAGGCTAAGCCATATGAGCAGAGATAGACAATAGATAGACAGACATACAGACCATGAAGCAGTGGGTGAGGAACAACTTCTTTATCCCATGTGGACTTGTGGAAAAGAAAGTGCAAGAGGAAATGCTAGTGAAAACGAGCAGCTTGGAGGGCAAAAATGGCATCCTGGAACCCTGGCTAAGGAGAAGCCCTTTATAGACTGCTTTAATCCACGGGTACAGCCATGAAGGCCTTAGGTGAGGTACAGTCAGACTCATCTAGTTGGCCTCTCTGCGGGAGGTACCGACAACAGGAATCCCAGAAGTGCATGATATCTGAGAGCAAAACAGAGAGGGGATCTTAGCCAACTCAGTATGAGACTGCTTCCCTATGGGGACAACCAAGAGAAAGGGAATTTCTGTCAGCTCTGAGGCTCTTGTAAGATTAATCCCCTGATAAGAAAAAAATTAGCCCAGATGAACTAAAGGCAATATATCAGCAGTCTGGACCCAGCAAGGTCAGAAACTTCTGAAGGTGTGGAAAGATGATTAAAAAAAAAAATCACGCTTTCTGCAAAGAAGTGGTAGCTGTGGTTTACCGATAAGGCATATGCTGGGGATGCAGAAGGTCCCAGGTTCAGTGCCTAGCATCTCTACTCAAACAAAGGCAGGAGAACCCCTCTGCCAGAGACCCCAGAGAGCCATCACCCACACACACAACAGAGAAGACCACATAGCGCTACATGGTCCAATGGTCTGACTTGGTACAAGGCAGTTTACTATGCTCACATATAATTTGCAGCACTCCAAGAGTATTGTGATCCTGGTAAACATCAGTACATGGGAGACAAAGGAGGAGACCATGACAAAGGACCACAAGGGAGAGGGAGAGGGAAGAGAGAAGTTGGCTGGAAGTTTCATTAGATCATCATAGAAATGTGCCTAGAGATCCCTTTGCCAAGTAGCAGGAATCGCTATAGAGATGGCATTATATGTAGCCAGATAAAACAAAGCAGAGCTCATCCAGAGAAGAGTATGCAGTTGTTATTTTAAGTCTGAAGTGTTTGGATAACTTCCCTACACACCAGAGGGTTATGGGTGTTTGGGATAACTAGAAATAAAAATGGCATTACAAAAGGTTTAAGCTGCAAGGATTCCACATATCTGCAGCAGGAAAAAAAACAGAGTTGCTAAATGTGCTGAAGGAGCAGAAGCAATTGAAAAGAGTCCAGTGGTGGGGAAAACAGCATACCTGTCTTAGGCGGTACATAAAGCAAATGTAAATGAAGTGAAAATGCCTTAGGTAAGCTTCCTGGAATGCCAAGTGGAATTCTCATGTCCTTGTCCTAATCATGACAGTGACAACTCTTCATCTTAGAAAACTGATGGTATGGAGACTAAAGGCGGGGGCGGGGTCATTTATCTTAAGTTGCAGACCTTCTGACTTGTGTGTTGGTGAGCAGTGAGAAAGAAACTGGAGCCTGGAAAGGCTTGTTATCGTTATGCAAATATTTTTATTTATTTATTGTCTTGCTAATATTGAATGATCTGTATTAGGACCACTGTTCCCTCTAAGCTGAGTTAGTGTGAGCTAGCTCACAGTTTCTTAGCCTCCGGCTCACACATTTTTGTCTTAACTCAGGAAGGGAGGGCTCCAGAGCAAACTAATTGATGCAGCAGCCAAATTGCTCGCTCACAACTTTCAGGCCGGCAGCTCACAAAGTCGAATTTTTGCTCACAAGACTCTACAGCTTAGAGGGAGCATTGATTAGGACAGGGGGTTTTTTATCTGTAGAAAAAACATTGGTGATGGGCCAATATATTTGAAATATATGAATAGCTAAGGATGAGCGACTTGGGTTTATTGTTAATTTTCTGTCCATGTTATTAACCTGTCTAATAGCCTTTTGCTCAGGACTCTGGCAGCTGCGGGCGGTATCAACAGTCTTGGAACCATCATCAGTCTTGTCTGTTATGGCTAAAGATCGCTTTCGTAAGTGTTTGATTGCCAGCTAATAGTCCTGGATCTTGGATGATGTTTCATTAATGGGAGCTTATGACAGAAGACGAACTCTCGAAAGCGTGGATTTGCTCTCCAGCTTTCGGAATGTGACACTCTTCAGCATTTGGAGGCAGGCAGAGGAACACCAAGAAATCTGTTTTGGGGGGAAAGCACTGTGAGAGAAAGGGAGAGAGAAAGAACACAAACTGCACATTTCTGTTTGAAATTAAAGGGAAACTGAGAGCAGCATTGGCAGCTGGGGGTTGAGCAAGTTGCTCTCTGGGAATCTGATGCAGGAGTCACCAATCTGCTCCCTGAGGGAGAAATGTCAGTTTGCTTCTACTGTGCTCCACTTGTATATATGCAGATGGAGTCGTCATTATAAAAACACCCCAGGCTTTCAGTTTTTATCCAAAAGGAAACTTGTAATGCTACCCCTGGAACGTGACAATCACCAAGCCATGGAGAATGCACAACAACATTATAAAATTAAGAAAAACATTGAAGAAAACTGTACCTCGTAGAAATACACACATTTATATAATAAACGCACAGAGCCACCCTGATATATGCCTTCTCAATAAGTTGTAATCTTGAGAGATGAAAAGCCTCTGGCAAAGGGTGGGCATATTTTAGAAATATAAATCTACGACAAATGTTATTTGTCAAGTGGGTGCCATCTTGATGATTTTCAGAGAAGATAAAAAGCATCACCATGACAGCAAAAATGTAGATGAGAGAGGAGACAAGTCATTTTAACTTATCTTTGCAGTATTATAGACAAGCCTGTTCCTGTTCTCATGATGTTTTCTCCTTGTTCATACTAAGAGGTTTCATAGTATACTGAATAGGAACGAGCGGTGTGGGGGGGGTGGAATAACAGATCAAAATCTCCCCTCCTTCTCAGCTGCAAAAACATTTTAATTGATTTCATTCCTTCTTGGATTGTATTATTTAACCAGACTGCTGACAATGTCCACTGCCATCTATACATCAGGGATATTCATATTATTGTTTACACATTTAAATTCTACCACACTCTAATAACAACCAAAAGTTGTTACCATCACCACAAGAGTGAAAGTAAAAATACTGTATGATGTTAAAATCACGCCATAGCTACTTGGTCTTTAAAAGCCATCCCAACCACAAATGTTCTCAAGCTTCCAGCAAATGTTCTGGTCTCACTCCAAAAAAGTCAGATCAATAGACTGAAATGCACTTAAATGTGAGACACAGAGACATATGAAGCTGCCTTCTAATGACTCAGTCGTTGATCAGTCTAGCACAGTATTATGTAATGTTACTAGCAGCAGCTCTCCAGGATCTCAAGCAGAGAAGGGGTTTCTCTACATTTGCTAGCTGAGCCCCTTTGATCAGAGATACCAGGGCATGTATCTGTGCACAGGGCCACTTGACATGGGGAACAAAATTCCCCTGATGAAGGACCAAGAACAGCAGAGCATGATGAAGAACATGATTAAACTCATTTACAACCAATATTAGCACAAAATATTCCCCACAGTGACAGAGTATAGATTTCTACCTTGCCACAGGGCAACACAGATAAAAACCACATTTGCATGTGTTTAAGCTGGAAGGGAATAATTACTGTTGAAGTGCTACACTATTATAGTGTTTATTTACAAGACGCTGAGCTGTGCAGTACAATGCTGACATTTAATATTTTGCACAGGCATTAACAGATATAGTTAAGAAACAATGACTGGATCAGGAAGTCAGGATACATGAAAGCATTTCTGTGCTGGCACAGCAGGAAGCTCCTTAGAAGTCAAAAGCCCTTAGGTTCAACTAGCATCTATAGGTCCACATTTTTCTGGTTTGTAAAAAGATATTAATTAATAAATTTAGTTGAGGGTACAAAAACTAGTTTATAATTCATCTGTATGAAGGGTAGGGCAGCATGTATTATGGCACCATATATTATATATATCTCCAATGAATATTTAAAAGACAGCCCAGGGGAGACACATTAATATCATGGGACATGTGAAATCTTAAGAAAACAAAAGAAAAACAGGAGAGCATGAACAAAAGATATCAGGATTGTAACAAGCACGTACAATGAATATGGAAAAAGATTCAAAACGAACACTGATCTGTAGTGAAAAATTCAGCAAAAGAAACTAAAGAGAAACAGCTGGGGGGGGCCCTTCAGGTGATAATATAAGATGAACAGTGCTGGATCAGACCAGTGCTTGATCTAGTCCACCATCCTGTTTCACATAGTGGTAGGGATCCTAGACCCCCACCCCCAGTGGGGGTAGGGGTTCCCCACTTCTGGGACCTACTTCTCCCCCAATGGCCAGTTAGCTGGCAGGTGGAATTACCCCCCCCCCAAAAAAATAGGGAAGAATGTGGAAATTAAACATGACATGCCTACGTGATCCACAAGTTATATAGGCACGTCGGGGATGTGGGGGATGATGCTCTGGTTTTGGAGCAAAACTCTATGGTAGAAGCTAATTATCAACAATTTACCAAAAACCAGAGCATCCCCACCCCCCGGGCATTTCTGACATGCCTACATCAATTCCAGGTCATATAGGCACACCGTGTTTATTTTTGGCATTCCTCCCCACTTCTGGTAACTTCACCCCCATCCCACACTGGCAGATCCAAGGGACCTAACTATAGTGGTCACCCAGTTGCCAAAAAAAAAGGGCACAGAGACTCTGATGTTCCCTCCTAGCATGGGTATTAAGGCTTACTACCTCAGTATACAAACATGAACACACATGAAGCTGCCTCATAGTGAATTAGACCATTGGTCTATCAAGGTCAGTACTGTCTACTGAGACAGGCACCAATTCTTCAGGGTCTCAGGCAAAGGTCTTTTGCATCATCTACTTCCTGATCCTTATAACTGGGGATCCTGAGAACTGAACCTGGGACCTTCTGCAGGCTAAGCAGGTGCTCTACTGTTACCCAAATAGGGGGTCTTCTGTTTAATTGGGGGAATGAGCTTTAAGGAGATAGAATGAGAGACAGGTAACTGGGATCTCCACGTTTGTATACCAGGGGTTTCCCTTAGAGAACTCTCAAAATAAACCAGTCAGATGTTCAGCTGGAAGTTGTTTTATTGAAAAAGAATAAAAAAGCAAAATATATATACACACCCAGAAAAGCACACAACTAGCTAAGAGGAAAATTAGGGAGGGGGAGATAGTGATTTTGGAGGAGGCGATATTTACCAGTCTTGGCAAGTGAGGTCCACAGTAGGCAGCTGTGAGACGGACAGCATTGCACGGAGCAAAGAAGTAAACCTACATGCAAGTGGGGGTATGAGGTTGACATCAAGAACACACACACTGCCTGGACGCAGAGTGCTGGCAATTGTAGGAAAAATGTTTCCTGGGGCTATTTGACATGTTTGCTCCCAAAACAGTGGCCTGATGGCTGTTCCGGGGATGAACAATGATCTTGGGCAAGCAGCACATAATACAGCTGCCAGCCCAACCAACAGCCTTTCGTTTACAGCAACTGAGGTGGCAGGGGTTACTCAGTGGAAGTTCCCTTTCGACACCACGGCTAGTAGCCACTGATGAACCAATCTTCCACAAATCTGTCGAATCCTGTTACAAAGTGATCCATGCTCACAGTCATCACTACATACACTGGCAGTAAATCCCACAATTTAATAACTAGTTGGATGGGGGGGGGAGTATTTGTTTTTGTCTGTCCTGAATCTGTCGCCCATCAACTTCATAGGATGCCTCTTAGTTCTATGGAAGAGAGAGAAGAAGAAGAAGAGATTGGATTTATACCCCACCCTTCACTGCCCAAAGGCGTCTCAGAGCGGCTTACAAACTCCTTTCCCTTCCCCTCTCCACAACAGACACCCTGTGAGGTAGGTGGGGCTGAGAGAACTTCTGACAGAAACTGTCCTTGAGAGAACAGCTGTGCCAGAGCTTGTGACTGACCCAAGGAGGAGTGGGGAATCAAACCCGGTTGTCCCAGATAAGAGTTCGCACACTTAACCACTACACCAAACTGGCTCTCTATCTCTATCCCCGTTCCACCCAGTGCATAATTTTATAAGCTTCTATTATGTTCTTTCCCTTCATCATCTTTTTTTCTAAATTGAAAATTCACAGACTTTTTATCCTTTTTCATTGAAAATCTGCTCTGACCCCTTTATGAACTTGTTTGCCCATGCCCTCTGCTGCACTTTTCCCAACTCTTCAGGAACCTAAAGGATCATACCCAGAGAATGTTTGCAGTGAAACTGAATGGTTTGGAAAGTCCCAGGAGCAAGGATGTCCAGACCACAAGGAGACTCCCTGGCCATAAGCCATAGTTTAGAAACTCTAAGTGCTTGCTGAGTATCCCCTAGGTGGCCTTATTCTGCTTTCTATTACACAAGAAGCTGGGCCTGTTCCAGGTTTTTGTGGACTCCTGGGAAAAGAAACGTGAAATGCCTTCCCTATGCCCAGGCAAACTCCTCCCTGTAACAGGATTGCACTTTAATCCAACCTCCGTACAAAAAGCTCAGGCTCAGGGAGGGAGGAACAGAGATATCATTAGTATATTTTGGTGTCTGTATGAGAATCTGGTTTTTTATATGTTGAAGGGGGTTGCAAAAGAATGTACAGGAAGAAGCTATCAGCATAAGCATGGTTACCTCAATCCTAAAGCAGAACCAGCTCACAACAATTATTAGTGAACAGAGACTCGCAGACATTTTGTTGAAAGGATAATATACAGCCAGGCATAGTTTGACTGACTGTCGGTGTGACTAGAGTTGCCAACCGCCAGGTGTTGGACGGAGATGTTTCACTATTACACATTATTTCCAGGCAACAGAGATCAGTTCATCTGGAGAAAATGGCCACTTTGGAAGGCGGACTCCATGGCATCATACCCCATTGAAGTCCTTCCCCTTCCCAAACCCCACCCTACTCAGGCTCCACCCCAAAAATCTTCAGTTATTTCCTGACCCTAAGCTGGCAATCCTAAGTATGATCCTCAGACTGTTCCTCCAGGACATATAAAGCAGCCAGTTTTGAACAAAAGGTTACCAACTTCAGCAAGGTCTGGAGTTCTCTCAGAATATAATCTCTAGACTATAGTTCCCTTGGAGGAAGTGGCAGCTTCAGAGGGCAGATTCTGTTGTATACTATAGAGTGTAGAAGAACCAGAAGCTTGGGAATGGCATCACACCACATTCCCAACTGAGTTCCCTTCCCTCCACAAATTACTCCTCAAATCTCCAAGAATTTTTCAAGCAAGAACTGGCAATCCTATTTGAGCTGCATAATATACCCATCTCTCCTTATATATAATGTTGTTTTGGGGTGAAAGTTCCACATGCTACCACAGCATTTGGCTCACTGACCTGTCACTCCAACAGTATGCCAACCCAGTGGCTGCGTTGCTGGAGTCCCACCCACAGAAGTGACGGCCAGCGTCTTGGCCTCAGTGTTGTGCAAGGTCTCTCCAAAGTGGCGGGTGGGAGCCGGCCCCACTCATCCTGGAGAGACAAAGGCTCCAAGTGCACAGGCCAGCCCGAGCAGGCCTCGCTGGAGCAGCAGAAACCCGGCAGCCACTGATGCGTGCCTGGGAATGTGCGGCTGGAGAGTGAGAGGCGGTGGCGGTGCTCTCCATGACAGAGGAGTGCCAGAATATGTTCCGGGTAATTCCACTTGCCTCTTTGCCACGACACACTCAGAGGCGGCCAAGACCACCTGGAGGTGGTGGTGGCGCCGGCGGCAGCAGCACCCTGCTTTCCCTGCGTCTGGCCCTGGCATGGTCTCTCCAAGGCGGCGGGTGGGAGCTGACCCAGCTCGGCCCAGAAAGATGAATGCTCCCAGCGTGAGCAGATCTTGCCAGAGTGGCAGAAGCCCAACAGCTGCCAATGTCCGCCCAAGAACATGCAGCCAGAAAGCAAGAGGAGGCGGTGGTGCTCTGAACAACAGAGGGGCACCAGAATATGTGCCAGGTAATGCCGCTTGCCTCTTTGCCATGGCTCACTCAGAGGAGGCCGAGACTACCTTGAGGCGGCAGCAGCTCCGCACACCTGCTGAGGGGGGGCCCTCTTTCTAGAGCTCGTTGTATTGCTTTTATACAACGGGCTTTGCTCCTAGTATTAATACCCTGTTTTTCCTTTGGAGATCTAAATGTGTTAAAAGAATGTTGTTTCTGGAATTTTAAAGCCTCATTGAGGCATGAAGAAGATTATTTTCTACAGGTATGAAGCTGCATTCTGTTTCTTTCCTACTTAAACAATGCAAAACTTTTGAGGAACACCAACAGCCTATTCATACAAATTCAAATACTTGTAAAAAATGGACAAAGTTTGAGTCCAGTAGCACCTTTAAGACCAACAAAGTTTTATTCATGATATAAGCTTTCGTGGTCACTCACACTTCCTCAGATATCTGAAGAAGTGTGCTGGCACACAAAAGCTTATAATGTCAATAAGCTTTGTTGGTCTTAAAGTTGCCACTGGACTTTAACTTTGTTCTGCTGCTTCAGACGGACACAGCTACCCCACCTGAATATCTTCTTTGTAAAAAACTGTCAGTTATTTCCTTGGAAGAAGAAATGTAGACCTGTATCTTCTTTGTGTAATTATTAGCTTGCTTCCTAGTTCATCCTGTGATATTCAACTTTTGCTGCCTTCAGGATTTTAAAAATTTTTCTGTGAAACAGATCAGAAAATCTATAATCCTGCTTTCGACAGCCACCCTGATTCCACAGCTCCTTGCAGGTGGAGGAATTCCAGTATATTTGCATGTACTTGTCTATTTTTTCGACATGATCTATGAAGAAAGCAGAACTGGTTCCATACTACCTATTTCATCTGCAATTGCTGTTTTAATAGAATTTGTTCACTGTTTTTATAGAAAATCCACAGGACATCATGGCCAGCTGTTGGATTGTTTTGCCATCTTTTTCCAGACGTCATTTCTGGTGATCCCCTGTGGAATCCTAACTAGAGTTACAGCCTTCAGTGTGAGGGTTGCCAGCCTCCAGGTGGGACCTGGAGTTACCCCAGACTACAGAGATTAATTCCCATAGAGTAAAAGGAAGCTTTGGTGTGTGGGCTCTGACATCACTTCCCTGCTGACCTCTCTCCCTTCCCCCAAACTCCACCTTCCTCAGGCACTGCCCCCTAATCTCCAGGAGTTTTCCAAACCAGAGTTGGCAACCCTAGGTATAAGTGAGACAGAAGTTAGAATACATATCCCAAATCTTTTCATGAAGGTATCTTATAGGCAGAGGCATGATAGGAGTCCCCACAGCTGAATGGCAGAAAATACACTTTGTATGTAGAAGATCCCAAATTTGGTCTGTAGCATCTACCCTTAAAAGGAGCTCAGAAAGCAGCGCTATGGTGGAAAAAACCCTCTCTAAAATCAAATGGTCAGAGTAAACAATACTGGGCAAGATGGAACAACAGACAGATACATTACACGGCAGCTTCATATATTCAACCCTCCTGACTGTAGTACATATGAACAGGGTGATTTTGTCTACTCTGGGCCCTGCACGTTTCCCTAGAGTCCTCATTTTCTGCTGAATCACTGTCCCTGTTTTTCACGGAATGTGTGTGCATGTGTACACTTTTCTAACAATGGTGTTTGTGTGCATGCATTTGCACTAGAATAGACTTACTTTTCTTGCACCCTCCCCCTGCCCATCCGTATGTCACCAAATGTGTTTGAATTTTAGCAGCTATTCTGTTATTAAGTAGGATCAAGGCCGCTGTGAGATTAAACATTCTATGAAGCTTTCCTAAGTTTCAAACAAGGGAACTATTGTGGTCAGTTTATGAAAACAGCTGATTCAGAAGCCGGCTATTGCAGAGTAAACAGCCTTCAGCTCTTCGGTACAAGGATGAGTGCACGGGTCTCAGGCTGGCAGCCATCATCAGTGTGAGAAAAGGGGAATGAGAGGTATGCAGAACAGTCTCTAACTTCATCTATGACATGTGGGACACAGCCCTTCTAGCACAGGTTGTTGTAGTTAGAGTGTTGGACTAGGGAGGGTCTGGGGGATCCTACTGTGCCATGGAAACTTACTGGGTGACCTTGGGCTACTCATATATCCTCAGACTAACCTACCCCACAGCGCTGTTGTTGAGAGGATAAAATAGAGGACAGGAATACACAAGTAAGATGCTTTTGGGTTTCCACTATGGAGAAAGGCAAGGTATGCACATCTAAATAAATGAATAACTAAATAAAATAAAGGGATTACGGTATGCTAGGAGCTTTAGAACCTTGAACAAGATGGCCTTGTTTCTCCTGCCCCCCTCTCCAGCTTCTGTGCTTCCAGTTGTCAGAACAGAATAGAACGATAATTTGTTTAAAGCAACAAGCTTAGCTGTTTCAGCTACAATATCCATTTCAAACAAGGGATGCAACAACATTTCCATACAAAACATTGGTAACAATTATTGGGATATTTGGTTAATATAGCAGAGTTTGTCCCGTCATAGAAGTGTGATACTGAGGGCAGTAAATAGATATCCCAAGAAGTACATTGCAAAAAAGGTAAACTTACATTTATTCAAATAGATCCAGTTCCCGTTCAGATTGCAGTAAAAAGAAGAGGAAAAAGTCCAATCTAAAGAGTATTTTTCCTATCACAAATGGCCAGCTTGTCTAGCATCATGTGTATGGGAGTACGAAGGCACTGTCTGTACAGGAGAGACCTGCAGAGACATGTGTCTCCATGGAAGGCCATGTGATGAGAGAGTAAGAGGACAAAGCGAGAGGGAAGATGGGTCAAAGGGCAACTTCCAGGTTAAGACAAAGAGAGGCATCCCATTCAAGGAGATAGCACCTATACACATGTAGAGTGATGTAGCACCCCCCCTTCCCCAATGTCTAGGCATGCTGAGTCACTCACTCCAACAAAAATGTGACTACGTACCTCCTACATGTACCTCACTTTCAGAAATGGCTATAAACAGTAAAATAACTTCTTGGTTTAGTTTAGATAGGCTTTGACAAAAGAATTGGGTCACAATGGTGGTGTGAAAACAATAATATTTCAGGAAGCTAATTGAACACATCTAAGCAGACAAGGGTAACAAGGAAGCCCAAACATACTGCCCATAGCCATGTGGTGCCTATATCACAGCTACAAAGCCTTTTCACATAATGCTCACTTTGTTTCTAATGGCACCAAACCAGAAGAATCATGATATTACCAGTGGCTTCTTAGTAGCTTCATTATGAAGTTTTGTCCTATACTTCTATAGATTTTGCCTTAGGGCATTCCTGTTAATGCAGCAATTCCATACTGTCACAATTATTTGGTTGGGTTCTGTTATTATATAGAGGTCTGTTTACCTATTATCAATGTACACCTTTGTAATCTGATCAACTCCTGCCTTAGTATGCTCAGACTGAAGGAGACTTCCCAGTGTTACGAAAACAGTGCTATGGATGTGATGACCAAGGTCACATCAGCACAGACCTCTTGAATCCCTAAATGTTGTGATTCTTCTCAGAGCTTCTGTACAACATCATCTTTTGGTCATCCCTCTGCTGGGTTTTCCATACCTACCCACAGAAGGGCCGTGGCTCAGCGAAAGAGCAACTGCTTGACATACAGAAGGTCCCAGGTTTCACCCCTGGCATCTTCTAATCGAAAGGATCACATAGTAGGTCATGTGAAAGACCTCTGCCTGAGACCCTTGAGAGCTGCTGCCAGTCAGACAATACTGACTTTGATGGGCCCGTGATCTGATTTAATATAAGGCAGCTTCATGTGTTCATATCCAACAATGCATCTGGTGCTAATTCCCCTCCTGCCAATCATTCCTTGCCTCCACCACAGGTAGGCTTTTTGCAGACTTTAGAATGTTGTTGGTAATAAATATATTGCTATAGTGTTAAAACACTACAGACACACTAATGTGAAAACACTACATCCATACACAGATTTTTTCCACAAGGGTTATTTGCCCCAGGTTTAATACTTGTGGGAAGTGTCATCCCCTCACTTCCCACAGCATCATGATGCCATTCAAACATATTTCAGATTTATTCAGAAGGAAGTGCTTCTTCACCCAAAGAGTGATTAACACATGGAATTCACTGCCACAGGAGGTAGTGGCAGCTACAAGCATGGACAGTTTCAAGAGGGAATTAGATAAACATATGGAGCAGAAGTCCATCAGTGGCTATTAGCCACAAGGTATAGATAGGAACTCTCAGTCTGGGGCAGGTGATGCACTCTGTTCTTGGTGCTGGAGGGGGGGCAGCAGTGGGAGGGGGCTTCTAGTGTCCTGGCCCCACTGCTGGATCTCCTGATGGCACCTGGTATATTTTGGCTGCTGTGTGACAGAGTGTTGGACTAGATGGGCCATTGGCCTGATTCAACATTGGCTTCTCTTATGTTCTTATGTTCTTATTTATTTATAATTTAAATTTATATACCACCCTTCTCTGAATTCACAAAACTCAGGGCAGTTGACAACAAAAAACTGTACAATTTAAAATCTAAAAATTAAAAATAACTAAAAATAACATCAGGCGGCATCAAAGCAATCATACGATATGCATTACTGTCTCGCAATAAGTGGGAAAGGCAGGGTGGAATAGGAGAAGGGAGTGCCGGATAACACGTTACCCATTGCTGTCCTCAACCAAAAGCCTGGTGGAACATCTCTGCCTTGCATGCCCTGCAGAACTGCATAAGTTCCTGCAGGCCGCAGATGTTATTTGGCAGAGAATTCCACCAGGTGGGAGTCAGAGCTGAAAAAGCCCTGGTTCTGGTTGAGGACAGCTGGGTGTCTTTAGGGCTAAGGATCAACAGTAAGTTGTTCTCAGCAGAGCGTAAAGCTTCATGAGGGACATACCAGACAAGGGAGTCCCATAGATATGTGGGTCCCAGACCACTCATGCCCTTAAAAGTCAGTATCAAAACCTTGAACCTGACCCGGTACTCCACTGGGAGCCTGTGCAGCTGGTACAGCACAGGTTGAATCCATGCAGTTCATGGTGTATCCATCAGGATCCACACTGTTGCATTCTGGACCAGCTGGAGTTTCTGGATCAGTCTCAAGGGCAGGCCAGCATAAAGCAAGTTACAGTAATCCAGTCTAGAGGTGACTGTTGTGTGGATTACTGTGGCTCGGTCAGGGCAAGACAGGAAAGGGGCCAGTTGCCCTGCCTGGTGCAGCTGGTAAAATGCCAACTGGGCAATGTTCATGATCTGGGCCTCCATAGATAAGGAGGTATAGATAAAGACCACACCCAAACTCTTGATGGCTTGCACTAATATTAGAGGTGCACCATGGGAAGATGGGACCCCAATCCTGAAGGGGCCCCCCGCACCAAGCCACAAAACCTCCATCTTGGTTGGATTCAGTTTCAGTTCTTCCTCAGCCATCCCACCAAGGTCTTCAGCCCCTTGGCCAGATTTTGTGGGGCAGTGTCCAGGTGGCCACCCATCAACAGATACAGCGGGGTGTCAGCATACTGATGACATCTCAGTCCAAAACTGCATGCCAACTGGGTGAGGGGGCACATATAGATGTTAAACAATATTGAGGAGAGGATTGCCCCTTGAGGAACCACACATGTTAAGGGGAACCTAGCTGATACCCTTCCCCTAGCACTACCCTCTGTCCCTAACCTCAGAGGAATGAGGTGAACCACTGTAAGACTACCCTGCAAACTCTTATGTTGACGAGGCGGTGGGTCAACAGGTCATGGTCGACTGTGTCAAACGCTGCTGTAAGGTCTAACAATAATAGCAGTGCCAACCCACCCTGATCCAGTTACCTACGGAGAACATACATGAGGGCAACCAACAGCATCTCCATCCCATGGCCAGGGTAGAAGCTGGACTGGAATGGGTCATCCAGGAAGAATTGGAACTGCTCGGCTACCACTCTCCATTACTTTGTCCAGAAATGATAGATTCAAAACTGGGCAGTAATTAGAAGGATCCAAAGGATCCAGAGATGGCTTTTTCAAGAGCAGTATTACCACAGCCTCTTTCAGACCCCCAGCTTTTCTCAGATCTTTCCCAAATCTGGTTTCCTGAAAAGTTTTGGTTAAGATCACAGCAAAGCCTGGATGACTGCCAGGTGGGTGAGTAAGTTTGGATTTTCTTGGTCTCACCCGTGTGGGAGCCATTTTCATTTCCCCTGTACTGCCACCTGGAAGGTTTTATTGCTTTTTAAATCAACAATTGAAGATCATTGTATCATTATAACCCTTTAACAATCTGTGTTTCAGGTTCTTTGTATGTAGTTTTTTTTAATTAAATCTCTAGCGCTTTCATTGCAGAGACATGTCTATCCCCTTATGTCGCTGCAATGAAAGGGGCTAGAAAGTTTTTTTAAAAGTGAGAAATTGTGAATACAGAGATTCACAGAGTGTTTCAAAGTCATAATGATATACCAACATTCAGTTGCCAATTTAAAAAACTCAAAAGGCTCTGATGGTACATTGGGAGGGGCTGGCTGCTGCCGTAGGACTGGGGCACAGAAACTGCAGGAAAATCTGCGAAGTGGAAGCAAGCAGAAGCAATGGGAAACCACACAAGCCTATCCCTATGTGGAAAACACCACAACAATCCAGTGAAGAGCCTACCAAAGGTGCTTGTGGGGGGAAAGAGTTTCTGGGAGGAGAAAGAATGGAGAATCATCCTATGCACAGGCTCTGTGCCACTCTGAATGCTTTTACATTTGCACCAACAATGAGAGCAAACTGGGAGACGGCCGCATGCAAAGTGACTAAGGGACATGAAGCCCAGTCATTTGTATATGTATGCAGTCCTGGTAAATTAAAAGGGACTTACCATGAAGTAAGCATGCATAGGATTGAAGCCTGGGCTTTGAATCAGAAGGTTCCCAATTCGAAGCATGCCTTTGCCACAAAAGCTTTCCAAGGCAACCAGCTTGGGGGCAAAATGCACGTTACTTGTTACACAATACAGGTGGCCAACCTGATTCTCAGTCACATGTTTGCACAGGGACTAACCTTTACAAACCTCTCTGTCACTCAGCCTGGCTGCAAATACTGCAAGGGAGGAAGGAGGGGCTTCAAGCCTCCATCCAATGGAAATCCTGTGGGGGGTGAGGAAGGGGCAAACAAGCTCCCTTGCAGCCATTTCCACTGGTGAAGAGAGCTTAAGATGGAAGCCTGAAGCTCCTCCTTCCCCCTTGAAGTATTTTCAGCCACATTGGAGGGGTTTTTAATTGTTAGTCCCCGCATGACTGAGTGACTGAGAGTTGGGTTGGGCAGCAATGACTTGACTCATGTCACTCATAATGTGCACCCTCAGATTCTGTCTTCGGTTTTCACTATGGGAATAATACTGCTGACTGATCTCGGAAGGATTAAACCAGGTGACATATCAGAAGTGATCTGAACAATGTAAAATGCTTTTTGAAACACTAAATGCCTGCTGCTCTTATGGTGTGGCAATGTTACACCAGTTGCCAATAACATTTATCATCAGGGTCCTACTGTCTTGTAATGTTTTCTTCGCCCTTGCCACCCTACTGCTGAGCCATTTATTTTACCTGACTTGACTTGTGACTCTTCCCATTTTGGTTCTAAAGTCTTTGCGGCTTGTCCTATCAATCTCCTAAAGCTCTTCAGTGTAATAATGTCATTTGATTCCCTAATTATGATAAAGGTCAGTCCATTTATTTTTACTTACATTTGTTTCCTGGCCTCAGGGTGTGCAAGAGGGGAAGTGATACTAGGAGGATAAAATTCCAGGTACCCTAATTATCCATACAACCACACAACTGATGTATTTACTCAAAAGAAAGATGACCCTACATGTCATATGCCCCCCCAGTTATACAGGAAAGGGTTTATTTTTTAATTGCTCTGTATGTAATTTGTATGTGAATTTAAGATGGCTCCTCTTCTTGATGGTACAAGTTGGGGTGGGGGTGGGAACTAGCCTAGCCTCAGCTAGTAAAATTTGTATCCTGTCCTTATATATATTTGAATTTTGGTTCCACAGCATTCTATGCTTGCCATAATTGATTCGGCTCAAGAACTGGCAGTCAGAAGACACTGGCCAGGGCTGACTGGCTGCTTCGCACAGTCCCGCCCATGTCAGCCCCGGTCAGTGTTTTCAGCTCAGTCTGCTCCAATCCTCCGACAGGAGAGGACCGTCTGGAGTGTGAGCACAGGGACAGGCCCTCAAGGCTGAGGAAAGTGAGAGAAGCCCTTTTCCGCCCCCCACACGGCATCCCCTGGGCCTTCTATGGGGACAGTAGGCCCAGAGAAGCCCTTTTCCGTCCCTCCCACGCCATCCCCTGGGCCTTCTATGGGGGCAGTAGGCCCAGAGAAGCCCTTTTCCGTCCCCCACACGCCATCCCCTGGGCCTTCTATGGGGGCAGTAGACCCAGAGAAGCCATTTTCTGTTCCCCACACACCATCCTCTGGGCCTTCTATGGGGGCAGTAGGCCCAGAGAAGCCCTTTTCCCCCACACACTGCCTACTGCCCCCATAGAAGGCCCAGGGGATGGTGTGTGGGAGACAGAAAAGGCCTTCTCTGGGTCCAGAGAAGCCCTTTTCTGCCCCTCTTCCCTTCCTTTCCCCCCTTTCCTTTCTTCCTCTCTCCTTTCTTTCACTCTTCCCCCTATTCCTTCCTTCCTTCCTTCCTTCCTTCCTTCCTTCCTTCCTTCCTTCCTTCCTTCCTTCCTTCCTTCCTTCTTTTCTCCAACCCTCTCTCCCTTCCACCTCCCTCCCTTCCTTTCTAGGGCACGTTGTCTTCCACCACAATGGGCTCTGCTCCCTAGTTTTATATAATACTTAAATTAGTTCTGCATGAAGAGGGGCAGAATCTTTGCCAGTGAGCTCAGAGTAGGATACAGGGGTCTTTCCCCAGTTTATTCTTACATCAACCTTCTGAAGTAGGGTTAGATCCTTGTGAAATGACCTATTGAGCTTCATGGCTAAGTAGGAATTTGAATCCAGGCCTCTTTAGAGCCTTTTAATATAGTGTTCATGGCAGAGCGGGGATTCAAAAACCAGTTGTCCCAGGCTGTTTTGTGACATTCTAATCACTATGCAATGCTGGCTCTCTATAACCAATCCAGCAATCTACAGTAAACTAGACCATAATCTAAGGTGACAGTCCCCAAACCAGTTTAAAATACTCTTTGGTTTATGAGATGGCTTTGGAAGAAATATTTATTTATTTCCTTTACACCCTGTTTTCTCCCCAATGAGAACCCCAAGAGGCTTATGTTGCTTTCCTCTACTTTATCCTCAAAATAACGTGAGATGGATTAGGCTGATTGTGTGACTGGCCCAAGGTTACCAAGCAAGCTTCCAAGACAGAATGGGGATTCAAACCCAGAACCTAGAACAACACTCTAACCACTGCACATGTTCTGGCAAATGTTTGGAGTACTGTTCTTTTTGTCTTTCAAAAATTGTGAAATTTATATTTATGAGCCATAGAAAATGTCCTGAAAAAATGAGGAAGTCCTTAAGGAGTCTGTAATTAATATAATTATAATGATCTTCTTTTCCCATTAGCTCATTGCAGAATATTATTTTTATCATGAGTTACTAAATCCCACAGTGAAGAACAGAAGAAGCGCTCTGACATTTGGAGCAAAGTAAACTCACTTTGGAAAGTAATTTATTTCCTCAGCATTTTTAAGAACAAAAGGCATTTTGGACCTGATTGTTTTTTTTATAAAAAGCATTAGATTTTTGTGAAGGGGGAGCCCATAGGAACCTTAGACAAAGCATCTGTGTATCTGCCTCTTCTGAGAAAATTCTAAATAAAATATTTTAAGGGATAAAGGCAATAATTAAATGACCTCTAGTTCCATCAGCGGCACAGGAAAAGTGGGAAATAATTAAACAGGCAATTGCTAAAATCACGTCTGACCCACCCCAACGCCAAATTTGTTTTCTGCCTCAGGAGGTTTTTTGCAGCTCATTAGTTCACATTCCCACAATGAAAGAGAGGCACAGCTCAGTGTAGTTTGAAGAAATATAATTATAGTAATTAGCATTATTCATTTTGAGTTGGTAGCAGCTCTTTCCATGTGCTTTCCAATACTGCAGTCTACCGTTCCTTTTTAAACCTTTCTTAGCCCATCATGCACAGAAGGGTTAGAACTTTGCAACAGTGTTGTGGATCATGGAATATGGCCCATCAAGCAAAATCTAGCCATTGTTACGGAACCTCAGTAATCTGATTTTTTTTTAAGTAAAAAGAAAAATTCTAGAGTACATGACTCTGGTTTCTAAAAATTTCATTGACCTGTTTTAAAACCAATTGTCTTAAGGCCTCTGGTATTGCTACAACAAATAATGCATGCAAGGTTTACTAGGATTGCCAGCCTCCAGGTGGCATCTGGAGATTTCCTGCAAATACAATTGATCTCCAGATGACCAAGATCAGTTCCCCTGGAGAAAATGGCTGCTTTGGAGGGTGGAATCTATGGCCTATTATGCACGGGTGTTTCCCTTCACTTTCACGTGCATGTCCATCAGGTTTTCTTTGTCATTCTACATTGATTTTCCTCCCTTCAGTGCTCAGTTTGTTTTCTGGTCACTGTTTCCCTGGGTTTTCTGAGAGTGCTTTTGTGCCAATTTCCCCCTTGTTGCACTTTCAAGTTGAAGGGAATTCAAAAGCATATAGATTCCCTTGGATTTCCCTACCCACACCATTTTGCTGCCCCTCAAAGGTCACTCCCCTGCCAACATCAAGGTTGTTCCACCCACTCTGTACCTTCTGCCATCTTGTCCCTTCATTAGTATACAAGCTCCATTTCCCCCTCATTTTAAAATTTTTAATTTTTTGACAAGCGGCATGAGTTTAGTAATATGAGACTATCGCTAGTCTTGGATCACTGAATTTTTAAAAACTACAATGGGGAAAGTATAAAAGGAGCCGCATGAGGTTTAGTTCCCTGCTGGTATTGACTTGAAAGGGGGATCGGAGAAGAGGCAAACAGCATCATCCCCAGTGCAAAAAAAAAAAAGTTTGCAATGCTGCATGGGAACAAAATAAAGGGGGGGATCATCAGCATGGAATGAAATTGACATGAGATGTAAGAGAGAGACACTGGGGTGGGAAGCCTAAAGCTTTGAAAACTCTGTTCCCTTTAATGCTTCAGTGAATAAAGTTGGGGGAGGAACCATTTTGGCAGTCTCCAGAAGCCTAACATTAAAATGGCAGTTGAGCCCCATGGACCTTCTGCAAACCGTTGAACTGAAGAATTGCTTGGGATTGATCCTTTTGGAGGATATAGTGCAATTGGCACAGGACAGGCTTTAAAAAACTGCCAGGATCATGAGCAGTGTGCAGGATCAAATTAGAGAATCGCAAAGAGAAAACCACACAGATTTGCAAGAAAGGGCAGGAAATTAGTGTTACTATGCAACTGCACTAGGGCACTGGCAAAAATACCCCTCCATTTTTTTTTCAATTTAGTGGCACAAGACTAAAAAAGTTCTCCAGAGCTTCTGCCAAAGGACTCCTCCCCCATACAAATTGCAGCCCTGAGCAAAGTGTGGTGGAACTGCAGCTGACTTTGCACAGGTGTGTGCACACACACACACACACATTGCCAACGATCAGAGCTTGCAATACCAGTGTCAGTAGGTTCTACCATGCATTCTATACTCTCAGCATGTTCCTCCATATTATGAAATTGTGTGTCTCTTTCCCATTTTTCACAATGGCCGATAGCACAGCAGAGAATCCCCGAGTGCTTGGCAATATGGAAAATGGGGCTTCACAGCTGCTTGTCAGTTTCCAAAAAAAGTCTTGTCAGTTTCAACATATGTTTCCCCCCCTTTTCCTGCCTGCCTTCCTTTCTGTTCCCTTCCATTCAATGAACTAACACTAAAATGCATGCACAAAACCTGAACTGATTTAAATGGAAGGTGCTTGCTAGATGCTACTGCACATCTGCAATAGGACAACTGCATAATTTTTTAAAAACTTTGGACACCACCTGCTACATGTCACAAGTGACATTCCACCCTGATTTACAAAAGTGTGTTTAAAAAAAATGTAGCTGCAGAAAAATACACTGGAGGAAAAAGGATAGTGTGTAAGGTGGGCACAGAATTCAAAGTCAAGATTAAAGGCTTACTCCTCTGAAAATCTGCAGTAAGATGTGCATGTATGGGCCTCTGACCTTATACTCTGCTGGGGTCCCTCCCCTCCCCAAACCCTGACCTCCCCAGGCTCCACTCCCAAATTCTCCAGATATTTCTCAACTCAGAGCTGGCAACCCTAAAGATTCACAGTTCAATCTTTAAACAAGTTAAACCCTTCTTGATTTCAGTGGACTGTTTAGGATTGCACCAACAGTTACATCAGATCAACAGGATCAAGTCGATGTTGCAGATATATTTCTGTTGGCTGAAAAGCCCTATCCAGGAGCCATGAGACTGTGTTAAATAGTTAGGGTTATCAACTCAGGGTGGGGCCTGGAGTTCTTCTGGACTAATAACTGAGCTCCAGACGACATAAGTTAGTTCCTCTGGAGGAATTGGCAGCTTCAGCGGGCAAACTTAACGGCATCACATTCCTACTGCACCCACCCCATAATCTGCCCTACCCAGCACCACCCCCAAATCTCTAGGCATTTCCCGACCCAGAGTTGGCAGCCTTATAAAAGTGCTGATCATCTGTTCAGGGAAGAGGGGAAAGTGGAAGAGTGCAGTCAGACCCCTCTTACCATAAACAATGCCATATTGAACAGGGTCTGACAGCTTCCAGACTGATTATTTTTAATCCATAAAAATGTGTAGGATGCATTTCTTGCATGCATTGTCTCCAACGGAATTGGGGCAACAAAGGGGAGAGAAGGCAATATCACAAGCCAGAGGCAGAGCTGGTCTAAATCTAGATTTCTGGTCATCTGGTATAAGTCAAGCCATCCTCAATTAATTTTTGAGGCTTCCTTTGTATGTTCCATTAGTTGACAGGTCAGTAATTAAACCCTGATTGTTAAAGAACATTTCTTCCATGTGGTATAACAGTACAGTTTAAATGATGAAAAGGAAAGGGTGCATTTAATTCCTTATTATCTTGCAATCATCCATCCTTTGCTCTCTGTTTTAGTTTTAAGTGCTTCACTTCTGAAATGATTTTCTTGCTAACGTAATGCGCTAATTTTAGGCTTCTCATATGGTTAGAAGACATTGTTCGAGAAAGGCTGCTGAGGCAACCACAGTTGGGCATGAGAATTCAGAAATAGAAACATTTTTAAATCTTTTGCTAATTGCTTTTTCATATGATTATCAAGAACTCTATTCCAAGAAAGCTCAGAATAGTAATGCGTTTTCCTCCTCACAGGAGGCTGCAGGGTACTGGCTAAAGTACTGAAAACTAACAACTGGATATGTGTGCAAGCTACCCACAGTCCTCCTCTGATAGTGTATGAGGGAATACTGATAACTGTACTCCATTTCTAAAGTGAAAGACAGGAATAACCTTCAGACCTACATTATTCTCAGACCTGGAAGTTGAGTTGACAACCTGCAGGTGAGGCTGGAGTTCTCCTGGAATTCCAACTGATCTCCGGACTATAGAGATCAGGTCCCCTGGAGGAAACGATAGCTTCAGAGGGTCGAGTGCCTGCCATCACACCCCTGATGAGCTCTCTTCCCTCCCCAAACTGTACCCTTCCCAAGCTCTGCCTCTAAATTTCCAGGAATTTCCCAACCCAGTTTTGGCAACCCTACCTGGAAGGCCAATGGTGAGAGGAAGGGCAGGAGCTGCTGCTGTTTCAGATGACAAAACATCTTGAGCCACCATTGGTTCAAATCCTCATTCAGTCATGAAGTTTGCTGGGTGACCTTGAACCATTCGTTCTCTCACAGTCTCACCTACAACACAGTCTCACCTACAACACAGGATAAAACATGGGACAGGAACAAACCAGGTATGCGTTTGTAAGTTCCTTGGAGGAAGCATGGTTTAAATAGATAGTAGATTAACTTAGTTGATGGGGGGGTGGAATGTGCCACTTGCCCTGAAACAGGTGGTGGTTGAATTTCATATGAAGAAACCATCACTAGATCCTGCTGACTTGCAACAATGGACTAGTTTGGGGGGCAAGGTTCTCTGTCTGTCTGTCTGTCTGTCTGTCTGTCTGTCTGTCTGTCTAAGTATTTTTGCCCACTTTTCTCCCCAGTGGGGACCTGAAGTGGCTTACAAAATATAAACGTACTATTTAACTAAACAAACACCCAAAAAAAGCAGTATACCATACCACATCCAGGGACAGTCCTTGGTCACTGGCCCTGCTCACCCACAGTCACAGGTGGCGAGCCATGGGCTAAGAGCCTTGGTCCAAGAAATCACACTGCTGATCATGCTGAAAGAGAACAGGAATACAAGTTCAGTCTGGATCTCATTCAGCTGCCATTAAAATCTATATCTTCCTCCCCTAGTTGAGAATTGTGATGGACCCACTCACCAAGATTGCATGGATCCATTCCAGTCATGGTTTAATACTGGCTTGGGAGCAGAAATTGATTTGGATGCTCTGTTTCTCTACCCATAGTCCGCACAGATGTGGACATTGCCATTGGGCTTCATGGGGGTGACTATGGAGGTCTCCCATGCCGCATGGGAGACTGGTTCCAGGACCCCTTGCACCACCAAGTGGTCCAGCTCCACATCAGTTTTAGGCCGTAGGGCAAACGGGGCACTTCAGAACTGCATGCGGATGGGGGCTACCTTAGGGTCAAGTTATAAGGAAACTGGGTGTGGGTGTGTGTGTGTGTAACACCCTAGAGCCCCATCAAACACTGTGGGGAATTCCCCACAAACATCGCTAAAGTCTCTTGAAGTGCTAAGGTCTCTTGAGGTGCATTGCTTAACCCCCTCAATTGTGATTCCCAGCGGAGCGAACCAAGCCCGCCTAAGGAGGCTGACCAGATTCCCTTCGACTACTATTAAGTCCAGGTAGCCCTCGAACCCCCAGTACTTTACCTGGAAAGTCCCCACACCCCCTATACGAACTGGGTTTCTTTGGAAGTCCACCAGGTTCAAGGGTGAGGGTCTCAGGCGGGGTCCCCCATTCGGACAAAGTCTTTTCAGCGTTTCCACCAAGATGATGAATGCCGCGGATCCCGAGTCTAACTCCATGGAGCAGGGGGACCCCTCTATCAGAACCTGGACCTGTATTTTTGGGGCTGCCATCTGGCTGGGGAGACTTAGTACCTGGAGTGAAGGTTGGCTCATGAGAAGGTACAGTTCATGTCTGCAGTGGCCTTGTAGTGCCTCATGGCCCAGTGGTGTTGAGGCAGCTGTGTGTTCGGAGCCTGGGCACCTTTGGACCTGCAAGCACGTGCTAGGTATCCTTGCTTCCAACACATGTGACATATTGCATTGCAGAAATGGCATGTCCTGCGTTCATGGGCGTCTCTGCAGCTGGCACACGGTGCTCGGGTGGCGGGCTTGTCTGGGTGTCCGGTTGCTCCAGCGGGTAAGGGTGGCTTCCTGCAGCTGGAGGGGCAAATGAGCTGGACTTCTTCTTCATCCGAGTTGTTGGGCGCCACTTCAGGTAACATGAGATGTGCCACTGATGGTGGATGGTCACGATGGGATGCCTTATATGCGGTGGCAGTTTGTAGGGCATCCTCAACTTTGAGGGCGGTGGTGCCAACCAATTTGCACCAGAGTTTGGCATCTCGCAGGCCCCAAACACACTGTGTCAAGATGTTCTCCTCCACCTTCATGAATCCTCAATCTATCATGTTTTGGCGGAGGTTGGCCATGAAAGTGGCGGCCATTTCGCTGGGCTTCTGGAGGCATGCTTGGAAGTCCATTCATTTGGCCATCGTTGTGGGCTTGGGCACATAGTACTTTGTCAAGGCCTCGACAATCTCGTCATATGTATTGTCCATAAGCGCCTTGGGTTCCAGGAGGCTTTTTGCTAGCCGAATGGTGGCTACTCCACATGTGCTGATGAGGAGAGCCTGTTTCTTGCCTGCATCAGTGACCACGTTGTAGGTGAAGAAACACATTAGCTGGTCTACCCACAATTCCCAGAACTCGGGGTGAGTGGGGTCGAAGTGTCCTGGAGCGGCAGCCATGAGTCTTGCGTGGAGTGGGGAGCGGGGTCCAGGGGAGTGGGGAGTGGTGTGGTGCTGCTTGGGAGCAGTGCAGGGTGCAGCGGCTTCTACTGGATTGATGCCCGGTGTGGTGCAGGGTGAAGAGTCAGGATCGCTCAATGGGATCCTATCCCCATCACCACTGTAAAATACTGGGTTCGCAGTATGGAGACTCGGACTACGATATGCTAAACAACACGCGTTTATTGTACTTCACACAAAAGACACAAACAGCCCAGCAAGGGCCAACTATATACACCCAACCCAGACACACCCACAGTTCCATTGGGGGTTTTGAATCTCCCGCCAAAGGTCCTATTGGATGGCTCCAGGTGGCCTAGGATCCTTGGCCCCGTTGTGTTTGGGACCAAGCTCAGGACTGAGGCCGCAGACCCCTGGTGGTGGTCCGTGGACACAACAGTAACCCTGCTAATTCTCCCGGATACCTCAGCAACATTTTCAGTCCCGCTGACCCTGGTCCTTCCAAGATGCCTTTCAGGGTCAGGATTAGGAGGTACTGCATTATAGTAACTGTCTTTGATGGTAGATCGCAAAAGGTCAGATGGGGAAACTTGCTCTTGTCCATAGGATTCAGCCCATGAAACAAAGCAAGGCCTTGTATCCCATGCTGTTTAACATTTACGTGAAATTTCTGGGGAGAGCCCATCAAGAGGTATGGTGTTCTGTGTCTTGTGAGCTATGCTGAAGCTTGTGCTAGTCACAGGAATGCCTAATTTGTAATGCTTTTCAAGATGCTGACTGAGAGTTTTTCTTGGGTAAGCCATCACAAATATTCCAACACTGGACAGCATGCCCAGTCATGATCTAAATTCACAATTTGTTTCATAGTGGGAAAATGTAGGTATACTATAATCTGGGATGTTGTCATTCTTATTTGCATTTCGAGACAGTTTTTTCTCTTGAAGTCCTTTAATTTGCTCTGCATTTATGTTATGAAGCCTAATTAAATGAAGGGTCATATGGGTGTCTGAATGAATCCAGTTCAGCACCAGCATATTCAGTCACAATGTAACTGAGCATAGCCCATGTTATTTTAAAGTGTTATTTTTAAAATTGCTCTACTGTATTTTCAGAGTGTAGGACAGATGTGTTATCCATGATTTATTTTTTTATTTACTTTGTTTATAGCCTTCCTTCCTCACTGAGACTCAAGATGGATTACAGCATATTAAGCAACAAGTGGGGACCCACGATACTTGCAAGGGGAAATCCTACCCCCTACTGGTGCCAGTTCGCCATATCCTAACAGCTAAGTTGGAGAAAGACTCGCAGGGAGAAAATCCCAAGTCCCCCCATAGTCAACCCTGGTATAGTTCCAAGGCACCACACCAACTACCAAGCCCAGTGTCCTTTGGCATGTCCAGGTCTGAGGCAGCTGCTGGCCTCCACCTCCACTATGGCCTGGTTCAGTGCAGCTGCCGGCCTCTTCCGCTGCCACAGCCGGGCTCAGTATGACTGCTGGCCTCCTCAGCTACCACAGCCAGGCTTGGTGCAGCTGCCAACCTCCTCCACTGCCACAGCATGACTCAGTGTGGCTGCCACCTTCTCCTCCACTGCATCCAGGGCCGGCCCCAGGTGTTTTTGCACACTAGGCAAGGACTCCTTCTGGTGCCCCCCCTCGTGCTGTTTCCTTGGCAAGGGCCAAGGAAGGGAAGGAGGTTTAAATCCCCTTCCCTTCCATCTGAGAGCCGGTTTGCCAGGCGCCCTGCGGCTGCGGGGCACACCGGCAAGCCAGGGAAGGGCGGAGGTTTAACCCCCTTCCCTTCCGTCTGAGAGCTGGTTTGCCTGTGTGCCCGCAGCTGCGAGGCGTGCCGGCAAGCCAGGGAAGGGGTGGGGATTTAAACCCCCTTCCCTTCCATCTGAGTGCTGAAACCAGGAGTCCCCAGGCTCGCCCCCCCCCGACTCCTTTCCCGGCTTTCTCTTTAAGAGGCTGCGGCAAAAGGCCCTCACCCGCCCCCTCCCTGCTGGGCTGCACCGCTTGCCAAGCACAACCGAGCACCGGAGAAAAGAAAAGCCCCCAGAAGCGGGGTCCCTTCCAGGCTGCTGACCAGAAGGCCAAGGGAAGAGCTCAGCCTCCAGAGCGGCTGGAGCCTGGCCAAGGGGAGCAAGAGCCAGCCAGGCAGCGAGCGGGACGCGGTGGTAGCTGGGGAAGGAGGTAGAATCAGCCAATCCTGCCTGCCCAGTCGTGTTGGGGGCCAGGCCAGCTCCTTTCGGGTCACTCTTTCCAGTGCAGTGGGGAGAGATGGCACAAGGGTCTGGGCGAGGCAGCTGCGAGGCACGCCGGCAAGCCAGGGAAGGGGCAGGGGTTTAACCCCTGTTCCTTCCGTCTGAGCGCCGGCAAGCCAGGGAAGGGGTGGGGGATTTTGGCGGGGGCGGGGGCCTTTTGGCACCCTTAAGGGCCAGCGCGCTCTAGGCAAACACCTAGTGAGCGAGCCAGCCCTGACTGCAGCCAGGGTTGGTGCGGCTGCTCACCTCCTCTGCAAGTGCTGTGGGCTTGGTGTGGCTGCCGGCCTTCTCCACCACTGTGGTTGGGTCCGACACGGCTGCTGGCCCCCTCTGCCTACACAGGACTCAGCATAGCTGCAGATATCTGCCGTCAGGCTGGACAGGAGTGACTCCTTCTGAATTGGTGAGTATTGTCTGTGCCTGCCTTTTTTATTTGGGGGCCAATTTACAACCCCCTAGTATATTTTTGTTAAATTGTCAGGCTTTTGTGCAAACTTTGGGGGTCCCTTGAGTTTGCAGAAACATCTGTTGAGCCTCCCTGTGGTCCCCATCTATGGATTTAGCTACCTCTAGATGGGGGCCACAAGTGGCTAATAAAGCAACCTCCTGAGATGTTCCGTCACACTACAGTTCTAATCCCTTTATAAAAATGCCCTCCTGAACATTTCTGTTTTGTACATTCTGCAGAATGACAACAGTGTGGGAGCTTTCCTGACCTCCTTAAGCAAGTCGTTCCATAAGGTGGGGACCACCACAGAGAATGTGCATTAATGATTTAATTACAGAGGTTTAAAAACACACACACACTCTGGTTTTCCAGTGTCTGAAGAACACATGGATATGGCTGGAACACTTAAAAGAGTCTTTGAATGGGCTTCTGCCAGCATGTTCTTCTGTAATAAACCAAGCAAGCAAGATGTTTAATGGTAGTCTGTAGCTGTGCTATCATCATGGAGGCTAAAGAAATCAGGAACAATTATGAAACTGAGGGCCAGAAAATCAGGCAGCTGGGGGATTATGTTGGGGGTAGCAATAAATATTAGTAAGGAGTCACATGTCAAACTGTGTGTGAGATTATTTGGAATAAGTTGTTAAACAAAATAATACAAGCAAAACTAGCAAACCTCAAACTGCACAATCCAGTGAAATCTTGCTGCTGCCAGTCACCAGAGAGCAATTATTTGATGGTTTCATGTTTGGCATTGTGCAATTAATGAGTTTTGTAAGATTCAGGGAGGCCAGAATGTATTTCAACTGTAAATATCACTTGGAGGGATCACTTGGAGGCTAGTCTGTATTTGATGGGGAGTTTAAAACATTATTAGGGCCACGGTGGCTTAGAGGTTAAGATGCTGAGCTGCAGACCAGAAGGTATGTAGCTTGGCAGTTTGAGACTCTTAGGGCCATGTGATGCAGTGAGCTACCATCTCTGGCCCCAACTCCTGCCAACCTAGCAGCTCAAAAGCAAGAAATTGCAAGTAGATAAATAGGTACTGCTTTGGTGGGAAGGTATCAGCATTCCGTGCACCTCGGCATTTAGTCATGTTGGCCACATGACCACAGAGAAGTCTCCAGACAGCGCTGGCTCTTCGGCTTGGAAATGGAGATGAGCACCACCCCCTAGAGTCAGATTCGACTGGCTTTCAAGCAAGGGAAACCTTTACCTTTACTTAAAACATTATTATTCTTATCATTTTTACTATGGCTGCTTTTAAAGATCCCCAGATTTTAAAACTATATTTGGACAGGTCATGGGAGGGGTTAGAACTGCTGTTGTTTGTTTCATTCATTTTTTTGTTATCCAATTATTATATTTATTTATTGGCTATTACTTTATTCTCTTTGTAAGCTACCTTAAAGCACTTTTAAAATAAAAGGGTAGGATAATAAGTCTTATGAATAAACAAAACATTCGCATGTAATTTCCTGCAAAAATCAATCTCTAAATACAGCATCATGCAATGTAACTGGGGACCAAACTTATCCCAAAAAATTCTTACAAATTATTTCCATGCACTTTTTCATATCTGTTTCCTTAGCCTCATTTTTCCTGTTTTGCACACTTAGACAATGAAAGATGCTAAGAACCCACCAAGCAACTAAGAACCCAACAGCAGTGACACCCTCCCAACACACACACACACACACACACACACAACTTTTACATGTTTCTCCTTTGAATACAGCGCATTTAAAAGCCATAGTTGCCAGGAATATTAAGCAAAAGCCATGGTTAATTGGAACTCAACCTTGGGAGTTCTTTTTGATCAAAATGTTTTCTGGAAGTTAAGGATAACAGAGCAATAACAAGAATTATATTTCTTTATGCTTCAGCTATTAAGCAAAACAAACCAACGAAAATCAGAAATATCAAGCACAATTAATCAAGCACTGGTATTTCAGGTGATTTTTTTGGCCTTCTGATCCCCCCCCCCATGTACATTTCCCATTTGCTGTGTGCAGTACCAAGACATCCCTCAAGGTGGCACTTTTGTAGAGGGGAAATAGTGTTTTCAGAACATTCAAAGCACAATGCTTTGAACTTGTAAAATGTAGTACACCCCAACAGCACATTCTTCATCACTGCAATTTTTGTGTGGGATGTGCTTTCTTGAGTGTCATAGACACCCATTAGATACTTTTTATGAGGTAGTTACAGACCGGCTATACAAATCTGTTCCTTTCTGAGAGATTATTTTATGTATTTTTGTTTGGCTTGCTGGATTCATTTTTAAAAAAATCTTTGTTCTCTTCTATACAACTCAGGGGGCAGGTTACTGAAACACTGGAAAACAGCCTTCATCAGTACCTCATTATTTTTATTCCAAATAATAAACCTGGGACACTTCTCTATAACTCTGGTTGACTCTCAAAGGTCAGATTCACATCTAAAGTGTACCTAACCTGTTGGAAGCACACAGTGTATCCACCACCCATAATTTGTCTTACCATTCTCACTACGCTTATCAGTGTTCCTCCAGCTGCTTTCATACCCCAAGGTAGTATAAGTGCTTTGCTGGTGAAACGATATGCCAAGGGTAGGCAACCCCTGGCATGCATGTCAATGGCTGCACAGCAAACCACTTTGCTTGACACCCAAGTAACCAAGGTACCAGCAGCTCTGCTGGGGCCAGTGGTGTGAGAAAAGGCAACAGGCATGTGGCATATGCCCATCGTTGCCTCCCAGACCTGGACAACCACCCAGCCAAGTTCAAGGCAGAGATGCTGGCAGCTGCTGGGGCTTGACTTGCTCAAAGCATGTCTGGCCAAGCACTGTCCTCACTTCCCCCACCCTCATTTTGTTTTCTAGCATACCAACATCTTCCCAGGTAGATGTTGCTTTTTTTTGGTACTTGGGCAAAAGTGCTATATGCCATAAGGGGAAAATAACATCCAAGGGTACACAGAGCCCAAGGAAAAAGCAAACAGGCTCCTATGACCATTTCTGCTGGCAAAAATGGCATGGGAGGGAAGTCTGAAGGCCACGCAAAGTGACTGAGAGGTTTTTTTAAAGCTTAGTCCATGCATGGACATGTGATTCAGAGTCAGGCTAGGCACTGGTAACTTGACTCATGTTGAATGTAATGTGTATTTTAGCCCTAGGATTAACTATGCTGGATCAGACCAATGGTTCATCTAGCCAACAGCCCATTTCCTACTGTGGCCACTTCAGCTGTGACAGAGAAGCCCAAAAGTAGGCAGTCTGCAGGCCTCCCTTGCTGAATGTAGGGTTGGCCAACCTCCAGGTGGTGGCTGGAGACCTCCCACTATTAATCAGTTCACCTGGAGAAAATGGCCACTTTGGAAGATGGAGTCTATGGCATTATACCCCATTGAAGTCTCTCCCCTCCCAAACCCTGCCCTCCTCAGGCTCCACCCACAAAGTCTCCAGCTGACTGTTTCCCAGCATCTGAAATCAGAAACATTCTGAACCTGGAGGTCTCACTCAGCTAACATAGGTAGTATTTTAAAGATAGCTTTACACAGATTTACTATATTTTGACCTTAGTTGAAATGTTGAGGTAGCCACATTGGTGCACAGAAAAAAATCCCAGAACAAAGTTATGTCATGCGTTTCATTATTACCACCCAAAATATCACAGAACAGTGACCAAACATTTACTTTCTCCAGAACTCTTCATCATGCTGGGAGTTCAGCTAGGGGGAAATGCCAGGGCGGGATCCAGGGCATGATAGAGAAGCCCCCGAGTCTGTAGTTGCAGTATTTTAAAATGGAATACAGGATGAGTTACAGGATATGTTCCTAAACTTCTTCCAGGGAGTTCAGAGCAAGCTTTTTGTCTCACAATAATCGAGTGAGACAAGGTAGGTCAAGAGCTAATGGAAGATAATGGACCAGCGGTTAACAGCATGTTTAATATTATGCTAAAGATGTCAGGTGCCCTAGAACAACTTATTTCCCAGGAATCCTGACAGTTGGGACTCTGCCGTAGCAGTGTTGTTCGTGTGCAGGGGAAGGAGAGGAACAAATAGAGAGATCCACGTCCTTGCCTCATTCAGAGAAACTATGGCAGCATCCAAGAGGCTCAATGAAACATTGGGGACTCATGGAGAGGAAGTTGGCACTTACAATCAAGTTTTAAGTCAAGCTGCATGATATGTAGGAGAACAGTTCTGGGCTCTTCTGATGAATTTTTTAAAATCTTAAAATGCAATGGGGTTAGAGCTGTGGAGCTATGGGGTACCTATATATCTACTCGCAATTTCTCTCTAACATTTTCACAGCAGAAACCCCTCTCCTGAGCACTATTACCCCTGTAGGGAAAGGATAGCCTCTTTATTGTACATGTTTTATTTGTTTATTGACTTACTTCATTTATACCTTGCCTTTCTTCCCAGTGGGGACCCAAAGTGGTCCCCACCACACCACCTGGATGTGTGAACTCCTGAGTGTTCCATCAGCTCCCAGAATACGGTATACCCCTGGGGAGGTTGGGTGAGTGCCCAGCAAAAGTCTCATGGAGTTCTACTGTAATGCTGATTCCTGAATCAGCATGTTTGTCAGATACCACGAAGCAGCAGTAGCCAAACAATATGCCACAAGTCAAGTCCAAAGTATAATCTTATGCCACACTAATGTACTCTGAAATACTTGTGCACTCTCTCCCTAGATCTCGGAATGTGATCTCTTAACCTGGGTAGAACTGCAGTGTTGGAGAGGCTAGCGTCATATATGACTCTGTACAATGGGGTCTCCGTCTCCTGTCCAGGCACACCACAAGCTCCTGCTGTTATGTCTTGAGCTTGACTTTCATTCCCATTGACACGCTGGTATCCTGAATGGCAATACCTGATTGGCTACTCTGTGTAGCAGGCCAATCAGGAGACAAAGATTGTACTGGAGGGAAGCAAACTGATTGGATATTATCACTGAAATGCTATTGGTTTGTTAACCTGAATATGGGTGTGGTTATGCTAGCCTGCACTGTTTAAATAAAAGCCTGTTGCTCTGTGTTGTGTTGTCTGTTCTGAGTTGTTGAATCACTTATTAAAGCTGAATCACTTTTGTTGAAGAACTGCCTTTAAGTATCATACTTATCACCTGCTACCTTTGCCACTTCTGGTAAGAGGTGTTTCCAGTCTTTGTGAACAAATGGTTTCATGAACATACAGATTAGAAAGTGCTAGTTTCTGCCAAAGGTTCTCCCCACACAGGTCAAAACTGCACCCATCTGATATAAATGGCATTAAATGGTGGGTCATGTAAACATGACATTAAACAAAATGAGAAATGCCAGCAACAAAAATTGGGAGAAATGAAGACTTACAATGCCAATATGTGTGTATGTATATAAAGTGCTGTCAAGTCTCAGCTTATGGTGGCCCAACAAAGATCTTAATGTACAGATAGATTTCTACAGAAATAGGCAGTGCTTTACCATGCAACAAGCTAATTGCCTGTGCTGCAAGCATTATTCTGTTTATTCATTTCATTTTAAACCTTATTTAACATTACTGAACATGAAAGGGGGAAGGAGTTTGCTATAGCTGAATTTTTATAGTTTTTGCTTTTCACATTCACCCATTTTATTAAATGTTGTGCTTTCGATCGTTTCTCTGCAGTGTAACCAACTATATTAACTGTCAATAGCTTTGACCAAACAGCACCCACTCAAAAGAGTTAAAAATAGCACATATACACACTACTTGGCTTCTCAGAAAACAGATACATTGCAGTCCATCTGTGAGGAAGTGCAGAATGCTCATGCTCCTGAAGCATGTGTCAATCTGAATCCTAAGGGCCAAAATAGTTGCAACAGGGGCTTTTGAGTTTGACATTTACGAGTCTGCTCAGTCTGCATATTAAGCAAAGGGGTGTCTGATTTCTACACAAAAGTTATTATAGAGAAATGGTGGAGGAATGAAGTTGAACCAGTCCCCTTCACCACATTATCTCCTCATGCGTCACCGTCCCTTTAGCTTATATCCCACAATACAGGAACCACTAAGCTAGCTAGTATGTGGGCAATTCTGCATCTACCATTCGCTCCACATTTTCTTAACTGGGAGGAAAAGCCGCATGCAATGCATAGGGGAATTTCTGTTGCAATGTAAGTTTGGTAAAACAATGGAAGGAAAAGCCAATGCAGAATCAGCCTGTGTGTCGTTAGCTGGACACTTAGACACTCAGGACTGAGAAACTCCATCACTTGCCAGTAACAGAAAGTAGAATACAAATTTATTTGACAGACAGTCTTAATTAACTACATACTCTAGGCTTTGTTATGGTAGCAGTTATAAATCATGATATTCATTTATATTGGTCTAATGTGTTAATTTGAAGATCTTCTCCAAGATTACATGTTCAAGCAGCCAGTCCAGCTAGTTAAGAGTGTTTGCATGAACCTGTTGGAGTTGCTTCTTAGATTAAAACTGTTTGAACTACTCTTCATTCTTCTGGTCTCTGTATTGGAATCCAGAAACATTACAGGCTTTCCTTCTTATCTCTTTAGGAAGGGCTTCCCATCCAGGATTCCCTTTGTCCCCTGAACCAGGAACTATTATCACTGTCTGGGGACCTGTCCAGCCGAGAAAGGTAGTTTAAGGCTGGAGACAGGTCCTAGGACTCAATAACTGAAATAAGCAACTTGTCGTCCACATACTACCAAGGAATTGGGCAGTTTTGGCATTGTACAAGCACTTTCCAGTCTGCGCCTAACAACCTTGTGCATAAATCTCATCTTCAGAAGCTGATTCATATCATAGGAGTCCAGGCACTGGGAAATGGTTGCATGTCAGAGATTAAACAGATCCAAAGGCATAGGTGCTGTTCCAGAGTTCTCAGTGTGTACTGAGGGTGAGCTACCCCACGTCTTCTGTGGCAAAACTATTTGATAGCCCGTAGTATCTGAAAGTTCCTGTCAACTCAGGCACTTTTCTCCCTGCCTCATTCTGTTGTCTTGTAAAAAGCAATGCCTCCTGTTATATATTGGACTGTTGAGCCACTGTAGACCTGGGGTGGGGGGACAGCTGTGAGTTTCGGGAAAGCTGGGTGAGTCTAGTTTGTCAGTTAGTTCCAGTTACTTAAAAGTTGTTTCCAGAAGTTGTTCTCTGATACTGGTAATTATTCAGTAAACAGTTAATTGTTGAACTATTTCTGCCTAGTAATCTCGATGCTTAATACCTCCCTCCTGGGTACAGGCACAGCTGTCCCTGCAACATCTAGTTTGGGGAAAGAAATTAAGTTTTAATATGTTGTCGAAGGCTTTCACAGCCGGAGTTCATTAGTTGCCGTAGATTTTCCGGGTTGTGTGGCTGTGGTCTTGGCATTGTAGGACCTGACGTTTCGCCAGTAGCTGTGACCGGCATCCTCAGAGGTATAACACAGAAAGATGGAGTACTCTCTGTGTCATGTTTTTAAATTAAGTTTTTATCATACTTTATTTCACTGTAACATAGTTTTCTTCCATTCAGCCACAGAGGAAACAGACTGCAGTAAAAAGCCATTTTGGTGCCATTTTAGATACCCCCTCCAATCCTTCTCAGATGCAACATGTCTTAGAAAGTAATCTGCAGCAATATCTTAGTGTGAAGTGTTGCACACGCATTGTGCAGGCTTTATCATTAAGCCTGCAATCGTAATCCCGCTTTCTAGGGAATAGTTTGGTGGGACTTCCATAGATCAGAGATACAGAATACCCATTTTGGTAACTATCTTATTGTTCCAGCAATAGACTCTCCTATTCATTGCCAATTTTGTATACACCTTCCATAGGTGAGGCCAGGGGTCTGCATCCTATGGCTCTAGAGCTAAATGTGTCTCAGTATAGGGCTCTTAAAAAAGAAGATGAAATATTTAAGTTAAAGATTATTGGAAAGGAATGGCAGGCAAAAAAAAAAATTACAGGCCTAAAGGACTTCTTAGAGATGCTTTCCGGAAGGGAAATGATAAGAGGTGAACAGATGACAGTAAGCCAAGTGTGAACCATGCACAGATTTATGCCAGTGCACTGAAACAATGACACAGCATGCTCCTGTGTATATTTACTGAGAGACTTTGTATGTGTCATTTCCTAATAAAGACCCACGACAACCAGTGTCTGGGCTGTGGAAATCTTATGGATTATTAATCAACATGTCAATGGTCAGTAACAGTGGTCTTCCTTTTTTAATTTAGTTGCATTTTTAAAAATTTAGTTGCATTCCAGCTTCTCTCATAAAAGGTTAGTCACAGCTCCAACAATTTCCCCAAAGAATTTGGGTGCTGCTCTTTCTAGTCAAGCTTCTGTCATTCTACATTTATTTAGTTCCAGTCTTGTGCTAGTACTGTATAATATTCGGAAAATATTAGTTGATGTTTCTCAGAGATGCTTCTGAAATGCTCTTCATCCATATTTTGGAGTTCAGAATGACTTGGTCTTGTTTTTGAAGTAGAGCTACTGCATTAGAAATCCTGTATTGTTCCATTTCTTACAGTTCAGTTTTGCATCCTTTGCCTCCACCTCCATTAACAATGCATACAAGCACAGTGCGCAAAACATTCCAAAGGAAGAAGTCTGATACGGCTGTACTGAGATTCTTTTTGTGTGTCATTTCCCAATGACAGGAGCACATCTTAACTTCGGCCAAGCATCTTAGAAAAGAGAGAGAAAGAATCTTGATGCAATCATGCATAAAATTGCATAAAAACTGCTTCTTTACAGGGTTCTGCTAGTGTGTGCATACTCATCAGTAACGAAAGAAGCTAAAAGTTGTGTCAACCTGTTCATTCTCTAATGGTTTTGACCTTTAAAGCCCTATGCGGCCTGGGACCATCATACCTGAGGGACCACTTCTCCTCATATGAGCCTCGGAGAGCTTTACGCTCTTCCAACCAGCACCTCCTGGTGATTTTCGGCACGAGGGACATCTGCTTAGCCTCAGCCAGGGCAAGGGCTTTTTCAGCCCTTGCCCCACCCACCTTAGTGGAACATGCTCCCACTCGAGATCAGGGCCCTGCTAATTCCTCAGATTCCATGATTCCACAGGGCTTGTAAAATGGGGCGATTCCATCAGGCTTTTGGCTGAGGTGGCAGACATTCAGCCATTCTGGCCTCCCATGTTCATGACCCTTTCCCAGTGCCCTGCAGCTTTGGGTACTGTTTGGATGCTGGAGTTTCCTGGGGTACCTATTTCTGCCTGACATGAGGTATGGGTTTTTGTTACTATCTATTGCGCCATCTATTGTTTTATTGTTTTTATTGTTTGTGGGTTTTATGTTGTAAGCCGCTCTGAGCCCACTCATGGGATAGGGTGGGGTATTAAATAAATAAATAAATAAATAATTCTGGGGTTCCTTTTGAAAAACGCTCCAACTGAAACCACACTTAAGAAACTCAACACAGGTTGAAAATTTGAACAAAAAGGAAACAGACTGAGGGATATCTGGTCACCCCATTTTATAACAAAAAACCTAAAGTATTTTTTTCCCTGAAAATCACATCTGCCTTGTATTTGTAATAATAAAAGAAAACAGATTCATGCAATGCTTTCTGTGTGTATACATTTATTAATACTCTTCTTTTCTTTTTGTGGATTCCACATGGAGTCTATGCATATAGTGCATTAATATAGTTAGCTTTCATTCAAGATGGATTGAAAGTATTTTGAGACCTAGACAAACAGATGTGGGCTGAATGTGGCACTTATTAACACTTACTAGCAGGGATACAAAAATGCTTTGTGAAGCTTCAGGAACCTACTTAGATATAATTAAACTCTGTGGACAATCAAGACTTCTTTAAAAATCTGCAGTAGATCCCATCGCTTAGGACACTATACTTTAAATATAATTGTTCATATGGAAAAAATTGCCATGTTCAGAATGCACATGTTCGTAGGTTTTGTAGCTGCAGGGAAATTGCTTCCAGTTATCTCCATCTCAAAGGATGGAAAGTAAAGTGTGCCTTCATTATTATTAATTTTTTTTTGCTATCAAGTCACAGCTGACTTATAGCGATCCCAGGGGATTTTCAGGGCAAGAGATGGTCAGAGGCAGTTTGCCATCGCCTGTCTTTGCCTCGTAACCCTGGACTTCCAGTGCCGACCCTTCTTAGCTTCCAAGATCTGATGAGGCTGAGCAAGCCCAGGCTATCTTGGTTTAGGGTGTGCCTTCATTGCTCCTTTTCGTTTAGCTGTGCCTTGCAAAGAATGTGTCTTGAAAGTGAATTCACGCATGCCACTTAAAATGCTTCTCAGCCTTCCCACTGTTGGTGTGCATGTGTGACAATGGGAAAAAATATGCGAGTATCCTGATGTGAAAAACAGAAAGGTTTCTGCATTGATTGCTGGCCATTCAGGAATGTTGACTGACGATCACATCTCAGCCTTCAGGCTCTTCGCAACACATATGCAATTTTAGTCGAAATATGAAGGGATTCTCCCTCACTTACTATGCAAGAATTAACCCCTTGTCTTTGTAAATGGTTTGCATCTATCAAGAGAGCTCTTTCCTTCTGGATGCAAACGAATGGCTGCCATCATACAATTTATTCTTACACAATTATCCTAGGGTCCTTTTATAATGGCAGGCGGTACACCATGTTTTAGTGGACAGTGATTCAGCGCTGATGAAGAATATTGCACCATGGCATCTGGGATTTGGCACTGCAAGTGCACAGTAGCAATCCAGTCCTAATCCAGGTTGTGTAAACTAAGAACAGAATTGTGTTATGCCATGTCCTTTTCATTTTCCATCTCTAAAAAAGAAAAGTGAAAAGGCTCATAGCTGCCAGGAAGAAGTCTCACACATAGGTCTTTTAAATATGTAGTCTTATAGCTATTTATCACTGCTGTTTCCTATAGAAGCACATTTGAATTCTGCAGCCTCTCCCATGATTCACTGCATATGTACATATTGAGAAAATTTCATTCCAGTTTTACAGCATTGTATCAGCATATCTGGTGTGACTCAATCAAAATTTAAATCACGTTGCATGTTATTGCCCAATATATAGCGTTGTCACAATTCCTAACAGCAAGGAATATGAGATACAAGAGCTTTTTGGACAGACTTACACGATTTGAGAAGCTCCCTGCACCATCGATGTTTGTCTCTACATGGTTTCCTATATTAGAATATCTTTCCGAACAAAGTGATATCCCTAAAGTGATCGATGACCTATGGTTATGGTAAGGTCTATTATGCTGTCCTAATCATCTGTTTTCATTCCTCTAAGAGCTCAATGTCCACAAGTTAAATTAAAAGACCATATGTTACACCACTTATTTCTTCACAAAAATCTTATTGTTCTCACGCTACAGTGCACTGTATACTGTCTCCTACTATATGTGCAAGAAACTATCATAACTTTGTAATGTCAATTGCCTTGATTTTATATTTGTATTATTCATGAATAATAAATAAATTTATTGTAAAAAAAAAAGATACAAGAGCTTTAAAAGTTCAATGCAGTGTTTGGAGGCAATGAAACACCAAGCAGGAAGGAAGTTAAGCAGTTCCTGTCTTCTGTGGTCAGCATGGTGGCATAGATTATGTTCTGCAACAAGGTAGAAAAGGGATAGCATTCTCTGCAACCACTACCATAAACTATTCATTATATTGGATACCACATTTAAGCAACACAGACTATTAAATTAAATCAAGGTTAAAGGAAGAATATAAGTTCAAAACCCTCCTCATAAAAAATACTTACATGAATTTCTGCTGACTTGTGTGCGCCTTTCACGTTCTGTGGTTCTTGTGATTGTTTCTGAAAATGTTCTTTCCATTTTTTGTTGTGGACTTTTAACTAATTTTAGGATCTTGTTTGCACAACTGTTGAATAGTAGACATGTTGCATTCCCCATCCACCCTATATAATGTAATGCAGGCACTTTAACAGCCAGGGTTGCCAGTTCAGGCTGGGTGGGGAAATACCTGGAGATTTTGGAGGTGGAGCCTGGGGAGGGTGGGGCTTGGAGAGGGGAAGGACTTCAACAGGGTACAGTGTCATAGTGTCCACCCCTCCAAAGCAGCCATTTTCTCCAGGGGAGCATGCACATCATCAAGGACTTTTATAGCATTGACTCAAAACAATAGTAAACAACAAACACAGAATCATAACATTGCCCACTATAGTATAAAATTCACAACCATAATTACAAAGATTAATTTCATAATATCTATATATCTTATTCCCAACTGTGCCCCCTATATGCGGATATCTAAATCTGCAGATAGGGGACACACTCACCTTAAACAGCCTTTTCTGCAACCTTGGATGACCCCCTAGGTTTGCAGAAAAAATCTGAAAAGTAAAAACAAACAAACATGGGGGGGGGTAAATTGCCCCTGAAAAAAAATCTGCATGCTCAGGCAACGCATTTACTATAATGCAGCTGGAAAGGATCCTGGTGGTTGCTGCGGCAACAGAGTGCCAGATCTGCTGGCAAGGGGTAGTGGAAGCCTCCGCAGGTCCACTCAGAGCAGCTCCAGGTGAGCAGCCAAGAGTGGAGGGGCAAGAAACCTCAGTGAACCTGTGAGCTGCTGAGAGTGTGGGGGGGAGCCTTGGCAAGCCTGCTCAAAGAATAAGGCGCCTTGGCAGGCCCACTTGGTGGACACTGGGAACTGCTCAGGGACCAGCTGTCACCAGGACAGAAGCAGGGAGCCACACAGGGTTCAGCTGCCACTGCAGTGCACATTGGGAGCCACTCCGGGCCCAGCCTTGGTGGTAGGGGACACTGGGATCTGCTCAGGGCCTGGCTGCCATGGTGGTGGATGCAAGGAGTTACTTGGGGCCTGGAGACCACAGCGCATGCTGGGAGCCATTGGTGGGTGTGTTGGATGTGCTGGCTCAGTAATGGGGGTGGTGGGATTTTCCCAGTGAGTAGTTGAAAATAAAGCAAGGGCTTGGGGTGAATGAATGCCAAGGGTAAGGAGTATGTTACCACCAGTGGCCTGTTTTGTTGCTGGGGAAATTAGCTATGAGACAGAGGAGGTCAGAGGGGTACCAGGATCCACACACCTATATATACCAAGGTCCAGTTCAGTAGGAAGACTCCTGATTTAAAGAGTAATTAAATAGTTTTATTAAAGAATATCCCTGATTACAATCACACTAAGTAGTCAAGAATATGCATGCAATCCAGAACTAAGAAATAAAGAGGTGATGATAGGGATATTTAGGAGCAGTTATAGGGGTTACACTACTTGTACATGGATGTACAGACATCCATGAAGAGGATAGTGCAAATGGCCAACGTTCCATGCAATGGAGAAGGAGGCCCAAAGAAGAGACTTTGGGGGTTTACTCAATAATAGGCACCCTTAGAGTGCACAGCAAGGCAGCACTTACTCTCTATTTTCATAGGAATTTAGGGGGCAGTCTCCCAGGCCAGAACTTGATGGGATTAATGCCTGTTGATGGTCCTGCTGGAGCTGGCTGGCTGGGTTTGATGACCATTGATAGTCCTACCAGGGTAGTTTGAATGGGTTCCCCGGCTTAGATAAATAGGAGGAAACGGGTCTGATAGGCATCAGGAAGGATCATTGATGAAATTAATGTTTGATCAATTTATCTCCGTATCCTGAGGCAGGTGGCAGGAAGGACAAGTGCTGAGACAAAAAATTTCCACATAGGCATAGGTATCACACAGAAGGGACAGGTTTGGAGACAGAGGAGGTTTACCAGGTAGCTACTGAATAGCTATGGAAATGCAGATACTTTACCTGGAGGAACTCACAGTTATTTCATATGCATACCTTTGCTGGGTGGAGGGGGATGTTGGAGACTGCTCTGGAGTGCACCTTGTGAAATCTTTTTGCAGAGCTTTGGCTGGGTCTGTAGCACAGGTCAAGAGTGTTCTCTTTGGCCTGGTTCTGTTGGTCTCTGGTTCAGGTCAGAAGTGGGGTGCCCTGCTGTTGAAGCTACCCGCAAGTAAGGCAACACCTCTGAGGTACAAGCAGTGGAGTACCAAGGGTGGGGGTGAGTGAATGCCAAGGGTGGGGGGTAGATAGGGAGATCAGCAAGAGTGGTGGATGAGTGGAGTGCCAAGGGTAAGGGGGTAGGGGGGAGAGCAGCTGGTGTTGGGGTGAGTGTAATGCTAAGGGTGTTGGAGGGGAGGTGGGGAGAGCTGCAAAGGTGAGGGTGACTGAAATACCAGGGGTGGGTTTTAGGTGGGGAGAGCAGCAAGGGTTGGATACAATGATGGAGAAAATGGGGGGGGGCAAAAGAGATGAGGGGTAGATTGACAAATGAGAGGAATGGGAGAAAGGTGTGAAATAGGGGGCAGGTTGACAGATAAAGGGAATGGGAGAAAGGGGGAAATGGGGGGTAGATTATCACAGAAAGGGAATAGATTGACAGAGAAGGGATGGGGGGGGGGAGAGATGGGGTTAGGTAGACAGATAAGGGAAAGGGCAGAAAGAGGGGGAAGCTTGATAGAGAAAGAGGAAGGAAGGAAGGAAGGAAGGAAGGAAGGAAGGAAGGAAGGAAGGAAGGAAGGAAGGAAGGAGGGGGAAGGGATTCACCATCTCCGCAAGTTTCTTGTGGGTCCCCAGACTCCCCACTTGTCTTCCATAATAATAAACTACCCCATAACAAAAACTGCTTATCATAATAAAACTTTTCATCGGTAGTACTCTCCAGGGGAACTGATCTCTGTCATCTGGAGATCAACTGTAATAGTGGGAAATCTCCAGGTCTCAGCTTGTGGATCGCAATCCTATTAACTGCCCTTCTCCAATTTAAAGCTAAATGATGCTTTTAAAATGAAACAAGAACAGTTTCAACATAAATTGGAGCCATGCAATATTAGCAGAACATAAAACTTTCATTTATTCTATCATCTCCAGTTTAGACTGCCTGGTGGTTTTTAAAAAGCATTTAGAAAATGTGTTATATTAGCACTTTTTAAGGAAACAAGGCACATGGAAATGCATGTAGGAGGAAGAAGATGGTAGTTTGCCCTGCCATCATTTAAAGGTCAAAACAGAGCCCTTAGGCACATAACTATATATATACAACTGCACATGTAATGACTATAACAATCATCAGCTTAAAATTTGTAACAAAAGCTCTCTGTCATTATGGCACGGGTTAGTTTCAGCCTGCAAACATCTTGGTGTGTGGAATCTTACATCCCTTCTGGAGGAATGTAGTTGTAGGTTGGGTTGCCAACCTTTAGGCAGGGCCTGGAGATCTCCCAGAATTGATCTCCAGATAACAGAGATCAGTTCCCCTGGAGAAAATGGCTGCTTTGGAGGGTGGACAACATGGCATTATACCCCACTGAAGTCCCTTCCATTGCCCAAACTCTGCCCTCCTCAGGCTCCACCTCCAAAGTCTCTAGGTATTGCCCAAACCGAAGCTGGCAACTGTACTTGGAGGCCAGATGCCTACATCACACACACAGCATTAGCAATTTTTTCCTGTGCTCAGCTCCCTTCCTTTTGATGAGGTGACCAACAGATGAGTTCTCTCATTAGAGTACAAGAGCTGGGAATTCTCAATTACAAAAAAGTAGGAACACCTTTTGGAAAAGAAGATGGCTCAAAAGAAAGGCCCATGGGCTATGCTGATTATCCTCTGTAGAGGATAAATGTTCTTCCCTCAGTCAGCATCCTTTGACAGTTCCAGTATAGTCATGGGGGGGGGCTGAGAAGTAAATTAAATAGTATGGCAAAAGAATGGTCCTCTTTGTCCTTAGACTGCTAGGGGGCTGGGAATGGCATTCTTTCGGCTTTGGCAAACACGTTTATATGACATCAGAACATACGTCTTGATGCAAAATACGTATCTGCCAAGGTTTCCAAAGAGAAATTGGATATAATCAAAAATGCCTTTTCTATTTGTGGCTATCCTTGAGTAACATTTCTATTACTATTGCATATATTTTCAAATTTGTTCTTCCCCCTTTTTGTGCAAGAAGATTTACTAAACCCCAGAAATGATTTTATTTTCCTTTGGATTCAAGGCAGACTGCCAATCCAGACAAACAGTCAGCTGTAGCTAGATTGCTTGTGTGAGTATCTTTCCCAGAAAGAAGGGACCAAAAAATTGAGGCTTTCAGAGACCCTCAGCATTGCTGTTCTATCTGCTGAACACCAGAGGGGGTCAGAAGAACAGTGTCTTGACCAACTGTAAAAAGGATAAGAGCAACAGAGCTTGGTTTCAAATACTGAACATCAAGTGTTCTAAAGAAAATGATGTCTCTACCAGAGAAGATATCTATGGCATAGTGCAATTACACAGGAAAGCAGGCACTTTCTCCGGCATTCCTGACACGTGTATAATGACAAATTTAATATTTCCTGCAATTACATGCAAAGTCATCTTGTCAGTGTTGGAAACGAAGAATGACCATGTCTTTAGAAAATGAGCAGTCAGATCTTTAATGATAATGATATAGCCCTATGCGCTTGGCCTTCTGTTGGAGTTAGAATAAACTGGGGTTACAACAAGTTGCCAGAATGCGTAGTTTATATTTAGCCAAATAACTCAAAGGAACACAAAATGGACTGGGCCAGTTTGGTGTAGTGGTTAAGTGCATGGACTCTAATCTGGAAGAACTAGGTTTGATTCCTCATGCCTCCACTTGCAGCTGGTGGGTGACTTTGGACAAGCCATAGTTCTGTCAGAGCTTTTCTTGAAAGAGTAGCTCTTGAAAGAGCTCTCTTGGCCCCACCTACCTCACAGGGTGTCTGTTGTGGGGAGGGGAAGGGAAAGAAGTTTGTAAGCCACTCTGAGTGAAGGGCAGGGTACAAATCCAGTCTCCTCTTCCTCTTCCTCCTTCTTCCCAGACTAAGATCTTAATAAACTTCCCAAAGCATCACTGCTTCAGCAGCTTCCTATGCACTTACTGGTATCACTGCAAGATAGTTTCAAAGGAGTAGCCATGTTAGTCTGTTGGTACCAAAATAAGCAGGAGTCTGGTGGTACCCTAAAGACTAACTTTTTAAACATAAGCTTCCATTGTCTGATCCCCATTTCATCAGGTGTGTATACTGGGTTTTCTCTAGGAAAACACACACACGGTCATGAACAAGTTTCATAAACTTGCATATCCAATGAAGCTGAATCTAGGTCATGCTTTGAGAGCCAGTGCAGTGTAGTGGTTAGAGTTGTAGGCCATTGCCTGGGTGACCCAGGTTTGAATCCCTACTCGGCCATGAAAGCTTGCTGGGTGATTGGCTTTGGGCCAATCACACACTTAATCTACCTCACAGGGTTGGTGTGAGGATAAAATGAGTGCCAGAAGAATGCTGAAACCCTCTTTGGGTGCCCATTGGGGGGAAAGGCAGGGTATACATGAAATAAATAAATAAATATGATAGAATAAAAACACAAGGTTCCTGTTTATTAGCGCAAGAGTATCTGGCCTTTTCACCAAGGAGCACAGAGTCAAAATTTATATAATTATTTATTTTGTTTAGAAAACTCCAGAGACCTGCTTGAGGCACCTCACAACTAAAACAATAAACCAAAAGCATGAGAACACAACCATTAAAAACAAAACAAAGAAATTAAAACAAGCCACTAAATAAACCAAACTAAAGCCATTAAAACAAGCCACTAAAAAGCAAGCAAACCAGCACATAGAAGCAGCATAAAATACAAATCAAATAGATTTGTAGATCAAAACAACCCGCAGTTGAGAAGCAGACCATAAAGCAACTAGAGAAGGTATTTTTTTTAAAATCCTTTATTAAAAGCCTTGGTAAATTAGGCTGTTTTAGTCTGATGCCTAAAGGACTATAAATTAGGCATTAGGTGAGCCTCATGAAGGAAGTATTCCAAAGATGAGATGCCACCACTGAAAAAGCCCTGTCTGTGATCACTATCCATCTCACCTCTGTAGGCAGGGGTAGAAAGAGCACAGCTTCAGAAGGGGATCTTAAGTGGAGGGGTTAATGGTATGGGATGAAACAGTCTTTCAGTTTAGGCTGCAATCCTAAACTCAATTACTAGGGGGTAATCCCCACTGATTTCAGTGGGACTTACTTCCAAGTATCGTCCCCAGCGTGGGTTGAACAATCTGGTGTAGTCCTGTTCTGTATTTATAGATCACCTTTGCTCTTGCTACAACATTTCATAAATTCATCAGTTCTCTCAGCCCCATGACGAATACCAACGGGGTGGGAGGAGATGCACAAAACTGTGCCAAAAGGAGAGTCATGTCAGCTGTGAATTTTGTGCTTAACTAGGGTGCAAACTTGCATGTGTTCTTCCCCCCTCCCTGAGCAGATCTGTTTCAGGATGGGCGTGTGTTGGCTTCAGTGCATAGAGTGGAAAGAACATAAAAACCCCATAACCACAAAATATCATTTGGATGAGGCTGAGCCAGCCAGAGATTTAAGATGACATTTCACTTAAAGGCACTGGGTTTTCTGTCATGTTGGTTTTATCTGTTACTTTTCACACTTTTGAACAAAACTATTTGGCACTTAGTATTTGATACAGATTTCATAACTATGTTTATGAGTTTTCTCAATATTCAGAAAGATTGCTAGTGTGGAATGGTATTCTGAAGCAATTGTCCTGCCAGAAAACCAATCAAAATGCTCTGGTATTTGATGCGTGCCCTCCGTGCTCTTACTTCAGTTACATACTCTGAGCCACATGCGGCTCTTGGAGCCCTCTCCTGCAGCTTGCAAAGCTTGCCACCCCCCCACATTCCTCTCTTTGAAAGCCACTCCCCTTCTCTCTGCTGCCTCCTGCTGCTGGAAGAGAGCACAGAAAAGAGAGGAGCAGCAGCAGCAGCAGCCCCAGCTGCCGGGGGCTCAACGGCGGGGGAGGGATCAGCTAAGAGAGAAGCCAGTTTCTGTGTGCCCTGCTCATCAGCCTGCCAGCACCAGGGGGTGTGGGGGGGATGCCCTCTGCTGGGGAGGGAGATCAGGAGGGCCCCAGTCAGGCTGCATGGTTGCCTTACCTTCTTCCAGTGGCGTTAAACAGGAACATGGCAAAAGGCTCTTCATGGGCCTCTTGCTGCCAGCACCATGGGGTGGGGGAGGCCCTCTGCCAGGGGGAGGGGAGAGGGAGGGCCCCAGCCAGGGTACACAGTTGTCTTCCCCCCCATGGGGGCCTTTAAACAGAGCACAGTGAGAGGATCCTCATGGCCATCAGTGTCATGCCACCAGTATCATGAAAGTGGCTGTGGGGATAGCAGGCAGAGCACCATCAAAGATGGCTTGTCCATGCTGGCTGAGGTACCTCTGCCATTTCACAAAGTGTTGCAATATATCCCAGCAATGTCTGTTTTTACCACTTTTGTTTTTCTGTTTTTACCACCTGGGGACTTCGGGAGGTGGAGCCAGGAGACTTTGGTGGTGGTGCCTTGCAAGGATGTGACATGTCCTATGATGTCACTTCCAGATCAAAGATCAGGCGACATCATTTCCTAAGCTTCACCCCTTCCAATGACATCACATCCTGTTCCCTTCCTGTGATGTCACTTTCAGGATACTCCCCTAAACTTGCCTCTTCTTCTGAAGTCACCTTGTGACTCTTGAGCATCTGACATTTAGGCTATGTGGCTCTTACATGAAGCAAGTTTGGCCACCCCTGAGTCCAGGCCATAGTTTCTTAATGTCAAGGTCTGGGGTGAATGCAGAGGGAAGTCCAAGTTCAGTCCAGGGTCTTGAACCAAAAGGAGTGGAACAGGAACGGAGAGTGAAAGTCCAAATCACAAACCAGGAATGAGGTTGTTCAAGCCAGAGTCAGAAGCCAGAGGAGAGGAGCAGGAACGAGGTCTAGAAACAGGAGGCGGAGTAAACACAAGACATTGCAGATTTTGACGAGTTTGCTTCCACAAAGGAGCCAGCTTAGAGCCTGAAGCTAAATAGCCCTCTGCTGCTGTTTCCAATTAGCACAGCAGCACCAGCAGCCAAGCATCTGTCAAGACTCAGGACTAATGGACCATCTACTCTGCAAACAAGCTATACATAGTCTCATTGCTAAGTCCTGCCGGTGTCGGTCTCGTAAACAAGCAACTCTCGGGGGGAGTCGGGAGGGCTTTCCATCTGTGGCTGCTCCTTGTCAGCTGTTTCTGAGCCAGGTGCCAGTGCGGGCGGTGAGGGCAAATGGCTGATCTCTGCAGCTTCAGAGGGGCCAGCTGTGGGTTCTGCTGGAGCTGGCAATGGCCCTTCCTCAGCACCCATGAGGAACTTCCTCAACACTTAACTCCTTATTTGTGGTCCTCTTTTGGAATCCTAATACAAAGACTAATTGGATCTGCCTGAAGAAAACGTGTTAGAGATTCTGCAAATTTAATCATAGGTTGGATAAATCAGTGGCAAACTTGATATTCTGGACTAGACTGGTCCAGGGGTCCATTCCAGTTCTGGAGGCTTCTATGTACATCAAGGCCCATTGTGATGCAGAATTCTCCAAAGCCACCAGAACTGTTGGATTTCGATAACTTCAGTGGCATAACAATAACCAGGTACTTTTCCAAAATGTAAAATAGAATTTGGAAGAGAAAACATAAGAAGAGCCCAGGGGGATCAGACCATTGGCCCATTTCGCCTGTTTCATTCAGCAGTTAGTCAGTTGCTCTTGATGGCCTACGAACAGGATATAGAACCACAGACCTGCCCCTGATGTTGCCTCCCAGCACTGATATCCTAGCACTAGTTTCACTGTCTCTGGATATGGAGGTTCCCTTTCGTTGCCATGGTTCTTGTGTTCCTTTTTGTTTGGCCGCCAGGAATACGGCACTCAGGGTCCTGCTCTTAGGTTCAAAGGAACAACCATTTATTGGCAAGGAGATAAAAGGATGGGGGCAACTATTTTCAAGACAAGAGACCCAATGCACTATACAGTTCTACGTCTAACTAACAAACAGAACTCTTTGAAACAAAGCCAATTCACATAAATATCAGAGGGGTGACTTTTCCATTGTAACATATACAATAAATACACCACAATGGCTAGTAGCCAGTGGTTGATCTCTCCTCCATGAACCTGTCTAAAAGGAAGGAGAAGCACAGAACATACAACAAACACAATATACAAATATGTGTATTTCTGATATTGCTCATATTGCTCATAATATTGTTCACATTAGTTTGAAGAGGGGACAGGGGGCAGAGAGACAGCCATTTGCTTCACCTGCTTTTTGCTTAACATCCCAATTTTATCAGCAAACTGGCTTTCTGACCCCCATCCTTCCACTCTAACAACACTAAGGCTTCATTGTGAGATGAAATTAGTAAATTAATGATTGACTAATCCACTTTCCTGATCCTGCACAAGATAGTAGTATACATTTAGCTGTAGTAGTACACATTTAGCTGTTACAGCATACTGGCAATAGAAGCAGTTTCCCAGGAAAGTTGACTCGTGGGATCTGCTTGCAGACTGAAAACCATATATCTCACACAGGGATGCTGAGTCTAGAGAATATTTCTGATGCAGAGGTTGACCACATGACCACAGAGTCTTTTCCAAATTTGCAAATTCTAAAATTCTATGCTTCTGAGAGACAGAGCTCCCAGCAACTTAAGTTTGGATAATACTTATTGTATTATTGTAGTATGCATTTATCTTTCTTGACTTGAGAACTGGGAGGAAAGCAGGAAGCCAGTTTCTCCTGATGCCATGCAAAGGGAAACCCCATAGTAATTCTCCCCCCCACCCATGAATGGGTAAGTGTTTGTGTAGGATAGACCTTCTATCACAAACTTGCCCAGAATTACTTTTCATCCTGGTCAATTGGTACTTTCCTAGCCCCAACTGTGGCAGTTCTGGTCAAGGGATTAAAAGTTAAGGAGTATCTTTCCAGACTTGCCACATGAACCCTGTGTCATGGTATAACACAGGGTCTAAAAGTACAAGATGATGGATCTAATTCCCTGTAAGAGAATCTGTCACATATTCCCACAAGTGTTGCTACAGACTAACATGAGATCCAGCAAGATGAAATACTGGGAGATCCTTGACTGGACCTTCTCAACTCTTTTAAAAGGGACTTGGCAACAAACAGCACTGGTTGAAACCATTTTTAACCTTTTGCCTCAGCACAGTTTTGCTAACTAACCCAAATTGTTATTAGTACTGAAGTGTGAGGGGCAGGCATCCCCTTTTTATCATTTCCCCTTTCCAAGTCTTTTAACAGCTGAGAGGTGTCAGTTTCAACTGGCAATATTATTTGGGGGAAGGGTTAATTCCCCCCCCCCCATTATGGTCCCAATTTGAATTGTGTCTGCACAGTTGCTACTTCCTTGTAAAAGCACTGGGACTATCTGTTCATGGATTTACCCGCATAACATCTAATTGGACTTTCCTATAATAAGCATGGCACAGTTACATCACAAACAGAAAATGGGACTAAATAAGGTGTGATTAAACAAGGACTTCCAGTATTAGAATGTCCAGAAGTATGAAAAAGAAACAGAGTAATATCCAAAGTCATCTTCTTCAGACATGTAGGTATATTTTAGTGTAGGTATATTTAGCATTCAGCTGAGTTCCAAAACACTATCTGTAGAAAATGTTGCAAACAGGTTAAAAGCCTGCTTAGTAAATTACAGGTCACTGTGTCATTTGACATTATCAAGAACTGAAATGCAGAAAACAGGGCTATACTGAACTGCACAGAAGCTTCTCTTTTAGGTTTTGTTTTTTTTTAGTGTTTCCCCCCACAAGATTATCTTTGGTCTGAGAATAATCTTTTCTATTTAGTTTTGCTTTCTAGCACCAGACTTGGACTTTTATTACCAAGGGAACACTTTATAGGGAACAATATAGACAACTTCTAGAACTGTATTGTAAGGCTATTGATAGAACTCTAAAATCCTTTGAATAAATTTACGGTGCTTTGCAATGAATGCAAAACCAACAAAGAGTACTTAGGGCATGGCATGGGCTTGTGAATGTCTAGGTTGCCACAGACAAATCTGCAGCCATTCAGCCGCAGAACAATGATCAGACATACATCAAGAAAGCTGCATTTGTCTGCCAAGGCCTGGGAATTTCTCAAGGCACATTCCTGTCAGCCCTTTTCAGAATCAAAATTAGTGAAACAACACTGGAAATATTGCTACTGCAGGTGAAAATGAACACACTTTCTTCATGCTGAAACTGCACACAAAGTCGACTCCACGTTGGGACAATTGGAGATGCTCCAGCTTGGTGATTTGAAGAAAACACATTCAGTGGAAATTTTTAAAAAGTTTATAAGCTCCATACATGGAGACTTATTTCAAACCAAGAGTATCTTGGGCTGCTTTACTTTTTTCCTACATGCAATAGTTTTCTATACTCCTGGCAATTAAAAAACAACAACAAAACCTTTCACATTTCAGTTGAAGTGATGTGATGGCATGGAAATTATCCATTTTTCTCACATGGAAACGATCTCAGTTTGGGAAAACCATCACATGAGAATCACGTTTATTTTAGACTGCAGTCATTTGAAACATTCTTTCACAGCTCCCTTCTTTGTTTTGGAGTCCAGCTTTTTTATTTTCACTGTCTTTTGTTTACCAGGAACTGCATTAACAATAATTTTGATATATGCTGTTTGCATACATAGACTATAACTTAATTTATAACAGCATGCTTCTGCAGAATGCTTGAGCATTTTATTACTTTTATTTCTGTGGGAAGCCCCCCCCTTTCTATATTGCTCTTTTGCCTTCACACGAGGGAGTGTGCTCCATTGGCAACTAGGCCTGCGTTAAAATATATGCATATGGGCATCTTGTGAAAAGTTCTAGCCAGTGTGGTATTAGTGGTTACAATGTTGGATTGGGATCTGACAGATTTGTATTAAAGTCTCAGTTCTACAATAAAGCTTGCTGTGTGACCTGGGGCCAATTACTCACTTACAGCCTAAACTACCTCATGGTGTTATTGGGAGGATAAAATTGAGGTAATGGGAATGATGTAACCCACCCTGAGTTCCATTGAGGAAGGATGGGGTGCCACGCAATGCCCCCTCTAAGCTGTGGAGTCTTGTGAGCGAAAATTCTGCTTTGTGAGCTACTGGCATTAAAGGTAAGAGAGCGAGTTGGCTGCTGCATAAATTAGTTTGCTCTGGAGCCATCCTTCCTGAGCTAAGACAAAGACGTGTAAGCCGGAGGCTAAAGAACTGTAAGCTAGCTCACACTAACTCAGCTTAGAGGGAACACAAGGTGCCAGCCCCTCTCCTGCCCCCATGTTGAGGGGTGTCCTTCCTTTTCCACCTCATCCTGTTTCACTTGCTCTTCGAGGGGATACAGTAGTGCTCAGTGCACCCCCTCACTGTTTGAGGGCTCTGAGGGGGGAGCGGTTGGGGGAGGGTACGGCCCAAGATTTCTCCTCCCCTGCTTTGATAGACGTACCATTGTTGATGTGTTCTTTTCCTTGCTATAATGGAGACTGCGGGGCCAATTCCACCCTGTTGAGCCATGCCAGTGCCTTCAGGAGTGTTGTCTTGCCTCCTCTGCTATCAATTAAGGAATCATCAGCTGGAGGCTGATGTTAGACATGTTACTTAGAGTAACAAATATGAATACCCTTCCAGTGTGGTAGTGAGGTAAGTAGGTGTTCTCATTCAGTCCTATTCTTGGAAGTCCGGTTATGAGGATAATGCAGGATCTGGGCCTTTTGTTGTAGAAGGATATAATTCACCAGAAGATGCCTTAGAGGCTGACCTGAGAAGTGACCTGAGAAGTCATTGATGTGCTCTATCACTGAACTTAAAAAGTCTGACACTGTAAAGCATAAACATACTGTGCTTTTTCTGAATGGATGATAAATGATTTAGCATGGGCTGGCTGGTATTGTTGACTCCTGAAGCACACATGAGTTACGTTTGGTGTTCAGAGTTTGTTTGGCTGTAGTAGTGAGTCAGTGACAGCCATTGCAACTGGTGCAATTCACATTAGTGATTTAGGGCTGTGTTTTTGGCTCTCCTTGTATAAGTTTGCAGAAAGAATGGAAAAATCTGTTCCCTCCTCACTCCATTGCTGAACTGGAGACAAAAACAAAGGCCAATGAAAGGCCTCCCTCAGTAGGAACAACAAAGTGCCAGCAATCTTGTGGCAATGATAATGGGTACTACACTATTTATATATTTACTTGCCAGGTGTATGACCCATTTTTTTTTAATGGGGCTCCCAAAGCATTAATAAAATACAATGGCTTCCATTTTAAAAAGTCAATTCTTTCCAATTAAAAATTAAAATAATAAAATAAATGGATCCATCATATGAGGAGAGTGAAAAACTAGTTTAACAACAACAACAACAACCAGAACAAAATATTGAAATACTGCATTAAAAACAGACACCCCTCCCCAAGAAACAAAATCTAACCAAATGAAAGAAAAACCCTTTAAACACCTGGAGAACATTTAGTTCCTCTGAACAAGGAGAAGGGGGAAAGTAGAAGGAGAAACTCCGAACTGATCCATCAGTAAGTACATGAGAGTGTTTTCGCTCTCCACACCCATGTCCTGGCTCGCTGTCATGGGGTAGCTGGTCATACATGGCCACTATGGTGAACAAGAGTCTGTCCACCAGAATCAGGTGGGGAGGTGTCTTCACCTGTCCCCTTCCCTTTCATGGTCTTCTGTCACAAGGCCATTGGACTTTACATAGCCACTGTGATGCTGAAGGTGAGCAGGCATATTATGGTGGCCTGGCCTGCCTCCCTCCTTCCTTCTCCTAGTTTTCTGTCACAGGGAAGGTGGCCTTGAATTATATGGGTTCCAGAGAGTGCTACTGTAATTTTCTTGGAAGGACTTCCCTGAAGGACTTCTGCCCAACTGCTTAAATTTTTATCAGATTAACAGGTGGCTGCTTTAGTTCCACCTCACATAACTAGGATTCTGTTTTTATTAAATAGCACTGTTGTACTAGAATTTTTCTACTTTGAACATGTATCAAAAAGAATGAGACTCTCTTACAGATCAATGGTGTATTAGGCTCCTTTGTTACCAGCTTGTGCCTGTGGCAGTAGTATTCACTCTGTGGCTAGCAGAGAGCCACATTTTCAATGAGCATCAGCTTGAACAGTCGCATTTGCTTTCATCTTTGGCAAGAGGCCTGTACCTCAGGGAGGCTTGCAGCTAACCCACTCCTCTGGCTGTGGCTGTTTCAAGATGGGGACCATCTGCCAACCAGAAGCCCCACTGGGCAAGAGACTTGCTCATTCTCATGAAATATCGGGCAGGTACCACAATGAGGAACAGCACTCACAAGAACCACAGGTAGCATGTCAAAGAGTCATATGTGGCTCCCAAGCCACTGAGTGAGTACCACTGGCCTATGGCAATCTGGATTTGGGGTGTCATCCCAGAAGTCACAATCCATGGACAGGAGTTTTGCTACCTCACCCATACTATGTACATACTGTTCACTACTTTAAAAAGCCATCCCTACACAAAAATGATGTGGCCAGTTACTGCCCAGTCTTTAAGCTGCCCTTTCTAGGCAAAGTGATTGAGTGAGCAATAGCAGACCAACTCCAGGTCTTCTTGGATAACTCATGAGCTCTGGACCCCTCAGGCCAGGCTATGGGACAGAGATGGCTCTAGCGGCTTAAGTTTATGACCTCCATCTGAATTTAAACAAAAGTCATGCTTATTCGTTGCTTCTATCTGCAGCCTTTGATACAGTAGATCATGCCATCCTGTTGAAGTGTTTGGAGACAGAAACAGGTGTCGGAACTGGTTTAAATAGTTTCTCACGAATGAGATTCAAAGGATTGCTGTTGAAGACCAGCTATCTTCAGTGTGGGAGTTGGCTTGTGGAGTTCCATAGGGTGCAATGTTATCCCCCATGTTATTCAACCTCGATGTAAAGGTTTAGGAGAAATCATTTGTAGCTTTGGAACAGGATGTCATCAATATGTGAATGATACCCAGCTCTATATTTCTCTATCCAGTCTTGAGTCACTGCCAAGGTCAAATGGCTAAAAGCAAATAAATTGAACTTGAATCCAGACAAGATGGAAGTGATGCTGGCTGGGAAACTGGAGAACTTGAAGGACATTGTGCTTCCCATTTTTTACGGTGTTCAGCTGAACCTTGCTGCCTTGGTTAAGAGCCTAGGGGTTGTGCTGGATCCAGCACTGCTGCTAGAGAAGCTAGTTGAAGCAGTTGCAAAAAACTCTTTCTTCCAATTCAGTCTACCCTGTAGGATATAGCCAATCTGGCCATCTTGATGCACACCACAGTAACATCGAGACTAGACTATCACAATGCTCTCTACATAGGACTCCGTTTGAAATCAATTTGGAAACTCCATTTGATACAGAAAGCCACAGCTCGGTTATTATCAAGAACTAGGCAGAGCATGCAAAGTCTTCCCATTATGCAGGCACTCCATTGGCTACTCATCACTTACAAGGCATCGCTTACAAGGCTATCACATACAAAGCGCTTCCTGGCCTTGGTCCATCATATCTGCAGGATCACCTCTTTCCCTATGCTCCACCATGACAGCTCTGCTCATCTGATCACAGTATTCTGTAGGTGCCACCCTGCAAAGAGGCAAAATCAACAACTGCCTGTACGTGTGCATTCTTTGTTGTAGCCCCTCCCTTATGGAATCACCCGCCTGATGAGGCCAAGAAGGCTCCCACTCTCCCAGCTTTCTACAAACTATGCAAACCTGAATGATTCAGGAGGGCTTTTTTACACAGGTAATAGGGTTGTACTGTAATCAAGTGGTTCATAAAGATGCTTTGGTAAATGGATAGGGAGTGCAGACCATACTACAGTGTACTGTTTCTTGCTGTAAGTTTGCTCCTACTAGGTAATTTCTTCATCGCTTAATGCTCATGCTTTGTTTCAGCTCTGTTTGAGATTTCTGCTTTTTTTCAGATTTCTGCAGTCCAAACCCTATTGCACAGGATGTTCCATTCTGTTGACTGTATTTGACTTAAACTATGAAATCCATCTTGGGAGCCCTGATCTGGATAGCTCAGGCAAACCCGATCTTGTCAGATCTCAGAAGCAGGGTTGACTCCAGCAAGTACCTGGATGGGAGACCTCCCTGAAATACCAGAGGCAGGAGGTGGGCCACCTCTCTGAATATCCTCCAGGCCCCCAGTAGGGGTCAATCACCTGAGGTTGCTATGACTTCCAGGTGCACTCACAGTCTCTCTCACACACACATATAAAAATGTAAAAGAAAGAAAGAAAGAAAGAAAGAAAGAAAGAAAGAAAGAAAGAAAGAAAGAAAGAAAGAAAGAAAGAAAGAAAGAAAGAAAGAAAGAAAGAAAGAAAGAAAGAAAGAAAGAAAGAAAGAAAGAAAGAAAGAAATCTTGGGTTTCAGTGAGAAAGGTGGACTATAAATAACCTAAATTAAAATAAAATACTGGGATTCCCCACATCCATGCTAAACCACCTACAAATTCTTAAATAAAAAGCCCTCTCTGCCTCAGAATAACAATCTGATTTGACTCTTTGTTGTATTGATCATAAACATATTAATTTCAGCACTTTAACTAAGCCACTTTAATAATTTCTTCTTGACTCATGATCCTATCTAGTTGGAATGCACACAGAATTGCAAGGCATAGCCATGGTGGGAATATAAAATGCCTTATGATGAATTATAGTTGGCCACATGAAAGAGAGTTTATTTCATTGCCCATTAATGTTGATTTGTACTCAGGGGTATACTGTTTGTGCCAGGGAATAAAAGTAAGTGTGTTATACCTGCCTGAAAGCCAGGGAGGGTTTAAAATTACACTGGGTTAAACTCTGTTTTCTTGGGGAATTTTGGAACTCAGTTAAAGCAAAAGTTATGAAAGAGAGCACTTTCCTGGAAATTGCTGTTATTTTGAAGTTTCTGAACTTCCTCTGTACTCCTTTCCCCTTTTAAACTTTAACAGAATAAAAGACTGTTGTATATTATTCACTGAATTTATTTCAAAAATAGATATCCCACTCTTAGCCTCAGCAGTTCCCAAGACAGCTTCCAACATGGTTAAAATGAGTAAAACAACTAAACATAGCAATAAAATAATAGCACAATACACCGCAGCACTTTAAAAGAGCCAAAGCAGTGTATTTTGCATGGGTAAGTGGCTCAGTAGTAGATGAGGTGGCCAGGGCTCCTGCCATGGCTGCTGTGCACCAGTGTTCCCTCTAAGCTGAGTTAGTGTGAGCTAGCTCACAGTTTTTTAGCCTCTGGCTCACACATTTTTGTCTTAGCTCAGGAAGGAGAGCTCCAGAGCAAATTTATGCAGCAGCCAAATTGCTTGCTCACAACCTTAATGCCAGTAGCTCACAAAGTAGAATTTTTGCTCACAAGACTCCACAGCTTAGAGGAGCATTGCTGTGCACTCCTGCTGCTTCTCACTGGAGCAGCAGGAGTAAAATGAAGAAAAAAGCAGTCACTTCTGGAAGTGATATCATGCCATTGTGGCATTTTGTCTGTATGATTTTATCAAACAGGCTTGATAAATTCCTACAGCATGACTGAGATTCCATGACACAACTTGATGTACCCAAAAGTGAAGTCATGGCTTTTGGCAACACTCTAGGAATTTACCAAATCTCTAAGGTAAAACCACAGAGATCTGGTAAATTCCTAGAATGTCACTGTGACACTGTGACAGCAACCCTTGTGGTAGAACATCTACCAGGCACACAGGCAATCCTACGTTGAATTTTCAGCACCTATTAGGTGGTGTGAAAGATCTCTACCTGTGGCTCTACTGAGCCATTGCCAGTCAGAGTAGACAGCACTGACTGTTATGGACCAAATCATGTTTGTTTGTTCATTTAAAGTACAGCAGTAAAGCACTGGAAGACCAACATTAAAATCATAGCAGTAGACATTAAAACCAGCATAAGATTAACACAGAAGGTGGTCCTCAGTGAGGAGTTACTTAACAGGAAGGTGGGAGAAAAATCTTCACCTGGCATCAAAAGCTAGTCAGTGCCAGGCAAATGGCTGTGGGGTCAAAATTCTAATCTTTCAGTGTCAATACAGAGACACAGCTCCCTCTCATGGCTATCCCCTTTATCTCAAAAGGTGGAGGCCACACAGAGGAGGGCCTCCATAGATTAACTGATGGACAGGCTCACATGGGAACAAGTGGTCCTTTAATTACCTTGGTCCCAGGCCATTTAAAGCTTTAAAGGTTAAAAAAAAGGTCCCAGCAGATTTGAATTGTGGTTGCAACATGTCAGCAGACAATGTTGTTGTTGAAACTGGTGAGATGTACCTTGCAAATGGTACCAGTTAAGAATCCTACTACTGCATCTTGGACCAAGTGAAGCTTCCAAACCACCTTCAAAGCCAGCCCACATCCAGACCATTACAGCAATCCAGCCTGGAAGTGTGTAGAATATGGATGATGGTGATCCAAAGAATAATTGCTCTGAAAATGTAAAACTGCTGATCAGTGGATATTAGGATATGCCAGGCAACAGCCACTGTTTCAAGTTAGTCCCGGCCATGTCTGAGGCTGCTTATTTTGGTTAATCTGCTTTATGGGACATTTTCACATTTGAAAATTTCTTGTAGAAACCACAAGAAACCTGTGCCCACATTGTGTTCTTCACAACATCTTTTCCTCCCCACACTTTGTGTGGTCTTTTGGCCTCAGTCCATGCCAGAACGTTTTCCATTACATCTTCTATACTATGCTGTAGGGATGTGCACCAGAAAATAATTGAGTATTTTCAGATTTTCGATTTATATCCCGCCGTGCCTGCACAAGCAGATCTGGAGTTCAGGGAAGGCATAATTATTGGTATTCTGGATTATTTGGGTCTTCAATACTGGTTCAATATTGGACAAGGGTTTTCCCCAGAATCCTAACATTATGTGAATCCATTATTCCTTATGGGGCTATTTCCAGAGGAATGGACTGGTGGTTTTTCAAGCAAATGACACCAAAATCACAGCAGATTTAGTACTGCCTGCCCACTAAAGATCCCCTATCTTTCAAATGAATTAGACCAATTATATGCACCCCTGAACAAGGTGTCCCCAGCCACCCTTCATTGTTTCCTATGGGGGGGGAGGAAATCCATGCTTTCTCCATGGCAAAGAATAGCCAAACGTACCAGAGCAAGCAACCACTGGCCAAAAGCCTCCCAAAGCAAACAGAAGCAACAAGCCCAATAGAATCAACATCAAATCAAAGAGTCCCAGCAGAACCACAGGCCAGTGTGGCAAATTCAACACATACAATGTCAACCCAGAAAATTCAAGCCAAACCAATTGAAGAAAGGGGTAGAACTCTATTTCCTGGCCAACAGAACCAGTGTCAAACCACAGAAGTCAAGCAAAACCAAGAGCCAATGTGGCAGCATAAGCCCAACAGAACCAGTGTCCAAACAGAGAATCCCAGCAGAACCAACCTGACAAGCTCCCCCAACACATAATCTCATTTGTCTGTGAGAGCTGCCTCCCTCCACCCTCCCTGCTGTTGTCCCGGAAAGCTGCAAAAAGCAAAAATATACATATATATTTTTAATCCCCAAATTTCATGCTTTAAAACGCCAGGCCCAGACATTTCAAGATATTTCCAAACATTTCCAGTATTGCTTGGATTCCTGAAAATCAATCCAGATAACTAATATACTTTAAAAATGCAGATAAGGTATTTTCCAGGTATATATTCAGAACAGATATATCTAAGCGCACATCCCTGCTATGCTGTGGAATAGGCTGCCTGATGCTGTTCAGAAGACATAATTATTACATGACTTCAACAAGTAGTGCAAGGCTCTGCTTTTTCAGACTTTTCCAGACAGATTTTTTTTTTCTGTGGATATTGGGCCATGGATCTGAGCCTGGGCATTAGTTGTTAGTTTATTGCCTTGTTGGTGTCTGATGTCTTTATTGGGGGGAGGGTCCCTTCTTTGATAGCAACATCTCTCCACTCACTCAAGAAAAGAGATCTTTCCCTGCTTTGTTTCTTTAGAACCTTCAAATGGAAATGCCAGGGACTGAACCTAGAAACTTCTGTGTGCATTTAATTTATTGGGCGATACCAAACTGACAATTAAGAAACTATATTCCATTCAAGCTAGTTTTCCAAGGGTACAGTTACTCTCTGTAGTCGTGCAAACTATATTTATTTTACCCCACCCCCCCACCTTTATTTAGGACACTGTCTCCACAGCAATGACTATATTGCTACTGAGTATGATGGACATATTTATGAGCTTTTTCATCTCATTACATTATTCAACACTCAAGTTGGCAAGCCATCTTGTTCCTATATGCTGAAATGCTATGCTTGTGAAGTAATACTTTCCCACTTTAGATCAACTGTGTTCTCACATATCACATAGCATTGCTGGCACTGGCATTGTTTAAAGTGGACCTCTTCGGCTCTGACATCTGGACTTCCCTGGCGTACATTCATAAAAGCCCCATTGATTCCAAGTGGCTGAAGATAATTGGGCACCATCTTTTATTGGTAGCTCTTGCACTTATAAGAATTATATTTTTTCCCCAGAGGCACCTGTTGGATGAGCCAAAACACCTATTTTGGCCTTATTCTTCTCGATATCCTTCATCATTCACATAGAAAATGGGATTTTCCTTTGGAAAAAATAGACCGGCGGTGACAGCAATTAACATTAGCCACATCTGTCTATACCTCTATTCTGTACTAGTGAAACTCTTTAGATTAGAAATCCTGCTGCATACACTTGCTCATTGTAGTGCTTTTCCAGATGCTTTTAAGAAATCCCAACTGTAAATCATATAATAGGTTACCTATTGTAATTCATAACTACAATAGGAATGATTATTTAATCACCATTTGAATGTTTCTTTCAGGCTCACTACAAAGACTCTAGATTACGCTAATTGCTAATCTTTAATGTATTATTTCAGACACCATACAGGAACCCAAAACAAGCTAAAAAGATAGATGGGGGGGATGGCGGAAATCAGAGCTCATTGAAATTGACTGGAAATTGACTCTAGGGGGTGGTGCTCATCTCTGCTTCCAAGCCAAAGAGCCAGCATTGTCTGAAGGCATTTCCATAGTCATGTGGCTGGCATGACTAAACACCAAGGTGCACGGAATGCTGTTACCTCCCCACCAAAGCGGTACCTATTTATCTACTTTCAATTTCTTGCTTTCAAACTGCTAGGTTGGCAGGAGCTGGGGCCAGAGATGGGAGCTCACCCCGTCATGCGGCACTAGGGTCTCAAACTGCTGAGCTACAGACCTTTCAGTCTGCAGCTCAGCATCTTAACCTCTGAGCCACCATGGTCCCAGTACCCTGTACCAAAACATATATATAACACATTTGTTGGAATCATAAATATAACACCCAGAATAGACTATGCTGAAGATGCTGGTTAATAACAGCAATTCCTATTTATACATCTGGATTCAGTGCCATACAATATGGGCTTGAAATCGTACAATCTTGTGTAAAGTCATATAACAAACACAATATGTAATTGATTTTTCACTACAGTTAACTCCAAAGAATATATTCTTTGTTGAGTACAATAAGAGGGACCAGCCTGGCACTTCTCATCGTGCCTGGATCCCGCTCCAGCTGAGGAGTGATCGCTCATCAGCTACTGATCTCCACTGGCCAATTGACATCCAGTAAGCAAGGAACCTGGGCAAAGCCTTTGTTGGGTGGAAAGTGCTGTCAAGGTGCAGCTGACTTAAGGCATCCCCATAGGGTTTTCAGAGCAAGAGACAAACAAAGGTGGTTTGCAGAGCAGCCCTGCATTTCCCTGATGATTTCCCATCCTAGTACTAACCAGGGTTGACCCCGCTTAGCTTCTGAGAGCTAATGAGGTTCGGCTAGTCTGGACCACCCAGGTCAGGGAGAAGACTTTGCTTACGGAGTGAGGGTGCTTTAGAATCATTTTAATACAAAATTAAGTTTTTTAAAATTATGAACAAATAATTGAAAATAAATAATCATTATAAACAGTTACCATTCACTTTTATCCTTGACGGACTGTACTATGTTGTAGTGAATGCCCCCACTATAGGTCTTTTCCCCCCTCTGTTTCCTGGGCTTCTTGCCAATAATATGAGATTGCATTATTTATTTACTTCATTTATACCCCAGTGTTCTTCCCAGTGGGGACCCAAATGGCTTAAACCCTTCTTCTCTCCTCCATTTTATCCTCATAACAACCCTGTGAGATGGGTTATGTTGAGTGTTCTTGGGGGGGCTCTGCACATGGTTCTAACCATGAGAAAAAATTTCTGCACATAAATGAATATCTGCACTCACTGTTACCTTCCTCTTTATATAATGGAAACGAGCGAATCTGCCAGTAGGTTCAGATTCACATCAACAAGCAGAACTTGCCAAGGAAACCACAGCAGAGCAGGCTCTGAAAACACTGCAGATCAACCCATTCTGCTGAGTTGTTTTTAAAGACGAGGAAATGACTGCTTTGCTGAAGACAGCTGATCTTAAAAGCTTGGTAAAAACCCCAAAACACAACAAGATCACATGTTTTCTCTCATTCGTTCCCCCTAAAGCCAGTGTCTTATACGGTGGGAAATGACCTTCCTTACCATGACTCACTGGGATATTTGAAACCTTTTCCTTTCTTATTTTCCCATCGATTCCAAACTAGCCTTGTTACCTTTTTTGGTGGATTTGGGTTGTTATATTATAGATATAGCCTTCTACCATCATGTGGATTTACTTTCTGAGAAATTAATATTCCAGCTATACGTATATACTTTCACCAGGCTGTAAGCTCAATAAGTCTTAAAACAAAGCCTTGAGAGGACTAATAGTGGTAATCTTTTTTTTTTGCCATCAAAAAACTTCTTCACTTATGGTGGCCCTGTAGGGTTTTCAAGGCAAGAGGTGAACCAGGCCCGTAGCTACAGTGGGGCATCTCGGGGCCTGGCCCCCCGACTTACTGCCAAGGGCCCCCCACTTCCCATCCAGCCCAGGCCCCCCCAACTTCCAATTTTTTATTTTATTTGTGGCGCTCCCTGGGAGTGTGTGTGGGTGTCTGTGCAGGGTGCCTCCGACTTATTTAAAGGCCCCCCCAAGTTAAAAAATCCTGGCTACGGGCCCGAGTTGAACATTGCCTGCCTCTGTGCAGCAACCTTGAACTTCCTTTTTTTCATTTGTGTGTGTGTGTGTGTTGCATGGAGCATCCACATGAAATTTTCCTGCATTTGTCCACTTTCCAAGGTTTTATCTGCTCTGCTGAGATGTTTCCCAAACCTACTTTGTTATGATTCCTCATGTAAGACTGCATTCCAAGCAGGTTTGCACCCCATGGATGGGAAAGTATACATTTCCAATCATGCCACCAACATCAATGTCATTTTGTTTCTATTGTCCATTTGCAGCTGGCATTTCCTCCATCATTTCATAATAGGCTGGTGCAAATGACCCCTTCCCCACACATTGACTCACCACACAGGGATGAAGAGTGAGCATGAGCACACACCAGCTGTGCCGCATGACTCTGAGTGATTGCCTGGTTGTATGCAAGCTGCAGCTACCTGAAGCGGCTGGCCGTACACCCCCTCTCTGTGATCAGCAACTCTGCATCCCAAATATGGCTGATCATGAGGAGGGTGCATGCTTGGGTTGCAACTGGCAACTGGCGGGAGGGTTGGGGGGAGCATGAGGGGTATGCAATATAAGTGATGTCACCACACTATAGCAACTACCATGTATTTATTTAACAAATTTAAACATTTATATTTAGCCCTATCTTTTCAGATTCATTTTTTAAAGCCAGCAAGAAGCCCTCTGGTGGTATGGGGGGAATGTATGTTGTTATTCAAATCAGCCCCCATGTCAAACCTGGGGTAACAATGTAGTACACAGGGCTTTTTTTTTTCTTAAAGAGGTGCCGGAACTCTCAAGACGGAAATGAAGCTTTTCAGTCTGCATACTGAAAACCTGTGAACTTTTAAACTTTAAAAAAAGAATTTTGTCAAAGAGGTTCTGGAACTCTGTTCCAGCGCGTTCCCCCAGAAAAAAAGCCCTGGTATATATCCAGCACACAAAGTAGTAGTAGAATCCCTCTTGCGAATGCTCCCTCGAGTAGTGGCAGTGACTGCATGGTGGGGATTTGTTGCAGCATGAAAGCAACTTACACTGGGAGCATGAGTAGTTCACAAAAGATAACACAACAGGCTTATCTCTGGCCCTTTTCCCAGCAAATTCCTTCCTATTGCGCAAACCCAGACGATCAAAGCCATTAACATCTGAGAGCCTACCTGGGCCTTTCTTTAGCTCAAGTAAGACATTATGACCATTACTGAGGAGGAAAGTTTTTAGGCTTCTCTCCTTCCAAGTTATTTAGTGAAAAATGAATTTTTAAACATTGCTATTATTCTAAGTCGTTACCGGGATCAATGTAAAGCACTAGACCAATCTATTTTTCATGTCTTCCTGGGACCGAAAATTTATTCTCTCAGTCTAGGGAATAAATGTTTTCAGAGTTTTGGTAATCCTTTTTGTCTGCAGTGAATATGGGATGACTAAAGTGCCTAGCAGCAGTTGTATGTGTAATAATTTCCATTGCTTACAGCTCCATTGCTGCCTGCCATTTGGGAGAACTTAGCTTGGATCATTGCACATAATAGTGACCTGTTTCTGGAAAAGCTTCCCAGTGTATTTTGTGTTGGCTTCATTCCATTTCTATAAGTCTGTTCCCCATTTTAATACCTTTTATTGCTATGTTTCCAAACACGCGACCCAAAACAAAAGAAGTGATTTGTAAGAATGTTATTAGAAATTTGGCTCCAACCAAATAGGAATTTTATTTCTTACACGTTGTTTTCCTGCACACCGGGTAGATATGTGGTCATTTCCTTGAATGCTTAGCATTTTGCTGAATGGATGTTCCAACAGGCAAGTGATTCAGTCAAACATAATTCCTTGAAAACCATTCAGTCCTTGAAATCATGTTAAAACGTATATCTTGCTGGAGGAAACAGACGGTGAAGACTTTCCCCAGAGTGCCTGATATATGGATGTGTAATATTTCCATAGATAGCCAAATTATACCAGCTGCGCATACGTCATGCAGCTGCTTTGATGTTTATGGCCTGAGGCAGTACCCTTCCCAATGCAGAATGAGAGTTTGTTTATTATCTGGAATAATAAACCACCATAAATATGTTTTTTCCACCACTGCAATAAAGGGAATAATGATAGTAGACAGCCACTGCTACCACATCCCTGGCTTGATCAGGTTCATAGATCTTGGGGGAGGAGAGGGAAGGGGGAGAGGAGCTACAGCATAGGAGGAACAGCATGAACAAATAATGTGACTTGCCAAGTGGAGGAAGGAAAGACTCGCCAACATTGCAAGAGCTCTATCAAGCTAACACTGAGCAGTATGGAAGTCTCTCTTTCTGACATTGTATGAAGTTGTTGCCTGAGACTTGAGGAGCTGGGCAAAAAGCACCACAGGCTTTGAAACTAGATACATGTGTCATTAGAGAAGATTAAGTGGGTGAGTGTGCACATATGTGGGTAAGCAGAGTTTACCCTGCAAAAACCCACATCAGTTGCTGCAGAAAGTACAGTCTGTACACAGCCATAGTCTCCTAGGAGCCAAGCCCCATGGCATACCCCTTCCTGTTCTTCTCCACAACACAGGACAGCACCAAACCAGTAAGGAACAATTGGTCCCATTAGGGAACAATTCCCAAATGAAGCTGTAGCTCAACTGAAAAGCATAGGGTTAGGATACAAGAAGTTAAGGTTAAATCCCAGGCTACCAGATCCCAAGGCAAAGAGCCGCAAAGGGGCATGAAGGTGCATGTGCGCACGCACTTGAACAGAAGAGCAATGTGGGCAACCAATCAAAGTGACTGGCCCATGGAGCGAGAGCAGCATGCCTGAGGATGCCCTTCCTTTCCCCACTCATTTGATCAGCCATGTACTCAGTGTTTGTTACGATGAGGCACCACACCCTCCAGCTGTAGCACTGTGGTCTGCCAGTGCAAGGGGATTTGAAAGACATGCTGTCCTATCCAACAGAAGTCAATCTGTGATGGAACTGTTCTGTAAGTTCAGGAATGAAAATGATACAAACAGAATAAAACACACACACGGCTATTTTGTATAGTAGTCTGGAGGGTTTCATAAGCACAGAGTTGTAGCTTATGGACTTCCCTTATCTACAGATGATGATGTAGTGGTTAGAGCATTGGACTACAACTAGGGACACCCAGTTTCAAATCCCCACTCATTGTGAAACTCTCACTGTGCCCTTGGGCCATTCATTCTTCCTCATCCTAACCTATCTCACAAGGTTGTGGTAATAAAAAAAACAGAGGCAGAGGAGGGAAGAACCACACTTACCACACTTTACTTGGGAGAAGGGCAGGATGAAACAAACAGTGTTGAACAGTATTTCTTATCTATATTCAGCCTCCTGTCTGGTAAAATGTTTGTATTATATGGCTATAGCTGGACAAAGTTAGCCAGCAGTATAAACTAGTGTGTCATTTTAGGTTATTTTTCTCCTCAGCCGGCATCACATCAAATCACACCAACACATTTGGACATTTTCCTGCAACTATGATGTCTTTCTGTTATGACCACAGAATAAACAGAAAGGTACTTGGTGATTGCTTGTGGCTTGGAGGGAATTATAACTGGAATGACCACGGAATAAACACATGGAAAGGCATTCCTTGATCATTATCTCTGCTCTTGAGAGATTTTGTTAGCCTTTCTGGTGTCTCAAGATTATTTGGTATTTTGGTTGCAACAAATGAACATAGATATTCCCCTGGCATTTGTTTAAGAAATTATCATATCAGATCTATCGCGAAGCTCATTATGTGCCTGTCCCCATTTATCTGATTTGGGGTTCCAGGCAGGGAAAATATATTTTATTTATCAGTATAATGTTGCTCTGACGTGGCTCTCAATCCCTAATTAATTACCCAACTAGGAAAGGTGAACCTCTTCCAGCAAATAGGGAGAAAACAACGTCATGATGTCATAGAAATATGGGATGCTACTGAAGAAGATATTACTGTTCATAAAATGGAAATCTAAATGGAAAGCTGGGGTCCCTCAGATTCAAATAAGACCCTTCTGATTTATTCCACATAAGAAATGTTACCATAAGAAATTAACATACCAGGTTTGACACAGATTATGGGCTGGATTCCACAGTTCACTGACAGCAGTGCTTCCCTCCAGTGCAAGGAACCTTCCACCAGTGCAAGAGACTTTTCCAGTGGTTGACTTTCTCTCCATGGCAGAAGGCCACTTGCACTGACTGGAGTCAAGCATCAATGTTAGCTGAATGGATCTGTAAGATCCAACCCTATTTTGATTTATTTAGTACATTTTTATCCTGAGACCAAGGAGAGCAGTGCACCCCTCCCATGTTATTTACTAAGGATATCTTTGTGTCATTTTCCAGCATAAGGTCCCCAAAGCAACTTACACATCCAAGGTGAATGAAAATATACCATAAACATACCAAATCACTGAAATGTTAGAAACATTACAACATACCTCCCATTTCACTAGCAAAGCCAACCAAGTTTCATTGTGGCTGGCATGGGGGCTAGTGGATCCAATGACAAATATGGAGATTTCACAAAATGTTAGGAGATTCCAAGTTAAACATCCTTTTAGGATAGAGGCAGCTGTTTCCAAATGGGTAAAGGTGATACCTCCTGGGGTCTTCTGAAGCACCTCCTGCTCCATTGAAGTGGAGAAAAGCCAAGACTGGCTCTTTAGGTTCTGTAAGAGAAGCTTTGGAGAAGAAGCAAGTGGGCACAGGAAACACAATAGTAGGTACTAGGGATGGGCACCAACCCGGGAACATAGTGGTTTATGGTGGTTCATGGTTCATTTGATTACACAAACCATGAACTTTCATGAACTTTTCCCGTTTCCCGAACTGGTTCGTGGTTTGTTTGGTTCATGAGTTTGGGAGATGATAGAGCAGCCCCCTCATGAGTTAAAGATGCCAAACTCACAGGGAGTCTTCAGAAGGCTCTCCTCCTGCTGCCCTCTAAGTTTGGCAAAGATTGGATTTGGGATGTCTGAGTTATAGCCCCTCAAAACAGGTGCCCCCAGAAAAGCTCAGCTGTAGCCTCCCCTTAAATCAGCCATACAGCAAGCAATTCTTCCTAACTCACTCTCAAAGGACAACTAACTCCTCTCTCTTCCTGCTGCAAAGTGACAGCAGCTGAGTCAGGGTGTGCTATGTATACAAACTGCTCCCATAGAGCAGAATGTGAGCTCCATGGTTGGCTCCCAGAGCTGTCAATCAAGCTATGGACAACTGCTATGGGTGTTTCTAGGGCTCTCCACAAGTCCACCCTTAGCATTGCCTAGGAAAGGTGCCAGGCTGTCTGGACAATGAACTGCTCTAACAAACCAAATGAACCTCCATGGAAAAAGGTGGTTCGTTTTTGGATTTGGGAACAACATGACCAAACAAACTGATTGGAAATGAACCATGAACCAACCTGGTTTGTGTTCAAACTGTTGTTCATTTCTCGGTTTATGCCCATCCCTAGTGGGCACCATGGTGTCTACAAGCACCAACTGGGGATCACTGGAATATAAGACATAAGCACAGGCCAGTCCTAATGAATATTTTGGAACCTTGGAAATACAATGGTTGCTGTACCCTTGGTACACTAAAATATCTGGATCAGTCTTTCTCATCCTAATCCTCTGAATGTTTATTTAGAAGGATTTATTTATATCATTGTTGCAGCCTATGACTTTCAAATATCCTTCCTGACTCCAAATAAGGACATTGGCAGAAGCAGAGGCAATAAAGATCCACAATATGTACTAATTTCAGCTCTGGCCTTTTAAAATGTGTTTTTTTTTAAGTCACGTGCTTCCTATTATTGGAAAGGTTGGGGGAAGGAATCTCACAGTGAGACTGACAAAACAAAACCTCCTGTCTTTAAGAAACAATTTAACATGAGTGGGTGTTCTCCCTTCCCATAAAGCTGAGAGCCTGATGAATATTATTAGGGATGTCAATTTAGTAAGTGTTGAGTAACACAACCCTGCACTGCTCAGAAGAGCTTGGTAAAGCAGGTCATTATTTACTAGTTCTTTATCACTGACTGGAGATTTCTTTGTTCCTTTCAGTTACCTAGCGTTATTAGCAGACTTCTGGTTGACTCATGCACCATCCTTCAATAGTTGACGGTACTTTACTTGTAGTTCATTTCCTCCCATTTTCCCTAACTGGCTATTCATTCTGTCTCACCAGATAACACGTAGCTCTTCAGCTGCATTGTCCATAAACTGTGTTCAGCTGTTAATAAATATGACACATTTATTGCACTCTAATTCCACTGCCTTTTCTATTTGCTATTTCAGCATCTTCTCTCATTTATTTTCATAAGCTTATATATTTTCCACCTTCTCCCCTCAGAATACTATGCATGATTAAGTAGTTGGGGAGGGAGAGTACTCTGAACAATATCTACCTGTTTCAAATGGCCAGCAACTAATTATATCCCACAAAGTTTACTCTACCAGTGTCTAAAGCAGGAATTTAAACCAAGAGCATCTTTGATTATTCAGTTCTAAGCTCTAACATGATGCTGATAACAGCAAAGGCCACTCCGGTTTGCTGTTACATTTAAAATGTCTCCTTAGATCATAAAAATTGCAGTTGCAAAGAGATATCAGTCCACCCGGCCAAAATTAAGCTATCAAAAGGATATACATTCTGGGAGTCCTTGTGTTCTTTGTGTGGAAATGATACATAAATTGTGTACTTGTTAAGAATTAAATAACTACACAAACTACTTAATGATGTATTTAATTTTTACAAAAGATATAAATGTCAATCTAGCAACATTATTTGCACAACTCTTCATTCAAAACCAAGGCTACTTCTGGGTAAGAGGAGCAGAAGGAGACAATTGGCCCTGGCCTCCTATATCTATGAGCACCACTCCATGAACATCATTTCTGTAGAAATGAAAGCAAGGAGGGTTGGAATGGTCATTGAACTTCCAGGGAAATGTCCCAATGGGACACTGCCAGGGGCCTGTGGTAGTCAAGAGCAGGCAGAGTCAAGCCCTAGTAGCTCTGCCAGCATCTCAGGGGCCATTTGGCTCGAATCTTTCAATAGTATCAGATCACCGATTGCTTGTCATTGGTGCCTCAGCGGCTAATCAACTTGTTTTGCTTCTGGGCCATTTTGACTTCTCAGTCTACTACAAAAGCAAAGTCGTCCCCAATTCAATAAGAGAAAACATAGAAGCACACATCTATATGAGGAAAGGAACATGGTGGACGGATGCCCAATGTCTAGTGAAGCTCTTATACTATATCCTTGCCAATATTTTGCAAACAATGCCTTTTTGGTTGCCCCATTACTCTCTTTTTTTAACTTCCTCCTGTTGCCATTTGTTCTTTTTGCCTCCCCTCCTCTACTTGGCTCTGACACCTGCTTGATCCGTTGCCCCGTCTCTTTCTGCGGCTGTCTTTTCCCGAGAGGGGGAAAAACCCACAAGGGATTGTATGCTACAGCTCCCGTCCTCTAACAGAAGAACATTTCTCAGGTGGAACCCTCTGTCTGCTACAGGGGAAAGAACTTTTCTCCACTCGAGGAGGCTTGCTGTGTAGGAAGAAGGCGTGTGCTGTTGGAGGAAGATTTTCTTCACTGGACTTAGTGGAAAGGAGTCACAGGATCCAAGCCACAAGATCCATTTCCATCCTATTTGTGCAGTTTGACCTTTTAAATCTAGGAAGTGCAGCCAGGATAGCCCCGCGATGCTCTGTTGCTTAAGAGCCAACTTTAGCCTTTTGTGCCACCTGAGGAAAAACAACTGCTCTTTTCTTCTCCCATTCTTAGCCCCTCCTACTCTCTGTTCCTTTTCACCACTTCTGCTTCTTGTATGCTCTTCTACACCTTATCAGCCTCCTTTAACAGCAGAATGATATCTTCAAGATGGCATCTTCATCATTCTGTAGAGGTTTCTCAGAGTGGCTGCATCTTGGGAAAGATGACACCATGGAGCCTGCATGTTAGGCTGCCATCAGAAACTGGAATTTGGGAGATTAGAATCCAGTGGCTGCCAACTTTGTCCAATACTGTCCATCACTTTAACCTGCCTCACGACTGGGCAGGCCTTATGTTTGGCCCAGTGATTACAGTACTGAAGCCACATTGTGGATTGTCTCTCTTGACCGGAAATGATTACAAAAAGAAGTGCACAGAACTGTGACCAATGCTCCCTCTAAGCTGAGGAGTCCTGTGAGCAAAAATTCTACTTTGTGAGCTACTGGCCTTAAAGTTGTGAGCAAGTGATTTGGCTACTGCATAAATAAGTTTGCTCTGGATCCATCCTTCCTGAGCTAAGAGAAAAATGTGTGAGCCAGAGGCTAAAAAACGGTGAGCTAGCTCACACTAACTCAGCTTAGAAGGAACACTGACTGTGACAGCACCATGATGTCATCTTTCTCTAGAACAACTGCTACTTGCCCCTGGCAAAGAGTGGAAACTGTAAATTTGCAGCAATGTCTACTGCATCCCATGCCCATTCATCACTATCTAGAAGGCTGGCAAAGAGCATCCATTATACCAACTGTTTGTCCATCCAACAAGGGTCTATAGAGAAGTGTCCTGGGTGGCTTCTTCACCAGAGTAGCCATGACCCTGCTTGGAAGCCCATGCCTTAGAATCTGTGGGAAGCAGCATCTTAACGGACATTTTCAGTGTAATCCTAAACAAAGTTATAACTTTTTATGTAGAAGCCTATGTGGGCTTAGAAAGGTGTAACTCTGTTTAGGATTGCACTGTTAGCTACACTGAGTGGGAATTTTAACTTTGCTGGGTTTTAGCGAGGTGTATTTTAAAGTTTGCTAGGTTATGTAGTAGTGATTTTTAAAATGATGGTTAGAAATTATGTAATTTACTTTGAACTTTTGGCTACTCGGGATTATAAATCCAACTAAATAACATAAAATGGAATTTAAAAATATGGTTCTATGGTTCTATGTGTTTGTTACAGACTAGAACAGGGGTCCTCAAACTACGGCCCGCGGGCCACATGCGGCCCGCCGAGGACATTTATATGGCCCGCCGGCTGTTTATGCCACTGCTGCTTGTCTGTCATTTTTTTTTACATGAGAAGGAAACAGTGACAAATATGGAACCGGACATTGACCATCTCATTAGCCAAAAGCAGGCCCATAGTTCCCATTGAAATACTGGTGTTTGTTGATTTAACTTTACTTCATTTTAAATATTGTATTTGTTCCCGTTTTGTTTCTTCACTTCAAAATAAGAAATATGCAGTGTGCTTAGGAATTTGTTCATAGTTTTTGTTTTTACGATAGTCCGGCCCTCCAACGGTCTGAGGGACAGTGAACTGGCCCCCTGTTTAAAAAGTTTGAGGACCCCTGGACTAGGATAAAGCATTCCCCTTTCAAAACACCTGGCAAGTTACACCTGCAGTCCTAAACGCGCTTTGGGGGGATTAACAGTGCAATACTAAGAACACTTTGCTGTGAATAAGCCCCATTGAATAGACCTATATCCCCTTGAACTCAAAGGGTCTTACTTTCCAATAAACAAGGAGAGGTTCCAGCAGAAAGAACCAGATATCTCATGAGCCTTTCTATGCTGGCCTTGCTTGCTTTCTGTCCAATGTCAATTTCTTGACTGTATAAGAAGTGCTTTTAGTTTGGAAAGGGAAATCAAAACGCCAAACAGCCAGAACTCACCTTTTATTTAAAAAAAAAAAAATTGGTCTGTTCTACAACACACATGTAAGTTTGTCCAGTTCTTTTTCTGTTGAGTACATTTATTTATTTTATTGAAATGGTTCATGAAGTGAAATATTTATTTTTTTAAAGTAAATCAACACAGGAAGATAGAAAATATTTACAAGACTTGTTTAATGCATCGGCACAGCAAGCTTCAATTATCTGCCAAGTCTTACCTTACTTAGAGTGGATTTATTTATTCTGAATATTATTCTGGATGATCTTTTCCTACTCATTTTAGAGCTATATTGTTTTTCAGTTAATAAATTTGAAACTTACATTAATATCATTTGCTGATTTCATCTACAGATTACTTAAGATCAAAAATCTTTGAACTGCATAGGAAACAAGCAGTTCAAAGTTATCAAATTCCTTTTAATTTTTAAAATTAATTTTAAATTACCCCTTAGAAATAAAGAAAACAAAAAAGCTATCAAACTCAACCAGGACTTCATCTGTGAACCTCCTGGTCTGCTTGCTGGCTATGGTGAATGGCTGGAAGCTGCTGATTGGAAGGAAAATGTGAAAGTACTTCCTTCTGAAATCCAACCATGGCTTTTCTCCTACCCTACTCCCTCAGTTTGGTTCCTCCTGGTTATTAGCCATGATGGCTAAATAGAAACACCATGTTCAGAGGAAGTAAGTCACTGAATGCCATTTGCTAGGGCCGACAGCAGGGAAGAACTATTCTTGCTTATGGATGTCCAAGGGGTGCAGCTTGTTCATTATGAGAAAGAGGATACTGGACAAAGTGGATGTTTGGTCTAGTTCAGCAGAGCTCTTCTTATATTCTTATGATCTGGCTTTGCTATAGATGGTTCCAGATAAGACATAGGTTTTTGCCTGAGTGGCAAGTAGTGTCTGGACTTGCCTATGTGACTCCTTAATCTTCTTCCAGGTAACTGCCTGTTCCCCCTTTTACCTTGTAACCCATCTAACCATGGAAGACATGGGTTTCATGTGGTACATGTGATAAACATGTTTAAATTGCTTTGATCTTTATTCATTAAAGGTAGCCATGTTAATCTATCGAATCCTTTCTGGGATGAGATTACATCTTACTGAAATCAATGGAACTTTTATATGCTTAACTTTCTTGGGAGTGTACCAAGAAGTGCAGAAAGAGAGCATAAAAAACAACTGACTGGAGAGCAAACAGTGCTGTCTTGACTTTTGGCTAGAAGCAAGAGAGAGAGAGAGCGCACAGCAAATAATGTTCTCAAATATTCAGAACTAAGAGGAGCATAGAGACAAAGTGACACTTGATCGCATGACGATGAGGTAATAGCTTCTCCTCATCTGTCTGGCAACACGCCTAGGTGGGTTTTTTTTTTTGGGGGGGGGGTTAGTGAAAGCCTGAATGACAAAGATAATGGGTTATAGTTTTACCTTGTGATTGTCACAGTTATTATGTGCCAAATAGTAGTGTGGCATTGTTTGTAGACAACTGGCACTTGTGTGTAAAAGGAGCAAAAAAGTGTGCAAGACAGCCTCAGGAGTTCTATGCTTCTGAAGATACAAATGTTCATCTTGCAAACCTATTAAAACTCTCAGCCCTTTTAAGAATGCACTAATTAGCTCTGCACATGAGAGTCTTGCCCACCATTCCCATTGGGTCTTCCAAAGCTCGGAAAGGTGCACTTACACTACCTTATTCAGACTGTACCCCCACCCCACAAAGCATGCCTCTCCTCCTAGAGTCCTAATTACTCTGGTGTCCTAATTTTAGCGGTCCATAAAATTCAGTGTTTTCAGGGCAAATATATTTTGTAAAAATTAAACATTTTTTAAAAGGATAAGAACATGCAGACATATGATCTATAAGCATTTTTGCAGCTGTTGGGATGCAAGTCATTGTTTTATAAAACAAAGGATTTTCATTATTCAGAGTACCACTTCTTAAACTGTTTCAGCTGTTACAACTAAATGAAAGACTTGTTTAGACTGAAGCAAACTATTTAATAATTTCATTATGAGGCTTCATAGAGTAATCAGACTTCTGGAACACATTTCACTCGCATGCTAAACGGAACAAAGATCAGACTATGCACACAATCAAGGGCGTTCTAGCGGTTGCCAATATGACAGTTAGGAATTGCTCTATGGTCATGTGTAAATAGGGTTGCCAATGGCCTGGGGAAAAAATGTCCTGTCCCTTTAATAGAGGGCCTCACTGTCTGGCTCACTGGATGGGGCTAAGACACACATTTTATAATTACCATTTCAACCAAGCATGGGAATGGATTATGATTTTAAACCAGGAAGGCTCGGTCAGTTTTTTCCCTTGACTTAAGGGAATTGCTAACCCACTAGATAAAATATAGCCTGGGTAGTGAGAAAATGTTAAGAAAGATTTGAAGGAAATACCACACTTGGCTGATTCTACACATATTGACTTGTAAATGCATGTTTCTCCCTAGGTAATTAATTCAATGACCCTTATCAGAAATCTATTAATTTACCTTGTACAGTATAAGACCTCGGGGAACTATTGTTACTAATTAAGTATCTTCGAGTCTTACAAAATAGGTTATTATAGAGATTAAGTTCACTGATGCGGAGATCAAAGAGAGGCAGCCAGATGAACAATTGCTGCATGTGCTTAAATGCTCTTACTTTTAAGTTGCCAGAACACTCTAAGAGTGCATTTGTGAAGACATGTTTTCCCCCAGAATCATAAATATTGCTGCTTTTCTTCACTGTGTTTTGATTTCTATAAGACTGCTACAAGAATATAAAACGTTTTACTCTTGACACCTGTTAACCTCCTGTTGCTCTTACCAAGTTTGAGTGATATTGAGAAGACTAGGGAAAAGAGGTATGGGGAACACCCGTGTTTAATTTGGTGTTTAGAATCAGTATACTGTTTGACAGAGTTAGAATGTGATTGTTTGAACACAGCTTTTCACAATAGCTATCAGACTTAGGAATGAAATAAATATCTTCAGTGAAGATTCTGGTTTTTAATTCTCAAAGGCGCCTTCAAATCACTTTCAACTGATATATTTAACTTTTCCTTTTGTATTAATCAATAGGGCCCCAAGTTCAGTCAACACAAAGAGTACTGTATCAATTTTTTTTCTTTTAATACAATCAGCTTTCTGTCCAGTGCTATGTAGTAGTTTTGCCATATGCCCTTTGCAGATAACAACTAATGCCTCTATCTAGGCACAATCATGGTTTGGAGAATGGCAAGCATCAAGTTTCACACCCTGAGGGCTCAAACAGACGAGGCAAAGATCATGTCCCAGTCTGTCTATAAAAGATAGTGTTTTTAAAGGGCATGTATGTACTCTAGTAGAAGAGCAGGGAAGCCAGTTTCAAACAGTGAAAAGAAATGGAGGTTAAAGGACTAATCCCTCCCCCTCTCCTTTTCCTGCACAGCCTCAAGGCAAATTGAAGCTGCATGAACCGCAACAGACCAAGATGCACGACCTTTGTCACTTTGGCAGCTAGTACACGGAGACATGTGAGGAGAGACAGCCTTTCAAATATGTGGGTCCTAGGCTGTAAAGGACTTTAAAGGTTATAACCAGAGCCTTGAACTCAGAAACAAGCTGGGAACCAATGTAGCTCCCAAGTGACCACAACCCACTCATACACCATCTATATAGGGAGAGGTTAAAAATCTTCTGAATATATGCTACCTTTTAACCTGGTAACTAGGCTCCCAAGAGATTGCCGCTTTGGCAAACTCAGTTTGGCATCAGACCACATAGGAGCTTTTACTTCTACCTATGTTGGCTGACCAGCCAAGTCTTCCTAGTTCCGGTTTGTGATTGGTGTTCATGTGAGAAGCTGAGTAGGTCTTTGATGGGATAAGAAAGGCAAAACTAGTCTGTATTGCTACTCTGTCTTCTATATGCTTGTCAAGCCACATAATTCCTAATGTGTTTCTGACAAAATTAATGAATAATCAGAGAAAGCTAAACAACAGCCAAGTTATGTCACCAGGACATGAAATTAATTTGTCTTCCAGTCCTCCGACCGGGGATTATTTCTCAACTAGTATTTGGTTACACTTCATTACATCCCACAGATGGTTCTGGTAGTTTTATCATTCTAACCTGCACTGGTGGCATTCGTTAAAATTGCATTGCAGCAGGAACAACATAAAGCCACTGTTCGCTGTTCTCACCATAGTTTCACAAGAATTGTGTTATTTACCACCAAAATGATCTTCCACTACTCTGCTGCCATTTGGAAATAGGTTATTTTTAAAAATATGCTCATAAAAACAAAAGAAAGGAAAATAAGTTTTCTGCCTGAAATCTGCAAATCTCATTTCATTTGATCTTAACATTCAGACCCAGATTCTTCCAACTAGTAGATGGAAGATCTTCTCCTATTGGTTTTCTGGTAAGTTTTGGGATATTGGCATGGAAGATTGAGTAAAGGAAGGGATGTGCTTATTCAGCATATCTGCTGCCCCATTCTGTTCCTTCATGTGCAGAATTTTACATTGTACTGTGTTTCACGTCTCTTTAATACTTGTTTAATGAGCAGAATTTCTCCAATCAGTTTCAAAACTGGAGCATTTACAGTTTGCAGCTGCTTCTGTTCCCTTCAGTTCATTTGTGTCTCCTTCCCCCATACATTACCAATGCGTACATGGGCACTGATAAAACACTGTTTAAAAAAACAATCTTGATATGATTACGCATATGACTGTGTGAAGATTCTTTTGTCTGTGGTGTTTTACTGATGTATGCATGTGTTCCTGGTTTTGGTAAAACACCAGACAAAAAAAATTCAAAATGACCATACATCCAGTCACATCAAAGTTGTTTTTTGAAGGGTTTTATCAACAAACATGTGGACATGATTAATGGAGAAGGGAAAGGGAAAGGTGAGAATGAACAGATGCAACTAAAAGGCACAATACTTTGACATGCACAGTACTTTGCAAAAGACCCTGGAAACAAGAAAATGGAAGAACAGAGAACTCCTATGCACCAGAGGAATTTCAGAAATAATTCACACTACCAAAATTTGGGCAGAATTTGTGTGAGGATCATTTCAAGCACTCTCAAATTCTCTGAATGAAAACTGTACTTAAGAGACAGGAACAAAAAAGCACATTTGTTGGGCTATAAGGAAGGTGGAGCGCCGAAGAATAGATTCTTTTGAATTATGGTGCTGGAAAAGACAAGAGTCCCTTGGACTGCAAGGAGATTAAATCAGTCAATCCTAAAAGAAATCAACCCTGACTATTCCCTGGAAGGCCAGATACTGAAGCTGAAGCTCAAATACTTTGGCCACCAAATGAGAAGGGAGCAGTCACTGGAGAAGACCCTGATGCTGGGAAAGATTGAAGGTCAAAGAAGAAGGGGACGGCAAAGGATGAGATGGTTAGAAAGTGTTATCGAGGCAACAAACATGAAATTAAGCAAACTCTGGAGCATAATGGAAGACAGGAGGGCCTGGTGTGATGTGGTCCATGGGGGCGCGAAGAGTTGGACTCAGCTATGTGACTGAACAACAACAACACAATTCACAAAACCATTTGTACATGGTAGCTGCAGGAGAACTGTTAAACAGTTCAGTCTTAAACTTAGGCCCTTTATGCATGGACTGCATACTGTGGAGTATCCCAGCAGTCAAGCCTTTAAGCTTGACTTCCGATCTGTTTGCCTCCCATTTGCACCATTGTTTTGTCTTTGGTGTATTTACTCTGTATTCTGTATATTTATTCTGCAGCTACAACCAAAATCTCCAGTTTTTCTTAATTGGGGCAGGAACATCACTTGTGATGTGTGTGGGGGGTTCTGTCCAGTGGTTTTTAATAGTTTTTTAAAGTTACTCTAGTTTGGCTAGGGGGTTTGTGTGTGTGTGTATTTAAAACTTTTTAAAAAGGAGTGCCCTCTGGAGGAGATGAAGGAAGGGAGGGAGGGAGGGAGAGAGCAGCTGGGCATATGTTGCACTGGTGGTGCCCCCTGCCCAGCATGAAAGCCAGTTTGGTGTAGTGGTTGAGTTTGCGGACTCTAATCTGGGAGAACCGAGTTTGATTCCCCACTCCTCCATTTGCACCTGGCTGGATGACCTTGGGCAAGCCCTAGTTCTGATAAGAGCTGTTCTTGAAAAAGAGCAGTTTCTGTCAAGAGCTCTCTCAGCCCCACCTACCTCACAGGGTGTCTGCTGTAGGGAGGGGAAGGGAAGAGAGTTTGTAAGCCGCTCTGAGACTCCTTTGGGTAGTGAAGAGCGGGGTATAAGTCCCATCTCCTCCTCCTCCTCCTCGCCATGATGCCCCCCCCAGCCCAGTAGGGCTCTGCATGAGCCTTGCTATATGAGCCTGGCGTTGGTCTCATGCCATTTGTAAAAAAAAAAAATTAAAACGACTCGGCCGGGGGGGGGGTGTTGATCTTTCCATAGCCACTAAATCAGACCAGATCTCTCTGCCCTGCTTTAATTCATTCCCAAAATGGTAGAAATAAGCTTTTCCAAGTACTGAGCTTTTGCTTGTCAGAAGCATTTTCCAAATGCTCTGTGGCAACCGAACCAGATTGCAATTAAATCTCCCCTAATTTATCTTCCATATTTTTTGCTCTCTGGTTCTGATTTTTTCTCTCCTTCGCTAATTGAGCTGCAGTCCCCTGGGCTCGGGGAAAGGGAGAGTGGCTGCACCACTGTACTGATGGGCACTGCAGAAATCGGATGAGATATGAGCAGCCCAGCAGTGTGCAGGACGTCACCCTTTAACAAGCAAGCCAGGGAGATATTGGATGGTGATGCACACACACACACACGAGCACCATGTGTAGCTGGGAGGAAATGGGGGGGGGAACAGTGTTGATCGGAATGGAGGGGGACAATTGTTTTTAAGAGTCTTGAAGATGCTCTGAAATCCATTTCACCTTTCTTCTCCTGTGATTTCTGGGCAAATGGGGATTGGAGAGGACAGGAGGCAAACCTCAGCATCCCCAGTGCAAAAACCCAATGCCTTTACTCTCCAACCAGCTGAGCCTGGAGTGTGAACTCTCCCTGCAGGGTCAGCTCCTGTTGTTTCTTCCAGTCCCCTGCCATTGCTCTCGGCTTGGTTCTCACCCCAGGCTCAGCTGGTTGGAGAGAAAAGGTAGATTCTTTGCACTGGGGATGCTGAAGTTTGCTTCTTCTCCTCTCCAGTCCCCAATCCAACACAATACCAGCAGTGTGAGGAGCAAGGATGGGTGGCTGATGAGGCGGTGAGGGCAGCTGCTGCTGAAGCATCCCCACCCTGTCGCTGCTCTTGCTCCTTCAGGTTGGCCTTGGCCCCCATGCCCCTGTCATTGCTCTGGGCCCCATCCTGTGGCTCCTTGCCTGGATGACCAGCAGGGAAACAAAACCTCTGCATCTCCTTTTAAAATCCCCCTCCTTTCTTTTAATTTGTTTTTACATGCAGCGTGAGACTAACACCAGACTCATATCGCCAGACTCATGCAGCTTGTAAAAAAAAAAATAGAACCTTTAAAAGTGGGGGGAATGGAGCTTGAAGAGGGAAGGTGTACAGTAATGATGGTGGAAGGTGCAGAGTGGGAGGGACAACCTCAGTGTGGGCTGTGGAATGTCCTACGATGGGCAGGAAATGGGCAGGGAGGAAAAATACGAGGGAATGTGTATGCATTTAAATAGATCCAGCTTGGGACCAAAGCAAGGGGGAAAATTGTCACAAAAAGACTTTCAGAAAACACAGGGAAACAGCAAACTGAAAGTACACTGAGCCCTGAATGAGGGAAATGGATGCAGAATGAAAAAGAAAATGTGACCAGAATGTGGTGTAAAAATGCGGGGGAATGCAGAACGGAAAAAAAATCCACCAGAGATGCAGGGTGAAAGTGAGGGAAATGGCCATACATAAAGGGCCTTAGTTGCACTCTGAATCCAGTGGCACTTTTATGACCAACAAAGTTTAATTCTGGGTATAAGCTTTTGTATGAACACACACTACATCAGACTGTCTTGTAAATCCACTGAAGTCAGTGGGTTTAGAAGGCTATAACTTGGTTTAGGACTGCACTGTAAAAAACTTGTATTTGGTAGCAAAGGATATCCATTTGGCTATTTCTGGTCTGAATATATGCCTCCAGAAATACCTTATAGATTATTTGGGGGTATATTCTGGACCTGAATACACATTAAAGAATCCCAGTCAATACTGTTATCCATATCTGGAATATTCCAGAAATGTTTGGGAATATTCAGTAATATCAGGGGACAGCATTTTAAAATACCAGCATTGGGTTTTTGTTTTTTGCTTTTTGCAGGTTTTCTGGACAACAATGGAGCAGGGGGGTAGCTCTCACAGACAATTGGGAATCATACGTTATGGGGCACTTGCCAGGTTGCTTCTGTTGGGATTCTCTGGTTTGACATTGGTTCTGTTGGGCTTGTTGGTTGTGTTTCCATTGGGAGGCTTTCGGCCAGTGGTTGCTTGTTTTTGTGCATTTTGGGCTATTCTTTGCCATGGAGAAAGTATAGAATTTTTTTCTTCATAAGAAACAATGGAGGATGGCTGGGGGGGGGCTTATTCATGGGCCCATAGAATTGGCCCAGTTCACATGAAACTTGGGATTTCTTTAGAGGACAGGAAGCACCAACTCTGCTGCAATTTTAGTGGGTTTTTTTTTTAATCTGCCCCTCCACCTCCCACTGAAAGATTTCCCATGCAGAATAATGGCCATAAATAATTTTGGAATCCCAGGTGGGAAAAAACCTGAATCTGAATACTGAACCAGTACTGGAGACCTGAGTAATCTGGAATACTGATAATTATGCCCTTCATAAAGTCCTGATGTGAAAAATACCAATTTTTTTTTTCTGGAACACACCCCTAGTGGTAGATCCCAGTTGAAGCCCATTGCCTGGCTCTTTCACTGTGCATGGTATCATCTTTTGGCACACCATGGAAAACACTGGAAAACTGATATTTGTAGTGATATGGCAAAAGCTGGATCCTGGTGATATGTGTGCACTATTGGCTTGCACAGGAGGCTAGGAAATGTCACGTGCAGGCACTCCCTGCGGTCACCATATGTCCAGGTGGTTGTGTGAATCTGCCTTAAACATGATCAGAGGCTGTTATTCAGTGCAAGAGTATTTCAGTAAATCTAAGAGTCTGGTCACACTGCCGTTTTGATCGGGATTCGGTGCTGTTTACTTGCGCATGTCAGTTTCACGTTCACACGCGCCAATCCGCCTCCCGCCGCGAAGCGGGCTTACTCGCGCAATGCTTCCGGGTTTTCCTGACCCCTGGAAAAACTAGTGTTTTCCTGGCATTTCCGCTTTGATTGCGCGATTTCACCTATGTGGACAGCCCCTCTCTCGCAAGGATTGCGATTAGGGCCGTCTGAACGTTCTTGGGGTTGTTGTTTTTTTTTAAAAAAAGCTTCTGGTTTGAGCACTTGAGCAAACATGCGCTTAATAAATCCATTTAAAGTTTAATAATGGATTTATTAAGCGCATGTTTAGTCAAGCGGTCAAACCAGAAGCTTTAAAAAAAAACCAACCACACAAAAACGGCCCTGGAGGTGGGAACGAGAGGCAGGGGCTACGGCAGCCTGGATGGGGCCGGCAAGGAGGATGGCGGAGACGGCGGAGACGGCAGAGACAGCGGAGCCTATTTTCGTGGGTCAATGGCGGCAGCGGTGGTGGCAGCACCCCCCCCAAAGTGTCAGCAGGAGCAGCAGCCGCCCAAGCCTCCCCGTGGCCGGCAGGATCGCCTGGAGGGATGGCGCAGCAGCAGGCAAGCGGGTGCTGGGCAAGAGGGGCTGGCTGCATGTAGACAGCCCAATGTGAATAAAAATGTTCCCGATTTAAATAAACCGGGAACAAAGCGCATGTCAGTTGCAGTTTGACCAGAGCCTAAGTGATACCTTCCCTTTTTATGCATATGCAGAACAGAAAAATGTACTGTGATGGACTGCATTTAAAATTTTATAAGTGCTATGTAAAGAGGTAATGAACTGTGAAGGGTTAATTCCTCATAGACCCAGAGAGCCTTGAGTGAGGCTGCTCCAAGAGATTTGATTGGTTAGCATCAGTTGAGCAGAGAAAGACTTTAGAGCTGGATGCTGAGGAGAGGCAGTCTGAAAACCCTGACTGAGAAGAATACTGACAAGTCTGAGTCTAGCACTGATAGAGAAGGGTTTATTGCTGACTGAGAGCAGTTAAACACAGAGTACCGGGAAGGTTGACAGGAGGAGTGTGTTACGTGAAGCTTCCAATTCAGGCCAGAAAAGGGGATAGATCTTCTAGTGAGAGAAGAATTTCCCTACCCAGTTAAAACAGGGAGATAGTGCTGAAGAGTGCAGAGATCCCTGGTCTGGCATATTTAGAAACTGCCTTTTAAATCCTGAAGAGTCAGTAAAAAAACCCTCAAGAAGAGTAGTGGTGTGTTTAGTGAAGGAGTTTGGGTACTGGACAGAGTATCCCTGCCTTCTGGAAAGCAAAAGAGCCAAATACAGTCAAGAAAGTATACTGGTGTGTTTAGGAAACACTGAAACAAAAGCCTCATTTTAAAGACTCTAAGTCACTGTGAAAAGCTTCAGAAACTCTCAGTTGCTTGAAACATGTGCCTATATAAATTGACCTCAGAGATTTTACCCCTGATTTCACCTGACCTTTCCCCTCTACACTGAATAAACTATTTTGTAATTTTTGAACTTTTTAAAAGCCTCGAGTGCCTTTTCAGCAGCTTCAGTTAAAGGGGGATCTCAACCCTTCCCTCAGGTTCCTGGGCTGAGCCAGCAGCAAACTGTCATACTGTGACAGGGTGGAGAGCCATAGTTCTTCAGAAAAGAAGAAAATCGATAAACAGGGTGCTCAGTCAAAAAGGAGAGAAAAACAGGAAAAATCTTGCCTCTGAGGGAGGGAAATGGGCAAGGTCATCATACCTACAATAAGGAATACAAGTGATTAATTAGTAGTTAATCCTATATAATTACATCATTTTCAGATATTACAATGCCTCAATGTTTTATTAGGCAAAATTTTGCTAAATAAAACCCCAGTCATATATAACAGAGCTCTGTCTTTTCCATCAAGGCAGCAAATGTCCTTTTAATTCAGTGCTAAACTCCTTGTGAGTCATCCAGAGTTCTGAACATTGAGCTCCGATAACCTCAAACAGTATGTTCTCAGAAATTCTATTCTAATTTATTATTAACACACTACTAGAAAATGCCTTTGAAGTTACAAAGCACTAAATCATGCCAAGAATATAAAATAGCAGCCACTGCAACAAATAAATTATACTTCCAAATTTCCAAAATATTCATCATGGTGCTGTGTGAAGAGTGAGGATGCAACTACTATATACAGCCACCCAGAACCATTGGAAACCAGAGAATCATCCACAAGGCTTGTAGATGTGTATTTTCCCCCATCCAGCCATATATATTTTTTAAAAAAGCAGCATGGGCAGTCCCATTTATCTTGAGGTAGTTTGCACAGAGGATGGTCTCAGTAAACTTATATTATTTGTAAACCTTGTTGTGTGATACACACACACAGAGCTATATCAGGGAAAGGAAACTTGAGTGTGTTCAGCCCACTTTTAAAGATGATAGCCATTTACATACTTGCTCCTATAGTAAATTGATTCAAGATGCCCAGAGAGCAAGAAGACATTGTGTGGAAAACATAATTAATACTCCACATTGCAGTCAGGTTTTAACTCAAGACAAATGTCTGAATGTCATGCATCAGTCTTGCATACAAGGAACAGAATATTACAGGCGTGCCTGAAATGTTGCAACTAGTGGGATAGATCAGATCAGCCTTTTCACTCATTCTCACAGCCCCTATCCAACATGGTCTTTGTATATACAAGTGTCAAGATGACCCCCAGCATATCCTTTTTTAGTGGTCAAAGAGGACCCCTCCTTCCTTGTTCTCCTGTAAAAAACAAACAAACAGCACCTGGATGGATCCAATCATAAGAACATAAGAGAAGCCAATGCTGGATCAGGCCAATGGCCCATCCAACACTCTGTCACACAGTGGCCAAAAATACCAGGTGCCAGCAGGAGGCCCAGCAGTGGAGCCAGGGTTTTTTTTAATCAAGACTCTTCAGCACATCCAATGCCCACAAGCTACCCAGTGCCTGGACGTAGTATATGCATATGCTAAAGTTTGTCATCCTTTTAAAGGACATCACTATATCTCCATTTCAGGAGGGGAGGAACTCTTCCTGTTGATTTCTGCCTGTTTATGCATTTGCACACAGGTAACAACTGTAGGTAGTGAAAGGACACCTCAACCTAGTGTTAAATTCCCAGTTTGGGGTGGGGAGAGTGAAATATGATTTGTACTCCATTGCTGTTCAGAGAGCAGCCTGAACTTGCCTTTCCAGGTAGCCGGGCAACTTTTTAACCAGTTTGACTTTAGCTGGAAATCTAGTTATGAGCAGTAGCCACTAAAATGTCAGTAGGTGCCTGGACAAAACCAAACAGCCCCTTCCTGGTATGTCGTAGAAAGCCATACATTCAGTGGAAGTTAGAGGATTTTGGAAATTACGAGCAGGTAGAAGGATGGGAATTGATCGGGGGGGGGGGAGTGAAGAAGTGGATATTTTGTTTTTGGATTTTTGGAGGATAGAGAAATAGGAAGAACCTTTGAGAGAATGGAGAGAATACTATATAAGGTTGCCAGATAGTAAACTGAAGTGTAAGAATATTTAGATTCTGCCCATGAAGTAACTAGAAATTAGCTTTATAACTTCAAATTTATTTGTCTCCCACATGATTTTCACCTTTAGCAATAAGGGAAACAGATGCCCTAATCTCCTTTTTTCTCTCAGAATCCTGCAGTAGAACTTTATTTTTTGTCTTCTTTGTCTCTGCCCTAATCAGTCTCTGCACTAAATTTTTTGATGAGATCATTGTGGTTTGTGGTCTACGAACATCTAACTTGGTGCACACCAATCAAAGAGCAAGGAGAAGGCTAGGGAACATCTTTTTGGATATTTAAATACCAGTATAGTCTTAGCTTCCAGGAACTGAACCCAAAGTGAGGGAGATGGCCAGAAGTTTCATTTCCCAGCAAAAAACAGAGAAGCCCATAGAGACCATCTTATCTCTTGAGCTCATGTATTGTGCTACACATATTGCTGACAGGCACTTTCTCCCGACCACTTCATCCCTTAGGTGTTTTGCTTTGTATTTTGCTTCATTTTTCACGTTAGAACTAAAGTAACATTGAGTTCTCAGATGGTGACTCTATTAAAGCAAGTGATCAGAACTATGATGCCTGGAAAGTACACTGCTCTTGAAAGGCTCCTTCTAGATGATTTTCATCCCCCCCCGCCCGGAGGATTTGGTTTTATATCCCCAATATGGACATATTCTCTACAGGAAAAGGCAATTGTTGCTTGCAATGGAGAGTGAAACTGGGTTGTTTGATCCTAGGGATTGGTTTTCATGGCAGCAGCATGAAGCAGCTAATTGCACTATTGTCACTAAAATGTGATCGAATAGGGATGAACCAACTAGCAATGGGAGACCTCAACAGCACATAGCATGAAGGGTAGTGGAAAGAACAGCATCAATTTCTACTGGGCCCTGTTGGGCTGGAGTTCCTTATTCCATGCAAATAAATCAACACATGATGAAAATGGCATCCAGTATATTCAAATGTACCATGGGAGATCTTAATAACGCTTCTTTTGTACAGATAACAATGATGCTATTTCCTCCCAGTTATATCATGTTCTTGGATATCTGTATTTCACAATCGAGCTCCAGATAATATAGATTCAAGCCTAGTTTTAGACGCTTTAATAGGGGAATTGACTGACCTTCTTCCCTCTTCGTTCAAGAAAGACAGTGCAAGTTCTTCCAATAGTCTGTTTTCCTTTCATGTCACTACCATTGTTATTGGGTAGATTAATCAGAAACATTCTTAAATTCTGGAATAAAGCATGTTTCTATAAGAGACACTCCCTTGTTTAAGAAGGAAATGCTGAATAAGCGTCCTGAATTATTTTCAGGAGTTGTTTTTTTTAAAAAAATCCTGCCTTCTATTGCTTGCAAGAACAGCGAGGGCATTAGGACCAAGAGAAAGACACACACACACACACACACACTCTGCTCTGTTATGTCTGGCAAAGTGCTTCTTGACTGAGTGCATACTTATGTGTGAAACCGAGTCAGAGGCTGAGTAGTTTGCATCAGTTGAACTTGAAGCATCAGAAGGCAGAGAGAAGAACTAACAGACCTGACCACCACAGAAAGACTTTTGCAGGGGTACCTCTGGCAACATTTGCAAATCTTTTTCAGTCACAAGGCAGAAGGAAACCAGCAAGAGAATTTCTCCAAGCACCCCCTCAGAATTAAAAAGGAAACAGTTCAACTCTAAGGTATCTCTAAAGAACCTTTTTGCCCAGTTGATCAATTTTTTTCCCTCCAATAGACCATCTGGAATTCTGTGTTATAATAAAATGTTATTTTGCAAAGTGGATCTATTTCATCTTCACAAGTATTAGAAGCTGGAATTAGAGATTGGAATTTTTAAAATGTTTGTCATGCGAGAACTGGACTGAAGCATCAGTAGAGATTTCTGAACAGAATGAAACCTCTTGGCAGATCCTTTGTTGAGATGCAAGAAAGATGTGACTGGCTTTTAATATGAGCATCTGCTTTACCCTGCTGCTGGAACTATGCTCTTGAGGAAAAGATGCAGGTATGGATCACGGAAACTGCAATTTCTCTTGTTGCTGCTGGTCCTCTCTTTCTTACTATTGATGGTGACAATGCGGAACCCAGCACCCAAAGACCTGAACAAGGAAGGAATCTCTTCACCAGCAAACTACAACCCCACAGAGGGGTACCAAGTGCATTTTGGAGAGCCTCAAGAAATCTTGGACTCTCCAGAGGATAATGAGCAGTATTTTCCACAGGAGGGACTGTCACCCTTTATCTCCCTAAGAGAAGACGAGCTCCTGATGGCTATAGAGGCACAAACAGCCAAGAGGAACCATGTCAGCCCTCGGAAAGGGTACCGGGTGGTCAGGCAACAGAGCAGAAGGCAAGAGGAGAACAAGCAGGTGGGGGAACAGTCTGATGCAGGTGAACAACTGCTTATGGCTGGCCTGGAAGTTCATGGGTTTAATGAAGCACTCAGCCAACAAATCCCTCTGCACAGGGAGCTTCCTGAGGTACGGCATCCTTTGTAAGTAAAAACTTCCTACTTAACCCTGATGTCTTTCAGACCTCCAGAAACACAACCTCCCTCTAGAACTTGCCACCTAGATGTAGGACTTTTTCCTGTTCCTGGGGCAATAGTGTGTCTTTTGTGATCTGCATCCAAACAAGCAGCACTGTGAATCAATTTATTTATTTGAAAAACTGAAGTTAAGGCAGCAGCTTTATCTAGAAAGAACAATGTATAACTTGCAGGGAAAAATATTTTTGTCACAATCTTTTGGGAGGGAGGCTAAAAGGAGGGAAAAAACGCTAAGATAAACTGTGTGATGTATTTCATTGAGATCCTTTCTGGTTTACTTTAAAAAAAACAAGCAAAAACATCTGAAGAAGCATTGGGGTTCAGCAGATCACGCAGACTGATGATGTGATGCCTTAAAGGTTTCAACTCACATACTGAGGAAAGAGCAAATAAACAGTTTGTTATTCTAAGAATTTCATTTTGACAGTTCCTTCATACTGCCAGATGAAATGATGGCACACTTTAACCAGGTGGACAGCAAGCTGCGTGTTCAGTATGTACGCCAGATTTTCCATTTTATCTGTTTAATGAGGTGTTTTGGTGTCCTCTACTGACGAGCATGAGAATTGCATCAGAGTCACAGCAAGCAATTTTTTTCAGCAGGTGCACTCTATATCAGGAGTGGCCAAACTGCAGTTCGAGAGCCACATGTGGCTCTTTCACACAATCTAATTTAATGTCAATAACAAGCAAATGTGCATATTTTTCAGTAAAAATGTGTGTGTGATATTTGTTCATGTCTTGCGGCTCTCAAACATCAGATATTTATTCTGTGTGGCTGTTACATTAAGCAAGTTTGGCTACTTCTGCTCTATATTCTAGAGGGTTGCAAAGTTATTTATTTGGGGCATGAAGCCATTGATTTGTAAGGTATCCTTTTCAGGCTGAAAACTTTGAGTTAGCTAGAAGGGGAGAGATGCATGTTTGCATATTTACACAAGAACATAAAAGCTAACTCTCAGGCCTACTGTTTCAAAACATGGCAAGCAATGATTTAAAGCTACAATGCGCAACAGGAGTGCTTTTCTATATTGAATGGAAACCTAGCAACCATTTACAGATGGCAGCAAGCCTTCTTGTATCACCCTCCTATATGATACATGAGTTAGCATGTGTACTAAGTTTAGCATTAAAGAAGTACGCTGTGATATTATTTGCATGTTTTTGAAGACATGCATGGCTACAACAGTGAGAGTGGTCTAAAAAGCAAGTTAGAAGAGACACCAACTTATTACACAAAACTAATTATACAGCGTATATGTTCTATCTTGTTTCAAACTGTATCCAGTGGACTGTGTGATCTGGCTTTGTTTCAATAAAATTTACATTAGGCCCCTAATCAAATTACTGGTAACTTGAGGCAAAGAGTTGATTGGCCGACATGGTATTTGAATGAATTTCAAAGGGACCTGAAACAAACTAAGGTCATTCCTTGCCATTACAAACCCAGAGTTCTATATAGTTCCTGAAGCATGCTGGGATGTAGATGGGAATGTTTTGACCCAGGTTGCTGTGGTGCTCTGTGAAGGAACACTGGGCAGAATCTCATTTGTGAATTCAGCACACAAAGTCTCAAAACTATTTCAAGTGCCATCAATGGTTGTTGATATTACCAGCAAAAATTGTCCAAATCAAGGTGGAAGCCACGAAGATGGCACTGCTGTTCAGTTCATGTGGTCAAGCCGTGTTCGACGTGGCCAGGTCCCTGGTAGCCCCGGCAGACATCCAGTCTGTTTCCCTAGCTGATATCACTAGCAAGCTTAAGAATCACTTCACGTCCAAGCCGTCATAGATTGCCTGCCGGCATGCCTTCTTCAAACAGGACCAGAGGCTGAGTGAGACGATAGCTGAATATGTCACGACGCTGAGGAAGGCAGCCCGAACATGTAATTTTCCTGATCTGGAAGCGGCATGGCTTGATAGGTCAGTGTGTGGCCTGTGGAATGAAAAGCTGCAGCGGAGACTTTTTGCAAAGACTGAGCTGTCCTATGCCACAGCCTACACTGAGGCCATAGCAGCTGAAGCTGCAGAAAGGTCAGCAAAGGAGGTGAGACAGTCTGGCAGTCCATCCTGACTGCAGATGAGGAAGGCCGTCCATCACGACTCCGAGACCAACTCCGACGGTGAGGACGAGGCAGTCCACAAGGCTTGGGCGGCAAGGCCTTGGCGGACCCCAGCAAAAGCAGCACCCAAGCAAGTCTGTTCTGGTTGCAGTGGAGGCCATGTGCAGGATCAGTTCTGGGCACGTGACCTCCGTTGTCAAGCACGTGACAAGCGGAGTCACATCGCCAAAGTGTGTTGAGCGAAGGGGAAGTAGAAGTCACCCCTGTCTTCACCATGGCAGAGTCGTAAGGTGAGAGGCATTGGCATTCCTGGACCAGCAGACTGCAACAAGACCACCTGCTGTTCCTGCCCCACAACTGTCTTGAGCACCAGACCCAGGGCCAGGAAGAAAATCTACATGACTGTATTGCTGGACGGGATGCCGTGCGAGATGGAGGTCGACTTGGGATGGGCTAAGACCATCATCTCGTCGGAAACCTACAGCACCTTTTCCCCAAAAGGAGCCACCACCGTTTGGCGCGCAGCTGGTTGCACCTTTCCAATGTTCAGAGGTGGCATATTCCTGTGGCAGGTGAGGCTGAGTTCAAGGTACAATTTAAATGTTTTAGAGAGACGCTGAGTCTCTTGGTGGCTGAGGGGCACAGAACCAGCTTGTTGGGTTTAGACTGGTTCGAGGCCCTTGGTATTGCTGTGACAGGGGTCGACCAAATATGTGTGAATAAATTGAGTTCTATCTATGCAGAGTTCCCTGAGGTATTCGACAGGTCACTGGGCAAATATACGGGCCTGCCAATTTCATTTGATTTAGACCCTACGGTAAAGCCTATCCATTTGAAATACAGAAGGGTGCCGATTTCGCTCAAACCTTGAATTGAGGCGGAGTTGGACAAACTGGTCACTCAAGGGGTACTTGAACTGGTATCATATGCAGAATGGGAAACTCCTATTGTTACACCTGTTAAGCCTGATGGGTCTGTTAGGATCTGCACCTATTACAAGTGTACAATTAATAAGGCATTGCAACAGCACTCATATCCAGTACCTATCATCTGTCACGTATTGGCGTCCCTCGCGGGGGGCAAGGTATTCGCAAAATTAGATCTTGTGCAAGCTTACCAATAACTACGAGTAGATCAGTGTGCAGCTGAAGCACAGACAATTGTGACACACAGGGGTGCATTCAAGGTAAACAGGTTACAATTCGGGGTGAACGTGGCCCCAAGTATTTTCCAAGGGCTGATGGAAGGCCTTTTAAGGGATCTGCCAGGTGTGGTTCTGTATTTCAACAATGTTCTGATTGCAGAGGCTAACAAAATGGAATTGGCAGATCGACTCCGAGTGGTACTGGGCAAGTTTCAAAGGGCTGGTTTAAAGGTTAAAAAGAGCAAATGTCATTTTGGGGTGCCCAGAGTGGAATTCTTAGGGTTCCTCATAGATGAACATGGGGTTCACCCTACAGAGGGAAAGGTTGTGGCCATACATAAAGCACCACGGCCTCAGACCAAAAAACAGCTGCAATCATTCTTAGGAATTCTGAAATTGTTAACGTCCGCTACTGTACTGACTCATTATGATGAGCAGAAGCCTCTGGTTCTAGCTGCAGATGCCTCCCCTTTCAGCATTGGCATTGTTTTAAGCCATGAAATGGCGGATGGGCAGGAAGTGCCTGTGGTGTACTACTCACGAACACTGACTGCTGCTGAGAGGAACTACGCCCAAATAGACAAAGAGGGACTTGCTTTGGTTGCTGGAGTCAAGAAATTCCACAATTTCTTGTATGGGTGTAAGGTCCTCATGGTCACAGACCATAAGCCTTTACTAGAACTGTTCGCACCAAGTCACCAGACCCCTCAAATTCTGTCACCCCGAATGCTGAGATGGACAGTGTTTTTGGCGGCTTATGACTTTGAACTGGTCCACCGGCCTGGAAAGGCAATTGGACATGCAGATGCCCTGAGCCGGTGTCCTATCGCAGGACCGGCTCTTGATCCTGCCCCTGCATCCGAGGTGTTGGCTATCGAAGAACTGCCTCATCTGCCCATGCATGCCTTGGACATTGCAGCAGGCTGTGCGAAAGACTCCACTATTGCCAGGGTTTTAAACTGGGTGTGGAGGAGGTGGCCAGCAGATCAGTTATCTAGTGAATTCCAACCTTACTCATCCAGACAAAAAGAGCTGTCTATTCACAAGGGCTGTTTACTTTGGGGAAACCTGGTGGTGGTGCCTCCCAACTTGCAAGAATGTGTTTTGGTCGCTTTACATAAAGGGCATCCGGGCATTGTTCGAATGAAAGCTCTGGCCCGGAGCTATGTTTGGTGGCCCCACATTGATCGGGACATTGAGAAGTGGGTGAAGGTTTGCCAGCCCCATCAGGAGACCAGGCCTGATCCTCTGCAAGCTCCCACTCATCATTGGGAGACTCCACATAGGCCCTGGAGGAGGCTTCGTGTGGATTTTGTGGGGCCTTTTCAAGGACAGGTTTTTCTTTTGGTCGTAGATGCTTATTCTAAATGGTTGAAGGTGGTGTTAATGTCCTGCATGACCTCAACATCAGTCATTAATGCATTACGCAAACTGTTTGCCACCCACAGGTTGCCTGACACCCTGGAACTCAGTTTACATCTGAGGAGTTCCAAGAGTTCCTGAGAAACAACTTGATCAGGCACATAACATCTGCACCTTTCCACCCAGCCACAAATGGCCAGGCTGAAAGGATGGTGCAGACCATTAAGGAGTCACTCAAGCAGCTTATCCATGGGGACTGGGGCCAGCGACTTGCATCGTTTATGCTGTACCAGCATATTACCCCCCATTCGGCAACAGGGAGGAGCCCAGCCGAGTTACTAATGGGACGCAGGCTGATGTCACTGCTAGACAGACTCCACCCTGACCTGACGTCAGCTAAGCCGCCACAGCTTGAGTCCTTACCATCTCATAGGTCTTTCAAGCAAGGGGACACTGTGTTTACCCGCAGTTATGGTGAGGGACATCTTTGGCTACCAGCCATAGTCACCGAAGTAACTGGCACATTATCGTACGTGGTGCAGACTGCAGACGGCAGACTGTTGAGGTGCCATGTAGACCAGCTTAGGCAGTGATGGGCCAACTCACAGACTGAGGACAAGCCCGAGTCCAGCATGGTCCCCGTTCCCACTGCGACGCTAGCAGGCACTTTTATTGACGAGGTTGGTGTGGACACCAGGGAAACAGAGCCAGTTGCCAAACCAGGATCAGGGCAGAACCCGACTCCTGACCACAGTCCCTCCAGTCCCAGCAGAGAGCAGAGAGACAGGGACCCTGAACCAGCTCCCCAGCTGGAACTGGTAAGACGGTCGCAGAGAACATGACAGCCTCCCTCTTACCTAAAAGATTATGAGTATCCCCTGATTGTTCCATCTTAGGGGGAGGGATGTTATGTATTCCTATACATAAATGTAGGAGCTTGATTCCAGCTCCCATTGAAACCTGGTATCCTGAACGACACAAACTGATTGGACGCTCTGTGTAGTTATCCAATCAGGAATCAAGATATGTGCAGGAGGGAAACAATATGATTAGTCTTTATGTGCATACTGTGATCGGTCCTTTCTGTACTTATGGGTGTGGCTTGCCAAGCTCGGACTGTTTAAGTAGGAGCCTGATGCTCCCTAGTTTTGCTGTTGTCCTATCTTGTTCTTACCTCTGTAAATAAAGCTGATTTCACTGTTCTAAGAGCTGCTGCCTGAGTCTCATATCTAACAGTAATCAAGCCTCCCAGGCCTACCCAAACCACTGAGCAATGCTGCTAAGAAGGAATAAAGGGGGACAACATTTCTGAGGGCTTTGGGGGCCATGGATCTGGGCATGTTTCCCTCCATCTTTTGGGTTGGGTCTGCATGGTGCGAGGGCTGCTCCAAGGGATTGTTCACCTGGGAACTCGCAGTGGTTCTCACCATCTCTGTTTGGATGCTGGGAAGTGTGTATTCACTTGGTCTCTGCGCTCCTCTATTTGTACACTCCCAAGAAGAGGGAACCATTCAAATCTTTCTCATTAATTCAATACCAAAGGCTTCTTCTCCAAATCCATTTTTACTGCTGGCATTCAGTTATGTCCCAGGAGTTCTGGAGACAAAGATTGCACGTGTTTAATAATGCAAACACCCGAAAGGTCTAAAAAAATTAAGCTGCCTTAGAGATCCATAACTCCTACTCAAATGCTGCTGGGAACGAAGCCATTCTCCTTTTTGGCTGCAGATAAGTGGGAGTCCTTTTGGCAATGCTTCTTCCTCATCAGAATTCCAGTAATGTGCACCACTGCATATTTGCAATCCTGCAGTCTTTAAAAAAAAATCAGTCTGGAAATCAACACAAGGTTGTTGACCTGTGACACTGTGGGGTTTGATTTCTTAGTCTGTTGAAGAGCTACTTCTCTGAAAGTCTATTACAGGCGTAAATGTTTACAAGCCTCATCTCTCCCCAAATGGTAACTGGCACTAAAACTTCAGAACTCCTTCCCTAGGGAGATTTGTTTGTCTCCATCTATGTTTGTCTCCCTCTATGTTTTGTCTGGCATATCTCCAGTAATGATTGTTGGACCTCCTTCAAATGTTGTTTATGCTTTTTAAATAGAATTTTGTATTTTTACTTGTATTTTAATTGTTTAAATGTTTTAATCTTTTTATATTCACTGCCCCATGGATGTTAATTGGGTGGAAAGGTGGAGTAAAAATGTTTAAAATAAAAAAAATCTCCAGAAGACTGATCGTTAAAAGAAACTATTTGGAAAAGATGTACTATAAATTAAAGGGGGGATTATACTAAAAGGGCTCATAAGAAAAATAAGCAGAATAGCTTGAAGATTTGCCTTCCTCTAAAGCCTGCAAAACACAAAAAAGATGCAGAATATGTGTGCACACACAGACTGACACAAAAGAAGAATATACAATAGGTCAGTTCACAAGATCCCAAGTGTGGAAATGCATAGGGTGCTGTGGGGTAGTCAGTTGTTCCCTTGCATATATACAGCAGACCATGTGCATTGGGCTTTGCTTGCTTACTTATTTCCAATCCAGCTGAAAAGCAGCAACCTGACAGGTGTATAGATATGACAGTAGGAGATATTTGTTTCAGGCTGAAAAGCTGAAATATTGGAAATGCAAACTTATATGTTAATCCTGCCTTCTTATGACTCCTGGTGCCTGTAAAATATGTTATATGGTGCAAGCCATTTGCAGATAAGGGAGCAAAAATTAGGGTTACATGCTGATAACTGCTAGTGGAGTAGCCCAATATTATCCAACAGCTCGTCTGAAAGAGGCACTGGGGTCTGGCCTTATTTCGAGTCTGGGATCTCAGAGTACTAGATCCCTACCCATGCCAAAGAATCCCAGTTGCCGTTCAGAAATTGTCATACTGGTCTGGTCTTATTTTGAGGATTGAAGGTCAGAGCATATTTATGTCTGACCATTTCAGATGGTCTCCAGTGTGTAAGCAGCCAGTCATCCTTGCTTTAATGTATTCCAGAGGTCATCTGGAAACTGAATGTTCATGGTCATTTGCAATGCCTGTTTTTCCTTGGAAGGGATAGTGCTGCCTTCCCTTCTTTCTGCAGCCCCTAACCAAAGAGGGGAAGGGGATCCTGAGCAACAGAATGGAGTGTGATGCAGGAGGTTGTAGTGGAAAGGGGTGGTACCAATGCCCTGAGGGTGCTAAGGTTCTTTGACTTGTGTGGCTAGACAATAAACCACACAATGAAATAAACTATTTGAATAAGGAACATCTCACAGCAAAGAAATTCAGTGTGGATGTTCAGTGAAAAAATACAGGGAGCAGACTTATATACTCTTCTTGCTCCTCCCAACTTTACATCATTGGTTTTTTGTTTGTTTGTTTTAAATTAAATTTTCATTTTTCAAAAAGGAAGATCACATTAATTATATTGAAACTATAAATAAAGTATATAAGGCCTTGAAGTTGAGATAAATAAACCCTGATCGACCATCAAAACAAAAAGCTCTGCTTGTATTCATTTACATCATTGTTGACATCATTTAGACATGTTCAGTTTAGATTTCTTTGTCTGATCAGTCATCATTCACATACTTGACAAACAGGATGTTACTAGGTTGCGTCTCAACTCTACAACACAGGTGCTTGTCTCATTATATTGATTTATACATCTGTTCATTTTCTTTTGGCTGTCTACTTAGACTCCTTTCACCTTTAAATGAACTCCCAGGCTGAATTCATTTTTAGTACAAAACTTAGATGTTTGCATTACAAAAATGGTTCTTTTACATTAATAGATGCATATAAAAGTATAACAATATTCTTAAAGCATTTTATAGCCTTATTTTCACTGGTATACAGAAATATGAAAACATATATCATTACAATGACATTCTAAAGAATTAAACCCTTTACATGTATTCTTTTAGTGTCAAAGTATCCTATGGCATAAAGCTTCTGTAGAAATATTGTATTACACATTATTCTTCATTTTTGGTTCATCAGGGAATTTTTACAGAATATTTAAATCTTTAAATTTCCTTATATTGTCAAGATATGTTATTTATTTTAACCACCAGGAGTCACCCTTTTATAATACAAGTTCTGCATTTTTAATTGACCCTTTTAATTAGCTTTTTTAACTGACTGCCCATGATTAATGTCTTTATTTTGGCTGGACTTTACACACACCTGGTCAGCTCTTGACCATCTTCTAACGTTTTGCTTGTTAGTAGTTATGGATCTTTGCCAGGTTAATTTTGAGTATCTTAAGCAAGCACCCCTCTGCCTTTAAAAAGTAAACTTGGTAGCAAAAATAATATTTTAGCTAGCTGCTGTCTTTACAAATATCTTCTACCGCAATCTTGATAAATGCTAAAAAGGCAAACATATATAGATATTGCTTATAGACTCCAATTGTTCAATATTGATATGTTAAAGTATTCCAAACTTAAAGAGTAAACATAAGCTGAAATGAACTTCTGAACCCATTCTTTGAAGCAGAGAGGTTCTCATAAATCTTAAAGTTTGACAATTTATTATTCTGTCATCCCAACTAAAAGAGCTGATGCAAAAACACCTGTTCATTAAAACTCAAACACTCCTAGTTAGGAAAAAAAAACACCTTGTCAATTAAATTTGATTTAAAACACCAGAAGGAATCTTAAGTCTATGGCCCCACGGTCTCTCTGAGCTCTTGATAAGCAGAAATCCATGTCCCCTTCCTTCATTTACACACACTCATGTAACCTCTTACATGAACAGAGCAGGAGACTGCACATGAGCAAGTTTCTGCAAAGTGCCCCTTTTGACAGTAGCCTTTCCCATGTGTTTCTAACCCCATTCTCAAAGAATCCCCAGGATTGCCTTGCCTGGGGTGGCCAAAGGGAGCTGTAAAAGAAAGGAAAGGTAGCAAACAGCCTTTCTGCAATATCTGGTGCACTTATGATTGCCTGGTCCAGTTCTAAGTAGTAAAAACAACTGCCTTAACATGGCCTGTTTCATTTCCTAAGACACAGTCAGACTGCTGCATATAACATCTGGGGGGGGTGTTTAAACAAATAACTGTGTGAGATGTACAAACCTTTGTGCAATATTAGTTTTTTTCTAATGTGTAAATTCATTATAACATAACGTAACTCATGATTTCCTACTTAATATTTCTTCTAGGAATCCTTGGCTTGTAAGCAATGCTGCTATTTAACAAAACATTATGAAAAACAATGAAATTGCATGCACTCTATACCCTTACCAAATTCAATAATACCATAATTAAAGATTTATAGCCAACATTTGCACAATGCGTTAAATAAGTCTGGGATGCAAAATGTTTGTTTCTAAGCCACTCATGCTGATACGAATATTTTAGTAACACAGCATTTTACTGGGCAAAACTCAAAAAGAAAAAAATGTTTTCCAAATGGGGAGGGAACTTGTCACTGATGACCGTAATCACCTTATGGTAATTTTGCAAAGAGTTCTGATCCTGTTTGTCTCACATCTTAACTATTTTTGGCTGCTGCAACATACTTAACAGATGTTTCAGTAAGTGATGGTGGAGTATGCAGTCAATGTTTCATCTTGTGGCTTTAAAATTAACCATGAGCAAAAAAACAGATTCATTTGCACTGTATACCTTCTGTTCCTTACTAAGGTGCCTGAAACAAGAATCCAGTCCTAACCTGCCTATGGCTAGTGTCATCATCTGTTTCCATAATGAAGCCTGGTCAACTCTCTTGAGGACTGTCCATAGCATCTTGGATACAGCCCCCAGAGCTTTTCTCAAAGAAATCATCCTTGTGGATGACCTCAGCACACAAGGTAGTTCTTTATTTGCTCTTACAGTCAGTCTGATGTGATCTGCTGGTTTAGCAGAGAGGATAAGGAAATCAACTGTGGGCAGGGTGGGTATTCCCTCCTTCACATCTTGACTATACTGCTAGCATGTCTGCCATCATTGAATTTTCTGACCATTGATGGAAAGAATAACAATATGTGGCTGGAGATTCTCAGCATTTCCTGGGATTATTGCCTGTGATGTAATTTAAACTCGTAACTAGTATGACTACTTGCCAATATTTATCCTGAAACTGGAAGATTCCCTGATAGCTTTTAAACGTTACTTAGATTTTAGTTCAACTTGATGAGTAAAAGCCAACTGGCTCTAGTGTGTGTGTGTGTGTGTTGTCAGTAAACTGCTGAGCTTAGAATAATCAAGAGTATGTTGAGCATACACTTCCATGGACTACTGGCCACTTCCATGCTGCAAAATCTTGCTCTGTAATAAAATGTTGTCTGCTTTCAAGGTGCTGCAACAACCCCTTTGGAATAACTGAGGTTAGAGGTTAGAACCGGGTTTGATTCCCCGCTCCTCCACTTGCACCTGCTGATGTGACCTTGGGTCAGTCACATGCTCTGGCACAGCTGTTCCTGAAAGAGCAGTTTGTGTTAGAGTTCTCTCAGCCTCACCTACCTCACAGGGTGTCTGTTGTGGGGAGGGGAAGGGAAAGGAGTTTGTAAGCTGCTCTGAGACTCCAAGTGAAGGGTGGGATATAAATCCAATCTCTTCTTCTTCTTCTTCAATATGCAGCTATGTAAATTGTTTGTAATGTTTAACTACAAAGCGACAGAAATTGTACATGACCTCATTGCCTCCCAGCCCATCTTCAGTGTCTTGGAACTTTCTAACACTAACACATAATATTTCAAGAGGCAGTTTGATAGCATTCTCATGGCTTTCCAAGCACACTTACTTTTAATGTCCTGGGACAGCTTCTGGTGGAAAAGATCTGTTGGTTTGCAACTTAGTTCTACTAGACCTGGTGAAAAGCCAGCTATGATAGGTGCCTATTGGCTGCCACTTGCAACATCAACCAAAACATACACAGGCAACCAAGTAGTGTTCCAGTCATTTTAAATGTTTGTGAACTGGAGGAAGGGATGAAGATGAATGTATATTAGGGTGGAAAGGCAGCTCTCCCCCAGTGAACAAAGAGTGAGTCAAGAATGAGAGCTGACAAGCTCCTTGGCTTAGGAAGCAACTTGCTGATCCAGTATTCAACTTGCTGGTATTGTGTCTCAAGTGCAAAACTGGAATCATAGCATAGTGGCATTCTTAGAATATTAGAATATAAGTCTGTCTTCACTCTTACCAATTGGTTAATATAGGTTCAGTTCACATATGGTTATTCATTACTTCATTGATCCAACACCAAGGCCCAGGACAGACTGGCAATTTGCCCCGGTATCGAGTCGCGGCAAAAAAAACCCGGAGTAAATGATACCGGGTTTTCCCGTCCACACAGCGGGGGCCTCTGCCGGAAGATACTGGACGGAGGCGCGCGGGAGCGTTCAGACTGCCGCGCCGGAGGCGCGCTATATTCGCTGTTTCCCCATTATTTCGGCTGTGGGCGTATGTGCGCATGAGCGCTTGAGCGCTCATGCGCTCATGCGCATAAGCGCATTTTGGCGATTTTTTTTTTTTTGCCCTGCAACACCGGTACCGTATTGGGCAGTGGAGCGGAGCGCAGCCAATCACACCGCTGCTGCCTCATGCCCAACGCGGGTTGCTCCCAGCTTTTCGGCTGCGCGTTCAGACTCCCCGGAAGCGGAGAAACGCGCGACAAACGCAGGCTTTCAAGATTTGCGTCGGCTTTTATCAGGTGTTTTTTTAATCCGGCAGTGAAGCGCGAGAGCACCGGTAGGCTACGGGTGGGGGACGCCAGGCAGATGTGCCTGTGTGAACATTCCATTTAATCCGATATTGAGTCGTTGTCAGCCCGGGTCCCATCCCGCGGCAAATTGCCAGTCTGTCCTCGGCCCAAGTGAGGATTTGCATGGGAGAAAAAATCATCACCCATAACACAATGCAGACAGAATTGCACATGACTTCAAAAACTTTTCAACAGAGAAGTTCATACATTCAGATGTATACCATCTTGTGAAACATCAGAAGTCTAGGGCTGAATGAACTACTCATCACCTTAATGATCTTCAGCAAGAGCACGGCCAAATGTTTTTCCAATCATTGTAAGTTACATCTCAGCATGAAATAAAACTCGCCAGGGATTTTCCCCACACCTTACCATAAGCACCACTTTGAAAAATGTGTCAACAAGTCTTTACTCTCATATTTTCTGCTCTACAGCATTGTGGATCAAATATAGAGACTTGCACCCAAGTAATTTCTGGAGGAAAAGCTTTTTCGTTTTTTGGTGAAGAGGAGACATCTTCACACTAAGCTAAAATCTAAATCATTGTTGTATTAATGGCAGGTCACTTAAAGTCATCCCTGAGTGAACACATCGCTAAGCTGGCAGGTGTGAAATTGATTAGGAGCAACAAAAGACTTGGGGTCGTTCAGGGTCGTATGCTTGGTGCTGCACGAGCAACAGGGGATGTTGTGGTCTTCATGGACTCCCACTGCGAGTGTCTCAGAGGCTGGCTGGAACCTCTGCTGGACAGACTAGCCAGTGACAGGTAAATAATTATTCCTTTCATCTGCTGTGTCAGTGGATCTTTGCTAATGAATTGCTCTAACATGAAGGACTGTGGTTGCTGAACAACCAATATTCATTCTTGATACACAAGTTCTCATAAACTCTTGATTAAAGCTAAAAGCAACATGGGCAGTTGTTAACCATGTTTTTTTGTGCAGAACAGGACTTTATATCAGCAAATGTGCTTCCCCCAAAACCAGGATGTTTTTTGCTGAGATAATAGGAATGCAGTGGTGGTGATGGGGAGATTGGGAGGAAAGAGGAGTGGGCACATAAATTTTCCTATACTGATTCTCCCCTACAAATGAGCCATTTTTAAAATTTAGGTGGGCTTACTTCCAGTTTCACAGTCCAGCTGGAGAGGGGGGAATCCAACCTTTTCCCCTCCAGGTGCCACCACTCCATGCTCATCTTAGTGTTAGAAAAGGCACAGAGAGTTGGATCCTCCATGTTTCCTCTGTAACATCCTCTGTCTGTACTTTAAGTTTCTGTTTCTGGTTGGATCCAGCCCTTCCACTAAGTGGTGACTTTCTCCAACAAAGGAAGCCCTCCTCCAAACGAGTAAGACTCATTCCATGGGGAGCGAGTCTCCTCATTTAGCAAAATAGAGTCACTGGATCCAAACACTTGGCAGACACCAGAAAAGGTATCAGTGAGTGTCATGGTACCCACTGCGTTGGGGACTCCTGGCTTATCAGATGTCTCATCCCTATTGATTGTATTGACTTACACTGTGTAATCCACTTTGAGGCTCAGTGAGAAAGGCAGGCTATAAATAAAGTAAAATTAAAAAAAAATAAGACAAGAATGAAAGTGAAATTTTGGGCATTTCGCCACCAACAAGATTGTTAAGAATTTGACAAGCCTCATGTCAGGCAAAAAAGACCCCACATTATATTTAAGTAGTAGCAATTCCTCATTGTACCCATACAGAAGATAATATATAAGAATTTAAATTAGCATAATTGACTTAAACAGAAGGAATCAAGCATGTTAATGATGTTAAAGTGGGACATGAATCCTTCAGCAGTTTCTGCTTTTCTTATATTAGCCCTCAAGCATTTGAAGGAAAAACAGCAGACTTGTGGCTGTATTTTACATCTCATATTTCTAAGGCTTATGAAACATTCATAAGTAAACAGTCGTGGAATTTCTAAATGGAACACATTAATTCACATATGAGACACATTTAAAGGAGATCTAAGAGAAAGGGCAGTGAAAAAATGTTATAATAATGTTTTACACTTGCTGTGCTCATATCTTTCCCTTATCAAAGAATTCATATATCTTTATAATACCCAAAGAGACAGACCAGGGTGAGACATATTGAAAAATGGAGTATGTGGTTCTCCCAAATTGTTTTCTTCCCTGCCCATGATCTAATCCAGATGCTCATCAGGGAAGGTCATACACCTGCCTGTGAGTGTCAGGCCTGATAGGCTTGTTTATTTATTTACTTCATTTGTGCTCTGCATTTCTCCCAAATGGGGATCCAAAGCAGCTTACATCATTTTCCTCTTCTCTGTTTTATCCTCACACAACCCTGTGAGGTAATTAGGCTAAGTGTACGTGATTGGCTGAAGATCAAGCATCTATGTAGGCCAGCATCTTCCCATAGTTTCTGTTACCTGGCACCACTCTGTTGAGCTGCAGGAGGAAATGCCAGAGAGAAATGGGGATGGGAATCAGCATCCCTGGCATGACATCATCATTCCTGGGATGGTAACATCGCTTCTGGGTTGTGCCAGAAGCAACAGCATTGTGCTGGGAAAACCAATCCCCCCCCCAGAGGTCCCTGTATCCCCTGTCTCCTGTCAATTGCCAGGCTGAGTGGGAATTCGAACTTGGGTCTCCCAACTCGTAGTGCGCCACTATACCACCATATCAACTGGTGAGCCCCCCTCTTTCACATAGCTGAGATCTGGGGACAGGGGAGCAACTTACTTTTCCATTCAAGCATAGAAATATAAAGCACTAAAAGTAACAAAACAGAATCTCATTCTTATTAAAAACTATGCGATTTACTGCCAGTAGTGGAAGCCAAGGTGGTAATGGATGTTACTGAAGCAGTACTCTTTGGTGCTCAGCTCTGAGGAGTCAGACATATGGTCCATGTTGAAGCCTCTCATATACTCAACATTATGCTATATGAGCCCCTGGCAATCATTCCCTTGATATTCTGAAGAGCAACCTCAAAACATGCAGGATAAATATTATACTAAATATCTACTAAATGTGAGGCCTGGTCTACACATGCAGATGAATGAAGGTAGAATCCTCATGTGGGGGAATGAAGGGCACATTTTAGACTGCAGATAGTGAATGCCATTTTTGTAAGCTCATTTATATGAGCACTCTCCACAAATTAAAAAGTCGGTTGTTTCTTATCTTGTTCCCTGCTGTGCTGTTTATATGCCAGGATAGTTTTCAAAAATGTGACTTCTCAACCTGAAGTCTGAAATGATACAGTCCATTCTGTCGCCTCAGGGCACTGCCAGCTTATTACCACCTCATTCTGCTACATGTGTATGCCAGGCCTCAGAACCACAAAACCCCCTATGTCCCGGGCTGCCGTGTCCCCAATGGGGGTGGGTGATTCACATCCCGAGGTCACATTGCCCATCACCACTTGGAATGGAAGTGGGAGAAAATTAAAAACAAAAATGCAGCCTTGTGTACTTACCAGAACTTCATACTGAAAGCGACAAAGAAACTCTCTGGTCCAAAGAATTTCCAGCAATTCCTAGAGCTACCTTTTGTCACTTCCAGGGACAACTTCTGGTCAGGCTGTTTTTAAAAAAATACCTGTGATTCTGTGTTAGGTATGAGACTTCAGCCAGCTCTTAACAAGTGATTTCAGCTTTATTAGAACGTAACAAACAACAACAACAACACACAGAGTAAGAAACTCTCTTTTAAACTTTCCAGGCTTGGATAACCATGCCCCCTAGTGAGTTAATAACCAATCATAATCCTCGCAGAAAGACCAATGGTTGTTGTTCCCTCCACAACTTCTCCTAGGCTCTGATTGGCCTGCTGCGCAGCCAATCAGAATGTGTATTTTATGATACCAGCCCTCTATGGGGCCCTGGTTGAAGCTCAGGCAATACAGTATGTATACACAATACATAAAATTCTGTGTCCCCCGTCCCAATTGCCAGATAGTGCTTAGCAACCCTCCTACTTATGTCCTCAGTTCTACAAGACTGGATTCTTATAATCTTGTGTGATAGTCACAAGGAGAGTTTTAGTGTGCATTCTAAACACATATAACGACTTCAGTGAATTTACAGGGAAAGTGCACTCAACACCATATTTTATACAGATGTAGTCTTTTCCACTGGATTGATGTCAAGGGTAATTGGTTCTTCCAGTTTCCTCTGGTTTGGGAATTGCGACAGAAGACAACGAGGAACAGAGCTAATTGGTTGACACCTGTGATGTCACAAGGTCACTTTTCCCAGAGCAGTTTTTCAACTCTGAAAAATAAAACTATGGATTAAAAATTAGTTAAATGCTGAATGTCTGCTTGAAGCAATAAATGCATGCTTTAAAAATAAATTACGGGGAAGACAACAATGGCGTGTACCCATTGGGTTTGATGGGGTGGAGAGTAGGGTGGTCAATGGCTAATCGTAGACTGAGACCTTTTCTGAACCTCAGTGTTGCCGCTGTTTCCTGGAGAGTTGAATCTCCAGTTGATTCTCTGACTGCAGCACCCCTTCTGCAAAAGGCCATTAATTTCAGGGAATTTTTTGTTGAATTCAGATCTGACCCTCTCAATGTGTTCTGCACTTCCTTTGAAAAGGGGTTGAGCTGCTATGTTGTCATGTACTTTGTCAGCAATGGAACCTCCTCTTTTTTGTGCATATGCAGTAATGTTATAACATCTTAACATTGTTTTTAAAAAAGGCTGGATATATCGTGCGGAACAGCATGTTTGCTGTGATTTCAAAGGTCCACTGCTCCTCCTTAGTTGCCAGCTAAGAAAATGGCTGGCAAAGATTCCCACAAATCCTAATAAAAATAGTATTGCATTTGTGATCGTCGAACTGGATACCCCAATTCATAACAATGTTATTTCATAATTATGAAGAACTCTAAATGGAAACACTGCTATGAATTGGGGGGTGGAGCCTAGGGAGGGTGGGGTTTGGGGAGGGAAGGGACCTCAACAGGATATAATGCCATAGAGTCCACTCTCCAAAACAGCCATTTTCTCCAGGGGAAGTGATCTTGGTCATCTGGAGATCAATTTTAATAGTGGGAGATCTCCAGGTGCCATCTGGAGGTTTGCAACGCTATGAAGAACGAAGTTTGCGAGTTAAAGAAGGATACGATCACTGCAGATCTCAGCTTTCCAAATCCCGAGCTCAAGAAACTCATTTTCTGAGTTATAAAGTAACAGGAAGTAGAATTGCTTACATACAATCAGCCTAAGCCAAATTAATTATGGATTGTATAGTAGTTGTTTTTATTGTGTTTTTTTAATATTGTTTTATTCATATTGTAAGCCACCCTGAGTTCTGCAAGGGAGAGAGGTGGCTAATAAATGTTTTAAACAAACAAAAGAACCCTTCTTTAACTTCTCAGAGGGAAATGGCTGACGGACAAAAACACCTGTTTCCCCTTACACCAAGAGGCTAATTGCTCCTGCGACAAATTTTCATTGTAAGACACATCACTTTGACTCTCTTCTCCTGGCTTTCCTTTTTTACTAACAGAAGATAGTTGCTGCCTCCCATGGATTCATTCTGTTACATATGCCTGATGTAACACATGTCATGTTCCTGTGAGTTGCCACCTAGTGCGCAAGTGGCAGATACTTTTTGTTGAGTAGTCAGACTAGGTATACCCCTTAGGAAGGGGAGGACTTTTCCCAGATAGATGCCCTGCAGAGGTTTTATGTGCTACAGCTCAAATAAAACAGATTTATACTCTTGACTTGCTGGTGTGGACTTCAAACTTTATACCTGACTCAGGCTGGAGGCTTCAAGAAATAATATGTCAGTTCACTTGTGCCTTGGTAGCCATCAATTTTCTCCATATGAAGGAGTCCTTGGTCATTTTTTTTTCTTTCCCTCCCTTCTCTCTGGGAAGAAAGAGAGATTGACAGTCCTGGGCTGCGTGCAGATGGGAGGTTAGAAACAGTTTCATTGCTGTTACCCTGTGGATTTAATCTGCAGGTTCAGATAGCAACATCTGCCTTCCATCCCCCAGCCGTTGTCACCCATTACTCACTCATCTTGAAGCAGGAGTTTCCAGGCTCCAGAGAAAGTCCACTCTTTACGGGCATCCGCAGTTCCACCCCATACCGTTTGGGAAGTGAAGCTTCCGGTTTCTGGCCACGATTTTTTCCTTCCCCTTCCCAATGTGCACTTACCCACTTATTCGCCCCTGGTGAATAAGCAGTTCTGTACATGTGGACAAAGACCTTTAAACCAACAGAAGCTGCCTGACTTCCCACACACACACCCCAGCAACCACGCAGCTGACATCTGATTGGTTGACCATGTGTTGAGGGCGGGGTGTCTGATTGAAAGTCTCAGGAACAAACAGTTCTGGAGGACTTAGAGGCATGGCCAGACTATGCCAAGCCTGTAGTCTGACTGCAGCTCTGGTCAATGGATTCTTATGGATCCATTAACCAATCACAGACTCAGAAGAAGCAATAAGGCTAGCTCCTTGCCCAATGAACTAGCATTCTAATGCAAATGGACCTATTTTAAAGAGGGCAGGAGGAGGCCTCTGTCTCTGTAGCAGGGGTCTTACATGCTTGTAGTGCTGAGTTAAACGAAGACAAGGCAGATGAAGCTGATAGCCTACAGCCCCCTGCTATGTAAGGAGAGTAAGGAAGAGGCAGAAAGGATGAGGGTAGGGGAGCAGTCTGAGTTGGTAGGGCACTGCCCCGAATGGTCCAGCTGCCACTGAACTAAGATTGCCAGTATGAAGGGAACAGCACGACTGATCATGGCATCAGAGTACAGTTCAGCAGCTAGTATGCCTGTCAAACCAGGCATTCTAAGAAATATTGTCAACATCCAGCCTTTCTCATCCTTTTCACAGTTAACATTTCTTTGGAATGTTTCCCCATGTGATGAGAGTCTACAAAACTTTAGCTTTCTGTGGCTCTCTATGATATGGTTGGTCGGTCTCAAAATCTGAGCCTCATCTGGGTTTCGCAATGTACATACCAGAGCTATCTACATTTTGATACAGATTCACTTTGAAGGAAGATTCAGGGACAGAATCAATAGTTTATTAAGACATGTTCCACTCCCTGCATTGGCTTATATAAATCAGAAACAAGATCACTGAAGTCCTATTTAAGCTTAAAAACAGATGGATGAATTAACTGTATTTATTGAAACCTCCAAGAATAGTACATAATGTTCTTGTTTACATAAAGTGCTATGGGTATTTCATCAGCAGCTATGTTTTACCCAAACAATTCCATTCAGGAAGTGAGGCTTATTTTAAAAATTGAAATGTGACCTTTTGTTGCTCTTATATAGTCGAAAACAAACATTTGAAATAATCCCAGCTGATCCGCTTGCCTGAAACCAGTGTTGCCAATGGCATTTCAAGAGCCATTTTTAAAATCCTCCCTATGACTTGTTTCGGGTTCTTTGTTCCCCATTGCTCCAGATTCCACAGAGTAACATTAGAAGTTGCCTGCCAATATGTATGCACCATTTCAAAGTGTTGAGGTGCTGCTGACTGTCGGCCAGTTTTTAAGTAAAAAAAATGAAAGGAATTGCAGAAGCACTTTCCAACTTTCTGTTGTATTGTTTTGAAATGACTGCTATTGTAATAAATGCTCTATGAAATGATTAAATTTGTCGGCAAGTATGATAAAAACAGGCTGCCTTTTTTAAAAACGCATTTAAATACAAATAGGAACATACCCAGGTTGAATATCATCTGTTATCTTTTTTCCTGTGAAGTGTCCCCATATATGTGTTCTTTCAGCTATGCTGCAAGAACACCATAATAATTTGCATCCAGAATGGAACTTGGTGCAAATCATACTATGTCAATTTGATTTCCCCTAAACCATTTTATCTAGACTTGCAAAACATTTGATCCTTAGACTTGCAATACGATCTCAGCTATAAACCATAGGAACCATTTTTGAAGCAATATCTTTAAAATACTGTTTTTAGTCTGTAACTCATTTTGAAAAGTAAATTACTTCAGTTTTCTTAGTAAAAGACTTAAAGCAGCAAAGAAGGAAATATATCCTCAGAGATATTACTACCTGTCTTCAGCCTCACTGTTTTTCATGTGTATTTTATATTCTCACCCAATAGTCAATCATTTGTAAAGAGAAGATTTATTTTAACCACTCCTTCTGTGTATCAATTTTTTATCATAAATAGAAACAAGAACAACTCACAGCAGGAACACTTGGGAACTGCAAGCCAGGGCATTCTGCTACTTTTCCTGCTGGGGTTGCCTTTCAGAAACAATGCAACTTCTGTTGTGTTATGCCTATCTTTACATACATGTGCCAATGTGTTTTCAGAATGAATAACACATGTAATTTGCTTCCAGGTAGACTCATGAACTGTAGAATTGTACTGGGGGGGGGTTGCATTTCATGAGTCTGTCAGGGAATCTCTTCTTGGTTGTTTATTACTTGAGCATTCCAGGGGGCTCTAAGTACATTTTTTTACTTACAATGACCCTCTGAAGGTCTGATTGAGAAAGGAAGTCATACCCAAGAAACCCAGCAAATTTAATCACTTAAGGTTCAAACATAAAAGACAAAGATCATGCCTCTCAGTCTGTCTATAATGTGCCCTCATGCACTCGCTATTTGTCTCAGGGCTGTGCAGGAAAGAAAGATTGAGGGTTTAATCCTTCTACCTCCATTCTGTTCAGAACTGGCTATTGGCATTTTAAATTGTGCCCAGAAGCACATAGGAAACTAGTGTTGTTTTGTTTGAACTGATAAGATGTGATCCCAGTAATTACTGTGCTACAACAGTGTTGCTGCTGCATTTTTAAAATTATCACATTTTAACCTGCCTTTTAAAATCCAAGGAACTCAAAGCAATGTACAAGCTTATCCCCTCCTCTATATAATATTCTATAACCACCAGAAAATGTTGATCACAAGTATAGTTATGATGATAAGGAAAATTACAATTTTCTTGTTTCAGGAGCCGGATTGTCTCTCCTGTCATAGATGTAATTGACTGGAAGACCTTCCAGTATTATCCTTCTAAGGACCTGCAAAGAGGAGTTTTTGACTGGAAATTAGATTTCCACTGGAAGCCACTGCCAGAAAGTGAGGAGAAAGTGCGACCATCTCCCATCAGTCCCATCAGGTAATGGTTAATGAAATAATGCTCTCAACCCCTGAGAATCAGCAGCTCAGTGTTTTTTCAACCTATGGGTTGGGACCATCAGGTCATGGGTCATGGAAGCCCACCTGCTTAGTCGCAAATTTCAAAAAGCTGCCGTTTTGGGCTACTTTTTGGAAAGACCTGCTGCTAAGTGTATGTGTAGATAGCAAGGGCACCATGCCTCCTGCATAATCTTGCACACACACTTAAAATAACTAGTAGGGTGCTGAGGCAAGGTCACAGTGATGTAGAGGATACTTCTTAGTACAGACAGGTTCAGCAACCCCTTACCCACAAAAGCTCTCCCTTGCCTTATTTCTGTTTTAGTCTAGCCTGCAGCCCTATTACTTGGTCTTCCAGTGTTCCATGGACACATGAAACTGTCTTATACTGAATCAGATCCTTGGTCCATCTAAGTCAGTATTGTCTACGTAGACTAGCAGAGGCTTTCCAGGATCTCAGGCACAGGTCTCTCACATCACCTACTGCCAGATCCTTTAACTGGAGATGCCAGGGATCAAACCTGGGACCTTCTGCATTGCCAAGCAGATGCTCTACCACTGAGCCATGGCCCCTTCCCATGCTTGCAGCATAGAGCCCTCCTCCCCACCAGTGAGATCACAACTCTGGCTCCTCCTCTTTTGTCATATGACTCTGGGGTCACATGACTTTCTGCAGGGTGTGTGCCACTCAGTGTGTCCCATGTTACTACCTGTGTGTTAAAGGTGTGTTCTGAGTCTGGAAAGATTGAAAAACACTGTGCCAACAATACCTTCTTCTTAGTTTTTGAAGATCAAATATGCATACTTGACAAATACGTTGTCCTCCAGTGCTATTGTACTTGTGTTCATGGCAAAAACAAAACCTGGCATGTAATTCTGTGGTTATTTTCAAGGACCTTTTTATTTTCTACATACAGCTACTGGGTTTGCTGTTTCAGGGGAAATACGGAAGTGGGTGATTAAAGATTCATTTGAGAGTTATTTTTCCCATTGTTAACTCATATTCTGCTTCATCAACACACTAAAGGCCATTCACAGCATCAGAACTGGAAAAATAAAATTTAAAAAACTCTAAAATATTTTTAAATTCCCTAGGACTCCAACATTACCTGGAGTAGTAGTAGCTGTGGACAGACGTTATTTCCAAAATACAGGGAGTTATGACTCTGACATGATCCTGTCGGGGGCAGAAAATCTTGAGCTATCTATAAAGGTAAGCTCTTGAGGTAAAACATCTCTCTCCCTCTCTCTGCTTGAAGTTCATGCTTAAGAACAATAGTGCCAGTATTTATTATAAAATAGGTCTCCAAAAATCAAAATTGCATTCTTCGCAGTGCAAACAATAGTTAAGTCACAAGCATTCATTTTCAGTGGGCAAAACATTTCTAGATCATGGGGCTCTCAAAAATGTAATAGATTAACAAAAATGTTTACCTCCAAGGTTTAATACTATATTAGCTGTCAATAAGAAAACTCACTGCTAGAAATATTCTCCCCATCAACACCTTTCATCATGTGAGATCTCTAATACACTATTTGAATTTGAGGAAAGATGCCAATTGGAAAACCAATTACAATAACTGAAGTTTGTTGTGCATGCCTGCAAATCAAACCATAAAAATGCAAGTGGTGAGTTATAGTTATCGACTGATGGAAATAATAACTGCTTTGGAAGGTCCTTGGAGTAGATGCCATCCTTCTTCATCAAAGTGTGGGAGCTAAAGCTGGCAACCCAGCAAGAGCATTTGGAGGCAGGGACAGTTCCTTTGGGGAACAGGTGGGGAACAGGGAGCCTGAGCCAGGACCCCATTATAGCAGGAGACCTGCCCCCCCTTGCAACAGACCTTTTACTCCAGGTAGTAGCTGTGATATATTGACTAGGGTTGCCAGAACCACTGGTGGAGGCTGGGGTCTCCTGCTGCCAGGCCCTGCTCCCCAGCTGCCAATCAGCTGACCCACAGGGGGACTTATCTGGAGAAAGAGAAAGGCTCAGGCCTTCTTGCCAGTGCCACAAGGAAGTGACATCATCACACTAGTGACATCCAGGCGATAATCTGATATTTGGGTAAAAACCCTATGGTAGAAGCTGGTTGTACTATAGAGTTTTTTTCCCAAAAACAAGAATGTTGCCTGGACATTGCTGGTGTGATGATGTCACTTCCTATACAACATGGTGATTAGGCCTTGGCCTTTCTCTTTCTCCAGGTAAGTTGCCCCCATCCCTCACTTGTTGCCAGGAAGATCCTGGCAACCCTAGTACTGGCCCACCCCTATTGACATACTATGAAGTACTGGAACCAAGCCCTTTTGCAATAGCAGTTGCATTTTCCAGTTCCAGTTCTCTTTGGCCATTACTAGCAGCCAGTTCATTTCAGTGTTTCCTTCTGATGTGCTTGCAATAACATCCCCTGTTGCTTACCTGCTCTGTGTCTTCCTCTTCGTTTTACTTAATGGTATCAAGGGCATTATTGCCTCCCCCTTGCAAGGACTGTCTCCCAATGTTTCCCCTATTCCCCCTCCCCCACTGAGTGCAGCAGTTCACATCCTGAGCAGAAAATAACTGCTGTAATGTTAAAATGGGCAATGGGCAGTGCAAGATTGCGGCACGGCTCCAGATTGCTGCTGAGTGGGGCTTCCTGTGTTACTGAGCAACCACTCATGCGTACAACTTAGAGGGAACATTTCTGCCTCCTCCCTGAAAGGATTGGGCCTGCCCACCTTTCCTCCCTGCCACACTGCACACTCCTTTCTACTTCAGCTCCTCCCTACCTGGGCAGGTAAAAATCATAGAACCATAGAGTTGGAAGGGAGCTCCAGGGTCATCTAGTCCAACCCCAAGAAAGAAGCCCCAGGACAAACCATTTGCATTTCTGCCTTTCTTGCAAAACTAGGAACCAGCACCCAGTGAAAATCCTCTGTTTTTAAGGAGACATAGTTGAATTATTTTGTCTACGCTTCTGTTCTAGACGTGGCTTTGTGGCGGGTCTGTAGAAATCCTCCCATGCTCACACGTGGGGCATGTCTATCAAGCTGGAATTCCATACAATTTTCATGATGAAGATGCAATAGTGAGGAACAAAATCCGAATAGCTGAGACCTGGTTGGGTTCCTTTAAAGAACTCTTTTATGAACAGAACAGGAACGCATTTTTAATAAGCAAGGTAAAATCACTCAGAAGTAGATCTTACTGGAGGAGAGCTGAAGGATTGTTTGAAGCTGTAAGAAAAATTGTGCCATCTGCCTTTTAAAAAAAACCCACTGTTTTCATGCTGTTTTCTTCTCCTTCTGTTCTGTCTTCTTTTTTCTTGTATTTTTGATATTATTTACCCTTCAGTTCAATTGAGAGTTCTCAGCTGATTGTACCACTTGTATATCTTAGTGATTTCCACAGATTTAGTACATCCCAGGTCTTGATGCAGATCTCAGCAGTACCTTCTGGGCAATTTTGCAGCAGTTGCAAAACTGATTTCATTAGCGACAGCCTGCTTTCAGTTTCAGGCTTCAGTGAGGGCTCCTGCTATGTGTCAATAAACACTTTATGGTTTAAATACAGAAGTGTCTCTTGTGCTGCTCACCACACAGAGCACAGGGTTGCTGATACTTGGAAAATTCCTGGAGGTTTGGGGATGGAACCTGAGAGTGGTGGGGTTTAGAGAGGAGAGGGCCTTCTGTGTGATATAGTGATCTACAGTCCAGCCCCCAAATAGCCATTTTCTTCAGGGAACTAATCTCTGTAGTCTGGGGGTCAGTTCTAATTCCAGGAGATTTCCAGTCCCCACCTGGAGGTTAGCAACCCTAACACAGCAGCATGCAATGCAGGTGTCTTTTATTTATATATACATGGATCTAGCAAGAAACATCTAGTGGCTAGATTCTGCTTTTTGAAAGAAACAAAGCTTCACTGCCACTTTGGGTTACTTGCCACAATCAGTTTTGCTCTGGGGTGATTCTAGTACTAAGCTGAACTAACTCCATGAATTTCCCTAATGACTGGAATTACTCAGGTCACTTTGACTGCAGTCAGAGAGGATTCTGTGGTATCTTATTTTTGAAGGTGCTGTCAGGTACCAAGACTTGCTGTAGCACGTAGTCCTTTGTACTACTTTAGTAACATTTGAAGATCAGAGGAAAACATAGGGTTGCCAGGCCTAGGTTGGAAAATACCTGGAGACTTTGGGGGCGGATCCAGGAGAGGGTGAGGTTTGGGGAGGGGAGGGGCCTCAGCATAGTACAATGCCATAGAGTTCACCCTTCAAAGCAGTCATTTTTTCCAGGGGAGCTGATCTGCGTCAGCTGGAGATCAGTTGTAAAAGCGGAAGATCCCCAGGCCCCACCTGGAGGCTGGCAACCCTAGGAAAACACCAGGATTGCAGCTTCAAGAAAACAGCAAAAAATTGCCACATGTTCCAAAACTGTTTTCACTCCTACTCATTAAATACTTCATGTTAATTCTTTGTTTCTACATATGTAAATTGTGAATATGGACCTTCAAATAAATGTAAAGAAGTTTAATTAGCTGTCTGTTTGATGCATTGTCAGCAGGCTGGGAGGCCAAACTGTAGTGAGCGTTTCCAGCTTCAAAAAAGACTGGGATGCAAAAGTTTCCAGTGGTTTATCTCAAATGTATATCCTGAACTTCATACACTGCAACGCAGAACAAGTTTTTCAGGAAAGGCAAGTGATATAATATGCACTTTTGACTCTCCATTAGTCTGGATTTGCTTGAATCAATTTGGGTACAATTCAACCAAGAACTCATTGCTTCCATCTAACTGAGAGTGTCTTCTTTAATTTTTATTATCTTCACAGGTACAATCATATTAAAATAAACTCTAATAAGTGAAAAAATAAGTTAGATATGGACCAGCTTTGAGTTGGGATGATCTGCTTGTTTTTTGTTTTTGTAAACAGAGTTCTGGAATCCACCAACCTTCACAAGTCACAAAATGGTGGTCTGGGATGGAACCAAAGTGGTGGGGCAGGTGGCTCAGTCCACAGAAGATGTTTTGTTCTTCAAATGTATGACTACTGAATGTACCATTAAATACTGAAAAAGCGAGCACTGTGGCTCACGAAAGCTCATCCCCTGCCACATATTTTGCTAATCTTTAAGGTGCTCCTGGACTCTCGCTCTTTTCTACTGCTGCACACAGACTAACACAGCTACCCATCTTGTGTCACCAAGCAATACTATCCATATATGATAACAACAAGTCACCATGAATCAAAGATAATCTATTCTACAAAACGATCCATACTACAATTGTGTCACCAGTATTCCAACAGGCTGTGTGTCAGGTCACATGTATAATACAGATATAAGCAGCACAGAATAAGAATAAAGCCATTAGAAGACATTCTAGAAAACCTAGACACTGTATCTCTTCCACCATTATCACTTAGTTGAACAGAGTGCTAGAATACCACTATTTAAGGCGACTGTGGTCAGCTGAATTTATAGGACTTGTAACTAGACTTTGGTGCTCTTTCCACTGATTTGTCAAATCCAGGGCTAGAAACCCTATGCGTAGCACCCTTTTGTGTGTGGGTCCATGTATGCATCTCTTGGATTACAATTTGATTTATGCCTTCCTAGCATAGAAAGATTCATATCTATATAATAAATAAAAATTAAATTAATTATGCATTTTATTTATTTCAGTGTTTGAAATCACAATATCTCTAACTTTGAAAATGTCCCTGCACACTTTCTTTCTTTCTTTCTTTACTTCACATATCTACCTGCCACAATCTCCAAAGAAGGTGTAAAGTGGCCGTGCCTGTTTATCACAAATGACTGTGTTTTAAAAAGTTTAGTTCAGTTAATATGGACCTATTTAAACTATTTAAATTCAGTTCAGGTAAATTTAATATTGTTTTTACTTTATTTCAGTATCAATTTTTTTTTACAGCTATACAACATTGGTGTTGGATTCTGTGCAGAGTATAAGACTCAACAGGATGCTGCTGGAGATCACATTGAGTTATCTCCCTGTAATGACAGTATCAACCAGGTAAGCAATATATCAGAACTCTGCTTCACAAAGGTACTCCTACTTGTACCTTACAAAAGCATTCAGGGGGGTAGCCAGGGGTCTTTTCATAGAAAAACAGCTGCAGGAGCTCATTAGCATATGGTATGCTAATGAGCTATTAGGCTATTAGCATATGCCATGCTCCCTGACATCACCGGAAGTGATGTCAGAAGGGGAAGCAAAAGGGGGGGAGGCATCTTCAAAAGCCTCCCCTTCCCTAGCTGGCCTGGGTGAGGGAGCTAAGAGAGAAGAGGTTTAAAGTTTAAACACCTTCTCATGAGAGTTGCACCACAGAAGGAGGAAAGAGGGAAGGAAAGAGAGAGAGTAGAGAGAAGGGGAGGGAAAGAAAGAGGGAAGAAGGAGGGAAAGAGGGAAGAAGGAGGGAAACAGGGAAAGGAGGAAAAAGAGAAGAGAAGAAGGTGGGAAAGAAAGAAAGAGAGAAGAGAAGAAGGAGGGAAAGAGGAAAAAGAGAGAAGGAAAGGAGGGAATGAAAGAAATTTGGCAGCAATTCAGTCCCATTGTATCCTATGGGCCATTGAAGTCAATGGGGAAAACATAGGGTATGTTCTAAGGGCTGTAGGGGAGGGGAGGGGGTTTGAGGGAGAGGCTCCAAAATCACAGGGTAGTTGATGGAGCCTCTCCCCAAGATACCCACCAAGTTTCAAGAACGTTGGATCAGGGGGTCCAATTCTATGGGCCCCCAAACAGGTTGCCCCTATTCCCTCCATTGTTCTCTTTTTTCCCACCATAGTAACTCCCAAGTTCCCAAGTAACTTTTTTCCCACCATAGAGAACAATAGAGAGAATAGGGGCAACCTGTTTGGAGGCCCATAGAATTGGACCCCCTGATCCAACGTTCTTGAAACTTGGTGGGTATCTTGGGGAGAGGCTCCATCAGCTACCCTGTGAGTTTGGAGCCTCTCCCTCAAACCCCCTCCCCTCCAGCCCCCAGAATATACCCTATGTTTTCCCAATTGACTTCAATGGCCCATAGGATATAATGGGGCTGAAATTGACATTCGGCTGTCTGAAAGACTCCCTGAGATGCTGGCTGGGGGCGGGGCTTGGCTCCTGAGCTCCCGGAGCTGTGCTCCGGTGCGCTCCCCCCCCGAAGACCCCTGGGGGTAGCTATATTGGTCTCTTACAAAAGCATGAATGAAACCATACTCAACCTAAATGGGGACATTTTCTGGTCTAGCCACCTGTCTTAAAACATGTTGGATCATTGTTCACTTGATGTACATTACATAGAAAACAAATAAAGAAATATTAGACAGGATTTCTTTAAAAGGATTGATGCAAAGTGTGAAAAAAGAGGAGATAACAGGATACAATCTAAGAAACTGAGCACTGTCCAAAGATAATTATTTAAAGACAACTAGAAAGAAAAACAGCAAGGGGAAAACCTAGAAACAATTATATCAAACAGCGGAAAGGTAGCGTGAAACAAAAAAAGTGAAGAATTGTTGAAGACCAGCCTATTAGGCTGCACATAAGTGCTTCCACACCAGTTAACCCTGCAGCCTGACAACCCATCTGTAGCTGTTACAGCCAAAACAAATGCACCACGATAGCCACAGAAAACAAGGCATTTTATTTCCAGCTTCTGCCCCCCAGCTCCTCCAGGGAGGCTAGCTGCTGTCCCTCAGGGCCCATTGGTCTGGTGATGCCACATCCTGCCTTGTGGGCCTGCCTCCTTGCCTATTGCCCCTCCATATTGGGTGGGCCCACCTTGACAACTGTGGCAGCCCAATCGGACTCAGGGGATCCACCTGTGCCTCTGCTGCCTCACAGTCCCAGTGCATTGAGGAAGCCAGGGCTGGGTGTTACAGGCTCTTCACTGCTGCCTTCAACCCCACACCCATGGACACCTGGCTTTGTAGCTCACCTGCTGTTGGCTTTTCCTGCACCTGGTGTGGTCTGGCTGCCATTGCCCTCACTCAGGCAGCTGCTGCAGACCTGGCCACCTTCCCCAGCATCCTTTGCCTTCAGCAGGGCAAGTGGTTGAGGCAGGACCCAGGCCCCTTGCTGGGGGTTGGAGCTTCAGCTGCCAGGAGTCTGGGTGCCATCCTTCCTGCAGTGTGTGGGGTCTTTCTCCAGATGTTGGCTCCAAACCCAGACAACGATAAAGGAACGAGATTGCAACATCTGTGCATGTGCAAACATTTTTTTTAAAAGGCTAGAATTTGGCAAGCATTATTGGTTGCTCTAGCAATGACAACACATGCCAAGCAATGCACTTAGAAAATGACCCAGACAATGAGGTGGCCAGGACACAATGACTGCCAGGGGCAGGGCCAGCATCAGCATACCCTGATATGGGACGATAGCCAGGGGCCTTTGATTCTGGTGGGGCCCACTGTTGCTGAATCCCTTCTCACACATCCCCTCTGATGCCTGCACTTACATCCTTCCACAGTCTGCTTGTCATTGCTTTGTCACCTGTGCTGCCTAACACTGTTGGAGAAGGATATGTGGGTGAGTCACGAAGCATTAGTATTCCCAGGGCTTTTTTTGTAGAAAAAGCCCAGCAGGAACTCATTAGCATAACAGGCCACACCCAACAGCAGAAACGTATTAGCATATTAGGCCACACACCCATGTTGCCAGAAGTGTGGTCATCCAGCCACACCTACCTTTTGCTTACTATTCTGTTTACCTTGTTTGTTGTCAAAACCCAGGGCTGTTTTTGTAGCAGGAACTCCTTTGCATGTTATGCCACACACCCCAAATGTAGCCAATCGTAATGAGTTCCTGCTGTTCTATGGCCCCCCCAAGAAGGTTCCCCCATCCTCCATTGCTTTCAACAGAGGAGAAGAAGGCATTTAAAGAGACTGTGGTATCTTTAAATGCCTTTTCAAAACCACACCGCCACCGCCTTCTCTTGGAGAAGAACTTGGATGTAATTCACTTTAAAATGCATACTTAATTTGGTACATATGTTAGCCCCCTCCAAGCAGGAAACTATTTCTTTAATATTCGTTTTTTTTCAATTGTGTTGTTCTTTTTGTCTCTTAGCACTTTGAATACAATGGCATGAAGGAAATCTGTTTTGGTTCTTCACAACAGCTTTGCTTTGATGTCAGACATGAAAAAGTTGTCCTTCAAAACTGTACAAAGGTGATGGAAAACAGCTCACAACACTGGAATATTGAAGAGGTAATTAATGAGTGTACCCCAAGAAAGTGAATACCAGAACAGGGTCGACTTCTGAGATGATGTAAGAATGAGACTGTTAACCTGGATACTCTGTCACAGTATTATTCAGGGTTCAACAGGACCAAATTAACAGTGCCCTTTTTCATTATGGGAGTAACACTCCATGTTTGTGGAGTAGCTACATCAACCTAATAGTAACAAAACAGGGCAACACTTTGCAAGTGGCTCACCTACACATTTTAAGGCCAATCTGTTTATTATTTATATGAATTATTTCTAAGTCACCCTCTCAACTGAGAGATTCTTGAGATAGCTTACAAAGAATCATTTAAAACATTGGATTGAATCTTATGATTCCCTTCCATTAACAAGACACCTCTCTGCCAAGTCTTCCTGTAAGGGAAAAAAATTTCCTCCGACAGATAACTTTGGAGAACCTCTTTCTCTGTGAAATGAAATCTTTCTCCATTGAAAGATGACTTGGGAGAAGGAAGCCATAGGAACCAGCTAAGTGGAATGGAATTCAGTTTTCTACCCCTTAAAATGCATGCAGCAGAACCCTAATCAAAGTTACTCTCTTCTAAGTCGATTGACTTCAATGGATTAGAAGATGTAGCACTGTAAATTTCTCACACCTTGTTTGGTACTCAGGGGAAGATATCTACATAAGAAGCACCCATGAATGTTGCACCGGCAGTGGCAACTCAAGATTTCCCCACAGAGACTGGTGCAGATGCCACTGTACCCCCTCCCCCCACTGCCACTTCACCACTGCTATTGTCCTGCTCAAGAACCAGAGGAGAGGATTCTCCTTACTCATCAGTTCCCTAGTCCTCTTTAAAAATAGTGTGGCAAGAGGGCTTCCTGAACTCCTGAGACTTCAGTCACTGCTTTGGTTGCCTAAGCGATCAGAAATGATGGCCAAACTCCTATGCAAAGGCATCTTGTGAGAAGTCCAGCAATGGGTATGCATGGCTTACTGCGCTGGTTTTTCAAGAGGTCTGGAGGAGTGAGAAGGAAAAGAGGATTATCTTCTCTCCCTCAGTTTGCACTTGTTAGAATGAAAACACAAGGTAAGAAGCTGACCTAAGAAAGTCAAGTTTTTGGAAGAGCGTAACTGACATAAGATTAGAAAGGAAAACAGAACAAGCTTTTTAAATCCCCTTGTCAACTATTTTTACTCCTAAAATAGCTTTGAAAATGTGATCTAAATGCACATGGTATTAAAATACCAATTTTTAATGCTATTTCAGGTTTTTGAAGACCTAGGCCTATTAGGCATGCAGAGCTTAATGCAGATTTTTTAAACAGTTAAGCCTTTAAGCTTGACTTCAAATGCTATGCCTGCCTTATGCACCCTTCTTTCTTTCTGGTGCATTTATTCTACAGCTACAACCAAAAAACAGAGTTTTCTCAATTGGAAATGTCACTTGTGACTTGTGAGGGGTGCCATCCAAAGTTTTCTTTTGTTTACCAATTGCACTATCACAATGGTGTCAAGTAAGTGCCTTCCATTTAAGTCCCCATGGTTCAGTTCCTCAAATGAACGGGAATCCAAAGGAATGCAGGCAAAGTAAAATGCAATCATCTTGAAACTGAGAAAACTATTTTTGAAACTGACTAGAGCAGCTGTGAAGCCCCATTTTCCATACTGACAAGCTCTAGGGGATTCTCTGCTGTGTTATTAGCTTCTGTGGAAAATGGAAAAGAGTCACTTCTCTCCATCATCCCCTTCCTTCATTGCCATACAAGCACCATTTTGAATTACTTTCCCCATAGTTTTAAGTTTTTTTAATAAGCGGTATGAGACTAGTGATAAACGTTCATTTAAATCCACCAAAGGCAAGAAGAGTGCACAGTAACACCAGATCTACACACACTCATGGGCAGGAGGCTGGAGAAAGTGAAGGGGGAAGAGGGGAGATTCCCCCACCCCAGCACCAAGCCTACTACAAAAGTTTCAAGGGTGATTCATGCCCAGAGCGGGAGAAACACATACATTAGACCCTGGAGACAGATGGGGGAGTTAAATGAATAGGGGAGCTGTAGGGACACTGAGACGGGAGGAGGGAGAGTGCTTGTTGAACAACTTGGCTGGCCCATTCTGTGTGTGTGCTTGCAAACACACACACACCAGCTAAGCATTGGCTGTACCCCTCCCGCTCACTGCTGGGCTTGATTGGTGGCACATGACCCGATGCCAGTCTTTCCCTCCCTCCCTCCCTCCCTCCCCTTCCCTTCCCTCTTTCACAGCTTGTGAAGGACGCTGCTCAGAGAGCTGCCAGAGAAGCACATATAGCAAAAGAATTGCAGGAGACCACAATCTTTTGCACAACTTTTAAAGATTTTCCCTGTTGTTTCAATTTTTTTATTTAACAATCTGAGACTTGTGATAGCCTCATATCACTAGACTCATACCGCTTGTCAAAAAAATTAAAATGAGGGAGAAATCTATCAGTGGAGCTTGTACACCAATGAAAGGGAGAAGATGGAATGATGAAGGGGGAGGGTGGAACAACCTCAATGTCGGCAGGGGAGTAGGCTTCAAGGGATGGCAAAGAATCTGTATGCTGGCTTGGAAGCAAAACAAGGAAAACTTCAGCATAAAAATGATCTCAGAAAACCCGAGGAAACAGGAACCAGAAAGAGAAGTGAGTGCTGCTGGAAGGAAAATCAGTGCAGAATAAAAAATAAAACCCGATATTCATGCACGGTGAAAGTGAGGGAAAACACTTGTGCATAATAGGCCCTAGTTTCCACTGAAGAGTTAAATTTATGTCTGGCCTGTATCACTGCAGACTCATTTAGTCAAATACTGTTGCATGCAAAATATTTGCTCCTGCACCCTTTTGATACTTTTCTCACCAGCAGACTTCTGTTGCCATGCCATTTCATCTCTGTACTCAAATCACTGGGTCTATAGTACTCAGGGGATGAATTTACACATGCTGCTTCCAACTGCTTTTCAGTCTCTGTTCCACTGTTGGTGCACATACGTGAAAATGGAAAGGCTGTCCTCAGCGTGCTTGTATCAGGTTCCTGAATCCATAGATGGCCTGTGCAAGACGGCGGATTTACAACAGCATTTTCATCTTTCTTGGCTTTCTAATGCCAGTTTGATTTCATGGCTCCATTATTGTTTTTCAGAGGCTTGGATCCCACCACTCTGCTTAGCCTTCCTCAAGGGTAAGGAACCCTACTCATGTGGAAGAGCTGTTCTCTGGAGGATTGTTTCATGAGCCAGAGGAAGACTCTGCACTTAGCTGAGCTGAGTGGTGGGATCCAGCCCAATGTTCCCCAAAGTATCACAACCCATACTCTGGCTAACCAAAAGAGGCTAATGCTTATAATATTTCTGTTTCCAGTAAGACCCCCAAAAGGCATTTTCACTTCAGCCTCATCTTTTGCTTACTCGTGCAATAGTTGCTCATGCAGAAGAGAAAGCAGATATAAATGTAATACCTACATTTGCTTTAAAAAGCTGACTGAAAAAGGTCAGAGCCTCTCATCATGTGTGAAAACACCCCAAGGTTATTATTACCCCTCTTACTACTTGCCCTCCCCCAGTTAGAGAAATTTTGGGCTGTTTTGGGGGTTTTTTTTAAGTGCTGGCAATGTTGATGATCAACTTAACTTTTTTTTATGCTTCTGTGCAGACTGGAATGATTGTCCACAATATTTCCGGGAAATGCATTGAGGCCATGAAGACAGACTTATGTTTGAGAAAATGTAGGAAGGATGCCAATATGATATGGCAGTTCCACTCAGATGACAGATGAGTATGAAGAGCTCCCTAAACCTGTTGTTATTTAGTCCATTTATTTCCAAGCTGGGAGAAATTGAAAGAGCTCCGTGTCTCTTCCTCAAGCAGAAGATGGATGATGCAGCAGACTCCAGGTTCATGCAGTTCGACCAAAAATTAACAACAGTGGTTCTATATGGCAGTTGTTGCCTTGCTATTCCCAGGAGATGAGATACAAAATAAGTGAAATTAGATTATTGGGTTTTTTTAAATTAAAATAACTTTTATGTAAAATTCAACATACTTTCAAGCTACCCAGAACTCTTCATTAAATGGAATGGCAAGATACCATAAAGGTTTTCTTTGCATAGCTGCTGAATGCTGAGGTTTGTCTTTCAAGGAAAGCTGGGAAACAAATACTAGAAGGCAGGTATTTATTTTGACATATTCTTTAATTTATTAAACTAAATTAAAACTATTCTTTTTTGAAGCTTAAGAAACTCACTTCAAGAGTATCAGTGTCACTCAAGTGAAGGCATGACAACTGTGATGCTGGCCTATGGATTTTAACCAAATATTACCAAACTTCTGTTTCTGGGAACTAATGATAACATTCTATGTAACCTAATAATCACAGCTGGTAAATCGATCCAAACAGAGCCCTGAATAATCAGGGATGGATAAAATGGATCCAGAAAAAATAAGACAACCTAAAGCTAGCACAAGTGATACTCCCCCCCTTTGTGTTTCAGATACTGTTTTTCAACCATTGCTGATTAAAATCATATAAAACCAAATTTTAAAGATTTTACAGAAAAGACAAATTTTTAAGAGCTAAAATAAAAGAACAGATGTAGTATAAGTTATGGTCAAATTGACTTTATTTGCAAATGAGTCATATATTACTGTGACATTTATATCTAAGTTATCACAAGAGTTGCTGATTAAGCACACAAAATGGAAGGACACGTCAGGATTGTGCTGCTTCAGGATACCATCAATATACTGCATGTCTTTTCAAAAGATTACTACTTTTTTACTGTGGGTATAATCAAGTGCAAACACCCCCCTTTCCTAATAGCCAAGGGTTGACCATTGTATGTATGGCAGAACAGTCCTGCTCTGGCCTGCAGGCCCTGTTCCACCCTGCCTTCCTGTGTTTTCCCAACACCTAAGCAGCTTTTCTCTCTCTGTGTGTTCAACCGCTGCCGCCACCTGACCTTCATAGGAATTGCCCACTGGGAGGGTCAGGGCTTCCAGCTTTCCTTCCAAGTTCTGAGGCCTTGCCTCTGTGTCTCCTGCTACCCAGGGTCTGGTTACCATGGGGACAGCTTGCTGCCTTGTGCACCACTAGGCGAGTAGCCACTTGCCAGCTGACTGCCCTCTCCTTCCTCCTGGCTTAAAATAGCATGCCCAAGACAGTGGAGGTCTGTGAAGCACAGACAACCCCTACCAAGATCAAAAGTTATAAAGCATTTCTTAAAAAGAAAGTGTTCATGAGTGTACTTTTAGCACAGCACCAAACTGAGCAAGGAATTAAAAAGAAAAGGGTCATTCCTCTGTCCCTCCTTCTATACATGCCCTTTCAGTTGTTAAATATAAGGCAGGCTCCTTAGCTTAGAAAGCTACAGATTTTTACAGGAGTACCATTACCTTCAAGCCTCCTTCAGGTGTGCAGGTCACCATATGGCAATGGCCACCTCCCCCAGATCTCAGTTAAGAGTTCTGTGTGCTTCAGTGGAATCACCACCGGAGACCTTCCTCCTTGCTCCCAGGACTTTTATCATCTCTCTTTTCCCACCAACTGATCAGGTCAGGCTGGGTCAAAAAATCTTTTCCTGAAGTCTCCAGAAAGGTCCTTCCTGAAGCCTCCAAATCTCTGTTCCCTGCTTGGGGGGGGGGAGCTTGACCATTCCATTGACTCTTGCTAGACCTATTAATATTTCTAAAAAGATGGCTAAGTCTAGAAAGCAATTGAACTGAGTCCCCCCCCTCCTGCTTGTCCTCCTCCTAGAGAGAAAACTTTTTAACATGCAAAGTGAAGGTTTTGCTCAGTTCAAACCTCCAAAGAAATAAGGTATTTCTTTACAGCATAGATAAGCAAATCTCTACAACTAGGCCATCCACAGCTATGATTTAGGGTTCTGCAAAGCCAGAGCAGCACTCAGGGGTTTCACCCCTTCATGTAATGCTTAATTCTGTGCTGGATTGTCACCAAACTCATTCTTAAAGATACCTTGCTACCACATGTCATGATCCAGTGAACCTGTTTCAGAGCCCAGATCAACCTTTTGGATTCTCTTCTTTACGTGCAGGGAAAAGCCCAGCTTCTGGGATCAGAACTTACTAATAACCTGCGGACTGACAATGTTGCTTCTGTTGGCAACTGATTGTCTCTCGGCTGTGGGGAGGGGGGCACTGCATCTAGTTCACTTGCAGCAGATGATTTCTTTCCCTACAAGATAATTGCTGATCATCTGTACAAAGAGAGGCTCTTGAGTGCAGCTGCATGAGCCACTGCTCAAGAGAAGGTCTGGCTCAGGGCCATGGGAGAGAAGCCAAGTCTTCATTGTCAGTCTCCCTGAAATTAACTTCAACGTAAATACTGCAACTTCATTTATTTCACACTGACTCGAATGCCACTAGCTTTCTCTGGACTGTGTCTGAAGTGTATACTTTTACTATGTACTTTGACTTTATTACTGCTTTAAAAGTCTCCTAATAAGAACAGAAGGGGTGTAGTTATGCTAAGAAAATTAGTGGACCCCCCCAGTCTGTTCAGTTCCCATAACCATCCCATTTGGGGACAGATGCTCCTCTTTCCCTATCCCAGATTAAATCATTCTTGTGGTGGATGGTGTTGGGGGTACATATTTGTCCCAGAGCTATGTGGGCCACTTCTATGGCAGAGGGGCTTTCTGCAGGGCACTTGGCGATACTGGCAGGGCAGGTCTTCTTGGCAGGGCCCCATATGCAGATGGTGTTGGTCTCCAAATTGCCCAGATTCCGGATGGGCTTCCCTTCCTAACATAGGGATGCCAGGTCCTTCCCAGGATCTTCTACCACACACACTTTGCACGCAGTGCACTGATGTCACCCAGAAGTGATGTCACCGTATCGCCGACATCAGAGGGGGATGCTCTAGTTTTGGGGCAAAACTCTATGGGTTTTGGCCTTCAGAGCCATAGAGTTTGCCCAAAAACTAGAGCATCACCCCCTGACATCAGTGACGTGATGATGTCACTTCCAGGAGTTGTCATGGCATCAGGGACATTGCTCAGTGATGTTCCTTTCAGAGGTGGGGCTTCTCCCACCAGCCAGCTGGCTGGTGGCACATCAATGACCTGAAAAGTGGGGAAACCCCCACTGGGATCGAGGGGCTGGAAACCCCATCCTTAGAAGCTGTGTTGCAGTCTTTTTAATAAGCAATGGGTTCAATCCCTCCCCCCTTATTGCCATGTCTTTGGCTAACTGGGGTCTGCTGTGCTGCTAGACTGCCTTCGCAGGTGGGAGAACTGGCCAGCACTCAGGCACCTCTCTACCTCACAGACAGCTGTGCCACGCTGTCTCGTCCCCCTGCAATGACACAGCCTCCCAAATTCCCATGCTTTCCCTAGGCAGTGGCAGCAGATCTTCCTGACTGCTACCCCAGAAGAGTGACTCTGCCCCCTGTAGCAGGCAGGCTACAGAGGGTTCATCTAAAACTGGGGTCCCCAGCTTGGTGCCTGTGACACCTTGTGGCGCCCGCTGACAGCTTTCCTGGAGCTCACCAAGTGTTTTTAGAAAGTGAGCAGGGCCATATGTGGCTTTGGCCCACCAAGTCTTCTGACTGGCCATTGGAGAGTTGATTGCTTATGCAGATTTTGTTAAACATTGCTTTGGCAGCAGCTGCCACTATTGCCAAGGGATCTGCTACGCTGTGACTGAAGATACAGCTGTTGCAGCTCTGCCTCCTCTGGCTGCCAGTTTGTAGCAGAATGTTGTGTCAGAATTTCACAGGCGCTGGCAGGCTCAAAAAGGTTGGGGACCTCTGGTCTAAAACATCCACTGTGAGAACAAGCCACAGATGCATACATTATTATTTTTCTAAATATGTGATGAGTCATGCAATACAAAATTGCAGCCCACATTTTCTGGCCAATAAAGCACATGACCCACAATGGGGATGCCATATAATAGAAAACAATGTTTCTAACCAGGAACAATTTGTTGTATAGATTGGCTCTTTATTGTGTAATAAAATTTGGTCTTTCCATTGTGATCTGGTATCTAAGGTCTTTTTGTCTTGTTCTTTCCTTTATTAATGATAAGGTCCTTCGACCGGAGGTCTTGACTCACACACTAAAGTCACAGCACAGATATCAACAACAACAGTTACAGAATGGTGATAAAAGAAAATTGTGCCCCCAATAAAAATCACAGAATTGTCAGATTAATACTTAGCAGGAGGTTGTTGCAAAGATATTATAACAGACAAGATTTTGGCCACAGATCGTATAACTGCAGGTCTAATGTCAGACTGCAAAAAGGAAACAATCTGCTGTACAAAGGCAAGTTGATATTTGCTCGAAATGGGGGAAATCCAAAGTTCTCACCGTGAGGACCATTGGTCACAGAATAGCAAAGTGTGATCGATGGTGGTCTCAATCACACCAGAGGCACAACAACAGTGGTGTCCAGAGAATTGAATATTAGCAAATCATCCCTCCAGCCCTGCTGGGGGCAAAACATTCATTCTGCCAAGCATAAATACACAGTGATTGCTAGGAGCAATAAGATACCTTAAATATGCAGGGAGACTTACGGGGGAGGGTTTTTTTGTCTTCTTTGGTTACTGACTTCTAGTAGAGATCTTGTCTCTGCACAGTCATATTAAAGTACAGATAAGAATAACCAGTTTAAATTTGAAGATTTGCTTGGACAAACGGAGGGCACCAAGGAACTGCTGAACTTCCAGCTACAGCCTTCTGAGCCATGCCATTTCAGAGAGTCCTCCCACCCTTTAGGAACACTGTTTGGGAGGGTGAGAGGCTTCAGCAGGAAGGGGCATGAGAAAAACCCTTGTGCATGCAGAATACTGTGACACTTCTTTGATACAAACCACTGTATTTTTGCTAAGATTTGGAACAAGCTGGCTTTTGAATAGAGCTAGGATAAAACTTACAACACCCTACAAGGAGCATACCAATTGGAGCATACCAAGTGGAGACCTACAATCAGTCAAAGCAGGCCCAGCCACATTTTAGCCTTTGAGTGCAATACATTTCTGTATCATATATTTTGAGAAGACACTATAGCTGTGACTCATTGGTACAGCATTGTACACATTAAGGTCCCTGGCCTCCCCGGGCTCCATACCCAAATCTCCAGTTTTCCAACCTGGACCTGGCAAAAAAACAACCCATCCCCTGCCAGTGGCTGGGGGGACCTGGCAACCTAACCTCTGCCTCTTACACAACATAGCCTCTTGCGCAGTGGAAGCACCATGGACAGAACAGTCAACAGGAGTGATTTTTGCTGGCTTTTTCTTGTTTGCCACTGGCCTTAAAAAGGGAGGATCCCTGATGCTCAGAGCTATGGTATGATAATGGCCAAAATAACATTAAACATTTTTGATCTGGAGTTGCATGCTGAGGTAAATCTAAATAAATTTAAATGCATGCCCAGAAAACATTCAGATTTAAAGAAATATTGTTGACAGTGGCAGATTTCATGTTTTCCCATTTCCTGTACAGCAAGGTAAAGTGGCCCTGCAAAATATTAATATTGTTTACATTTTAGTTAACATACTCTTTGGGCAATTTATCAAATAGAAGCTGTATTATTGCAGATGTTGCAGACAGAACTGAATAGTTTAAAAAAATGAATGCGAAAAAGTATGTGCATGCCTTTTTTGATGTGGAAAGAAACCAAGGACACAGTCCTGTTACACTTAAAAAGAGAGAGCACAGGGGAAATCTGGCCTTCCTGAGTGGAAATTCTACATTTGGGTGGCCTTCTACAGTCTGTGTGGGACTGGCAGAATACAGCCTATGAATGAAGAATTTGCCTTAACCTGGCAGACTGTCAAATTCTCCTTTGAGAAGAATTTTCAGTTGGCTAACACACTGACAGAATTTCTCTGGCTCATATTGGTGAATTATCAGCTTCATGGAAAACAGGTCTCTTTCTTTGAAGAATTAAGAATGCTTAGAATTTTTCCAAACATTTTCTCAAATTGCAAATTAATGGGGCTGATTGCCATTTTAAAAAATCCTTAATCTTTCTCTTGGGGAAATTCAGAGTTTAACTCTGATCAGACCTTCCAATATCTTTAATTCATTTAAAACCAGCCATTGCAAAATGTATTTGGATTAAAGCAATAGTCCTGAGGAAGGGGGAGGGGGTTAATCCTTGGTTCCTGTGCCATTTTCTGAAAAGAAATAATATTTCCCCAAACTATTAGACTTGTCAGGGGGAAAAGAGTTGTCTGTCTCTCCCTCCCTCCCTCCTCAGGGCTAGTGGTTGCTTGGAAAGGCCCATTTCTATCCAAGAAATAATGTGAGGGGAGGGGCAGGGGGTGGGGTGGATGTTGAAATGCTTGTGCCTTCAACAGTTGCACAACACGCAAAAATTTAGCAATTTAACATTTTTGCCAGAACCATGTCTCTATACTATATAGTGAGATACTACATATATAGAGATACTAAAATTTCTCCAAGGGCAGCTCCAAACATTATGATCTTTATATGGAAGCCAATGGAAAAGTCTCAAAACAGCCAATACATACATATGAACACCTTGAATGGTTTGCCTTGATCTTGTGCAGTTTCCTACTCTCCTAAACCAGTAAAAAGGTAAAGGTAAAGGTTCCCTTGCTCGAAAGCCAGTCGAATCCGACTCTAGGGTTGCGGTGCTCATCTCCGTTTCAAAGCCGAAGAGCCAGCGCTGTCCGAAGACGTTTCCGTGGTCATGTGGCCGGCATGACTAAACACCAAGGCGCACGGAACGCTGTTACCTTCCCACCGAAGTGGTACCTATTTATCTACTTGCAATTTCTTGCTTTCGAACTGCTAGGTTGGCAGGAGCTGGAACTAGAGACAGGAGCTCACCCCGTCATGCAGCACCCGGGTCTCGAACTGCTGAACTACTGACCCTCCACAGCCTGCAGTTCAGCGTCTTAACCACTTGAGCCACCGCAGCTCCTAAACCAGTACTATAAACCAATTGCCACTGGAGGCTGTTACTTCACTATAGAAATAATAATGTGTGAAATCACTCTAAGAGTATAAGCTCTTCCCAGTAGTACTGTATGGCTGCAAGAGCTGGACTATAAAGGAAGGCCAAGCGCCAAAGTATAGATTCTTTTCAATTATGGTGCTGGAGAAGGTTCCTGAAAGTCCCCTGGGCTGCAAGGAGATCAAAACAGTCAACCCTACAAGAAATCAACCCTGACTGTTCCCTGGAAGGCCAGATACTGAAGCTGAAGCACAAATACTTTGGCCACCAAATGAGAAGGGAGCAGTCACTGGAGAAGACCCTGATGCTGGGAAAGACTGAAGGACAAAGAAGAAGGGGACGGCAAAGGATGAGATGGTTAGACAGTATTATCAAGGCAACAAACATGAAATTAAGCAAACTCCAGAGCATGACAGAAGACAGGCAGGTCTGGCATGTTGTGGTCCATGGGGTCGCGAAGAGTCGGACTCAACTGTGCGACTGAATAACAACAACCCTAATCCTAAATTGCTCATAAATCCCACTGCCCTTTAGATAGCGAGTTTTAGGATTCTGAACAATCCTAAATAGGGCAATTCAGAGGGGCTTACTCCTAGGAAAGTATTCTTAGGATTGCACTGTAAGAGTCTAAGGACTCATACAGAATCTAAATCCACTTGCTGTAGAGACCACCTGCTTTCTCTTCAGAAAGCTAAGTATATGAGAACTTTGGGGAATAGTGCAATGTAGGATAAAAAGTAAGAAACATTCAAGTGTATAAATATAGACTTGAAATTAACATAACCACAGCCACCCTTACCTTACAAATCTGTCATTGGTCTCAGAATAGAGGCTACCCTTGAGAAGTGTTTGGAAACTGAACGGTGCAGCCAGGACTGGAGTGCCCATATCACCCCAACCATGGCTCATCTACAGTGGCTCCCAATTTGTTTCTGGACAGAATTCAAGGTCTTGACCTTCAAAGCCCTATACGGTGTGAGGTTAACTAACATAACTGAAGGACTGCCTACTCCCTTATGAACCTGCCCAACCAGTACAATGATCTTCAGAGGCCCTGCTTCAGGTGCTCCCACCTTCTGAGATTTGGTGGGTGGCAACCAGGAAGAGGGCCATCTTGGTCATGACACCAAAGCTCTGGAACTCTCTCCTCAGGGAGATTTGTTTGTCTCCTTCTGTTAAGAACACAAGAGAAGCCAATGTTGAATCAGGCCAATGGCCCATCTAGTCCAACACTCTGTCACACAGTGGCCAAAAATACTAGGTGCCATCAGGGGTCCAGCAGTGGGGCCAGGACACTAGAAGCCCTCCCACTGCTGCCCCCTCCAGCACCAAGAATAGAGTGCATCACCTGCCCCAGATTGAGAGTTCCTAGCTATACCTTGTGGCTAATAGGCACTAATGGACTTCTGCTCCATATGCTTACCTAATTTCCTCTTGAAACTGTCTATGCTTGTAGCTGCCACCACCTCCTGTGGCAGTGAATTCCATATGTTAATCACTCTTTGGGTGAAGAAGTACTTCCTTTTATCTGTTCATAAATCCCACTGCCATCTTCCGCTAGTGGGTGAGGACTTTTTGTTTTGTTTAGCATTTCCTCAGTAATCCCTCCTTCCTAAACAATGTTTTGATTGCTGTTTTTATGTTTTGTATGTATTTTAACTCATTTTTAATTGTTTTAGTTAAGAACATAAGAAAAGCCAATGTTGGATCAGGCCAATGGCCCATCTAGTCCAACACTCTGTCACACAGTGGCCAAAAACATCAGGTGCCATCAGGAGGTCCAGCAGTGGGGCCAGGACACTAGAAGCCCTCCCACTGTTCCCCCCCACCAAGTACCAAGAATACAGAGCATCACTTGCCCCAGCTTGAGAGTTCCTATCTATATCTTGTGGCTAATAGCCACTGATGGACTTCTGCTCCATATGCTTATCTAATTCTCTCTTGAAGCTGTCCATGCTTGTAGCTGCCACCACCTCCTGTGTTTGAGGAAAGGTTGATTTTAATAGCTTTAAAATGTGATTTTATCATGTATTATTTTAAATTGCTGGCCAACCTTGGTGGGCCTTAGGCACCTAAGGGTAGAAAGGCAGGTTACAAATTTTGTAAATAAGACAGACAATTCAGGGACACTACAGGATGGCTCCTACAGAGCTTTTACTTCAGCAGATTTTGCATCACCATTGTTCTCTGAACACCTCAACCGCCTTCTTTCCCCACTCTGCACTCTATCTCTCTAGTACTGCTCATACAGGCTATCACCTTAAGCAGAAAGCAGAACCAAAGAAAATATTTTAAAAGACCTTACTCAGTATTATTTCTCTTATTTGATTATTGCGTGTATGAATTTTGCCACAGAGAAGGTGTCACGATCATTGGTATCTGACAGTAGCCATGACACCTGGGCTTGCACATTGAGCAGCTCCATATCTTTAAGCAAAGGGATGGTTAAATTAGCCCTCAACTCCATAATCATATGTTCAATGGTTTTGATTGTATATGAGCATCTGCATTTTCTATTAGAGTATGATACTTTATTATATCTGCCCTCCAAAACTGCCAAGGGAAGAACGTTCAGCCTTGCCAAAGTAAAAGCTCTTAGTTTTGGGACTGCCACTCCATTACACTCTGTTCTCTGCCCTTCTCCAGACCATAACTACTATTATTTCCTTCTCCCTGGTCTTTCTGTAGGTTTATTTCTCAGCAACCCATTTTTCTTTTCATATGCCATTGAAGTGGGTTTCCCGCTACACCATGACAGTCTTCTTTTCCTGCTCCACCATAGATCTCTCTGCATCCTCCATTCTCATGCCCTATGTCTCTTTACACAGCTACTGCCCCCCCCCCCCAGGTTTATTCTTTTGGTCTCCTCCCTCCATTTCCTCTCTTTTCTTGCGGTACCATCATATCTGCCCTCATGACCTTCTTTATCTTTGTGTTTTCCTTCAGCATCCTTTTTGTTGATATTACTGCTGTTTCTAGTTCTCACCCCTCCATCACTGGTCCTGATAGCTGTGCCTGGAAGCAACAGCACCAGGCTTTCATTCCCCCAGGAACTTATAGTAAGCACATCTCAGATGGAGGTGTGCCATGCAGCATGGCTGCTGGACTACGAGAGGGTAGGCAAAAGTTGCACCAATTCCATTAAATGTCTATGAATTCAAGAAGTGATGGAGACACTGGTACAGGCATTCTCCCCTTTCAGCACTCACTTTTTGCTGGGCCTGTGTGATCTCCAGCTATACCCAGAGTGGTTAAGGGACACACATAACTGGTATTTGCTCACAGAACCACAATCTGTCATGGGCTTTGTTGTGCAGGTCCGGCCTAACACATGATCATTACACACACCATAGTAAATTTCTGCAAATGCAACCACTTTAAAGAAGTGGTATGATCTGAGTAACAGTTTGGTGGTGTGTGTGGAGGGATTAGTTCATACCACATAGCTTCTACAGGACCAGTTACCTTATCACAGGCATTATTTGGCAACAAAAACCTAAGAGCAATCCGGTAAATACTCATGGTTGTGTAAAGCCAGGCTTTCGGCAATTCCAGGGGAAAGCACATTTTTTACTTATATGGGTTTCATAAAAATGAGCAGCTGCTATGTCACATTAATTATTAATGTAATTGTAAAATAATATTAATGTAATTGTAAAAGACCCCAGAACATATGTTTAGCTGAAGAAAGGTATAGTCCTCTCAGATTTGCCTCACCTTTACTGCCAACGCAGCAAGCAAAGCATCAAAATGCACACCCAAGAGTTCTGCTTAACTGGATTTGGCAGGTCATTAGATTGTCGTGACATTTCAGGGAAGTGGATACTACGGACAGGATGGGGTAACAGCTACTCTGCTGCATGACTCCAAAACAGATGCCCTAATGTGATTGCTTGAGAAACAGTTTCATGTAATATTTCAGGCACATGCCCAGTTTCTGGCTAAACGTATCCCAGTGAAGTCAGAATATAGCCCACTGCAAGAAAAAAAACCCCTTAAGCTTTTATTTAAAATAAATTAAAGATTTCTAAACATTTTAAAACCAGTTTCTTTCAACTTTTATAAATAGTGTTTTAGTGCCACCTATAGGTCACCAAAAGCAATCTCTGTAACAGACTGAATAACAAAAGTTGTTGATCAAAAAGTTGATCTTGAAGGCTTGCAAAAAGGGCTTTGCCATATTCAGTCAGAAGTTAAACTGACCTAGTTTTAAATAGTCTAACTCCAGTAACAGGTTATTACAGTGAAGACAGATGATGAAGCAGGTTATGCTTCTTCATATTTTAGAATCCAAATTAAAGGAAAAATTAACAAATGTTGAACAATGTTTAAATCGTACTGAGACAACATCTCATAATTTTACATGTTTGGAGGAAAGTGACAGGAAGTAGTCCAAGAAAAACAAAATGTAGTGAACTTCCATACAAATTCTCTCTAAAATAAAGCTATTAATGGAAATGGTTAATACGCCTACAAATATTCTTCCTGAAAAGCTTGGGCAGAGTTGTATCCTGAAACTGCAAATCCAACTGAAAGCTTGAAGTCAACTGACTTAGGTACATGTAGCTATGCCTAAGATCAGGCTGCATGCTGTTTGGAAACACCCAAGTAGTTACTACCTTTGCTTACCCGCCAAGATGGATGGCAATGTTGCAGTTAGTTGACAAATTTGTCCAAATACATCTAGTTTGACATGAAGAAACTTCGTATAAAACGAAAGACCAGTGAGAAAATTGGTACAAGCTTGATTTGAGCCTATAATTCAGACGACGTCTCCCATCATTCGCCAAATGACTCAAACAACACGGAACCCAGCATTCTTGTGCTTCAGTACAAGGACCTCATGTTTCATTCTGAACACCACCAGGAAGGATCCAGGGTCTGCAATCTACTGACTGTTGGCAAGTATTCAATAGGCTTAGAATAAATATGTCGGACAATTTCAGCAATTCTGGACTTCCACTTGTCTTCACTGCATGTCTTTAAATATATTAATCATCTCTAAAGGAACCAAAAAACACTCCATATTTTGAAATCAGTTCTTTCTCTCATACTACAGAAGCAGTTGATGAGAAACAATTGTACATCGTCTGCTTAGATTATGTTTCCCCATCTTTGATGGATAGCACAGTTCACCAGATGATCATCAGCATTTAACCAGCTCCTTGTTTGTAGTAGGTGCTGAGACTTCTTCACCACACATAAACTGTTCCTAAATTAAAAAGAATACAGGATTCACAGTTTTTCAATATGATACCATCAGCCCGCTAGGTGTCTAATGAAGAAAAAAACATGGATTGTAAACGGAATAGAATGAAATTACACTGAAGACATGCTGCTCCTCAAATAGTTACATGTGTTAATTTGAGACTAGCATGGATAATATACCCACATAACATTTCTACATCTATTTACTATGCCAAGTTAATTTTAATGAAGACACAACCTCCAGAAAGACTGGAACTCTACAAGAACCTTTTTTTTAAAAAAACTGCAGCTCCTCCCCTTCATGACAGTACGCCCTGTGGCCCACAAAATATTTTAAAATATCTGAGATTATGGCTGTAATCCTGTGCATGTTGATGCAGAACTCAGAACTTTGTCAGACTTACTTCCAGGTAAGCATAGGTTTGGGCTGTAAGCTATAGAGCACAACTGAATTTCAAGGGAAACCAGATTGGCTTAGGTTTGGATGTGCAAAATTCAATCTCTTTTCCAAATATTCTACCTCTCTGTTGGTCAACAAGCAAGCCAGGCTCACAACACGAAAGATGTATTGTGCTTTTGCAAGCATACTGAGTCATACGTAGGGAAAGTCTACATATATACACAAGCACCTGCAAGCATTAACAGACCTAATCTTAAAACAAATATATTTAAGCAAACATAAAAAGACACCCCGCCCGAACAAAAGAAGCCTATAAATTGAGCCCACTCCTCACCTTGTCGTAGATTACTTTTACTATAAGCGAACAACTAGGGCAGGTGGCCACGTCTTCACCATTCTCCAGATCTTCCTGAAATAATACAAAAAGCATTACCAGCCCAATGGACCAGGTGAAACCCAGACTACCCAAGTATAAACTCTGAGGACACAAGAGGGAAACCAAGGTCATACATAGTTCTCCTTCATTCTTGATGGAGCAGAGAGTGCTCTGCGGCTCATGATGGAGTGTCAGTATATTTTAATTCTTCAACAAACACTGTACCCAAATCTTAGAGCACAAGTGGATGTATTTTACCACCCTATCTGTTCAATCTATATGCAGGAAATATAATAAGGAAAGATGTATTAGATTTAGATGAAGGTGGAGTGAAAACTGATAGAACATTAACAATTTGAGATATGCAGATGACATCACATTACTAGCAGAAAACAGAGAAGCCTTGAAATGACTAGTGATGAAGGTTATAGCAGAAAGTGGCAGAACAGAATTACAGTTGAACATCAAAAACACAAAACTAATGAATACTGGAGAATTACACAACTTCAAGGTTGATAATGAAGAAATTGTTCAAGACTTTCTATTTCTTGGTTCCATCATTAACCAAAAGGGAGATTGCAACCAAGAAGCAGATTGAGACTGGGAAGGACAGAAAAGATTGAGTGTAGGGATGTGTTGCTGGTGAGATCAATTTAACACATGCTATGGTCCCCATTATTATGTATGGCTTTGAAAGCTGGACAATGAAGAAAACTGACAGGAAGAAAGTTGATTCATTTGAAGTGTAGTGTTGGAGGAGAGTTTTAGGGATACTGTGGACAGCCAAAAAGACAAAAAAAATGCATTCTAAGACCAAATAAAGCCTGAACTCTTTAGCTCCCTAAGAGCTAAAATGACTAAACCGGAGCCATCGTCTTTTGCTCATATTACGAAAAGACAAAAGTCATTCGAAAAGACAATATCGTTCGGAAAAGCTGAAGGCAGCAGGAAAAGAGGAAGACCCCACATGAGGTGGATGAACTCAAGCAAGGAAGCCGCCGCCCTCAGTTTGCAAGACTTGAGCGAGGCTGTTAATAACAGGGCGCTTCGGAGAATGTTAATTCATAGGGTCGCCATAAGTCAGAAGGAACCTGACAGCACTTAATGCACACACACACATCCCTTTTATTTAGAATACTCCCAGAACTCAGACATGCTTGAGGGTGGACCTACGGCCACACGCTCACAGTACCTCCTGACTTGGACACAGAGCTGAACTACGCGCGGTTTCACAAGATTAAATCCCACCAGGGTACACGTTACCAACTCCCAAGTAAGCATTCTTCCCAAACCCTGCTGGATGAGACCAAAGGCCTACCAAACCCAGCTTACCGCAGACAAGAACTAGGCAGCCGGGTACTCCGGGAAACACACCGACATAACCTGCAGGCCGGACCCCCCCAGTCTCTGGCGTCCCCTCCCACGACCGGCGTTCAAAGGGAAACGGCCTCTGTTCCTCGGGGGGCTCTGTCCAGGCGCTATGTGTGGCCCAAGAAACCCCCAAGCAGCTTACCCGCGTGATGAGGAAGCGGTCTCCACACGGGCACGGGTAACTGTAGGTCTCACTTTCCTCATCGTACTCGAAGTCCTCAATCTCCACTTCGTCGTGGAAAACGGACATGCCGGGCCACCCGCACCGCCCTGCGAAAGTCCCAGCTAATAATCAGATGGATCCGCGTGGGCAGCCGGGTTGGTCTGAAGCAACAGAACAAAGTTTGAGTCCAGTAGCACTTTTGAACACCAACAAAATGTTTTTCAAGGTATGAGCTTTCCAGTGCACGCACGCTTCTTCGGCTAATCAGAGAACCCCATGCAGATCCCTCTCCGCGGGCGAATCCACCATCTTTGTTGAGGGTACAGGTTACGCAAGCAGACCGCGCCAACCAGCTTTCAGAGAAATCGTGACGCATTTCATTAACGTCTTCCGCCTGAACCGGACTACAAACCGCATATATGGGAGGGGGTCCTATGAGTGGGCCAGGGAGTCTGCGTCCTCGTGTTAGAGGAGATCTGTGAGCGAAAAAGGACGAGGGCGGATGCGCCTTTGTTGCTGTGTCACATGCCGGGAACAACCAAAAAAATTGAAAATCTTGGCGCCGCCCCCCAGAGAGCGAACGAGGATGTTTGAACTTCCGGTGTTTTACCGATGTGTAGGAAGTCTGCAAGGAATGGCCATGCTCTATCCTCGCTTATCTCTATGGTGGACATCGTTTTGATACGTTGTATCGGAGTTACCTAAGGATGGAAACCCCGTAGTATCCGAGGTCGGAACTGCCTGTTCAAGAGTGAGATGCCCCTCAAACATCCACTGCCCCCTTTCTTTCGTGAGGTGGGGGGAGACCCGAACGCGCATGCGTCCCTGGCACCGAGACTAGCTCCTGGTGGGCCGCCGGGAGGCCCGGCTTCGGAGTCACGTGACGTCCCACAAGATGCCGGCGCTTTTGCCTTGCAATACCGGGCAGGAAGTCGCGTGATTGACACCGGCGATTTGTACGGAGGAGGTGCGCTGCCGGAGGTGTGGAAAGCCGGTGGGGGGACTGTAAGTGCCGTCTTCGTCCTCGGCAGGGGAAAAGGCGCCCCCCCGGGGGAGAAGAAGCCTCTTCCAGTGCGAGGCTAGATTCGAATCCAGTAGCGTATTAGAGGCCAACAAAAGCTTTCGAGAGTCAGAGGTCTCTTCGTTTATACCCCGAAAATCGTCTTAGTCTCTAAAGTACTACTGAATCTAGCTCTTTTACTACAGACCAAAAGGGCTACCCTCTGTAACTGTCTTGCGGTGCCGTTTCAGTAGGAGCTGGGTAGTGGGTTCAGATCCCCTTTAAACTGTGGAAGCTCGGTGGGTGACCTTGATTCCCACTGGGAAGAAAATACATAAGGTGGTAGTCGAATCTGGTCTCCTTGGTGAGTGGCTTGTTAATCAAAAGGCTTCAATCCTGTATCTGTATACTTAGGCCTGTTGGGGGAAGCTGGTAATTCATCAGGGCTTACTTCTTGGTGAGCACATGCAAGGTTGCTTGGTAGATAATAGACCCTCCCTTTTCTTTCCTTTGCAGAGACCAAAGACCCATTTCCTGCCCCCTCAATGGCTTCTCTGTTGTTATTGCTGGGCTCTTCATCAGCCACACCCAGCATCCTGAGGACCCCTTGTTGATTTATGATTCCCCTAAGTCTGGCCTTTTACCCTCCTCAGTAAATGTTGTGCAGACACTTTTCAGAGGGAGTGTGGCAAGGTACATATGCTTTGTGGAGACGTCTGTCTTTTTAGCTGTGAACTAATACAGTGAGAATCACGTCAGGTACACAGTAAAAGTAATCTTTTTGTTTTCTGCACAGCGGTTGTAAGGTCAGATCTTAAAGGGTAGTTGATTTTTATAGCGCCACAACTCAACAAGGCCTTGACCCAAGTTCTAATGTCCCAAGGGATTTTGTGCTGAATAGGAAACTTCAGTTGAACGTGGGTGGGAAGAGGCCCAGAAAAACTTCTAAAGCTGCTTCTAGATATGGAAAAGGACCAGCATGTCACAAAACCTGGATTTAAGGTGAAAACTGCCATTGGCTATTGTTGTTTATCAATATAAAGTAGTCTCTTTCTCAGCAGAAAGCATTGGAAAGTAGACTGGAAATTTGTTCAGTTTTATAGTTGAAGTAACTATGATGTCTGTATGGGCCTGTACCTACTTGGAACCTGTTGTGAACCTGTCACCTAAGTGGGGCAGACTAGTCACTGTCTTGCCCTAGTCTGTGACCACCACCACCTGGAGTAGAATCTAGCTCCCGTCTCTCTCTCATGATGTACCTAAGGTCAACACCCATAGATGTATTACTGTAGCATGCCAAGTAGCCAAGGCAAGTGAGTAAGGACATGTGTAGATTCTGCTTAATTGAACAACTTTATTTCTACAAAACACAAAGGGTTTTTACAGGAACAGACCTAGGAGTGCTAAGCAAAATAAATAAAAGGAAAGTTGCTAACTAGGTACTTAAAATCCATGGTATAGCACATCTTTGTTAGATGCATGATCCCCATGCATCTGCAACCATCTTTAGCATCATTCCCCTTTGTCATCCCTCATGGCAAAACACATAGCAGAGTCAGCTGCTCTAATAAACACCAAAACCCCAACAAGCCAAGACAAAGGACAGGTCCCCTTTCCAAACTATACCCACATGTACTCCAGGGCCCTTACCCAATCTGGGTGCCAAGTCTTGGGGCTGAAGTTGGCCAAAACATGGACCCTCCAGTCAAGAGGTGTTAACACATCAAAGGGCTAGTTGTCCACCCTGTCAGTTATAAAGGATGCTCTTTATCTGGAGAGGAACACCTTTCTCAGTCACATAGATGCCAGTGTCCCCTTCCATCACCATAACTTGCCCCCTGGTTATCATCCATCCCAGTACCACTCAACCAATCAGAATTCTTTTTTTTTTTTTGCCCCCCCCCCCCCGTAGGGGATTTTTTAATTGCATTTTCTAATAACTACAAACTATTTATTTATTTATTTATTGGATTTATATCCCGCCCTGCCAGCATGGGCTCAGGGCAGCGAACACAGAGGCAAATGCCATATAAAACAATAGAACATAGAGGCAGATGATATATATAAACATTAAAACAATAAATAATCCATTACTTAAAAATTACAACAACAATCTGCAGAGTGAAAGAGTCCCTAACGTAAGCCCATAACCCCAGTACTCCAGTGGGCATGGTTGTTGCCGCTTTGATGGTATCCCACTGGAGCCATGGTCGCATACCATGGCCATTATGCACCGTGATGTCAAACGGTGATGAGTGATAGCGGTGATAACGGTTATCTAAAAACTACAAACAGAAAAAATTGGGAACTACCACCTAGAGGAGAAAGTAAAGAAAACCCTCTAAAAACCCAAGGAATGGTGATCATACAAACATTTCATGTAATTGCTTTCCCTCTTAAATGCAGACTGGCTTCCACCAAAAATGATCATCTATCCAGTAAAGCATTTCGGTATTTCACCAACAATTTAAGCTTCATAAAAACCTGTGAATAACAATATGAAATAAACATTCTTTAAGATTTCCACAGCACATTGACAAACTATTTTTTCCCCTTTTTATATCTCAAATGATAGCTTGTTTTGGGGCCAACCACCCCCAATGTAGAGTCTGAGTCCTCGTCAGAAGATCCAGCCTCTCCTTCTTCCTTGCTCTCTTTGGCACCATCGGTTACTCCTTCTCCCTCTCCTGATGGGTGACCATGTTGATGCAAAAACTCGCAGTCCTTTTCAACAGAGTCCTTTTCTGTACCATTTGCATATCTGAAGATTAATCCTTTGGGTATTAACATTTTGTAGGAAACGTTGTGACTTTGTAGAAATAAAACCAAGTCTCTATATTTCCGTTTCTTCCTTTTTTTTTCAAATGGAACATCCTTCAACGCTTTTATGTGCTTGTCTTTTATCTTCAGGGTGCCCATTAGTTGCTTTCAGTAATTATCTCTGACTTTTCTTCGGGAGAATCTTATTGTGACTTCCCGTGGCAGATTGTTCTTTCTGATAAATTCTGAATATGATCTACAGACCGTATCTATTTCGCTTTGGAGTTGCTCCGATATCATCTCTGCCAAAGGTGCCAGCGTATCGCCAGCAATCTGTTTCAAATTCTCCCCTTTCTCTTCCTTGATATCCTGAAGTCTCAAGACATAGCTTGCCCTTTCCATTTGAAGCTGTAATACACGAGACTCTTCAATTTGGCACTTTTTTTTCAATGCTTGCAGTCTTTTAGTCATCCTTTTTGAGTTAGAATCAATCTCTTTAAGCTCCTGCTCCATTTTTTTGATTTTCTGCGTGTTCACTGTCTGTGCTTGTTGTGTGTTCAGCTTGCTATGAATAGCTGTAATTTTCTCCAGCAGAGGGCGAAGTGGTTCCAACAACAACCTTTGGAGTTCCGCAGTTGAGTCATGTCTAGGAACAGAACTCGCTGGACTGGAACTTCCGGAAAGAAGCTTAACTTTCGCTAACTTGTCCTTAGAGCCCTTCAGTGGCACCATGTTTGAGAATTGTTTACTTTTGTTAAAAGTTCGTCAAAGTCTCTGGAAACTCTTGTGCAATGCGGTAAGCTCTCACAGTCTCTTTATTTCAATCCCATCACTTTTTGCTGTAAGCCCCCCCCCTTCTTTCTGGCTTCAAAATTGCTTGTAAACAGTTCTTAGCAGGGAGGAGTCCCCTCCCCCCGTTTTCTTTCTGTTCTGTGTTGGATTGCGCTTGTACTTACGTTTTCAGTGAATGCCCACCTGCATTCAAAATCGCTTGATCACCATGCACTTGCTCCAGTATGCTGATCTTGTTCCCATCCGGGACGCTCTATGGTGGGCCCATCGGGGCTGGGGAGAGCCCCCCCTCCAGCTAGACATACTGGGGGAGAACTCTCTAGCTGGGAGTCCAACCCAAGGACTCCTGGGGTGGCACTGGGGGAGAACTCTCTAGCTGAGAGTCCAACCCAAGGACTCCTGGGATGGCGCGGACGATCGTGCCCCCACCCAGCCGTAGGCGCTGGTAGGCTTCTTCCTGAGCCCCGGGAAAAAGCGACTGCCATGGCGATCGCCGGGGCCAGAAGCCCCCAACCAATCAGAATTCTTAGGGCTGAGCTGTGAGTAGCTGGGAGCTAAGCAACACTTTTTTTGGCCCATGCTCTGTAGTAATCTGAAAGCCAGGTGATTATGGGTGGTAGTGGCTGTAAAACGAGAGAACTGAATAACAGCAGTTGTTATGAAATTAATGTTTACTAGCACTCTAAAGGGTTTTAGAATTGTTTTAATCTAATTTATATTTTATGTTTTATTGTAATTATGTGCTGATTTTGTGTAAGCCGTCCTGAGCTGGTCTTGGCTGGGAGGGCAGGGTAAACATTTAATAAATAAATAAATGTGAAGGGAGCTGGGAGTCTCTGTCGCCATTTCCAGAAAACAGGGACAGTGTTTTCACGTTAGCTGGGTTGTATGAGAAGGGCTCTGTCCATACAATGGATTCATGGGTCCCCTGACTCCAGTGTGAGAAACGCTGAATAGCATTTCATGTTTGCAAAATGCAGCATAGGTCACCCTCACAACAGCTTTGTGAGGCAGGCCCTTTGCAGACTGATATAACCAAGTTATATCATGCAGGGAAGGGAGAGGGTGCCATGCAGGGAAGGGAGAGGGTGTTGAACCCTTCAACTTGTGCTTGGTTTTGCTTTTCAGAACAGGACTCTTTGCTTTGTTGTTAGCATTCAAAGGGAGAAAAGGTGCACCTTTTAAAAATAAGCATATTTCCTTCAGCATGTATCCTGTTAGTGCCCTCACAATGTTCTGCTTCAGACTAACACGGCTACCCGCCTGCTTGAAATTCTAAGATCTGAGCTAAAATGAAAACACTACAGAAAAACAAATAGATATGGATGTAAATGTCTTAAAACACAATTTAAAAACACCCTAAAATACTTACAAAAAGTGAGGCACATCAACCAAATTTATATACATATGCAATACATAAAATAGCAAATAGACACAAGTCAAATGTGTTTTGATAACTGTCTTTATCAGTAATTAAATGTACAAACTTATAGGGCTCAAACCAGTGCATAGTGAATATGAAGTCAAGTCTGGCCTGTACATTATGGTGAAATAACCAGAAAAATAGAAACATATTAAAGTTTTTTAAAAAATCATAATTCAAACATTTCCAATCATTGCCACTATAAAGTAACAAAACAATTACTAACATCATCCTCAGAACTTCATATATATTGTTTTTGTTGACATTATATATATCTATATATCTAAGTTGCCCCCTCTGTGCGGATATCTAAATCCGCACTTGGGGGGCAGAGAGATTTTCCTGCAGACTTGGGTGTGCAGAAAAATCTGAAAAGTTTTAAAAACTATATGGGGGTATTTAAATTCCCCCAAAAGTAAAGGAGCATTCCCTGCGCATGTGCAGAGAACACTCTGGGAACTCTGTGGCGGGCCCGGGAGCTGCTCAGGCCTTGCTGCTGGTGTCTGGGGGAGGGAAGATCAGAAGGGGGGAGATCGGTGGGCCCGGTGGCTGGGAGGCACTCAGGCCTCTCTCCCAGTGCCTGGGGGGAGATTGGTGGGCCCAGCAGCTGGGAGGTGCTCAGGCCCTCTCCCGGTGCCCAGGGGGAGATCAGTGGGTCCAGTAGCTGGGAAGCGCTCAGGCCTCACTCCCAGTGCCTGGGGGGAGATCGGTGGGTCCAGCAGCTGGCCTCACCACTGGTATAGCTGGTGCCCGTGGGGAGGAGAGATCGGGGGGGGGAGATCGGTGGCTGGGAGGTGCTCAGGCTCATCACCAGTGCCCGGGGGGGAGAAGTCTTACCTGCAGAGCTGCTTTTGCAGGCCAGGAATCTTTAGGAATACTCCCCCCTGTGAGTATCGTGGATCCCGCTTCTTGTATAATATATAATGTGTGTGTGTGTAATGTCAACAAAAATAATTTAGTCAGCTGCAAAAAACCTGCAGCATGCAGACCAGGTCTGGTGCCAGGCTCCTTCCAAGATCCTAAGTGAAACATGAAAAGTAAAGCAGTTGTGTGTTAATAAAGAACTTATAATCACACCATTGAAAATACCTGTACTAAATACCAGTTATGGCAGGTTAAAGGAATATACCTTCAGACAGACAATGAAAATAATCAAAATCATCCAACAAGCATTTCTGGAAATACAAATTAGGACCTAAAAGATAACACAGGGTTGCCAGATTGTTTCAACAAAAATACTAGACACGTGTTAAAAATTTATCGACCCCCCCCCCGGCCACAATACCAGAAATTTAACTGCCAATGCCAATTAATCATTGCAAATAAACCAATACAATAAGAGGAAGAGTTGGATTTATACCCTGCCCTTCACTTGGACTCTCAGAGCAGCTTACAGTCTCCAGTCTCCTTCTCTTCCTCTCCTCACAACAGATACCCTGTGAGTTAGGTGGGGCTGAGAGACCTCTGAGAGAACAGCTCTGAGAGAATTTATGACTGACCTAAGGTCACCCAGCTGGCTGCATATGGAGGAGTGGGGAATCAAACCTGGTTCTCCAGATTAGAGGCCACCGCTCTTAATAACTATACCAAACTGGTCCTAATTTTTATCATGCCTTTTTACTAGCATAGAATATAATAAATTAGTTAAGTGAGATAAATTGGTTACAGATTACAGATAAGCAAGTAAAAGAACCAGTTTGCTGTGGTGGTGAAGTGTGCGGATTCTAATCTGGGAGAACTGGGTTTGATTCCCCACTCCTCCACTTGCAGCTGCTGGATGACCTTGGGCAAGCCATAGTTCTGTCAGAGCTCTCTCAGCCCCACCTACCCCGCAGGGTGTCTGTTGTGGGGAGGGGAAGGGAAAGGAGTTCGTAAGCCATTCTGAGACTCCGATTGAAGGGCGGGGTATAAATCCAATCTCTTCTTCTTCTTTTATATCATCCAAGAGGCAAAATGAACACAACAACTCAACAAAGGTGACATGCAAAATGAACTCTACAGTTTCTTATCAGCATACAGAGAAGGGCACTGTGGCATAATGGTTAGAGTGTTGGACTAGGGCTGGGCAGATCCAGCGTATGTTCCAGGTAGACCAAATGAAAATACTTCCTTCTGGTATAGCTGCATTATGGAACTCGCTACTACATGATGTGGTGATAGGATTTAGCTTAAATTGCTTTCAAGAAAAACAGGAAATGGATTAAGTCATGGAGAGCTGTCAATGGCTGGTAGATGTGACTGCTACGTAGAACCTATGCTATATTTACAGACATGTATGCCTACCTGCACCCTGACCTGGTTGTAATTTAAACTCTGTCCAGTCTCAACATTCTACCCACTGCAACATGGCGGGTGGGCAGTGATCAGCATTGTGGAGCTGGGGAGAATGTTAGGGCCTGGCGTGGGAATTGTCAAGTGAGAAGATGTTCAAAAGCTTTTATGGAGAACCAAGAGAAGAAGAGCTTTCAAGAAATAATTCACAACTAGCTGTGAGGCGCAACTGGAATCTTTCTTGAACTACAAAGTGGTAGGGCAGTACAATCTGCCAGAGACTTGCTAGGAGGCCTTGGGGAAACAACTGTGCTTCAGTCTTGATCCCTCTTCTATGAATCTGGATTAACACCAATCTGCTTCATGGTGAAGATTCTCTATTCCCCATTACAGTTTTTATGTGCCATGTCAAAATACTGTCTTTATTGCTCTTCAGAGTTTGGCTAAATCAGGATCTCCAGAAGTTAAAACCTTGACTGGGTGAGTGGATGAAATTTTCTAATATCCCGCCCCCCCAATCAGCTCCTGACTATGGGACAAAGTTTGAGTCCAGTGGGGCATCTTTAAGACCAACAAGGTTTTATTCAAGGTATGAGCTTTCATATGCATGCACGCTTCCTTGGAAACATTGAAATGGAGATGTAGCTGAGGAAGTGTGCGTGCACACGAATGCTTAGACCTTGAACAAAACTTTATTGATCTTAAAGGTGCCCCTGGACTCAGACTTTTTTCTACTGCTTCGGACCAACACAGCTGCCCCTCTGGATCTATCCTGACTATGGGTGGTTCACAACAAATTTGCTTGAGGAATAGAAGACATTAGAACAAGGCCCAGCAAAGGAGACTGGCAGGGCTCCAGGATTCATCAGGTGATGGATTGTACCTTATACCATCGTACTCTACAGCCTCACCAAGTGGCTCCTGATAGCCAGGCTCTCTACAAAATGGCTCTTTTAAGCAAAAACGCAAGCACAAGCTGCATTAAAGGATGGCATCGTGGGAACACACAACTCTCTCTTGGCTCCCCCTGGAGCCCCACCGAGGGGTTTGGCGGAGTGTGAAGGCCCCCTGCCTGCTTTTGTCAGTAGCAGTTGTAGGAAGCTGATTTAACAGGTAGAGCCCTGCCTGTGGACTCTTTAACAGGGACCAGTGGATGGTGCTTGGCTCCCACCAGACTCCCCATGAGGCAAAGCCTCTCCATGCTAGAATGGCACCTGGAAACACAGTGGATGGCTGAAGGGGCTCGAGTTTTCCAGCATCAAGACTGGCACTGTAACACTGTGTTTCCTGGCCTATATCCTCCCATCTTCCACTCCATCGTGTCCATGTCTTCACTGTCAGCTGGCTTGGATTCTGTCAACCTACTGTAAAGGAATTTGCTTGTTTATACTTATTAATGTTTTATGAATCTTTTATTGTTATTATATTTGGATAGCTGGTACTGTCTTAATGTTTAGATGTGTTTTATTGGATGTTTATTGTGGAATGTTTTATTGTAAACCACTCCAGGATTGTACAGGAGAGGATGTGGTACAAAAACGTAATAAATAAAATAAACTTGTTTAGTGATGGGAAAACCAGCCTTCGGGAATGTGGATGGACTGCATATTCAGATGAGAAGAGTATTGTTTCCTGAATAGGTGTGTCTGGCTTGAATAACCACAAATAGAAAGGGATATGTGGTTATGATGCAAGCACCTGACTCAAGGCACTGTCTGTGATGTCATTACCTGTCCAGTAATGGATTAGTTTTATGCGTTCCCCCATCATACTAGTAAATACTTTTATGATAAAGGTAACAAGTCATTGATTGGATGTCAAATCATTTGTCTGTTTTAGAGTTGAACAGATCTGGTTGTTTGGGATTGTTGTCTAAGCTTCCTTAGTGATTTGAGAGAGAGAAGAAACTGAACAACAAATCTAATTATTTACTTTTATAACTGCATTTACAGGTGGAATTAAGACTAAAGAACGGTATGGTCTGCACTGCTATTTTTGCTATTCCCCCATTACTGAGGGGTACCGCTGGCATTATTCCTGGCTTTTCATCATTCTTACGGCCAAAATATGCAGCTTTATGTTACTGCACAGTAAATGGGTAAGGTTTATTTGTTTCTTGAAAACATTTCTGTGTCATATATGTGTTCAGCTTCTACGTATTGTTTTAACAGTACAGTTCTAAGCAGAGTTCCACATTTCTAAGTCCATTGACTCTAGGATTTCACACTGAGGCAGCTTTCACACAAGTTGGATTTTGTGCTTTATGATTCTTTGAAAGTGGATTTTCCTGTATGAAACAGGAAATCCCACTTGCGTTGAAAGTGGAATATCCAACTTGTGCAAAAGCAACCTTTGAGACAGATGTTCCCATAAAGTAATTATCAGCTTTCTTTCCAAATGTAAAAAGAATGCTAGAACTTGTATACTCAGACATAATGCAACAAGTTTTAGTTGCATTTAACCAACTAGATTATTTATTTTAAATATTTTATCCCACCGCTTAACAAAATTGCTCCTTTTGTAAGCTAACTAATGTTAAATGCAATCTGCCAAGTGAGAAAAAAGGACTAATGTAAATAAATAAAATAACACATGGCTTCCCCTGTTCGAGTGAAATTGTGCATTCTGATGAGGGCAAATGTTAACTTGTGTTTTGTGTTTAAAGCAAAATGAAATCCAGAAGAAAGTCGGATCATCTGGAGAGAACAGCAAATGACTTTCGGCAGGAGGTTGGTATTGGTGCATAGAGGCCTGAAATGTGCAGAGCAGAGTATTGTGCAGAGCAGCTGGGGGGGGGGGCAGCTAGAGGCATAAAATTCCACAGGCCCCAGGGGCTCAGTGACCTCAGCAAGGTGCTAGTAGGGTGGCTGTAATCCAGTAGTCTCTGTTGTAGGGAAGGGGGAAAGCATAACCTTGAGCCACTTGTTATGTCTGGGCATTATAACACTGCTTCACAGCATTGCTGGGAGAATGAAATGGGGAGGACACAGTGTGTGGAGCTCTGAGCTCACTGGGAGAAAGATGGGACATAAGTGAGGGAAAAGGAATGGTGGCAGAGGGGAGTACAGGGCACATGGAGAGAGCCTGTTATGAGCCTTTGCCTGTGAACAAATCATGTGCTTTGTTTTCATGTGATGACTGGGATGGATCTGAGTAATCGGGGGTACAAGAAAGTAGTGCTCACCTTCGCATGGGGCTCATGTTGTTTTTGGCAGCTGCGGCTTGTGAAACGCCCCAGTATATTTAATGCTGTTTTAACCTTCTCTATGGGATTCTATGCCATTTGTCCTCTTTTAGTGACAGTGTGTTCCAAAATAGTTTGTTAAAAATGGAACGCCTTCAGGCTTGAAACAAAGGACTTTGAAATAAAGCTTGAAAAGAAAATATTGCCACAGTAGCTAGTTCTTCCCTCATTACTGAGCACAGAGTAGTCCTCAGCAGCCATGTAAAAGGCCGTGGTCGTGTTATAAGTTTGTATAAGTCTGTGCATTCTTTTTAATTCTCTGCATTTTAAAATCTTATTATCTGTGCATTGTTTAATCTTGTTAATGGACTGTTTGGTGTCCTTGCAACTTGCTTTACATGATTAACTGCTGTGAATCTAGGGAGACAAGGCAAGATATAAATGTTTTAAATAAATAAATATCTTACCTGGCACACACAAAAAAAAAAACCGCTATCAGAGAACAAATACAGATCTTTTAAAATATGCAGTAGCCTAATTTTTAAAAATCCTTCCTAGTAACGGCACTTTGCTGGCCAAGTACTCTGAGGATTAACAAACATTGTAAACAAGAATTTGCTTTTCTTGGCAGTGAAGGCACTTGTAATTGAAACTGCTGGAAACTTGCCTTGAAATAGTAGCAGCGTTCAGGCCTTTTCTCATAAATTTGATGCATGTTTCCTAGTTCTGCCCACGTCCTGCATTTCCTTGATGTAGGAGAGTTTTCAAAAGTGAAGAACGGGAATTTGGTGTCCTCTTTATGTAGAAACAAAATGGGGCCTGGGGAGCTCTTCTTGCTGACTTCAGGAAATTTATACCTTTACCAAGAAAGCAGGAATAGCAGCCTACTCTCTATAATCTCAGTATGCAAGGTGATAACGCCGTTCAATTTAGCCTCAGCTTCTCTTCTGTAGCACTTGAGAATCTAATTACAAGGTCTGCTTAGCACTCAGACATTTGTTTGGTGATCAGATTTGTTTACAAGTCTGGGAGAATAATTCCAAAGGGAATAAAAAGGTAAACGGAGCCCATCGCCGTCCCTTTTGCACCTTTTTAGATTGTTCTGACTCAGACTTGTTTATTATAACAATTTTGTATTGAGAAACAAATAAAAATTGCCAATGTTCACAGATCAGGTCATAGGTTAATGTGAAGAAAGGACAGCTGGAGTATGCATTCATTTCCTACCCTGGGGCTTCTGCATTAAGGGATAACATTTACTAAGTACTCAGACAGCAGCAGAATAATTAAGTAGTATGAACGTTCTTTTGGACCAATGCTGCCTACTAAAGTTAAGGTTATGTATGCTTGCTTTTAGTTGGCAAGCATCCTGTTGTTTTACTGGACAGTAGACATATTCAAATATTTTTATAGAGAGATTCATTTCCTGCCATATGTTTTACATTAAAATGTTACTGGCTAAAATTTCATTTGTTGGACGCCAGTATTTCTGGATGGGAAATGGCACCATTGTAACTGTAGTTACATGAGATTGTTTTGAGGTTGTTTTATTTTTAAAGGCACTCTAAATTTACGGAGTCTTGTGGTTGTCTCAACCTGACTTTTCAGTATATTTAAACTCTGTAATCTAAAGCAAATATTTGGCTGGGGGGGCCCACAAGTGAGCATTGTGAGGGGATCAGCTGGGCACAGGCTGGGAGTGTCCAGCTGGAGTAGCTACATTTTTTACTTTTGAGGCTGGACATACTGGAGGCGATCAAAACAGGAGAGACTCCCTCTGGAATGTCCAGGATTCTCTGTTCGTACACCAAGAAATATGAGGGTGGGTGACATTTGAGGCCTTTCTGCAATCATTTGGATAGTCTGATATGTATTTCATCTGTAGTGGCTCAAGTGGTTAAGATGCTGAACTGCAGACTGGAAGGTTGGTAGTTCAGCTGTTTGAGACCCGAGTGCCACATGACAGAGTGAGCTCCCGTCTCTGGCCCCAGCTCCTGCCAACCTAGCAGTTCGAAAGCAAGAAATTGCGAGTAGAGAAATAGGTACCACTTCAGTGGAAAGGTAACAGCATTTCGTGCAACTCGGCATCTAGTCATGCTGGCCACATGACCACGGAAACCTTTTTGGACAGCGCTGGCTCTTTGGCTTGGAAACGGAGATGAGTACCGCATCCCTAGAGTCGGATTCGACTGGCTTTCGAGCAAGGGGAACCTTTATTTTTACCTTACAGTTACTAGAAGATTTCAGATCTTTGCATTTGGAGTACTGCATTGCGCATCTGAGTGAAGTACTGCAATCCTGGTACACTGTCTGTATAGGAACTTTGAGTGGTCAGGAATCCAAAGATGCTGTACGGAAAATATTATTGTGATGCCTTTCTCCACCGTACAAACAGTGGGCAGCATGCGGGGGTTTTCTATAGGACCCAGCAGAGCCCCGTTTCTCTTTCAGGGCTTTGGATTCAGAACACCAGTATATTTAATAGAGGAGAGTTGGGTAGAGAGAGAGAAGGTTGGGTAGAGAAATGAGAGAAGCTAACAGAGAACTGGTTCCCTGTGGTGGTCCAATGCATAGTCTATGCAAATAGCTTGTAAGAAAAGACAGAAAAAATATAGGCTTTTAAAAAAGATGTATAACACCAACTCCTAAGCTGGTCCTAGATCCACCGGGTAAATGACTCAGGGCTACAGGGCAAGAGCTACGGGCCAGGAGCCATTTGGCTCGTGCCTCTGGCCATATCCAGGCTTTAAGTACCTGAAAATGGGAACAGAAACAGAAGCCCAGCTTGGATATTTTGCATCTGGCAGAGATGTTCCCAGATCTGTACCTGGGTGGAGGAAGAAAACAATTCTGTTGAGCCAGATGGGAACATTCTGCGTCTGTGCTATGAATGGAATGTGCTTTGAGGATTTACCATTTTTTTAAAATGGTATTTTGTCAATAAACTGAGCATAACTGTAGAGGTTTAGTTGTCCACAACTGTTTTGCTTAATTTCTTTGATCTAAGAAACTTGATCTCTACTCTGCTGAGGTCCAAGCAATTAAGCTGTAGCATATCAGCAAAATTAAGTTCTCAATGCTTTGGAATAAAGAACTTTAAATATAGGTTATCTGTTGGTAGTAGTTGAATGATGTCATTAAGAAACATAGTTATCACAATCCAGTATTGACAGTCCATTGCTGGAAGCATGCACAGGATGTTTTATCTCTTCTGACTCTTGCATACCTTTCTTGTAAAGAGCCGTGATCACACAGAAACTTTTGTTTGTCTTTTAGATTATTTCTAAAGCGAAAGTTTGTGGAATCACCAGTGAATCTGAAATGGTTAAAAGGCTCCGTCTGGCAGTTGCAGAGAAAGAATTTACTTTCAAGGCAGGGCAATGGTAAGGCTCTGTTCTGGATTTATAAAAAAGAGGAGAAATTTACAAGTATATGCTTAAGAGGCAAGCAAAATGAGACTGCTCAAGACCTGTGAAATGGATTGTCCAAGCAGTATCGCCTGGTTTTTATTGGTAAATTGCCATCCATTTGAATCAGGGCTGCAATGGGGGTGTGTGTGTGTGTGTTAACCTTCCCCCCCCCGCCACTTTTTTATCCTCAAATAGGCCCCTGGAGCTGCTATTTGGGGGAAATACACAGGTTGCCTGAATAATGTCTGCATGTTTCCTCTAACAGACCAAATAACTGTTGCAGGAGGATGTTTAAGGCTGGGGAAAACACAGGAAGAAAGGGTTGAACCCCATGGACTTGATCCAGATCAGGGACTCCACTGCTGCTATTTTACCAATAACTACCACTCAAGAGATTCATTCATGGATCTTCCAGCATCTTGTTTAGGTGACAATAAATTTATACAAATAAATCCAAATGATACACTTCTTATGAAATTCACAGTGACAAAGACTTTTTCCCATTAGTCAGCTTTGAATGAAACATCTGGAACGAATAATCTACAAATATGTTTCCTGGCATGCTGCATTATCTGTGTAGTGTTTTGGGTGTATGATGCAAGTTATTTGATACCTTCAGCTATATGACAAAGTTGGTGGCCTTGATCCAGTGAACCACATGTTGATTTCCAGATACCAAACAAAGTGGTAGACTTCATGCTGAGTCAAATCATTGGACTGCCAGGTTAAATCCTCTGCTCTGTGACGTGATTCCTCCTCATCTCCTGCTACCTGGGCCTTTAATTTGAAATGCTGAGGCATGAACCCAGGGCCTTCTGTGTGCCATGCATACCACCTTCCACTGAGCTGTGATCCCTTTACTGTTGACCTCAATGCTTCCAGTGAAACTGTCATTGTCAAACATTGCACATTAGAATTTGTTACTCTGGATGTATTTGAGTAGATGTCTTCAGGTGCCATTTTGAAGGTGGGCTGAAAACCGGGCCTGTCAGTGTCTCTCTGGTTCTCCTCCCCCCCTTCTATTGTGGGTCCATCTGGTGAACAGGTTCTATAGGAGCCATGGTTTATGTGCTAGGATGTTAATAGCATGAGTTACTAGTACAGTGATAATTTTGTGGTCTTTTACATTTAGAACAAGAAAACGAGATGTTGATTGCAATAATTCATGTTTGTGGAGTAATTTGCTGCAAATCTTTGCACATGTGCACAGATGCATACTAAATTTGCGCTGGCTGGTTCTTGGAGAAACATTTACCCTTCAAAATGTTTTGGTAATTATCATACTGAAAACTGGAATCTTTAATTATAATTACTCTTTTCATTATCTTTCTTTAAAGTATTCTAATTCTGTTTGGCATGCTGACTTTCTACAGTGCAGCTTGTAAGTGTGATTGTGTTCTAATGAGTGGCATGAAGAACCGGGCCATGAGGGAAAAGGTTAATAAGGCCTACTTTTATAAATGAAGTGGCAAGGTTTGCCTTTCTGTTGAAAACATGCACACGTCTCTTTGTCGGATTTGCGTAGCACAAAAGATGTGCTGATTCTTCTAGCTGATTTTGTTCAAATTCTGTCCTCTTACGGGGGTTGAGCCATCGCAAAATGCAGCTTAGTAGACTCTTCAGTGTCTCTGAGATTTCTGAGTGTTTGAGTCTCTTCTAAGCAGTGGTATGTTGAGGTTGATCGCAAGACAAATATGATGGTTTGGATCCTAGAGAAATCTTGCATTGGCATGGGAGGAGTATGTCATCGTTAACAGGAGCGTTCCATCGGAACCAGCCTTTTTTCTTGCTCAGTGACCTTGTCAGAGAATTGGCCTGTATTGCTCTGTATTGCTATTGACTCGCATCTGCTATTTTTGATCTTTCCAGATTATATGCCGAGAATAATATAATAAGTAATATGTCAGGAATGATGTGAAGAGAAAGAAGTTTAAAATGTAAGCCACTTAGAAACCTATTTGGTCAAAGTGTGGTATATAAGTAAATGGAAGAAGTACCAGGAATGTTGGGGCTTGAGTTTTGGTCTGCTTTCAAATACTATGAAAATCTTAGTGAAGCACGAGAAAGAACAAAGAAAAACTGGTTGTCAGCAGAGACAGGAGCTTGTGGTGCATCTTCCTAATGTCTGTGCTGGAGCATCAAATTAAAGATGATATAACCTTAGCTTGGTGGTTCTTAACCTTGAATCCACTACTGCTCCCCCCAAATACATGACACTGGGACCGAGTGGCCTGCAAATTAGCAGCATAAAATAATTCTCCTTCACTTGTGTCAGAAGCCATTGCAAGTGGAGATAAAGGGCTGCCTAAAACTGTGAACGCACCTTGGGAGGGATGGCATATCTCCCCCTTAGAACAACTGCCTTAATTGTTGCCACTATTCAGCTTCAGAACTCAATAGGCTCTCTTCTTTCCCACTGTTCTATAAATATTGTGTCAGTATTGTCACATACTATTATTATGTGGGGGAGGGGGGTATGGCTCAGTGGCGGAGCCTCTGCTTGGCACGCAGAAGGTCCCAGGTTCAGTCCCTGGCATCTCCAGTTAAGACCATCAGGTAGGAGGTGATGTGAAGGACTTCTGCCTGAGTCCTTGGAGAGCCACTTTCAGTCTGAATAGACAGTCCTGATCTAGACGGGCTGATAGTCTGATTCAGTATAAGGCAGCTTTGTGTGATCATATGTGTGCGTCCTGACAGAAAATAGGAACATTTTCTGTAAACTTACACATTCTGGTATTATGAAGTTATGTTTCATATAAATAAAGAGAAGAGTTGAACTACACTAAAGTGAAATGGACTTTCATGAGAGAGAGAGAGAGAGAGAGATTGCTTTTTGTTATGTGGAACTGGTGGTAGAAGTCCCAGTCACACACAGGGTCACTTTCACTTTGGCCGTCCCAGGGAGCAGGTATCTGCGCACAGCTTCAGCTTTAAAGGCTATGCAGTGGACTCTGTGGCTGTGTGTGTGCGTGCGTGCTTGCGTATGTGTGCTGCGTAGGAGAAGCCTGTACTGAATACTCGGGTAGTATATGTGGGAAACTTTGGAAGGAAACCTTTTCTATGGTATTTCGGAGGAGTTTTAGCCTATATTATGTAGAATTTTCATTTTTCCTTCTCCTAATCAAGCTTCCGTTCAACTTGTGTTGATAGCCTGTTCAATATAGCACATTTTCTGATGTTTAATTATGAATAAATGCATATAAATTGCATTTATATGACTATAATTATATTCAATATCTATAGCTTTCTGGGTGGAATACGTTGGAAGTTGCTGCTGCTATCTGTAATTAGTGGAGGATTCCTGAGCATACTCTTGAGCTGAGGCATCATTCCGGTATCAGCGAGCTTGTTTCATCTCCTAGGGTATTATTTCACAGTTAACTATATTGCAGTGCCAGAATAAAGCTGAGCAGAATCTGTAGCTGTTCATCATTGTGAGTATGCAAATGCATGGGTTGGTGCGCAGCCTTTGAAGCAGGACTCTGGTGGCTTGGGGCGTTTCCGTAGGTTCTCTTCAGCATTCCTGTGCAAGGCTGTCCTCGCGTTTAAACAGGCTCTCCTCCTTCTCCCTGGCTGATTGCAAGCTGTTCTGCTGTTGCAAATCTGCTAGGAAGTTTGTTGAGTTTTTAATCCTTTATTATTTAATTTGGAGGATTATACCTTGCAACAGTATTCACAAAGAATTAAATACAGAACTCCTGTGACCTGTTTGGCTTTGTATCAAGAGCATGCCTGCATGTAGTGCCATTGTAGTGGAGGTTGGCTGTGCACCTTGCTGCTTTTCCAATCAGTTTGTTTTTATTAGAACATGTTTTTGTTAGATACATTCAGTCCTCGTGTGAGCACTTTTTGGAGTTGTGGGTCAGGCATTTGTTTTTCTCTTTTTAAAATATACTGTGTCCTGGGAATGTAGACAGAGCAGTGCAACAGTGCCAGACCACAGTCAAGAATCCAGTCTGGAGATCAGATACCAGTTCAGCAGCAGACAGAGTTCATGGGTTATCCAGGAAAGCAGAGTCAAGTCAGTCTAAGGTCTTTGATCAGCAAGGTTCAGGCAGGTCTGAAAAGCAGAGTTGGGGGTCAGTCTGAAGGGTGCAGGTTGCAAGGCAGAGTCTGGTGTTGTAGCCACAAGGTTCACAGGGTTGTGACATGTTGCTTCCACACTCTGCAGGTCTCCTGGTCTGATTTTTATAGGTTTCTCTTAACAAGCCCTATTTACAGTCATCTGCTTGGAAGTGCTTCTGTTGTTACTCAGAGCTGTTATCAGCAAACAGCTGATGCCAAGAGCCAAGCCCTCTGTCTACCCATCTGTAGTTCTTGCCGGAGCCTCGGCCTCTGCCGTTTGACAGGCGGGGGTGAGTCTGATGAGCTCCTTACAGGCAGCTGTGGTTAGTTGGCTGCTTCAGAGCTGAGCATGGTTGGCTCCTGGTCAGCTGCTGGCGGTGGATCTGGAGGCATGCAGCTCCCCGGCTCCTGGGAAATCTTCAGCCACGCTGGCCTCAGGCAATGAATCTGGGGGCTCTTGCACTTCTGGCTCAGTAACCTCCACTGGTCCAGGGCTGGCTACAGACAGCTCCCCAGCTCCCGAGGAGTCTTCAGCCACGCTAGCCTCAGGCTGATCCACAACATCCTGTTTCTTTGCCAGTTGTATATATATACACCTACACAGATACCTTTGTGGGAAGGGGATTGAGATGGGATTGTGACCTAACCAGTAGTGTGCCATGTCAGAGGCAATCTTCTTCAGCCCCAACCCAGAAAGAATTAGTGAGGTTTTAAATGGTAAATGGCTAAATTTACTCAAAAGCTGCTTTGAAAGTTTGCAGTAAGAGAGGAGGAGAAGGGGGTGGAACATTAGCTGGGAAACACAGGGCAGCCCATGTTTCCCCGGGGGCCAGTTTGCAGCTCTTTAATGAGATGCTAATTTTGTATAACGACCAGCCCATCTCACAAGAGGGGACAAACTCCTTGCCCAGTTTGTACCCCAACTGAGCCATACAGGCATATTTGTAACTCGATGTGTGCTGAAATATTCGTCACTAGAGGGTGCTACAATGCTGCTTGCAATTCAGTATCAATTATGTGGATCCTAATTTTTGATCTGTGATGGCCTGTGGATAGACTTCATATTTATGAACTTAGGATCTTTTCAAGAATCCATAGCTGTTTCTTGAAAAACTAGGTGGTGGTGGCAGCAGCGCTGAACGCAGCTGCAGAGTAAGAAAGAATCTTTAAAAATGCAGAAACAGATGGCTGTGTGTGGATCCTCTGGTGAACGAGGTTCTGTTGGGGCAAAAGTGTGCCCCTTTGGGTAAAATAAAACCAGTTGCGTACTGTGCACGTATTCAGCTTTGAGAATTGGTGGTGGAATGAAGGGCAGGTTATAAATCAAGTTTACATAATTATCAAAAGATGGTTGGTGAGTGAGTTTTTGGGAGGGTTGAAGGCAGGTTCTACTCTCTGGAGGCTTGTAGCATTGCTGAGGATCTGACTGTGTTTTTAGTGGGAATGAGCTCAGATCTTTTCCTACAGCATATGGATTTTTGATCTGCAGCAACCTCAGTACCTTCCTAACTGTATAAGTACTAAGTGACCTTTGGTAGAACTGCCTCTATTCAGGCTGGTACAATAGGTATTTATGGTAGTCTGATAATAATATAGGAATAGGAGGAAACCACCTGTTTTGTTGTTGCCCTCATCCTGGAAGAGGCACCTGAGGTTCACTTTGTAAGAGTCTGGTTACATGCAGTGTCTCGAAGAGCAGAGTGTCTATTGTACATACTGTACCTTCACTGGCGCATTATTGCTGTGGCCAACAAGTGGCTTGGCAGGAACTGATCAAACAACATATTTGATGTATTCAGAAATCTATGAAAACAAAACCGCTGAACAAAATTGAATAGCAGATTGCAGGTAATCATAATAGTACAAAAGCAGCAGTAGTGCAGAGACCTTGTATTTGCATCAACTAAAGGGTCGCAAAGGAGCGAGCAAGCTTTGAATTCCCCAGAACTCTTCTTCAGAAGAGATGCTGTGTTTTTTTTAAAAAAAAAAAAATGAAAGAAGGGACCAAGCCAAGACAATGGTGTTCAGGGTGTGAGGGAGAAGCCCCAAGGTCTTCCATTTTACCAGCCTTTTAAGAATGGAGTACAGGAGGCATTGCAAATTTAATTGAGATAAACATGGGAGGTGCACAACAGAGATTGCAGGTTAAATAAGCAGTGGCTGTTCTCCTTTGAAGATAGAAATGCCCACACTGTTTTGGATCTGCCTCTAACTGGAGCACTGGGTCCCCTTGTAAGGCAGAGAGATGTGGCCTTTATATTAACAAGGGTCGAGATTAGTGGTGCCCTAGGATAAAGTTCAGTGGAAGCCAAGCTGGATAGTGTTACTTAGAGGGCATGACCCCACCTCTTTCATGGATTGCTAAATTTGGTATTTTTCAAAACTGTCCCAAACTGCAGGTAGCCTTGCTGGTCTATTTCCAGAAGAATCCATAAGTGTCAACACTGTAGTACCTTTTATTACAACCAATCCATACTGGAGCTCGTGCTTCTGTAAACAGAGTGTCACAGAAGATACTTAACTCAACCCCTTAGATTATATGTTTTCTTTTAGGATGAAATTTGAGTCCCATAGCACCTTAAAGACCAACACAGTTTTCCAGAGTATAAGCTTTCATGGGTCAGAGCTTACTTCATCAGATACAAATGAGAATGAAGATCCATCATCCCTTTTATCCAGGTCAGGAGGGGGGAGGGGTATAACAGAGAAAGGCCAGTTGGAGTCAGGATGCAGAGTTACAATGCAAAATGTAATCAGGTTAACTAGAGCTAGAGGTAGAAAATGCAGAAAATTAGTATCTGTTTCAGGTTTCACAAGGTCCTTTATGAGCATCCTAAAGAGTCCTATGTTTTCTTTTAGGGTTGACTTCTTTATACCTGGCGTTGCTGTAGTTGGTGGGTTTTCAATATGTTCCAGTCCTGGTCTGCTGGAACAAAAGGGAGAGTTGGAACTAGCAGTAAAACATACCACACATCCTCCTGCTCATTGGGTGCACACACAGGTATGTTATACTCAGACTGATATTTGTATTGCATTTCATTTGTTTTGCACCCCAATGTCCATGGGGGGGGGAATCTGTTTGGCTCCTGTATAAGGCCATTTTCTCATTGTGGAATTGTACACTGTCTTTAATCCCCCCCTTAATTGCCCAGTTTTTCCAATTGCTCCCATGCACAAAGAGCACATTCCCTCTCCTCTCTCCAGCACACGCAAACAGTGACCAGAATGTTCTGTGGACTGCATTTACTTCTCACGAATATCAGCAGTAGAGCACATCAGCGGCTGTCACGGTCGGGCACCCCTCGTAGTAGTTTGCATGAACAGCAGCTCCTCTTTTTGGCCCCCTTCAGCTTTATTGTCGTCGAGAGAAATGAGCGCCTGTATTGTTGACTAGCGGTTCAGTGTAAAATCAATGCCGTCTTATCACTTGAGCAAAAAAGAATCCCCAGGTTGATCCTAATCCATCAGTTACCACGTGACCGTAAAATGTGCTCCTACTGCTGCTAAATAGGTTAGTTTCATGCATCATTGGAATTTCAATAAAATAACTCATTTTGAAAGACTTTCTGGAAAAGTATGGACCACACATGCTAATATGATTACTTGTGGAGATTTCCTATTGATTCCCTGTTGCCCATTAGGGACCTTGTAAAGCCTAACCTCATAATTATCTGCCTCAGAGGCATCTCCTTGGAGGGTTCCTTCCTTCCTTCCTTAATGTGCTTTTCTGCTTTAATTTTTTTAATTACGTTCAGAGTGTTGCGGCACTGAAAGCAGTTACAAGCAGTAGCCCATCCTAGAAAAAGTGTGTTGATATGTTTGGATTAATGAGAGCACAACAGAAACTGCTGTATTGTCCCGGACCGCTGCTGATTATGATTAACTGATAACAATTAAGTCCATGTTTAGGTTTTCGCCCTGTCCCTATGTATCTCCAAAATGATCATTCTCATCTTTGCAAATCTGATACCTTTGTAGTCTGTACATTGAAGACTGAAAGGAACCTTAACATAATGGGGACTGGGATGTGTACTGGATCTTTTAAAAAGACCTATTCTTAATTTCTTAGTAACCACAAGGGTAGTAGATACTGAGAGACAACTATGAGACCTCCACAAACAGGAGCAAAACCAGCACCACCACCCGATTGTAGGCATCTTGCTCTTTTCCTGGGGGGCTGCCGTGGTGGTGGTGGTGGTGATGGTGGTTTTACTCTGCCCATGACCAGCTTGCAGTTGCTCTACTCTCAGCCGCCACCCAGGTGCTGGGATGAGGGTGCAGAGGCTATGGAGAAGGGTTAGGGTTTTGTTTTTGGAGAGGACATGAGGCCTGCAGCCTTACCTGTCTTCCAGCCCCTTTAGTGGCTGTTTCCAGGGGAGAACCCCTGCCAGCCACAAACCCTACCCGGCAATGGCCCCGCTTGCTTTCCTGGAACAGGGGAGTGGGTGCCACACTGAGAAGCAATACCCAGAAGCACCGCAGATAGCCTGGCAAAGAGCAACGCGTAGCTGCTGAGCGACTTGAGTATCAATGACATATAAAATGACGGCAAAGGCAAATACTGGCTGATTCAAGCAACTTTTAGTATGCATACAAGTCTAATACTGTGTGATTTTTCAAAATTGTATTTAAATATTTTTTTTTAAAAATGATAGATGCAGAAGAGGCTGTGTGGATAGTTATTCCCCCCCCTAATAATATAGAGTAATTAGTAACTTTCTGAACAAAGGTGCAATATATTATAACTCAGTGGTTCTCTAGCAACCTTTGAATGTACAAGATTCCAGGGAAAAGCCTTTCAGATTTCCTTCATTTATATATTTTTGAATCTACTCTGTTTATACCCCACTTGTCTCTCCAGGGGGGACTCAAAAGTGGCTTACGACATTCTCCCCTTTCATTTGCTCCTCACAACACCCCTGTGGAGCAGGTTAGGCTGAGTGTGGGTGACTGGCTTCCATGGCAGAGTTGGGGATTCATATCTGAGTCTCTCAGACCCAATGCTAGATTCTAGTCCAACTTTGTAACCACTGTACGATGCATGTTCTCTTTTTAATTCCTCCCCCTCCCATATTATAAGGGGTACAGAAAAAAGGAGGGCTAAGGAAAAACAGATCAAAAATATAATTACCAAAAAAAACCCTATTATGAGGGCAATTTTACCAAAATTAAGGACCTTCAAAATTTTTATGTATATGTAACAAAGTATATGATATAATTGCTTAACATATGTTTAACAAGATATATATATGGTATAATGGCGTAAGAGTATTTATGTTTTATTGTATTTTAATCTTTTAGTGTGAACTGCCCTGAGCCTGCTTTGGCAGGGAGGGCGGGACACAAATCGAATTAAATAAATAAATAAAATCAGAGTATAGTTTAAAATATATATGATCAATTCACTTAAAAACTTATGTTTTCATTTTTATGTTATCTTATCGATCTTATGTATTATATAATATAACAGATGACATCATAGAAATTTTTATAAGATTTCACACAATAGTTTGTTATAATAAACAACATGTATTACACTTTTCATTACATATTAAAACTGTCTTATAGCATTATCTTTTACTATTAAACCTTTCAGATATATTACTAAAGAAATTAGTTATAATAGTCATATACAATGCATGTTCTCATCGGACTAGTAAAATAGGCCAGTATTTGTTTCGCTCTTGATTTTTCCCCATTTAAGTGACCCTTCCAGTAATCAAATAATCTTTAATTTTTTTGAGGAAAATGTTCATACTTGTACCTGGTCTCCGAGATATATCTGTCATATTTTGTGGGGGCTTTTGGGGGGGGTATAGTTGAGCAGTTTCTGAATTTTTGAATATATATTTTTAAGAAGACTGTTTAGCTAGAACATGCTGTATAGAGGTCATTTGCATGGGCAAACTACTTTAAACAGGAAGCGCAAGTTGACCTGAGGAAATCATTATTTCATTATTTGGTTTCCATTGAAGGAGTGAATGCTCGACCCCAGAAAGCATGCCTAGGTCTCTACAGCAGGTAACACCATTGGTTATCGTATGCCCATAAGATATTCGTGGGTCTGCATTTATACAGTTTTTTAAGTAGAATGGCACCATTTCTTCTCATTACTCATTGTTTTCCTAGGAACTTTTATGTCTAAAAAGTTTGATTCCAGGGATTGAAGTTTTTTAAAAAGTTTGTTCTTCAAACATAGAAAATAATAACCATATCAAAGAAGCTTCTGGGGATCTTAAAATCTCATAGGAGTTCTCCTGAATAGCCAGTTTGCTTATTATGAGTTTATGGAATAATGTCACTGTTCCATCATCTTATCTCTCAGGACAATCTGCCAGAGAACATACTTAGCTTTGAGGAATGTGCATATTAGACCACTGAAACTTTTTCTTCCTAAGCGAACGTTTCTGCCAGTGACCATGTGTTTCTACAGCCTGCCAGTGCTTTCTCTTAGCTATTGGGAGTTCTTATGTACTGCCCAGTCTGATTTGCTGTCCAACTAACCATCCTTTTCTCAACACTTTCTCCCCTTTAGTGTGCTCTCAACTCCGAAGTGGCTTTGCGAGTGGGAGGCAACTTCTTCTTTGACCCTCATCCTACTGATACCCCTGTAGACCTCGTGCTCATAGCGGGTGGAGTAGGAATTAACCCTTTGTTTTCCATACTGCTCCATGTCACAGACCTCCACAGAAAACAAGAAAAGGAAGGAACCGGATCCCAAATAGGGATGACTAACCTATTGTACAGTGCCAAAAACACAGACGAGCTGCTGTTTAGGGTAAGCCAAATGAAACAAGCATTATCTCACTCATTTGGTCGGCATCCGTGGTTGAGGAGAGCTCTGTGACTCTTGGGCCATGAGAACAACCATCTTGGACAGAAGGCAGGCAATGGCACACCGCTGTGTCAGACTAGGAGAGGGGGAGAGTATGAGGACCAGGGCTGGTGCTTGCGGAGGTAGCAGCCCGTCTCCTCCCTTGGCAAGATTTGAATATTTTGTGATTCTGCCACTTCCCGGTGAAGCCAGCCACCCCTCCAGCAGTAGCCTGAGAACCAAATTAGGACTTTGCCCTCTGGCACTACTGCTCTCCAGCCGGCCCTCTGACCTTTTGCTCGAAAGCTTGACTCAACTAGGAGGGGCAGTGGGTTTTGGAGGGGTTGCAGAGAGATGGGGGGGTGCAGACAGTAGTGCCAACATAAGCAAGAAATATCATCTGTGACTGAAAGCATGCTTGGATTGCAGAAAGAGAAATCTTGTAAAACTGTAAAAATGAAAAAGTTGCATATCTTTCTAAATGGGATACTGAGTCAGTGTTCGTTCTAAGCTGAGTTCGTGTGAGCTAGCTCACAGTTTTTTAGCCTCCGGCTCACACATTTTTGTCTTGGCTCAGGAAGGATGGCTCCAGAGCAAACTAATTCATACAGTAGCCAAATTGCTCACTCATAACTTTAATGCCAGGAGCTCACAAAATAAAGTTTTTGCTCACAAGACTCCACAGCTTAGAGAGAGCTCAGAATAGAGTATTCTAATGCAAATCTTTGGATCTGTGGTGTTGGATTTCTGTAGATTGCATCTGTTTTGATTAATTGAGCTACGGCATGACCAGAGTATCTTTCACATTTCAGAAACATATCCTTGGCTTAACAAATGCATTTCCTGGAAAGATCACATGCAGTTTCCATGTTACCCAACAGAATTCAGAAATCTGTGAGAACTTTCAGCCTTACATCAAGGGTATGTACCACTGATGTGTTTAAAAAGCAATCATTGTGTTGTGAATTGTGACTTCACTGTTGAAGGAGCATTCTGAAATTGAGTGTTTGGCCAGATTTTCCATACTCATAATTTAAGTTTCAAGCCACTTCAGTATTAACCAGAAAAGAAGACTTCAGTGATTAAGTGAAGCATCATCCATGGGAAGAGTATCATATTTCAAATATAGCGGACAGCTGCTCTGGTTGCCACTATGATTTTCACTCACTGGTACTTAGAATTCTCACTGTGCTTCAAGAGAGTCTTATTTATTTACTTTGGCAGTAATTAACTAGCCCAAAGGGTAGATGTGATCTTGTTTCACCTTCTGTTATGCCACAGATAGTTTTGATCTGTTTCTGGGATACTGTAGAACAAAAACATTCACCATAATTCAGTTAATAATAACTAGCCTTTGGCTAAAACAGCAAATCTGAATCTAATAAGGACAATGGTAAAATCCTTGCAATTTATCCAAACAGCTGAAAGAGACCTGGCTGCTGAAACATTAGTCATCTTCTCACTTGCCCACCCACTTTTTTTTACAGTTACATGAGGATTTTTCTTAACTCTTTATTTCTTAACTCCTTTTATTAGAAGGAAGAATATCTGGAAAAGATCTAGAAAAATATATTTCCAAGAAGACGCTCTGGTACATCTGTGGTCCTCCGCCAATGATAGAATCCATCTCCAAGCTGCTAGAAAATCTTGGTGTGGCTCAGAAGAACATTTTCTTTGAAAAGTGGTGGTAGCAACAGCTGTTCAGCACAAAATAAAAATGGAAGGTGATAAAATGACTGTGTGACAAGGGAGAGGAAAACCTACAGTGTGCAGACTGCGATCAGTTTTCCATTTATACCAATGAGAAATTCCTGTATGAACTTCCATTCATTATTCTAAGTGTGCTTAGTGGATTTTATAATCATGACAAATTTGTATATGTGGCTGTCTCAGATGTAACTTTGGAAATAAATAATATATTTCCTTAAGCACCATTGACTTTTTAAAAATGATGTATGAGACATTTACCTCTGCATGCAGGACTAAGTGAGAATGCGATATCGACTGAGGTCCGAAGGAGAATCAGGGGAAGGGGACAGGATGCTCTGCCTTTCGCCATCGCATCTCCCACTGCCAAATGCACAAGCCCAGTGTTGTGCTGGCTTTGTCTCTTTGTCAGTTAGGAACTGCAGCAGTGAAAATGGCAAGCAAAGCTCAAGATACACTGAACTGACAATGGAAGGAAATTATCAGAATTATAGCTGTTGAACCCTTCAGTGGTGTCTACCTTGGAACTGGTCAGGATGACCTTCCTGAGAGATGAACTGTTCTTCTGACAAGTGTTTAGAACATGACAGTAAATGTGTGAACCAAAGTAAAACTAAACACCAGTCCCAAATGCTCTACTTGAGGCAAAATCCCATTAACTTCAGTGAGACTTGCTGCTCTGAGTATGGTGTTCAAGGCTGAGTATCTGTCTTCTCCCAGGCAGGTAATCGTTGGGTAAGCACCCTCGACTTTCCATGATTGTGCTTTGTTTGGCTAATTTATGCCTTCTGCTGTATATAAGTCAGTAGGGAGGCAGCTAATTTAAAGGTGGTTGTGTCACTACATAGCCATGGTAATCAGGAACTAATTATATAAAATGTCTTGAGGCTACCAAAAGGTGCTAAATAAACTAATGCAATGATTTGGTAAAATGTTTAAATGTAAGCCTAATTGTCTTGTTGACTTTCCTGTTTCTTCACCCTCTGGATCGCTGCCTGTTTATGTGCTGCTTTGTTACTCTGCTTTTAGTCAAGGGTGTTTTCCACCAGGGATAGGCTGGTGTGGTTTCCCCATTGCTGCTGTGAGTGCCAATACAGCACAGAAGCAGGGGGGCTTCCACATGGTAGGTGCCTCAGCCCTCCCCAACACCAGCCTTTTCCCCACCTGCCACCTGCTGTTTGTTAAATGGCAATTGACCTATCATTTTTTTATATATATATTTATATATATATATATATATATATATATATATATATATATATATATATATATATTTTAAAGTCAGTTTCTAGGAGTGCTCCTCTAAGCTTTGGAGTCTTGTGAGCAAAAATTCTGCTCTGTGAGCTACTGGCATTAAAGTTGTGAGCGAGCGATTTGGCTACTGCATAAAATGGAGCCATCCTTCCTGAGCAAAGACAAAAATGTGTGAGGCAGAGGCTAAAAAACTGTGAGCTAGCTCACACTAACTCAGTTTAGCGGGAACACTGGCCTCTAGTGCCTTTCCTTGTAGAGGTGGAAGGGGAAACGCTTATCTCCACAATGAAAGGCCCTCAAGATTTACTTTTCAACCAAAAGCTGGGAATTCAGAGAATGGGGTAGAGACTGGTCATTATAACATCATCATAACTCGGTTGCTGATTTTTTAAAAAAAGCCTTCAGGTGGCAGGGAGGGAAACGGCTGCTGCAGGGGACTGCCAGTTGGGGAAATGGTGCCGTTCTGGACAGGACCAGTAAGATCCAGACTTTCCCATCCATGTATGTGCCAGCCTGAGTGTTTCTGTGATCTTTCCAAAAACATTGCAGCAAAGCCCTTTTGGGAAGGATTGCAAAAAAGATGGGAAGAACCCTGGCGGTGTATAGAAGCACCATAATACTGTGAGCAAGCAGGGAAAAAACCCTGCATCAGAGCCAGAGCAAACAGCCCGAGTGACCGAGTAGTAAGTGACCGAAGAAGTGACAGCAAGTCTGGCCTGGTGCAGTGTCCACTTGTTGATGTTTTGTTGGAAAGGAAGATTGGAACGCTTTTAATAGGGAGATAAATCTATTCACAGAAGTCCGCAGCTTCAACTAACTTTTCAAAATATATCTGGTGATAAAATGTTACTGATTTTTTTCCCCCTCTGGACCTGGCCTCTGCTAAGTCACGGGCTGCTGCATAGCACAAGGCAGATAATGGGATTGCCTTTGTATCAGATTGGAAGCTCTGTTCCCTGAATGCTTCCCTGTGTGTGGTGGGGAACAAGGCAGGAACAAGAGCAAGCCTACCTTCCCCTGCCAATGGTGACAGTTGACTGGAGCAGATAAAATAGTTGGACTGAAGGCAATGCCAAGACAACCTGACCAGTGAAAGCAGTTTATACAGTTTGGTTAACCTTGATATGTAGATACTGACTTCAGGAAAGGAGCAAACTCAGTTGAGACATCTGCTGGAGAAGTTTTGTATGGCATCTCTTTCACGCAATAGGAATTGGTACTTGTGCCTACTCCCTTTTGCCCCCTAATAAATAAGTCTGCATGTTTGTAAGGATGCAGCTGTTGCAGACAGAACACTGATTATTCAAGGAGAAGTGTCATGTTCTGTAAAAATCCTTCAATTGGCCTGATAATGTAGCAGGTAACCAGCAGAATGGCAATACTGTATTGGGCCAAATTCCTATGGAAATCCCAGTGGGAATAGAAAAACAAAGACTCCAGTGTAGGTGTTCTAGTCACTCCACTTCATGCCCCACAGACTTATTAACAGATTCCTAGTCAAACAATTATCAGATGGTTAAACAGCTGAAATTTGGTGTGTCATAATTCAAGCATTAACATTTTATCAAACTTGTGAGTTTTAAAAACCAGTCTTATCAACTAAGTGCATCTTTTTAGCTTGCCGTTCCTCCAAGGGTAGCTTTCATGGTTCTTCCTTCTCTATTTTATCCTCATAATGACCCTGCAGGTTAGGTAAGAACGCGACTGGCCCAAGATCACCCCAGTGCAATTCATGTCAGGATGAGGATCTGAAGGCAGGTCTCCCAGATCCTAGTCTTGCATGACTCCACATTGGCTGTCAAATTCAAGGTGGTCATAGTGCCTAATACCAAGTGGCATGCCTCTGGTCGTGCCGTACTTCTCACTTGGAGTTAAAAATAACAGCACAAGGCATTCTGTACAGCTAACGGAATTTTGTTGCTTGATCAACGTCCTTCAGAATCAAGTGTTTCTCATGGAGGCAGTGAAACAGAGGCCCCCTTGCCCAAGGGAGAATGCTCAGCTATTCCCCAGGTATATATGAAAAATGCTTTTACAGCTGGAATAAGCTTCCCCTCCCTGCAACTTCAGATGTGCAGTGAGCATGTTCATTGTTGGGCAGCTGAGAGTCAGTTAAGAAACAAAAGACAAAACTCTCGAGTGTGTGTTTGATCCCCTAAAATGTCCTCATCTTCTCCCCTCCCTCCTTTCCCATGAATCCTCACGGGCACTCGACTTCTTAATCTTTCTCAGCTCATTTTTAACTCCCCTTAGTCACTGGCAGACTTGCATGTTTTCTGCTTCTGAGATGTGCGAGGAGAATTTATTAGGGGAGCATTAATTCCCCTTGATTTCAGATGTGCCATGTCATTACCCTCATGGGCAGGGTGGGGAGAGACTGGGTCGGTTCAGAGCGGAGCACCCAGGGAGTGGAGCTGTTGTCAGCTTGTATAAATACTGAGGACGCCTTTTCCTTTGAAATGCCAATTCCGATCTTTTTAAATTCTCTGAGCCGCCGGGAATTAATCTTCCTGAAAAGGGAGATTATCTATGACAGTAGCTGTGTCAGGCCTAAAGTGGGACTATAAACCAGTGTTCTGTAGCAGGCATTTAAAATAAAATCCTTTCCTTTAAAAATCATAGGTATGCAACTGAAGAGGAGGTAGAATATGACGGATGGTACTTCTAGAGACGCAATAGCATAAGCACGAATCAGTGTTTTATGTGGCCCTGCTTCCTCGCAAAATACTAACCATGCCAGGGTCTCAGTCATTTCCTGCTAGCTTGTCTGTCTCCCTCCTTCCCTGCCCATCACATTTTCTCTGTTCTTCTGTCATTGCCTTATACTGACTGATTACTACAAGGACATGCCTCTCTAATTGCAGACTGTCACACACACCTAGGCATTTCAGCAACGTGGCCATCCTCTTGCAAGCCTTATTGTTACAGCAATACTACCTTACCTGGTGAATTTCAAGTACAGAAAAGGCTTTGCGATCTAGCTTCCGTGGGGAACGGGGTTGCTGGTTAACCAAGTCTGTTGATTAACAAAGCTTTTACCTAATGATGAGCAGGCAGCAGCATCAAGTGGGCTGTAGCCATGCCTGGGAGGACCTTTAGCCTGCTTCTCCACCACCTGCTTGGCACTGTTGCCCTCTCACTGCCACATAAGAGTGACTTGAGTGGCGTCCACTTGAGTCACTTGGCTGGAATGCTGGAGAAGCATTTCTGTAGTGCCTGCTGGCATGCACCCAAGTATCTTACCTGCCACCACCCTGGTAGAAGGTAGCAGTGCCAGGCAGACGCGAGTGAGCCCCTGGGTCAACTGGTTAACCAGGTGTAGGTTAATGAAGCTTTTACCATACAGTGTGGCAAATAGAACCTGTCTTTACTAACACAAACACTTCAAAGATGGCGTGACAATCACCTCCTTGCTAACTAATTATTTTGCATGGATGCTTTACTTGTGAAACTTCTGGGACTTCTCATGCACCATAATGGTCTAATAGTGATACAGCAGCATTTTTTAAAATATAACTACTTAGTAATTGATAATTCCTTTGATGCGGAGCTTCCATGATTGGAGACGATACAAGATGATTCATGCGGACTAGCATTGTGACTGCTCATTTATCCCACAGGAGAAACATGTGCAAGTTGCAACAGAACTGCTTAGAGAAGGTGACGGTCGCCCTGCGTTTGCTGGAAGTGTAGCTTTCTAAAACAAAGTTTCATTAATATAAAAGGAAAATAGGAGGGCAGTTCAAAAACAACTTCAGTATGTCCATCTTGCTTGTAAACAATAGTGGGAGGAATAGACAGAAATTGTATCTGTTGCATGAGGATCCCCCCCCCGCCCCCGGAGCATCTGCTGTACCTTAAGCTTCTTTACATTTGAAAATATGGTCTGGGAGGGCAGAAGGTGACGGTGTAGAGCAGGGGTGGCCAAACTTTCTTAACATAAGAGCCACATAGAATAAACATCAGATGTTTGAGAGCGGCAAGATATAAACAGATATTAAATGTTTTTATTGGAAAATATGCAAATTTGCTTTTTATTAACGTTAAATGAGACTGCCAAAAATAATAACAAAAGGGGTAAAAGCAGGTATTGGTAATGATATTTATTTGTCCAATGATTTTTGTTTGCTAATGATATTTAGTTTTCCCAGCCGCCCTGTTGGGAGCTGCACAGTGTGTTTGAAAGAGCCGCATGCGGCTCCCGAGCCACAGTTTGGCCACGCCTGGTCTAGAGTGTGGGTGTGTGAGAGAGATGCTCTCTTTAAATATATTTGGTGGTGAAATTTCATTCTCCCTTTCTGAAATGGTCAACTTGGGGCATTTGTTCAAAAAGCAACAGTATGGTAGGACCGGTGAAGCCCACTCTTTCTCTACCTTGGAAAAACTGCTTCTTCATGTTCCTTACAGTCCTTTTTAGTGTGGAATGCAAAATCTGCATATATTTTGTAGGACAGATCTCTGGCTCAGCACCTAAGAGTTCCAAGACTGAAACTCAGGTTAATAGTTTAATCAAATCTTTGCCTGAGCCTCTGAAATGCTACTGCTGACCAGCCCACATAGCGGGCAATTCTGACTAAGTATAAGGCAACTCTATATATGTGGGTACGTGTCTGTGCTTTGTCACCTTACCCACCTTTCAACACAAGTTTAAAACACAATGTCTGTAAAATATGTGGACTTCATCAACCAACATGGATTCTGCTAACAAAAAGGGCTAATTTCAGTCACAGTTTCCACCATGTGTACTAAGGCCAACATGGCTGCCCACCTGAATCTAAACCAAAATTAGTCACTACAAGCATGGCAATACCAGTCTCAAGAGCTTAAGTCACATTGAAACCTTTGTTTTCACCTGCAGCATTCTCTTTGGTCGAGGTTCAAGCTCTGTATCATGACATCTTTGCTCTGTACAGCTGGTGCCCCAGGAGGGAAACGTGGGCAGGTACTCCACTGTGGTGCAGTCGAGTCACGTAGGAGCACCATTTGTATGAAAGGAGGCTGATGGGAATCACACCTCTCACATTTTTATCCTGCCCTTCCTCTGAATAGCTCAAGTTGGCATACATGTTTACCCCTTCCATTTTAGCCTCATATTGGCTCTGGGAGATAATTGGCTGCAGGCACAGCCTTCTCAGAGTAGTGTCCATTCACATGAACAGGTCCTCCATGGAGGGGTAGTGGGATTGTGAAACTGCCATCAGCACCCTGTTTCTTCCGGGGCCAATGACATGGCTGCAGAAGTCTGGCGGAGGCAACTACTTCCTAGATAACAGGGACAGCAGTCACATAAATGTTACTGTTTCTGATGCTATCAAACACAGGCTTGCCTCAAATATAAATTAAGAAGATGGCAGTAATACAACAGAGAGTAAACTGCATCTTTACCACGCTCTGCTTGTTTTTTACTGCTCAGTTCTTTAATACATCAAAGCCGCCTGTTTGATTAATCGGGTTCATAAATTCAAGATCATGTCTGCACCTTCTGTACAATCCTTCCAAACTAGCATTAAATTTATATGAGATATTGCTACCATCCTTTTGCATGAGGAAAGGTTGCCACTATGTCATTTGCAATGCATTGACCATTATTCCTCCTTGAGGTCAGAATTCTCTTTAGAGGGTCACCCTACAGTACCCATTTCTATGCATACAGGTGTTTATTCCTGTTATTTTCCTATGGCATATTCTTCCTACATTAAGAATATATCTTTGCTGGAATCATCTTTTTTGTTTTTTGCCATGGGTTTGTGTTGGGAAGGCATTCTCCCTCTCCTCCTTTCCCCCTAATCCCTAGCTACAATAGTAAAATGGACTTTGCTCTATTATATTGTGCAAATAAATAGGTTTTTGAAAGTCTCGTTGAGGCAGCTGTGACTCCCGGAGAAAATTTCCAGCATCGTTTATGTGTGGGAGGTCCAGGTGAGGTACAGTTCATGAGTGCATCTCTGAATGACCGCTACTGCCAATCACCTTTACGGTAGAACCATTATTTTAGTCTTGACAGAATTGTTCCATCTGAGGGAAACTGATTTAAAACAATTCAGAGTAAATTTGGCCAAACTGAACCTTGGGGATCACATGTAACTCCAGAACAGTTGAAACAACCCAAGGATTCAGACATGTGTCCTTTGTATCCCCCCACTGCCATTTTTGACAATTGCAGAAGTTTAGGAGCCAAGTGACACTTATAACAATATAGGGATTGTTTGGAAGTTGGAACCCAGGTTGGTAAGGGAGAAGTTAGATGCCTGGCTCAGATTTGGTAGGGGAGGAAGAGGAGCCTAAATTAATAGCAGGCAGGATGGGAAGCAGTGGTGAATGTTACAGTGGACGGCATCTATTGGGAAGGAAGAAATTACCTAGAGGAAAAGCTGGCATTGGGCACAGCAGAAGCTTTGTACTCAGCAGCTTGGCTCAGTGGCAACTTGACTGGACCAAATTCTGAGAAATTGGAAGGTTCCTGACAATTAATGATGATGTCTTAAGTTGGCTGTAGTGTTCTTTGTATTTTTACTGCATTTGGCCCAGACTATTTTAAAACACAGACTAACACTGTTACTTGTATTCAAGTCATGATTAAATAAAAGATTATGGCATGGACTTTACATGGTTGCTTGAGGGTGGACAGCTGCCTTTGTTGAATTCCACAAGTAATTAAAGCTATTTACAATGCAATTTTCCTAATATTCAGCTGAGTTGCTGAAGCCAAAGTAAACATTCTTCAATCACTGCAGAAATATTTTAAATGGTTTTGTGTATTGTGTGAAATGAAGTGATTTAAACTATCCTTCTATTATCTTTTATGTGGCCATTTGAAGTAGTACAGTTTTGTTTTAAAACGTTCTGCAAATTGCAGTTTCTTGTAGATGAAGCTGACAGTTTAAAAAATAGCTTAAGCATGCACGATGTGCACCTAGAGACCACATTTTATTGAGTCAAAATACTTTACAGAAAAACTAATGGGAACTATCAGACATACATCAGCCAGTTGGGAAAAGAAGCTATATTGTTTATAGGCTCCGAGTTTCAATTTGTGTAAGGACAAAAGGCATTTTCAAAACACTTTACAGATTCTACACATTGCCCAAAGGCAGACCTAAGTGGGGGGTTACCTAGTAATGAGAAGAAGTTAAGAAGTGATAAAGAATTCAAGGATGTTCCAGAGCTTTACAAATTCAAATTACACAAGTTTTATTGTAAAGGTTAATATACTTTCAAAATAAGAACCGTTAACTATTGTACATCCTGTACCAGCTGGCTAAAAGGGTATGCGTGTGTGAATTATTTTATTAATGGGTATATTTTAGGACCAAAGTGGGAGGGAAGGTAGCGTGGTATGCCCAGTCTCCTCAGATCTCAGAAGCTAAGCAGGGTCAGTGCTTGGAAGGGAAACCACCAAGGAAGCCTCTGCAGAGGAAACCCATGGCAAACCACCCTCTGCCTAACCACTTGCCCTGAAAACCCTAAGGGGTCCCCATAAGTCAGCTGCACCTTAGCAGGACTTTGTACACACACAGAGAGGGGTGGGGGACCATAGTGGCTTCCACTCACCTATTACTTTCTTGTAGAAAATTTTCAGTAAGAACTCACATACCGGCAATCTGAGTTGGTGACAAATATCCCAGTGTCTCACCATTCAGGAAATATATACAAACTAAGCAGTTATGCTTTATGCACACTTTGTACGACAGTCTCCCTTTGACCTCCAGCAAATATTGTGGCAAGTTGACTGGCAGCTTCAAACATCCAGAACATAATCTTGATCGAATGATAACTGTATATGAAGAAAGTTCCTCAGCAAATAGACAGCCGTTGCCCTCTGCCAGTAGTGGTTTCCCAGGCAAAACGTGTGTTGTCATTATTGCTTTAAATATTTGCAAGAGAGAAGTAATTCCAAAGGCAATACGAATAGAAATGTTTACAAGAAATACAACTATAGCTACTTCTTTAAAGCTTCTTCTTACATCCTGAATTCCATTAGACAAAACTAAATAAAAATATGACACATACATCAATAATACTTTCATTTAAAATACAAACATAATACAGAACATAATTTTGTTTTGTTTAAAAAGCAACTGAAAACAAATTTCAATATCGATGGGCTCTCTTGAATGACAAAGCCTGCAAGTTTGCATACAACTCAAAGTTCAAATGCAATTGTACTATATTTATGCTGTGTACTTATAAAAACCCACCAACTCAGTGATTTCAACAGTGATAAACAGAATGGGTTGTTTTGGCAAATAACTGCCCTCAGTTCCCTGGACTGTCAAAACCAGCATCAAAACAACTTTCTGCTGGTTCTGCTGAACAGTTCCAATCAGTGTCATCGAGACCACAATGCTCTTGGAATGTTGGGTCCTCACAGTGAAATTTGCCATTCTGATCCAAACACAAGTCTCCTATGTGTTGATCAGCTTTGTGACAGGCATCTGATTGTTCTTCAGACCCCTCATTCTCATAGCTGGGCACATCTTTGTGCCCAAGAGCTTCAGTTCTTCCATCTTCAACACCATCCAGCTGTTGATCTGAGATTACTGGGAACTGCAAAGTGCCTTCGGTGGTGGAGAACCGTGATTCTGAATTCCTTGTGTTTTCTGTGAGTTCCAAGTCTTGCTTTTCTTCTGCTGTCTGCTGTTCTTTGGCACTCAGTTTTGCCTTCAGAGATTTCTTGGCTTGCTTGTGGTATCTTTCTTCTCTGGAGAATCTCCAATGAAACTACAAATAGATATAATTGTAAAGAGTATGTTAGAGAAATTTTAAGTATGAGTAGAAAGGTGTTTAAATTCATTGCTGAATATCAATTTAATCAAATATGAGAACTTTTTTTTTTTAAAGAGGGAGACTTTTAGAGAAAGGTGTTAGCTTACATGTTAGCTCTGCTGTCACTGTAAGCTAAGCTTCTCAAAGAAAATGTAATCTTCCTAAGACTGCACCTTTTGATCTGCTCAGTTTTTAAAATGTATGAGCCATGATTCACTAACTCCAATGCATGCACAGAGCTCAGTATGCTGGCATTCTTCCATTATGTTCTGCAAGCCAGATAAAGTTTAATACACTAAAAACTGTGTATGTACATGGACTATTTCCTTTGTAGGTGAAAATGGGAAGTTCTTACGTCCACAGGTCTTTGGATCATGCCCAAAACCTGGAAGATTCAGCATGCAACTTTCCCTTCTTGTATGCTACCTTTCTATAAACTTCAGTTTCAAACCCTAAGGCAATATAATCTAGTGTATTTTAATATCAGTTTCAAACTATGGTGTGTGCAACAGAAGGAGAAAAAGGTCAGTGGGAGAAGGTATTCTATGGTACACCTTTTCAGCAAGTCTGCCTATACACAACCTACTTCATAAGCTAACATTGCTTCCCAGAAAGATACTATGATGACAGAAGGAGTTCTTGCCAGTTATGCAGACAACTGCATGAAAATAAAAGAATCTGTATTTCAAAGCTAACAGGTGGGCACATCTTGCAGATTGTATGATGAAGTTCCCAGAATAATTCCTGACTTTTGTTCTGTGTTTCAGAAACATTCCAGATCATGAGACTTCAGTTGGTTTGTAATGGCTTAGTTAGTCATATTTGCTAAGCATAGCGAAGCTTTTCATATTCATCTGGCCTTTCCCATCACTGATAATACAAAAAAGTTAGCAAATGAGATGAACTTCAGACAGGACATGCTGCAACATCAGCTCTTCAGTGCACTTTCAGAAAAATTGGTTTCACACTGTAGTTAGACCATGCATATTTAATAAATGGAAGCAAAGTTGTTTCATGCAAAATACATGACATGATTTGGTACAGCGATATCCTATATTTATATTTATGTGAGGCACTCCAAAGGGATCTGTCAAGGATGGGCGAGTGGGCGTCAACGTGGCAAATGGGGTTCAATGTGGCCAAGTGCAAAGTGATGCACATTGGCGCCAAAAATCCTAAATATAAATACACATTGATGGGGTCCGAACTGGCAGAGACTGACCAAGAGAGAGATCTTGGAGTCATAGTGGATAACTCAGTGAAAATGTCTAGACAGTGTGCAACTGCAATAAAAAAGGCCAATACTATGCTGGGGATTATTAGGAAGGGAGTTGAAAACAAATCAAACAGTATCCTAATGCCCCTGTGCAACCTCATTTGGAGTACTCTGTACAGTTCTGGTCACCACATCTCAAAAAGGATATTATAGCATTGGAAAAAGTGCAGAGAAGGGCAACTAGAATGATAGAAGGGTTGGAACACTTTCCCTATAAAGAAAGGTTAAAATGCTTGGGGCTCTTTAGCTTGGAGAAACGACAGCTGAGGGGTGACATGATCGAGGTTTATAAGATTATGCATGGGATAGAGCAGGTTGAGAAAGAAGTACTTTTCTCTCTTTCTCATGATACAAGAACTCATGGGCACTCAATGAAATTGCTGAGCAGTTGGGTTAGAACAGATAAAAGGAAGTACTTCTTCACCCAAAGAGTGATTAACACATGGAATTCACTGCCACATGAGGAGGTGGCAGCTACAAGCATGGACAGCTTCAAGAGGGAATTAGATAAGCATATGGAGCAGAATTCCATCAGTGGCTATTAGCCACAAGGTATAGATAGGAAATCTCAGGCTGGCGCAAGTGATGCTCTGTATTCTTGGAGCTTGGGGGGGGGGCAACAGTGGGAGGGCTTCTAGTGTCCTAGCCCCACTGCTGGACCTCCTGATGGCACCTGGTATTTCTGGCCACTGTGTGACAGAGTGTTGGACTAGATGGGCCATTGGCCTGATCTAACATTGGCTTCTCTTACGTTCTTATATGAATTTTTATTTCTTCGTGCAGGCAGATAAGTGCACCAAATAGCAAAGCCTCTTATGAACAATGCAGATCAACTAGGGAAGGCAAAGGGTGAGTGACAACAACTGAACTACTCCAAAGTTACACATGGAATCTAAAGGTGGATCCAGACCTCTCCATTGCCAATTCATGGTGTTACAGGTGGTGTATTTGGGGAGAGGGGGCATCTAATACAGTACATGGAATCCCCCTCTTTCCACTGAAACTGGGAGAAGTTCTTTCCTCTTCTGTGTATTTTACTATTTTGCTTTAGACTAACAGCTCAAGTCATAGTTCAAAAGTGTCCAACAAATCTTCTAAATCACAGGCAATGTTAAACAAGCTGCTCCTACTGATGTGGAAAATCAATTAGAATGTGAAAGCTTTGCCAAGACAAACACATAGAGCAATTCAAGGCCATATACCTTAGATTGTTTCTTCTTGATTTTCTGGGGCAGGAAGGGTCTCTGAAGAAAGACAATCTGCTTAGTGGCTAAATTCCCATCCCTACAAGAAACCACAATCCTGAGAATAAAGTTCCATTCACAAGCACTAGACTTTCAGATGCATGCTACATTTTGCAATAGTTCATATAAATCAGTTTTAGAAGGTCCTGAACGTGTGGCGTCCTTCACCGGACCCAAGCATGGCAACCTGAGAGTGAGTAGAAACGTTCTGATCGCTTTTGCACTCATGCCTACTCTGATACAACTGAGGCAGCGGCACCAATCAACACTGTTCATCTGTCAAAATATTTTGGAACAGAAATATAAGCTCTTAATAACATTACCAGAAAAGCCAACAAGAGGGATGCTTTCCACGGTCATGGATATTGGCCCAGAAAATTAAAAGGTCAGCTGCAGTGCTGGTTAGTGTTCCACTTGGGTGTGTAAAAAATTCAGGCCGAAGCCAAGCCGCCAATTAATCTTAAAGAAATATGGGATAAAAGGTTCAACTGGTCAATCCTAGGAGCCCTTGAGCAGCCTCATGTGGAATACGGTCTGCTGTCCTTGTCACCATATCTCAAAAAGGGCATGGCAGTGCTAGAAAAAGGACAGAAGATTGAAGTGAAGATGATTAAGGGGTTGGGGCACCTTTCCTATGAAGAAAGGGTATAGAGACTGTCTTTTCAGTTTAGTAGAAAAGACAGCTGAGAGTGGAAATAATAATGGTATATAAAATTAGGCAGGTAGCAGAGAGAATGGACAGAGAGAACCTTTTCTCCCTCTGCTAAAATACTAAAACTGGGGACACCCAGTGAAGTTGATGGACAATAGCAGGGCTATTTTTGGGCAGGAACACACAGGAATGGAGTTCCGGCTGGCTCTCAAGTTGGCCACGCCCAGCAAGAACTCATTAGCATAACAGGCCACACCCAACAGCAGAAACTCATTAGGATTGGCTACATTAAGGGAGTGTGGCCTAACATGCAAAGGAATTCCTGCTATAAAAAAAGCCCTGGGTTTTGACAACAAACAAGGTAAACAGAATAAGAAGCAAAAGGTGGGTGTAGCTGGACAACCACATTTCTGGTAACATGGGGGTGTGGCCTAATATGCTAATGAACTGTGCTGTCAGGGAGTGTGGCCTAATATGCTAATGAGTTTTTGCTATTGGGTATGGCCTGTTATGCTAATGAGTTCCTGTTGGGCTTTTTCTACAAAAAGAGTCCTGGACAATAGGAAGTACTTCTTTTCTCAATGTGACTGAAATGTGGAATTTACTGCCAGAGGATGTGGCAATGGCCACAAGCATAGATGGCTTTCAAAGGGGATTGGACAGATTCATGGAGCAGAGGTCCATCAGAGGCTACCAGATGTGACGACTAAAGGGAATCTCCAAGTTCAGAGGCAGAAAACCTCTGAATAACAGTACTAGGAGGTGACATTACGGGAAGGCCTTGGCCTCTAAGCCTTATTGTTTGCCCCCCATAGTAAACAGCTGCTGTGTGAAACATGAACCTGGACTGCATAGATCACTGGTTAGATCCAGCAGGGCTCTTCTTATATTCTTGGGGGAAGGTTTCCTGGCAGAAGAGGTTACACACCAAAGTGGTTGAAGCAAGAAGCAGGTTGAGGAACAAAAATGTCAACATACAGAAAAGGCCATTACATCATGCTATTGCTATACATTTGAACTGGTTCTGAGAGGTGACTGGGAAAACCATTTTTTTCCAGCTCAAGGTGATTTGTAGCAGTTATACGTCATGAAAGAGACCCATGTAGGGCGCAGTGTTCTACGTGATTCAACATGTATTTTGATTATAGGCAAACACTTGGCCTCAAGAGGCCAAGTTATTAATGCTTGCCAATTTTGTATTGGCCAGCAGTTAGAATGCATGATAGTTCAGGGCCCTCATAGATCAGTACTGAGAAGAAACTTCTAAGCTATTTCCAGAGGGAAACAGAAATCCAGACAGATGTATCTGATGAAGTGAGCTCAAACTTAGAGCTTATGCTGAAATATATTTTGTTAGTCTACAGAGTGCCACTGGACTCCTGTTTTATTTTGTTGCTGCGGACTAACACTGTTACCCATCTGGAATTACCATATTAATCTGTGCATTGAATACATAGCAGGATCTTCTGGCACCTGAAAAACTTAACAAATATGTTCTGGCATAAGTTTCATGAACTAGAGCCTACTTTCCGGTGGGTGGCCGTGTTGGTTTGAAGCAGCAGAACGAAGTCTGAGTCCAGTCACAGCTTTAAGGCTAACAAAGCTTAATTCAAAGTATAAGCTTACATGTGCAAGCACATTTTTTCACACTACTTTGTCAGAGAGATGAAATACATATTAGATGTACTGCTGTCCTTTGCATGTCATGACCCTCTCATCCCATTTTTTACACATTTCTCTCTATACCCAAGTCCCGCAAAGGTGGGATCCCACTTAATGCAAATTATTAGTTTAAACAGCAGTGGGACAGGTTATTTGCTAATAAATATTTTAAATAAATAAATGGTCTCTGCAGCAGGTAACAATACGGAAGCTATATGGCGTTTTTCTGTAAGAAGAACAAAATGCCTGCTTTGTAGCTTAAAGGCATCTGAGAAGAGAAACAGGACATCTCTGCTTTGTCTACCACCTTCAAAAGAACAGGAAGGCTAAAGGATCAGTAATGTAAAGGACATGAGGCAAGATGTGTAAATTCAGCCTAGATATGCTATGTTGCTTGCCACAGGTCTCCCTCTACTTTACTGGCAAGACCAAAAAATGATAAAAGCCATTCAACATTATTGCTACAGGCTAGACACAAAGAGGAACCCAATGCAGGGTTGTCAGCCCCCAGGTGCCAGCGGGGGTTCCCCCTCTTTTGGGGGCTTCAATCTACCACCAACCAGCTGGCTGGAGGGGGAAACCCCACCCACAAACAGGGATATCATTGCACGATGTCCCTGACACGATGATGTCACTTCCGGGTGATGTCATCACACTGGGGACATCACACGATAATGCTCTGGTTTTTGGCAAACTCTGTGGTTTTGAAGACAAAGACTCAGAGTTTTGCCCCAAAACCAGAACGCCATGTGCGACATCGCTTTCGGGTGATGTCATCACGTCAGGGACATCACATGCAATGTCCCACCCACCCTCAGAACACCCTCCCCAATCCCCCTGTGGTGGCAGCAAGGGGACCTAGCAACCCTAACCCAATGTGATAAGCAAGGATGGCTCTCTGACTGACTTTTATAGTTGGGGAAAAGGCCATCTCTTCACAGTACCTGTTTGTCTTTACAACCGGTGTGGGAAGCACACAAGTCAGCTGCCAGCCATATATGGCAAGAGAGTTCAACAGGGGAATGTAATCTGCCTGCACACGAGCCCCCTGGGGAAAAGAAATTAAACCATTAGAGTTAACATGAAAAGTGAAACCATTTTGTAAAACGTTGTTTATTAATAGGTTAGATCGTTTCCGCAATTTCAGCAAAACAGGAAAGAAATTAATATTGTAAAACAAAAGAAATGAAGGGTCATTTTTCAGCTATTGCTGAAGGGTTAAATAATTTTGTCTAAACAGTAGAAACACATTTCTTTCCAGGCTCCCAAACCTTCCATGTGGCAGCTGATGAATCAGATCAACAGGGCTAATTCATTTTGTTTTGTGGGAGATCCCCTGGATGAATGGCCTCCCGAAATATTAGCTGAAAGAGAACAATTACCTCCTTCCAGACAAAAGGGTATTCAAGCAGTACAAAATCCAGCTATGCTAACATTGGGCTGATTCTGCTCTTGACTATACACGGAGGAGCTGCCGAGTAATTCTGTTAAAATGAGGCTTGCAACTCAGTTTACACCAGTTTAGCCCAGAGAAAAATTGCTCCTCTGATTTCCAAAGTAGCTCATGGTGTGTTAAACAACATTATGTCGGTAATGAGCCCATGTTATTTGCATCTAGAAGCAATGGTAAGGAAACACGAACACAAGCCATTTTATTCTTTGAGTTAGCCACAGGCATGAGTGCGGGTTGTTTGTTATTCTTCATCAGACAATATGTGGAAGAGACCAAAATGGTACCTTTAAGAATCTGGCTCAGTAAGGTACAAGCTTGCCAATTCTCTTGCTCTACAAGACCAAATGATACTCACAGAAGAGTAAATGGTGCTCATGACAGATTGCCAGACAGCACTAACTAAGCTTTTTGGCAAAATATATCCCAAATATATTTATTTCTTTTACATGGCATTTACTAGTAATGCTGTAGCTACTTTTGACCTTTCCATCAATCCTTTATAGTCTCTTGTAGTGAAGCCTTGCAACAACCTTGTGAGGTCGGTTGCTGCTATTCAGATTTTATAAATAGGAGACTGTGAATTACTAGCTTGTCTTAGGTTGCACAATGTGTCTTCTGTAATAGTTTTGGTTGTTTGTTAATTTACATTTAATATTAAGAAGAAGAAGAGATTAGATTTATACCCTGCCCTTCACTACCCAAAGGAGTCTCAGAGCGGCTTGCAAACTTTTCCCTTCCCCTCCCGACAACAGACACCCTGTGAGGTAGGTGGGGCTGAGAGAGCTCTGACAGAAACTGCTCTTTTTCAAGAACAGCTGTGTGAGAACTATGGCTTGCCCAAGGTCATCCAGCAGGTACAAGTGGAGGAGTGGGGAATCAAACCCAGTTCTCCCAGATTAGAGTCCGTACACTTAACCACTACACCAAACTGGCTCTAAATTAAACACCAAATTAAATAAATTCTACATTGCTAGAATCATTTCTAAATTAAATTCATCACAATACATAAACCTTCCCCTCCTTCTTTATACTTTCTACTTCCCAGAAACTCCTTTTCCCTGTCCTTGTTATCCCTCTGAAACCACTGGAATTAGAAGGACCTAGTGAAGAAGTCTTATTGTCCAAACACCAGACAATCCTGAAAGTACTCCAAATAATTATTTTCCTGTGGAGATTTAATACAGAAGCACAAAACACCAGAAACAAGACAGGAATTGGCACAATCACCATTTAAAGAAAGATATGTGAAGATAAGGGCTGCAGTGGCTCAAGTGGTTAAGATGCTGAACTGCAGACTGGAAGGTCAGTAGTTCAGCAGTTCGAGACCCAAGTGCTGCAAGACGGAGTGAGCTCCCGTCTCTGGTCCCAGCTCCTGCCAATCTAGCGGCTCGAAAGCAAGAAACTGCAAGTAGATAAATAGGTACCACTTCAGTGAAAAGGTAACAGCATTCCGTGTGCCTTGACATCTAGTCATGCTGGCCACATGACCACAGAAATGTGTTTGGACAACGCTGGCTCTTCAGCTTGGAAACTGAGATGAGCCCCGTATCCCTAGAGTTCTATTCGACTGGCTTTCGAGGAAGGGAAACCTTTACCTTTACTTATGTGAAGATGACGGACTTGCCAAGAAATGACCAGTATCAACCCAGCTATGACCCATTTCCTCTATAGCACAGAATATCTCTTGACCTTATAGGGGAACCCTGTTTCATACAGCAAGACCCTGTATCAACTTGCTATCAGATGGAATCTCTCTCCTCTTCCTAGTTCTTCCAGAGCCAGAGCATCCTTGTTACCAGGGAGCACCACCCTCTTCCATCACGGCATGCAACCAGATATCAAAGCCAGAGAATAATTTGTTCTGGCAACTATGGAAAGCACTGGAACCCTTGGCATCTGCAGAAGCCAGCTAATTTCTCTGCTCTACGGTCACAGCTGGTTTTCTCTTCAGGTTTTCATTGCACCGCTTCTGGTAACACAGCAAAAATGCTGGGCAGGGGCTGTGGCTCAGTGGTAGAATATCTGTGGCGCATGCAGGAGAACCCCGAACCTCATCATCTCCAGTTAAAACAACCAGGTGGTAGGTGATGTGAAAGACCACCACCAAGGCCGCGGAGAGTCACTGTCAGTCTGAACAGACACTACTGACCTTGACAGACCAATGGTTTGATTTAGTACAGAGCTGTTTCATGTATGTATTCATTAGAGCCAGATATACTAATGAGGAAGTAAATGTTGGCTACATCCATATATTGTTTATTTATTCACTATTTATATTTTATTTGTAAAATTTACGCCACGCTTTTCTGCCCTCATCATGGCCACCAAGGCGGTTAACAGACTAAAAACAAACATAATAAAAACACATCTTAAAAACCAAGATAATCCAGCAGCGAATGATTGCTATAGTGCAATGATAGCACGACATCCAACAATGTGCACATCATGCAATCAGTGTTACCCTGAAAGCTTGGCATAGTGGCAACAAAGCCACCTTTTTACCTGCAGGTGATGTTCTGAACACTATCATAATTAAAAGGCACTACAGCAGCCAAAGTATTTAAATGTATTTTACAGAGTTTACATAAAAATGGTACCTTCTCACAAAAACATATATATAAGGTGAATCTATAGTGGCAGTCTGATTCTTTCAAAGCTCAGGATAAATGAAGAGCAAATGCAAAGACAAAAGCTTGAGTTTTAAAGAAAAAACAGAGGCAGGAAGGAGAGAAAGACAGTGTGGCTGATCTACAAATCAAAGGGATAGACATTTTCTTCTGTGAGAGAAAGCAAAATTTTAATGAACTCATTCCCCGTTCTCCTGCAGTTGATAAGTAATCTCTGATCACACCTTGAGTGTCAAAAACCAGAGCCTGTTGAGAAGGCTGTTTTCCTGTCTTGCAGCAGATAAAAAGAACTCAGTTTTACTTATGATTTTGCTGTTTGTTTCCCCCCCCTCGCTCATTCTGCGATAGACTAGCTCATTAGAAAAACTAGAAAGCTTTGCAATTTGAGAAATAAGTGGAAAGAAATATCTAGGCCAAGCTAGCATAAAGAAAACAACCTGTATTAGCAATTTTCTCTCCTTTTGCTCTGATTGTACACTTTTAAAAAAAACCTAAACAAGGTCCACAGTTGCTCTAAGAATGAGAAAAGCTCATTTAAAGCAATTTTTAACCATTTACGGATGAATTACATAGCAGCTGCAGGATTTATATAATTTTAAAGTCTGAAAGGATGCCACATCATCTAGTCCAGCCTTTTAAGATGTTGAAATAAGATAACCTGTATTTGAAATAAAAAGTCCAAATAAGGTGCTTGTCAAGCTGCCTCTTGAAAACCATTAAGGGAGGAAAATATACAGGAAGCTGAGCATGTGGATGCTGAGGGTTGTGATGATAAATCTTACTAAAGGAAGAAACCCAATGAAGTTAGAATTCTGACTCACTTGCTACCACTTTCCAGATATCACTTCTAACATGCTGTGGTTTATAGCACAAGAATGCCTGTGTTGTGAGTATCTGTCCACTCCTCTTTAATAAAGCAGAATGGAAGGCTTTTTAAACAAGATTTATATACCTGAACTCTATGAGGAAAGCTACCTATCACGAAGATATATGAATATATTTCATATATAGCCCCCAGGCCTTATTTGATTAATCCCAGTACAAGATTGGCCCTTTAAAATTTACAAGTAATATTTCTAGAAAAAAGGATCCCCCCCACCCCCGCCCCCAGTTTATCCATTATGTACACTTGTAGTGGAAGAAAACCCACAGATTCATGTGATGCTGTTCATAATGAACCCAATGCTTCAAAAACTGCAGTTTTACTATAGGAAGGTTGAAAATGGCTGACCTGCACAACACAATGTAATGTAAATTTGCAATGCCCCCCTCCTGCTACCGGACACAAATATACACTTGCAGTTGGGGGGAAACCTTGAGCTTACATTTGAGCTTGAAAGAGAGTATCTAAATCACAGGGAATTTTTCAAAAAGCTACAAGAAGCTAGAAAAAGAGGATGCTTTCACATTTACAGTTAGCAACATGGGAGCTGTTCCCACTTGGTGCAATCCCATGCAGTATGAATTAAGAGACGAATGTCTACATGGGCAGGGCCAATTGCATGGGTCTTCCCAGCCTGACGGTGGCCCTTCTCATTGTGGGTTGTACACGGTGCACTTTCACCCATGCAATACTGGGCCCCACCCAGCTGATTGCATCCTTGGCTTGTGTGTCTCTGCAGCATGGGACCACCACATGGAAACATCTCCCATATGAATGGGGCAACTTTGAGAAAGGCATGCTAACAGAAGCTTTGCTTTACTTCTTTCGGCACACAGCTTGAACATGTGAGTCCAATTACATTTATCTGTTTTCTCCTAGGACTAGTTTCCCAAACATGTGGCACACGCCTTCTGATCTTCCTTTACTTGAGACCTGGATAATGAAATTGACAATATAGGCAACATTAAAACCAAAGTGCCTTTGTACTCAGATTTAAATTGAAACCGTTTCTATGGTTTCCATTCCCAAATTCAACTACTCAAAAATTTTTACTTTGTTAAAAAAAAAAATTCAGGAAATCCTCATTTTCTACTTTCACACAGATAAGAACATCTTTTAATTACTTCAAACTTGCAGATGAAGGCAAAAGTGCTGTTTCCCATAGGTTATTTGCCCTGGCTCAGTAATGTTGGGAAGCAGGGGGTGGGGGGGCGGTTTGCTTCCTCATAGCGTGTGGTATGCTCATACAGCTCCCTGGATTCCCCCCCCTTTTCTCCAGTCTTTCAAAAACCTGGTCCCATCCACACAACAGGCATTTTTCCTGTGGTGGATACACCCCCTCTAGCTGAATTTTTAGAATTAGTAACTGAATGTTGTGATTTCAGTTTATTTCAGTTATTTCAGTTTAGTCTATCAGGTTCTCTGAATTCCCAGTTTTCTTTACAGTCCCTTGCGCCGTAAAAATATACAAGGTGAGGAACATCTCTGCAACAAAAGGGGATAGAGACTTCCCTTAAAAAAAGAAAGAAAGCAAGGTGGGAATTCATGAGACCTGACAGATAACTTGTTTAGTGCCAGTTTGGTGTAGTGGTTAAGTGCGCGGACTCTTATCTGGGAGAACCGGGTTTGATTCCCCACTCCTCCACTTGCACCTGCTGATGTGACCTTGGGTCAGTCACAAGCTCTGGCACAGCTGTTCTCTCAAGGACAGTTTGTGTTAGAGTTCTCTCAGCCCCACCTACCTCACAGGGTGTCTGTTGTGGGGAGGGGAAGGGAAAGGAGTTTGTAAGCCGCTCTGAGACGCCTTTGGGCAGTGAAGGGCGGGGTATAAATCCAAACTCTTCTTCTTCTTCTTCTCTATTAATATGATCAGGGGTCTTTTCGTAGAAGAACAGCTGCAGGAGCTCATTAGCATATGGTATGCTAATGAGCTATTAGGCTATTAGCATATGTCACGCCCCCTGACATCACCGGAAGTGATGTCAGAAGGGGAAGCAAAAGGGGGGGAAGCATCTTCAAAAGCCTCCCCTTCCCTTCCCCAGCTGGTCTGGGTGGGGGAGCTAAGAGAGAAGGGGTTTAAAGTTTAAACTCCTTCTCATGAGAGTTGGGCCACAGAAGGAGGAAAGAGGGAAGGAAAGAAAGAGAGTAGAGAGAAGGAAAGAAGGAAGGAAAGAGGGAAAGAAAGAGAGGGAAGAAGGAGGGAAACAGGGAAAGGAGGAAAAAGAGAAGAGAAGAAGGTGGGAAAGAAAGAAAGAAAGAAAGAAAGAAAGAAAGAAAGAAAGAAAGAAAGAAAGAAAGAAAGAAAGAAAGAAAGAAAGAAAGAAAGAAAGAAAGAAAGAAAGAAGAGAAGAATGAGGGAAAGAGGAAAAAGAAAGAAGGAAAGGAGGGAATGAAAGAAATTCAGTGGCAATTCAGCCCCATTATACCCTATGGGCCATTGAAGTCAATGGTGAAAACATAGGGTATATTCTGGGGGCTGGAGGAGAGGGTTTGAGGAGAGGCTCCAAGATCACAGTATAGCTGATGGAGCCTCTCCCCAAGATACCCACCAAGTTTCAAGAACATTGGACCAGGGGTCCAATTCTATGGACCTCCAAACAGGTTGCCCCATTTCCTCCATTGTTCTCTATAGTGGGAAAAAAAGTTATTTTTTTCCCACCATAGAGAACAATGGAGGGAATAGGGGCAACCTGTTTAGGGGCCCATAGAATTGGACCCCCTGGTCCAATGTTCTTGAAACTTGGTGGGTATCTTGGGGAGAGGCTCCATCAGCTATCCTGTGAGTTTCGAGCCTCTCCCTCAAACCCTCCCCTCCAGCCCCTAGAATATACCCTATGTTTTCACCATTGACTTCAATGGCCCATAGGATATAATGGAGCTGAAATTGACATTCGGCTGCCTGAAAGACTCTCCGGGACGCCGGCTGGGGGCGGGGCTTGGCTCCTGAGCTCCCGGAGCTGCGCTCCGGTGCGCTCCCCCCGAAAAGACCCCTGAATATGATGATAGTCAGTTGCCTAATCTGAAAAGCACTGGTGGTGTGGCAGGGTGGAGAGATGGCTGCTGCCAGGGACTGGGGCATGGGTCTAGGGGGAAACCTGACTCATAGAAACCTTGATGTTGCTCAACAGGGAGTCAACACAAGTGGAAAATACCTGTGTCATCAAATTATGAGCATGCATGTGTGAACCAGCCCTAAGTGGATTTCAGTTACATAATATGGAACAGTGTACCTTCATGCTGGATTCCATTTTTCTGCTGTCAGGAGGACCTATATAAGCAGATATCACACAAACATTCAAACTCACCACATAGTAGATGACTCAGGATTGTGTTAACCCACATCACCCCTCCTGGCACACCTACTCTAATGCTCAACACATCAGAGCTTTTTTGCACAGCGGTCTACATGCATACAGTCTGATGTGTGCGCATAACTTGTGCACTCTTTTAAAAGAAAATTAAGGTGTCCAAATCACACAAATTCTATACATGCTGGGCTCCATCTATGTAGGCTCCTGTGCAAATCTTTGCTCTGATGTTGTAAATGGTAAGCAGGGCCAGAATACATCGAGGCAAATGAGACAGGCTGAAACAATGCAATCCATGTGGTGAGTGACAATGAGTGCGTTCTTACAACATGCAAGATGTAGCTTACCAAGCCACTTACTTTATTTGGGACAGCACCCTGTGTGATAAACACTCGGAAAAGTCTATAGAGCAGCATTCAAAACAGATGATGTTCAAAAATGGTGTGGTTGCTGTTAGCATCAAAAAGTTACCCTTGGCAAGGATCTCTTCCCTGAACATTTCAAAATGTAAAAAGGCCTAGCAGGCATGTTTGATAGAGGGAAGGGGGAAAATATAATAATGAGTCTGGCCTGCCAAAACTAACTTAGTGAGAAATCTGCTCAGAAATGTATTTACATCATTTGTGTATTCCAATGAATGAAAAGATGATTGAGTAGTTAATGATTTTTCCATCCCATTTGTTGATTATTTCCATAAGCATTTGTGGGCTTAAAAAAAAAAAGCTTACCACAGAATGAGAAAGTAGCATCTGTGAGTCTTCTAGCAACATAATTCTGAATTTCACATGTATTTTTAACATGATACACCAATATATTTAGAAAAGTTAAAGATGAAGGACATTATGTATAGAATTTGGCTATGAAAGCTAAGCTGGGGAGCCTGGCAAGGTCATCTACATTTTAAAGTAAATTTTGGGATTTTCAGATTGTTTGCTAATTCACGTGTGGGTGCTTTTCTTGCAAATGTTTAGCCCCTACTCTTCTCCACTGTGCACACGGAAAGCTGCACATTAATAAATTAGCTGAATTTTGAAACTGCAAAAGCCAGCTTTGGGGGGCTAAGATTGCTCAAATGCATCTGGAGAAGCCACAAGGACAGCACAACATAGACTCTGGTTGAGTTCAACTTTAGCTTTATGGATAGCTCAGCATGGATTAATGATTTCTGTATCCCATCTGAGTAATTTGTGTCAACTGTAATACCTTATTACTTCTGAAACAGAACCAAAAAATCTTACTTCTAAAGCTTTAGCTAGGTTTTCAGCCAACTCAATTCTGAGAGCTAAAAATTGCTTTTACAACTCTGTGCACACAAGCAAGATATATCCCTGGTAAGACCTCAACTGAACAAATCTCAGCTAAAATACACAGTTCCAAAATAACTCCAAAGTGCTCATCCTACTTCAAATGACTTTGGGACTAAGGCACATTATGTTTTCCCTGGAGACTTCCCCGAATCAGGCAGGTGGAAAGGCGGATTGTGATGTTCCACACTTTCCCTGTGTGAGGTCCTGATTTGGATCAGGAGAGTGATGTGTGGAGAGAGACCATGCACTATTTTCCCAACTTGAAATGATCTTGAGGTTTCAGTTTTCCCCAGGAGGGAGACATGTAACTCAATAGTACAGGGCAAACAGCACCCTGGAGCATTTCAGGTTGGGAAAACAATATGTGTGGGGGTATAAACCTGTTCTCTCCAGCACTGTGGTTCCAAACTGAATCAGACCTGCATGTTCCTCTGGAACTGGGCTGACAGATCTCCCAGAATAGCAGGAGACCTCCTGCCCCCCACTGCTGTTGCCCATCACTGCTCAGGAGGAAATCCCTCAGCAAAATGGGGGAGGGGGTGATCAGTGTGCCTGGCAGAATGTCGTTTCTGCCAGAAACCAAGAAGTGATGTCCTCTCATTGGGTAACACTCTGGCATTTGGTCCAACCACAGCATTTTGAGTGCATGCCAGTGTGTCAACCCCAGGTACAATGACATCCAGAAGTGACATCATTGCTCTGGGGATGCCAGCCCCCCCCCCCAAGTTCTCACTTTCCCCCTCTCCCACCCGTTGCCATGTCATGCCTACTTGGGAAGCGCGTACTTTACAATGTACCTCTTCAGCAGACCCAGGGATGTCTCAGGAAAAAACATAACAAAGGATTAGGCCCTTCTAGCCAGTCCAAACAGAAAACTGTACTTATTTATTTAGAACATTTCTATGCTGTCTCTCTGGGGAACCCACGTGAGTATTTTCACAGCACTTCTAACTATTTTAAACATTTTGATACTACCTTTCCTCCCTACTCAGTGTTTCCAAGGCAGCAAATGTTTCAAACATTAAAATAGTGTTTAAAATGCAAATATATATAAAAATACTTAAAAGAATTAAATAAAACATATAAGCACACGAACAGGGAGAAGGGTTAATAAGGGCTATTGAGGGAATGCCAAACAAGACAAAAAAGCCTTCACCTGCTGGGAGACAGACTTGTGTAAAAGGTTTCTGCTCTGATGTGTCACCAGGAGAAGAAAATTCCACAAGTCTGAGGCAGTCACCCAAGAACACTATTATAGCATTGTTGGCCATGACCTAAACAAGCAACATGTGCATGTAAGGAAGAGCCACCCATGTAGACAGGGGTTAGCTTGAGGTTTTCAAACAGACACTCATACTGCAGAAGAGACATACTAGTAATGGTTAAATGGCTTGTTTCTTAACCAGTGGAAATAACTGTGGCAAAAATATTGAGACCTAGGCTATGTACACATGGCTCTTTATTGTACGTGCTCGGCATTTCTTCAGGATCATAGCTTTTGACATCTATCACATCCATACGAGGAAGGGGTCAATTACATTCTGCCACTTTCCTTCCTCGTATGGGAGTGGTCAGTTCATATCAATGTATTAGGAGCCAGATCATGGAACTTCTATTGCAGCATTTCTCATAACACATTGCTTCTTAACTTCCAGCACCAAACATATTAAAATAGAGACAACTCCACAATGTGCACACACATACAGATGTGCCAGACTCAGGGAGAAGAAGTTCAGTTTTTCCTCTCCCATACTGGGGTCTGGGATCACCACACCCTCCAGGAGGGGATTAACCACACCCCTGGGCCCTCTCTCTCCTGCCAGACTCCTCTCCCCAGACTGCATAGGAGAGGTCCAGCTTGCCTCCCAGATACCTTACCAGAGCTGCCTAATAAAGGGCCTCTTGGGGGTATGCTTACCCCACAGCCTCCCCCAGTGCCCTCCACGCCAGGATGGGGTCCAGCAGAGTTGTCAGGGCTTCCTGTAATGGCTATTCTCCCACAGCCTTCCCTCTTCTTGCCCCATCTTCCCCTACCCTCTCACAGACCAGCCCTGCCAGCCTCATAGGCTCCTGGTAGGCTGTGGCCTCCTGTGTCACTGGTGTGGGTGGTCCAGCCAATCCCAGACAAGGCAGGGCAAGGCCATTCCAAAATGTTGCTGACACTGCTTGTGCAGCTGTTTGGCCTAATTGGGCCTGTCTGAGGCTGCTGTCAGGCATGCACCAGACTATTCTGGCCTCCATAGTGAATACAGAGGCTGCAACACCGCTCCGACTCATGAGAAAACTGGCATGGGCAGTTTGTTGTCCCAGCCAGCTATGCTAAGACTGGGGGTAGGGCTGCCACCTTCAGACACGTACACAATACCAACAATTCCAGATGACAAAACCAGGAGAACCAAATCAAATCCTATAAATTGCAAGACATATATGTGTAGTGTGCTACATTATGCATCATAACCATTTACAGGATATTCTAGATGATACTTGGCCCAATTTACATCATATACAGGGCTATTTTGGGGCAGGAACGCACAGGAACAGAGTTCTGGCTGGCTCCCAAGTTGGCCATGCCCAGCAGGAACTCATTAGCATAATAGGCCACACCCAACAACAGAAACTCATTAGGATTGGCTGCATTAGGGGTGTGTGGCCTAACATGCACAGGAGTTTCTGCTACAAAAAAGCCCTGGGTTTTGACAACAAACAGGGAAAACAGAATAAGAAGCAAAAGTTGGGTGTGGCCGGATGATCACACTTCTGGTAACATGGGGTGTGGCCTAATATGCTAATATGTTTCTGTTGATGGGTGTGGTCTATTATGCTAATGAGTTCCTGCTGGACTTTTTCTACAAAAAGAGCCCTGATCATATATATATATATATACACATATATACATACATATATACATATACATATACATACATATATATATCTTTTTATTATTTTCTTCAAAAAAAAGGTGGGATACAGAAGGGAAGAAAGGGTAGGGGGAAATATAAATTCATCCGATTTGTCAAATATTATGAGTTGTTACGTACAACAGGTAAAATCAGATGTATTACCAAATGTATTACATATTTTAAATATAGAAGCAGACAATAAAACATCAATATTGCAGAATTTTAGGATAGAGTCTCTCTTTGAAAAATAAACAACTTTCCTAAAGTTAGTGATAATCTCTTAACAATAAAAGAAATTACATCTTTAACAGTTGAATGAAGTTCTATGCTAAAATTAAATTGTTGTAAAAACCTTAATATTGTTGTAATTGTTTATCTAAATCTACATTTTATTCTTACTAATTATTTAAATACTAGTGGAATACAGAATAAAATATTGAAACTATAATCAATATCTTCATCACCTTTATTATGATATTTAGATAATTCCAAAACTTTAAAAAGTTAATTATTCCCATAGAACAAATTTAGAGTCCAGTGGCACCTTTAAGACCAACAAAGGTTTATTGAAGGTATGAGCTTTCATGTGCATGCACACTTTACGTATTTGATAAAGTGTGCATGCACACGAAAGCTCATATCTTCAATAAACCTTTGCTGGTCTTAAAGGTGCCACTGGACTCTAAATTTGTTCTACTGCTTCAGGCCAACACAGCTGACCAACTGGACCAATTATTCCCATAGTATGAGTAATAAGCTTGCCATTTCTGCTGAAATTCTTTCAGGTCCCAATTTACATCTCTGTTAAGGATCACAGAGGCTGAGATTGGTGCCACTGGCATTCAAAGAATCTTGTCAGAAAATTGGTTTGTGGAAGCAACACACTCTTTTTATCAGAATTACTCTTATTTTATAGGAGGAAAAAAACTGAAGCTGACAGAAAGTCATTTGCCAAGGTCCGATTGTAAGTCCATGGCAAAAAAATTTCAACACAATGAGTACATAATTTAATGTGAATTCCCATTTACAATAGTCACACCTCATTAGAGATAGGCATTTCATTGATATACATCCACTATGAAGGAAAAATCTCGACACAAAGCTTCTCACAGAGAATTCTCCCAGCCTTCTATCACAAATCTCTACCATTACCGCCTTTAAAAAACCCCAACCCTAAAAGAAAGGTACATGTTCAGAAGCCTTTTATTCATTACTGTTTCACAGTGAAGCTATGGCTGGAAGGCACATGAGACAGCAGCCTTTCTGAAGCTAAGCAGGACTCAGTCTAGACAATACCTGAAATGAAAGACCTTCTGGGAACCCTGTTTACACCACCTTGAATTCCACAGTGGGGGAAATGCAGAATATGTAAAAAAATTAAAATATTTCAAGGCCAGTCAAGAGCAGTCTTCATCATTCCCATAATTTATAGTCTTAGTCTCATTCCCCCATTCTGGAAATGACTGTCTGATGGCAGGTTATTTACAGCACTGGCTTCTGGGACTGGGACTGAGCAAAAACAGCAGAGAGAAAGGATACACGGGAGTCAAGATTTGGGCAAAGAAACAGTAGATGAGAATTAATGAAATTTTCCTTCCTTTCACGCATACACCCAACCCAGGGGATATAGCTGAGATAGGTTGGCTAAGGAGTATTAATATCTAGTCATACTGGTAGGGGTACCATTCCCCCGGTGGGGACAGGGAATTCCCTCCCTCCCACTCCCATTGCCTGCTACTGAAGGTGGGAAAAACTCAGCAGCATTCTGTGTGGCACCACATGACATCCAGTAAAAAAAAACCCCGACAATGAAGTGGCAAGTGACATAAGGTAGTTTTACAGAGTCATGGCCCTTCCCATATCCCTTCCTACAACTCTCTTCCCTGAGAACTCGGGAGGAAAAAAGGAGAACTTTGTTACCTTTTCACTGTATCCTTATGGCCAAAGTGGGGATGATTTCAATATACCTCAGTAAATTTGTGAATAGAACTAGAAGGTGAGAGTAGGAATGGGTGAACACCTACCTACTCATGTTCTGTGCACTGGCCATGAATAGGAAGCCAGTTTTTGACAGGCTGTTCATAAGCAACTGGAGCCTGTCCAGCATATTGCTTTTTGAACATATTCAAACCAACAAGTACTCTGCAATTGGCATTATTTTGTACATGCTTGTTTTTGCAAAGCCTGATGACAATCTCCCCACCACCACCATAAACCTGCTTCACAGCCAACTGTGTAAACGAAAAATGAGAAAAGGAATAACAGCAGCCATAAACAAACTATGCATGGCTTTGAAAATATTATGTTTGTTTGGCGTGCCTCTGAACCTGTATAAAGCAACTTTAACTGTTGCCAGTCTGTTTGGATCAGCAGCGTTTAGGGCATATGCAATTTGGCAAAGCTCAATGGGAGTTGCAGTTTTCACACACCCTGCATGCATCTTTTAAAAAGCTTTTAAATGTCTTGCTTGCTATTAATTGCATGGCAGGAACTTCCCCAAACAAGAAAAGGTATGCATTCAAATCAAGTATACTGATTAAGGGACAAAATCAGCTGTGCAATCAAATCATAAAGAAACTCAAGTTCCTCCGTTTTATCTGCCCAACAATCCTGTAAGGTAGGTTAGACTGGTCCAAAATCACCCAGTGAGCTTCCACAGCAAGATGGGGGTTCAAACCTGGGTCTCCCAGGCCCAACTCAGATCTAACTGCTACACCACACTGGATTTCATAGAGTGGTTGCTGTTGAAGATTAGCAAACATCCAGGTCTAGTTGAGTCATGCAAGCTGAATGTTTATCAAGTCACCCAAAGGTTGCCAACCTCCAGGTGGAACCTGAAGATCTCCCAGAATTATAACTGAACTCCAAATGACAGAGATCTGCCCCCCTGGAGAAGATGACTGCTTTAGAGAGTGGACTCTATGGCATTGCATTTGGCTGAAGACTGTCCCCTCCCCAAACCCTGCACTCTTCAGATTCCACCACAAAATTTCCAAGAATTCCCAACCTGGATCTAGCAATCCCAGTCAGATCTGGCCCCAATGAATCCTCTCTCAAAGGCTAAAATAGGCCTGGAAAGGGCCTTGTCCCCTAGGATTGCCAGATCTTAACTCCTTGCTGGCAGGGGTGGTTGGGTGGGAGGGAGCTCTTCAGGAGTGGGGGGAGGATGGGGTGACATTGCCACATGTAGCATCCCCGACATGATGACATCACGCAGAAGTGATGTCATCACATTGGGGACATCGTGCTGAGCAGAGCTGTTGGAGGCCGGGCTTCCCCCACCTGGGAGCTGGCAACCCGATTGCCTCCTCCCCCTGCCCTTAACTGACAGAACCAACCCTGGAATCTGTGGCTGCTTAGCAACAGTCATGGAGGGAATCTGCTGCTTAAAGGTACAGGCACTCCTTTTATAATTTTCAGGGCTTTTTTAAAAAACAACAACAACAACAACAATGTTTTTTGGTTGTTGTTGTTTTAGATTTCACATTTTCCTGCAAACCTGGGGTCTCTTTTCAGGTTTGTAGAAAGATCTGCCTTGCCTTTTCACAGCTCCAGTTACCAGGTTTAAGTATCCTCAGATTTGGCCGATTTCACGATTAGTATATAGATCATACAGTTCAGCCATGCTGCTTTCAGGGACCCAACTCCAGCCTATTCAGAAATCTGTAGGCCTTAAACTTGACTTACTATAGTGCCAGTTCAGTATTTTGCTGTAATACAAAACAAGTTCTGCCTGCTTTTTTTCTGAATTAAGTAGAAGGATAGTTTCAAAGTAACCATTTGCAGTTTCATCACCACCCCCAATAGTGGGAACTTGGTGTGGTATCACTATTTTCTGACTTGCATGTGTAATCCATAAATAACTTATGTTAAGCATTCCTTATCAAGTAGTTGCAGGAAGATTAAACAGGTGTGTATCCCAGGATTAAAATGGGGATGTGTAAAAATCTTTGGTAATCAGAAATGTCTGCACATTTCTGTAGACCTGGGTATATAAATTACATTCCATGCCACATAAAAACTTACCCAGTTTTTTTTTTAATTTATTTATTCCTGATTACTTTTAGTAATCTAAATTCTACCATTTCTTGTATTTCCTGCAAGGTGAGGGAAAGAACCTTTAAAATGCATGCTGAGCTCAAAGAGACTATGGTGAAAACTGCAAGAAACGGGAAGTTATTTTTACTCAGACTGCTGTTTAGTTTTGTACCAACTGTTTAGCACAAACACCATACATAAGAGGTGCAAAAAATATTTCCCTGTGTACAAATCGCAGCACTTCTAATGTTAACTCAGGAAATGACTGCCAAACTACATTGTTACATTTCCTAACAAAGATCTCTGCAAAAACTGACATTTGGCATGCTGGATAGTCCCCAGGTGGAAAGATGAACACAAAGAACACACAAGCCTTTTAAGACACAAACCCAGAGCAGATACAGCTCAGCTATCTTCCGCTTTTTCTTCCAGCTAAAAGGGGATGCCCCCAAAGGGCACAAACCCAGTTTGCTCCCAACAGCTTTCTAGGTCACCTTCGAGCAACACGCAGAGCCTTTCAAAGGGCTGAATTTCACGCTCATCACCTTTAGCTCCCTGCCGGTCTAAGCATGCGTTGTGTGATGTGCTTACAGGCATCAAACTGAGTTGATCAAACCCATACTCACTGCACATTTAACATATCAAGACTGAAGGCCAAATTGAAGCTGCCTCTTCGGAGACACTTCCAGAAAGAACAGCAAATTACCATACTCATTCAAATTTTCCTTCCCCTGTCAATCACAAGGCACTACTTTATGAATGCCATGCAGCAAACACAATTACACAGTGGTTTCATTTCCACTAGGCAATCTGCCATCTCAACAGTTTTGGGGATCTATATTCCTAGCCCATTTCAAAAATACTGGAAAGGCACAGCAGCTACACAAAAATAAAATAACATACATACAGTAAGGACTAAACAGAGTAAACCACTACTGTCACTACTGCCAAAATTCCTTTGAATTATGAGAAATATTTTCAGAATAAGGTGTCAGCTCAGAAAATAGTGCTTTGACAATGTACTTCAGCGCTTAGCAGAATACCTACCACCTTGCAAAAATAATTATCTTCCTCACTGGGGCAATAAGCCATGATGACATTAGACATGGAGGAGGAAAGAGAAGTCATGCAAGCTGTGATTAATCAGATAACTGCCAGATTTACCTGCATAAGTCACGTTAAAATCTCCAGAGAAAATTCAAGGCTGGATCACATGAAGTCTAGCAGAAATAATGTGGCCCAATCTATAGAGTTAAAATAATTGGGCAACAGTAAGCCAGTAGACAGTAAAAGCCCCTGCTCAGGAGACAAGCATGCCATGACTTGTTCTGAGTTTAACAGTTAAATAACTCAGGGCTATTGCATCCTGTCTATTGGTTGGCAAGGACCACATACTGTGACAGCTGGAAGGTTTACATCCTCTAAACATTGACATTTTACACACATACTGAGTATACCAGAGTGTTGACTTGGTTACACATGGGAAACTGCTCTGTTATTTGAAATTAAGCATGTCAAGTTCTTTGTTCAAACAAAAATACCAATTTCTACTCAAAAGACTGTACACAGTATACATTTTAAGTGGGTATAACAGAATCTACAGACCTGGTGACACACAAGGAGAACAGCTTTACTTTGGCTATGTTTGGATATTAAAAACATAAAAATGTGGAGTGAGTTTCATCTACAGAATAAGGAACATAGAAGAAATAATGTGCTTTCACATACATTTCAATTGCACATTTTCAATCACACATTTTCAATCCACTTTGCAACTGTATTTTACTGTGCGAAATAAATCCACTTGCAAATGGTTGTTGAAGTGGATTGAAATTGCATTATTTAGCAAGTGTGAAAGCGCTGTCTCATATAGAGGCTGATTCTGCATTGGCTTTTCCTTCCATTGTTTTATGGAACCCATGTTAGAACAGAAATTCCCCTCTGCATTGCATGCTGCTTTTACTTTCATAATCAGATTTAATTGTAGCCTCCACACTCCATGCCACTTTCACTTTCAATGAGCATCGGATTTTATTGTACCTTCTGCATAGATTTATGGCCATTCAGGGGTGACTTTGCAGTCAGTACGCCGTTGCCCTGAGGTATTTGAATGTGGTTTTAAGCTGTACATTTTTCTCCCAATTGAGAAAATGTGTAGCAAATGCTAGATGCAGAATCTCATTTCGTCAAGGATCCATCATGAAGTCAGATCCTACGCAGAGTTAAGAATACCACTGAAATAGGCAAACTTCAGTGGTTAGCTAGCTTGGGATATATTTACAATGGGGAAAAACTGATCCATCAAAGGTTTGTGAGTTTAGGCAAATGCAAACCAGATGCATTTATGGGTGTTGGGTTCCGATTTCTAAATTCTGCAGATAAAACCAGAAAGGCATCTTAGCCATTCAAACACTGTTTATTTTGTGTTTATAGTTTACTGGCAATTTTTTTTGTTTTGTTTTTAGGCTAATTATATCTCCTTTCAATTTCCCTCTATAAAAGCTTTTATAATTGCAATTGGATTAATATGTTTTCTCTGTTATTGCTTGTTATTTATTACACTTATTGTTGTTTTCTTGCAATGAGTAACCTTGGCCTTTTATTCTGTGTTACTGGCTATTCTTTAAACTATGGTAAAGAATAGGGAAGAAAACTCGACATAGGATTATGCAGCGTTAGGATTTCCGGAACTATACAGGGAGAAGCAGGTCTGATACACCATTAAAAGGAATGATATATTTAATTTTAAACTATGCACTTAAGTATTATGCTGATTTAAAACAAGCAGTGAGAGTCAAATGGCCTGTAAAGTGCAAAGCAACATTCATGACATTGTTTGTAACTAATTCATTGATTCTCAGTGCTCTAAAAGCTTTGAAATACGCAAAGATAACTTGATTGGCACAACAAAGTCCACCATTAAAAAAAAACACTCTGAGCATTGCTGCATGTGTTACTTTCCCCCTTATTAAGACATAATGATCATGTAGGAAAATGCATGTATAGTGAGCCAGTGGAATTTCTCTGTACATACCTGCTGAAGAATAAAAAACAGATCACTTTACATTTGTCAAAAAAAATAGGCTTCTTAAAGACCCCAGCATTAGAAAGCTCACTTGGCACAACATGAAGTTTCGTAGGAGTTTCACCCAGTTGTGTGAATGTTCTCTCCAAGGCGGTGGTTTGTTTTTGTTTTCTATTGTACTTAAAGCAGCTGCAGGAAGCTATGCTTAGGACTGGAAGTTTGTACAGAGGACGTTTTGATACACACACAAGCATACACACAAGCACCTGTATCTTTTCCCCTGTGGGATGAAAAGCAGCTTGGAGATCTTGATAAAGAAAACTGCCTGCAGGGAAAGAGATAAGCATCGTTCCCCACCACCACCACCCATGAGCTTCCAATCCAAAATGAAGCTCCTCCCAGCTGCTTGGGAAAATGAATCCTTGGGGAAAGCATTCATACAACTGAGTATCATCTGTACTTTAATTCTTTAAAATGGCATGAGAAAACTAACTAGATGGAAAACTAACATCTTCAAGCCACTTCAATGGGTTCAGAAAGGGATTAATGAGATGTGACGACAGGGAGATCAATGAATGGATGCCCCACTGTTTTTAAATTGTGCACAGCAGCAATAGGAGGCACCAGATTCAGATTGGGGCTGTGGCACGAGGCAGGGTGGAGGGAGAATAGAGGTTTCTTTAATTATTTCTTCTTGTGCCAGTTTTGCAATCTCAGGCCTGCCTCCTCTTACAATTTGCCCTGAGGAAGAAAGTGTACAGGTGTCTTTATGGTAACTGTATATTTTTCCACAGAGCAAAACGCAGCCCGGGGGTGGGTGGGGGGAGAGGAGACTGAGATTGGAAAAAAGATTCAGGGAAAACGAATTCCTTTTCTCCCGTGCTGTGGCCCTGATCCAAACTGGGAGGGCCTGTAACTGCGGTTTGTCGTTTTTAAAAAGCAGCAAAACTATTAACGGATCTCCCACCAGTGCATTTAATTAAGCCCTCCTGCTCTTCTAGACATGAACCATTTGAAGCTGTTGGGAAATAACTATGAAAATATTAAAAACAAAGACTCTTGAGGAATGTTAAAAACTAATGCATTTATTGTTGCATAAACTTTCATGAGCCAGAGCTCACTTTTTCTTACATGCATCTGACAAAGTGGGCAGTGGCTCACAAAAGCTTATGTGACAGTAAATTTGCTAATGCCAAAATTATCTGCTTTTCTGGCTGCAGTAAAGGCTACTCTGCTGGAAAAATATTGTAAAGCGTTTAATACACTGGAAAGGATACACTGAAATGATTGCTAATAGAGATAGTAAGCAGGATAACACAAATACTCATTTCTCGTTGACATTTGCTTCAAGAAACAAACCAAAAAAAAAGCAAATGGTACACTTACATCCAGGACAGTCCACTGTTCTACAACAATAGCATCATAGCCTTGTACACTTTTGCTGTCTTCCAGAGAAAGATCTTCAAAGATGAACATTCCATCTGTCATACCCTGGAAGGAATCTGTACAAACAAAACATATTCTCGTAAACTGCACATGTTTACTACTATAATACACATTTCTTCCAAGCATGTTATTAAAAGAATAATAGACACAGATAGAACCATGCACAGTCCATTAAAATGAATGAGAACAATGGAGCAAAAAATGTAAAGAATATATGACTTTCTAATATTAAGTAATCCTTCTAGAAACCATTCTGAAATAAGAGTGGCACATACTTTTAACTGGGGTTCAAGTGACGCGCTACGCAGCCCCACATAAGAGAGATGCCAGGCACACTGGGAAGCAAAAATGGCCTTAGAAAAAAGCTACCTGCCCTCCCCTCGCATGGAAGGAGAAAGGAAGGAAGGGTTGCCAGCTTGTTCTGTTATCTCCTGCACCTTGCAGGGGCAACTTCTCCTGTCCACCTAACCTCAGGTAAATCAAAGGCTCCCAGGTTCTGCCGGCCTTGCATAGAGTGAGGGTCACCACTCACCATTTGGCGGCTCTCACACTGGTTGGAGCTCCCAGCAGGGGAGCAACCTTCTAGTCCATCCACTCACTGGGACTTTCCCAGTAGCCTTAATGGCCAACCCGCCCAAGGACATATGCATATGTAATGCTTAACTGTGGAAACTTTTAGAACTTGGAACATGAGGTGTTCCCTCCCCTTTCATATTTCTGGCACAAAATACCTCAGAGGAAAGTACAGACTATATTTACAGCACTGAATTTTATTTTCCTTTGGGTCTTTGGTGCAGTCTCTCATAAAGGGACATACTTGAGCTCTCCTAGAGAAGCAAATGGATGTTGTATCATGCAAAACTATTCATTCTGCAACGTCGCTCTGTCTACATTAGTATCTTCCAATATCATCAGTGTTTGTAGCCTACTGCTTCATGGACAACAGGGGGAAGATCAGGCTCCTGCTTTGCAAATACCTTCACGGGAGATGTGACTCCTCCAGCAATGGTCTTAGCCAATGGGCAACAGGGCAGCTGCCTTGGGCCCTGGCTGAGGGGGGCAATCATTCCCCAATGGAGGAGGGCAAAGAAAAACAGCAAGCTTCCATCACTTGCACACATCCCATCAAGGGTTTGGGTTCCATGCTAGCAGCAACAGCTACTCATGCTCGCCACATCAAGGGCTTAGCCAGCTGGCTTGTGCCTGCTGTGTCCAAGGCTCAGGCAGCCAGCTTCTGGCAACAGCTCCCACCCATCTCATATGGAATAAGGGCCATTCTTTGTTTGGGACTGGGGAGGGGGCTGTTGAGAGGTGGAGTGATTCTGATGTCCCATCCTGGACTTTTGCCCAGGGCCCCAGAATCACTAAGTCTGCCCCTGAACTCCTCAATGCTGTAGGAGTTGCTGTTTTCCTGTTGCTGATTAAGCACAGACCTTCTAGTGGCACCATTGCTTCACATCACTATAGAAGAGATGAATTACAGATAGCTGAAGTGTGGGAAGAAACCCCAAGACTTCTTGCCTGCACAGCAGATTAAGAGGAGAACATCTAGCAAGTACAATCAATTTTTAAACAATAACATCTAATGGTTGCAGAAAAAAAATACTGGTAAGAAAATATCTTGGTTACCAATGGGTAGGACCAAAAATCCAAATCAAGTCCTGAAACTATGTTATCCTGAAACTATTTTATTGTGTGTTCAGGAATGCCAGATTAACATTTAAATGCAGACAACTCACTAAGCCTCTGCAAGAATGTTACTGCTAAAAAAAACATGCAAATTTTAAAAGAAAGCAAATTTCAAAAAACAACAAAGGAAAGCTCTATTAAGGCAAAAGAGTATGAACTTATGAGTCAAGTTCTTAAGACACTGTTTCACTAGAACAGAAAACACAGTGATCAGCGAAGGAATATGCTGAGTTTAAGCAGCAGCCCAGTGGACCAGACTGCTCCTTAGGACATAAATCAAAATGAAAAATTGCAACCCACAAAAAGATAAACCTGATGAAAATGTGATCAAGTTGGAATATATTTTTGATTTGACTGCCTCCTCCTGCCACACTTTTACCAAAAGAGACATTAGGGTGGCCGTATGAACCAGGATCTAAGATTTAGATGGAAAATATTCTGAAAGAAAACCATCTGTTTTTGCAACAGTATATGCCTGACATCAACAGTAGGCTCAAAATTTGGTCCTGTTCCAAAGACATGGGAAATAAATACTATACTTCTCAAGCATGCTTCATCTGTATGTATGTAACATGATCAATTTGTCACTGTCCAATGTTACCAATGTTTTAGATGAACACATCTTCCAAGGACCCATTCCTACTCTGCTACAGAATGGAAAGCACTTCTTGTTCACTTCAGTAACAAGAAGATCTGCATTTGGAAAACACCAAATATAGAAGAGCCATTGTACTACCAAATCTCTAGTCTACAGGAAGGTCAACCCACCGTCTTTGCTCAGAGAATCCACCAGAAGGTTGCAGGCAAGAACAGTATGCATGGCTCCTGGAAAAATGTTGTGATTGTGGCACCAAAGCCCTAGCCAAAGTAGTTCCTCAGAGTATACCTATGCCTTCCTGTTTGGAGTAGTTTTATCTGTGATATCTTGGACCACTAAGTCCCCCCTCCCCAGCGTCCAGGCAGAAAGCTCACAAACTAAGTTGTGCTACATGTGATCAAAGGCTGTGTATATTCTATGAGGAAAATGATTGTAGTTATCTTCATAACAGGAGAGAAAGGTGAAGGGAATCTCTCTGAGAATATCTATATTCAGAGAAGGATTAATGGATTAGAGTGTGTCTGAACCTTGAGGGTGCTGAAGGGCTGGAGGAACAAAAGTTGTATTCATAAGAGAAGTCTTGTCAGAGGAACAATGAAGATTCTAGAGATCACCAGACCTCATAGGCATAAGCTGCCTGAAGAGGCTCATGATGGAACTTTGCTGCTAGATATGCTATCAAAGTGGCTCTGTCTTCAGGCAGACAATCTGTGGTGACTGCAGAATACAGGATGGTTCTTATCTAAAACAAGGAAACTACTGTATCTGTGGTAAGGTATGGTATTGACCCATTAACAAATATCTAGATGTGGGAAGATAATATGATATAACTTGGCCATGAGACCCATAATTATCAATACATACAGGCAGGGCTTTTTTTGTAGAAAAAGCCCAGCAGGAACTTATTAGCGTAAAAGGCCACACCCAACAGCACAAACTCATTAGCATATTAGGCCACACCCCTGACAGCGCAGCTCCCTCTCGGGATCGGCTTCCCCAGGTGCCCCAAAGCTGTGGGGCACCTGGGGAACCCTAGGGAAGGAAGGCATTTTAAATTGCCTTCCCTCCCTGGATCGGCTTGGCTTCCCTAGGCGCCCCATGGCTTGTGAGGCACCTGGGGAACCCAAGGGGGGGAGGCTGTAGGCGTGGCCAACTCAGAAGCCAGCCAGAACTCCATTCCTGTGCGTTCCTGCCCCAAAATAGCCCTGCATACAGGGCTCTTTTTGTAGCAGGAACTCCTTTGCATATTAGGCCACATACCCTAATGTAGCCAATCCTCCAAGAGCTTACAGTAAGCCCCTGTAAGAAGAGCTCTGTAAGCTCTTGGAGGACTGGCTACATCAGGGGTGTGTTGCCTAATATGCAAAGGAGTTCCTGCTACAAAAAGAGCCCTGCATTTCAAGATGACACAGAGAAGATGTCTGTTAGAGACCAGTGTATGAAACAAGGCCTATGCCTAAAATGTGGGGAGAAAGGGCACTACACTGCCTCCTGCCCAATTATCTCATCCAGAGATGTTTCCTGTGCTACTTCTGATTCTGAATTCTGGGACTCTACTTTAGCCCTTTATTCCAAACAAATTTACTGAAGATTGTTTATCACTGTCATGCAACAAAGACTGACTGGCATCTAGCCTATCAGAGATAGAGTTCTGTGTTTGGGATTCTTTGGAGGATCTGACCTGTCCTCCATGTGTTGTTTATAAAGGGATCTGGGATCCTCTACCTTTAGTACACATTTCCTGGGTCTATTAATGCCCAGGTATGCAATGCTTGCACATGCATCACAGGCCCAGAAGCTGCTAGTGGTTCTCTCCACCCATCTAGTGGAAAACATGGCTAAGCCCATACTAATATTTTGTCTACCATCTTAATCCCACTCATCTAAGTATAGAGAGTACAGATAAAGTTAGGGCTCCATGGAATCAAAATGGTGGGTTCTCCTACCCTCTACCTTGTGTCTGCCACTAATGAACAGGTTTGTTGACACAGAGGCTGTGGAGTTCTGAAGATGCATAAATATGCATGTTTTCTGCATATACCTTTGTTGTTAAGGGGATAGTTCAGTAGGTTTTTCCCCCTCAAAACATCCTTTCATCTACTTGACCTTCTGAAAACAAAAGAATGATCATAGTGTCTGATCTGAAGCTTTTACCTCCAAAATGAGGAGATGATCATGTCTTTGAACTTCTTCAGTTTGTTCCTCTAGATTGGAATTGTCCTCATTTCCTTGGAAGGTTCCCAAACATACCCAACTGGTCATTTTCTTAATAATCTTCAGGGTTATTAATTTGACAGGGCTGCAGCCTATAAAGCATAGTCTACTTTAAGAATTTATTTTGGTCTCAGCCATTGTGAGAAATGTTATATTTGCTGGACTTTTTGAAAGTTAAAGGACTGAGGCCAGTTCTTCTTTGCTGTGATGACTATGATTCCTGGACTTGGGCATGAGTAACCTGGACAGAATGCTAATGCCTTTTCCCACAGTGTAGCCTGGAACAATGATTTCTTGATTGCTTGTGACTCATCTCTACAATTTTGGAAAACCACACAAGCCTTACTATTGCGTCCATCATCTAAACACATTAGACAGCATTGATTAATCATAGAATCATAGGGTCACAGAGTTGGAAGGGGCCATACAGACCATCTAGTCCAATTCCTGCTCAGTGCAAGATCAGCCTCATTAGGCTTGGTCTTCAGGCCCACAATCATCCTCTCCACCCGCTCCATTCTGTCCACATCATTTTTGAAGTGAGGCCTCCACAACTGCACACAATTCTCCAGGTGCAGTCTGACCAATGGACTGTACAATGGGACTATGACATCTTGTGATTTGGATGTTATGCCTCTGCTGATACACCCCAAAATTGCATTAGACTTTTTTGTCACTGCAACATATTGGCTGCTCATATTTAACTTATGGTCCACCAGTACCCCCAAGATCTTGTTCACATACACTGCTGTCCAGAAGTGTATCCTACATCCAGTATGCATGTTCCTCAGTTTTGTTACTCAGATGTGGAACTCGGCACTTATCCTTGTTCAATTGCATCTTGTTCACATCTGCCCACTTTTCCAGTGCGTTCAGATCTTATTGAATTCTATATCTTCTGGTGTGTTCACTGCTCCTCCAAATTTAGACCACCAGTTTAGGCAGCTTTGCACCAACAGCCCTTCCCAGTGTGCCATACAACTCACAAAGGTTAAGGGTCACCTCCCACAGGGGCAACTGAACAGTGTATAAAGATGAAGAAGTTGCCCACCACTGCAAAGGAGATTTTAAAAGTGCACATGGTTATCTTCTTCTAAACTCCTGCATGATGAATTTTACTGTCATGTATAAATCCCAGTATCTCCAAGTGTGAATGCTGAGGTAACTCATTTTATGAAAGCATATGCAGTACTATGCTCCTGAATGAGCCAGAAGCATGTCAATTATTAACAGCCACCCAAAAATATCAAAGCTCTTACAGGGTCTTTTGCAGTATTAGTCTCCAGGAACTGCATATTAACTGTGTCATCCATTTAACCCCCTCTCCTTCCCATTCCTGAGTGGTTAACTTGTTTTCAATTATCACATAATTGGTGCGATTAATCCCGAGGATTCCAGCATATTACATCTACTTAGTTAAATCTCAAAAGCAACATGATCAAACGATGACTCATTTGTATTAACAACCAGATCATATAACTAGCCGTGCTGTTCAACTACAAACCACTTCTGTTCTGACCAAGCTTTAGTGCCATTTTATAATTCTCTGCCTTCACTAAGCTCACGTAAAAAGGTTAATCCACCCTCCTTCAAGAGAAAAGGTTCCATTATCACTGCATTTTTTATTAAGGTAAGAAGCTCCCCCACTGTGCTCAAAAGGCTATTTTCACGTGGATGTATAAATATTTGATGCTGTTCTGCTGGGCAAAATGTCATTTTAATGTTCCTGCACATGATTTACAAGATGACTATGGGAAAAGATTCTTTATTCTATTATGACAGCTGTGCTAGTGGGAAGCAGCATCTCCCTATGTTGTCTGTTGTCTCTGAACTATTAAAACTCAGGCACAAATCCTAACCTTTTGCGTTATTGTTATTAGAATGAAAAAATCACCAACACAGGTACAGGAAATAAAGCGGCCTTTTGCCAGTTTGCCTTTGACTGGTATTCACCAGCAATTCTGGACTGTTTCTCATAAGATGAGTTTCCCACATCGATACCACTTACACCACTGCACTGGCTGCCTATTGAATTCTGGATCTGTTTCAAGGTGCTGGTACTTACCTTTAAAGCCCTAAACAGCCAGGGGCCAGCATACCTTCAAGACCGCCTCTCCCCATATGAGCCCTGTAGAGCACTAAGGTCCACTCATCAACATCTTTGGGGGTCCCCAGCCCCAGGGACATCCAACTTTCCTCGACCAGGGCCAAGGCTTTTTTGACCCTGACCCCTCTCTGGTGGAATGAGCTCCCGTATGAGATCAGGACCCTGTGGGATCTATTACAATTCCACAGGGCCTGTAAGATAGAACTCTTCTACCGGGCTTTTGGTTGAGGGATCGGGCATTCACCTTCCTTCGGCTGGCCTCCAACTGCAGCCTGAGATCTTAAAATCTTGAAAATCCTTAAAATCTTTAAAATTCTAATACCATCAACCACTAAGGTGTCTGGTCCCCACTAGAGTTTATAGGGCACCTTGGAGCTATGTTATTTTATAATGTGTTCTTAATCTGGTTTTAATTGTATTATATTTTACTAGGAATAAGGCCCGTTGTGGAAATAAATACAATGGGCTCTAGAAAGAGGCTCTGGGAGAGTGCCCCAGCTTTGGGCATTCAATGACAATTTGCTGTGGCAATCTCAGCAGGGTATAATCTCACCATTTTCTCCAGAGGAACTGATCTTTGCTACCTGAAGAACAGTAGTAATTTTGAGTGATCTCCAACCCACCCCCAAGATTGGTAACAGTGGTTCCCCAGGAGGGAGTGGCTGGTTTGGAGGGTGGAGTCTATGGCATTGTACCTGTCTGAGGTCCCACCTCTCCTCAATACTCACCCTCTCCAGGTTCGACCCCTCAAATCTCCAGGAATTTCCCAACCTGGAGTTGATAACCCTATCTCCCTCCCAGCCAACCATCAACCTACCTTTAGTTTTCCATCTCCTCCTCCCTCCCTCCTAGAGAGCAGTTGTACTTTTGAGTGATCTCCAACCCCCACCTGGAGATTGGCAACAATGGTTCCCCATCAGGGAATGGCTGGATTGGAGGGTGGAGTCTATGGCATCGTACCTGTCTGAGGTGCCACCCCTCTTCAAACCTCACCCTCTCCAGGCTCCATCCCTCAAATCTCCAGGAATTGCCCACCTGGAGTTGGCAACCTGATCAGGATGGGCCCAATGAGTTTTCTCCCAAAGGCCAACATAGGTGTGGAAAGGGCCTTTTACTGACAGAGGAGAAAGTACAGGTGCCAACTCTGATTAGGGAAATATCTGGAGATTTGGAGGGGTGGATCCTGTGGAGGGCATCATTTGGGGGGAGGGTGGAAGGACTCAGCAGGGTATAATGCCATAGAGTCTACCCTCCAAAGCAACCATTTTCTCCTGGGGAACTGATCTCTGTCATCTGGAGGTCAATTGTAACAGTGGGAGATCTCCAGGTCCCATCTGGAGATTGGCAACCCTAGGGGAAAGTCAGCCGCACAGCGGGGAGTTGAACAAAATGGTTTGATGGTTCCAGACCAAAAGTTTGTTTGGTTTGGAAAGAAACCTAGGATTAAAATGAAGATCTTATGTGACACAAAAGAAAGGGGAGGTCTACAACTCCCCAATTTTAGACTGTATCATGATGCGGTGTGTTTGGCTTGACTTGAACAATGGGTTAACCTGGACAATAGAAAAATGTTGGCGTTAGAAGGGCATGATCGCAAATTTGAATGGCACGCCTATCTATGGTACGAAAAATCCAAAGTGGATAACCTTTTTAAACACCACTTTATAAGAAGATCACTGTTCATGACTTGGATGAAATATAAAATATTCTTTTTTTGAAGCAAGACCTTTATGGATAGTTCTGGCAGAAGTAATCAAACCACTTTCAAGGCACAAAGGAGAAGACTGGATACCTTACAGAGACATTCTGAAGGCTGAGGGGAGTAGTTTCGCAATGAGAGCTAGGGAAGAACTGGAATTTGAATATGATTGGTTAAACTATAGGCAGATCTATGATTTATTTAAGATGGATAAAAAGAGGTATGGTTTCAGGAAAGAGAATAATGAAATAGAAAGGGTATGGGTAGAAAAAGGTAAAAAAATAATTTCAAAAATTTATAAAATTTTGTTAAAATGGCATACAGAGGATGAGATTGTAAAAGAGCAGATGGTGAAATGGGCTATAAATATAAATAGAGAGATAGACATGTCATCATTGGAGAGTTTGTGGAAAAAATCGATTAAAATTTCAACATGTGTTATAAAATGATGTACAGATGGTATATGACACCAAAAAAAATTGCTAATATGAATGAGAACATGTCTAGCAAATGTTGGAAATGTAAAAAGAAAGAGGGCTCATTTTACCACATGTGGTGGATGTGTGAGAAAGCGGCTGCTTTTTGGACTGAAATTCATAATGAAATCCAGAAGATCCTGAAATGTACTTTGAAAAAAGAGCCAGAAATGTTACTTTTAGGTTTTAAAATGGAGGAAGTTAACATGACAAAGAGAACATTGTTATGGTATTTGATTTCAACGGCGAGAATGATATATGCTCAATTTTGGAAGCAGGAGAAGATACCAGATAAATGGGAATGGATAAAGAAGATGATTTTTATGGTAGAAATGGACAAATTGACAAAAAAACTAAATGGAAAAGAAGATCAAGAATTTTTAGCAGATTGGAAAGACTTTAAAGACTACTTAGAACTGAACTGGGATGTTAAGAATAAGTTACTTTGCTTTGATAACTATTACGATTAGAAGTATAGTAAGAAATGGATTGTATTTAAAATGTTACCTAAGAGAGAGAAACAGAAAAGGAAATTATTTTAATAGAAGATTTGATTATTGAATTAGTGTTTAATGTAAGAGAATGTTGACTGAAATGATAATGGGGCGGAACATCATTGGAAGCCGGGGAAAAAAGTTGTGGAAAAGGATATCTTAAGAATTGTCTTTAATTATGGATCGTGTTAAAATATCCTGTTAATAAAATTTCTTTACAAAAAAAAAAGAAAATGGTTTGATGGTCGCTGGCCCATTTCGTTAGCCAGCCAGCCATGCTGAAGCTAAGCAGGAGAAAGAGCCTTTTTCCATTTATTCTGACGGGATAGTGGCCATTGGGGAGGGGGTTATGGGTGGGGGAGGGGGTTATGCTGAAAGTCCTTTGTTTTTTTACTCACAGGACCAAGCTTGGCTGCCTACCAACAGCCACTGAGGGGACAGTCCCTCACAGGAGTCAAGAGAACTGTCTTCCTCAGGAGAGAGAGCTGGTCTGCCAGTAAATCTGACATGCAAATCTGTCTGAAGGGGGAGTGGGTGGGGAAGAGGAGCAGACCCAGCACCCGGCCAATGGCACGCGAGTACTCTTGAGTGGCGGCTGATGGGCCAATGGTTGAGGGAGGGCATTTTACAGCCAATGGGAGTGCATGGAATCTTACGAAATCAAAAGATAATTATTATAAGGAGAGATACTGTTGGAACTCATCCTGAGCCCACTTGTGAGTACGGCGGGATATGAATCCAAATACAGATGGATGATGCTGAAAAATGAAGTGCTTAAGGCACAACCACAAACTGTTCCAGTAAGAAAGAAATGTGGGAGACGAGTAATGAAGCCGAGGTAGCTGAACAAGGAACTCACTGAAGAGCTGAGACTAAAAAGGGAAATGTACAGGAAATGGAAGGAGGGTCAGATTACTGAAGGTGAGTACAAGAAGCAGGCTCGAATCTGTAGGGATGGTATCAGAAAAGCTAAAGCGCGGATGGAGCTGAGGCTTGCGAGGGATGCTAAAAATAGCACGAAAAATTTCTATGCCTATGTTCGGAGCAAAAAGAAGAACAGGGATGGGGTAAGCTCATTGCTAGGGGAAGATGGTCAAGACTTAACAAGGGATGAAGAAAAAGCGGAATTACTCAACTCTCATTTTGCATCAGTCTTTAACCATAAGGCGAGCAGTATACAAACTGAAGAATGCAGGGCATATGAAGGAACTGCCAGTCCAGGGTAAGTAAGGAAATGGTTAGAGAGCATCTAGCCACCTTAAATACTTTCAAGTCTCCAGGGCCAGATGGCTTGCATCCCAGGGCACTAAAAAAAATTGCAGATGTTATTTCAGAGCCTCTGGCTCTGATCTTTGAGATGTCCTGGAGTACTGGTGTTGTGCCAGAATACTGGAGAAGAGCGAATGTTGTCCTGATCTTCAAGAAAGGAAAAAGACGGACCCGGGAAATTACAGGCCTGTCAGCTTGACATCAATACCTGGGATAGAGCAGATTATCAAACGCTCTGTCTCTGAGCACCTTGAACGGAATGAGTTAATTGGTAGTAGCCAGCATGGGTTTATCAAGTATAAGTCATGCCAGACCAACCTTATCTCCTACTTTGACAGAGTTACTAAAATGTTGACTCTGGCAATGCTGTGGATATAGTGTATCTAGATTTCAGTAAAGCATTTGACAAAGTTTCTCATGATATCCTTGAGGATAAGCTGGTTAAGTGTGGGCTGGATGGTGCAACCATTGGATGGATTCATGGTTGGTTGAAAAATCATACCCAACGAGTGCTCGTAAATGGCTCTGCATCTCGAGTGGAGTGCCACAGGGCTTGGTCCTAGGCCTGGTGTTGTTCAATGTTTTTATAAATGACCCGGAAGAAGACATAGAGGGGATGCTTATCAAATTTGTAGATGACACAAAGCTGGGTGGGATTGCTAATTCTGAAGAAGACAGAGTCAGGGTTCAAAATGATCTAGATAGGCTGGAACAGTGGGCTGAGGCAAATAAAATGAAATTCAATAGATATAAGTGCAAAGTCCTACACCTAGGTACAAAAAATCAAAGGCACAGATATAGAATGGGAGGGACTTGGCTTGACAGCAACACATGTGAAAGGGATCTAGGTGTTCTGGTTGATCACAAGCTCAACATGAGCCTGCAGTGCGATGTGGCTGTGAAGAAAGCTAATGCAATCTTAGAATGCATTAACAGAAGCATTGTGTCCAGATCATGGGAGGTGGTAGTTTCGCTCTATTCTGCTATGGTCAGGCCTCACCTAGAGTACTGTGTCCAGTTTTGGGCACAACACTTTAGGAAGGATGTTGACAAGCTCAAGCGTGCCCAGAAGAGGGCAACCAAGATGGTGAGAGGGTTGGAATCCAAGTCTTATGAGGAAAGGCTGAAAGAGTTGGGAATGTTTAGCCTGGGAAAGAGAAGACTTAGAGGGGACATGATTGCAGTCTTCAAGTATTTGAAGGGCTGTCATGTAGAAGATGGAGCAGATCTATTCTCTCTTGCTCCAGATTGCAAGACTAGATCTAATGGGTGGGAATTATAAGGGAGTCATTATCGCCTAGATATCAGGAGAAACTTCCTAACTGTAAGAGTGGCTGAGCAGTGGAACAGACTGCCTTGGGAGATGGTGGATGCTCCTTCACTGGATGTTTTTAAGCAGAGGCTGGACGACCATCTTTTGGGTATGTTGTAGGTATGTAGGGCTATGCTTCTTCAGAGTGTAGGGGGTTGGACTAGATAACCTGCAAGGTCCCTTCCAACATTTTATGATTCTATGCGTCTATGAAATAAATAAATAAATAATAAAACAATTATTGCCCACATACACCTTCAGCTGGGAAATCCACTTCCAGAACCTGTACACTGGGCATGCATACTTTCATCAGAAATGACAGCATACATACACAGTACACAAAATACTAAATTTGCATAGATGTTTAACTGTATGACAACTTTTTCTCTCCATTATGAAGTGTCATCTGGATCTAGGAAGATTCCTTAGAGACAGGCTACTCTCCTGCAATGTCTTCTACCATTTCAGAACTTTTTTTTCTAAACCTGCCTTTATTATACAGGTCTCAATCTATCCATTACCCTGTTTCTTCCCAAAGTAATTCTACACAAAAATCTTGTTGTACATGCCCTCCTCAACTGCAAAATCTCATTAGGAAACTCCTCCAGAACCTAGTTATGTAAATGCATGCTTAATGTTTAAACAACAGACTGATACTTTTCATATGTTGCTTTGGGATATTAAGCAATACACTGATAAGGAGCCAGAAATAAAATGCTCTCTTTAGAAAGGAGGTCTAATTGGTCTGTATTGGGTCCAGTGACTCATATTTGAAAGTGGTGTTTATACATTTAAAATAAATGACCTTTTCTAAGCAAGTTAGCTAGCAATTTGCATGGCTTGCCAGAAAGCAAAAAGAAAGCATTCCATCATCTGAACTTTAGAACTTCCTTTGCTGCAGGATATGAAAAAAATAAAGACTGGTTGTTAATTTCCCAATTTAATTTTATAAGGATAAACCAATTTTACAAACTATTATTACTGGCTGGAGGATCTCTGGCAGCAGCATAAAACAGGAAACAATGTCCTGGTGGCTGCCTCTATTTTAATTCTGGTTAGTGTGCAAAGACCATGCTGAGCACACAGGTAGAAGGCATACTACTAGGGAGTGCATGTCATCAGCCCCTCAATTTCCAAATCACCGTCCCCAAGAAACTGCTCCCCTAACAACTGGAACCCATTCGTAGGGGCCATGAGGGACTGCTGGTATATGCAGGTGTGTAGGGATGCCAGGCCTCCCACTATAGTGGGAGACCTCCCAATACCTTGGTGCTTTGCCTGAGGCACTAGCGGGAGGAAATGGAAGTTAAACTAGAACGCATGCTGGCATCGCAACGGAAGTGACACAGTGGATGCTCTAGAATTTATAGAAACTCTGTGGTAAACTGTAGAGTTTTTATAAATTCTAGAGTGTTATCACTAAAGGTTTTTACCAGAAGTGATGTCAGCACACTGATGCAATCCCTGTGTGCCAGGCCTCACTCCCCAATTTCTCCCAGGGGTTGCAGGTGTGGCCTGGCCACCCTGCACACCACACACACAGTAGAATAGTCAGCCTTTCCTGTATGAACTGAAGTGCTATTTACTGCTGCAGTGCTGTCATCAGCTCCAAGCACTATGTTTCATAAACCCCCCATTCAAAATGAAAAATCTGAAACAGTATAAGCCACCAAAGTACTTTTCAAAACGTTTACCAATATTCTTTACTTAAAAGTTCATCTATTGATCATTTGGATTTTTAAAAACTATCATTCATATTTGCAATACTTTTCAAAACAGTATAGAACTGTAACAACATTGGGATTTCATGGCCTTATGGTTCCAGCGTTTATAATTTTTGTCCTGTGTTGCCTTACAGGTATTTGCCAGGTGAGAATAAATATTTCATGCATTTGATGAAATGTGCCCTAGTCCATGACAGCTTATGCAGCAATAAATCTATTTATCATTAAAGGTTACAAGACCCTGTTTTTGCTGAAACAAACCAAATGATTCTCTCTCTGTCTCTCTGGGACAGGTCAACATTACTTCTCACTTCAACAAGAATGTAGCTGGATATGAGCAACAGTCTTGGGCTTAGGATATAGCCCGAAGGCCCCTCCATACGGCAATCTTGCGGAAGTTAAGCAGGTCTGCATTTAATCAGTGGCTGAATGGGCCAAATCCCTACATACCCTGCCATGAGCTTCTTAAGAAGAAAGACAGGATATAAACAATAGAGCCTTTTTATTCTAGAAGAGAGAGTTAAATGTGTTTTATATCTCTTGTGCCAAAATCTGCCCTCAGATCTTTAACCTTCTGTCCAAATTCTAAAAAATAACATTTTTGTTTCCCACAATAGTTCCAACAGTAGTATCTTCAGCACAAACACACAGAGACCTCAGTCCTTCATATTTACAGACTGCTGTTTGCAAAAATTAGGGCTGTGTACACAATTATTTCTGAGGAGTCACAAGTACAAGCATGCCTGAGGTGTACAGCTCAGCAAGAACAAGTGACAGATTTGTAATTTGTAGCAAACAGTAGAGATGAGAATGATGAAGTGGAATCCTCAACATCACATGTGTTGCAAATGAAGATTCCCATGTGCAGAATGGGAAAAAAACCAGAATGGGAAAAAAGAACATGGTAAAACAAGTAGCAGAAAAAGGACAATTAGCAAACAAATTTATTAGAGTTTGTAGATTTGCACTAGAAAGCCTGTTATAAAGGAAATATGAAACAAGAGAAGACAGCCTCTCATAACTATTATACGTTTCCCATTTTTGCTGTGTTTAATGCTCCATTTCCATATTACAATAAACTTTTCAAATGTAAATAATACAACCCCCCACCCCCAAAAATTATATTCAAGTTTAACAACACAAATATAGTTTCAGGGGTGTAGCTGTTTTGATCTGAAGCACCAGAACAAAGTTTGAGTCCAGAGGCACCTTTAAGACCAACAAAGTTTTATTCAAGGTATAAGCTTTCATGTGCATGCATAGCTCTTTGCAAAGGTAAAGGTAAAGGTGATTTTTAAAGGCCTGTCTCCTTCAAAATTCAAAAACCAAAAAGCAAGTTACTTTGTATAAAAACATAAGAGAAGCCAATGTTGGATCAGGCCAATGGCCCATCTAGTCCAACACTCTGTCACACCGTGGCCAGAAATACCAGGTGCCATCAGGAGGTCCAGCAGTGGGGCCAGGACACTAGAAGCCCTCCCACTGTTGCCCCCCCCCCAAGCACCAAGAATACAGTGCATCACTTGCCCCAGCCTGAGAGTTCCTATCTATACCTTGTCGCTAATAGCCACTGATGGACCTCTGCTCCATATGTTTATCTAATTCCCTCTTGAAGCCTTCCATGCTTTTAGCTGCCACCACCTCCTGCGGCACTGAATTTCATGTGTTAATCACTCTTTGGGTGAAGAAGTACTTTCTTTTATCTGTTCTAACCTGACTGCTCAGCAATTTCATTGAGTTCCCATGAGTTCTTGTATTTTGAGAAAGGGAGAAAAGTACTTTATGAGTAAGTTGTACACTGGAAAGTTTGAGCTCTCTCAGAAATGTGCTAACTACTGTAGATCAAATCCTGTCAGGCAACAAGCATCTGAAAATGGCAGCGCTCCCAAAGTAACTCTAATTTCAAGGAGTCCGCAGATTCGGGTGGGTAGCCATGTTCGTCTGATGCAGCAGAACAAAGTTTAAGTCAGGTGGCACCTTTAAGACCAGCAAAATTTTATTCAAGGTGTCAGCTTTCATGTGCAAGCACACTTCTTCAGATACTGTTTATCGTGTGCTTGCACACGAAAGCTTATACCTTGAATAAAACTTTGTTTATTTTAAAAATTATATCCTGTTTTAATCTTCACTTGACATGGGTTACAGTCTGTAACCCTACAATTAACGTTCTCTAAAACATCCCATCATTAACAGCCTTGCTTAGATCTTGCAAACTGAGGGCCGTGGCTTCCTTCATTGAGTCAATCCACACCATGTTGGGTCTTCCTATTTTTCTGCTGCCTTCAGCTTCCGCTAGCATTATTGTCTTTTCCAGTGACTCTTGTCTTCTCACTATGTGACCAAAGTACGATAGCCTCAGTTTAGTCATTTTAGCTTCTAGAGAGAGGTCAGGCTTGATTTGATCTAGAACCCACTTATCTGTCTTTTTGGCAGTCCGCAGTATCTGTAAAACTCTTCTCCAACACTACATTTCAAATGAATCAACTGTCTTCCTGTCTACTTTTGTAAATGTCCAACTTTCATACCTATACTTAGTACTGGGGAATACCATGGCATGAATTAACATGACCTTGGTCACCAGCGACACATCCATACGCTTAAGAATCGTTTCTGTCTCCTTCATGGCTGCCCTTCCCAGTTCCAAACTCCTTCTGGTTTCTTGGTTGCAGTCTCCCTTTTGGTTGATGACGGAACCAAGGAACAGAAAATCTTGAACAATTTCAGTTTCTTCATTGTCAGCCTTAAAGCTGTGCAGTCATTACTTTTGTCTTCTTAACAATAGAAAACAATAATTGGAATACAACCAATACAATAACAACTAATAGCAACAGAGAGGGGGAAAATAAAGGTTTCTCCCAAATAAAGTGCAAATATAAACTCAGATATGCAGTCTAGGGTTGCCAACATGCAGATGGAGCCTGGATTTCTCCTGGAATGACAACTGAAGTCCGGACTACAGCGATCATCTCCTCTGGAGAAAATGGCTGCTTTAAAGAGTGGACTTTATGGTATACTATAGATTCTAGGAGAAATCCCTCCCCGAATTCTTCCCTCCATAGGCACAGCCTCCCAAATCTCAAGAAGTTTCCCAGGCCAGAGTTGGCAACCTAAGTCATCTCAAACGCACCTCATTTTAAAGCAACAACTGCTTGCAACAAACCAGAACAAAAGACAAGAAGCTCAATAATTCAACAAAAAGACTGCTGAAATAGCATGGCCTTATCTGTGGAATTTAAAGGAAGCTGTTCACACCTCCTCTGTGTGGTGCCGCCATCAAAAGCAATGGAGATCTGGTGGAAGTGAAATGTATCTCTTGAGAAGTAGTTACCTTTAAGGATAGTGCTGGGTTAACCAAAGATGGTGAGCAGGTCTATATAAGAAGAGACAGTTTCTCCAGGGATCACTGTGGATGGCAACTGCAACATTAATCCCCACTCCCCAGAAACAGCTTTGTCCCATTTACTGCTATGATAAATAGGGAAATAAGAACCAGACTGCACAGAGGTGCTTGCAATTGCACACGAATTATCCCAATCCAACTAGTGCAGGAGATCCAGTAATTCAGGTTGCCATCCTTCAGAAGGGACCTGGAGTTCCCCTGGAATTGCAACTGATCTCTAGACTACAGAGATCACTTCCCCCAGGCTCTGCTCCCAAATCTTCAGGAATTTCCCAAGCTGAAGTTTGCAACGTTCGGTTGAGGTGGCAGGTGTCCATCTCAGTTGGCCTCCCTGCTTTAGTTCCCAACCTGCTGAAAAGGCCCATCTGATTCCACCTTGTGGCCCCAACAGATTTATATTGCTGCTACCAATTTTATTGTTTATTATTTTTATGATTTTAATGTGATTTTATTGTAATGCATCTTTGACTCGATTTGTTGTGATCTGCCCTGAGCCCGTTTGGGAAAAGCAGAATAAAAATCCCAAAATAAATAAATAAATCCCAAAATAAACATTACCAGTGATCATACCGAGCTTCATTTTCCACAGAGACTTTCCCACTCGCTTCAGTGGTAGGAGCAGCTTCATATGCATGACTTTTGTTTGCACAGATCTGCCCCCTCCATTGAGATAAACAAGGAAAACTCCTGACTTGGAAGCAATATGCATACACAAATCGCTCTGGACCGAGGCTTTTATATGGCCTGCCTTATATCAAAAGAGAACCAATCCTATGTCTGAAAAATAAAGGTGAAAAACTTTTACAGGAATTAAATTCAGCATCTTGAAAATCTGAAAAGATGTTGTTTCTTCAAAGGCTGATGACAACAAATAATTCATACTCAGTATGGCATGTAATTTCAAGGTGTAATTAGTATTAAGACAGAATATTCCTTTTGCTAACAAAGCAGCTGAAATATAAGGAGATCGAACTAAATAGGATGCTGCTTAGGCTCAGTCACAAGCATGTGTTCCTGTTACTTGAAAAATAACAAATAATCTCAAGTTTTCACATTCAGTTCTAAATGTATTTTGGTCCATTGTGTCAAAGACCAAAAGAAAACAACTGATCATCATTTAAAGGAGATGAAGAAAATAAAACAGGATAGCAATCTTGCAGAAAAAATTGTCCATACCATTTATCATCCCAAGACTGAAGATGGCATTCACCAATGTGCTTCCTTTCCGGAAGTGATCTGTCATGTGCTCCAGCCAGTTAGCTTCTAGGCTGCAAATGTTCTGGCCGTTGTTGAATACTCTCATAGGGATTGTTACAGTGTAGTACTGGCTGGATCTCTGTGAAGCCTTTGGTTTGTTGAAGACAGCAAAGATCTCGGTTTCTGAAAAAAACACAAAATGCTGAAATAGCAATACCATAAAGCAGGAAATACAGTGCACTCTTGTTCTCTAGGGTATAGTCTGCGAGCATAAATAAGTAACACATTAATAAACCCTATTAGTTGAGCTTTCTCCATGTATAATTAAAACATTACTGGGTCATTAGAAAAAAAATGTGCTTCTCCACCAAGCTTTGGAACAAACAAATCTAAAACAAACCACAAGACTTTACTGCCAACTGAGTTTTCATGGCCATAAAATAAAGCAGGGCACACATTTTTGTAGCCTGGATCCGTGGATCTGTTCAACTATTGGTGCTTTCCTAAGGTTGCCAACTTCCGGGGGGGCATAGAAACAAAAGTTCCTGGAAATACACATTCCAAATTACACTCTCCAAAGCAGACATTTTCTCCAAGGAATTTATCTCTGTAGTCTGGAGATCAACTTGTAATTCCGGGAGATCTCCAGTTCCCACCTGAAGGCTGGCAATCCTAATCCATCTAAGTGGTGGCTCCAAAATAACAGACATATTCAACTCCTTGGAATGGTACTTTACCAAATAAAAACAGCACAGTTCTCTTTGCTAGTTTGCAACTCCTAGTTCTTCTCTCTCCTATGCCTCACTTTCTTGGTGTGAAAGAGAGTTTCTTTTCCTTAAAGTGACAATCACAGGTTTTAGAACATCTCTTTACATAGGGCACTATATTCTTCCTTCCCTAAATCAATTGTTTTTCTGCCTAATTGACAGCAAACAGCTGTATTAGTGATGTGCTATTTCAGATAGACTTCACAGTACAAAGTCTCTTCCACTTGCTTGATGCCGGTGGTACACTTTCTCGGCCTATTGTTGTTGCTGCTGCTTCCTCACACAGTCTACAGGATTATTATAATTTTTTAAATACTATTTCTCTTGAGAAATGATGCAAGTTTCCAGTGCTTGCATAACCTCTTCTCTGTGCTGTGACCATTGGTACCTTAACTTTTGTTTTTACCATTGGAGTTGGAATGAAGGGACTAGGCAAGTTTCTAACTCTTTTTTGCTGATTAGGAAACTAAGTCTCTATGAAAGATTCTTTGGCATTGTGCCACTGAGCTAAACCACAGTTGAAGTGCAGCCACAGACAGATTGGGGGTGGCTATCAACAGGCTAACAGCACTATCACCATGCCCTTTTAATTGTGGGAAGGTGGGCAAGCCTCTGTGCCCCTTATGGAGATCTTGAGACATATCTGGTTGGCCCCTGCGGGAAACAGGATGCAGGAATGCACTATTTAGAATATTTATATCTTGCTTTTATTGAAAGAGCAGCATTCTTCTTATGTTATTTTCCTGTGTGCAAGTTGCCTTATCTAAATTGATGTGACAACTGAAGGAGTTGTGGGAAGTATGAAGTTTGCAGAAAATTATGTGGTTCTTTCAGAGAGACAAAAGGTGCTGTAATTAAGGCAAGCACAAAATATTATCAGCCTTACCGGTGAGGTGTTCTTAAACCAATGTCTGAAGAGAAAATATTCTGGCATAACACATCAGCAAGGGGTTTTTTGAATAGTGATTAACCGCCCAGTTTTCACCTGTGTTTAGTAGAGCTGTCTTCCTTTTTGAAAAAAATTAAAGCTAATGTTTTAACTATTGCATTGAATTTCTTTGGGGGGGAAAGAAGCACATGTTCTCATTTGGCTTGCAGTAGCAATAGTGATTCAGTTTACTTATTTATTTATTAGATTATATCCCACCATATTCCACAAGTGGGCTCAGAGTGGTTACAACATATAAGAAACCCAATAACATTACAACATATAATCTAAAAAACAAATTTAAATTAAATTTAAAATTTAGAACAACCACAGATCTGTGTCAAGAGGTAATAATTTATAATTTTACAATAAAAGCCTGAGTTCTACATGTGAAAACAGTATTCTTATTTCTTCTGAATTGTTTTTCAAAAGCTTTTACATGGATCACAGCACTGTAATTAATGGCACTTACTTGAATTCATCCAGCACTACAGCTTCTGGTCAGTACTTGTATGAGTACATATGAACAATAAGAACCAAATGGTGTTTTCAATGTGGGTAGAGAGAGACTTGAGAAGGACAGATGGTCTCATTTGATCTTCCCAAGTAAATTAAAAAACAAAACAGCCCCTCCACTAGAATTTAGAGGCCAATAAATGAAACAAAAAACTAGTGGGACCAATGTATCAGAATTGATAAAGGCCTCTAAATTGTCATATCAGATACCACTCTGCAACATTATTATTTGAAACATATCATCTTCCACAACAGGTAATCAAGGTTAGAAACCATAATCATGGCTTGTCCAAAGAACTGACAAAACACAAATCCAAACACAGTAACATTACAAGTGAACTTGGTATCCATTGTCATAAATGGCATTTTAAATGTGGATTATTTTATTTTATGAAGATGCCGGTTTTCTCAAATGAGGAACTGCATTGAAAGATGAGGGCTAGACCCTGGTCATCCAATTAATCCATGATTACAATTTTTACCCTAGTCCCCCACAGTTCACAGACCTAACACTCTTCAACTATCACAGTGGGTGGTCACTCTGCCTTCAAAGATGAATCCAATAATTTGAGAGGTATACATAAAACCTAAGCACATATTTGAGTTTTTCAGGAAACTCACCCTCTAAAAAAACCCTTTTTTATAGTTTAAAAGCAGGAAGGACGGAAGGAAGGAAGGAAGGAAGGAAGGAAGGAAGGAAGGAAGGAAGGAAGGAAGGAAGGAAGGAAGGAAGGAAGGAAGGAAGGAAGGAAGGAAGGAAGGAAGAAAGAAAGAAAGAAAGAAAGAAAGAAAGAAAGAAAGAAAGAAAGAAAGAAAGAAAGAAAGAAAGAAAGAAAGAAAGAAAGAGGTTATGAACTTGACCCAACATCCAGGAATTGGGAAAGGGAGGATAGATTCAGTAAGAAACACATGCAGCAACACTTGTGTTTTTTAAATGTTTCACTGCCAAAAATCTCAAATACTTTTTGGATTCAGCAGCATTTAGAGAGCACACAACTAATATGGGAAAGTCTTAAAAAATAAACACAAATGCAGTGTCAGACAGTGTGCACAAAGCCCTCTAGAAGTCTTAAAAATCATCAGGTTCTTCATATTCAGATGGTATGAATTCAAAGAAGTAATTTAAAATACATTTTATATAAATGAAGGATGGGACACTTATCTGGCAAAACTATCCAAATACTGAGTCAGGATTTATACAGATCAAGGAGGATTGCTTTATCATTTTGCCGTAATAAAAAACAGGATAAAGGATCTCTCAGCCAGGGACTTTACAATGCAACAAGTACTTGTTAAAATAAGAACCCAAAATTAATTCAACACCAATGGTTATATTCTAGAACTGTGTAGGAAATGAAAAGCCATTTCTGTAAATTAAGAAGTTCAGAGTATGTTCGTGGACTTCTAAGGAATAACAAAGTTGGGAAATAAAATTCTAAAATATATTCCTCCCAGCTGACCAAAAATGCATACACTTCTGGAACATGAAACATCAGGCAAAAACAGGGATCTCTTGTAAAAGATATGGCAGACCATGTGAAGAATAGAAGTATTTATCTCTGTGCTCACAAGGGAAAAAGCAAGTCACAACTCCCCCCCCCCATTTCTCGGTCCTTTCTCAGTTTCAGACTAAGGGGCGGTGTGGGGGTGGAATGGCAATACTCATCTGAGAGCCTTTCTCCCTCAGGGCACTCCCTGAACCAAAAATTCCCAGCACTGACTGTGTGGGCCTGCCATGGGATGCTGAAGAGATTTTGGCTATCTGGCTGGTGTACTGACTGCCTAACACTCTAGCAGATACCCTACTGAGCCTACTGGAGGTGGTATCAGGCAGGGCTTTGGAGTTTCCCAGACTTTTAGTTCTGAGGAACTTTAATACCTGGTGTCATCCTTGGCTGCACTGGGACTCTCTCAGTTTGTATCAGCTCCCACGCACCAAGTGGGCCACACACTGATCTGATTTTTGGGATGGGGATGAATGTGGATCTGGATGCTATTGAATCAGTGCCCTGGTCAGACCACTTGGTCCTGAAGGCTCAATTGAGTATCTCAACTCCTCCCTGTTTAGTCGGCGAGCTAATTTATGCTTGCCCACAGAGACAGATGGATCCAATTGGTTTCCAGAATGCTCTGCAGGTTCTGAGCCCCATGGTGACTCATTAGATGACCAGGTAGAGGATTGGCATTGCCAGTCCTCTGAAGCCATAGATCAAAATCACTCCCTGATGCCCTCTAAACTCCTGTTCCGACTTAGCCCCTTGGTACATCACAGAGCTACAGAGGATGAAACAGAAGCAAAGACATCTAGAGTGAGTGTAGTGGCATACTCATGATGAAGCTGCAACAACATCTTATAGGAGATTTATGAAAGCCTATGAGATGGCAGTGAAGGCCTCAAAGAAAGAATTCTGTGCAGCCTTCATTGCATCCACAAGCTCTAGCCCAGCTCAGTTATTTAGATTAGATCTTGTTCTTCCCTTCCACAGGGAAACCAAAAAGATAGTTAATTGGCTATTAGCTGTGAGGCCTCTGAAAGCTATTTTGCGGATAAAATCTTGTTGCTCCACCCAGACCTGCTGGCCATCCCAAAACTCCACCCTCCCAAAGTACCCCCATCCCAAAATCTCCAGGAATTTCCAAACTGGCAACCCTAGCATAGCTCAGCTATACAACTGGCAGGGAGTTCTTGAACAGAGCCATCAGCATTTCCCCTCCCCCTAAAAACTGGCAAGCAGGGTTCCAATTCCAATTAGAACCACAGTGGGAGACGGGCTTAAGCCCTCCATCCCACAGTTTTCCTGACTTAAAACAGTCCCTGTCAGTTAATGTTTACCCTGTTGAAGCAACCAAACAGAAACCCACATGAACATTGTCAAAAAGCAAAATTAAAAATTTAAATCAAGCCACAATTCTTCACAGGGATAAACAAACGTCACTCTTATCACAGTTTAGTTTGAAAGAACAGTGAATTCCTAAGGACAGTACCAGCTCCAACCCATCGTCTGTACAAAATAATATCTGACTCACGGTGATGTCTACAATCCCATCTAGAATTGCCAGGCCTCCTGCTATGGTGGGAGGCCTCCTGCCAGTAACCCGCAGTGCCCACCATCACTCCAAGAAGTGGCAGGTGAAATTTTAAATATATATATATTGTTGGCAGTGTGTGCACCATGACATCATTTCCAGTAACAACACAGAAGTGACACTGGGTAGCTTTACGAACTGCTGAAAGCTCTATAGTTTTATGCCCCCTCATGGCCCTGCCCTCCAAACTCTCCTAATCCCACCCCTCAAAGAGGGTAAGAAGGAAAGTACTGCAAGAACCAAACATAGGTTCATAATACAGGCAAGATGTTTTATCATGCACTTATAGGGGAAGTAAACATGCATAGTCACAATGTACTATTATACACACTAGGGTCATCACCCTGTAAAAGCCTTTTGTTATATCTATCTGGAAGCAGTAAGACAAACTACTGAAAGAAGTATAACACAAAAGATCTTCAAAGTAGATCCCTCTTTTGCAGGATAGAATGGAAGGTCTGTAAAGCATAGAACCTGTATGACTTCCACACAAGTCCAATGAAAAGAATGGCATGACAGAATAGCTGAAAAACATGAAAAGCCAGTTAGATGGAGTTATATTCAAAATATTAATTTTACTCAGTAAGAAAATTAATCTACTGAGATGGTTGTGAAAATCCATTCTCTTGGGTTACAAGGAGAGATCACATGGGGCCACATCCTCTATAAGGGAGGAACATGATAAAAGTTTAAAACCCCTAGATGGCAGACCTCACAAAGACTGTTGCTTGTTAAATGTGGCAGTATTTTATGCTGAACAATGAGTATCTCATGAGACACTTGCATGTAAAAGTTCATTCACTCAAAACAAAGATGTGCAGATGATTACAGAATATCATGCTTGAATTCAGAACAGGAACAGGATTTCCTCCTTTCCCTCCCCCCTTACATCTTGCTCTCAGTTATATTACACTATCAAGGCAAATTAAGCCAGTGGAAAAGACTCAAGAAATATTGGTCAGGATCCAGGCCAGGGGGCGGGTGTGTGTGTGGATTTCTGACTTTTATTTATTTAGAAAATTTGTATGCTCAGGATGGTTCACAACTCAGACAGTAAGACAGAAATAAGCAAATGACAATAACATAAATCAATAAAAATAAATCAAAACTAACTCAACAGATGCCAGCAAAATATAATTTCAAACCCTACAAGAAGCCCAGGGTAGTGTATCCCTTCTACATTTTTACCCTTGTATCCACCCTAGGAGGTAAGCTGGCTGAGAAAGAGGGACTGGCCCAAGATGATCCAACAAACTTCACTGCAGAATGGAGATCTGAATCTGATCTTAGTCCGAAATGGTAACCAATAGAACACAGTGGCTCTCACACTTCTCTGCACTTCCATACCATTTGACAGTCAGTGTTTTGAAGTTCTCTCATGATCTGAAGTGGCTTAATGTATAGCACGTTGAGCTACTGTTTAAGAAACACCAGCCAAAAGTCCCCTTTGGCCATGCAGAAATAGTCATGTGTGGTCCTTCAAACCTTGGCAGTTTGTGATGTACAGAATGAATTATTAGGGGTGAACTAGTTGGCATCCTCACCAATAATGATCTGAGCATTATTTCTCCCTACTGTATACCTACTTTTTGATTTTGTAACTAGATATATTTATGCTGCCTTTTTCATGTTATTGATCCAGTGGTTTAAAAGATGCTGTATTTTTAATGCTATTGATTTGCTGGCTTCAAGGTATTTTATGTCCCTGTCTTCATTACGTAGCTGATTCTGTCAAATTTGCTGGATTTTAGGATTTTTAAAAACATTTTAATTTTTCTGGTGAGTTTTTAACATATTGGTCTTGTTTATTGTATTTTTAAACACTACTTTTACTGTAAGCTGCTTCAAGATCCAATTTGGCTGAGAGAGTGGAGTATAAATGCCAAAAGTAAATTAAATAAATAATCAAACACCCATAAACACCAGCTTTTCAAACAAGAGCTCTAGCGCTGGTCTAAAATTAAAGTGTGCATTAACCTGCACTGGTGTTAATACATCCCCCAAAGCTGTGAACTGTGTTTCTTCTATCTGGGAGCTGCAACATCCTCTGGGACTTAACACCACTTTCTATCAGCAAGTGGTAAATGGAAGTAAAGTACAATCTGAAGTTTGGAGATGAACAAGCTCTGTAGGGAGGGTGCAGAAGCAGCACAGAAATGCAGCAAGGTGAAAAAAGGAAGAGGATCAATTTTAACCTTCCTTTGGTATGTATATTTTCCGTTAATATAAAATAATTCCTGTCAGCATTCCATGAAAGTCTGCATAGTCCAACAGATTAAAAATTCAGTGTCATAAATCCAGAAAAATGTGGCTAAGGGTTGCCAACTCTGAGCTGGGAAAGTTCTGGCCTTGGGGGTGGATTCTAGGGGTGGCAGGTTTGGTGAGGGGAGGGAGCTTAGCAAGATATAATTAAGGCAGCTAAACTCGAGGTAGGGCCTGGATATCTCCCAGAATGACAACTGATTTCTAGACAAAAGAGATCAGTTCCCCAGGAAAAATAGCTCTTTTGGAGGGTAGAGTCTATGGAAATATATCCACCTGAGTTTCCTCCCCTCCCCAGGCTCCATCCCTAAAATATCCAGGAATTTCCCAATCAAGAGTTGGCAACCCTATGCCGTACAGTCCACTCTCCAAAGCAGCCAGTTTCTCCAGAAGAACTGATCTCTGTTGTTTGGAGATGAGTTGTAATTCCAGGACATCTTCAGACCCCACCTGGAGGTTGGCAACCCTATGAGTGAGGGACCCCCAAGGATTTGCAGGGGTTATCTTATTTTCCCCTCCCCCACAATTTCTTCTTTCCTTTCCCAAACCCCCCATAATCTCTCTCCTTTTCTTGCTTCTCTTCTTCCCACTCACAAGCCAACCTACCTTTATTTCCCCCTTCCATCTTCAGCTTTCCCTCCTGAGACCCTCTACTGAGGAAAACTATGGCCCGGGTGTGCAGCACTGGCTGCCAGCCTGGGCCCAGTTGAGCAGTGGGGAACTTGCAAGGACTTGTGGGAAGCACCTCATTTTCTTGAACATCACAGTCCCCACATTCTTTCTCTCCCCATGGTAACCCACATATCCTCATCTTTCCCTGTTTTCTTCCCTCCTTCCTGCCCACCAACCAATCTATCTTTTATCTGCCCCCACCTACCCACTCAGCTTCAGCTATATTTATTATACTGCACTGGCTTTTGTGAGGTGGCTGCTGTTGAAGAATAGCCAGGCCTGGGTGAGTCATACAAGTCCTGTGGTATCAAGTCATCCATGGTTGCTGCCAGGCCTGGCCCCAATGGATCCTCCCTCAAGGGCCAAAACAGGCCTGAAAAGTGGCCCCTGCACCCTCCCCCTGCTTTTTAGTGAAAGGAAACCCAGGCTCAGAGGCTGGAAATACCATTATGGCTGCCTAGTAACCCCACAGCAGCCACTTCATATCTTAAAGCTGGGGTGCTGCTTCTATTTTTTGGGGAGGTCATGTCAGATTTTTCTGCAAACCTGGGGCTATTTTCAGGCTTATGGAAAGATCTGTCTTGTCTGCTGACGGCTTCAGTCTCTGGATATAGGTCTTTCTATTAAAACCACCAGGGTTGATACAAGAAAAAGATCATAAAGCTTTCTACATATTATAGTGCTATACTAATAATATAAATAGCAAATAACTCAGGAGTGTATTCTTATTAGGTGTTACTGCAGTACATTTAAGGAAGCAAGTAGCATAGCAACCAGGTTCCAGTGCAGCACTGTAGTGAATTATATGCTGTAGCCTTGGAGAACCATTTGCTTTCTTACCTTGTAGTTGCCCTCCCTTTTCTTCAGCAGAGCTTAAACTGAGATGTTCAGTAACCTGCCCTTCACCTCCTGGATCTTCACTAGGATTTATACACTGGTCAACATTTTCCTCACTTGCTGCTGTGGGGATTTTGCTTCCATTAGTGCAGTCTTTTTCATGATCCAACAATGCACAATCCTCAGGAAAGTCTGATGGAGTTTTGTCACCTCTTAGTTCTCTCGAGCTGTTACTGCTGGATATTAAAACACTGCTGCTCTTCGAGTTCATTTGGGAGGTGTACTGAGGTATTATTCCAACAAACCTCATGCCCCGACTTGCTGCATCTTGAATCTATAAATCAAAAGAGATTACAAATTAATTTACAAGTTCTCCTTCAGAAACAGAAGTGTTTCAAAATTCACAACATCAGGTAAACTAGTGTTACTGAGGTGGGTTTTGTGGAGCATAAAAAGTCTCATTGGATTTGTATGCTATATTTCACAAAAACACACACTCCCTTAAAATGAATATGTATATGAAATGTGAAAATACAAGGGACTACAATTTGAATAGTTATATATTCTATGGATATTGTTACTGGAAATAGAATTGTAATGGAATGTTTTTGCTTTATGGATTTATTAATTAAAAATTAATATAACTAAATCAGGCCAACACAGCAATATTCAGTTCCTTTTTATCATCATACTTTTAAAATGAGATATGGGAGACTTATTACAATGTTCGGATTTCTGATACTATTTAAAATATAAGGGGAGGCAATACAAACTATGCCTTCCAGCATAATTTTTTAAGAAATGGAAAAAAATTATGTAATTATATTTATAGTTTACACTTATTCCCAGAAATCAATCCACACGTGAATCATTTGTGCCATGTGCCAAACATTTGTGAGCCACACTCTCACAGCTGATGTACTTATCTGATGCCAATTGTCTGCAATGTGAACATGACCAGCATTGGGAAAACCAAAGAATAATGGACTTTTGGCACAACTATATCTGATAATTCTAATTAAAGGAAGTAATTCATAAGATCATAGTATCAAGTATTTTCACCCCACCATCAACCTGATAATGAACCAATCCATACAAGAAATACATTTTCTGGACACTACTGTAAAAGTACACAATGGATGCATAGACATCACCTTATACCGGAAACCTACTGACTGCAAACATACCTACATGCCTCCAGCTACCATCCTAAACATACCAAACAATCCATTGTATACAGCCAGGCTCTATGCTAAAGCCACATCTGCTCCAATTCTACAGACAGAGATTCTATCTTCAACACACCTTTTTGGAACTAAGGTATCCACCTGATGAAGTTAGGAAACAGATTAACAAAGCCAGAATCGATACCTAGAGAAAACCTGTTAGAAGACAGGCCCAAAAGAGACAATAATAGAACACCACTGGTGGTCACATACAGCTCTCAGCTCAGTTCAATGCATCATCAACAACTTACAACCTCTACTGGATAATGACAGTTCTCTTTCACTAGTACTGTGGGGCAAACCTTTTCTTGTGCACAGCCAGCCCCCTTGTCTCAAACAACTCCTCACCCACAGTAATGCAACATCTAAACTGAACATGGACACTGAGGCCAGAACTTGCAATAAACCCAGATGCCAACTTTGCTGCCACATACACCCAGACAACACAATCACTGGACCTAACAACATTTATTTATTTGTTTGTTTGTTCAATTTATATCCCACCTTGGCTCAAGGCGGCATACAGACATTAAAATGCAATAAAACAATAAATACAATAAAATTCATGTGAACAACATAAAGTGCTAATAAGGACAGTACAAATGATGGTGGCATTCAACATTCAATCCCATGATAAAAGCAGTATCCAATGGTGTATCATAAGGGCCATGGCAAGTTCCGGTGACTCATTTGTCAGTGGTGGCTCCTAATCAAAAGCCTGGTGGAAGAGCTCCATTTTACAGGCCCTGCGGAACTGTAATAGGTCCTGCAGGGCCCTGATGTCCTCCGGGAGCTCATTCCACCAGTACGGAGCCACCATTGAAAAGGCCCTGGCTCTAGTAATGGCCAACCTGGCATCTCTTGGGCCAGGGAGAGTCAGGCGATTTTGCGACCCTGACCTCAGTGCTCTCTGGGGCACATATGGGGAAAGGCGGTCCCTCAGGTAGGCAGGCCCCTGACCATATAGGGCTTTAAAGATCAAAAACAGCACCTTTAAATTAATCTGGTAAGCTCTTATATAGAGAGACCCATCAACAGCCTGGCCACCGCATTTTGCACTAGCTGCAGCTTCCAGATTTAAGACAAGGGCAGGTCCATGTAGAGAGCGTTGCAGTAGTCTAATCTCGAGGTGACCATAGCGTGGATCTCTGTTGCCAGATCATTGCATTCAAGGAAGGGAACCAACTGCCTAATCAGCCATAGATGGTAAAAGGCTGCCTTGATGGTGGCTGCTACCTGGGCCTCCATTGTTAAGGCGGCATCCAGGAGCACTCCCAAGCTCCTGACCCTTGGCCCTGGCGCCAGTGGCACCATCAGAGGTTCATTCACTTGCTCATCTTCTAACATTGTATGTGCCATTAAATGCCAACAATACACAGGACAAATAGGCCAGAGGATAAATGGGCACAAATATGACATCAGGAATCACAAGACTGAGAAACCTATAGGAGACATTCAATGGGTGACCTCAAGGTAGCTGTTTTATTACAAAGGAACTTCAAGAACGGAATGGAAAGGGAAATTCCTAAAGTTATTACAACATTTGGAACAAAACCCTCCCCAGGACTCAACAGGTATATTGGTTTCTTATCTCATTACATATGCTAACTCGTTCAGTCCTTACATATGTATTCTCATACAGAGGGACTATATAGTGTATTTCTTTTTCAGAATAGTATATTAGAATACTGAATATAATACAAGGAATATTGGAGTGTTTGGCTGACATACACTGCTCCCACCTCAAAAAAGAAAGAAAAAATGCTGTTAAGTGACCTCCACGCCTGAGAGGAGTGAAGTCTCAGACTTATTTTGACATATTTATTGCTTTATTTAGTTCTGTTTTCACATATTTTAAAACATCTTCATCATATTACATGTTAATTTGCTGTTCAGCCCATCTATAATTTTGAAGCTTACCTCCCATTCCACTGTATTTGAAAAAGCATGCATGCACACAAAAGCTCATACCTTGAATAAACCTTTGTTGGTCTTAAAGGTGCCACTGGACTCTAAATTAGTTCTACTGCTTCAGACCAACATGGCTGACCATCTGTAGTGAACAACGGTTACTGCTTCTGTTATGAGGTCAAGCACAGCAGAGGAAAGAAGGCAAAACTGTATAAACAATGTATATTCTAAAAGTATATACTTAAAGTCCAGAATAAACGTCATGCCTATACATGTATTTGGATGATGAGAAGAGATGGAAAGAGAAGGTCCCATGAGAACTTCACAAAGGTCTCCAAGTTAAGGACAGCCGATAGAAGTACTCTTTGACAACCCAATGCAAGTGAAAAGTCACAAACTATTAATAATAGAAACTATCTGCCCTGCCCTCGGATGAATAGCATGAGAAAAAAGCAAGGCATGACTTTTGGAGACAACTATGCAGAAAAAGAATGTAAAGAATCACAAAAATCAGATGCGGTTACATGGGGTTATTTAAAAAAAAACCTAAAAAACAAGAAAGACAGAAACTAACAGGAAATGGAAGGGAGGAAGGCTTAGAAAGATAAGAACAGAGATACAGCAGCAGTTCTTCAAGAAACAGCAGAAATTTTACACGACGTTGAAAACAAATCAATTAAAGGAAGACACAAGGGTTTGATTCTAAGGAAACACTAGCAGAATTCCACTCATGGAAAGAGGTTTCCTTCTATCCCACTGTAGATCTATGGCCCCTAAAAAGCTGCTCATGGGGATCTGGGGACCCTCCCAAATGGCATATATAAAGAAACCAGTGGAAGTCAGAGATCCCCACCTAGCACAAGAAGAATCTCCTTACTCAACTGTCAAAAACTCTTTGGATATGATCCTACATTAACTCCACAGTCACTCAAAGGTAAACCAAGTAAGTAAACAAAATATAACTGTATTCAGAACAAAGAAAGAATGGAACACAAGGCCTAACAAAGTCCTTTGTAGCAAGTCGCCTAGCTAGTTTACCCAAAGCCATAAGTAAAATCTAGTCAGGAACTGCATCAGGCACTACTACCCTGCAGCTATACTAAGATATGAAATGAACTTCTGGATATCAGATGTACATGTGTATATATAGGGAGACTCATATGGATAGATAGGTGATGATAGATAGATAGTTAAATTACAGGATATGATTGGTTGGTTGCTTCTTTTTACATCAGTTAAGATTCATTTCTGAGAGAAAAAGTGACACAGTTATTCATAATTATGAATTTAAACACTTTTTCATTATTTAAAACATAGCAATAGTATGACTCTGGTTTTCTCTGCTAAGATATGCAATGGCAGTAGCTCTTCCTAGCGCCCACCAAAATAAAGATAACACAGCCTTTTTTTATTGCAACAGTTCTCTACACTAGCTGCATGCCGACAGACAGGGCAGAATAGAGAAGCAGTAAATTAAAAAAAACAAAAACAAAGGAAACCTCATTTTCTGATTAATCTTCCCCAAAATGTTACAAATCACCCAACTTCCTGACAATCACACCACTGTGCTGCACGCATACATGACACCTGGATGACAGAAACAACTTCCTTTTTTACACTGTTAGAGTTTCATTGCTCAACTCTATCATGGCAGGAACTGGAGTTGGCTTCCCCAGGAAGCCAAGAGAAAGCCAGAAGGTCACACTCACAGCTGCATGATTTTGGATTAAGAGACACAGTTTGCTGACACATTCCCAAGGTGAAATGATTGTCATCATGGTCTCTGTCACCAATTAATAACCTAGTATGTTTCAGATGCCCAGTTTAAGAGAAGAAACTGTTTGATGGGTCTCTATGTCACAAAAATGGTAGACGTCCCTTCTAATGAGCAATATTGGAATAGCATAACATACTAATAAGACATTTGCTGAGTTGAGTTTTTGGACAGACAGGTTGTGTGAAAAGTTTGTTTTATGGGATCAGCCAGCTGGATTACCATATTATTTTGCTCGAGATAATTTAAACACAGGTTATGTAGGAGACTGAATGTGGAAAATTGCTTCGTGTTAACCCCCACATCATGACAAAGAAGCATTTGGAACAGGAAAATAGATCTTATGGTTATGTCCTGGATTTTTCAGGCCAGTATGAATCTGCTTATCAGGCAATTAATTGTTTCTCCTTTGTATAGCCTAAACTGCTAATGCATTGGGGACTTGGGTATATCTGCACATAAAGAGGTGAATCACATTACACCTGAAGGTGCTGCTTTAAGTAAACTACTGCTGTTTAAAAAGTTAGGAGGAAACTCACTTGGTACCTCAGGATCACAAAGAAGATAATTCAAGTACCTGGTTCTGAGTTAGCATTTTCACACAGGCTGTCCCCAAACCCATCTGATTTTGCTATCATGTATACAAAGCAACATGTGAGAAAGCATGGTAAGTAGCAATTTCTGATATTCAACCCAGTCCCGCCCCCAATTATATAAATAATTGCAATATAGACATTTATTAGTTGATAATGAAATCCTATTCATATCTCAGTGATAATCTAAACTACATTGATAATCTAAACTACATTTATATAGAAGAATGCCAGTGTCATTTGTTACAGATGTTTCACTAGAGATAGTGTAGTGATTAGGGCATGAGCTGGAAGAGTCTGGTTCAAATCTCAGCTCAGATGTGGCCTCACTAGATGACCTTTAACACACCGTTAGATTGGCTCAAGTCCCACAAGAAGAGTGAAGCTCACAGAACAGAAAGCCCCTGCCTTCCCGCTGCAGCCCACTGAGCTCTCTGAAAACATAACCTGCAGAGAGTCAAGGGATCCTCACAAACAGTATGGGGGGGGGGGGCAAAGTCAGGGGTCTGCAGGAATGAGGGAATCAGCAAATTCCCCTTCTCTGCCAAAGGAAATGCTGTTCCACTATTGTACTAAACTAACCAGGAAGGGAGAGTGTAAATCTAGAAATGGAAAAGTAGAACTCTCCCAAAAAGTTTTTAAGCCAAGTAATAATAGGAATATACTGAATATATGGAATATGTAAACACATACAGCATTTCAAAAGAATGTATAAATCAGAGGTGTCGAACTCATTTGTTACGAGGTCCGGATCTGACATAAATGTCACTGTGTCGGGTCAGGCCATGTGTGCCATAAAATGTAACACAAGGTACCGGAGATGTAAACTTTATAAAGATTATTTCAGATGCCGAATGGCAGGAGTGACTGGATTAGGTGTGATATGCAGAGGGGTGGAGATATCAGCACTGGTGTGATATACAGAGGCATGGAGATATCAGCAAACCTAGATCTCAGTTTGGTACAGGAGGATTCAGTCCAGAGGATACAAAGAACAAATGGAAATAAATCTGAAGAAGTGAGCAGTGACTCATAAAAGCACATACCCTACCACAATTTTGTTAATCTTTAAAGGTGCTACTGGACTCTTACTCTACCACTATTAGAAACCACAGCATTCAAAAACCAGTGGGGTGGACATTTTAACTTTCCAGGGCATTCAGTTGCTGACCTAAGAGTAGCAGTTCTCTTACAAAGGAATTTCAAAGACAGATTAGAAAAACAAACTGCTGAATTGCAACTATTCATAAAGCTCAAGACAATGAAAACTCCTGGACTGGACTGAGACCTAGGTTTCTTCTCTCATTACCAATGCCTGCTATTGTCCTTTGGCATCTGAAATCACTTCACTGTCCAAGATATAAGGACAGATGGACTCACATTCCAGCTGTATCTGAAGAAGTGAGCAGTGATTCATGAAAGCTCATTCCCTGACACAAATTTTGTTAGTTATTAAGGTGCTGCTGTACTCTTGCTCCCTTTCACTAATAAGGAATGTAAGCTGTGCTGTTAGGTTTTTCCCCACCTCATCTGTTAGAAATGGAAAGGAGATCTCTCCAAGTGCCATGGGATGGCCGGTCTCTCTCTCTCTCTCTCTCTCTCTCTCTCTCTCTCTCTCTCTCTCTCTCTCTCTCTCTCTCTCTCTCTCTCTCTCTCTCACCTGGAAGAAAATGTTTTTGGGTCTTAAACAAAGGACTTCCTCCCCATACCTGGAATAAAAATGTTTTGGGGTGTTAAACAAAGGACTCTCTTTTTCTGGGGTGCTCCCTCTGGCTCTCTCCCTCCCTCTGAAGAAAAAGTGTCCTTCTACCTGAATAAAACATAGCTGGTCTTCTTTGAAGTCCCATGAGATGCCATTTTCTCCCCTCTCTCTGGCTGTTTCCTTCCCCCTCCCTCCCCAGAGGGGGAGAGGGCGGAGGAAGGAGCCCTCAGCTAATAGACGGAAGGCTTTCTTTCTCTCCCATGAAGCAGGAACTAGGAGAGAATGGCCAGAAGGAGCTGCGATGATAGAAGCAGGAAGCGGCACAGAGTCAGCTGCTCTTGGCCCGGATTGCAGCCCTGCGTGGGCCGCACATTTGACACCCCTGCTATAAATAGTTACCTAATATAGTAGTAGTGGCAGTAAAATGGTACGACTCCATACATACTGCCTTGTGACCCATCAAGAAAGGGCAGGACATTGACATTTAGCAGAATATGTTGAGTATTACTAATCTTATTAAGGAAAAGTTTCCTAGGAACATAATTTAAAAACAACTGTGACAATAACCACTGAGTAAGCTTAGCAGTCATGGGATAAGAGGATGGGTCCTTTTATGGATAAAAATATATTAAACAACCAGAAGCAGAGAATAAATGGACCTTTCTCTCAATGGAGGAAAGTAAGTAGCGGGATTCCTCAAGGACTGGTATTGGGGCCAGTGCTATTTAATTTGTTCATAAAAGATCTAGAACTGGGGGTGAGCAGTGTAGTGGCTAGATCGGTTATTCAGGATGGTGAAAACCAAGGCTGATGTGAGAAGTTCTAGGAGGGTCTCCACAAATTGGATGAGTGGACAACAGTGTGGCAAATGATGTCCAGTGTAGGTAAATGTAAGCTGATGCACATTGGAACAAAAAAATCTCAACTTTAAGTATATACTAATGGGGTCTGGATAGAGATAGAGAACTGCCAGAAGCTGGGTTTCGAAGAGGTAGAGGAACTAGAGATCAAATTGCCAACATTCGCTGGATTATGGAGAAAGCAAGAGAGTACCAGAAAAACATCTACTTCTGCTTCATTGACTATGCTAAAGCCTTTGATTGTGTGGATCACAATAAATTATGGCAGGTTCTTAAAGAGATGGAAGTACCGGACCACCTCATATGTCTCCTGAGAAACCTGTATAAGGGTCAAGAAGCAACAGTTAGAACTGGATATGGAACAACTGATTGGTTTAGCATAGGAAAAGGAGCACGACAAGGATGTATATTGTCATCTTGCTTATTTAATTTATATGCAGAGTACATCATGCGAAATGCTGGCCTGGATGAATCACAAGCTGGAATTAAGATTGCTGGGGGGAAAATCAATAACCTCAGATATGCAGACGATACCACTCTGATGGCAGAAAGTGAAGAGGATCTAAAGAGCCTCTTGCTCAGGATGAAAGAGGAGAGCGCAAAAGTGGGCTTGAAGCTCAACATCAAAAAAACTAAGATCATAGCATCTGGCCCATCACTCCTTGGCAAATAGAAGGGGAAGTCGTAGAAGTAGTGACAGACTTCACGTTCCTAGGATCCCAGATCACTGCAGATGATGACTGCAGCCATGAAATTAAAAGACGCCTGCTCCTTGGGAGGAAAGTGATGGCAAACCTAAACATCAAGATAAAAAGCAGAGATATCACCTTGCCAACAAAAGTCTGCATGGTCAAAGCAATGGTATTCCCCGTAGTAATGTATGGCTATGAGAGTTGGGCTATAAGGAAGGCCGAGCGCCGAAGGATAGATTCTTTTGAACTATGGTGCTGGAGAAGATTCTTGAGAGTCCCTTGGACTGCAAGGAGATCAAATCAGTCAATCCTAAAAGAAATCAACCCTGATTGTTCCCTGAAAGGCCAGATCCTGAAGCTGAAGCTCAAATACTTTGGCCACCAAATGAGAAGGGAGCATTCACTGGAGAAGACCCTGATGCTGGGAAAGATTGAAGGTCAAAGAAGAAGGGGACGGCAAAGGATGAGATGGTTAGACAGTGTCATCAATGCAACGAACATGAAATTGAGCAAACTACAGTGAAAGACAGGAGGGCCTGGCGTGATCTGGTCCATGGGGTCGCGAAGAGTCGGACTTGACTGTGCGACTGAACAGCAACAACAACAATGGGGTCTGAACTTGCTGAGACTGAGAGGGAAAGAGATCTTTTTTGTTTGTTTGTTTCTGCCTAATTTTATTTTTTTTTTAATTTCAAAAGTCTAACTGCTTCTTAAATTGTATAACTTGTACTGATAACTTATGCCAATAAAGGCTAACTTGACTTGACTTGAATTTTCAAAAGTTTATTGAATATATGTCAATCATACATAAGAATCAGTTCAGCCAATCATAGAAACACAACAAACAACATTGTACTGTAAGTTCATAAGCAATTGTAACTTTACAAATAAAACAATTATTTGAAATTCAACTTCATTGTGTACCTCATTGTGCTGTTTTGTGACGTAAAGAATAACAAAAGAGTGCTCAGGCCAAAGTGAATAACCTCAGAGATGCAACCATTCTGAACGGCTGGGATTTGAAGGTAATATATCATTTTCTATGAAATAGGCCAAAAGTGGGAACCATTTGTGTACAAATCTGGACTGGGACCCCTTGGATCCTTGTGTTTGGCATTCATAAGATTCCGCAATCCTGTCCATTACAAAGTGTTCCCAGCATTTATTCCGCCAGTGTTGAATGGATGGCGGATCGAGTGTTTTCCATGAAGCAGCAATGGAGAGTCTTGCCGTAGCTATTAATGTGGCTGCCAGTTCAGAAACCTTAACTTCTTGGTTGTGTATTGTATATGTCGAGTTGAGAAGCAATATAGCCGGGTCAAGTGGGATATTACCCAATACTATCATATTTATTTCGTCTAAAACTTGGAACCAAAAAGTCTGTATAATTGATCATGACCACCAACAATGAAAAAAGTCACTGGTGAGATCACAGCCCTTCCAGCACTTTGAGCTGTATTGTGGGAACATATGAGAAGGGAAAGAGATCTTGAGGTCATAGAAAACAGCTCAGTAAAAATGTCAACCCAAGTGTACTGCAGCAGTGAAAAGGGCAAATTCTATGCTGATGATTATTAGGAAAGGGACTGAAAATAAAACAGGCAATATCAAGATGTTCCTGTATAGATCTGGGACGTTTCAGTTTAGAAAAGAAGCAGCTAATGGAAGATGTTATAGAGGTTTATAAAATTAGGCACAGGATAGAAAAAGCAGGTGGAGAGAACTGTTTCCCCTCTCCTAGCACCCAGCATTCTCCCTCCACAGCAGCCAATGAAATTGATGGGCAGCAGATTCAGGAAGAACAAAGGGCTTTAAAAAGTGATTAGATTCATGGAGGATAGGTCTATCAGTAGCTTCTACCCATGGTTTCTAAAGGGAACCTCCACATCCCAAGGCAATAAACCTCTGAATACCTATGCCAAGAGTCAACATAAGGGGAAGGCCTCAGTTTGCATGCCTTGTCGCTGGGCCCTCCAGAGTAAACAGTTGACTGCTGCGTGAGACAGGATGCTGGAATAGGTCTGAGCTGGCAGGGCTCTTCTTATGTTCTTTTGATGATTCATTAAGGATCAAAGGATACCAAGAAAAGTTATTTATTCTCAGTATCAATGCATTTGGAACTATTCTCATTTTTATATTAAGAGAACACTGGTGAAAAAATTTTGGTATTCAATCTGCAGCCATAGGGAATGAGATTATACTGCATGTTTTAAAGAAGCGTTGTATAAATAAATAAATAAACTAGCAATAAAGCCACAAGGAAATTATATAACTTCACAACTTAGATTATGTGCAGATTTAGTGAAAGTAGTCTCAAATGTGTGGAACTACATCCCATGTTACAATGATAATGGTATGACGCGTACCATAGTAACGTGCACTTATTGACATGGATAGTTCAATGCACTGTCATCAGAATAGTAAAAAACAAGCCTTCAGACTGTTGTTATAAAGTATCATAAACTTTGGAATTCACTTGCTTTTTTTAACCATAACAAATACATGGTTGTTAGTGACTACAAACAGATTTTCTAAATTAACAGTAGATTTTACAGGCACTACATTATGCTTGGCCAAATTTTTCTTCAAAAGGAGATTAGACACATTCATAGAAGATAGCATATTAATAACTATATGAGCCATGTAACTTCCAGGTTCATATCCAGTATGCCACTGAATATACCTGTTACCTGAAGGCAAGCAGTAGGGGAGAGCCCTTGGCTTCATGTCCTGCTTCCTAATCTGGTTGGCCAGTATAAAAAAGAAGATTCTGGAGCCGAGGGACTTTATGCTCGATACAGCAGAGTTCTTATGTTTTTAAATTCATTCTCTTGGAGGACTGGTTCTACATGTAGGAAAACCAGGCAGCTACGAAGGCTAGAACAAGTTAAGAAGTACCTTCTACACCAGAAAGCAAGACATGCTCCTCAATACACTCAGGGCCCATCAGTGGTATGAAGTCCATATGGCTGCCACAAGGACTTATGCTGAGACATGCAACTGGAATTCTGTGCTTGGATTCCTAGTAGTGCCCTATCCCCACATTCAGTCCTGATCCAAATGGGGCCTGTGCCCCATGGGAAACTTAAACCTCTGAATCAAACCCCCCCCTAGAAACTGAGAAATCACCACAGAACTCCAAGATGGCTTCTGTCAACTCAACATATGGGAGACATTAGGACTTTATAATGTGAATTGGCTCTCAGTTGCCTGGTGTCATAAGGAGTTCTGGCATACAATCATGTTCCATAACTGGCACTCCCAACATTTTTCTGTTTATACTTTAATGAAGTCAGGAGGAGAGCTCCAATATGACTGGAGCAATGGTGCTGGGGGAAGTGAAGGTGTTTAGTCCATGCCTCCTGCACTCTTTTTCTGATCTAAATAATATATCCAAAGTTGCTGTTATTTCCCACAGGGGAAAATATACATGAAATTTGTCCCTAATGTGGCAAAAATTATTGGACTGCACAAATCAAAAGGCAGATGAGGCAAACTCATAGGGAATAGAATCTTATTTAACACGCATATCCTGCATTAAAAAAACCCCACTATTACACTGGCTTGTTTTTTAAGCACGATTCCTAGTGCTAATTTTGATCTATAAAGCCCTATGTGGTCTGAGACCAGAGTATTCAAAGGACTACATAGTGAAATGTGAACCTTTACTAGGCCCAAAGAAGAGGGAAAGAGACAGAAGTTCTAACAAGCAGTATGAGGGGAAAGGAACCCGGTCAGGGAAAATTGTTCTGTTTGCATGTTTGCAATAAATAGTTATTTAAAAAGCCATAGAGTCTCTGGTGTTAATCTGACATGGTGTCAGAAATCAGAACTTTCCCTAGAAAGCCTATTGCAGCAGAACAGCAAAACCAGGCCTAGCATAGCGAAGTTTTCTCCACCAAAGGCCTTTGACTAATAGGCCTTCAGGATGGTCTGACTGGAAACAGCATTTCTCCAGTTACAGGAGAGAAGAAGAGAGAGAAGAAGAGTTTGGATTTATACTCCGCCCTTCACTGCCCAAAGGTGTCTCACAGTGGCTTACAAACTCCTTTCCCTTCCCCTCCCCACAACAGACACCCTGTGAGGTAAGTGGGGCTGAGAGAACTTCTGACAGAAACTGTCCTTGAGAGAACAGCTGTGCCAGAGCTTGTGACTGATCCAAGGTCACATCAGCAGGTGCAAGTGGAGGAGTGGGGAATCAAACCCGGTTCTCCCAGATAAGAGTCCGTGCACTTAACCACTGCACCAAGCTGGAGGACTACTACAAAACTGAACTAGGAAATGAAAGGCACTCAGGTATGCTCTCTATGCTATAGGCTTACAAGCAGAGCAGGTATTTAACTCTTTTGTATTTGCTGATGAAGAAGACAAGAATAAAAATCTCTTACTCCTGGAGAAATGTGATTAATATTTTGTGCCTAAGAAGAATTTCATCCATGAAAAGGCCTGCTTTCACCAATGAAACCAGAAACCAGGGGAATCTGCAAAGGTACACATAAGATGGCTGCATGAGGAAGCAAATCCCTCCAAGTTTGGAGGCCACAAAAATGACTAGGGTTGCCAGGTCTGGGTTGGAAAATACCTGGAGATTTTGGGAGTGGAATCGGGAGAGGGCGGGGTTTGGTGAGTGGAGATGGCTCAGCATGGTATAATGCCATAGAGTCCACCCTTCAAAGCAGCCATTTTCTCCAAGGGAGCTGATCTCTGTCAGCTGGAGATCAATTGTGAAAACGGGAGATCCCCAGGCCCCACCTGGAGGTTGGCAGCCCTAAAAATGACACTATTTAGGGATAGACTTATAGTAGGCATTTTAGACAAAGATTACCTTGGAAGGGGCAATGCAAATGATAAGGAATTCAGAACTGATAAAAGCTCAGTCAATGACCAGGGGACCTTAAAACGACACCAGGAGGTAGCAAAAAAACCACCATTCTCCAAACATTCCCAAGGGAGATGGCCACAGCCAGCCCAGTGGCACCACCACCAAACACAACACAATCAATCTTTCAACACCCAAAAGCAGAATAGGACATGCACAGAAGGCAGAAGATCTAGCAAGACTAAGTGTCACAAATTTCAGAAAACAGGGCACTTTTCACTTGAAGGGTGCAAGAGGTGGTAAAACAAGATAATGTCAATGCACAATTCTTTCTGGAAATAGTTAGATATTCCAACCCATGGGAGGCTTCACTGTAGAGTAATGGTCTGAAATTCAAAACCGGAACTGGAGTTGATATAAACATAATCCCAGAGTCTTATAGATAACCCACCCAGTCCTCAGCAGACATCTGCAGTCCTCATGAGCCAACTTATTTCCAGGCTCATACCCAATATAAAGGAAAAGACTAAGTTCAGTGTGTATGTGCTTCATGAGCCATGATACTGCCAGTGCAATGCGCTGCTTGGAGCCTCATAACAAGACAGCTGCCTTGAAGACTGCACCAATACAGGTAAGGCTCAAAAAGGGGAGTGCACCCTATTCTATCTGTGCAGCCAGAGCAGTCAGTCAGTACTTGTTATGGCCCACTGGCCACTCAGAAGCAGGAAAAAATCCACTATTACAGAGTTAATTACCTACATAAAATCTCAGCCTACATAATTCATCCTAGTATATCTTACAGTTTAAGGGTCTTGGAGTACATTACACACCAGATATTGTCTCAGCCTGCATTTTTATTTATCTACAGATCCAGTAGTTCTTTGGTCGACCCCAGTCAATAAGATGTTGACTCTTTTGCTCAGAGAACAGCTTTTTTTATCAACTGCAGCCACAGAAGTATCAAGCCTTGTATTTCCAAAAGTACAAGATGAACGGGGGAAAGGATGTGGAAAAGTTAAAAGAATAAAAAATAGAAATAGTATAAGTCAGGAAAAAAGGGCAGTGGGGGGAAAGCCTCAAGAAGGACCCCCCCACCCCGTGGCAGAGATTAAGGCAAAACGTAATAAAATTCTTGAAAAAGAAAGATCACGTTAGCAAAAACAAAATATAAACACCAGACTTGTGTTCAACAGTACAATCTACAGAAGCTTCAAGACAAGAAGACTCGGAAACAAAACATGTCAACTAGCCAACCTCTTGAAACGGAGCTTGCAACACCTGAGGATGCTCAAGTTCAGCCCACATCTAATGAGACTTGTTCCACACCTTCAAGCTCACTGAAAGTTACCTCCAGAGGCAGGTAAACCAGCACATTATAAAGATTGATTTTTTGTTTATACAGACAGAGACAGCAACCTGTTAAGGGGCAGAATAATTCCCAGGTGCTATTAGAGGAGATTGATATACTCAGCACCTCAAGTTAGAATGTTGATTGAAATGCCAATTAAAAAAACAAAACCTAGCATTTAAATTTACTGCCAATATGACAAAACTGCAAAGAGGGGAAATGTAATGCAATGCGAACCTCCACTAGGCCCAAGGAAGAGGGCAGGGGCCAGAAGTTCTAACAGGGAATATAAGCAAAAGCAGAAACTGTGCAGGAAAGGGAAGCCAGCAAGGAAAAGCTGTTCTGTTGGTATATCTGCAATAAATAATTATTTTAAAAATCATAGAGTCACTGGTGTTAATCTAACAGACTGGCTTACTCCCATGTGACATAAAATCTCCAGGCTCTGCTCACGGTGACCCTATGTTCTATCAAGGACAGAACTTGCACTCACTGTTAGCATTTGCAGCCACATTGGTTAAGATTCTATCACTATTATCTCTCAGATGCTGACTGAAAATACTTCTGCTTTCTGGCTTCTGAGGGCACGTAAATTTGTTGATTTTCCTGCTGTAATATGTATTGATATTCAAGCTGCTCTACTGCTTTAACAGTTCTGAGCATTTTAAAATATCACTGATTCAAATAAAATTCTAAGTCAACAAGGATGCCCAAGGTTAAAAGAAGGCCAAAAGGAAGAGCACAATGTCCTATGCCTCGTAACATTTTATATTTTAAAATGTTCTAATAAAAAGTAACAAGAAAGCCCTCAAAGATAACTCTGTTCCCAAGAAACTGATGTGTTTAAATATTGTAACATAAGATAGTTTTAAAGCTTTTATACCACAATCTTTACATGCAACAGTGTGCTGCAGCAGGCAAGGATTTTTGTATACATTTCCTGTTACAGAGGTCAGCACTGAACCCACTTATCTGTTGTACGCACAGTTTATGAAACACTTTTGTACTCTGCCACTGACTAACAGGTTAACTTAGAAGAGAAGAAGAAGAGACGAGAAAAGATTGGATTTATACCCCGCCCTTCACTACCCAAAGGTGTCTCAGAGTGGCTTACAAACTCCCTTCCCTTCCCCTCCCCACAACAGTCACCCTGTGAGGTAGGTGGGGCTGAGAGAACTCTTGAAAGAAACTGCTCTTTTTCAAGAACAGCTCTTATCAGAGCTATGGCTTGCCTAAGGTCATCCAGCCAGGTGCAAGTGGAGGAGTGGGGAGTCAAACCCGGTTCTCCCAGATTAGAGTCCGCGCACTTAACCACTACACCAGACTGGCTCTCACACCAAACTTAGTAGGTACACCTACAGGCCCGTAGCCAGGATTTTGTAATTTAGGGGGCCTTTAAATAAGTCAGGGGGCACTGATGTCACAAAAATAATTTAAAAAATTTAAATAAAATTTTAAAAACTCACGCTAGCCAGTTGGAGCAGGCAGGAGCAGTTGGAGCAGGCAGTTGCTCATCCATGGAGGTCTCCCATGGCAGGGCAAGGGGCTCCAGCAGCAACAGGGCAAGGGGGCAGGTGAGTGAGCACCGACATACCCTGTAAGCCAAGCACCATGGAGCTGCCCTCCACTGGCACTCCGGCTGGGCACCCAAACACAGGAGGAGGCAGAAGAGGAGGAAGAGACACTCTGGCCCAGAAAGTTCCTGCACTGTCAAAGCCCACCGGCCCCACCTTCCCTGCTGGCCCACCCGCCTGGCTGCCTCGTGCTGCTTCCTGCAGTGGTGACACTCAAGAAGGGGCAGCAGTGGTGGGGAAACAAGCTGCGCTTGGGGTAGGGGCAGCAGCAGCAGTGGTTCAGCTTCTGTGGAAAGGGGAAAGTAATGTTCAGTGTCACTTGGGGCTAGAGGGTTCCTCATCCTAGCCTCGCAGGAAGAGTGGAGGGGACAAAAGGCTTCCTTTCACAAGACGGTGCAATGTTGAACACCTACCCCCAACTACTAGAAAAACTTCACAAGCCGCGCTTGGGGAAGGGGCAGGGGGAAGGGGCCTGGGCTAGATGGAAGTCAGGAGGCCTTGTTAGGAAGTCAGGGGGCCGGGCCCCAAAATACCCCAATGTAGCTACGGGCCTGTACACCTAGCATTTCCAAGATATGCTGAGTGCCATTTATTATTCTAATCATACAAACAGAAATCAACCATGAACATATATTCACATATTAACTGTGGTTCATTAATGGCCACTGCTTAAAAATACATGCGGGGAGAATAAAAAGCTGCTAACATACCATTATTTTGTTGAAGCCTAACCCATAGACAGGCCTCATGGCCTTGCATTTTAGCTATAACCAGAACATATTTCTGATATCAGCTAGACTAGCTAAATGGTGAACAAAGACATCCTATCTTATATTAAGTCAAATAGATACTTTTAGAACTTCACAGCCTGGGGGAGAGAAGCACCCATTGTCTATTAAAGGGTAAAAGGTAGAATGAGCTGTATTTGGGAAAGCCCGGCCCAAAAGGTTTTCCACCAATCAGAGACCTGTGAGGTCAGAGTGCTGACATTTGATGGAAGCAATAACAATGTTTTGCTTGTTTATGTCATATTGAGTATAAGCAGGGCTATTTTGGGGCAGGAATGGAGTTCCAGCTGGCTCCCGAGTTGGCCACGCCCAGCAGGAACTCATTAGCATAACAGGCCACACCCAACAGCAGAAACTCATTAGGATTGGCTACATTAGGGGTATGTGGCCTAACATGCAAAGGAGTTCCTGCTACAAAAAAAGCCCTGGGTTTTGACAACAAACAAGGTAAAGAGAATAAGAAGCAAAAGGTGGGTGTGGCTGGATGACCACACTTCTGGTAACACAGGGGTGTGGCCTAATATGCTAATGAGCTGTGCTGTCAGGGGTGTGGCCTAATATGCTCATAAGTTTCTGCTGATGGATGTTGCCTATTATGCTAATGTGTTTTTGTTGGGCTTTTTCTATAAAAAAAGCCCTAAGTATAAAATTCTAAGTCGCCCATTGCAACGCTGAAGAGTCTGTTAAGTATTCAGGGGTTCCAGACCTGATATCTGTACTCTTCCTTTATTAATTAATAAATCTTTTAGTGTTTCCTCTCTACAGAACTGCTGTGTGTGTTTCTCAAACTGGGTTGGGAAAACACAGCTAGAGACACAGGTTGTGTCTAACATATCTGAGAAGGAGAGGAGGCCTAGTTTTCATTCCTCCCTATTCTGTAAATCCCACAAAGTAACTGGTGCTGAGCAATGCTCCCTTCTAAGCTGTGGAGTCTTGTGAGCAAAAATTCTACTTTGTGAGCTACTGGCATTAAAGTTGTGAGCAAGCAATTTGGCTTCTGTATAAATTAGTTTGCTCTGGAACCATCCTTCCTGAGCTAAGACAAAAATTTGTGAGGCAGAGGCTAAAAAACTGTGAGCTAGCTCACACTAACTCAACTTAGAAGGAACACTGGTGCTGAGCATGCCAACAATATATTCAACAGATATGCATGAAGACACAATCCAGCATGGGTCACTACAGTTATTAATGAAATTAACAAATCTTTCATGTACAATGTGACTTCACGATATAGTGTGGCTGTTTCAGAAGCCAGTTTGAAATGTCACAAGAGGCACAATTTTCAAAATTGTGAAGGCATACGGCACATCCTTATGGTCAACCAAATCAATTTCTCTTACACTAGATTGTTGAGGAATTTATCCCAATACACACTTGGCTCAGAGAAAAAGCTCGAGAAAACCACATGAATTATCATTCAATTTTAGCAGGCGAAATATGGACTGCTTTTCAGAATGGAAAAATATTGCAAAATTGGCACATAAAAGCATCCAACCATCACATTAGAGAGGTATTTTTCTTCTCACATAGTGTGCTGCATTGCTAAATAATACAACAACACAACAAGAGACAGTCTGTTTCAAAATCATCCGACAACATAATCAATTAAAATATTATTTTAATTATGTATTTTCTAGTTTGGGACCATATATAAAAACTATCGTCAATTCCTTTAAATATTCCAAACAAAAGTTTAGATTTTTGGTTTCTTAACCAAATATATATACATATACTATATGTATGTGTGTGCTTGTATCTATATCAATATCTATCTATCGATCGATCGATCGATCGATATAAATACTTATATTATGTTGCAGAGAATTATTTTGTTAATATAGACATTGGCACATCTTCTCAAAACAATTAAACACTTCTTGGAGTTCTGATTTCCCAATGCTAAATAATAAGAAAAAGCCTGTTGTAGAACTGACATTATCACCAGTGAAACTAAACAGGAGAACTGAATACATCAGTGAGTTCAAACAACTTTGTATCACAATTTTGCCAAAACCCACCAAGACAGGGACTATGATGGACAGTAAGTAACCTCATGCATTTTATCTAGGTATATTCATTTATCTTTCTTCCATGGAATTCAAATGGCTTGTCCAGGACTCCCAGACAGTCTACCATTCAAGCACAGTCTAGTTTGGCCTAGTTTGTGCAATTTTGTTGCATTGTGAGTTCTCATAAAATGACTTCTGTACTTGAGAAATATTATGTGAGGAGCTTTCATCATAAGTCCACCATCCACCATTCCAAATTGTGGAATTCAGTGGGCAAAAGTGCCAGACCGAGATGAACCCACACAGTGGTTTCAAATTCCAGCCACCAATGTCTTTAAATGGTTAGTCACACTCTTTGTTTATGAGTCTTATTTGTACAATCAGAATAAAATAAAGTACTGATAGACTTCACAAGGCTGTTGCTGGATCTTCACTTAGATTGTTTGCATTAGATTGATTGCTACTGACCCTAGCAAGCACCTCTCTAGTTAGCTCCTCAACCTTCTGGTTTGTATTTCCAAGTTCCCTTTTGGATTATTCTCTACCTGGATGCTTGGGTATCTTTCCAAATAACTTTCCTCATTCAGGATTTTCTTAACTCTTTTGATTCTAGGAGCTGGAGTTTCTTGGCTACCATCCAGAGTAAAAGAAGGCTCTAATGCTACCAGTATATACTAATTCAATACAGCTTGCAATGTTTTAAGACTGACTTGGGTAGTTTCACAAACTAGGCATTTGAGCAAAGTGGTTACTTCACAAATACTTTAAAGACAGGCTTGAGATATGAATCAGCTACAATAAGATAGCCAGTGAAAGTAGGAATAACCAATTTCAGTGGAAATAGTATACCAGAAATTTAAATCAGGGGTACACAACTACTCTATTCAGAAGGGATACTGCATTTTCTGGGCACTAGTCCAGAGCCAAGAGTTGGTCCTGGACTTTAATAATGTTAGCTTATACAATACAAATATAAAACATATGCACTCAGATGGTACAGTCATTGATTATTGAGAAAGGGGCCTGTGGAATGAGTGTGCTTCTTGAAAGACCTCTCAAGAAGCAGATTGGCAAGAGCCTTGTTCTTCCAGAATGTGCATATTGTAATTGTTATGTATTTCAACAAAATAAATACAATAATTCTCAAGACAGATAATAATGTAATACAGGACTAAAATGCCAGTTCCAAGAAGAGCAACAGACAAAAGTATACAGTCAATAAAGCAATGAAAACCAAGAGTAGATCATAAGTAATACTTAAGGCCCAAATAAAAAAAGATGCTTAATGGCCGGGATACCAAAATGGGAGAACTGTAAATAAAAAACTGTTTTTACAGCTTGAGGATGACTATTAAAAAGCCCATTTTATAGTGGTCATCAACCTAGTAGTTGATAGGACCATCAGTATTGTTTCAAAGGGCAGGAAGTTACAAATAAAATGCTATCTATATGCTACAACAGTGGTTCACTATAGGGTTGCTAGGCAGCCTGGCAACTGGTGGGAAGGTTGGGGGGGGCAGCATCCCAGGAGAAAAATAAGGCCTCATCTCCTTACACTAAGTTCTCAACATAGAGCTCCAGGCAATTCCTAGAGCTACCTGGAAGTGACAAAGGGTAGCTCTAGGAATCACATGGAAACTGTATGATAAAACCAGATGGCTCTAGGAATCACCTGAAACTCTATGGTAAGAACTTCCTGTAAGTAGACAAGGACTTATTTTTCTTTTTTCTTTTTCTCTCACTGCCAGTGGAAATCCCCCACTTCCACCAGAGTCTTGGCAGCTCTACTGTACTTTTTAGGATTCACTTCTAAATTTACTGTAGTTTCTGTACCACTTTCTCCTTCATACATCAATTAACACTAAATTTTATATTTTATTTTTAATGTTTTGTACCTGCATTACCATAATGAAATGTAGCATTAACTGACAAACAAGGTATATTTCATGACCATTTTCTCTACTAGACAGAGGAAAACTCAAATTGGCCCTCGAACCTCCCCTCCAAGTTCACCCTGTTCCTCCTCTTCCTTCCTGGTCTTGCAATCCACCTGTAAGAGAGTTTGGGGTTCCTAAGTAACACCCAAGACCTGGTGAGAGATGTAAAAGTGATTGCACCGCTTGGGAACAGTGACCATAATGTCATTGAGTTTAACATTTGTACAGATAGGGAGTTGCCCAAAAAGACTGACGCAACCACTTTTAACTTTAAAAGGGGTAACTTATCTGGTATGAGGGGACATGTGAGGAAGAAATTGAAAGGAAGAGTGGAGAAGGTCAAAACCATTGGGGAAGCTTGGAGACTATTTAAAAATACAATCCTAGAAGCTCAGAAAAAATATATACCGCAGGTTAGGAAAGGCACAAATAGGTATAGAAAAAAGCCTGCATGGTTAACTAATAAAGTAATGGAAGCTATAAAAGGTAAGAAGGATTCCTTTAAGTGGTGGAAAGCTAGTCTCAGTGAGGTTGATAAAAGGGAACACAGACTGTGGCAAATAAAATGCAAGTCTGTGATCAGGCAAGCAAAAAGGGAATATGAGGAGCATATTGCAAAAAACATAAAGGCCAACAATAAAACTTTCTTCAAATACATTAGAAGTAGGCAACCAGCCAGGGAGGCAGTGGGGCCCTTGGATGACCAAGGGGTAAAAGGAGTAGTGAAGGAGGATAGGGAAATGGCTGAGAAGCTGAATGCATTTTTTGCCTCTGTCTTCACTGTGGAAGAGGAGAAGTGCTTGCCCACTCCAGAAGCACCGATTTCGGGAGGGGGTTTGAAAGATCTGAATCAGATTGTGGTGACAAGAGAGGAAGTCCTCTGACTGATGGACAATTTAAAAACTAATAAATCACCAGGCCCGGATGGCATTCATCCGAGAGTTCTGAAAGAACTCAAATGTGAACTTGTGGATCTCCTGACAAAAATATGTAATCTTTCTTTAAAATCTGCCTCCATTCCTGAGGACTGGAAGGTAGCTAATGGCACTCCCATCTTTAAAAAGGGCTCCAGGGGAGATCCAGGAAATTACAGGCCAGTCAGTCAGACATCAATACTGGGTAAGTTGGTGGAAACTGTTATTAAGGAAAGAATTAGTAGGCACATTGATGAACAAAAACTATTGAGGCAGACTCAGCATGGGTTCTGTAAGGGAAGATCTTGTCTCACTAACCTGTTAGTGTTTTTTGAGGGAGTGAACAAACATGTGGACAAGGGGGACTCAATAGACATTATTTACCTTGACTTACAGAACGCTTTTGATACAGTTCCTCATCAAAGGCTCCTAAGTAAGCTCAATAGTCATGGGATAAAAGGACAAGTCCTTTTGTGGATCAAAAACTGGCTTATAAATAGGAAACAGAGAGTGAGTATAAATGGGAAACTTTCTCAGTGGAGGGTGGTAAGCAGTGGGGTACCACAGGGATCAGTACTCGGTCCGATGCTTTTTAACTTGTTTATTAACGATTTGGAATTGGGAGTAAGCAGTGAAGTGGCTAAATTTGCAGATGACTCAAAGTTGTTCAGGTGGTGAAAACCATGGAGGACTGTGAGGCACTCCAAAGGGATCTGTCGAGGATGGGTGAGTGGGCGTCAACGTGGCAAATGGGGCTCAATGTGGCCAAGTGCAAAGTGATGCACATTGGAGCCAAAAATCCTAAATATAAATACATGTTGATGGGGTCTGAACTGGCAGAGACTGACCAAGAGAGAGATCTTGGAGTCGTAGTAGATAACTCAATGAAAATGTCTAGACAGTGTGTAACTGCAATAAGGAAGGTCAACACTATGCTGGGGATTATTAGGAAGGGAACTGAAAACAAATCAGCCAGTATCATAATGCCCCTGTATAAATTATTGATGCGACCTCATTTGGAATACTGTGTACAGTTCTGGTCACCACATCTCAAAAAGGATATTATAGCATTGGAAAAAGTGCAGAGAAGGGCAACTAGAATGATAAAAGGGTTGGAACACCTTCCCTATGAAGAAAGGTTAAAACGCTTGGGGCTCTTTAGCTTGGAGAAACGACGGCTGAGGGGTGACATGATCGAGGTTTATAAGATTATGGATGGGATTGAGCAGGTTGAGAAAGAAGTACTTTTCTCCCTTCCTCACAGTGCAAGAACTCATGGGTACTCCATGAAATTGCTGAGCATTCGGGTTAGAACAGATAAAAGGAAGTACTTCTTCACCCAAAGAGTGATTAACATATGGAATTCACTGCCATAGAAGGTGGTGGCAGCTACAAGCATGGACAGTTTCAAGAGGGAATTAGATAAACATATGGAGCAGAAGTCCATCAGTGGCTATTAGCCACAGGGTATAGATGGGAACTCTCAGTCTGGGGCAGGTGATGCACTCTATTCTTGATGCTGGAGGGGGCAGCAGTGGGAGGGCTTCTAGTGTCCTGGCCCCACTGCTGGGCCTCCTGATGGCACCTGGTATTTTTGGCTGCTGTGCGACAGAGTGTTGGACTAGATGGGCCAATGGCCTGATTCAACATTGGCTTCTCTTATGTTCTTATGTTCTTATGTAATCTATGAGAAGCAGTGTGCTACGTGTATACATTTTTTTTATTTCCTTACAATTGTAACTATAAGCAATAATTTTATTCTCAATTAAAATTTGGTAGAACCACTGAGGGTCAATTTGAGTAGTTTTAGATCTAGCCAGTAGTTATCACTTGACCACCCCCAGTTTGAAAAGCTGATCCTGGATAAAGATTTTTTAAAAGATGTCTTTGGCACCCATTTCCCCCCCTAACATTCTGAAACACAGAAATCTCCTGGTCCTTTTTTCTAAATTCAAAATAAAGGTCAGGCCTTGCTGTTTAGTAGGTGTCATTTTATTAAACAAAGAGAATGGACAAGATTTGGAAGCAAGGATAATCTTGATTTTAAAATCAACAGCTGAAATTTACTTTTTTGCTACTTTAAAGAATAACTTGTCTGTAAAAGTATAAAGAAAATAATCTGCACACAATTCTCTATTAAAAGTTACATAAATTTACATACAAGTGGCACACCAGCAAAAAATCTTCAAGCAGAAATTATACTTGAAATACTAAAAGTATACAAATACATCAAGTCAACAATCACAATGAGCATGTGATTCATTTGCTTCCAGCACCATCATTCTTTATCAGTACTTATTTGTGACCATTTTGTCATAAACACAGAACCATTCCATTGTCTTACTTCATTTGTAGGGCTTATTTGCAAAGATATGAGTTTAAATTTGAAAGCAACTTTTGAGTTGTCCTTGACACTTTTCATAAATCTCATTCAATTCTTGGCTTCAAAATATTTGATGCAAGTTATTCTTTATGCTAAAAGGCAACAATCAGGCAGAAGGATAACATTTTGTGGGCATAGGGTTATGCAAACATTTGTGCAAAATGGAAGTGAAGTCTGTTCACAGGCTGGGATCCATCAGAAATGATTTAAAATATTTTCATTTGTATCAGATCTTGAGAATAAACTGTGTCTTTATTGCCAGATGAAAACAGCTGCATAGCTTTAAAAGTCTTATTCCTGCTATATCAGCACACAGTTGCTCCAATAAAAATAGATGCTGGAATATCAGGTACAAAACTGCAAGGTCTAAAAGCCCGCCTATGGCTGCTACTCTTTCACTTCAGGGAGGGCTAGAATTGCTGAATGTAACAGGAAATGAAGACCCCCAGAAGGAGGTGATTCCAGCAGATTAGTATTTGGTCTTTTAAAGATTATGATGAATCCAAAAGTTAATCCAAAACAAATCCAAACACACTAAAGATCTTGTCTTCTCTCTGCTCTTCTCTGGGAAACTACCATGTATCCCACACTCACCCACAATTAAATCACCAAATTCCTTGGTCATGGTACCAATGAATGCATGGGAGGAGTCACACAAGAAACAAGCAACAATGGACCAATGTTCAACAATGCCTGCATTCTGAGACAAACACGTCCTGAGGCCAATGCCGGTTGCTTTGGGGGCCCTTAATTCCCAACAAATATCTCACACATAGACTCCAAAGAACTGTGGGTCTCAATCCAAGCCCCTGTGGGTCATGCATGGCCACCCACTGAGCCTATACCTCATTCAACACCACCTGCACTCCAACGCCACTGCAGGCTGCTTTAAAATCCCCAATCTCCAGACCCACTCCCTGTCTCAACCCCAAAAAGCACTGCAGTGCCACATTCCTTAGTTTCAGGAAGTCTCTGCCTGCTGTGCTATTACTCCCACTTTTATCACTAAATGTCAGGTACAAAATTGCACTAGCGGCCCCTTTACCTTCTACCACAGGACTGATCAGACCCTAGAGCCAGGCTGGGGTCTGTGGGCCTTTCATTCAGCAATGAAAAGACAGAAAGTCCCAGGCAAGGACACTTTCAAGTGAAACAAAGGTGGTTATGCATCCTAGGTTAACCTCATTCATGCTCTCACGCTCACCCCAACTTATTTGTGTGTACAGACTTATTTGTTTGCATAGTGTCACGACGCCTGCTGAGCACAAGTCCCTGGCTCCAGCAGAGGAGCTAAGTCCCACCAGGGATGAGCTCCCAACATCAGAAACCTCTGCACCTGACAGTGCGGTGAGTTCAGAGGGGGGCCCACTTGACACCCCCCCGATTCACCGCCACCGGTGTCTCGTTTGCGAGAGCAGTGCCGACAGGACATGACAGCCCGGCGGCGAGAAGCACGCATGCGCACCCAGCACTCGTTTAGCCCTGAGTACTAGCGGGAGCCAGGACATGCTTGGAGCGTGCTAATTGCCGACTGCTTGGAGTACTATTTAACCCTCACTGGCACGCTGACAAATCGTGCCAGCAAGTAGTCAGTTTGACAATGCTCTGCACCACCCCACTCGGATTCCTGCCTCCTGTCTTGTTTCCCTTAGCTCCTCGACCTCGGCTCGTTTGACTCTGCTCATCTCTGCATCTTGAATCTTCGCCGCCCAGACTCCTGACTCTCGGAACTCTGACCCCCTGACTACACTAACGATTTGTGATTTGGACTTGATTTCTCCAGTTATTTGACTTGCCTGCACCTCGACTACCCTGTCTGTCTTGCACCCTGAACTTGTTTGTTGGGTTGCCCAGTTCTGACCTCGGACTGTGTTTTTGACCACCCCCATGCTTGCCTGGCCCCACAGCCAGGCCCATGACACAGGCTGCTTGATATGGAGAGCTCTGAATCTAAAGTGGATAACAGTGGAAGGAAGACAGGACATTCGGGGAGATTCAGACTTTGTGCCCGTGGCTGTGAATAAAAGATCAACAAACAAGGAGTAGAGGAGGGGGGGGAACTTATTGAGTTAAGTAAAGTAAGGAGAAAAAGATATTGTGTAATATATAGAAAATTCAAAAAAATAAACCTATTAAAAAAAAAAGATATGGAGAGCTCTGCTGATGACGGTAGAACTCTTCTCTGCCCTGTGTTGGCCCTCTCCTTTGTAGGGCTGACAATGTCATGGTATCTTGGGCTCTTCTTTGCTCTTACTTCACCTCTTCATTTTTCTCCCTTAATCTTCAGATTGCAGGTATTCCCAGTTCTTGCTCAGTACCGGGTGTTCCCTGTTAATATCTTTGTTGCTCTTTGCCAGGATTATCAACTCCATGTATCTTTGTGTTGGAAATATGTGTGTTGCAAGGTCTAAAATTCAGTCATTATAGGGTTAATGTGTGTTTACCTTGTGTGCTATCGTTTAGACTGACCTGGAAGGGAACCTGGCAGATAGCCAATGGGAAGAAAGCCCGGGAAACTGAAACCTATTTACTAACAATCATTGGTTAATGCATTCAGGTATTTCCTTCTAGGGGTCAAGAAGAAGAAGAATCTCCATTGTTGTAGACCATGTGGTCAAAGTGTAAAGATGTAGTCTTAGGTGTCTTTGTTGTCTTGTAGATTTCCTGTGAACCCTTCCCTTAGAAATAAAGATTTTTACACAAAAGAAAATACCTCCTTCCCAGTGAAGCAAAAATCCACTGTAATCTCTGAATATTTAACTATTTTCCCAATTTTCCCAACACTTTGGCTGTTTCAGGGTTGCGGCTTCTCCTTATCTTGTCATGCTGGTGACAGAGAGGGGGGGAAGGCTTGACTACACAGAGAGGTTCAAGCGTATTACTTGTGTCATACTGGCGTGGAACAAGCTGCTCTAGGCCACAGTGCCACTTCCTTAATCTTCAGCCTACTTCTACTTTTCACACACTCCTGCAAGCATTCTCTATTACTAAACATAGCTACAGAAATTTCAGGCTAAATTTGCTGAACATGGAGGATAGTTCAGTGACAGTTGCAATTTGCCAATTAGCCATTTTCTTGGTCCTGCAGACTTATAAGCGTTTAATGAAAAAATCTATTAGCAACTGGTGTTAGAACACCAGGCTATACAACTGATAACCTATTTAGATTTATAATCCATATATACTTACAGATGAAAAAGCTGGTTTCCATATGACAGCTAGTCACCATTGTCAAAGCTGGAAACTATTAAGGATCCGCAAAGCAGCTGTTCCAAGATTCCAAGCAGGTAAACCAAAGGCACAACTAGGAATCTGAATACCACATGGCCTATGAACTACACAACAACTGCAATTGTCGCAAGTACTTCAACCTGTTATAGAAGCTCCTGGCCAGTAGGACATCCTGAGTTGTTGTGAATACTACTACCAATTATAGTAGCATCAGTGGTTATTGCATAGCCAATGGGCCATGCATGTCAGGATTCCTAGTATTTTTTTTAAATAGAAAGAAGACTGCTACTGCACTCTGCAGATAGGTATATGCAAGTACTATTTGTATAAGTGGTTTATGATATTTTATTATTTGCAGAGAGACTGGAGAAGTAATATTTTTATACCATGAACAAAACTTATGTTAATCACATTTCCACAACACAGTAGTTGGTCAACATTAAATCTAAACAGTATCCTCCACCAAGTTTACTTCATTGCTGACTGAAAAGGAATGTTATGCCCAAAAATCTCTTTCAGGCTGAGAGGTTCATCTTTTATTTCACCTTTTCCTCCTCACTCATTAGAGCTTAATTTTTATCATAGATTTCCTGACAGACAACAATACAAAGCTCTAAACTGAATTATGCTAATTACAGACCATGGGCAGTACACAGTGCTTGCAACAGTATACGACAAAATGTAACCCACTCTTTTAACAGCATCACCTTCAAGTTCATAAACTGACAGTGACCCTGTAATTCCACGCATTTCATGTTAAAATCCAAAACCAGAGTTCTTTAGGTAATGAGTTGAATATGATGATCTCATCTTCTAGCTAGAATTCTCTCAGATACATGCATGCAACAGCTCCTTTTACGGCCACAAGTTTTCCCAAGTGCTGATTTTTTATTGTATTTTGTGAAACAACAGACAATTTAATGAAACTGGAAACATTTATTTGGAGAAAAGGTCTAAAGCTGCAACACGATGAACTCTTCTTTCTCCACATAAGGGAGGAGTATGGAAGCAGCAACTGAACATATGACTATACACATTGATTAGGTTTATTTAACAACCAACAACATTTTTCTCCAGTTCATTGCTTCTACTCCCAACCACTGATTAAACAGATTAAAGTTGCATAAAATGGTAACCGCACCTTGTTCATTACTTGAACAAGTTTGGTGTAGTGGTTAATTGCGCGGACTCTAACCTGAGAGAACTGAGTTTGATTCCCCAATCCTCAACTTGCAGCTGCTGAATGACCTTGAGCAAGCCATAGTTCTGTCAGAGCTGTTCTTGAAAGAGCAGTTCTTGAAAGAGCTCTCTCAGCCCCACCTACATCACAGGGTGTCTGTTGTGGGGAGGGGAAGGGAAAGGAGTTTGTAAGCTGCTCTGAGAGGCCAAGTGAAAGGTGGGGTATAAGTCCAATCCCCAAGAGCACCACCACCTCCTCCTCCTTCTATTGCTGTAGTACAAGTAAAAAAAATGTCCACAGAGTTACAGTGGTATCATATTGTATCTCTATGCAGATTCATCTCTCTTGCTCTAATAAACTCTGTCCTCCATTGTGACACTTTCTGAGAGCAAAATTACACCAGCACAAGGGAAAAGAACCACTGTGATGTCCCTTCAGAGAACAGTCTCTGGCCCTTTTCCTCCTCATTCCAGAAAAGTCCTTTCAGCTGCACAACACTGCATAGCATTAAATGGTTAATAATTTAATAAAGTGTCAACTACTCTATTTTACTTATTTATTAATGTATTTATATCCTACCTTTCCTCATGATTCAAGGCAGTTATGAGCCAAACCAAGGATTATGATAAATGAAAGTTGAAATTCGCAGGTGTATTGTAACTGTCTGGGTCATACCTCAGGGGCAGAGTTCACGCTTCAATCCCTAGTTGAAACCTAACACACTATAATTAAATCTCAACTGTGCAAAGAAAGACCACTGAGAGAACAAGAAGACCCAATGCAAGTCCAATTAGATGAAGCCCTGGCCTGGATCAATGTAATAGCACTCCTTCTATCTTTCTCACATCAGCATTAACAAACAAGACTGCATAATGGCAAAGCTCTTAGGGCTACATATAGGATTACGTTCCATATGGGATACACTAGATCAGAAGATTAAAGACATGAACTAGGTTTGACTGGTAAGGTGCTTTTGACCTAGAAGCATCTCCCTAAATCCATCACTGCTTTTAAAAATTGCAGACATCCATGCAAAACCTGGATTAAAAGGAAACAGGCTGAACATATGACATACACACATATTAATAAAATATAAACAGATGTTTGTTTCAAACATTTCCTCTAGTTTTTAGATGACTTGTGGAATGCCAAGGCCATGCACTGTGTATATTTATATCATCTATTTTTACTTCAGTTAGGAAGATGAAACTAAAAAAAGGCATTGAGACAAAGGATTACAAAAGCAAATCAAGTCCCTTGAGCATGCTGTGGGGATATTTTTGCTACAGAACTGCTACCTCAACACCAAAGTTATACTGCAAAATTAAAATGCATGTAGGTTTTTTGTTTAAGTTTAACTGAGAACATCTGTTTCTCCTCTCACCATGATACCCAATATATTTTATATATAATTTACCACAATTCTTTGTTTTATATATGCTTTCAAAATGTTAAAGTCTACATTGGAACTGTTATTGCCAAAGACAGCACACAGCAGGGGCAGTACTGTCCAGTACTATTGTTTTATTCCAAATCTTATCTATATCAAGATCCTTAAATAAAGAGGTGAGTTCTGTTGGGTTTATAAATGTACAGTAAACAAAGGCTTGAGTTAGATTTGACAGAAGCCCTTATTAAAAAGTGTAAAGAAATAAACATTGAACTATTCTTTTGTAAAGACCTTTTAGCTCTTTACAAGAATTTTCCCGAAGGATGGAAATGATTTTGGAGAGTTTCAGATCACTTAGATAAGCAAGCCGTTTTGGCAATAAATAGGTTTACAGCAGGGTCATTTCAGTCTTGTTCATCCAAGCTTTGAGCCTTGAGCCAGTTTTAGCTCAATTTTTTTAAATCAATCTGCTTTAAGACAAATTGGGAAAAAAACCAACAAAGTCCAGATGCCTTGGGAATCTTGCCCAAAATTAAGTGCTAAAACAGAAAGAGTTTAGCAACTAAAATAAGACGTATTAAGTGCTTCTCATATTAATTAATGGAAATAAAACATAGCAAGTATTAGATTAAAAACATTTGAAATAACCACTTTTAATTTTCTATAATTAAAATTCAAAATAGAAAGCTAACCAAGACAGATCAAAACTTTGGCACAAATTTTCAAAGCTACTGAAATACACTTAGCAGCAGCTTCCATGACTCTTTGGTTGTTACTGGTAAGAAGAGAACAGATTGGATTTATACCCCACCCTTCACTACCCAAGGGAGTCTCAGAGTGGCTTACAAACTCCTTTCCCTTTCCTTCCCCACAACAGACACCCTGTGAGGTAGACAGGGCTAAGAGAGCTCTGACAGAAACTGCTCTTTTTCAAGAACAGCTGTGTCAGAGCTTGTGACTTAAGCAAGGTCACATCAGCAGGTGCAAGTGGAGGAGTGGGGAATCAAACCCGGTTCTCCCAGATTAGAGTCTGTACACTTAACCACTACACCAAACTGGCTCTCTATTTAAAAGGTGACAATCTGCAGAACAAATAGGGAAGGTGGCCATGGCAGGGGCTACAATAGAGGCTCTTGGCTTGGTGTAAACCTTGCAGAAAAACAAAAAAATGGGAGATCGATACTAAAGTCTGGGCTACAAATAAGCACCGTCTCTGTTCCCAAAGAATCCCCATGATTTTGCCACAAAGTTCCACCAAAGCATACCAACAAGAATAACCTACGGTAATTTGGAATCATGAGATAGAATACATATTTGCTAAAAGGAAAAGGGGGATAAAGGTAAAAAAGCCCCCCAACTGTGGGAAGCAGACACACCTGGCAGCAGCTAACAGTCTTTAAGTTTCCCAATCACAGAGGATGGGCTGCCTTCTCATGCCTTGCCTTGGGGTGAACTGCCTGCAGTGCTCAAAAGCTGCAGTGTTGTGTGACTCCCCAAGCAGAATAAACAAGAAGAATGTTAATTGGACTGGGCCATTTTAGTACCACGGTCCATGTATTTTTTAAATAAAGCCATCTTCCCTACACTAAAGTGCAGATAATAAAACTCACGAAGAAAGTGAGTTTGGTCCTCTCCTCATGGTGGCAAAGAAAAGACTGAGGGAAGACTGCTTCCCCTCTCCCAGTCATGTGCTGGTTTGGGTGGAAAATGCCAGATCTGGGTGGGGGGAAGCACTCTACAGTTCAGAAAGTTATAGAATTTTTTTAGAATCTGTCTCCACTGCCAGCCTGCGCACACACAATCCCATGTGGGACTGCATAGAATCCACAAAGACAAACAGCAGTTTGCACAACCCACTAAGGAAAACACTAGCAATAAAATTCAAAACAGTAACAATTAGTTGCACATTTATTCAAAATCCAATTAAAACGTCTTAGTTTAATTTATTCAACCAAACTGATGGATTTGATCCAGTGATACCACCTTTTTGAAGTCTGATAGACATTTAGCAAAAATCTTAGATACCACATTTAGTAACTACTTCACTGTGCAGTCAATTCTAAATGCAATGGATGGGCTTGATGAAGTGATACCAGTTTCCCAAGGTCTGGTCTAAAGTCACTCAGCAGGAGTCCTAAATTATCATGTTCAGTAATCTGGAGTCAATTTCTTAGACAGAAGTTGGATGACCACACTAAAACCATGTTCTACCAAATATGATGTCGGAAATGGAACAAGGAGTTTCTTAACTGCTGGCCATAGTGCTGGATATTGATCAGAAATTTCTTTCCATAACCAAAACTCTTGGTATGATTTCTTAAACTTTGGCTTCAACTCAATGTCATGTTGTAGCTCAGTTAGTTCTTCTTCCACTGCCCTAACTTCCTCAGTAAATGAAAATGGGTTTATCACCCAATCTGGAATTTCCATCGAGAAAAGATCCTCAAATCACTCAGGCATATCCAACTGATCACAAAAACCCTGCAAATCATCATCTTTTATCCCACCTTTCTCTTCTAGCTCAGACTGGCTTGGAAATTTGCATAGCTTGCAATGGCCTATATTGCATTTGAATAGAGTTAATGGCAATGCAGAGATGAAAGATTTGACCTTAATAAGATTGACCTCATTTCTTTGCAACTGCGAATTCATCTCATTGAACTTTGCAAATAGTTCTGATAAATAAGCAACATTGTGCCTGATCTCTTTGAGTTCATCCATGAACAACGCATTTGGGTCCTCAAAAATACTCCACAACAATGTCGAAAAGGCCTTAAAATAAAAGTATCTCACGCCCTTGCCTTTTGATAGCCAATGAACTTCAGTATGAAGCAGCAAACATTCAAAATCCTCATCATTCTCAACACAGAGCTTCTGGAATAGCCGATCATTGAGAACATGTGCTTTAAATGTATTCACTGATGTAATGACAGCGTGTAATGACTTGTGCAATCATGGGGTTTTTTTGCAACCAGATGTTGGCAATGAAGCACACAGTTAAGATGCAGCTGGGACTTACACTGTCACCGCCTCTGTGGGCTCTGGAGCTGGGTGGAGCCTCTGGTACCCATGACGGCTGTGTCTGGCTGGTTGCATGGTGAACAGCTGAGATGGGCCCAGCAGCAGTGGGAGGGTCACTCCTCCTGCATCAGGACTTATTTAGTCTCGCTGCCACAGGGGCCTCTTCCCATTTGTCACACAACATCTGTGAAATGCCCTGTAAAATAGCTGCGCTATCTACGGAGCAGTTGTTATTGGTTGCATGGGGGGTGCTCCAGCCGGAGGCCACAATTCCTTAGCCCTGGAGGTGTTGCCTGAGACCCCAGCCAGTCTTGATGCATCCCAGGTGCCATAAGGGGCCCTTGTAGAGGCATGGGCACCCGACCTGTAACCCTAAGAGTGGCATGAGCGTCCCCCACCAGGCTGCAGGATGCTTATCTTAGGCTGATGCAGGATGCTTATCTGCCTTAGGCTGATGCACAGTGGAGCCCTTCCTAACACTGGATACCCCTTTTGGAGGCATGGCCAAAGGCAATCAAACTAAGAGTAAAAGGGGCAGGATATGTGCAAAACCCTGCACACACACTGTGCCTTGCACAGACCCCTGTATGTATCAAGGGTCCTTATCCCCCTCCTCAGCAGGTACTCCAATATGGCAGCCTCCGCAAACCTCTGGGAAGGCTTTTGCAAAAGTTTTCACATTCCATTCATGGGCCCATGCATTGCAATGGACTGTGGTAACGTTAAGACTGCCCAGGAGCTTCCGGACATTGCCGCTCAGAAAATAGCCAAGAAATGTGAGGCAGGCAGAGTGGCGGGTCCATTTGTGGTACCACTACTTCTCAACCTGAGGTTTTCACCTTTAGGAGTTATATCTAAGAAGTCCCCAGGTGACTTTCATTTAATTCATCACCTGTCTTATCCAAAAGGGGCTTCAGTTAATGAAGCCATAGCTCCTGAGCTTTGCACTGCTGTGGTATGCTTCCTTGGATCATGCAGTCAGTATAATACAGTCCTGTGGCCCTGGTGCTTTCTTGTCGCCCATTCACCCTGGGGATTTCTGCTTATTGGCGTTCAAATTTAGTGGTAAATATTATGTTGACAAGGCTATGCCTATGGGTTGCTCCACTGCCTATGCAGCATTTGAAACATTTAACACCTTCCTTGAGTGGGTGGTTAAGGAGCACACTGAGTGCCCACACATCACATGTAACCTGGATAATTTTTTATTTGTGGGACCCGCAGGCACATTGGCTTGCACTGACTTCCTCACTACATTTCAGACCCTTGCATCTGAACTAGGGGCCCCAGTAAACCAGGATAAGACTGAAGGTCCAGTCACTCAGTTAACATATTTGGGGATATCACTGGGTTCTGTACGCAGAAACTCTTGCCTCCATGTAGATAAGTTTTGCCCTCAGAACTCTGCTGTTCGGGGTCATAAGTAGGAAAAAATGCTTTTTAAAAGAAATTCAAGTGCTACTGGGTCACCTAAATTTTGCCTGCAAGGTAGTCTCCCCTGGGTGGGCCTTCTGTGCTTGGCTGGCACAGTCCACAGCCAGGGTATCTGCCCCTCACCATTACATCAGGATTACATGTGGCATGTGAGAGGATCTCAAGGTTTGGCTGGAATTTTTGAATCATTTTAATAATGTCACTATTTGGCAGTCAACACTGTACCTGGTGGATTCTTTGCAAGTTCACACTGATGCTGCAGGCAGTTTGGTTTTTGGCATCTTCTTTAATGGTTCCTGGTGTGGGCCTTGCACTGGGTGGGAATGGGGATCCTTAGGGACCTAACATTTTTGGAGTTCTTTCCAAATTTTGGCTGTCATCTGCATGTGGCAAGATTTAAGAACGAACGCATTCCCTTCTGGTGTGACAATCAAGCCATAGTCGAATTCATTAATTGGTACACATCACACTCTGAGCGGGTCATGTGTTAGTACGCAGGTTTGTCTTGACCTGCACGATACATTGCAGGCACTAGTAATAGCATTACAGATGCTTTGTCTCAGTTCCAGGAGAAAAGTTTCTGAATTCTTGCCCCCAGTGAAAACCAGCAACCGGACAACTTTCCAGAGGACCTGTGGATGTTTGGCAGTGATTAATTATTCAGAGTTCTGGGGTCTCTTGCCTCCTCTACCCATCATGCCTACAAACACATTGTTAATCCTTTCCTATTCTTTTTTGGAGTCTGTGGGGATTTCCAACCCTTGGCCAGTCCCAGAGTTTTTGGTATTGCAATATTTGGTGCATCTTAAGGAGCATGAGCTCCACCTAAACCGTGAATATCTACCTGTTGGCCATTTCCTTTTATAGTAAGGTCATGGGGTTTAGTGACACTTGTGACTCTTTTCTCGCCTGGCGGGCCATTGAAAGCAGGAGGAGGTTATCCCCCTGAGAGCCTGATACACATAGGCCTGTTACTTTACCCATGTTAGAAAAATTCATGTGGCAGCTCCCGCAGATACGTTTCTCAGTTTTTGAGGTCACCTTTTTTTAAGCAGCCTTTTCCTTAATATTTTTGGGGCTTTTCACAGCAGTGAACTGCTAGCCATGTAATGCAGTTATACCAGAGGAAGGGCTCTTGCCATTTGGGAAATATTCTGTTGCATAAGTTAGATGGACCAATGGCACAAGGGGACTTGCTTTGTTCTGCTCTCAATGACCAGCCTGGTCCTATTTGCTACACCTCAAAATACCTCTCTGTCCAGCCTGTCACTTCTGGGTCTTTTCTTGTGCATGCTAACAGCTCCTGCTTGTTGCATTTGCAGTTTGTCAGTGTTTTGTGTACATGGATTGAGGAACAAGGCATCCCCCTGGGGATTTTGTGTACACCCATTTTGCATTGGGGCTGCCATATTGGTATCTGAGTGGGGTCTCCCCTTGGATCAGATCAGGGCCACTGGCTGTTGGTGCTCTTCAGCATACAGTGGTTATATATGGCCATGTTTATGAACTTTTCTTTCCTAAACTGAGTATTGTCAGTTCTTTTAGATATGAGAAAAACAGTATGGATCATTGGACACAGCATCATGTTCTGGGCAGGCAATCACACAGCATCCTCTGGGGGGACCTCAGCTTGGGCCTCAGTAACCATCTTCGCATCACCTGGTTGGTACATAGAGGGATCAGGTGGCTGTCACTACTTTCTACCATATTGAATGAGATTTTCAGTCACAGCCCACTAGTCGTTGTCATAATTCAGCTTGGAGAGAATGATCTCCCTGCCCAAAAAGGTCTTGTCTTATCTCAGATCATTGCTGCTGAGCTCCAAATGCTGCATCACAGAATCCCTGGAACTACAACGCTATGATCATGTCTGCTGGAGCGTCAGGAGTGGCGTGGGGCACTTTCACCTGATAAAGTGGACTTCGCCAGAAAGAAAGTTTGCAAGGCTGCATCGCATGTTGTTAAGACTCTCAGGGGGTTGGTTACGGGGCACCCAGACATTTCCTTTAGGCAATCCATTCTTTGTAGGTCAGATGGTGTGCACCTCTAGGAGTGGGGCATGGATATTTGGCTGCATGGAATTTGTGATGCTTTCTTGGGTTCACTGCAGGCGTAAGAGCATTGGCGGGAGCCAGGACATGAGGGTCCCCTGCTCTGTGGCAGTTTGGGCATTGGGATGGGTCCTTGTAGGGGAAGCTGAGCCTGTGTGCCTGCCTCTCCCATTCTGGGGGCTTCCTTAAGGGGTCTTGGGGGTGGAGACACTCAGCCTCATGCCCAGGCGGTGGCTGCCTGCTGGCTTCCACCACCAGGTGACAAGGGAACCATGCAGCGGCTGTTCCAAATAGATCTTGGTTCTTGCCACTCCACGATTTTATCCCCCAGCAGGTAGGCTAGGGGTGCATTCATCGAGCGGCAGACGGGTCGCCTGACGTTATGGATCCATCCCCATGCTGCGCCAATACTCCTTTTGACTGTATGAAATCAAATAAGCTGTAGCCTTGTTTCACCAAATGCTTGTTGTTTTGTATGTTATCCCTTCCACTGCCTCACCCCTTTATTCCTCCTTGAACCCCGCAACCCCGTCTTTCCTTTCAGAACTCCCCTATGGCTCTCTCTCAGGGATAAAATACCTTTTCTCTGAAAACTCCAGTAGAGGGCCAAGCCCACAGGGTTACACACTTATATAACCTAGAAATATTAGTATTGGGCAGGCTGCAACAAAAAATGACACTTACGTAGTTAAAAAGTGCAGTTTGTAATCAACAGGTTCAGTAGGCAAAAACACAGGAAATAAAATACCGAGCTCAACACTATCATGTTAAGAACTTACCAGCAAAAATTTGAAAAACAAACATGGTGATGGCAGCTCCTCAAAACATGGTAAACTGGTCTGACTAGAGTTCCAGTGGCATATTTACTAAAAATTCCAATAATTTCCACCAGATTTCAGCACTATACTGAGGCAGAAACTTGGAGTTCCATTTGCCAGCATCTAGGCTCTAGCCTGTTCAATCATAAATAGGTGAACAATGTGGTAGAAAGGTCCCACCTCCTGCCACCTCCTTGCCTCTTAGTTACCCCCCCTAGGTAATCCCACTGCCCACTTTAGGAACCACTGGACCCAGGGCTGCTAGGTCAATGAAACCCATTTCAGTAATCTTTCCGTCCACACTTTCACTCCAAACACTGCTGAAAGTATCAGAGTGAAGCCATAGCAATGAAGTTGGGAGGGGGTCTGCAAAAGGAAGGATTAACCTAAATTTCATTGCTTCAGCAGTACATATACTAAAATTGGATACAGGGATTTTTTTTATTAGCTGAACAATAATATACTTCTAGTATTGTGTGTTAGTGTCCAGTTACACTAACAGTGGAGCCTTCCTCCAGTTCAAGAAGTGTTCCTCTGGCCCAAAGAGTCTTCCCTTCAGTGGAACATACCTCTTCCACTGGAGAAATGCTCTATCATTACTTTAATGAAACTTGGGGTCCAATCCATAGTTTCTTCCTGGACCCAAAACAGAAGAATTATGTATTGGTGTTTGGAACAGGCAATGCTCTGTTTTCATTTTAGTGAAAAGTCAGTTTTCACATATGGTGTGCTGAAACAACACACTACCCTACAGGTACCTTATGTAAAGTCCACAGTTTTCAGGGGGTGGAGAAACTGTGTAATTTGCACTCTTAATGCTAAGAGGCAAGCAGAAATGTGCCTCTTAAAGAAGTGCAAAAGAGCTGAGATTACTTCTTATCATTTGGATTTCAGCTAGAAATCCAGTTAAGAGCAGGATTTACCTTTATATGTTAACAGATGGTTGGGATAAAACACATGGATCTTCGTCAAAGCTAAGGTTGAATCATACAACATACTAACTCTATTTCCCAGATATAACAGAAGACTTCTTTTCCCCAAAAGAACTCATGAATGATTTCATTTTGTGTTCCCCAATCTGAGAGTTGTCCTCCAAGAATTTAACATTCATGGAGTTGTAATATATTTAAGTCATCAAGTAATTTATTTATCTTTGTACACGTAACAGGTGATCAAAGGCAGATCTAAACTTGTCCATCTAAACCATTAGAGGATTTTTTATGCTTTAAGATATATTGAACTGGGAAAGGAAATATAACTTGCCCCAAGAAAAACCTTCAGCAACACTCATTTCAAACCCCTTGATTTCCAACCTCTAAATCTGACATTTGTTTAGGAGTGGCAAGGGTCTTTTCCATCCTCGTTTTTATTTAATATAGGTTGCTGACCAAAAAGCTACTCACAAAACCACACACACACAGTAACACAAATCTATACTACACCAAATATACAGCTACACTTAAAGGTCAATTTTCCTCAAAGACATCAGCACAAGGATTATGATTCTAGTAATTCCCCAAGCTTCTGTAAAAAAAAAAAAAAAAAGCAAGCAGCGGATTAATTCAAGAAAGAAGGCAAAATCTTTGAAAGCTGCACACACATCAAATACAAGGCTGCAGAGAAGAGACTCACGGAGTACACCAGTAGTTACGTATGGAATCAAGTAGCTTGCATCCCTGAACCTATTTCAGAAGTCAGGTACAGAAGATGGAGAGGCATGTTGTTTGTAAGTGCTATGTGTTATATTTCAACAACACAGATGGAGGATTTCAGAGTGTATTTTTAAAATTTACCAGTTACTATAGTCATTAATTTGTTGCACATAACTGACACAAGCAAAATTCTAGTTTTCATTTGAAACACCTGTTTTAAAAATCCTACAGTAAATATCAGTTATGAAGCTAGCAATGACACTCTTGATAATTACTGCATTTCTTCACTGACATTGATCTTTACTAGATTAGATAGCAGCTTTCCAAAGACAGAGTAACAGATGCAGAGGGCAAGCTGGGGGCTGCTGTTGCTGCAGTTCAGCTATGACAGCAGTCACTTGAGCCACTCGGGTCCACAGGATTTGTGGGCCCAGATCCTCTAACTGCACAAAGGGTGGGATCAAACTGTCCTGCTCACCAGGCTGGAGGCAAGGCCCTGGGCAGCTAGAGTATGCAGGCATCCCTCCAGAAGATGAGCTGCCAGTTACAGCCCTCCAGCCAGAGAACTTTGCAGGCATTCAGCAGGGCCTTCCCAAGACAGCTTTGTCTGCAGGACTAGCAGCAGAAGGATAAGTTTGCCCAAGCATACCTCCAAGACCCTACCAAGAACCCACCTTCTGGCTTTTCAGACAACCTGGGATTTCTTGCTCATGTGGGTAGGCTCTGTGTGCTTCCTGGGCCCCTCCAGACTGAACTTTTTCAACTCTGCCATGATTCCAAACCTGCTGGTCATTTTGGGCAGCATAAAACACTGCACCTCCACACCTGACACTTCTGGTGCCCTCAGGTCTGAGCCAATGTGACCAGTTATGTAGCATCATGCAAGAGCTGTCAACAAGCCAAAAACCTGCCAGGACAACTTGCAGAGCTATTACGACCCATGCCACCTGGGCAATGGAGAGCTGTGTGTATGGATTTCATCACAGAACTTTCCCAGTCCAGCAGAACTACCAGCATCCTGCTTGTGGTCAATCTTTTCATCAAGATGAGTCGCTTCATCCCCTGCATGGGCCTCCCCTCGGTGCAGGAAACAGCATGGCTGTTAGTGCAGTACATCTTCCACCTCCATGGACTTCCTGAGGCCCACAGATCCCGATTCACTTCCCAGCTGGTGGGCCCTGCATACCCTCCTGGGCACACAGGTTCAACTCTCCTTGGCTTACCATCCTCAATCCGGTTGTTAGACAGAGTTACCAGATGCTACCTTGGAACAGTACTTATGTTGTTATACCAGTTATCAGCAAGACAACTGGGTGTCGCTCTTGCTGCCAGCCAAATTTGCATACAACAATGCGGTACACTCCTTAGCCCAGCAGACACCTTTAATGGCCAACTATGGGAACCATCCTTTCAGACCAGGCAAAACAAGCCTATGATGAAGTGGCTGACAGAATGAGACAACCAGGGGGGCACTGAAGGAGGGGGATCTGGTCTGGTTGTCTAAAAGGGGACCACCAGCCATGCAAGTTGGACACCTGCTTCGTAGGCTCCTATCCTGTTCAGGTGAACCCTGTGGCCTACTGCCCACGCACTTGGTGTTTCATCAGTCCCTCTTGGTCCCTGCTGCACCTCTGCATGTCCTGCAGTCTCAGTCAGTTCCACTGTCTCCCATCCTCATGGATGGAGAGCTAGAATATGAGGTGGCCCAGTTCCTGAATTCTTTTCTCCAGCATGGCTGCCTGTGGTACCTTGTTGACTTTTAGGGATACAGTCCTGAAGAGTGAGTCTGCAAAGCAGCTGCTGATGTCCTTGCTCTGGCCTTGCTCCAGCAGTTCTAATGCTGGTACCCTCAGACACCTGGTCTCAACCTACCTAGGGAAGAGGAGCCTGGGGATCTGCAGAGGTATCTGAGGAAGAAGGAGGTATCAAGGGTTGTGCTTTGGATTTGTTTACATAATTCCTTATGGATCAGACACATTATGGTTGCTGTCAGAAACCACTTGTCAACAAAGTAAAACTTGTGGGGTTTCACAAAGCTTAGTTTTATCTTGATGTAAAGCCCTTGGGAGAAATAATTTGGAGTTTTGGAGTTAGTGTCACTAATACGCTGATGATTCTCAGATGTACATTTATTTGTCTAGCCTTCCTGATGCTGCTGTAGATGTAGTGCCTGGCTAATGGCATTAAAAGACTAAAGATATAAACAAGTTGAAATTGAATCTGGGTAAGACAGAGGTGATGCTGATTGTTTTGGTACACTGGCATAAATCTGCACTTGGATTACTGGCACCTGTTCACCTCTGTCTTTAAAGCATCTCTAAGAAATCTTTTATTCTCTGTGTGCCATTTCCCTCACATAGTGGCTATTCTACTATAAACCTACCCCTCTAGTATACCATAACTTAAAGATTTTGTTTTCTTTTTTAAAGAGCCATATCGGGTTCTGCACTGAGTCCTATTTGGTTCTAGAGGCACAGGTTCTTGGACCACACTTATACTTTACCTAGCATTGTTGCTAGAGAAGCTACTTAATTCACCTGCAGCAAATGCTTTCTGCCATCTTCACTTAGCTCAGGAAATAGCTCCATATCTTAATCTTTCCAGTTTGGCCATGTGGATCCATGCCATGGTTACCCTCGAGGCTAGACTTTAGTAATGCGCTCTACATGAGCCTACATGTTAATACAACTCAAACTCCAGTTAGTGTAGAACTTTAGTGCTTCTTTGTTTATATTATACTGCACTTTCGGCACTGTTGTCTAATTCTGTAATTTGCCTTGAATTTCAGTGAGACAGGTGAACTATAAAAGTAGTACATAAAAATCAAAGAACAGCCTACACCAGATTGGTGTAGTGGTTAAGAGCAGCAGACTCTAATCTGTAGAACTGGGTTTGATTCCCCACTCCTTCACATGCAGCTAGCTGGGTGACCTTGGATCAGTCACAGTTGTCTCAGAGCTGTTCTCTCATGAGCAGTTCTCTCAGAGGTCTCTCAGCCCCACCTACCTCACAGGGTGTCTGTTATGGGGAGAGGAAAGGAAGGAGATTGTAAGCCACTCTGAAGGGCGGGGTATAAATCTAACTCTTCTTCCAGTACTCTGTTATGAACCTGCCCACAAGTTATGCTCATCCTGCTGTGGACCACTGATGGGGAAAGGAAGGGTGCAGAAACCCTTTCATGTCCCCTCATTCCCACTGTGTTCAATATTGGGGAGGGAGATAAACTGGCTTCCCAATTTCATCAAACGAGAGAGAGAGAGTTGTTCTAAATCAAGACTCAATTTTATTTCATTACACATTCTTAAGGGTGCAGTCACACAGGCCAGATAAAGTGTGCGTGGGGGGGGAGGCCATTTCCACCAGAGGAATTTGACCCGCAGTCGCAAGATCACACCTCCATTTGAAGCTGTGGGCGCAGCCTGTCAATGTGTGATCAGACACGACTGTGGGTGAGATTTTTTTTTGTTGCCATTTGTTTCCCATGCGCTTAAACGATGAATCAATGAATTGCACCTGCACACTAAGGGTCCCTATGAAGTTTGAGAAGATGCGTATACTGAGAAGGGGGGGAAACAACGGCACAGAGTCGGGACGCCTGATCAGACCATCCCGACGGCATGAGAGTGTGTTGGAGCAATCAGACAGGGGAAAGTCTGTCCGTGGCCCGTTGCAACCCGTTTACTACTGGATTTTCCCCGGTGTCTTTTAATGCCACTTCTGTGGCGGAGCAGAACGGGTTGCTGACAGCTGCAGGACATTTCCCAGATGCTGCTCTCTGATCACTCCCTTTAAATCTGCCCAGCATTCATGCCTATGTCAGGTCTAATTGTGCATCTGATTGCATCCTTAAGTCAGAAAACATTTTTTGTAGCATTTCAATATTCAACATAAAATATTTCAACACAACCCCAATACATAAATAGTGCACTTGTAATTCTATAAAGGATATCCTTGGTTGTTCTACCAAGACCCATAACTCAGGGTAGTTGATCAGAACAACCGGGATCAAGACTAAAATCACACATTAAGTACCCTCTTTCATCCATAGAAGCTACTGTAACTGTCAGTCAAGTCTGTTATGAGCATTGGACATACATCTGACATAAAGTCAGCCCTTTCTTTCTATCTTTGGGGTCTGGAAAGTCAAGGAAAGTTGGGTTAAACCAGGGTGACTCACAGAATCAAGAAAGCTAGTTTCTGATACTCTTGCTCTTTTTGTAGCAGGAAATCCTTTGCATATTAGGTGACACATCCCTAACGTAGCCAATCCTCCAAGAGCTTACAGTAGCCCCTGTAAGAAGAGCTCTGTAAGCTCTTGGAGGATTGGCTACATTAGGGGTGTGTCACTTAACATACAAAGGAGTTCCTGCTACACAAAGAACCCATCTATTTAGAATTTGATAGTGACTTCTGACTGCTGTAAAATATAAACATTCCCAGTAGGCAAAAGTCACATGAGGCAAAGTCATGTCCAGTGAAGGCCACACACTGCATATAGCAGCGGCATGAAGCTTCCTGGGAGCAAAACAGAACTATATAGGTTAATCACTATAGATATTAAAGAATTACAGGTGTACCAGAGGTTTTGCAGAGTTTTAGCAGGGGACTGAGACTCAGTCCAGCCCTAATTCTGTGACAACCGCCTCACTTCTCATGTGATATGCAGTAGATGGCTAAGAGATAAAGTGTAGTGAAACTAAATATCCTCCCATCCAACAGTGCCATACAGAATCTTTTGCAGTCCAGATCCAAACCTAGCTAGGGCCCAGAAACCTGCATTGTTAGATGATCAAAGCTAGTGGACCGGGGGTGGGGGAGTAGATCTCTATTAGTCCTTCTGGACCTGTCAACAGCTTTCAGCACCATTGATTATGGTATCCTTCTAGATAGAGAGATTCAGCAATGTCTTGGTTTCATTCCTTCTTAGCAAGCAGTTAACAGCCCCATGGCCCCTGAATGATGGGGTACTATAAGTTTCGATCTCATTCCAATGTATCTTTCTATTTTCATATGAGTATAATTTGCATTTTAGACTGTACGTAAGAGGTAGGATATTAATATCGTAATTAACAGATCAATTTTAACACTGGAGATTATCTTTGTAACTGGAATTTTGGCACTGAGCAGGAACTATGGATTGAGAGCACGTGGGCGTGGGTTACTAGCAAACCTCTACTTTAGGGTGGACGTAAGGGCAAGAGCTGATCCACTGTGATAAGCTGGGTTGCAGGATCAACTAAAGTTGCCCATGGTAGTGTGCCACTTCCACCTTCCTCAATTACCAAGCAGTCAGACTAGATGGCCCTGCCATCTCTGCCTTCTTTCCAACAAAGGCAGAATCTTCAATGCAATAAAGTTCTGGCCCATTTTTATTCACATGCAGTGTACCCCTTTTCATTCTTCTTCGCCTGACTATCTTCTGTAGTAATGAGGGGTGGCTGGTAAACAGGGCCTCTGTATATAAGGTAAAATTTGGTTAGGGACAAAGGCAGATCTCTGTAGGCACAATAAATAAACAGTAGCAGCTTAAAGAATTATAATTTTCAGAATTTATTTAAACACAGCAGAAAAGGTTTAGTAGGAAGAGGTTTCGTAGACTTTTGCAAATACCAGAAGTCTATTATTCATAGATCCAAAAGTAACCATTTATTCTATTCTATTTTGGAAATGTTTTGCTTTTACTTACTTTCTTAATGAGATCTGGCATCTTCGATTTGTCTGGAAGATGTTCAGAGGAGAAGCAGCTTTCTATCTCTAAGGTACTGCCTTCAGTAACAGCATCATTCTTCAATGATCTGGGAGGGGGAGGGAAAGAAATGTATACATTTTTAAGTCCGCAAAAGCAGATAAAAATTCTCCCAATATATAGTTCTATGTAAAATCATTTAGACTAATCTTATTACTTGGACTAGTAATGGCAAAGACCATTAGATAGATAGACAGATTTCCTGCAAGGAAAGTAAAATAATAAATACAGAATGTGGGTATCTTCTGAAACTGAGTGCTAAAGCTGATTTAAAAAAAGAAAATCAACATCCCAGAGTTCATATGCACATACCCAACATCTCAGATGAAAATCATTTAAATCCTTTGTCCATATGATGGCTCAGCGTGCCCTCAATAAATGTTAACAATCTTATTAAAATCATATATAAGCATCAACAAGGATATCTGTTTTGAAGGGCAAGTTTAATAAAAATACTACTCCATTTTCACATGCTGACTTAGTAGTGTAGTCCTCTGGTTCAGCAGCCAACTTTTTGTGAAGAGAAGAGAATGGGAAGACGCAAACAAACAAAAAAACCACTGCTATGGTTTTGAAAGAATTTCAAAGCAGTGTGCTAGTTAAGCCAAAACTGTAGCTTAATAGTAGTTAAACAGCAGGGCGAACAAAACAAAAGCTTTATGTGAGTGTTCCAAACCTATCACTACCAGTTTTCAGATAACCCAAATACCTGCTCACCACAGATGAAGGTGGTCCCTGGGTATTTCCTAAGCTTCTAACACATTTAGAACCATGAGGCTAGAGAGACTGAAGAGTGCAAATGACTGCTAAGGCAGTCCAAGATTGCAGTATTTCCTTTGAGACAGCATGGAAAATTTCAAAAGAGATCCTGTTTTTCATTTTACCCTAGATGTACTTTTACCTTTGCTTAAACTTTGGAGTTGTAGACTACCTGGGATAGCTTATGGCCAGTACAGGAGTTTTAAAAGATTTGGTTCTTTTTCAGCTCTCAGTATACTAAAATAATATAGACTAGATGACTAGGGAAATAGCAGATTTCCCTGCCACAGTTATTTTCCATGATGTCTCACCTTGGACTAAAACGTTTGCATTGAGCCAATAGGTTTGCACAACTATGCCCAAAATACCTGTTGAGCTATGAGTCTTCCAAATTAGTATTTGAATCACTTTTCTAGTAAAGGGAAGGCAGTTATTTGCCTATCAGAATGATCCAAAAAGTACAATTGCAAATCAGCTTTGCTAAGGCAAAGGCAAAACAGCAGGATTTACATCCTTATTTGGAAATATGAATATAAATTATGCCATTCTTAATTCCAGTTTGGATGTTATACTGAATCATGATTTTTCAGATGTAGTCACATATCTTTATTCATATGACAAATGCACCATGTATTTATAGGCAATGCTCCCTCTAAGATGTGAAGTCTTGTGAGCAAAAATTCTACTTTGTGAGCTACTGGCATTAAAGTTCTGAGGGAGTGATTTGTCTACTGCATAAATTAGTTTGCTCTGAAGCCATCCTTCCTGAGTTAAAACAAAAATCTGTGAGCTGGCGGCCAAAAAACTGTGAGCTCCTCAATTCCACAGGTTAGGAAAAAATGTATCTCCATTCTTTTAGTGGCAGCAAAATCTGCTATAGCTACTACCTGGAAATGTTCAGATCCACCAACCCTCACTTTATGGTATCAGAAGATATGGGAAATTTACATAATGGAAAAAGTTACATATCAAATTGGTCAATATGAGTTAAACTGACTTTATAGAAGTGTGGTATATCATATTAGATTATTTATTGCAGTTTAAGGTGGCTCCAGAAAACTTAAAATATTTATTGCTATTGTAATATATAAGACTAGGGAGCAAAGCCCGTTGTGGAGGAAGACAACGGGCCCTAGAAAGGAAGGGAGGGAGGGAGGGAGGAAGGAAGAGGGGGAGAGTGAAAGAAGGAAGGAGAGAGGAAGAAAGGAAAGTGTGGAAAGAAGGGAAGAGGGGCGGAATGGGCTTCTCTGGGCCTACTGGGCCCATAGAAGGCCCAGAGGATGGTGTGTGTGGGGGAGAAGGGGCTTCTCTGGCCTACTGGGCCCATAGAAGGCCCAGGGGATGGTGTGGGGGCGGAAGGGGCTTCTCTGGCCGACTTGGCCCATAGAAGGCCCAGAGGATGGTGTGGGGGGCAGAAGGGGCTTCTCTGGCTGACTTGGCCCATAGAAGGCCCAGGGGATGGTGTGGGGGGAGGAAGGGGCTTCTCTGGCCGACTGGGCCCAAAGAAGGCCCAGGGGATGGTGTGTGGGGGCGGAAGGGGCTTCTCTGGCCGACTGGGTCCAAAGAAGGCCCAGGGGATGGTGGGGGGCGGAAGGGGCTTCTCTGGCCGACTGGGCCCAAAGAAGGCCCAGGGGATGCTGTGTGGGGGGGCGGAAGGGGCTTCTTTGGCCGACTGGGCCCATAGAAGGCCCAGGGGATTGTGGGGGGCGGAAGGGGCTTCTCTCACCTGCCTCGGCCTTGAAGGCCTGTCCCTGTGCTCTCTCTGCAGACGGTCCTCTCCTGTCAGACTGAGCAGACTGAGTCAAAGATACTGGCCGGGGCTGACGTGGGCGGGACTCAGCCAAGCAGCCAGTCAGCCCCGGCCAGCATCTTCTGACTGCCAGTTCTTGTGCCGAATCAATTGTGGCAAGCATAGAACGTTGTGGAACCAAAATTCAAATATATATAAGGACAGATGTGTCTGGTATAAATACTATAGTGTGACATCATTTCTTAACAGGTATTGTTTGATTTTTAGGAATGTGTACTTAAACGTTAATATCAAAGACATGTTTTGCTGTAAAAGGATTATGTTATTGATGTTGTTGAAATAAAAACCTTAAAAAAACACTGTGAGCTGCTCACACTAACTCAGCTTAGAGGGAACACTTTTTATAGGCTATGCCAAAGATGCACATTTGGGATCATTAGAGACCACAGTACAGCTAAGGTATCTGATAAACTGCATTCACCTCTGTAAAAGCTTTCCCAAAATAGCATTTAAACAAGCCTTTAGGTTACCATGAACGACATTCACTAGTAATAATCTCTGAGAGTTTATAGAAGTTGAGTGTGGGCCCATAATACTAAAACATACATACTGTACGCCTAGAAAAGATGGAAACTATGACTCAGAGATTATACATCACTTTGCCAGAAAATAATACCTGGAAATTTATTAGACCATATTTGGTTAACAAAGAGAAGAAGAAAAATCTTTGAAGAACGTAATAACAGGAAGGCGATACAATGCATGGAATGTGTTACACCACAACTAAATATGATGCTTAGATTCAGGGGCTACATTAGAAATGTACCTTAAGCTGGATGGCAGCTTCATACTGGGGGCATCATTAAGGAGTGAGCAAAAACAGAAAGAGGAGACAATGGAAGCTGCTTTGGGTCCCCATTGGGGAGAAAGATGGGGTACAAATGGATTAAACAAAGGTTGCTATCAAGTCATTTGTCATTTTTAAAAAGTTACGGTTTTTGTTTTTTAAATTCCCTAACATCAGAACTATAGCTGGCGAATATTTGCATATGCACACATTTACAAATCAATCATCTCAATAGTTTTTACAATTAGATTCAATGGGAAATACTTCCAGGTGCACCTTGACCCTCCCCTTTCAACCAAACAGACCATTAATTTTCTCACTTGCACAGTGGGCATAAGGAGGTGTGAGAGTAATATTTCTCCCTCCTTTCCTAAGAACCTCACGTGGTGATCTCAGATCCTGGATCAATAGTTCTTTCTGATGTACAGAGATGACCTGATACTTTGTAATCACTGATCTCTCTTGTATCTACTGAGTATGCTCTTTGGTACTGCAGGAAAAGGAAGCCTCACACTTTCTCCAGTGTCACTTCTCTATCTCCCCCTTCTTTTTCTTTTTTTTTTTGAATAAACTCTCCTAAAGAGGAGAGAATTTTATTACTTTTTATAAAAAGAAAAAGGGAAGGTATATAGATGGATTAAGAAAAGGGGTGGAGTGAATTTTTTTCTGTTAAAAGATTAGTTTTAATTAGTATAATTACAAATTTTGGCAACCACCACGGTTGGAAGATCTTCTTTTCATCTTACAAAAGTCCAAAATAACTCTATTAGTAAAGTTAGTAAAGTCCATTGGGGTTAGATATTAATCAGCTCCTTTCTGACGTTCCACGAACTACTTCTTTGGGTGTCTTCCTTTTACGTCTCTCAAGTTGTAAGATGGGCCCTCTTTAGGCTTCTTGTCTCCCACTCCAGCACTTCCCTCTTCCGGATCGCTGTCTTCTTCGCTGCTTGAATCGGTCCAAATTGCGAGTGCTGCATCTTCCTCTGTGCTGGCGTGTCTCTTCAGAAATTCTTGTGCTTTGAAGACAGAGTCTATCTTCTCTCTTTTATCGTTATATTTAAAAATTAGTCCTTCGGGAATGCACTATCTGTAAATTGTCTGATGTCTTTGTAAGAACGTGGTCAATCCTTTATATGCTTTTCTTTTCATACGGATTTCATAGGGAACATCTTTCAAAGTTCTAATGGTCTGCTCCCCAATTTTCAAGGGCACCGCTGAAACTGAACGCAGAATTTGATCTCTAGTACGCTGCTTTGTAAACTTGACAACCACTTCTGCTGGCAGACTATTTTTCTTTGTAAAGGTTGAATAGGCTCTGTAGGCCATATCCATCTCTTCTTTCAATTCCAACGCTTCTCTGCCAGTTAGAGGTGCCAAGGCATTCGCCAATGTAGTTCTGAGATCCTCTTTTTCCTCTTCTTTGATGCCCTGAAAACGGAGAGTCCGATTTGATTTTTCCATCTGTAACATTAAAATTCTTTTTTCTTGCATATCCTGATGTTTTTCTAATTTATTGACCTTTTTCTTTATTTTCTTGGTGTCTTCCGTTGAGACCAAACAATTTTGCGCAATCTCCTCCATCTTCTTTGATGTTTCTGTTAATTGTTTTTGTTGACTGTTGAGAACACTTTCCATGTTACACAAAGTTTCGCTGATTTTCTGCATTTGATCCAGCAGAGGGCGCAGTGACTCGCTTTTCTGTTGATTGACAGCTAGCTCCGGTGGGGGGGGTGCTCAGACCGGAAGTCCCTCCCCCCTTCTTTTCCAGTTTCTGCGGGACCTTTTTCAATGCGGACATCTTTTCAATTGTTTACTTTATCAAAGTTCGTGCCGCGCCACTCAGGAGACTAACAAACTCTTAATCTTCAGTATTTCCCCAAGGGTATTTTCACCAACTCTTTTTTTTCCCCTTTACCCGCCTCCGCTTTTCTTTTATAAGTCCCGTTTCTCAAGGGGGGGTGGGGAATCCTCCCTCCTCCCATCCGCTTATACGCTTGCGGGGGGTTTCAGATTTTCGCTTCAAAATAGATCTCCAACTCACGGTTCGATGCCAGATCTTTCCATTTGACTTTAATTCAATCGCTTTGTTCACTCCTGGAAGTCAGTGGCGTTGCTAAGTCCCATTATGGGCACGACGCAGCGGGGCTGATTGGGGCGGGGAGAAAGCCTCAATTTCCCGGCTGTTTGCCGGCAAAGAGGCTACTCCCCAAGCGCCCCCGGTTCGGAGCCTTTGCCTAAGGCTCATTAGGGTCTTTCGCATAAGCGAAGACCCCCCCAAACTGCGCGTGGGCTAACCATCTCCGGGAGCGTCCCAAGAGGTGGCCGCCATTCACTCCGCCGAAACCGAAAGTCCTATCTCCCCCTTCTTTAAAGGCCTATTTGCCTGCCGGCATGTGCAAGTCTGATGCAGGAGACTACTTCCTATTACTGGGCAGCAAACATAGTCTGAGACTGATCCTCTGCCTCCCCCCTATCCAGTTCTCTTCCCCACCTTGCATCATTTTTAATTCCCTGTTGTACTGCATTGTACAGCAACCCACCTGAATCTATCTGCATGGTTCACGGTATATCTTACATTGTATGTTCACACTGTAGCTCCAATTGTCATTAAATTTTGTACTCTTAGTCCTACTGCATTGTTCATTGGATGTTCTATACCATATGATTGCATTCTTTAATCCATAATTTGCCTTGAGCCTCAGTGAGAAGGTTGACTACCCATAAGCTAAATAAATAAATCATGTACAAAGCATTTGCTCCAGAGGATGAACTAACTCACACACACAAGACCCCTACTTATGTAGAATCAAAAAGCCTGACCAAAGTGCTGGAACATAAAACTAATCATGCAGCAGACATGTGTGAATTAGCTAAAGAAAAGTTTATTAAGATATAAGGGAGGTTTGCATGGAGAAATTAAAAAAAATAAAAGTCTATCTAGCTACATCTTTCCAGTAACTGTTAGTGCCAAGATGGATGCTCTCATATGATCTTAGAACAAAGGAAGGGAACCTAAAATGCTTACATGACAAAACTCAGGCAATAGCTCCCAATTACAGACTGACAAATGACCAGGCTAGTGTTCAGTTCATTATTCAAGGGTCTTCTCTTTCTAATGTGGATACTTCTACTCAACACCCGTATGTCCTACCTAACAATTAGCATAGACAAACAAACAGGTTAACTCTTTCATGACATCAGGTAGAGAACTTGTTAACACTCTAATACCCTTCTCAAGTTCATGTACTGAAGTCATGAAGATTCAGCTTCTTGCACGGGTATTCAAAGTTCCCTCTTGTGAGTGGCTTGGTCAGCATGTCAGCCACCATCTCTTCAGAGGGACAATACTCTATTTCAATCAGTCCTTGTTGTTGCATCTCTCTCACAGAGTGATATTTTACAGCAATCTTTTCGGTTCTGGCTTTGATGCTCTCACTCATAGATAGGGTATGCATGCCTGATTGTCCTCAAATAAAGTTACTGGTTTAGGTTCATGTACCCCAAAGACCTTTAGCAGACAAATGATCCATTCTAGTTCACTGCAAGCATTTGCAGCAGATACATATTCAACCTCTGTCATTGATTTGGCAATTAAACTTTGCTTTTGACTAGTCCAGCTGCTCAGACTGTTCCCATAGAAGAACAGTTAGCCACTTGTTGATTTGTAGTCAGTCTTGTCTGCAGCCCAGTCGGCGTCCATGTATCTAACCAGTCTCGGGTTATCGCAAACTGAGATTCTTTGTTTCAAGTCGGCTGTTTTATAAGGTATCTAGCAGTCTTTTTACAGCACTCCAGTCATAATGATCTGGTGAATCAGTCTTTGTGCAAAGGATTCCAACCGCTGCAGAGATATCAGGTCTTGATACTGTGCTTAGATAAAGAAGTTTCCCAATTGCCTCTGTATGCCTGGTTGCTGTCTAGCAACACTCCATCTTCAAGCTTTAGGTAAGCAGGTTCAAGAGGAGTACTGACTCCTTTGGCTTTCTGTAGGCCCAGGGATTCTGCAAGCTCTTTAATTTTGTGCCTTTGATCCAGAAGAAAACTCCTATTCTCAGTTCTTTTAATTTGTATTCCAAGGTAGTGACTTAGTTCTCCCAACTGTTTGATTTCCACATCTTTGTTCACATTGTCTGCAATTTCTTGCACATCTTCTTTGGTTTGGTAGCATAAAATCAAATCATCCACGTAAGTAAGTACATATGGATATTGCCCATTCTATAATTATTTGAATAGGCAGGATTCTGCCTTTCCTTGTTGAAAGCCTTGACTTTGCAGCAGCATGGTTAATTTTTTGTTCCAAGCCCTGGCAGTTTGTTTCAGTCCATAAATGCTCTTATTGAGTTTACATATAAGATTTTTTCCCTTTCTCTTGAAAACCATATGTTCCATGTAGATTCTTCAGACAAATCTCCATTGAGAAATGCTGTCTTGATGTCAAGATGCTCAACATACAGTTTTCTAGATGCTGCAATACTTAGTGTCCTGATGGAAGTGTACTTGACAACGGGTGCAAATGTTTCAGAAAAGTTAGTCCCAGGTTTTGTGTAAACCCTTTGCTACTAGATGTGTGTTGTACTTTTCCACACTCCCATCAGCAATGTGTTTCACCTCAAACACCCATTTGCAAATCAATGGCTTTTCTTCCAGGAGGCAATTCAGTAAGTGATCATCAAATTCTACCCCCACTGCCTCTAACCATTTGTTCTCTTTATCTGCAGGCAGTTCAACTTTTGCTCCAGTCTCAGGTTGTGGATTTGCATGCAAAGTATATTTTTGAGGTGGTATCCCCTGTTGCTCCTTTGTGGCCTTCTCATAGCAGTGGCCCCTTTGGTCTTTGGCCCAGCTTCCTCTGCTTCCCCTTCTGATTATGGGGTCTTTGGTTGACCTGTCTGTGGACAGGTGGTCTCTGCAGGGAGCCAAATGACCATATCACAAAAACAGACTCCATCCTCAGCTTCCTGGATGATTTGTACAGTGGGCTCTGGTTGCTTTGTGGCTTTCAGCACACATCCTTCATCAAAATGACCACATTGCATTATTTAACCCAAAATGTTTTTGGATTCATAACTCTGTATCCTTTTCCACCTCTAGGATACCCAACAAGGATTCCCATTTCAGCTCTGGGGTCCAATTTCCCCCTTCTTTCCTTGGGTACATGAGCAAAACTTTGGACCTAAATGCCTTTAAATATTTTAGACCTGGCTTTTTTCCAAACCACAATTCAAAAGCTGTCCTTCCTGTTGCTTTGGAAGGCACTCTGTTGTACAGATAAGCTGCTGTAGTTATGGCTCCTGCCCAGCAGTGCTCAGGCAGGCCAGGTTGCATGAGCAGGCAATGTGCTATTTTTTGAATGCTCCTGTTAAGGTGCTCAGCAGACACATTTTGTTGAGGAGAATATACAACACTTGTATTATACTTAATCCCCTCTTGCTCCAAGAACTTTCAGCAGTACTGAGTCCCATTGTCAGTAAACAGAACCTCTAGAGCCTTATTGAATTTATTTTTCGCAGCTGCAACATAGCATTTGAATTTGTCCAGCACCTGAGTCTTGGAGCTTATTAAATAAACATGAGCATAACGAATGCCAGGAAATATTTGCTCTTTCTAAAAGAAGGACAGAAGGGCCCAACCAAGAATATACTTTTGGTAAGTCTCCTTCACTGGGAATGTTCTGCTGCTTCTCATAGCAGAGTGTCATTACTTTTGCCTTTAAACAATCTCACAATAAGCTTCAATCTGCTCACATTCTGTCACTTTAATACCTCAGTCCTGTAACAATTCTTTCACAGAGCAAAAGACCCCATGTCCAAACCTAGAATGCCATCCCAAAAGACAATCTGAATGGTCACAATTTCCTTGTCTTGTAGGATATGTTCTGCATCATGCCTCAGATAAAAGGATTTACCAATCCTTTCTATCTGTATTTTAATATCAGATTGTGGACAAAAGATATGGCATGTATCCCCTTTTATCACAAACTCATTTTCTCCTTCTACAAGCCTTGAGACAGACAAAATATTCTGATCTGATTGAGATGCATACATACAGTCATTAAGAAAAATTTCTACAGCTTCTCCGTCCACATCCAGTACCTTGAGTTTTGCAACTCCAATACCAGTTATAAGTAATGGGGCTGTGTCTGCCTGCAGGAGGTTCTCTCTTCTACCTTCATCCAATTCAATAAAAAGTTCCTTACTATTGTAAACATGCAAGAAAGAACCATGGTCCAGCAACCATAAATCTCTCGTTTGTGATCCTTTGTTAGATACAACACAAGCAAACTATTTAGAAGACTTCTGTTTCCTCTGATCTCTTCTGTTGCTGAGTCCCACGGTTTAGCTGAGCGTGCCTTTCCCCATGCTGCTCAATGCCCGTCCTCTCTCTACAGAATCTCACAACATGCCCAGCTTTCTTACAGCAAAAGCCAACTACAACCTTTTCTTTAGCCTGTTTCAATTTCAGCACTGACATCGCTTCAATAGCATCATTAACAGATCTCTGCCAACCCTCGTCTCTCAGAAACGAAACTGTAAATTCAGGGGATTGCCTCTCTCTCTCTTCTAAAGACGCTTTCTGTGTGGCAAATGAGGCTGAGAGACTTATCAATATAGCTGTGACTATTTCATCTTCACTCAGCTGTACACCAGAAATTTCCAGATCTGAAATTAGCCCCATAATTTTATCCAAATGCTTTCCAACATAGACTCCTCCCACATTCTTTGAGTGTACAACCTCTGCCTTAGGAACATAATGTTCTTTTGCGACTGATACTGATATTTTCTCTTAAGAGTCTGAAAGAGCTCTTTTGCAGTTTTGCTTTTAGCCACAATTGGACTCTCTTTGTCACTAACACACATTAAAATAGTTAGTTGGGCTTTGGCATCCAATTTAAGGAAAGCCCCCTTTTCCAGTTTGTTTTGCGGTATAGCTTTTTCAGTTGCTTCCAGAGCATCCTGTACACGAAGCGCACACTGCACCTGAGTTCTCCATATGGGGAAATTTTGTTCACTAAGCCTTGGCACTGAGAGTAGGGAGGGGGTTGAGTCACTCATGGTTCCCTGGACTGTTTGGTTGCATCCTCTGCTACTGGTGCCTGATTGATCCTCGGCAGATATCCTTACTGGTAGGCTGGTGATTTAAAATCCACTTTGGTGATGCAGCTCACCCCAATTCTCTCCTCTTCTGTCAACCACAAGCTGCAGAAATACCACCACTGTCCAAGCTGTGAAGCCAGCTCTAGGGAAGATCTTTTGGTTTTGTAATCCAACAAGGTTTGGAGAAAAATGCCCAAGAAAACAATAAGTTGCTTTCTGTTCAAGAAGCTCTAATTCACACACAGCACAGGGGAAACATTCACTGGTCGCCATAACCTTCTGTTGGAATATAAAAATAATAATGCAGCAGACGTGTGTGAATTAGCTAAAGAAAAGTTTACTAAGGTATTAGGGAGGGTCACATGGAGGAATAACACAATAAAACAGTCTATCTAGCTACATCTTTCTAGTAACTGTAGAAAAGAGCAGGAGTCCAGGAGCACCTTAAAGACTAACAAAATATGAGCTTTCGTGAGTCACTGCTCACTTCTTCAGATCTGCTACTGGACTCTTGCTCTTTTCTACTGCTACAGACTAACACGGCTACCCATCTTGATCTTTCTAGTAACTGTGAGCACCAAGATGGATGCTCTCATATGATCTTAGAACAAAGGAAGGGAGAAGGAAACCCAAAATGCCTATGTGACAAAACTCAGGCAATATCTCCCAATTACAAACTGACCAATGACGAGGCTAGAGGTCAGTTCATTATGCAAGGGTCTTCCCCTTCTACTCGACACCCATAGGTCCTACTTATCTAACAATTAGCACAGACAAAAAAAAACAAGTTAACTCTTTCATGACATCAGGTAGAGAACTTGTAAACACTCCAACACAAAGCTGGTGAGAACAATCAGTGAACTGATACAAAGCCAAAACAAGATGCAAATAAATGCTCATCATGAGATGCAATTATGCAGGAAGACAGGCCGCTCTAGTTGGATGGTATCCCTATAAGCCATGTAGATGCTGAATCACATTCTCCCCACCCCCTCACTCTCTCTTTCTGTTGCCTGGGAAAATGACACCAGGCACCAGAATAAAGGTCAGGTCAGAAGGCTCCCAGCTGCTCCTTAATGTAAAAAATAATTGTTCAAATGCACATCCAGTTTAAGATAAATTTTTGAAGCATTCACAAATGAACAGTGTTTGGGTTAGATTTTTATTTGTAAATTTCTAATTGCATATTCCCAGCTTTATTACACAGCAAAAAATAATAATATTAAGATGATGACAGATAGCCACTGTTTTTGTCAATTTTTGAACCAACTGAAGGTACAAGGCAATGAGGACAGCAAAAACATTACTTGGCCCCCAAGTTTCCTATATCCAGTATTCAGTGTGTTTAGTGATTGAGAATTCTTTTCCCCTACCTAGACTAGTTCTTCAGGTACACAAAACCTCCTTTGTGGCTGTAATTTGAAATTTTGTCCCAAACTAATTCTACAGAGTTGCACTTCCTGATTATCTTGATTACATTCAAAGTGGCCCAACAGCGAAGACTCTTGAACTAGAAGTGTAGCAGAATGTTGCATGCCCATTGTGCTACACAGGCCCCTCCCTCCTTACTGACTATATGTGTCTGTGTGTGTGTCTGTGTGTTTGACACTGCTAACTGACCATTAGGTAGCTAGGCAAAAGGACAGCAGGACTAATGCCTATTTCTCTTTTCTCTCTCCCATCAGGTGACTGCAATACTGATGGCATCTTAAACCACATACGGATGCATGCCACTACCTCCCACACATCTCCCCACAATAGCTTTTAGCTCTGCAACCAAACTGCATGCAGAAGCACACTGTTTATTCTCTTAAAGCAGAACAAAGATGCAGGATTTAGGGACGGATTATGAGAGTTCAACACCTATCTCAGCCATGAACTTTTAAGAAATCAATATCCACCAGCCAGTTAGTCTCCTTTGCATTTAAAAATGAACAGAATTCATAATAAAGTGTTGTTTACTTGAACCTTAAGACTGATTAATTGAGTCTCTCTGGGAACCTGCCCCATCACAAGTTTAGTTAAGGGATGGTTTTTTCAGCATTTGTGCCCAGGTTGTAGAATTCCATCCATCAAGAGTGGAGGTCAGCATCTTCACTTCAGTCCTTCCTGATTAAAGAGGTTTTTATTCTAGAAGGCCTTTGAAGATAATCATACATAGCATCATCTATTAATTAGGTCTAAACATTACAGGTGCTACAGCAATCCATCTGTTTCAGTGTCCAGTGAGAAAATTGTCACTCTATTGATACAGACAAGCATCACGAACTGTTCTTATGTTTGATTCCAGCCAATTCATTTGCCAGTGGGAAAGAAAATTCTGTCAACATTTGGATATTCAAACACTTGCACATACTGCTCAGATGGAAAAAAAAATTAGATGTAGTTTGATGTGTAACATCTTGTAAAAGATCTGAGAATTGCACACAAAAGCCGTGAAGACTGCAGTGAAATCAACAACCTGTTTTTCACCTTTGCAGACAGTAGGAGAATTGTCTTCTCTGTAGAGGCAAAAATGACTGGGTTTAAACCCCTTTATCTATTCCCCTCCACAAAAGCAAAAGGCAGTGATGAAAACTGAGAAGGCTTGGGTATCTAGAAGCCTCTTCCCTACAGAGGTGAAACTGAGTAGGGATTTCAAGCTTCTTGTCAATTTCCTCTCTACAGCAAAGGTACTCCCCAAGACTAGCTGTAGAGCTTGTTAGTTACATGGCTGATCTTTGCAGACTTTTTGTAGGGACTACATAGAGTTACATTTTTCAGAACCAACAGCTGGATGCTCACACAACTGTGCAAGTGGAGAGGAGGAAAACATGGCTTTGTGGAGAAGTCGATTGGAAGCTCTCTGGATATTGAAAACACTCCCTGACAGAGTTTCCATGGATATCCAAAACCATGAGGTAGAACAGCATAAACATATTTATTTATCTAGACATTGATATCCCACTTTTGGGCCCCACAGGGACCCAAAGCAGCTTACAGCATAATTCTGAAAATATATAGAGAGATAAGAGAACCACTTCCCCATCCTTATTCTAATAGCCAAAATGTGCGGATATCTATTCCCACCAACAGGGGGCTCCCTGTCCCCCAACAGCTTTTCCTGCATAGTCAGTAGACTTCCTGGGTTTGTAGAAAAATCCAAAAAGTGAAGAAATCCCTTCAGGAACGGTTGAATTCCCCCAAAAGCCTTTTGAAATGGCCTCTGCAGGGACCTAACTCCAGGCATCAACGGTGAGAGATTAGAATGTTCGGGGGGGGGGCTTCTAACTGGCTCTGTCAGTCAAAGGGGGGGGCTTTCCAGGTCTCTTTCAGCCTGGGAGGGTGGGAGCCCTGGGGCCAGGCCTCAAAAGAGCTGCCAGTGCCAGGCTGGGGGATTTCTAGAGATTTTGTGGTGGACTCTAAGGAGGAGGGCTGGGTTTGGGAAGGGAGAGGCCTCAGCTGGGTATAATGCCACAGAGTCCACCCTCCAAAGCAACCATTCTCTGCAGGGAGACAGACCTCTGCTGTCTAGAGTCCAGTTGTAATTCTGGGGGATCTCCAGGGCCCATTTGGAGGTTGGCCACTCTAGGCCTGGCAGTAGTCTAGGGTTGCCAGGTCCCCCCTGATTTGCATGACTCACCTAGCCTCGGCTGCTTGCTACCATTCATCAGCAGCCACCCTATGAAAGCCAGCGAGGTGCAGCAGTTAGAACTTCAAAGTAGGGTCTGCAAGACCCAGGTTCAGATCCCCATCTTGCAGTGGAAGGTGACTGCGTGATTTTGAACCAGTCACATATTTCAGCCTAACCAACCTCACAGGGTTGTTGTGCAGATAAAAAGGAGGAGGGAATAATGAAAGCTGCTTTGGCCCTCACTGTGGAGAAAGACTGTAATTTTCCTAGGTAGAGGCTGGGGGTGGAGATGGAAAACAGGAGACAGAGAGGCAGATAAAGGTAGGTTGGCTGTTGGTTCGGAAGGAAATAGGGTTGCCAACTCCAGGTTGGGAAATCCCTGGACATTTGAGAGGTGAAGCCTGGAGAGGGTGGGATTTGAGGAGGAGAGGAACTTTGGACTGGTGTAATGCCATAGACTCCACCCTCCAGCCATTTCCTCCACGAGAACCACCATTGCCAGCCTCTGGGTGAGGACTGGAGATCACCCAGAATTACAACTGTTGTCCAGGAGACAGAAATCAGTTCCCCTGGATAAAATGGCTGTTTTGGAGGGTTGAGTCTATGGCATCATACCCTGCTGAGGCTGCTTGCCTCCCCAAGCCTCACTGTCCTAAGGCTCCATCCCCAAATCTCCAGGAATTTCCCAACCTGGAGCTGGCAGCCCTAAGGTGAATTGATCTCTGTAACCGGGAGATCTGTTGTGATTCCCAGATCACTGCTGCTGTGGGGGGGAGAGGAAGCAGGTGGGCGGCTGAGAGCACTGCCACCACTGCTACTGCTGCTCTGCGGAGTGGAGGAGGAAGCAGGCAGGAGCTGGGAGAGTGATGGGGGCAGAAAGAAAGAATGATGGGATGGGGGCAGAAAGAGAGAGAAAGAGTGATGAAATGGGGAGGCAGAAAAACAAAGAGAAAGATGACAGATCAGAAAGAGAGAGGAAGTCACATGCATGGAGCAGAAATAGAGTAAGAAAAGGGGGGCAGAGGGGAGAAATAGTGTGAGAGAGGTAGGGGGTGGGCAGAGGAAGCAAAGGTGTGACGAATGAGATAACCATCCCGCAAGTTTCTTGCGGGTCTCCACTTGTCTATATATCTAATTCCCAAGTGGCCCCCTGTGTGTGGCTATCTAAATCCACACATCGGGGGCACCTGGGGGGCAGGGAGATTTTCCTGTGCACATGGGTCAGTCCCCACGTGTGCAGAAAAATCTAAAAAGTTTTTTAAAATGTATGAGGAATATTTAAATCCCAAAAAAAGTAGAGCGGTTCCTGCGCAGGCGCAGAGAATGGTCTGGGAACTCTATGCAGGCCGGCAGCTGAGAGGCACTCAGGCCTCGCTGCTGGTGCCGGCAGGAGGGAAAATCAGCGGGGGGGGGAGATCACCAGGCCCAGTGGTTGGGAGGCACTCAGGCCTCACTGCCGGTGCCCGCGGGGGGAGGGAAAATCGGCGAGGGGGGGGATCGTCGGGCTGGAGGCGAGGAGAGAAGGCTTACCTGTGGAGCTGTCTCACTGCCGCCACCGCCACCACCACAGGGGACAGGAGGGCGGGAGAAGGCTTGGCGGGCCAGTTGGCCTTGCTGCCACCGCTGCAGAGGGAAGGGGGAAGCTTGGCGGGCCGGCTGGCCTCACCTCCACTGCTGCTGCTGGGGAGGGAGGGTGAAGCTTGGCAGCCGGCCAGCCTCCCCGCCACCGCACTGCTGCTGCTGCTTGGGAGGGAGGGGGAAGCTTGGCAGGCCGGCCGGCCTCACCGCTGCCACCCCCGCTGCTGGGGAGGGGAAAACTTGGTGGACGGACAGCCTCACCTCTGCTGCCGCTGTTGCTGAGGGGGGAGGGAGGGGGAAGCTTGGCAAGCCGGAATACTTCCCCCCAGCGAGTATCATGGGTCCCGCCTCTTGTACACTCTACCAAGCACCAAGACATATTAAAACACCAGTGAAGTAGCCAGCACTGCATTGGTGGCCACGGATTCCATGATACCAAGATCAAGGAATAAAAGCACAGATATTAACATAAGAAATAAACGAGACAGTTATGGTTGTACCATTTGCCCAGTGTCAGAAATAGAAGCTCAGTAAAACCACAACACCGGATGTTCTACCACCCCTCCCATCCTTTTTACATACTTAGTAGACGGGAGAAAGGCTCAAGAATAGGTGCTACAGGACGTATGAGTCTAGCACACATAGGCTGTAACTCAAAGTTCTGTTCACTCTTAATATAGATCAGATCCCAGTAGCTAGCCTCTATCTGTGGTTGCCAACTGAGGAGAAAGTATCCCTCCCCAGTGTCCTCTGGCACATTCAGAGGGCTTTGGTGACAATGCAAAGCTCTAAGGATCTGTCTCACTGCTCTGAACAACATTGAAAGTCATTCTCTGTGCACATACCAGATAACTTGGGGGAGGTTTATAATGAATTATTACTATCTGGGAAAAATAATTTTTAAGCAAATATTAATCATGTAAGTACTAGAAAAGAAAAAAAAGCTCTTTAAATTTATTTTTATTTATTTTACTTTACTTGCCCTACTTTTCCCACCAATGGAGACCTACAGCTGACATAATTCTCCTCTCCTCCATTTTAAAAGTAGATTAAGCTAAGAGCATATGACTGGCCCAAAGTCATCCAGCAAGCTTCCATGGCAAAGTTGAGATTCAAAACTGGGTCTCTTAAATCCTAGACCAAAACTCTAACCACTACACGACACTGGTTCAAATGCATTTGACAAAGAATACGTATTTCTCTCATATAACTGAAACAAAATTCAGCTATTTAAGAGCATATAAATTAATACTTAAGCCTAGCTGCCTGAACATAACACACATCATATAGAATGCTATGATGAAATGCTTTTCTGGTAGATGTCAACATGTTTTCCTACCTTGTTCTGTAATGGCCAAAACTGCTTGAAAGTAACAAGAAGTAGGCCCAAATGCTAGGCACTGACTTACAGTTCTGTCTGGTCCTCACTGTACTACCACACTGTCAATGTATAGGAAATATATTTAAGTTGATGTACTCTTTGCATGCTGTTTCAAGAGCTAAACAAAGAAGTGTCTGAAAGATCAAATATATAAAAATTAGATGAAAAGAAGCTATCATACTGAGTCAGATCTAAACTCAGGACTAAACCTGAGTTTCCTCAGGAAGTGTCTGAGCCTACTCATACTGAACAGGATTACTATTGCAATAGTACATCATAGGCAGGATAAAAATAACCTGTCTCATGACAGTTTGACTTTAGTGATGATATGTTAATACTGAGACAGATCAAAAGCTGCCTCCAGCCCATCATTGCCATAATTTGACTGGCAGTGGAGTGACTTCCCAGGATCTAATGAGGAGGCTTTTATCAACCTTGCTAGTTTCAACTGGAAATGCCAGAGACTGAACCAGGACTGTAACACACGAAGACATTTTATCACTTTTACATCCTTCCCTTCTTCCAATGAACTCGGAACAACCTCTGAGGGACTTTCCATTTTATCTTCATACTTCATAGTAAACTTGTGAAGTAAATTAGAGGTAAACACAGGAGCTAGTTCAAAGCCATTCAAGCAAACTTAACAGTTGGGGGATGGGGAATTTGAATCCTGTTTTCTCCAGGCCAACTCTAATGTGAAGTATTGATGGCCCATATCTTTTACCACTGAGCTTAGAGCTGGCAGCGGCTAAAACAATGAGCTGTGATCACTGGGTCAGATCTCAGTTCAGTCACATTCACTAGGAGACCTATGGAAACATTGGACCACTGTATGCCGCTGCATAAGAAATTTATGTATAGCACTTAGATTTTATGTGGTTTTAAATTGTTTCAAAATTTTATGTAAGCCGCCCTGAGCCTGCTTCGGTGGGGACGGTGGGGTATAAATCTATTAAATAAATTGATAGATAGATAAACAAACAAATAAATAAATAAAATTAAGGCAAGCTCCGTAACGGGGAAAAATGTTGTGATGCATATGAAGTTTACAGTCACCAGGCTGACTTGTACATAGGGATGGGGGTTGCAGTGAAGGAGAATCAGACAAGATAAAGCAAAAAAATCTGACAGGATCCAAGCCATGGCACTTAGCAATGAATTTTGAAATTTCAGCTAAGAAACAGAACAGCTTCTTATTAAAGGCAAATGAAATAGAGGAACTGTACACCAGCTGAGGTGTGTAACTATTATATAACAATAAGAAAGATGATAGATAGATAGATAGATAGATAGATAGATAGATAGATAGATAGATAGATAGATAGATAGATAGATAGATAGATAGATAGATAGATAGATAGATAGATAGATAGATAGATAGATGATAGACATGATGATGATAGAGATCCATACACATATATAAAATATAAATATATAAAAACTATAAGGAAAATTAGTCCTCCAATTATTTTGATTAAAATTCTTCTTGCATAGATACATTTGTTACAATAGCAATGGACCAAGCTCTGTCTAAAACAAAAAAGAAATGACCCAGAAAGATGGCTGCTCTGCCTTCCTGAACCTCTAAATGACCTGTTACTAAGCTTATTTCCATCTCTGTGATATATAATGCACCCTAGTTTTCTTATTCTGGTTAGCTTTCTGGAAAGGAATCAGCTTGTAAGACGACAGGCGCTATAATAAGCTGTCGCCTGCTAGCAATTCCTCTTCTGTGAGAGACTTCCCTGAAAGTGTAAATCAGTGTGAATCAGATCTGTCATGTGAGAATCACTGTGAACAAGCACTCCCTGGATTAAAATCTCACATTTGCAGCCTCTGCATACCTGCCGTGAACATTCCCTCTTCCAATAATTTTGAATTTCCTAATCAGCCCTGTAATATTTATTTTGTAATTAAAGTATTTCTCAGAAGCCAATCCTGCCTGAGTTCAAGACCTTGTCTACACATTATATTTCTTATGTGTTACTTCTGGATATAGAGGGATCCAGCTGAGACACAAGGTGATAATGAGCAAGTGCTGGTGTAACCCTTTGTAGAAGGATATTATAAGAAGCCCTGACTATGTAAAAGCATATGTCGCTGGACTCTGCTGTAAAGCTTCTGTTCACAACCAGATTTGTTGTCATACCTGGGGACTATCTAGATGAGGGTCACTTTGCATTGCTCAAGGACCATTGTTCTGCAATCATCACTAAATGGATTTATAGCAGTGGTTCCACGATACACTATTTATGTAGCCCTGCATCCCCATTCTAATCCCATAATTGTCCATTCATGCATCATGGTAAGATCCATTCTTAAATACATCCACTCAATTTAAGCACCATTTAGTAGCACTGGACAGAATGTTTCCTTTCCACCACAAGCAGCACTGAAATCCATCCTTTAATTAATTCATACTCTTCTGATCCCCCACCAAAGAGAGGTGCTCACACATCTGGCCTACTGCTATCTACTGGCAGCAGGGCAAGCTGATGAAAGTAACTATTTCTATTTCTACAAGTACAGGAGGGAAGCATTTAAATACATACTGATGGGCTGCCCATGTCCCCCCCCCTTCTCTATCTAGCCGCAGAAGTCAAACTCAGGGGGGAAAAATTATGATCTTATCCTTGGCTCTCAGAAAAGAATCTGTCGCTAGCATCATTTCACTCTTTAACAAAACAAAATTAATTATCTCATGCTGTTCCCTCAAGGTAGCTGATCTGTTTAACTGAAACAATTCCATGTCTTATCCCCCATCCAAGTATACTCTGATTCTTTCCTTTCTGTCCCTCCCCTCCTGCAGCAAACTCTAGGCTCAGCTCCCTGGGACTAGAACAAGCTTCACAGTGCCGGTCTCTTCCTCGATTCCTCCACCACAGTCCTGTTGGCAAGGTTGTTCTTCCCCAATTGGATGACCAGTGCGTCTGGCATGCCATGACTGACAACATGATGAGTGACTGTTGATGCAAAGTCCTCCCAGGGCATGCCTCTGTGCCTGATCCCAGTCTCTGGTGGCAGTAACTTAAATTTTCAGGGAGCAAACCCCAGTGAGGCCTTGGGCCTTCTAGTATGCCTGGAAGCCCTGCCACCCCCCAACTGGCCAGATGTTGATGGGCTGCCATTTTGAAGCCAGGGCCTAATTGCCTCTGCTCGTAAGCCACTGCCAGGAAGCCAGGTAAGAACCTTCACCCTCTCCCTTGCTCCCAAGCCTCTTCAGGTACAGAATCAGGTGAATCCAGGGTTATTGCTTCTGTCTGTCAGCATAGCTCATACACCCTGTCCTGCTCTCCTTGGATCTTTTCATTACTTCTGAATATGTGGAAAGCAGTTGAGAAACAAAATGAGAACGAGCCAGTTCTGGTGTAATTGCTTTGCAGCTTCTTAACAAAATCATTCCCACACGCAGTTTCCTATTTGAGATCTTAATATTTGTTGCATTTTTTAAAAAATAATAATAATCTACCATTAGCACTATTCCAAGTTGATACACTTTAGGAGTTCCTGACAAGGATGGGCACCGACTGGACCATGGACCTAATTTTTCCCTGGACCGGGGCCCAGTTCGTGGTCCATGAGCCCAATCCATGCCATCCCACCGACATGGACCTCCCACGAACCTCCCAGAAACATGTTAAAGGGAACATGTTTCCTTTAAATGGCCTTTGCAAAGCTGCGTGGCGCGCAAATGAAGGCCAAGCAGCCACTTCACCCACTTCTGGTTCACACATTCCCTTTCAATGGCTTTGTAAGTAGCACAGCATCACAAACCAAACAGACCATGACCCAGTCTGTTAAACATGGAGGTCCATGGCCTGGGAATTCATAAATCCCACGGACCTCCGAACCTCAACGGACCACAATTTTTCTGGACTATGCCCATCCCTAGTTCTTGCTCCTCTATGTTTTGTATTTTATCTTGTATTCAGGGGTCTTTTGGGGGGGAGCGCACCGGAGCACAGCTCCGGGAGCTCAGGAGCCAAGCCCCGCCCCCAGCCGGCGTCTGGGGGAGTCTTTCAGGCAGGCGAATGTCAATTTCAGCTCCATTATATCCTATGGGCCATTGAGGTCAATGGGGAAAACATAGGGTATATTCTGGGAGCTGGAGGGGAGGGGGTCTGAGGGAGAGGCTCCAAACTCACAGGATAGCTGATGGAGCCTCTCCCCAAGATACCCACCAAGTTTCAAGAACATTGGACCAAGGGGTCCAATTTTATGGGCCCCCAAATTGCCCCTATTCCCTCCATTGTTCTCTATGGTGGGAAAACAACTTAATTTTTTCCCACTATAGAGAACAATGGAGGGAATAGGGGCAACCTGTTTGGGGCCCATAGAATTCGACCCCCTGGTCCAACGTTCTTGAAACTCTCAAACCTCCTCCCCTCCAGTCCCCAGAATATACCCTATGTTTTCACCATTGCCTTCAATGGCCCATAGGATATAATGGGGCAGAATTGACACCAAATTTCTTTCATCCCCTCCTTTACTTCTCTCTTTTTCCGCTTTCCCTCCTTCTTCTCTTCTCTCTTTCTTTCTTTCTTTCCCACCTTCTTCTCTTCTCTTTTTTCCTCCTTTCTCTGTTTCCCTCCTTCTTCCCTCTCTTTCCTTCCTTCCTTCTTTCCTTCTCTCTACTCTCTCTCTTTCCTTCGCTCTTTCCTCCTTCTGTGGCCCAACTCTCATGAGAAGGAGTTTAAACTTTAAACCCCTTCTCTCTTAGCTTCCCCACCCAGACCAGCTGGGGAAGGGAAGGGGAGGCTTTTGAAGATGCCTCCCCCCCTTTCCCTTCCTCTTCTGACATCACTTCCGGTGATGTCAGGGGGCATGACATATGCTAATAGCCTAATAGCTCATTAGCATACCATATGCTAATGAGCTCCTGCAGCTGTTTTTCTACAAAAAGACCCCTGCTTGTATTCATACGGACTGCTCCAAACCTTTGGTCAGAGAAGTGTTAGTAATAAAGGAAAGGAGTTGCTGCTCCCTTTCTCCCCAAATTGTAAATGGGCTTTTGGGGAAGGGCTTCATTTAAGGACACTGAATAGCATGCAACCAGGAAATAGCAGAGTCCTACCAACACCACCCACCCAACTTCTCCTCCTTGGCATTCCACACTACACAAACTAATTTCATTCAGAGACAAAAACAGTTGCAACAAGTCAGCTTTGGGGGAAAGATGAGATGACTCGACCTAAATAAAAACTAGACTACAGTGGTTTTCTAGCAACATCATTTGAATTCTCCCAAGCATAATCAGTATAGGAAAGATTGCTGTAATGGATAGTTTTGTAATCCTATAACACTAGAATGTTGTCAACATGGCACAAATTTTGCAATCCAGTATGAAAATTAACTGCTCAGTCTAAAGTGCATTCGGTTTGGCTTTTCTTTTTTTAAAGCATGGCATGAACATGGGGCCTAAAGCACTGAAAGAGGAATTTTTTGCAAAACATGTGATGACTTCTTGTTTGGTTGATATGCAAAGACACATTTTTAAAACCCACCATTTCCTTTATGGGCTTTTGGATGGGTTTTTCCTTCCTTGTCAGACAACAGTTGCAAGGTTTGCATATGCTGATGTGCACAGTTGCACTGGAACGGAAACTGAATGCATTCATTTGTAAAGATGAAGTTTAAGCATATTTTTTCTACCTATTAGAGATGCTCTTAAGTTCACTGAAGTGAAACCCTTAATGTTGCAAGTTAACAGCTTCAATTATGACACTCTGTTCATCTGTAGGATTATGCAAATAATCCTACCGGTTAGATGGACATTCAAATCCTGAAACTCAGATGGCAGTCCACAGGCCAAGAAGTCTGTCAAAACAATCAGTCCCTCTCATTGTTGATGTGCCTTTCTCTAGTTGCTGCAGCACACCAGATCTAACCTTTTTTTTCTTATGACGTCTGCAAATATGCAAAGAAACAAATATGTGCAAAGAAACAGTAACAGGCTTAGGACACATGGCCTCTTTTAGAAGACATGGCCTATGGTCTTTTTCTTCTGTAATGCACCTCTTAACTGTATCATAAGAACAAAAAATAGTCACCGTTATGGAGCCAACAGGCAGTGAAAGTATTAGATATGCAAACCAGACTATTGCTCCAGGTTGGCAGGTGAAACTGCCTTATTCACCAGTTCACCTATTTCAGTAATGCTGCTTGACAAAAAAGGGAGGGTTCTTTACTCACCATAGTGTGGATGCCTTGGAACAACCACACTCATAGGAAGTCATTCTGCCTACTGTTTCCAATTATGTTCTAATTAAAAAGTCTAGATGATAACACACATAAGGCTAAAACAAGTCTCTGTGGCCTTTTCTTTAATCAGGTAGTGCATCTACATGATTATCATTCACCGAAGGCTGATGAAGTAAGCACAGTTAACCAACATTGTACAGGATCTCATGTGATTATATCACTGCGGATTTAATGAAATGGCTTGCTCGTTTAAAAGCATGCCCTGTAAAAAAAGATTATATGCAACAGAGAAATCTTCTCTCTGATGCATTAATTTCCCACATAGGGCATGAATTTGATGAAGAGAAGCTTTCAAACATGCTATTCCCTGCTGTGAAATACATATCAGAGAACTGTACCATGTCAGTTACAACACTGTTGAGCTGGTACTTGTCTGAGTTACACTTTTCTGAGACATAAAACTACATCAGTGGAAATTTCCATCTATCTGGTTAAAAATAATCTGGAAAAGGAGTCACAATACCAATGGTAGCACGTATTAATTCAAGTGTTAAATTATTTCATATGCACATAACACGTCTGTTGTAAATGAAAAATATCTAATACCATCTTAATTTTGGTGTTGCAGAAAATGTGATGGCTGTAAAACTAAGCACATACACAATTAGCACTGCATTCAAGAGACCAATGTTAAATCAAAGTAATTTGAGGTGAAGGATCAGAAGTGTATTACACAGTACGAGGGACTGGAACAGAAGCTATAGCATGCCTTACTCCACAAATAAAAACTGAAAGCTTTTTATAATATCATGCAGTTCTTGCCAGAATCCTTAATCAGGACATTATTGAAAATAGCAGGCAGACCTAACTGAATTCATATGATGGGTTTTTGCTAATGAATTTGCAGTTACAACTGCCCCTGCAGTATTCTTAAAGTTTCACATGCACCATATGAAAATTCTCACTAGCAGTCTCTTTAACAAAATATCAGAATGAGACATGATATTTTCACCTTTTTGTTTGGCTACAAGCAATACAATCTTTGACAAACTGCTTTGGTTAAAGACTAAAAATCTATACATTATTTTTTCCACAAGCACCTTATTAATACAGGTAATTTATACACCATAGCAATATATTTTCTATATCATGCATATGTAAAAGTCTAACAGTTGCCAAATTATATTACTTCTAATAGTGAACAGAAAGATGGTTGATGAGCCTGTAGCCACAGATCTGTAAGATCTCTCATTAAACTGCTTCCATTTCCCAACAGCTTCCTTCACATCTTTATACTGATACATACGGGAACAGATTTTGAAGTGTCTGTACCATACCTTTCATTTCTTGAAACCACCTTTCAATATACAGTTGCTGTTTCTCTCATTCCTACATTAAGAATACAATGTCCCTACATTACTACATTCTTACATTAGAAATACAACATCTAAAGACTTCCACCCTCATGGATTACCATGGTGGTGCTGTTAGCAGCCAGGCAATGCAACTCTAGGGATCTGATCACAGTTGCTGAGTGTGTTGTACCAGCAACCCACACAGGCTGAAAAATAACACTGGTAACATCTTGAGTAGCCTCAACAACTATAATTTTCTCAGGTGTGACATAAGACACAAGTCTTCTATCAAAAATTCTACAAATACAGTCACAAGACTCTTCTCTACATGCCAGCAACTATGAATCCCTTCCAACCAATTGCACCTGCAGATGAACGCGATGGAAGATTAATTCTCCCTTCCCAACTTCTATTCATCTATCAACCCTTCTTTCTCTGAAGCAATCATGGTCACTTTAATGGTTCTCCCCTCCTCCCATTTTACCTTTACAGCAACACAGTAAGATGGGTTAGGCTGAGAGACAGAGGTCACCCAATAAACTTCATGGCTGAGCAGGAATTTCAGTTTGGCTCATCCCAGTCCTAGCCTTACACTCCAATCCCTACACCATGTTGGCCTTCATTCTGGTTTCTCCATGCACTTGCAGAGAGCTAGGAACTAACCCAGTCTCTCCCCTTCATATTGGGAAGGAACTAAATTCCATTCCATCCTTGAGTCTTCTAGCTTGTGCACAGCATTCAGAACTGGGTGGGTTAACCTTTCCTTTTTCACCGGGTGAGGAAAAATTCAAGCAGCGACAATGCCACTTACCATGTTAAAAGTGTCTCCATGGCTACTGCAAATGACTGAGCCCTGTCCCTCCTGGATTCAGTCCTTTCCTTGCATCAACTTATGAGTATACTTAAAAGCTGCAAGAGAATTTCTTGTCACTTCTGTGTCACTCCCTGTTAGGGGTAAGAGGTTGACCATTGTCCTAACCTGAATTCTCTGCACATCTAAAAGGACTCAGGAGAGAAGCAGACACAAATAGCTGATGGTTATGCAACACAAACCAAAATATGTGGACCCCTGCTTTTACCCATCATAAATACATGATGAACATGCACTTATGCATTTTGACACTAAAGGGCCCTTCCTGACAACAACCCCCACCCCCTATAAGTAATGGTTGAGGAGGTTCTGTTCCCCTGTATCTGAGGAAGCGTGCTTGCACATGAAAGCTTACCCCGTGAATAAAACTTTGTTGGTCTTAAAGGTGCCACTGGACTCAAACTTTGTTCTGCTGCTTCAGATCAACATGGCTACCCCACCTGAATTTCTGCCACTTGTTGGTGGTATGTCTGAGATTTACAACATGCTTGAGATCCAGTAAAGTTTCACAACTGTAATTTGGTAAATGGCAAAACTTGTTTTTTAATCAGTCATTCTAAATAGGCTTGCTTTTCTTGTGTGCACAAATGCCTTTCTGTACTGCCACTTAGAAACCATGGTTCCATCAGGGCTGGAATTCAGAGTGGAAGTCTAGCCCCTTCCCTCCATTCACAGACTCATGAAGTAGGCCCCAAATGTAGACTGCAGCTTTACATTTGAAGTATACATTAGCATCTAAAATTCCCATCCCCAATAGGACTATTATGTCCAGAGTCCAAGGCCATGGTCAGATGACAGGCTTAGTGCGGTCTGACTGCACTTCTAATTTCACTGGGGGGGGTTTCACAGTTTTGTTCAGACATCTCACCCTTAACCCACAGCACCGCACGCTCACCTCATGGTTGACTGTTCAGATTATTGCTGTGTAGTAAACATGGAGCGGTTGGTTGGCTGGCATCCTTTTTTTGGTTTGTTTTTCATGCATGCACACAAGCACATAGCTGAAGCACTGGTTCCTTTTTGACAGCTCTGCAATCCCTCCACCAAGTAGTGTGATCATTGGTTCCTATACAACTGTATTTCTCCACCAGAAATCACTCCCTTTCCCACTCATTTCATAGGGAAGTTTTCTCTTTTTCTCTCCCCATAGAGTTTTCCCACCAGTTCAATATTATGAAGTGTCTTGGAGTAAAGTTCTGGGGGTGGAATCCTGGCTGCCGATATGGGAGCCTAAATAGGGACTATTTCCACTGCCACCCAATCCCAAGGAATGGCAGAAAGGGGCCTTTTTCTTGAATTTGTCTCTCAAAAACAACCCCCCAGGGGCTCCTGATCACGACCTTGTGGCAGAGAACTGCTTACATGCATATCGCTGATTTCTTTTTTTAAAGGAGAGAAAATGGAAGAGAAGATTCAGACTTCCCTTCCAGCTTGAGACTGCGATAGAGCGTTCAGACATCCGGAAATGCAGGGTGAAACCAGACAATCCATAAACCTTGGACTTTGTTCAGTGCCAGAAAACACCAATTCTGGGATGGGTTGATGACTGGGGAACTGGACATGGACAATGCTGCCTTATCACGTATTTTAAATCCAGAAGGGAACAGCAACAACACTTGATCAAACAGCACATACAACTGCAGCCCAAAACTAACTAGCTGCAGTACTGCTAGGATTGCCAACCTACAGGTGGTGGCTGGAGACCTCCCACAACTCCTGATCTCCAGGTGACAGACATCAGGTCACCTGGAGAAAAAGGCTGCTTTGGAAGGTGGACTATATGGCATTATAGCTCACTGAAGTCCCTCCCCTCCCCAAATCCTACCCTCCTCACACTCCAACCCCCAAATCTCCAGGTATTTCCCAATCCAGAGCTAGCAGTCCTAAATACTGCTTAGAAATTATAATGTGGGTGGCAGGAGAAGGCAGTGTTTTGCACTGTTTAAAGCCAACAAGCATTTGACCTATATCCCGCCCCCCATTCCTCCTGCAAGAATCGTTGTGAGAAGGATGACATATGTACGATATGAGCTTACCTTTGAAGTGTGTGATTTTCCTAGCATGGGTAATTACTTGATTTCTGGTATTCTGTAAAATTACATTGCCATTTATAAAAAGTTCAAATTAATTTCAGCAACAAGGGCAGTTTCACCGAGACCATCTAAAAAGGGTTAGAGTAATAACCTTTGGAGCATGCACCCAGCAAAGATATTGGCCTCAGCTAAATACCTCCATGAATGCTGAGCACACAGACATACAAGTGGCACACAAACTGGAAAGGCATCTAGTTTTTAATTGCAAATGGAGTAATAGTTTGAGGCAAAGGGAACTAGCCTTATAATAAAAAACAAATATAACCTGAGGAAATTCATATTATGAACCTATTACATTCAAATGTTGACAGCACCTTTATTAAACTGTGCAGTTTATCTATACAGATTAAAGTAATGATCTATACTATACTGATAAGTGTGTTAACATTCTTGCAAAAAAATGAGATGTAGCTACTTTTCAGTGCTGCCCTTTGGACATATAGGCAATGGGAATAGGTAGGGCTATTGAAAAAGAAGTAGCTTCTCTGGCTGCATTTAATGAAATAGACCATTGCACTAAAGAACACAGTGTGAACATCCTCCCAAACTCCTGCTTGGGATGAGTTGTTTCCTGGTGACAGCGCATTCCAAAATACGAAACAGATTGTTATCCTCAGACACTGCTGCCAAACTGCAGATGGACCCTAAATACACAAAACATGCTAAGCCTACAAAAATATCCAAGCCTTGCCCAGCAAATATTATAGCATGACACTGCTATGATGTCCTGAACTAGGTCAAATCTCAGCAGGAAACCCCATTGACTATTCTTATCCTCAGTTTACTTGAAAAGGTTTACCTTTCTGTTTTCTTAATCAGCACAGCCCTGAAGATTTGTTCCTGGAGAGTCCTTTCATTCTCGTTAGTTGGCTGCACAAAGGGATGGACAGCAGCCAAGATGAAGCCCTGCTGGTACAATTCTTGCAGCTGAGCTGGAAGATCACGCAAGGAAGAAATCCTGATTGCAGATGATCCTGGTAGCTCAGCTGGAACAAAAAAAAGACAGGCTGATCAATAATCATAAATTGGGTTATGCAAAATATTAAACCTTTCAATATCTGCCCCCTCTTTGGTAACAAAGGGCTTTATTCAATCTGTAGCATTATTTACTTTATTTACAATCTGCCTTTCTCAGTGAGACTCAAGGAGAATTAGTAATTAGAGAGATTTTACTTGGGATTCCAGATTTCCCAAAGAAACTTTTAACATAATCCTGCCCATTTAAGTTACCATGCACTAGTTCCACATAAGCCTGACCTAATACACCAAAGAAAAACAACATGCAGAAAAAATAGTACTGAGAAACAGTTTCAGAGGATAACAGTTTATTATTTATTTATTGAATTTATAACCTGCCCTCCCTGCTGTAGCAGGCTCAGGGCGGCTTATTATTCAGGCAAATGAAGTTATCAATGACTAACAGCGCAACCAGCACAGGGAGCCGACTGACTCCTATGCCAGCATAGCTTGGGGTTACACCAGTATAAAAGGCATTAACACCAGCACAGGGCACAAGTGTTGCTGTCCCCCACAGTTACACTGGAGCAGCTGCACTGCAGCTGCATACCAGCAGAATGATGGCATGAACCCCTGTATCCTGTGGGGCGTGACACCAGTTAGGCAGTTCTCAAAGTGTTATTAGCATGGGAACACCCCCCAGAACAGGTACAAAACTGCACCAGCAGAATGCTGGTGTAGCCCATTGGTGTCCATGGTAACTGCAAATTCACCCCTCCCCTAGCTGCAGCCACGTCCACAGGAACCCAAGCAGCTCAGGATACTGACCAAGTGTGCACCCAGTCAGCACACACACCCCTGCCGGCACCCAATCACAGCCCCCTCGCCCTACTATTGGTTCCAGGGGGTCACCCCACAACTCCAGAGGTAGAACACTTGGCACAGAATACTGTTTGACAACTCCCTGCCATGTGGACATAGAGCAAGTGCACATGCATCTCAGTGGTGGGCAAAACACAGACAGGGCACCTAGCGCCACTGGGCTAGCACTTGGGGGAATACATCACAGGGAGAGCAAAGTCCACACTCTGTGGCTGACCTCTCCCAGATTTTTACCACACAGATACACCAGGCCCTCTACCATCAGCCAGTCAGATTTATTGTTACAGTCAATGACCAGCACAACAACCAGCACTGGTTTCCGATGAGGCAGTCATGTGCAAACAGATAAGCAAGGCTCCCATCCCCCTGGGCCTATAACGGTGGCAATGAACCCCTCTGGACACAGCATCTCCCCCTCCCCAAACCAGCGGCTGAGGAGGCGAGTTGCAGGACCCCACATGCACACCCCAGATGCACAAAGATCCTGTGTAGTAGGTGGGTAGGTGTGTCGGGGCCCGCCTGAGGCAGCAGCCCAGGGAGAGGGGTGTTAGTGACTCTCATGAACTAGGTTGCTCACCTCACCAGTTGGCAACACCCCCCACACAAAATGCAGAGGTGGGCGGCGAGCCCCACATGATGGCAAACCCCTTCCCTTTCAGGAGGAGAATGCCCTGAAGCTGCTGACACAGTGCATCTCTCAGCACAAGAAGGTTCCAACTGGACACTGACTCAGGTGAGGAGGGTGCGGAAACGGCCCCTATCGCCACATGGAGGCTCCTGCAGAATCGGAGATGGCCCTTGGAGCTGCCATGATGGAATGTTGCCAGCTGCTCCAGCATCTGTTGTGCTCCATACTTAGGTACCAATCCAACAGGGAGAGGCATCACCCCACCTGCGCAGCGAAACACCATCATGTGCTCTCTCTGCAGCAGAAGCTGCCCCTTGGAAGTGCACTGACATATCTAGCTCCCTGGTCATTCCCTCACCATGCCCGTTGAGGAGATGACCCTAGCGGCAAAGGTCCGAATAGGGTACCACTTAGAAGCACCGCGATCCCATCCTAAGCACTCTGGTGTCCCTGGATCCCTTTAATAAAGAGCAGCCTTTGGGTGCATCTGAGTTGTTGGTGTCTGTGGGGACTCTGGGAGCAGGGAGTGCCTGGAGGGTCCCATGGAAGCAACATGAACCTGGAGAACACAACAGGGTGGGGGGCTCATCCTGACAAGAATGCAGCCACAGAAGCGGACACAAATGGGTGGGAAGTCCAAGGGTCAGGCTGCTGTGCCCCCAGCCAAGGGTACACACTTCACAGGGGGGAAGTGCTGAGTCATCCCACTCACCTAGTGAAAACCAGGGTATAGGGAAAGAATCCTGGAAAGGCAGAGAACCAACACGAAAATACCATGAGTGGTTCCCCAGACTGAACCTGGGTGTGTAGTACATGGCCCCAGGGGGCTGACACAGGCAAAACAGCCTTGCTTGTTCCTGCCATGGATTCAATCCGGTGGCGACAGGGGCCACCAACACATTGAGGATTGGCCAGCAGCACTCAGCAGTGTTAAGCTGAGATGGTTAATTGCGGAGGGCTTCCCCCTTTGGAGGCCTGCTAGGGCCAACCAGATCCCAGGCACCCTGGGGGAATTTTGAGTATGCAAATGAAAGGCTCAGCCATCAACTGCCGGCTACTGGGCAATGGCAGTTACTAAAGGCAAAACTGAAGGATGGCACACTTGATGTGTGCGTTGCCCTTGCTGATGGCCCTCCTGCAGCACAACAACCGTTGCAATGTGTCCCAAGCCACTGATGACCATATTTAGGCCCAGTACCCACAGAGCTAGGAGCATCCACCCTTTGTTGGGTGGGTACAAAGGATCTGCACCATGGAGGGACTGGCAGTCCATGTAGATGTGTGTTTCCTTCCATGACCCTTTCTCCATTGAACTTTCAAAAGTTGCACATCAGCCACATGGCCTTCCAGTCTCAAATGGTGGAAATTCCTAGCATTGCAGTCACTGTAGTCCATTTCCCTTCTCAAGGGACCACAGCATTGTGAAAAACAGAAGCTCCCCTCAGCCACTTGCCAATGATGCACACACTGTGCCAGTGCCCTCACTACTTCCTCTGAATGACAGAGGCTCCAAGGGCATTGCCAAATGGGGTATGGACACACCATCACAGTCCCAACCAAGTCCTGTACATGGCCAGCTGCAGCCAGTGGCAGTGCTGTGTTTGCTGTGTCTCTGCAAGCAGTCCACCCTGGCAGTTTCTGTCTCACCCAAATGGGGGCATGTGCTGGGGAGGGGTGGTCCTGCTTATTTGGTGGGGGAGGCCATGCTGTGCTGGAGCTGCCTCCACTGATGAGGGAGGGGGGCTGGCATCACCCACCAATTCCGCTTCCGGGCTGACTGGAGGAGAGCCCCCCACCAGCTGGCACAGGCATCTGGAGGGGCTTCTTGCTATTGTGAGAGACATGGGTGAGGGTACAGAGGCACATTGGGAGGACACTGGGAGATCTCTCAGAATCTCTCTACACTCCCCAGCCCCCCACCAGCCCCCCCTGCTTGTTCTCCAAGGGGGTTGCACAAGGGTTGGCACAGAGATGCCCTCAACAGTGTGGGTGCCTTGCTGGATGGCATGGCTGCCAGTGAGCGGAGAGCACTCGCACATCTGTGTTCGTGTTGGTCATGGCCTGCAGAGAACCTGTGTGCTCTGTGTGCAGAGCAACGACTTGGGTATCTGTAGGGCAAATGGGGATGGCCCTCTCCCCACTGAGAGGTGGTCAAGGCTTCTGATGGGAGCTGGTCTCTTTAAGGAGGGGTGTGCTGCAGGGGAGGAGCATCACTCTTTTGGCCCGACTCTCTCCGGCCCCTTCCCATAATGGACACTTGTCTTGGCCCCCTCAACTCATGACTCCCACTGGTCCTGCCTGCCCTGCCTATCACGCCACCCCCGCCTAGCAACAACACTTGGGTCGGTATGTTGTGGAGGAAACACCACAGATGCCATTGCGGCAGCCCCCAGCAACACCGCCGGGGCATCTTTCCCATCTTCAGCTGCCGCATAACTTTCCCCTTAGGGAGGCGACTAGCAATGCCACAGTTGCAGAGTGGCTGGCCACCGCAGCACAGGTGCAACACAGGATTGCTCTGCCTGGTTTTGGATATAATAATAAAATAAAATAGCTCCCCCTCCTAAAACGACACATGAGCCAAAGTGATTAAATGAATACTCTGAGTGTACCACAGCCCTTCACCATCTCTCCATCTATGTTGACTCAGTTTCTCAGCATTTGCTTCGTTAATTTCTTTCCCATTTGAGAGAAATTCATGTTCCTTTAGATCTTGATGTTCTGAGATTCAGTATGCCTGGGTCCCATTAATCATCAATAGGAATAACAGCTTACTGAAGATAATCAGACCCTTGAAACAGGCCTCTTCCCTGGAAAAATCTTGTGGGATACACTCTGTATGAAAGACAGTTTACTCTCCAGACATTCTTCTTTCTGCTGTATTTCCCATAAGAATGCATAACTACTGCTTTTTGAATAATGAAAAAAGTTGTTGTGGCAGCTAATAAATATTCAAAACTAATAATAAAAGGCATAATTTAAATAATAATAGGATAGCTAGCTGCTGCCCTATACTTTTTCTATAGTTTCTCTTAACCTACAAGAACCAAGTTCCAGGAATATACAATGGATCTTGTGATTGAGGAACGCAGGACACAATACCATTATTTCTTTAAACAGAGAGGGAAAACCCAAGAAATGCATATACTAACAGATAATGTGCCACAGAGTTCTCTCCCAGCATACAAATTAAGGAAAATTCATAACAAAATCCAATAAGTAATGTAATGCAAATGCATAAGATAAACATAAATAACCAAGCAGTCTGTCAATCAGAATCAGCTCACAGAATATTTTTTTTAAATGTACTGAAAAACTTCACTGTAAATGTAACAACACCATCAACAACACAAAAAACCTTCTTTTCAAGTACTGTGCCCAACGAGCCATTTTGGACCTGATTTTTGATGGCACAGCAGGCCCACTGAAATGATTTAATGCTTTTAATACAAAGCCTGATCAAATTCTACCAATTTCAGTTCTTATCTAATGAAACATAGTCTTTTTCATCACTGCCATGTACTGAGTTGATGTCTTCATTAAGCTACCCAACTCCAAGATCATCTTCTTGGTTACTACCAGTTCAAACCCCACAAGCACAGATTTAAAATTGGGATCTTTTCCCCCATCCCAGTGTGCATCACTTTATACTCACACTGAACCTCATTTGGCCACATTGTCACCCGCTCACCCAGTTTGGACAGTTCCTTTCAGAGCCCTTCAACAGTCTGATTTTCTTCTCATCATCATGAAGAATTTGTAATTAACTGTAAATATTGCCCACATTGCTGCTCACCCTCAATTCAGATCATTTATGAACGAACAAAACAGCACCAATTCCAGCACTAATGCCTGTGGAACCCCCCTGCTTTGCTTGTTTCCTTCCTTCCTTCCATTGTGAGAACTGTCCATTTAACTCCTACTCTGTTTCCTGTTGTTTAATTGGTTTCTGGTCCATAAGTGAAACCATTATAAGATAAGGTTATTTAGGAGCCTATAGTAGCAGTTTTTGTCAAAAAAATTGTTGGAAATCAAAGTAGCTAATGTATAACAGACCACACCTCCTTTTGAGGCTAAGAAGCATGAGCTGCCAAGTCACAATGGACTCATGGCGACCCCACTCACAGGGTGTTCCAGGCAAGAGATAAGCAGAGGTGGTTTGCCATCGCCTTCCTCTGCATAACAACCCCAGTCTTCCTTTGTGGTCACCCATCCAAGTACTGACCACAAGCCAACCCTGCTTAACTCCCAAGTTCTGATGAGTCCAAGCTAAGCTGGGCTAAAGGCACCAAATAATCACTAGAAGGCCCTGTTGGCCAGCTACTAGGCAAGGCTGATCTCATGTTCGTTCTATTGCACTCTAGTTAGTGTGACGAGTTTGGGTGTGGTCTTCCCTATTGGCTCTCTGCCTTTTGTCTTGGAAGTGACCAGAAATCTTGATGTGACATGCAGACAGCAGTTAGACCTGGCACGGGGGTGGAGAGAGGAAATATTGACAGAAGCGAGGCATCTTGGCAACAGAATTACTAGGGGATGATCTAATTATCAAGGTGGTCAGTTAAGTGATGAGTGAGCTTTGGGGAAAGCATTTTGCTTGATCCTAATGCATTCTACCAGTCTACTTGGAAATCTCATATTCTTCTCCTTGAGCCTGTGCCAAGCTAAGCCCTTTCAACACCAAACCACCTATATTTTCTAGTGGACATCACAGAGGCCATCTCCTTCTCATCGATTCACAAACCATTAGGAACAAAAGGAAGGAACACAGCCAGATATTCTCATTAACTCTCCTCGAAAGACTGGATAAGTGAAAAAGACAAAAGAGAGAAGCAGACAGAAGGTGGAACTCTCCTTTCTTCCACCCGTCTGCAGTGCAAGAGGGATAGGAATGTTCTGTGGGTTTGTACTCATATGTATAATTATGCCTGTGCATATGATTAGCAGCCCAATTAATTGTGATTTTCTTCAGATGCCATCTGACTGTAACTGTTCTAGTTTGCTTGCTTACAAATTTTGGTTCACATTTCCTTTTTTTTATTACACCTTATATTCCTACTTTCTACAATTTTTAAAACTTATTTAGTGTTTATTTAGAAGGGAAAAAAAGTCTATACATGATATAATCAGTGGATTTCAATTTTCTACAATTTCAAGTTCTGCAAAACTCCTGAAAGCTTATAGCTTGAAGCCTGAATAGCTGGATACTACATATACTTGCAAAATACGAAGTACTTTGTAGATTTATAATGAACAATTTATGTTAAATATTATGTCTCATAGGGGACACTCTACCCGCTCAGGTTCTGTTAATGGTGAAGTCAGGAAGAATTCAAAATACAAATTCTAAACGAGCCATTAGGTAGAAAGCATACACAACTTAAAATGTGGTTTTATGCATTTATTTTAATTATACTGTAAGCCGCCTTGGGTTCCGTAATGCAGAAAGGCTGCTAATGTTTTAAATCAATCAATCAATCAATTAATAATCATTCAATAATTATGTCTGTGCTACATTTGTATCACCTGCCGTTTTTGCAAGGATCTTGGAGTGGCTTTTAATCTCATAATCACATAATGACATAGTGACATAAGTGACTTCTACAAGCCACCTGAGGATTTCATTCTAAAACACCATCAAACAGCTAAACCAGTCATGAACGCAGAAAGCCAGTAGGGGAGAGGGGGCTAACCACTGTTTTGCAGAGAGTGCCACATGTATGATTACCTACCCACTGTTTGGAAATCATGGGTATGTGTTTGATGCACAGAGTTCTTGGCTCTCAGGGAGCAGGTTTGTTCCCTTGAGACTAGGGTTGCCAACATGGAGAAGCTGAGGCAGAGAGAGAAGTTTGGGGACAAATCCTTCAGTGACTTACCAGAAAGTTCCACTCCTCTGCTGGCAGCTCTTCTGCTTTTGTGGAGAGTAAGCGTCTTGAGGTAGGAAGGTGTCAGTCTGAGGAGGAGGGACTTCCTTGGGTGATGAACTAATAGCTCCTCGTGCCAAGGATATCCCTCTAGGGTTGGGGGGAAGGTAGGCTTTTGGTAGTGGGTGATTTAGAAACATAGAAAGAGGGGTCTGTGACAGGTGTTTTGACTGCCTGGTGACTTGCTTGCCTGGTGTGAAGGCTGTGGACATCTTGTGCTGTCTAGACAGGCTGATAGATAGTGCTAGGGAGGAGTCAGCAATTGTGATGCATGTTGACACCAATGACACCCAGAAATGTAATTGTGTGGTCCTGGAGGAAAACTTTAGGTTACTGGGTGGGGTTAAAGGCCAGGACCTTAAAGATAGCATTCTCAGAAGTGTAAAGGGCCGGCTAGAGAGGCACAGATCAGGGGTCTCAATGTACAGATGAGAAAGTGGTGCCAGGAGGGAAAGTTTAGATTTGTTAGGCACTGAGGAACTTTCTGGGACAAGCCAAACCAGTACAAATGAGATGGGCTTCACTTGAAACAAAAGGGAACAAGGCTGTTGGTGATTAATACCAAAAAGATGGCAGAACAGTTTTTCAACTAATTCTGGGGGGAAAGCTGACAGGAGCTGGGGAGCCTCTGGTTTGGGGCAAGTCAGTCCAAAAGGGTGACAGTGTAAACACTCAGGTGATATGGATAGGAGCATATTAGAACTTGGGTAAGTGGGTAGGATGGCGAAGGAGGGGCATGTGTGGAGACAAAGAGGCTGATTGAGGCAAAGGTTGCTGCAGGGGAAAACATGTTCTAGGTGTCTATATGTCAACACTGTAAGTCTCTGAGCCAAGATGGGGGAGCCAGAATGTTTGGTGCTAAATGACAATTTAGATAAGAGTGGGTATCTCGGAAATATAGTGGGCAGGGGAAAATCTACAGGATACAGTCATCCCTGGGTATAACCTGTATAAGCAAAACACAGAGGGATGGGCTGGGGGAGGTGTTATGTTGTATATCAAAGAGGGTACAGAGTCAAGTAAGTTATAGAACATTGTGGGAATGAACTCCCCAAGAGAAGTGATACGGGGGGAAATAGCAGACCCTAAAAGGGTTACCTAAAAGTGGGGAAGTACTATTATCCACCTTATCAAACCCTTGAGGCTCATCTTGAGATGGAGAAGAAAATAAGGGAGGTGACTACACAGCAGATAATGTTGTGATACTGGGGGGTTTCAACTACTTTCACACTGACTGGGTAAAAATTTGCTTGAGTCATGCTGTAGAAATGAGGTTCCTTGACATCACAAATGACTGTGCACTGCAGCATTTGGTCACAGAACTGATAAGGGGGGTAGTGATCTTGGACTTGGTTCTGAGTAGGGCTCAGATGTAGACGTTGTTGTACAAGCTGAGAACAGTAACCATTAAGTTCAGCATTCATGTCAATGGAAGTTGCCCTCCAAAGTCCAAAACTGTAACATTCAATTTCAAAAGAGGGAACTTTACAAAAATGAGGGGAATAGTTAAAAGGAAGCTGGAAGGGAGACACAAATTCCTAAAGGATGCTTGGAAGCTATTTAAAACCACACTAATTGAAACCCAGATAGACTGCATTCCCAAGGTTAGGAAAAGCATTACCAAATCAAAAAGAATACCTGCATGGTTAACAAAACATCAAGGAAACTATAAAAAGTAAAAAGCTTCTTTTAAACGGGAAGGTTTGCTCCAATGAATTGAACATAAGGGACCACAGTCTCTGGCAAAAGAAACGTAAGTGAATAAGGAGGCATGCAAAAAGAGAATTTGAAGAGCAGGTTGCTAAAAGCAACAAGACAAACAATAAACATTTATTTAAACATATCTGGAGTAGGACACCAGCCAAAGAAGCAGTTGGGCCTTTGGATGATCAAGGAATAAAGGGATTGCCAAAGGAAGAAGGGGAGATGGCAGAGAAGTTCAATTCATTTTTTGCTTCTATGTTCATTGTGGAAAATGTGGGATATGCACCCAAGCCACAGCCCATATTTTCAGGAAGGAAGTCTGAAGAATGGAGTCAAATTGAGGTGACAAGAGATGATCTTCTAGGTGTATTGGGGAAGTTAGAAACTGCTAAATCTTCAGGTCCTGATTGGCTTACACCCAAGAGATTTTAGGGAACTCAAATGTGAGACTGTCAATCTACTAATCAAGTGGTTCTCAGTCTTTTCAATATGGTGACCCACAAGTCCAAATTTACTAAGTATGCTGACTCATACAGGGCCAGGCCAAGGTTTGGGGTTTTTTTTTTACATCCTAGGCAAGCTATGACCTTGGCACCCATCTAGTCAAGTGTTCCATTTTCTACAGCAGCCAACCAGTTATTTTTGAGAAACCAACAAACACTGTGGAAAGGAAGCAGCTGCTGGAGGTTACATTCCAGCCTCTGACCAGCTTCTTCATTATTCTGTATAATCTCCCCTAAGATTCTAAGAAACTTGCTGTAGTAACTATCAGGACACATTTTACTTGATTCTTCAACATCAATATGCAGTGAAGAAAAAAATACCAACTAACGTATGACAACGAAGATACTGTTTCTAGGGTCAGATCTTGGGTTCAAAATACAGGTCAAACCCTTGCCTCAAATTGTGCACTGGAACTGATTGTTCTAGGAGCTACTTCACACATGATGATTTTCCTACAGTGGTTTGAGACCTATTAGGGGGGCATCTCAGAAGGCAGTGTTGGGGGATTCCTGCTCTGCCCTGTGGCCATTGGTCTATGTTACATCTAGATTGTCTACCGCAATGTGCCCTACTTAAGGCTAACCATGAAGACTGTTCAGAGGCTGCAGCTGGTGCAGAATGCTGCAGCTAGATCAAGGCCAAATACTGGGAGCATATGACTGCAATACTACAGCAATTACACTGGCTACCGCTCCTAAGCCCACTTCAAGGTGTTGGTTTTGTCCTTTAAAGCACCTGGCTTCCTCACTACCGATCTTCAGGAGGCAGCTGAAGGCAATTTTATTTCGAATTGTATTAGACTAATTTAGTTTTTATCTATTGGCAGTCCTAATCGGAGTTTTTAAATTATGATTTTATGGTTTTATATTATTGTCGCTTTTATTGTGTTTTTGTAATGTTTTATTTGTATTGTAAGTAGCCTTGTGTTCATAAGGGAGAAAGGCGGCTAATAAATGTTTTTTAAAAATAAACACAACTTTGTGAATATATTCTATATGAATAAAACAATTACATATCTTTCACAGGAATATGAATAAAGGGCTTGTTGCCGCCATGTGTCTCTACCTGCCCCTCCACACACAAGAATATTGTGGGAAAAGCTTCAGTCAGACTACTTGGTGATGATATTTGGAAAATTATCTACACCTTGTATTTTCAAAGACTGCTTAAACCTTCTTTAATAGTTCTATGCTCCAGAAAAATTTTCTGAATGAGCTTCAAACATACAAGAGTATTTTCTCAGACTTTCCTTGAATTAATGTTACTTTTATTATTGTGTGTAGCAATGCACAAATATTTCTTTTACGCTTCAAGTGGCATTTGAGGAAAATTGAACTTATTTATTCAACAGCAGTAAAAGCCTGTCATTGCAGACTGCCTGAAGTTTCTACACAAGTAGATGCACGGAATGCTTGTATGAAGTTATGTTACAAAATAGTCCATTCAAGATTTGAGAACATCTGGAAAGGAAAAAATATATAAAAACATAGATACCACAATTGCTGAACACTCTACTAAATCACTGTATTGTAGCATATCCCTAAAATTGCAGCAGTCCTCTCTCACGCACGTTATGAGACACCACTGAACATTCTGTATAACCTGAATATTAACAGAAGAGTTCTACTATGAAGGAAAGTAACGACCACAAAAAAATTGGTAAAATTCTCCCTTCATGAATTCAACTATTGCCCAACAGAATTTCTTACATAACTTTCTAACCAGAATTAAACTTCAAGCTGACAGGATTCAGCATTAACACTTAAATTTATATGATCTTATTCTTGGACATCCTAAGATCCAGTTAAGTTCTACTGGGAGGAAATAGTTGGCTCTTGGGTAAATAAGTTGTGTTCAACAAGGTGGACAGATTGCAAAGCACAATGAATTAGGACTCCATCCACAGGTTCCCCCAATCTAAGGGCTTAAAATGAACAAGTTTTACAGAAGACTTTTGGCAACTTGCATTTGACTCCTAGTCTTGCAGTTCTTGCCTTTGTCTCCTTGTCTCTCTTGCAAATGGATTCTGTACCTTTGATTAAAGTATGAACACACCTTGAAACACAAAAATAATGCTGTGTAATATCACAAGCTTTTCTTGAAGTAACACTGAATCAGAAAACAACAAAGGAAGCACAGTAATGGCTCCAGGAGACCAAAAAGATCCTCACTAGGCATAAAACTAGAATAACTAGCAGGAGCCCAGATAATGGCAGAAACCAGTGAGAAGCAGAGCAAAGCAAAGAGGTATCACTGCAAAGGTCCAGATTAATCCAGACCAGGCAGAGGAGTAGCCAAGACACTGCTCTAGTATTACTCAGAACCAGATAGAACTATTACAGCTCTGCCTCCTAGCTGCAGACATGTTATGGGGGCGGGGGGCGGGCGGGCAGAGAAAGAGTCCTGTGTAAAGTATTTCTTCTGTTCTGGACTGCTTTCCATTGAGAATCTGGAATAGGGTTGCCAACCTCCAGGTGAGCAACAACTGTGATGTGTTACGTCAAAAAGTCTCCACAGACTGAAAGTTTCTTGTTCCAAAATTCAGTTTACTCAATGTAATTCAAACGCCACCACACAACGGATTATGCATATTATCTCGTTTCGTGTGCACCTTTGTCAAGCAGAATAGCGTTGAAATATCAAAATATCAAAATTAATCCATTTAACAATCTTACAGCTAGTGTCTCATGGTGAGACTCATTGTATCCATCACACTGTGTGGTGGCGTTTGAATTACATTGAGTAAACTGAATTTAGGAACAAGAAACTTTCAGTCTGTGGAGACATTTGTGATGTAGCACATCATAGTTGTTGTTTTCCTTTCTACTTCCTTCCTGTGATCTCTCTCCCTGGTTTGCAACCTCCAGGTGGGGGCTGGAGATCTCATGGAATTAGAGCTCATCTCTAGGTGGCAGAGATCAGTTCCCCCAGAGAAAATGGCTCCTTTGGAGAGTGAACTCTATGGCATTAGGTCCCATCCCTCCCTTCACCAAACCCCTCCCTCCCCAGGTTCCCCCCAAAAAATGTCCAGGTGTTTCCCAACCCAGAGTAGGCAGTCCTAAACTTCAATGATGCTTTAAATAATCCATGCATTCTTTTGAATTATAGGATATGCCATGCTGGAGAACGTCATTGGCTGACTTGTGTCAAAATCTGCTTTGTCAGCTGAGAACTGGACCATGGAAGGTTAAGACATAACACTCATGCAAGACTGGTTCCTATCCTGGAATGATAATGCAAGGGTAGCATTATTTCCAATATTTTAGTATGGTCAGTAAAAGTTAGTTCCTCTCTTCCAGTTTTACAAATACATTTTCAGCAAATACAAGGAGCATTGAAAAAAATCCATTACAAATTCCTGAAACCACCATCACTAAATTGATTGACATATTAAATTAAGGGGACTGGATCTACAAAAAATACAGCATCTGCTATGTTGCATCAAGGAAGCTATCCTAAACATAAATACTGTTAAATAACCTTAAATTACCTTTTAAAAAATTGAAATAGGAACTGCACAGAGAGAAGTTTAAGGAACTCATGTACAAACAGAATGCCAAAGAGATAACAATGAAGCCTAAGATCCAGTAAAGGGGGTGGGGGAAACAGACTGGTAAAAATGTTTTCATGTTAAGCTTCTCTTTCAACTAAATAAATAATAAATCATCCTATTTTAAAAAATAGTTAGAGATACGCAGAAGAAATCTGGAAATTCCACAAAGATGGATGTTTACCTTTCATTATACTAATTAAAGATTTAAAGACAGTAGAGAGGTTACGGGGGGGGGGGGACACACATGAATTCTAGGGTTTCCAACCTCCAGGTAGCACCTGGAGATCTCCCACTAAGACAACTGATCTCCAGATGACAAAGATCAGTTCCCCTGGGGGGGAAAGGGCTGCTTTAGAGGGTGGACTCCATGACATTATACCCTGCTGAGGTCCTGCCCCTCCCCAAATCCCACCCTCCCCAAGATCCACCCCCAAAATCTCCAACCCAGAGCTGGCAACACTAATGACTTGTAAATAGTAACGCATACAGTTTTCTATCATGTCTTTATTTCTTGAATGTATTAGAAGAGTCATCATTACCAACACTTAGGAACATTACTACCTGAAACATGTAAATATTACAAATTAGGTGGGAAATGGCATCTTAGTAGTACAGCATCTGTCTTACAAAAGTATGTAGTTTTAGTGTAAGTTCTTTTCTTCTTTGCCTTCATTCTCATGTTCAGCTGATTGCTAGCTGAGTGGCTATACTGGAAACACAGATATTTCCCTGAAGTACATTTAAATTGTATGAGCACATACTGGCTGAAAGGGTTTATCACTTTTCTCATGAGGGGGAAGTGATCAACTAAAGCCTCCAAACTGCACTATGCCCTGCTTATGGGCCAGCTTTTTTCAGTTTATTACACACTTCAGTAAATAGCACAGCACATTAGCTAATGGAGCAAGTTATGACCAATAGTTTCAGCAATCACTGGCAAATGTCTAACACAAGTTATCTAGAGATTAGTTGAACCAAAATTCTAAAGTCAGAAACAAATGCTGACAAACCAGGATAGGACTTAGGTCAAGAAACAGTAAAGTTGAATATCTTCCCATGGAAATAATTCATCTATGTACTAAGGCTTCTTTCGCATTAATAAACTACAGAAATATTTTGAAAGAACAAATGAAAAGCAAAAATAACAACTAGCCTTTTCCTGGCCAGTGGAGAGAATATTCTCCTAAAGAACAGGAGCAGTTAAAATAAGGTGAGATACTATAGGATAGAGATCCTTGATATACTGAGAAACCCCAGTTCTGTAATTCTTTCAGTATCCAGGGACAGCTCTTGCAGTGCCTAGAAATCGTGGGGAATGAGTAGTCCACCACAGGCTATAGAGAAAGCAGACAAAACTAAAAAACTAGCGAGCACTGGGAGAGGTAAGGGGGATAATGTAACAGTCAGAGCTGTGTGTCCCTGTTCCTTAATCCTAAATGTATGGATTCAGGATTTAGAAAGAATTTTGCAAATATTCACAGGCATATTTCTTCATGCATTTGAGGGTTCAGTTAGGGTTGCCAAGTCCAGATTGGGAAATAGCTGGCGATTTTGGGGTTGGAGCCTGAAGAGAGCAGGGTATGGGGAGGGGAGGGACCTCAGTGAGGTATAATGCCATATGGTCCACCTTCCAAAGCAGCCATTTTCTCCAAGTAAACTGATGTCTGTCACCTGGAGATCAGTTGTAATACTAGCTGTAGATCTCCACCTACCACCTGGAGGTTAGCAGCCGTAGGTTCAGTCCAGATGGAAATGAGCTCTGGCATATATTAAACCCTCACTACACTCTATTTTACCAGTAAAACCATGTTTGTGCAGTTATTTCTTGTTTTAGCAAGAAAAAAGCACTGGCAAGTGAGAGTGGAAAGAACATTTTGGGGACCTTATTCATTTTCTGCACAGAAATTGTGCTAATTGTTGCTGAACCCTACCAACATCCCCCTCCCACCATGCCTACAGCAGCTAGGATGCAGTGGAATTTTGCCCAGCACCAAGGGAGAACCCTCCCTGTGCCCCCTGGCCGTATAGTTGATAAATGATTGGCTTAGAAATCCATTCCTCAATCGATGCCTCAATGTGCTTGCCAAGCTCTGCCCGTTTCATTTTTTAAACAATCTGTTCATTTATTTATTTTAAAACTTCTGAAAAGTAATCAGAGATATGTTTTAACTTAATTTAATCCTATCTCTGGTGTGAGCTACCACCAGCAAGTGGCCTACCAAAATTTTGGCCGGAGCTACCACAAAGTTTATACTTGCCCTCTTCATTTAAGACCTTACCAGTCTACTCTAACCAGAGCTATTCTAAAAAGTTAAGCTCCTTGATACACAATGTTACAGTATGAAACCGGTGAAAAGGGACTCTATCACTTCAGTTAGACTACGGGCTGAATCCCATTGTGCTCACAAGGGAGCGGGGATTTCTGCCACTTTTTGCTCTCTCATAGCAGCCCAATTCTCTTCTCATGTTGTTTCTGGGGATCCCCCAGAAGTGGCGCCGTGGAGGGCACTGTGGACTGAGGAGAAGAGGACAGATTGGAAAGTCATATGCTCCATATTGATTTGTGTTTAAGGTGTGGCAACTCTTCCAGAATTACAAATAATCTCCAGACCACAGAGAGAAGTTCCCCTGGGGAAAAAAATGGCTGCTTTGGAGTGTGGACTCTATGGCATTATATTCCACTGAGGTACTTCCCCTCCCAAACCCTTTTCCTGGGCTCTACCCCCTCATATCTCCAGGAAGTTTCCAGCCTAAAGATAGCAAGCTATTAAGGTTCCACAAGAATTCTGTTTTGTAAATTTTGACAGGAGGCAAGCAGAGGGTTGAATCCAATGACTCCACTTGTCTGATGGCAGAGTTTTCCACCAGCGGATGAGGCACTACTATTAGAAAAATAGAGTTGTTTCAGACAGAATATTTCCAAAGATCTGTTGTAGCTTTGACAGAAGAAATGTCTTTAAAATAGAAAGGGAAAGCTCTAATTAGCTTCTGATTTAAGCCTTTACACTTGATCAATGCACAGTAGTTTGACAGATGTGCTAAGCGACAAACATTCCTTCCACCTTCTCATAAACATTCATTGTGTAAAGTCTTTCATATCAGGTATGAAAAAGAGCCTTCATACTTTGGAAGGTACATAAAAAATTAAAGATCTCCAGGCTTTGAGGAGTCCTAGAGATGCCACATATTTCCAAATAAAACGATAAAAGGAATTAATCCAAAAGAGAATGAGCTATGAGGATTAGAAATTAAGTTGATAAGAGTTTTGAGGAAGTAAAGAGATGAAGTGAGATGGTTACTAATGAAATATAAATAAGCATCTGTCTGCCAGTGTTATGTTTTGCTGGCTAAGCTCCGCAACAACGGTCTTACTTTAAAATTGTTTCCTGACACTTAGAACTGACAAAGGGTGCTAAATTGTATGAATTAATTCGCTACTATCCATTGTACCATTTATTAAAATGCAAAACAAAATTAACATCTACTTGCATTCTATACGTCAAAACCAGAAAGAGAGAGAAGAGAGAATGGTAGAGTAAGTAGGCTCTTGTTATGTCGGCGTTGTGAGAAGTTTGGAACTGTGTCAGAGTAATTTTTTTTGTTTGGATTTTGCATTGTGTTGTTTATTTAGGAAACCTCCGCTCAGAAACAGCATCTGTCTTTCCCTGCAGTCTTGTCTCTTTTTTAGCCAGCTGGGTTGACTGCCTTGATGAAGCTTTTCAAATGATCAAATGGCTAAAATTAAAACATATTCTGTAAGATTATTTTCCATTGTTCTTCACCACATGTTCACTGAATAAAATACTTCATAATTGTCTGACTTTCTGTTATCAAGCTGCAGTTCCTGTCAATTTTGTTATCGCAAATTTAGTGAGCACCAAGGAAGGGAGTGGGTGGATAAGCAAGAATTTGGTCCCAGACAGTCTCCAGAAGCATTTACTCACTCTTCTTACACATTTGCTTATCACTCAAAATGTTAACCTTTTATACTTTTTAAAAACTCCCATCATAACATTTATTCAAGCTTCTGCTTTCAGCATTACATGACATTACAAAAGTCAAATACATTCTAAACTAAAATATAATAAGAACAGGATAAGAACTGGTCCCATTAGGATAGATTAACAATAACTATTTGTGAATTGCTTAAAATCCTAGGGCCTTTTTAATCTTAATAATTTGCCTATTATACAAGAAAAACATCCAGAAGATTTTTGGGAAAAGAAGGATGATTCATTTTTTCAATTGTTCTATATATTTTACATTAAACTAATAATTGGGGACCCCTAGCCACTTGTTGCATGCCACTGGGGTTTTATTCAGGGCTTTTTTTCTGGGGGAACCTCTTCAACAACATCCTTTTAAAAATGTTTAAAAGTTCATGAGTTTTCAGTATATAGATAAAAAGCTTCATTTCCCTCTTCAGAGTTCCGGCACCTCCCCCCCCCCCCGCCCTGGTTTTATTATTTGTTACAGGGGAAAATTCACAACCCACATGAGCAGCCAGTCATATTTTGTGTTCTTTTTCATGTAAAACCAAAGGAAAAAATCTGCATCTACAAAAGGAGTTGTCAAGCTATACTTTATTAAGCATTAACAAAAATCTCTCAAATGATCACACCATAATGTGGTTATTTACTGTGCAATCCTAAGCAGGTCTACTCAGAATCTTACTCAGGTTTATTCAGTGGGGCCTACTCTCAGGAAAGTGTTCTTAGTATTGTACTGTTAGTTACTGGAAGCCCTATCCTAAGGGAAACCCCAAATTTCTGTCTCCAATTGCTATGTCCAAGATTTGTAAGAAGAAGTTAATACCAGAGCTTGCCAGACCACCCTTGCTGGAACTGTTGCTTTTTCTACAAGATCACCACATAAAACTGTGAATGACCCTTATAGAAATTACTTTAATAGGGCAAAATTGACATTCCTTCTTTCTGAATCTGCATTTCATTCAGCCTGGGCAATACTGTAGAATGTGAAAAGCATGGCACACTTATTTGTTTGATCAAATAAAACTATTAAGTACTTAGCTTTGCATTGCCAGTGTTACTTGCTAAAAACAGGAATCTTTGCAAGCTGAAAAATCTGAAATATGCAAGACTGAAAGGAATGAGAAGTTGATAAAGCAGAAGTAAAACAAAATAAAATATAGGCACAGTTTCAACATAAAGTATAACTACAGGAAGGCTACAGTTGTACACACACTTGCCTGGGAGTAAACCCCACTGAATAAAATAGTGCACATGCACTGCAAAATCATCTATTTTTAAAAAAATCTGTACAAAAGGACATATATAAATTGTATACAACATAGCAGAATGAGAGGGTTTTCCTACAAAATGACATTTTCTACAAGCATTCAGGTACATATAAACCAGTCTCCATGTCTCAATGCAGTCCTTAACATTTTGTTCCTAATGATGCTGGCTCTCTTCTTCTCAAGTTGTCTTCTGGGACAAGCATTTATGTGGAAAGGTAAACCTGTTTTGAAGGTGACCAGAAGAAAATAGGATATGAAGTCTTTCTCCATGAACAGGCTTAATGATATCACTGGGGCTACTTGTGAATAAATTATACAAAGCTATAACCCTAGGCTGTGCCTGGATTAATTTCGGTACATACTGTCACGGACCCTAAACAACTGTACTCTCCGAGATAAAGGTTTATTCCCATTTTTTCTGGTCCCATTAGAGTTTGTTGATTCCTGTCCCACCCTTTCCACAGTCTCTCCATTAATAATTTGAAATCCTCTTGTCACTCTTCAGTTAGAAATCGAAAATCATGCATTACACTTCAAATAGAACTAGCGATATGAATTAGTGTTTGAAATTTTATGTTTAAACAGTCCAGTTCTGAACTCCAAAACTTTAAGTGTCTAACAAGAGAAGGAAGGGAGCTCTTCATTATCCTTTTGCCAATGTGGCAGACAGATTGCAAATATGTTTATCATATCAACTAGGTTTCTCAGAAGGTTTTTTTCCCCCATGAATGACTGGAGAATGCTTTATAAAGTCATCATGTACAGCTTGCTCTCCATCTAAAGAGTAAGGAAAGTATTGCGTGTACACATCTTCAGAAGTGTAATTGTTTCTATCTGCATAAGTAGTATAAACTAGAATTCAGTTACTATTATAGTTAAATTTATTAGGCCAGGAGTCAAAACAAGAACCAGCTAAACCACAGTCTATTGACATGACCCTATTACAATTTTCCCTGTTAGGTCTGTAACTGACAGTCATAAAGGGTCAAGTTCACTTTTTTCTCTTTATGAAAATAATTTACTTGCATTTGGTGGCTTACATTAAATCTTGGTAAAAAGACAAGATTTCCCATCTTCTCTCAGCAGGGAAGCTGTCACTATTCAGTGTAAAAGATTTTAGCCATCTGCCTATCAAGCAACAGTTGCGTGAGTGTTCAACTAAATTCCCACCATTACAAGTTTCTATTAAAATGCATATGCTGGGCACCAAGTCCGTGTCATGACTGACAATTCAACTAAATGTATGCTAAAATCAAGTTGGTTAAAAAAAATTAAAATAACTTATTTGGACATCCTTTCAATAATGTGGAAAACTGTGCACTTGGACAGACAAAAAACTGGAACTGAAATCTAACCTGAAATAAACTGTTCAATACAGATTAAGCCAAAGAAGTCACAAGCTGTAGTTTGCTTAAACCAGGATTTGTGTAACAGCCTTTGTTTATTTTGCTTGATACAACTAATCCCAGTTTTGTGTGAAAGATCCTAGTTTGTTTGCTTCATGCCTCTTCTCCACTTCCCATCAGGGAGGACATTTCCCTTATATCACTGTCCTTGTGACCACATTGGCCACCACTACACAAAATTGTCACAACCAACACAATTAGTACAAACTGTGGTTAACTAGCTAAAACTAGCTGGAACCCTGAATAGTGACCAACCAAACCCTGATTTTCTGTACTACTTGTATTCAAATAACACTAAATCATTCGAATATTTTGCAAGTCAATTTCAATGGTGTCCTTCAGCCTCATACTGAGCTCACAACACTCACAGAAACATAACATTTTAAAATATTTAAATTATTGCATAAAATTATCCATGGTGATGTCAAACTATCATTTAACTCAAAGGCCTTCTTAAATGTCTTTGACTTTCTCCACAAGACCTGCAAAGATGGTGCCACAGCCTCACACCTTTGGGCAAAGAGTTCCATAACCTGGGGGACAGCAGCTGAAAAGGCTGTCCCAGAAGTCTCCTCCAATATGCTAGAATAGATAAGAATGTGCCTTCCCACTTCTTGATGTAGACAAAAATACAGATTTACTGCAACTGCAGTGTATGTAGTTTTCCCTGGTTGATATTAGGGGCACGTGAACCTCTAAATCCTGTGGAATCAATTTCACACCCTCATTGCTACTCTGAACCCATTTGGTTTTTTGCCCACATATGCCCTACAGCTCAACACATCATCTTCTCAGTGGTCAAAAAAAGGGGGAACATGGGGGAAATCTGCGTCTGTTGCTCTGGTGGATAGTTGGCTACAAATCTAGGTTTCCTAATCCCAGTTTACATTTTACAGTTACAACTGATCACCAGACTACAGAGATCAGTTCCTCTGGAGAAAATGGCAGCTTTGGAGGCTGGCATTATATGCCTCTGAGGCTCTTTCCCTCCCCAAACTCTGGTCACCCCAGGCTCCACCCACCAAATCTCCAGGAATTCCCCAACCTGGCATTGGCAACCCTACTGCGGGATAGGGCTGCCAGGTTCCTGCTGAGAGTGGGCCATCCCTCGCCCCCAGCTCTCGCTTCCCACTGCCACTCCTGCAGCCAGCAGGAGAAAAATATTGTAAAAAAAGAAGCAGTTGAAAAACCCAGAAGTGATATCTGTCTGCTCTAGGTATCATGAGAAATTCTATGGTTTTCCATAGAGTTTCTGGTGATTTGAAAAGCATGACATCACTTCTGAGTTTTCCCCAGAAGTGACAACACAGTTACCTGACAGCACATACACTGGACTCCCACCAGTTGCCCAGCTATGCTCAGCAACCCTATTGAAGGAAGTCTACTTGGAGAAAGGTTTGATTCACACCACTAAGTTTTGCCTTTTCACTTAAGATGCCTCAGCCATATTTTGCTTACTGAACAATTTAAATTCAAAGCATACTCTCAACAACTTAAAAAAAACAAAACAGAATCCCTAACAGCCAGCCTCCATAGGGAAATTTTTTAATAAAAGTTAAATACTAAAATGCATGATGGACTTATGGGTTTTGTTACACAAATTAATGCCAGATAAGTTATAAATCTCAGTCCTGCAGATGTAAAAAGTTTTTTCTGCATGACTATACTTCCAAAACCAAAGAATATGACCACCTCATTTGCTAACAAGTTATTTTTAACACTATGTTTAAAAAGAAAAAGAAACAAGAAATGGGCCAGGAAATTGTGCAGCACATTTAAATTACATAGAACAGCACTAGTCAAAATTAACAATATAGCTGGACATAACAATGCGTTACAAAGCAATGAAATGGGCCAGGAATGCGTTACAAAGCAAGAAATGGGCCAGGAAATTGTGCAGCACATTTAAATTACATAGAACAGCACTAGTCAAAATTAGCAATATAGCTGGACATAACAATGCGTTACAAAGCAAAGTCAAAATGATCACCTACAATAAATATCTAATACTTTACTATGTTTTTCTTCATAGCCCACATTACAGTCTCACAAACATCACAAATTCAACAGAGTATGTTTGTCTTATGAACTGAAGACTTCCTACTCACTTAATATGAATGCCTCCAACCTACAAATAATGGACAAGGCTGTTTATAATAAAAGCAGGTATCCACAGAGCCAAAACAACTTCATGCTTAGTATAATGCCTGCCCACAAAATACTGCCTCAGAAAAACAATTTCTACAATAGGTCTTGAAAAGAACTGGACTCTGTATATAGTGAACACTAACACACACTGTGTGCATGCTTATCAAAGGAGTGGAGGTCTTGCCCCAGCCATGAATAGCCCACGCAAGCCCGGTCTCGTTAAATCTTGGAATCTGAGCAGGGTCAACTCTGGCAAGTACATGGATACCAGCAGTTGGGAAGGGAGGGCAGGCTTTATTCAGCCACCTCTGAATATCCTCCAGGCCCCCAGTAGGGGTCAGTCACCAGAGGTCACACATACACATATACACACGCACATATGAAAAATACCAAAAAATCCCCCCCCCCAAAAAAAAACACTTGGAGGTATTTTTCCAAAGGCTACTTCAAGTTGGGATGATAGTTTGGAAAGGGGTAGAATACCCACTAGCAAGAAGAGAGAAATAACTTGCTAGCACTATATAATGTTATAATTTTGTACAGTTTTAGAAGGTTTTATGATTTTATAATTGTTATTTATGTGTTTATTTTTATGTAAGCCACCCTGAGCCTGCTCCAGCAGGGAGGGTGGAGTATAAATTGAACAAATAAATAACTAATAAATAGGAGGTTCACGACTTGACATTACTTATCACACATTTTCTTTCTACTTTCCTCAAAAGTAGGGTGAGCCACAGTGAATATTGAGCAGTGAATCCCAAACAATTCGTAGCACATATGTTACCCTAATTAGCTAAACAAAGGACTACAGTTGATACTCTGCTAAATCTATGTCAAAAATCTTCATCTCCTCTCTCTGTGACATATATGATTATTATTTTATTTATTTCCTTTACACCCCACCTTTCTCCCAAACGGGATCCCAAAGTGGCTTACATTCTCCTTTCACCCATGTTATGTTCAAAAAAACACTGTGAGGTAGATTAGGGTGAAAGCATGCCACTAGCCCAAGGTCACCCAGCAAACTTTCAGTGACAGAGTGGGGATTTGAACCTGTGTCTCCCTGATCCTAGTCCAGCATTCTAACCACAGCATGACACTAGTTCTCAACTGATGTGTGATATTCCACTGCATTTTATAAAAAATTTGTTAGTTTTGTTTCAGAATTCTGCTATTGTTTATTTGTCCCATTCTGCCCCATTACATTGATTTACAGTGCGTAATCCACCCTGAGTCTCTGTGAGAGAGGTGGACTACAAATAACATAAATAAAAATAAAATACATAGTGGAAGTGGAAAACGCTGAATTGTTTTGAAATAAGCATCACAGGGCAGAACAAAGCAGCTTTAGTCAGTTGCTTTACTTGCTAAGATCCTAAATGCTGTGGTTGCTTATTACAATTTCTTCTTATCAACATGAAATACAACAAGTATGCTAGATAGCTTTTTAAGACATCCTAAAATAGAAAATAGACTTACCATCACTTAAAGTTGTAAATTCCAGGAAATGATACTCATAGAAAATATCTATTTTGGTTTCCACTTGGGGCCTCTTCAGTGTTGAATAGATGTTACCAGGCCGTTTTTCATCTTGTTTTTCCAACTTGTTGAGTCCGCAACCCATTGCAGAAGCTGATGGGAAAAAAGGGGGATGGAGAAAATACTGATTAGACTGAAGTGTCTTGCTTGGTTCAAATCTTCACTAAAAGTTATTAAATTTCATGACTTTTCCAACAGCATGATTAAATGGTTCAGACATTGAGTAGGCTATATTTTATCTCACATGTCAAACATACTTTCAGCTAAGATTGAATTGTAATTAATTGTAATAGTTACAGTTCTCAGATTTCAGCTGTGTACTTTAATGCCCAACAGTATAGACCTCTGGTGTATTTCACTGTTCTACAGCTATCAAACCATTGTGTCAAACACAGTGCACAGTAGTACTTTTAAAAGGGCAAAAGGGCACGAAACAAGTGTAGAACACATCTATAGCCTTGTGCATGGATATTTACAGATCACAGTTTTGAAAGTCAAGGGTCTCACATGCTTCTCTGATTCTATATGTGAAATATGTTTTTAACAATTATTTACTAATACATTTGCACAAAGATGGTTAAAATTAGCCAGGGTTGCCCTTGTAACAATGGCTTGATGTTCACAAGGGGTAATTCTGGTTAATTTGATCTGCATTCATGCCAATCCTGATGTCACACCAAATCACTTTTAAAACAAATTATGGAACAAAAGAATCTGCATGAAAAGAGGCAGGAGCAGGGCATTCAAGAGCCCACAGGTTTGCCCAAAAGAGTTCCTCTGTTATGTTTATGCTGGGCATATCTAGGAGAAAAAGGTTAGGCTCATCAGGATAAGCAACAGGAAAACAGCCTTATTTAGATCAGAACAATGCTAGTAACGCAATCAGTGAACATTCAACATGTGATAAATATTTTCAGCATGAATAATCTGTACAAATATTGCACAGTATATGTTATGTATTGGTATACATAATGCCTGAGCTTGAATTCTATCTCCTATTTGAGTCTGGTATCGTAACTCCTGCAAGCTGATTGGATACTCAGTGCAGCAGTCCAATCAGGATACAAGAAAGGTGCAGGAGGGAAATGACTTGATTGGTTATGTTCATATTTTGATTGGTTCTTATCTCAACTGAGGGCGTGGCCTACCAAGCCCGGATAGTTTAAAAGAGAGCCTGTTGCTCTCGTGTTCTGTGTTCGTCCTACCTTGTAAATAAAGCTGAATCACTTGTTATGAGCTGCTGCATTAAGTCTCATACATAACAGTATACCATTCAACATTTTGAAATCTTATGGATTTTTTTAACTTACAGAAGACAGAATGACCCCATTGTGGCACCTGCCCCATGTTTTAGACAAGTGGCCAAGGCCCTTGCATGGTGGTGGAGCTTGTGGTTGGCAGATGGTTCCCACCTTGAAACAGCTGCCAACAGAAGAATGGGAAAGCTGCAAATCTCCCTGAGGTACAGACCTCATGCCATGGATGGAAGTAAATGTAGCTCTTAGGTTGATGGTAATTGCAAACTCAGCTCTCCATAAACCATGGAGTGAGTATCACTGCACTAAGCTAATAATTCAACTCAAGCTACATGTAAAAACTGATTTGCATACATTAAACGTGGAATAACAGAGATTACATGCTAGAAACAAAAAACATTTTTAAACAGGATATATTGTATCAAATTAACACCATGTACACCAACAGTGGGATAACTAATTTATTATTTTGATTAACAAATTATTCCTCTATGAAAGCGATGATCTTGAGACTCTTAAATCATTCAGCCATATGGATAAACCAATGATATAAAATCCATCTCTGACTGTATAATTGTGAGCAAAATGAAAACAAAAATAGCGACCATGTACAAATACAGAAGGAAAAGCCAACATAGTCTTCAACTGAATTCTTCCCATTGCCTCCAGAGTGTTGTGGGGGGGGGGTCACAGCAGGAACAGAACACTGTCTTTTCCTCTTCAAGATTTCTAAATGAGATCACTCATTTCAGTGATCAGCCATCTCTGAAACCCTCAATTTATCACCATCTCCAAGACATTTTAAAACTTAGTTTGAAGTTTTGCTAACAAAATGAAACAGTTTAGAAAGAACTAGTGGTGGAATTGCATATAGTGGCAGCAAACTTTCATATTGAATACAGACACTACCAAACATCAGTAAAGCAATGCAGTAAAGTGTGCTATCCTCTCTCTGCCCACCTCTCTCCCCCACAGAAATCTTCATTCATTTTTCTCCCAGCAAGCTCTAAGTAGGGAAATGAATCTGGCTGGAAAGAAAATGACCAGGGAGTGCAGCAGCAGGGGAAGGGTGCAGCACCTCATTCTGCCCACTGCTTTTCTATTGGAGAATGCACCACCTTGCTGCTCTGCAAAGCTGGGCAGGAATTTGCATTTTCTCCAGTCACATACAGTTCCATCGGGAAGCATCTGTGATGTATGGGCAAAAGATCCTGCCCCTTTCTGAAACACACCAGCCCCTTTGGTCCTGTTCAGCATGTGGGCAGAGCAGCCAGCCAGGATCCCTGGAAAGGCTGGAGGAGCCAGACCGGGGTGGGGGTGGAGGAATGTTACACTGTCAGCTCAGGCAGATAGAGCCTGAACACTCAGAGAAAGAGACTGGAGGGATCCTGCCTCAGAATTGGCTGGCATGCCAAACTAGTGAATGTGTGGTGATAGGGTTTGCATCTCCAGAGTTTTAGTTGGGAGTCGGGACAGAACCTGTCTCAGGAGACTTTGGAAGTCTCAGAATCTGTTTTTGGGGATAAAACAGGTTGAGGAAAAGACTGAAGCCATCTCAAAGCCCCAGTTTCTGAGGAACAAACTAGTGAAAGGTTTGTGTTTTCTGACAGGAGCTCGTTGTTGTTGTTGTTGTTGTTTTGCTGTCAAGTTGCAGCTGATTTATGGTAACCTTGTAAGGTTTTCAAGGCAATAGACATTCAAAGGTAGTTTGCAATTGCCTGCCTCTGCATAGTGACCAACTGTGCTGAGATGTGACAAGATTGGGCTAGCCTGGGCTATCCATCTCACATCCACCCTGTGAGAATCTTGAGTTTGAGAGAAGGCCAATTTTCACCTCAGGAATACAAACCTGGCAGCTAACTGTTCTCTGCTCTCCTAAACTATCAACTGTGTCACACCTGTTAATAGTTTCTATCCTCTTTTCTGAACTGCCTTATTTCCCCATCTATGGAATTTATTATTTATATTTATAGCCTGCCCATCCTGCGAGTGGGTTCAGGGTGAGTAACATCATAAAACTATACAATAAATACAGTTAAAAATTTAAACAATTTAAAATAATAAACATTAAAACACAATCACGTTTCAGACAAGTCAACTGGTTGTGGGAGGTTCCTTGGCATATCATTTGGGTTGGTAGGTGGGTGACAACCAGGGCCAGTGCCAGGTTTTTTTGCATAGTAGGCAAGGCTACCTTATGGCACACTGCCCTCCCCCCCCCCCGTGTGCCCACCAATCTTCAAACATAAATGCATTTTAGGAAGAATGAAAAACACAAAATTTGAAATTGCTAATTTCAAAAAGCAGCACAGCGCAGCACAGAAGTTAGGGCCGACCAACCACAGGGAATTACTTTCCTCAAGATGGGTACCCAAGTTAGTCTGTCTCAACAGAAGAAAAGAGCAAGAGTCCAGTAGCACCTTAAAGACTAACAAAATTTGGGCAGGGAAGGAGCTTTCCCCAGTCGCTGCTCACAGCGAACAGTAACTCAGGAAACTTTCTACCCTGCCACAAATTTTGCTGCCACTGTGGCTGTTAGGTTTTTATTTTTAAAATGCATTTTAAAATAGGCTGAAAATGGCAGTCATGGAGAGAGATTCAGAACATAAATACAAACACTTAATGGTATCGCATAGTTTCTCCAGGTACTGCTATATAACTGGGTTTTTACAGTCTCCTGGACTTTTTGTCATCCACTATTATAGGCCAATAAGTTGCAGTTTTAAGAAAGAGTTGACATCCTGACTCACAGTGTAGCCCTGAACAGGACTTTCTAAACCTGTACTCCAATCCATGGATTTACAAAAGCATAAGTCGACAAAGGATTCCACTGCAAGTCCTGTATCCCATTTTCAAAGGCTATGAGGGAAGCGGTAAGATGATAAAGACATCAAACTGACTTCTACCAAGTCAGACCACCAGTCCATCAGGGTCCGGATTGTCTACTGAGACTGGCAGCAGCTCTCCAGAGTCACAGGCAGAGGTCTTCCACATTACCTACTACCTGATCATTTGTTGTTGTTTCTAACTGGAGATCCCAAGGATTGAACCTGGACCTTCTGCACACCAAGCAGATGCTCTACCACTGAGCCACTCAGGAAAAAACCCAAACATTTTGCTTGTGAGAACATTCATGGATAGGGTTGCCAGCCTCCAGGTAGTGGCTGGAGATCTCCTGCTATTACAACTGATCTCCGTGTGACCGAAATAAATTCTCCTGGAGAAAATGGCTGCTTTGGGAGGTGGCTCAAAGGCATTATTTATTTATTTCATTAGATTTGCTAGCCCGCCTTTCCCTGCAGGCAGGGCTCAGGACCCACTGAAGTCCTTCCCCTCCCCAAGCACTGCTCTCTTCAGGCTCCACCTCCAAAATCTCCAGGAATCTCCCAACACAGAGATGGCAACCCTATTCAAGGTACATATGCGGAAGGAACATTAACCCAGAGCTCAGTTTTCTACTTACAGAAGCAGAACTTTCCTAGACATAAATTCCATGCTTATCCCTTTTGCACAAAAAAATACAAGGGATCTTGTGGCACTTTAAAAATTAAACAGATTTAGAGCAGCACTCACTTCCATGGGAAAGAGTGCTCTTATGAGATTTATGCATGCATTTAAAACATTTATTAGCCACCTTTCTACCCTGCAGGAACTCAGGGCGGTTTAGCCCAGGACACCAGCGTGCTTCTGAAATGCCCCCCACTCACCTCTTTTGTCAAGAGCCTCCTATAAATTTACCTGGTGATCTCCTCCTCCTGGCTTCTGGGGTGGGCAGACAGAAATGCAGCCATTCAAACTCATGGATAATTAGTATCCCTTTGAGGCACCTGCTCCCATTTGTAAGCCAGTCTCCAAACAAATTTGCAAACATCCAGCAGGGGAGAGGAGCAAATACTGGGAACGCAAAGGAGCCACGGAGGCACTTGTGGGAATGGGGCACACACTCTAAGTGAGGGGAAGATGGCCAATAGCCTCAACCGAGATCAACACCCCATAGTCCAGCCAGCTGGGAGGCTCCTCAAGGATGCAGTTGACCAGGCAAGCCTTGGCTGGTGTGCAGCGAGAGAGCCGCAGTTGTGGAGGAAGTGCCTCATTGGGGGGAAGCACCATGCAAGCATCCCCAGAATGCACAAAGGGCTTCAGCTGGCCCCCTCCTCTCCCCCTTGGGCCCATTGCAGAAGCAGAGCAGAACCCCCCAACTCACTCACTCCCCCAACCTGCCCCCACCCAGCAGAGGGGTGATGACTCCCTCCAGCAGCAACAGGAGCCCCTCGACGGTGCTCATCACCAGAGCCTCGCCACGCCCTTGGTGCCAAGATGCTCTCGGAGGGACCTGGGCAGCAAAGCAGCCTCGACACCAGCGGGGGGTTGTGTGGGGGATCCCTGCATCACAAGGACTCGGGGGAGGGAAAGTGAAAGTGTCTTTTTTGGGAGGGAGGAGCGGGGGCAGGGCTGCAGGCCAGCACAGCACTCTCTTTTGGTGCCACCCTAGGCAATAGCCTAACCCTGCCTTATGGATGCACCAGCCCTGGTGACAACAACCTCAGGGAAACCATATAGGGACATCTGCTGCCTCAGCCAAAAGCCTGGCGAAACAGCTCTGTCTTGCAGGCCCTGTGGAATTGAAGAAGATCCTGCAGGGCCCTAATCTTGACTAGGAGCATGTTCCACCAGGCAAGGGCCAGGGCAGCTAAAGCTCTGGCCCTGGTCGAGGCAAGGTGGATGTCCTTCAGGCCAGGGACAGCCAGGAGATGTTGGTGCATAGAGCGTAACACTGTTTGGGTGTATATGAGAAGATGTGGTTCCTCAGATATGTGGGTCCCAGTCCATGGGAGTAAAATAAAAACTACTGTTCTCCTCACAGGTGCTGCACTTATTTTATTCAGAAGCCACTTGGATTAAGTCTGTCAGGTGAAGGGCTGGGGTAGAGACCGCACTGGTCAAACTTTACATCATCGTACCTCTGTTTAAACATCATATTTAAGACCCTGACCTTCAGCCCAGAATTAATAGAAATTACCATGTTGAAGAGTTCTTCCTACCTGAAAATAATGCAGACATAGAATCTATAGTTATGACATATTTAAAATAATATTGTGAAATCTAGTTTAAGATCCAGTTTAAGTAGCCAGCATACATCCTTGCACAATAAGAGAAAGCATCTAGACTGGAGTGATATGGTCCCTACAACCCATTTCACCAACACTCTGGCTGCAGCATTCTGTACCAAATAAAATATCAACACTTTTCAAGGGCAGCCCCACAAAGAGTGCATTGCAAAGAGTGCAATCTAGATGTAATCAGCGGCCAGATCTTTTCTGCCCAGGAAAGCTGTAACTGGCTAACACGTTGAAGGTGGTAAACGGCACCCCTGGGTACAACTGCTACCTGCTTATCCAGCAGTAGGCCTGGATCCAACAGCACCCCCAAACTACAGACCTGTTCTTCAAGGAGGGTACAACCACATCCAAATGGGTGACACTCTAAATTCTTGATCAGACCTTCCTCTCGCCAGTAACACTTTCTTGTTGGGATGAAGCTTCAGCTTCTTAGCCGCATCCACTCCAAAACTGCCTCCAGGCACTGGTTCAGGGTTTCTTCAGACTCCTTGGGATCAGCCGGTCATCTACATATTGGTGACAACCCAGAGCAAATCTCCAGATCACTTGACCCAGCAGTTTCATGTAGATGTGGAAAAGCATAAGGGACAAGATGGAGTCTTGTGGGACCCCACTGGCTAAAGTCCAAGGGGCTGAACAGCAGTCCTCTAGCTCTACCTTTTGAAACCTACCCTTCAAGTAGGGCTGGAGTCACATGCAAAAGGAGCCTCCAAATCCTACCCCAGAAAGCTGGACCAGAAGCATACCAGTAATTAATGGTAACAGAAGTCACTGAGAAAAGAATCATCATCATCAGAATCACACTCCCTCTTCCCAAAGCAGGGCAACCAAGGCTGTTTCAGTCCCATAACCAGGCCTGAAACCAGATTCAAAAGGATTCAGACAATCTGCTCCATCCTGGAATGCTTGAAGTTTTCCACACACACCCCACCACCCCCATTCAATTACCTCGCTCAAGAACAGAACAGATGAGACTGGTCAATAGTTACTGAGATCTCCAATGTAGGCTTCTTTAGCAGTGGATGCACTACAACCCGATTCAAGGCTGGGATGACCACTCCATCTCTTAAGAAGGCATTCACTACCTCTCAGACCCAGCCAGATCCCCCCCCTGAAATATTTAAGTAGCCAGGAAGGGCAAGGATCATACAAGCAGGTGGCCTCAAACCTCCAAGGATCAGGTCCACATCTTCAGACTGACTAAACTGAAAATGTCCCAAACAGCTGGATGTTAGTACCCTGACAGCATCTGAGCCTACCACTGCTAATGTAGAGTCTAAGTTGGTAGGATGTGAGAGATGTTATCTGCAAAGTGCTGAGCAAAACAGTGTCCGCAGACCATAGGTTACTGGCAAAAGGCTATCCTAGCCCTGAAAGGGAAAACACCCACCCACTTGAGCCTATGGGAGTGCTGCTCCAGCATCCCTTTGAAAAGGGGGGTGGAATGTTGGAGGGAAACACAGCAGGAGTTGAGTTCTGCCTCAGGGAGAGAGCAGTGAGAGCTCAGGCTTGGCTCAGGGAAAGAGCAGGCAGAGGGAAGGGTAGCTCTGCTTGGCAATGTGGCAGGGTGGTGTGGCTCGATTTCTGACAGAGAATAGAACACCCAATTGTTAGGCTTGCTTCTGGCAATGACCAGACCTTGTGCCATTTGGTCTGACTCTTGGGAAAGGGCTGGCTGGTGTGGGTAGAATCCTGTGTGTGTTTGTGTTAGGATCCAACCTAGTGGCTAATTGGTAAAAGCCTGTTTATGCTTGAAAGTATTAAAGAAAGTTGAAACTAATCTCTATATTAATGTGCCTTGGCCAGGTTTCTCTTTTCTCTGCCTGGAGACCTGTGCTGCTGATCTGTTCCTTGAAACCTATTTGTACATAAATAAATCTTCTTTGTTGTTAATATATAATTCCTGGTCCAGTGACCCCCATATTCTACTTGTGCACCACAAAACTTACCTCACAACAGCAAACACAAAGCCTACACACTAGCTACCTTTAGAACACCTGGTATCTGAGGGGAAGGTTTATAGGTTAAAATAAACCTGGTTTCCCAAAATCACAGGAGGCTGTGTGGGTCTCCTCAGTTGAAAGAAACACCTTGTCACACCAAACAGTTCTTGCAGGTCAGATCCCAGCTGGCCTCTGACCAACCAGAACAGCTCCACCAGCCTACATTGTGCAGATAAGTGGCAGAAAAGTACGGTTTCTTTATAACCATCACTGCCATGGGTATTCTTTAAAATGAGCTTTAGCCCATGACTTATTGGATTCATACTGAGTCATCCTCCATGGTCACTATAAGCTGCCTCTGTTGTCTTTTCATAGCCCAGGGCCCCTCAATTAATCAAGGGGCTACCTGAGCTCTAGCCCCTGATAGAGGATGCCTGGGAGCAATTGTGTCAAACACCCAGAGCGTTCCTCATTCCAGAGGTCAACCAGGGCACTGATAAGAACATTATCTATATCAACAGGAAAATCCCCTAGATCTGTCAGAAACCCACTAGGATCCATCTGATTCTGGGGGTGGATCATTTTAATACATTCCCCATCTCTGCTAAGTCTTGCTAACCTTGTCAGTCTAAACTTGAGCGAACAGTGATCTATGACAAAGGAACCGCCATCAGTTCTTCCACCCTCAGATCACATCCATTCCACCCATAACAAAATACCAGATCAAAAGTGTGACCTGCACAATGTGTAGGCCCAGTTATTATTTCAGACACACCTATGCAATTGTCATGGAAGCCATGAAATCCAGAGCCAATCCCAACAAGACAACCTCAGCATGAAGGTTTAAGTCCCCCAGGACAAACAAGCTAGGGATCCTCAATACCACCCCTGAGACCACCTCTGTCAAACGAGGCAAGCAAGGAGACTTTTAGGCAGTGGAGTGGTCAGTACACCAACAGAATCCCAATTCCAGCATGAGGTACACAGCCTCAACTGCCTTTAACACCAGGTGGAAGATATCTGTAGAACTGCAACCTGGTCCTGTATGAGACACTATAAGTGGGACCAGTTAAAATCTGCAGAAGCTTCATCTGGTAGAAAGGTGTGCAACATAGTGCTTGAACCAAATAAAAATAAAAATGAGGATTCCACCCAGGTCGTAGCTTGGTCATATAAACAGTTTGGATGACTTCTGCCACTGAAGGAGAATGAAACACTGGAACTTACCTGAAGGTTTCTTCTCTTCAGTGGGTGAAGTCATCCACACCCCACTGCAAAAAATATTTTTTTTAAAAAAATCTAATCAGATGTAAAATCTGTTATGTAGCTGGTCTATACTAAGACTGAGGAGTCAGTCTCACTCTGAGACAATACAGTCTATACAAATTTGCATAGCTTGCCTGGAGTGAGGAGGCGGTGTAACTTAACCAGTTTGGATGATTTTGTCCCACTGAAGAAAAGAAACCTTCAGGTAAGTTCCAATGTTTTGTTAAACAGGATGCATTGTTTATCCACAGACAGTAACTGGCAACTTGCTTTTTCAACCCTTGCTCGAGACTATGTCATATTATAGGTATAAGAGCTATAATATGTAAATTATCACTAAAGTACAAAAATATGCTTGCAAAGATAAACTTAGCAAGTTAGACTGCTTTATGCTATTTTCAGACTCATTCAAGAAATGTTTGAAATAGAATATTCTTTTGTAAGTCAAAGCAGCAACCAATGGTCTACCAGCCAAGGATGCATAAAAATACCACTGCTTATCTATAGTTAACTCCCAACCAGCAACAAATGTGCAGCCCTCCAACTGTTAGGCTTCCACATATATCACACTAGCACTTAAAGCACAGGTCAGTCTAAGGAGAAATGAAAAGATGAAGTGATTGAGCAAGGAGGGTGAATGCTTGTGTGACTTCCTCACATGACTCTAGCTGGGCCATTGGACAGAGAGTTGAGAGGTTACTCTCCTGTGATTCTCCCAAGTCCAAACTACTTCCTCCCTTGACTATATAACTGAGGGCCAAACTAAATGGTTGAATTTTGAATGAGTTGAGTCCAGGGAACCCAGCTAAAGTTCCCTGCAGCCACACAGCAGCTGCAAGGAATGGCTTTCAAATAATAAAGGAGAGCCTACTGCCGGGGGAGGGAGTGCTCTGGCCTTCCATCCCAAGCCATTTTCCTGTGTGAAAACAGTGCTGAGAGGGAAACTATTTCCCAATTTCTGCTGCTCCACACACACACAGAATACCACAGAATACTCCACGTGGAAGAACAAAAACAGAGAAATAACTCCTCCTAGCACTGTTTTTGCTTGGGTGGGGGGAAGAACAGGAGCCCTTCCTCTTTCCTGTAGTGGCATTTCAAGCCCATTTTGGCTCTGTTTTGTAAAAGCCATTCCCTGCAGCTGTTCTGTGGCTGTGAGAAATCTAGACCCAACTTGTTAAAAACTCAAACATGTAGTTTGGACCTGTGAGCTACTTAATACATTATTTTATCCAACTATCCTGTACATTTAACGTATCATGCTTGAGTACTGATACGAACAGTGGTGTAATGTTAAATGAAGAAACTCACAGATCAGCTTCCACAGGGTGACATTCCTGCTCATAAAAGCTGATTTGTGATCTACTGCTATCTTCATCTTCCAAGGCTACACGGTCATCTGCAAATACACAACTGGCACAAGCAGTTAAATGCAAAAGACAACTGGGAGACATAACCTATAAATGTGGTCTGACACAGGGAATCAGAAACAGCAGTGAAACTTATATAACTAACCTGCATCATCCATGTCTTTTTAAACTCCGATACAGGTTTGATTTAATTCCTTATCCTGTACTTTACAAGAAAGCAGGTCTTTGGCAGTGCCAGATCCAGCTCTGGGCAATTAATCTTATAGACTCTCCTGCCTCAGGAGCAAGAAAGAAAATATAATTTACAGGTACTCAACTTCTGGAGAACTGTAAAATTACAGCTAACATATGTGACAGCACGTCTATACTGACAGTCAATTTACATGTGATGCTGGAAATTCCAAGTCTGAATCAGTCTCACCTGTACCTTTGTCTCAAAGGAGCAAACAGCCCCATGGGGCCGAATCAGAAAAAACAGAATTGGTGGAAAGGGGTGACCCCACAGGGCCTTGTGTGCCTGCTTTTTAAAGAGAGAATACATATGGGCTGTGGCCAAGAAGCTCCTTGCATTGTGTTTAATTTGGGCCTGAGCCTGACCTATTCACAGGCATGCAAGGAGGTACATGTGTGCCAAAGGGGGTGAAGAAAGGATACACAGACTGCAATAAATCTTTAGTGAGATGTACAAGCTGTTATGGGCAACCTGAGAATATAGCCCTGATGTGCAGCCAATGTTTCACAACCCATGCCTAGCTAAAAGTGGCACAAAGTTAAATGGAAAGAGCATGGGACAGTGCCACTGCAATTCTGTGACCCTTCACAAATTAAATACTCAAAACGTTTGCAAAATGCTACATCACTGGATTTAACCCAATGTCTCTCCTAAAGAAGTCCCACGGAACTGCACATACACATACAATGGTGATGCATCGTTTATATTATGTATCACATAAATAGTGATTGGGAATCACTGGGTGACAAAGAATAACACAACAGTTTCCTAACAGTAGTTACTTTACAATATTATCTTCTGGTATCATTGAAACTAGAGAGGGAGAGATTTCACAGACAGGAAGTATATTGCCTTTCCTGTACCTCCATGTTAGATAGCCGGGGTGGTGGTGGTAAAAACCTTTCCTGATATTTCAATTTTTTTTGGCCCCTCGAAGGGGATTTTTTATTGCATTTTCTATAAACTACAACAGAAAAAAAGGCAGGTAACTACAAACTATAGGGAAAAGTAAAGAAAACCCACTAAAAACCCAAGAGATGGTGGTCATACATAATGCTTTTAAAATCAGCTTTTTAGCCCAAACTTACAAATAAAGTTCATTGAAAATGTTCATCTAGTAATCTATTTAGACTTGAACATCTACAAATTGAAGCCCCCCATATCTGCCTCCATAAAGAACCAAATAAGAAAAGATTATACAAGTTAAAAAACTTTAAGAAATTCCAGAGTGCAATAACTACTCCCCCCCCTTTTTCTTTTTCAAATGATAGCTTAGTTTTGGGGCTGCTGCCCCAAAGCTGACTCTGAATTGTCATCAGAAGATGCCAAAGCTCCCTCTTCCTCGCTTCCTTTGATGCTGTCCATAAATTTGAAGATTATACCTTCAGGTACAATCCATCTGTAGGCGACGTTGTTTTTCTGTAAAAATAAAGCCGAGTCCCTATATTTCCTTCTTATTTCAAACAGAATGTCCTTCAACACTTTTATCTCTTTGTCCTTGATTTTCAAGGTAGTTCCATTAGTCACTTTGAGTATTTGATCCCTCATTTGTTTTCAGGAGAATCTCATAACTTCCCCGGGCAGATTATTTTTCCTTGTAAAGTCTGAATATGACCTATAGATTGTATCATTTTCGCTTTGTAATATCTCCATTTTAACATCTGCAATTGAGCCCAAAACATCACATATAATCTGTTTCAAATCTTCTCCCTTCTCTTCCGGGACACCTTGGAACCTTAGGACATAGCTTGCCCTATCCATTTGCAGCTGTAACAAATGGGATTCATTGGATTGCCTCTTTTTTCCCATTATCTGCAGTTGTTTCTGAAGTTTCTTAGAACTGGCATCCACCTCTTTAAACTCTTTCTCTATTTTTTCTGTTTTTTTAACTGCCTCATTCAGTTGAGTCTGCTGTGCATCGAATTTCTGACGTAATGCCGTAACTTGTTGCAGCAGGAGTCGCAACCCTTCAGTCAGCATCCTTTGAAGCTCTGTTGTTGTGTCCTGTCTAGCAACAGAACTCACTGGACTGGCATTTCCTGCCAGCAAGTTAGGTTTCGCTTTGTCTTTCTCTTCCCTCCATGGAGGCACCATATTGAGAGATTGTTTACTTTTTGTAAAAGTTATCACAGTCTCTAGAACTCTTTTCAATGCCTAGTAAGTTCTTATAAGTTCTTTATTTTAGTCCATCTTGCTTCTATAGCCAACCCCCCTTAAGTCCATAGCTGAAAAACGTTTGTTTTCTTCTTATCGGGGGAGAGTTCCCTCTCCCCTCGCTTTTTAAGGGAAGGTTTTCTGGCTAGATTAGGTGCTTCTCACTTTCACTTAGACTCACATTTCAAAGAAGTAGCCACTTTAAAAAGTTCGCATCGCTTGGCCACCCACCACTTGCTCCGATGTGCGATTCTAGTTCCCATCCAGGACGCTCTGCAACGGGACCTTTGGGGCATGGAGTAGCTCCCCTTCGCCGGCAAGATCACCGGGGGAAGGGCTTTCTAGTGCCCCATGGCTGGGAGCCCAATGCAAGGGCTCCGGGGGTGGCATGGACAATTGCACCCCCTCCCAACCACGGGCTCTGACGCATGTCTCCCGGAGCCTCGGGAGAACGTGACCACCACGGCAAATGCCGAAAACGGAAGTCCCTGATATTTTAAATTTTTGAGGTCAAGTTTGATTTCCTCAAAATAACTGCAGTGAAAGAGGTTAAAATAACTCTTGGAGATAGAAGGAAATATAGTCACAGCTATGACCAATGAGACTGTGAATCACTAATACACAGTTGTAAAAATGTGACACTTATTAAAGTACTATGTGGAAAAAGGAAAACAAGAGCGAGCAACCCAGATCTTGCATATGTATTTTATAAAGATGAGAAGTCCCAGCACTGCTTTGGTTATAAAATGAATCACAATAAACTGTTTGCAGGAATAGAACACAGAGCACTTTCCCATCCTACGTAAAAAAAATCTACTGGAAAAATATTTGGACTGCAGCCATCTACACAACAGGGCTGTTTTAATCCCACTCACTTGAAAATAACATAAACCCACAAATGAAAACAGGTACAAGACAGCAGCTTTCCTTAATATAAGTTATTTAAAAACCCCAACAACACAACAACTGTGTACTTAAGAGGAACACAAATGGGATCGCTATTTAAAGTAGATTAAATGACCATTAGGTTTTTCAACTAAAGACTTCAAGTGGCAGAATAATTAAATCCTACCAGAAATTTCTTTTAGAGTTTATTTCTTTAATCAGTTCACTCAGCTGGTTTGATTGTTCAGCACTGCCTTGCAGAATGATCTGGCCCAATTGTTCAGCACTGCTTTGCAGAAAGAGCTCATTCAATTTGATGTTGCCTCAGACAGGATTGGAAAGTACCGCCAAGTTTCCATGCTGACTCCCAGGAAGGAATCAATGTTGCCTAACATCACTTAACAGCAACCCTCTGGCCAATCTAAGAGCATCATACATGCGCTCAAAGGGGAGTCCTATTCAGTTTCCATTTCTCAGAGGAATGTGATGCTGCTGAAAGCATCAAGAGCCTGACCACCTCCTGGTTCTCGGAGGGATGAAGTGCACCGCCTCAGGAGGAAAAAACCTATCATTTCCACTTTCCAGACAGGCATTCACATGAATCCAAAAGCATTCCTATTCACACATTTAATGTCACACTACATGGACAAATACCACTGCAGTTCCATTAATGAATTACCTCCTACTGCCCAAGAAACAGAAATGTACAAGATGAGAAAAGCTTTACTTCGGAACAAATGGAAACACAGTTTGGGAGAAAAAAATGTGACAATTCAGTAGAGAAACCTTAAAGAATATCAACCTGTATTAGCTTGCATCAGACAGCATTGCTAGAATGCATAAGATAAACTGAGTCCCTTGCCAGTCATTGGGGAATTTCAGACAGATGATACAATCTGGAAGAGGAACGGTTCCCAAACGGTTTCTGGTCTGGCATTTCAGACAGAACCGTTCTAGAACCAGTTCCCTACTGGAATATATTTGTAATTTCACACAGAAATGCTTCTGTCCCATTTAGGAAACGGGGCTGAAGTGTTTTACCTGTCAACCGCTTCCAAGTAGTCATCAGTTTCTTCTCTCGGATCCGATGCGCTTTTTCCCCGCCTTTTTTCGCCCGCGCGGGCAATCTCCGCCTTTTTTTTTTTAACGTTCACTTTACAGCGCTATAGTGCTATAGTGCAATAGCATTATAGCAACTCCATTGGAATGCCTGGAGTGTTGTGCTATAGCACTATAGTGCTATAGCGCTCTAAAGCGAACGTTAAAAAAAAAAGGCACGGCGGGAAAACAAAGCAGTGTAGTCTGAATTGCCAAACCACTTCTGATTTGGCTCTTTTCCGGTAGGGAAAAGCCATGTGTGAAATGGCAGCCCTGTACCAGTTTACTTCAAGACGAATCAGAAATGGCTTCAAACCGGCAGAATCTCAGTAATGTGAAATTCCCTATTCTGTCTGCATCCTGGACACTGCAAGTGACACAAGCTGTTGATCCCTTTCTGTGCATCAACCCACAACTTTCTCTCCTGCGTCCTCATTGTCTGTCTGTCTTCTACCACCTTCTAGTCATGCCTGGAACAAGCTCCCAGCACAACTGCAAGATACCATGTCTCCCAATTCATTCTAATCCCTACTTTAGCATAAAATCTTTGGAACAATAATTCTTAGGTCCAATCCTGTATCAAAACTGAGTTTAACTACAACTAATTAAAATGATCTCATATTCTTCCCCACCTTTCTTCTCTTGACTTTTCTTATTTTGTAATTTTACATTATAATGTCTTCAGTCTGCCTTTTTGTACACTGGAACACACCTAGCACACAGATCATATGATTATTTAATTTACAAGTGGGGGCCTGTGAGATTTGTGGGGAGGGGAGATTCCCACAGCTGAGCCAGTGAGGCTCCAGGCCCCACCACCTAAAACTGAGCCCAGCAGCTGGCGTCCACTACCACCCCTGAGCCCACCATGTCTGCTGGCATCTGCTGCTGCCATGCTCAAACCTGGAGCAACTGCTGGCATCCTCTTTTCCCAGTCCTAGGCCCACAGTGGCTGCCAGCATTCTATGTTGCAACTGGTCCTGTGGGAATTGCGGGGGGGGGATTCCATCCCCCACTTCCTTGCTGGGCCAGGTTCCTACACTGCGCAGTTGTCAGACCTAGCAGGGCTCCCAGGCTACGCTACCACCGGTAGGCCAAATGTGATTCCCAGGTTGTGTCACTGCAGGCCCCAGGACAGCTACTAGTCTCCACCGACGAACACCAGAGGTAGGTATGTTCGCTGCACTTGCCCTGAGAATGCTTGTTTTAATTTGGCAGGAATTAAAACCCCTCATGTATTTTTTTTAAAAGATGCCAGATTTTTCTGCAAACTTGGGGAGGCTCACCCAAGTTTTCAGAAAATTGGTTTGGGTAAGTGTGCCCCCCCCAATCCACAGATTTAGGTATCCACAGATGGGAGCTACACTTGGGAACTAGATATATACAAGTGATGCCCATGATACTCACAGAGGGGAATCTCACCCCCCTTTCTCCCCAGGCATCCCTGGAGTTGCCAGACCCACTGCCTTCCCCCACCCCACTCTTGGTGGTTTGTTTGGAGCTGCTCTGGACAGGCTTGCCAAGTTTTCCTTCTCCCACTTCTAGTGGCAGATTAACCATTAAGTTAACCCTCTATTCCCAGTCCTAGGCCCACAGTGTAAGTAAGCATAGGGCACCAGAACCAAAATTGGGAAAAGGGTGAAAAGAAAAAAAAAAAGAATATTTGTAAAAAAAAAGAAAAGAATTGATAAAACTAGTGCAAATTGATCATGGTGCACCCTAGGGTTATCTTCTATTTTTTGTTCGCGAGGTACAGTGTCATAGGCTATGTTTAAAATTAACACATGGAACTTTACAACACAATAACAACACAATTTATAAAATTAATGGTCACCAACTGCACAACAGAGAGGTCTTTCTCACAACTGAAATATGTAAAACACCCAAATAGATCAGTTATGCTTCAAGAAAGACTCAGCTCACTGTGTATATTAACAACTGAAGCAGACGTTCTGAGAAGTATTAATTTCGAGGATGTTATCAGTGATTTCGCAAAAATGAAATGTAGAAAAATGCCTTTCAGGTCATGAATATTGGAACTTTGATATACTTAACTTGTGAAATATTAAAACAGATGCTGTATTGCATTTTTGTAGAACTTTATGTAGCCAAAGCTTGGCTTAGAGTTTGTACAGTATATTGTGTTATCATATGAATAAATTTTTGTATTGCTGCAACCTACATTGTATATCTGGTCAGACAGGTCAACACCTAAAATGGACTGGGTCAGTGTGGAAAGGAGGGGGACACCAAGATTGGTCAGTGCTTAGGGCACCAGTGAGCCTTAATTCGCCCCTGCCCACTTCCTTCTCTCAGTGGCTCATCCAGAGCTGCTCCAGGTGTGCTCACCAAGGCTTTCTTCCCTCCCTTTCCTCTCTTGGCGGCTGATCTGGAACCGCTCCTGGTGAGCTTGGCAAGGCTTCTTTCCTCCCCTCCAGATAGCATCCAGGCTCAGAGCAGCAGCTGGCATCCTCTGTTGCAGTGGCTGTGCCCAAGCAGCTGCCAGCAGGACTCCTGAGCTGTGCCACTGCTTTTTCTGAACTCAGTGTGGCTCCCCTGTCCCACTGCCAACCGCCAAGGGAAAATCTAAACCCTCTGTGTATTCTTTTTAATTTTCAGATATTTTCTGCACATCTGGAAAGTGCCCCAAGTGTACAGAAAAATCTCTTTAGTCTCCACGTGGCCCTGATCCATGGATTTAAGTATCCACAGATGGCAACCATGGGTGGCTAATAGTATATAGATAAATATATAGATAAAACAACCCACAATAATTATGTCACCCAAAAGAAGCTACAGGGATTTCTCAGCCATTCCTGATAAGAGGCAATCTGTAGGCTCACCCACTGAAGGATTCCAATGACTAGAACCAGAAAGGCATTAAACTCTATTTTGTAATAAATTGCTAGAATTAGTAGGTAAACAAGGAGGGAAGAACATGTTCTAAAACCAATGTTACCACACATACACACTTTTTGTCTAAGCAGAAGTTTTTTCACCTATTTTAACTACCTAAGCAGAAGTTTCTTTCACCTCTTCCTCAATTCAGGCCTTCCGGCATATCACACAGTACAACAGCATACACTCACAAACCTTCTAAGAACACTCTGGCTCAGTGGTACAGCATCTAAAGCAGATGGTCCCAAGTTCAATTCTTAGAGTCTTCAGTTAAAAGCATGAGATTGTAGTTAATGAGAAAGACTTCTGCTTGGAAACTCCGAACAACCTCTGACCATCAGAGTAGATAATACTGACCTTGACAGACCAACAGTCTAATTCAAATCAGTATAAGGCAGCTTTCATGCTTTCCTCTTGTGCAGGATCCCCAGGAATAGCTTACAACAAACCACTAAACTGTGCAAGCACGATAAACAAAAATAGAGAAGTAACATCAGTAAGAAACAACAACCAACAAAACAAAAAGCAGGAATAAAATCCACCTCACAGTTGACAAGATAAAAGCAACTAGTCAATAAAAAACATAAACCAGGAAGATAAGATTCAGGAAATATAAGCAGTTCTCAAACAGAAGAAGTCTGACTTCAGAGACTCAAAGGACACTCTGAAAAGTTTGCTTTGACAGTGAAAACTTAACTAGGGTTATACAAATTGCTCTCAGGAGTACACTATAACCTTGACTTTGCTACTAAGAAAGGTCCAGTCTTTTACAGTTATTCACCAGAACTCTTATGGAAGGGGGCACACAAAGGAGAACGTCAATTATGATATTGGTGTCCAAGCAGGTCTACAAAGGAAAGGCCAATCCTTAAAGCACTCTGATCCCAAACCATTCATGGCTTTAATGACCAACACCAGCACTTTAAACTTTGCCTAGAAATTAACTACTAAAGTACCAAGTGTAATCAATAATTTACCCTAGGGAGAACTGGTCATTATCATAAATGGCAAACAGCGACTCACAGGAAACTTCTTGTTGCAGGTAAAATGAGTACATATGATGACATGCCTACTGAAGACTGAATGCACCATATTCTGATAACATAGAAAGTTCAAAGCCATATTAGCTTGCAACTGTAAGATGCCAAGAAGCGTTATCACGTCTTAGTGTCTTATTAAGTTTGTTGAGATTCAGAGTCACACAGTACAGCACCACAAGATCATATGTCTTTGGGTAATTTTGCACTTGACATTCAGTAGACACTTTTTGCTCCCCCCATCAAACACAGGTCTGATCTATAACCTTTCAGAAGTCTCTCCCACACACGAACTCTGTCTGAACATGTGTCATTAAAAACAAATTAGTACACTCCACCAACCCCAAGAGGAGAGCTGGCCAGAAAGACACTTCCTGCCTAACCTATTTTTAGATTTAACTCAAAACAAAATTGGTTAAGAATGGGTAAATGAAAGAGATCAGTTTTCAATGTTTAAAAATTGCACATGAAAGCTGGTGCCCGTTTTATGGCACTGGAACAAAAACTATTCAATTCAGCAGGCTTTAGAATCAAGAGGTCTTTGACCAACACAGTTCAGATTATTTTTCTTACAGGTGAAGCCTATTCAATCTAGTAATACATGATATATCTAGCACACTTTGAAAGCATCACTGAACATGGCCATTATTGACTTGTACAGAAGCAGCATCTAAAGACAGTGAGCAAGTATCAGTGCGACCTTAAACAGAGATAACCTGTCTAAACCCACTGACTTTAATAGACTTGGGTGTAACTCTATTTAGGAATGCGCTGTTCATTTCTACCCAGAGTTTCTAAGCCATCCATTTTATTTATTTTACTTCATTTACACCCTGCCCTTTTCCCCCCAAGACGGAGCCAAAGCAACTTATATAGGTCTCCTTTCCTCCACTTTCTCTTCAAAGCAATCCTGTTAGGGAAGGTAGGCTGAGAATGTGTGACTGCCTCACAGGTCAATCAGCAAGCTTTCGCGGCAGAATGGAGATCATCCGAGCCTGGGTCTCACTCTAACCACTACACCACACTTATTCCATTCAAGAAGTATATACCATCTTCGCAGCAAGCTGTCAACGGACTAAAAGCAACATTAATTTAAAAAAAATTAAGCCCACGCGGTGACAGTAAAATTTGTACAGCTGTTACAGATCTAGGAAATGACAACGTTGCCTTTCATTTGTTTAGTACAGGCATTCTTTACCCAGTAATGTATTCGAGTGTGGATTCTGGACACAGTGACAACCGCGAGGAGCCGCCTCTATACAGAGATCCTCTTGCTGCCTTTAAATTCAGACTTACAGGGTGGCGAAGCTGAAAGGGCTTCTTCCCAGAAACTTCCGCGGAAAAGAGGACGGCAGAAGCCCAGCCGGGCACCATTTCCCCTCCTCGCCTAACCCTCCCTTCTCTTGCCGGCTCCCTCCGGAGCAGCCTCCACCGGCAGAAGGCGACGCATCGCTCCCCGAGCGACTCAAGCCCGCTGCGGAGACAGCGAGGCGCTTCTCCCGACACGCGGCGCTGCCCAGCTGGGCAACCTCGTTTCTCCCTGCGCGCCAGCGGGACGCCGAGGCTCGGGCGCTCCGGATTCCGGCGCGGAGGGAGGATGGATGGGCTCCCTCCCGGGCTCCGCCGAAAGCCTTGGCAACGCTGCCCAGCGGGCTTCAGCCGATCCAGAGTTCCCTCCGCCGCGCCGCGCCAGCCCTCCTCCGGCACGAGCCCCCCTCAGCCCACCGTCCCCACCTCCTCACACCTGGGCTGGGAAGAACTGCGCCAAAGGCTGACACGCAAAGATGCACACACACACTTTCCTCTCGCCCGCCTGCCTGGCGGTAAAGTTTGGCGAGGTGCTGAACACCGGCCGAGGCACCGGCAGCGCTGGAGGCGAGGCGAGGGAAACGGCGAGCGAAGCGCCGCCCAACCGCGCCTAGCGGATCCCTACCTGACAAGGTCGCCTCGAATAGCGGCCGGCGGGCTTCCCTCGACTTCGGCACCGGCTTCCCTTCTGCCTCCTTGGGCTGCTGCGGCTTCCCTCCCTTTCCCGTCGCCCTCTCAGCGCCCGAGCGAAGAGGCAGCCGAGCAGCCGCACCCGACGCGACTCATGGCAGCTCCGAGAAGAAAGTTTGCGCCTCGCGCAAAAAAAAAAAAAAAAAAATCTCCTTCGGGAAACGGGCGGCGGACTTGGCGGCGCTTCAGCAATTGCTGGAGGAGGCAACGCGAGCGGGACTGGGAGGCGCCTCGCCTCGCCTCGGTGGGGAGCAGCCGGCGCAGCTCCTCGCACTTCCTCTTCCTCCTCTCGCGGCCGCTCCGCCGCCGTTCGCAGGCGCCCCAAATGTGGGGGCGAGCCCGCTGCTCGCTGCCGCCGGAGAACTACCCCGGGAGTGGCTGGAGTACCCCGGGGCACGCCTAGCTGTGGCCGGCCCCGCCCTTGCCCCAAGCTGGGGTCTGGCTTCTCAGGGCACCTCGCCTAGGAGGTAAATCCCACCAAATGCACTTGGGCAGGCTTCGGGGGCACCGGTTTTACCAGGAATCGGGGGGGGGAGATTTGGAAATCCCCATCCCAGTGGGCAAAAATCTCTCATTTCAGGATTCTCTGAACTTTCGGGGACTTGCCCCAGGTCCAGGTCTCTTCCCCACAATGTTCCCTCTAAGCTGTGGAGTCCTGTGAGCAAAAATTCTACTTTGTGAGCTATTTGCGTTAAAGTTATGAACGAGTGATTTGGCTACTGCATGAATCAGTTTGCTCTGGAGCCATAGTTCCTGAGCTAAGAAAAAATCTGTGAGCTGGAGGCTAAAAAACCATGAGCTAGCTCACACTAACTCAGTTTAGAGGGAACGCCCAGTCTTATTCCTTTTAACCAACAAGCAGCTATTTTCCTCATTCTGTCCCTTCTGAAGTATATTTAGCTTTCACAGGCCTGACTTTTAGACATTTTACCTAGGGTTTTTCTAATTACTTTTAAAACTACATGTTTTGTGCCTTCCTGCAAGAGTCCTGGTAGAGAGAGTCTGCACATCATTTCTTGCCTGTGGTCGGTCCAGGTTTGGGCATTCATAGACAATTTGCTTTTCAGTCAGTAAAATTTTTGGTCATTTCAGTCATTAATATTTTGGACTTCACAGAGCTGCAGTGTGTGATATACATAATTGCCATTTTGAGTGAACAGGGCATGGTATGTATTTTCCAGCTTCAGTATGTGCAATCAGAAACCCAGGTTTGCTATAGGTATGCATTTGTTTATACCAAAGACTGAAAATACATGTGTTGCCCTGGTCACACAAAATACGATTGCAGGTAGTGTACTCTCTCAGCGACAAGGTAGGCACACTAAAAAAGCAACAACTGGAAAGGGCGTTAGTAATTTGTATAGCACTCCCTTTTTCATCGATAGGATAGCTTTAAAGTCTTTTACCAACCTCCTCATTCTGGGCTTCACACAACATACTTTTTGGTGATAGAATAATTACTGGTAGTGTATGGATGAGCCTTTGCCACTGAGTGAAGAACACGGACACGTGCAGTTTTTCAGAGTTTATGAGAAATGGAGACATCTGGGGCTGTATGCTGTCAGCATCTAAAGTGACTTCTAGAGCCATTTGCAAGAGGGATTAAACTCCAATGAACTTTAATATTGCCCAGTTAACTGTGAATGCTCACACAAAGCCTAGAGCAGGGGTGTCGAACTCATTTGTTATAAAGCCTGGATCTGACATAAATGAGACCTTGTTGAGCCAGGCCATGTGTGTCATAAAATGTAATGCCAGGTAGCGGAGATATAACTTTATAAAGGACACAAACACAAAGGGGTTTTTTTAACTTAAAATCATGCTTAAAACATTAGCACTCTTGCAATATTTTGCTTATTTATCAGTGTCTGATAACTGACACCTCTAGCTCAGAGTTATTGCATCGAAATGTGCTGTTGCAATCTTGAATATGCTGTTCAGGTGTGTATAAGCTGCAAACCTACGATGACACAGCTGTAGCAGCAGAACTGGAGACAGCCAGTTCCACTGTGGGCCTGGTAGAAACCCTCCGGGGGCCTGATCCGGCCCCTGGGCCGCATGTTTGACATCCATGGCCTAGAGTATAAGACCAGTGGTGTGGGGAAGAACCTCTCAGACTTCTTGCAGGGATAACTACCATGCGTCTCCCACCACTATCTTTACTATCAACTGGTGGCAGTCGTCAATAAGGCACACTTTTTTTGCCTTGGCTGAAAAATGCAAATAGTCTATTATCATTTGACCACCTACACAATTTGATTTGAATAGAGGCTTTCATGAGCTTTCTTCCCGACCATGTTAATTCCTGCCAAACTACTTGAAATACTTAAGTGAAGGCATCAAGTTCCTTTCATCTGTGGCTGCATGTACACAGCAAGAATTCTCCATCTTGCATTATTTTCTGCTGCAAATGCAAAGGCATTTGAATTGGCAATGGAGCATCCAGGAGTTTTCTGCACACTTCCCTTCATGAGCCACCATTTCCCCTGCATTCTTCCCCTGTTGCAGCACTGGAGGGGAAGAACCCCATTCAGACTTCTTGCATTGAGGTTGTTTTTAAAAAGGGGGGGGGGTTAGGGAATTAAAAAGTGGAAATGGCTACAAGAAACTCACTGGGAAAAAATGGTGCCAATGAGAGCAGGACCTTTAAAAATGTGCACCTTCCCATCCAGACAGTGTGTTAATGTGCTTGGACTTCATCCTTTCAAATAATAGTAAACCAGGTTTAAGAAAGAGCACTATTCAGCAGGATAGAAAGATTGGCTCAGGTGGCAAATTTTATTGTACCACTAAAGTTCTGAAAATCATAAATGTAATTTGTTGTTACAGTTTTACCACTAGGGTAGTACTATTTGGATTTTTTTGCTTTGGGCATCAAAATGTCTTAGACTGATATGGAAGATACATACAAAGGGATAGGTCCAGTTTTCACTCAGTCTCCTCTTCTGACCATGCAGGTCCTGGCGTAACCTTTTTGGTGGTCACCTCCTTTTTTTCTCTCCGGTAGAAAAGCTGGTTGGATCCAATCTAAAGCGTGATTATTCAGTCACAATTCCACTGAAATCTGTGGCACCACTAGGTAAACGCATTCAGGATTGGGGTAAGGGTAATGTTTCACTTTACATAATAATTAGAATCTAATTAGCCTTTCTACCCTTGCTGTCATGTGCTATAAAAGACCAACCATTTAGGACTCATATTCTCCTAACAGTTTTGCTTGATGCCTCCTAGGCTATAAAGGAAACCACACTGAAGGTTTAATTAAGGGATAACAGGTCTGATTTGCAGATAATTGATAATCTAAATTATGATACAGTTTGTACAGAATAAAGGGAGTAATAAAGAATGACATGTAGATGAAACATCCGGTTGTGAAAAGGTTGCCAGTGCAATCCAAATCATTTTACCTTTTGACTTCTGGTTTTTTAAAACATCCTCTTCTTTCTCCCCTTTCTTTTTGTGTTTGCACAGTTTCCCTCTCTCACACTCTTTCTTTACCTCATCATTTTTTCCCACTCATTGACTAGTCTGGCTTTCTGGCTATGTGAGGAAGCAGCATGCACTCCCACCAGGGGGGCTATATAATTGCACAGTTTTTTGATAGTGGTGTTAAAGCATATGGGGAAGAGTGAAAGTGCAGCATTTCTAGTATATTATTACAAGAAGTCAGGTCAGCAGAAGTTCCAGATCCAGTCTCTTGGGCACTGCACCAGTGCCTTCTGATATCACAGCAGTAGTGGTTTTGAACATCAAGGGTGCATCTTGATGAATATCATGGCGCAGAGAAGATAAAAGTTAGTTATCAGATGTGTTGTCTAAAAATAAGGAGTGAAGTCTTAAGTGAAGTCTCACTGATATAAATCTGTATAGCGCACTTTATTCAGTTGCTGTCATGAAGTGTATTCTTGATCATGTTTTTAAAATTCTCAGTTTGTAACTTCCACTAGCCCCTGACCTATAAATTTTGGGCATGACTATATAAAGGGTATCATGCACAACAGTTATTGAGCAAACTATGTCTGAAACTGCAGCACTTTTATAAACCAGGCTTGAGCTGTCTGGCCCCAGCACAATGTTAACCTTTGTTTAACATAGAAATGTCCTAATTGACTCTTATCAGTAGCCTTCAACATTTGTTGACCTGAGATCCACTTTTAACCCCCAGGTGGCAGCACATGGCCAACCAAGCATACAATAGGTTGTATATCAGACACATGACAGGAAAAGGAGGAACCAAGATCTCAGAGGATGCCTAAGCTAAAAAAGAATCCTCTGCTCCACTGAGTGACCTTGCCTCACCATTTGCTGTTCCAGTCAGTGTATGTGCAAAGGGAAGCAAGAAGACGGAAAATCCTTGCTATCTCTATATTTACACTAGCAACATGTCCTTCCAAGAACAGCAAAAAGTGGCAACTCTACAGAGCATCATGAACCAGCAGGTAGGGTTCTCTGATCCACCTGAAGATCCCAACCAATGCATTGAAGACCACTGTCTTAGATTATTATATTCATACAAGTGCGAACATGCAAGGACTTGTGGAAGACATCTTATTTCCCCCTCCCCCACTATTTCCTCTTTCCCTTTACTGAAAACCCTCACAGACTCTACTTTTCCTGCTTCCTACTCCCCTTCTAGTGTTGACAACTCCAGGTTGGAAATTCCTAGAGATCTGGGGATGGAAACATAGGAGGGTGAGGTTTGGGGATGGAAGTGACCTCAGTGGGGTGTAATGCCATACAGTCCATCCTCCAAAGCAGCCATTTTCTCCAGGGGAACTGATCCCTGTCATCTGGGGAGCAGTAATTCCAGGAGATCTCCAGACCCCAACTGGAGGTTGGTGTCCCTAGTTCCCCCAGAGGAAATAGCTGCTTTGAAGGGTGGAATCTATTATATGTCCTCCCCTCCTCAAACCCCATCCTCCTCAGGCTCCAACCCCTAAATACGGCCTTTCTGAAACTTCACCACAAAATCTCCAGGAATTTCCAAGCCTGGAGCTGGCAACCTTACTCAGGCCTGGCCCAGTGTTTCTTCCTTGAAAAGCCAAAATAAGCCTGGAAAGGGCGTTGCCCCCTCACCCTACTTTTTACTGACAGAACCAAGCCTGGAATACTGTGGTTGCCTAGCAACAGCCACTGAGGGAATCCGTTGCTTAAAGCTACAGGCACTTCTTTTATCATTTAGGATTTTTAAAAAAGTTTAGATTCATATTTTTCTGCAAATCTAGGGCATTTTTGAGGTTTGTAGAATGATCTGCCTTGCCCCTTCACAGATCCAATCACTGGATTTAAATATCCTCAGATTTAGCCAGTTTGGCTATTAGTATATAGATTTATGTGCTTATATTCTGTGCCACTTCTGCTGCCATGATCCCATTCACTACTTTGCACTCTACAACCAATTTCTGAAGTTAGTAATCAGCATTGCTTTCACAGGTTTTTTTTAATGAATACATCCTGTTTGGAATAGGAACTTGTACAACAAAACCTAAACTTAACTAAGATATTTTACTCTAGATGTACAAGATCCTCCAGAGCAGTGTTCCCTCTAAGCTGAGTTAGTGTGAGCTAGCTCACAGTTTTTTAGCCTCCGGCTCACACATTTTTGTCTCAGCTCAGGAAGGGATGGCTCCAGAGCAAACTAATTTATGCAGCAGCCAAATCACTCGCTCACAACTTTAATGTCAGTAGCTCACATAGTAGAATTTTTGCTCACCAGACTCCACAGCTTAGAGAGAATATTGCTCCAGAGCACTCTCTGTGATTCCCCCCACTACTGCTTAACATACAGTTCAATAACTTGCCCATTATCACAAAACTTGAGTGATCATTCTCCTTCTTGTAACCTTCATGATGTTGGCCCATGTTACGAATCCACAAACATTTGCAGAATGTATTCAAATACAGACTAGGTTTTTCCCAGGTATGCCATCAAAAAAAGAGGGGTCCATCTTATATTTGCATACAGCTTATAGTTATGTCCAATAATAATCTTTTTTGCATGTATAAGATTTTCTTAACAGGGTCATCCTCCTTTTGAGTAAATATAGTATTAAGGCCTGCATTTAAAATCCCTAATGAAGTTTAGGATCTTTGCATCTGTAAGTATGCCAGGAAATGTAAAAATATCCATTCTTTTATGATGCCGGGCGTATGAAAAGGAGTTATATGGGGGTTTAGCGACAGGAAATCTGCATTGTACTTTATTAACTTAAGTAAGGGGAGGTTTATTTTACAATACAGAGAATTCTTAGCAAAGAGAACAAGTTGAGATGTACTTTTCTCTTTTTTTGGTGGGTTTTTTTTTGTGTGTATGTGTGTGTGCCTGGAAGTCATGGTTGACTTCTGAAGACCCCCCTAGTGGGACTTGGATACTTCAGAGAGGTGGCTTGCTATTGCCTGCCTCTGCATCCTGGCCCTGGTATTCCTTGGTGGTCTCCCATCCAAATATTTGTCAGGGTTGGCCCTGCTTAGCTTCTGAGATCTTACAAGATTGGGCTTGCCTGGGCTATCCAGGCAGGGCAAGTTGAGATCTACTTTTGATAAAGCATTATTACTCATAGGAGTGTTCCTTTGGAAAGTAGTTGCACCACTAATTGTGCTGTTATGGAGTTCCAGATACGTGTGTGTTGCATCTCTCAGTAATTCATATATGTTAAACATTGTGTGTGTATGTGTATGTATATACATGTATGTATGTGTGTGTGTTGTTGTTCAGTCGCACAGTCGAGTCCGACTCTTCGCGACCCCATGGACCAGATTACACCAGGACCTCCTGTCTTCCACTGTCCGCTGAAGTTTGCTCAATTTCATGTTCGTTGCATCGATGACACTGTCTAACCATCTCATCCTTTGCCGTCCCCTTCTTCTTTGACCTTTGTGTGTGTGTATATATAGATAGATATAGATAGATATATGTATGTATGTATATATATATGTGTATGTTCATATATAATCACACATGCATATGTGTATATATAATTGATTTATACATAATCACTTCACTAGTAGCCTATATGATGAGTAAGAATCACCTCCAGTGAAGAAATATGTTTGAGATTTGAAAGAAAATTCCATTTCTCCCCCAACCCTTCTTCCTAGCCATCATTGCATACCAATGATTAATATGGATATATATACAGGTGGCTTAGCAGAAATATTGTGGGCTCGTTCATTTTGAAGGCTTCTTTTTAAGATTATGTATGTGTTATATATCATGGACATATTCTCTCCCCCCATACATTCCATGTTTGCTACACACAAGTAAGTAAAGCTTGCATTCTGCAAGCAAAGATACAGGCTCCTCACTGTGATGAGATTCCTCACTGTGATGAGAAATTCCTCTGCCCCCATCCAAATCTCATGCAAGTTGGTAAAAGAAGAATTCCCAGAACCCAACACTCCATCCTGTATGCTGTTACACTTACTGTCTAATATAAAGTACATTTTAGTCACTTTACAATAACATGGGAGTTATTGTAATAAACACAAATAAGGTAGCAGGATCATGGCAGCAGACTCCATATCTACCTGCCCACATTCATTCAAAGGTTCTTGTAGAACAAATGTTCATACAACTACTCAGGCACATGGGGTACTTCTCTGATGCACATTTGGTGTTTTTTTCAGGGTTCCACATATCTGGGTAGGACCTTCAATTGAATGTCCATAGGATCCAAGCAGACCTTCCAGTGTCACTAGTAAAAATGTAACTAATCATACAGCTAGATAGTTGAGGCTTCTGTTTAGTCAGTGCAACATTTTTTGGAAGAATTCTGCTATAGTCTTCCCCCTACTTTGTATACATACCAATAAATGCCACCATACCCAAAGCTGCATTCAAGACACTGAGATGGATAGACAGATTGGACACAGGGAGCAGAAAGTAAAAGCTAATGCACTGTTATGCTGATTGTAGGTTGAACATTTCTGTCAGTTCAAATAAAAAAGTGAAAAGGATAGAAACCAAACTGAGACCTCGGTCACATGGGCCAGATAACGCGGTGGGGAGGTGTGGCTATTTGCGCCATCGCAATCTGATCCGCCATTAGGTGATCAGATGCGACGGCAGCACACCGGGGCTTCCTCCGTCGGCACGCGTAGCAAAGTGGATGATCCGGGGGAATAGCGACGCGCCGGTGCAATCACAGCGCGGGAGTCTGTAGGCACCCCGTGGTGAACCATTTGCCAGTAGGTTGATCCAGGTACCTTTTAAATGCGCATCTTCGGCAGCACGCCACAGGTTGGTCACAGGTGTGCTATGCCTCCCAGATGTTCCAGTGTGATCGCGCCCGGAAAATCCGCCGGTCTATCGTGCCTTCTGCAGGGCAAATGCTCCGTGTGATGGGGGCCTCAAATGATCAAAAGAAACACTATAAATTTTAAACAATTGATGGATATGTTTGAGACAACAAAATAAATAAGGAGGAATATTGGGTAATAGAAGCTGGGAGAAACAATGATGAGACATTTATAAACTACGCAGGGATGGACCAAGGAAAGAGTGGTTAATCAGTCATATGCATACAAGGCAACAAGATTGTGGAAGGAGTAACTATTAAAAAGGCAAGATGGAAGGACATAGGTGGAAGACTTTGTGGAGGAGAGATTGCCTCAAGGGAAGCATGGCTGATTTTTTTAAAGTGGGTTGCTGCTGGAAATGGATGGTGCAAGAAGAGGGTTAAGAAAAGATGACTGAGGTTTAACTTAATTGCTTCATGTTTTGTTTTTCATGGGACTGTGGACAGGAAGTTTTAAAAAAAGTTTCAGAAGTAAAGTCAGCTTGGATCTAGTACTGACAACTGATAAACAGTTCGAATTGGAATCCCCACACACACATCTTTGATCTTTTCAGAGTTTTAATATGTCTTTTACAGCCAACTGTAATTTTATATAAGTATATTCTGGAAGATCTCAAATCTGATATGAATTATTTGAAAGGTAAGTGGATTCAAGACTTAAGGCAAGATCCTAACACATCATTGGAGGCAGTTCCAATGTGGTGGCCTATAAGTAAATCTGACTCACTTGTTTTGGAGATATCCTGTTATTCAGACCTTTTGAAACAGTGTTGTTTATAGAATTCATTTGGTTTTGCCTTTAAACTCATCACCTAATTCCAGGTTACATCCTAGTAAGTGGGATACTTCCAAAAGCAAGTTTGTCTTGGACTGCTACAGCATTATTAGTGGCTAAACAAATTGTGATAACTGTTTGGAAAGTCAAGATCTTCATCAGCCAGAGAATACTATTTGTTTTCTATTAAAATAATAAAATGAAGAGGGAAAGAATGATGTTGTAAGTCACTTTGGGGTCACTACTCTGGAGAAAACTGTGGTATAAATATCTATAAAAATAAAACTTAACCGTTGATTTTGGGTTGAGTTTTCTGTCATGTGCAAAGAGTACCTTTCCTCCCCTCCCCCCCAAAATTTCTTATTTACTGGGGTAGGACGTTGGAGGAAGAATGGAGGCTCTGTTTGCTCGGGAGACATTGAAATGGCTGTTTTTACTAACTGTAACACAATAATCTCTCAGTCTCCTGTCAAACTTAGTACACTGTTAAAACAACAAAAGAAAAAAGAAATGGTACAATTAGATACAGGAAGAGCAATCAACAGATTCATAGGATAGAGATGTTCATCTGTCCAACAAACAGAGGAAACAATGAATAGGCTAGGGCTGAAGATTAGAAAGGCTGACAGAGTGAAAAGGAGGAGGAGCTACACAGTCAAGAAAACAGATCACAATACAGTCAATGTAAAGAAAGGAGAAAGAACGAGATCAAGGGATAAAGGAGTCAATAGGCAGAAGGACACAAAAGGTAGCAGAAGAAAATGCAAACAAGTGACACATAAGAGGTATCCAAATAACATACAGAGGTTGGACCATAAGTTAAAATGGAACATTGGTTAGAAAGGATCTGCTCAAGGATCCAATCCCAACCAGAACTGGGGGCCCTCTGTCACAGTTTAAAGGAGGGAACTCACTTTTTAAAATGATGGTGCATTCCTGGGGACAACTGCCATGTCTAGTTGGGACCAAACTTAAATTTCATAAGGACATAAGAAGAGCCCTGCTGGTTCAGACCAATGGTCCATCTAGTCCAGCATCCTGTCTTACTCAGTAGCCAACCAGTTCCTTTGGAGGGCCAACAACAGAGCATAGAGGCCAAGACCTTCCCCTGATGTTGCCTGCTGCCTCTGGGATTCAGTGGAAGTTCCACATAGTCACCAAGGCTAGTAGCCACTGATAAGACCTATCCTCCATTAATCTATCTAATCCCCTTTTCAGCTGTCTATTCCTGTGGCAACCACTACATACTCAGGCAGCAAATTCCACATTTTAATAACTTGCTGTGTAAAGAAGTAGTTCCTTTTGTCTGTCCTGAATCAGCCAGGTACTATCATTCTTCCAGGGACTTGAAGCAGAAGATCGGAGGGTACCGCTTCAGCCACTTACTTACCAGTACTCCAGAACAGTCAGTACAGCATACTTTCACCCCTGCTAAAGTATCATTGGAAGTCAGCAGTCTCTCATAGATGATAGTATGCCTTTAATGGTTCCTGGTTACTTCACACAGCTAAAACTACTGAAGTGCATTTTCACTGTCCTCAGTTTCTGATAGGAAATGTCAGCTCTGTGACATACACTGCCAGAAAAATCCTCAGTTTTACAGCCCAATTGTGGACCGCTCAGTAGAGACATTTATAAAAGACCAAACCTGTAAGCCATGATCGTGCAAGCTCTGAGCCCTATTATGGAACACCTTTCCACTGTTGAGGGCTCATTCACTTATATGTACTGCAGGGCCATATCAGCACTTGCCAGCAAATACTTCAATAGTTTACATCAGATAAATAGTCTGTTCCTCTGTAAGACCATGGGCACACTTCAGCTATTGAAATGTAAACATTGAAAAATCAGCAGAGAACCTCCAGCTTCTCTATATGCTGTATTCTAATCTTAAAATTACTATATTACTTTGGCCAGTGTAACTAATAATGTAACTAACAAAAGCTAGCTCATACATCTTTAATGAACGCATAGCTGTGGGATTGCTGCTAGTCCAGAATTTTCTTAATGAAACAAACCCTTTTGTGCTTTGTATTCAGTTGTGCAGATTTCCTGTGTTACAAGTAGAATGTTTAAGTCTGTTCACCTCAATGGACTTAAAAGGATGCAACTCTGCTTAGAATTGTATTGCTGCAGTTTTAAAAAACTGATTCCTCTGAAGATTAGGGAGGGGTCATGTTATATTTGTTAGGCATCTGTTTCGAACTTTGTTGCTGCATCTCATCACTGCACCTGCTGAAGCTTCTACGCTGACTTGCATTTCTCCAAGTCTGACTCAGCCCTTCTGTAGTAAGGATCTGCTAAAGTTGTCTCTTTGTCTGGCATGTGCCACTGAAGAAAGTGCTTCAGCAATCAGGATGTGGTTTCTTTGTCTCTTGTGCAGCCATGCATGGAAGTTCAGCACCTGTGCAAAGTATCCTTCAAAACCTAGAACACTAAAATTAGTGTAAAAGTCCCCTTACACTACTCAATTCAGTTCTACTCAACTTCTTTGTACTACTCTACACTCAAGTAGAGTACCAGACCACCTCACATGTCTCCTGAGAAACCTGTATAAGGGTCAAGAAGTGACAGAACTAGACATGAAACAACTGATTGGTTTAGAACAGGAAAAGGAGTACAGCAAGGGTGTATATCTGCAGAGTACATCATGCAAAATGCCAGCCTGGATGAATCACAAGCTGGAATTAAGATTGCTGGGAAAAACAGCAACCTCAGATATGCAGACAATACCACTTAAATGGCAGAAAGTGAAGAGGACCTAAAGAGCCTCTTGTTAAAAGTGAAAGAGGAGAGCGCAAAAGTTGGCTTGGAGCTCAACATCAAAAAAACTAAAGTCATGGCATCTGGACCTATCACTCCTTGGCAAATAGAAGGAGAAGTCATGGAAGCAAGTGACAGAATTCACATTCCTGGGATCCAAGATCACTGCAGTTGGTGACTGCAGTCATGAAATTAAAAGATGCCTACTCCTTGGGAGGAAAGCGATGGCAAACCTAGACAATGTAAGAAAAACTAGAGACATCACCCTGCCAACCAAAGTCCACATAGTTAAAGCAATGGTATTCCCAATAGTACTGTATGGCTGCGAGAGTTGGACCATAAGGAAGGCCGAGTGCCAAAGAATAGATGCTTTTGAACTATGGTGCTGGAGAAGACTCTTGAGAGTCCCCTGGACTGCAAGGAGATCAAATCAGTCAATCCTAAAGGAAATCAAACCCAACTGTTCCCTGGAAGGCCAGATCCTGAAGCTGAAGCTCAAATACTTTGGCCACCAAATGAGAAGGGAGCACTCACTGGAGAAGACCCTGCTGCTGGGAAAGATTGAAAGAAAAAGGAGATGGCAAAGGATGAGATGGTTCGACAGTGTTACCGATGCAACAAACATGAAATTGAGCAAACTCTGGAGGACAGCGGAAGACAAGAGGGCCTGGCATGATATGGTCCATGGGGTCAAAGAGTCGGACTTGACTGTGTGACTGAACAACACCACTCAAATATAATTTTGTAATATATGCCCCACTTTCTTTGAACTTTCCCCCCCATGAACTGTAGTTACTTTCAAATGGACAAACAGATCAGTCTCTGTAGTGTTCCTATTTTTGCTAGATCAGACAAACTGCTCTCCCCGGTATGTCCAGTGATTCTTAGCCTAATGTGCCACCTGCTGGCCAACTGTTAAGTTACAGTGAGAGAATTATAAGAGGAAATTCTTATGCATCTATTTGACCACTCCCAGATAGAATATGCTGGCATGACAACTATTAAAATCTCTTTTTGTCTATGAAAAGTTGCACAGTTGAACATAACCCATAGATAGAAACACTGCCTAAGTGATTATAAATATCTTACAACTGTTTACTTGTATCCAATCCCTGCTAATAATTGAATGTGTAAGTATTGGTATCTTTCTTTTAAACATTTATGTGTCACCTTTTTTTCTATAAGGTGACATCCAGGGCTGGTTATACACGTTTATAGAATCCGCCAACTAGATACAATGTAATGTACCTAAGCGCTCTGTCATGGCCTCCTACGTGGTAGAATGGTCTTTCTCATGAGGTCAGGTAGGCTCCCACATTTTTTATTTATCTTATACCCTGCTTTTCTTTCCAATAGGGACCCAAAGCAGCTTACATCATTCTCCTGCCCTCTTATTTTACTCTCACCACAACCCTGTGAGATAATTTAGACTGAGAGTGTGGGACTGGCCCAGGAATGCACCATCATGGATATGAACCTGGTTCTCTTTAGTCTGACACACTAACCCCTACACTACACGGGCTGTTCAGGAGGATCTTTTCATGAAGGGAACGGGGGTCCATTAAGACAGAATTCTGCAGGAAGGCACTCTCTAAAGGTAAAAGTACTGAGATTAATTGCCTTTTGAAAATTTTAGGCAGTTTTCTTTTTCCTCCACCTTTGTAACTGCATTTAACAATTTGAATTATATCATAATTGTCTTTAATTTCTTTCTAATTGTAAAACCTAGGTTTATTAGATCTTGTAATTTTGAAAGGCAGACTACTGGATGTATGATGATGCTTTTGTTTTCATTGCATAATCCAGGTTGATTGCATTATTTTCCTACTCTATTAAATTGTTCCTGTTATGACAAAAAAGGTGAATGATAAAGTAAATAAATATACTTAAAACAAATCTCAGAATAGCAAGTCTGCCAGGACTAAAAGCTCAGGGATCCTCCAATGCTAGTTCCAAAATAATCTAAACCAGCTCAGACAACCTGATGAATGGAGAATGAACAGATTAGCACTTTAGAGCTCTTCCCGTATGCAGTAGTGCTCCACCAATTTCTGTAGCTGTTAAAACCTGTTCTAATGTTTGAATAAAGAACGTATTGTTTATTTTCTTGAGATGATTAGCCTTGCTGGGGCACAAGCACTGCAGAATACAGTAGCCTTTCTGTGATCTCGTGGGACAATAAACTAGAAAGCTTGATCGGTTTGATTCCCCAACCCCCAGCACATAGAAGTATCATGTGAATATGAAATTTCCCATTAACTATAATGCAAGCCATTTAGGGATGATGTACTGTTATACAACCTTTTGTCAAAGCTGAACTGGAACAAAAAAAGAACAGGAAATCAGAATCCACTGTAGACTTAGAACATAATATCACAACATTATCATGTTGATTGTTTTACGTGAGAAGGCATTCAAATGTATTCATGTAGTCGTTCACCTGCATATCTTCCCAAGTGATATGTGCTATCATATGCTAGACCTCATCTGCCAAACCCAACTGTCCTGACACAAAACAATGAATATAAATTAGACATTAGAAATGGGAACCTACACAAACTAGCCAGTAAGCCTTTCAGCCTCCCTGGCATTCAGTAACAAACATGAGTTTCAAGGGAAAAGCCCAATGAGAAGCTACAGATTAGAACTGCAACTCACATGTAGATTTGTTACTACCAGGCTTGGACTCCATAGGGAGTTGCAGTGGTCAGCAGACTATGGAATAACTCCTTCTCCAGGTCTGTGTACGCTATTCCAATTCATCCTACTTTGTTAATTTCTCACTAGTGCTCTGAGTTTACTCTTCTGACTGAGGTTTTGTTTTCATACACCATGTATTAACACATTCATTCTGGGACATTTGAATGCCTGTACTGTTCCTCCTCCTCTGACATTTCTTATTGGCACACAGAAGTATTATGTGAATATATTACCTACTTGCTGGATACAACATTTAATGAATGAGACAAAGTAGGCTGTGCATCCCAAACTCACACCATAAGAAATGAATGTTTTAAGGTACTGTGAGACTTGTTATTTTATGCTACCACAGTTCTGTTTCAAAAGCAAAAAAAAAAAATCACTTCATTTGTATGGTCAGAAGTTAAACTTCATTGGCAAAAAAGGCCTTTCTGCACCATAAATTCAGAGGTACATGAAGGGTTTTAAGGTACATGAAAGGGTGAAGGTAGTGCACTTCTGAAAAGCCTATTTCATACTTCCATAAAAGCTTAAATACATCCAGTCTTCCCTCTAAGCTGAATTAGTGTGAGCTAGCTCACAGTTTAGCAGCCTCTGGCTCATACATTTTTGTCTTAGCTCAGGAAGGATGGCTCCAGAGCAAACTAATTTATGTAGTAGCCAAATTACTTGTTCACAACTTTAATGCCAGTAGCTCACAAAGTGGAATTTTTGCTCACAGGACTCCACATCTTACAGGGAGCATTGGATACATCCAGCAGCTAGTCTATTTGTAAAAGACATACTATACAGTTTCAAAAGAAACCGAACAGTTAAGCACTGGAACCATTCAAAACCAAATATTGTTATGTATTAAGATATATACTCTCTAAAGAGAAAGACTGCTAAACTACAAATCGTAATTCATAGGACTAATCAGAATATTAGATTAGACCAGACTGTATAACACATTTAGGATGACAAGGAGCTAGCTATGTGGAAACTCAGGAACATAACCCTGCACCAGCTCCTTGTGCATGAAAAGGAGGTAGAAGCTTTTCCTACACATAAGGCACACTAGCTAATTCTGTTTTTAAGCGTGGCAGATTTCAATACAAATGTGCCAGTTTACATAAACTCTACCTTCCAATCACTTTTTAGTCTGCCATTATAAACAGGCAGTTACAGGTACAAATTTGGGTAAAGTGGCAGATGTCACAGAATCACAGTTGGGAGGCCCCCTGGTATCACAGCTGTCCTTGGCCTATTTCAATTTGGTTTACGGCTTGACTTTGAAGCAGACAGCATTAATCACTCTGGTGGATGATCACCACCCAGAAAATGGTACTTACAGATGGACAGCCATGTTAGTCCATAGCACAGTAAAACAGGAGTCCAATAGCGCCTTAAAAACTGGATTTTAACATCTGCCAATCTATTTTTCTAATTTTTGTTAGTCTAAGATGCCTAAGGCCTCCTGTTTTAGTATTTGTTCTGTTGTTGGGTCAGAACAAAGTTTAAGTCCAGTGGCACCTTTATTGTGAATAAAACTTTGTTGGTCTTAAAGCTGTCACTGGACTCAAACTTTGTTCTGCTATTTCAGACCAACATGGCTACCTCACCTGAATTACTGTTGGGTCAGTCAGCTTCCTCAAAGTGTTTGACTTACCATATTTTGACACATGGACAACAAGTTCGTCTAGTAATTTTATGCTGACAAAACTCCATTCTAAATTTCATCAAGTAAAGCCCCCAGAAGCCATTGTCTCTACCCTTATAGTCAGTGCTTTCATTCTGTGGTCAAGCAGCCAAGAGACAGGAAGCTGAAAATTAATGCAGATAAGGCTGATTGACTGAAGATGTACTAGAAGGTACTGTACTGCCTACCCTGGATGGAGACAGTTTCTCTCTGACAAATAATTTTAAAAGTTTGGAAATACCAGAAACGCAGATTGGCGGTTTAAAGCAAAAGTGAAAACATGCTAAATGGGGAGCACGTGGGTACATACTCTTGTTCAAAAACAGTTTTATTGGTTGCTTATTTGATTATTGGCTCAATTTAAGGTGCTGATTCTTACCTTTGAAGCCCTTCACAATCTGGGACCCACATATCTGAGGGTCTCCCACCAACAAACTGTTGTACCATGTTACTCTTATTGGCTCTTACTTGCCCCACCTCCTCACAGGACTGTTTGCTCCTCCTCAGCTCAAATGCAGGCTTTAAAGTTCTGCCACCGACCTTTCAGAATAGTTTCCCAAAGGAAGCACAATATGGACGTGCGTGGACCTGAAAAGCACATATTTCAAAGGACTTTCGGCTGATTAGTTGATTTTTTACTGAAGGGTCACCAGGATGTTCGATAGTATAGCTGAACTTCCTTGCACTGTAAATAGTTTAATGATGATGGCACTTCTTTTATGGTTATTGTTCTAACAATTTTAGGTGGTGATACTTGTTGTGTAAGCTTTTGTGGGCCCAATGGGGGGCATTATATAAAGACCATCTCCTTAACATGTTAAACAATACTAGCACTATTAGACTGATTCCTTGAAAAATTACTTATAAGTAATTATGTTCAGTACTTCATAGGGGGATTACATTTAAAAATTCTCTAGTACACTATGTGCAGGATTGGATATATGCCATAGTCATAGAATTACAGAGTTGGAAGGTACCTTTAGGGTCATCTAGTCCGACCACTGCACAATGCAGGAAATTCACAACTACCTCCCCCCCAACACCACCAGTGACCCCTGCTCCATGCCCACAAGATAAGAAACACAAACAAGGGACCACAGTGTAAAGTTGAAACCAAAATAAAGCACAACCACCATGTTGCCAGGCTGCCCAAATTACCTCCTGGAAAGAAAAATTCTATTTCTGAATGGAAAATGCTAATGTTGTAAATGTGAATATTGTTCAATAAACAATTACACCACTGTTATATAATAGTGTTCAAAATTTATGTTAGGAAGATTAATTTTAAAAAAGCAAGAAATCTATATTACATTAAATGTGCCACACAAAAAGTGAGCTACGTTATAAATAGAAAACAGAATGACAATCAAGTAATATAGAAGCAAATACTATTGTTTCAACCAATGTAGGTTACAAAAACATGAGAATAATATCAACATTGATAATGAAACCTCAAGACTAGTATCAGAGTGATTAACAGAACAAAATACGGGAAGCCAGATGTCAACCCCGTTTCAAAATCCTATCTTCATCACATCTTGCAGAACACCGGATGACAAATAGTTCTGAATTGTATAAGCGATATAGTGGTGTAAAGAATCAAGCCTAGTAGAATTAAGTGTTAAAAGAAGCTAAACACAATACACTTGTTATTTCACACCAATCACAAGATAAGCAGCACTGGCTCCATATTTGCTTTTGTAAATGAAATTTGATATACCATTTTGCTTACATGTACCTGACTTGGACACAAGGCAATGCCACAAGACATATCACATCTTTGCCTCTTGTCCCTATCAGAACACAATTTTTACTTGGTCCAATATGGATTAATATTAGTATTGCAATAGTTGAGCCTTTGTGTAACATTTATTGACCACTGAAATGACCAGTAGGCCAAAATGCATGCTGGAGGATCACACAAGGTCTCTATTGTGCACACTGGATGATTTGTCATTTCAATTGAGGCTATATTTGGGCCTAGAATTGTTTTTAAATTAATTTGTAATAAATACATGTATTTTTGATAACTTGTAATGTTTTTGTTTCATATTTATTGATTTTAACATTGGGCCCCTTATAGCAGACCCCCACCATAATATCAGTATTCTTACTCCTTTCATTTTTATCCAGAGACTCTCAACTGGACTTCCATGCTCACATTCATGTATTTCCTCACAAGTATATACCTCCTTTACATATGCTACTCCTCTGCCCTTCCTTATTTGTCTATCCCTTTTAAACAAGTTGTACCCCTCGATCCTAGTATTCCAATTGTGACTATCATCCCACCAAGTTTCAATAATGCCTATTGGGTCATAGTCCCCTTCTTGTATTGGGACTTCAGTTCTTCCTGCTTGTTTCCCATGCTCTGCACATTAGTGTAGAGACATTGGAATCCATGGTTCCCTGAGGTTTTCATTTCTGTACTTAACTGAAAGTTAATGTTTCCTAGCAAATGTGCCGTTCCCCGCAAATCTTACCTCCAGTCATTGTCCTCATTCCAGGCTTTAATTTTTGTCTCATCAACCCCATAGGATTTAGTTTAAAGCTCTCCTTATTAGGTTTGCAAGGCTCTTACCAAACACATTTTTCCTACCTTTGTGAGATGCAAACCATCCCATTAGAAGACCTTCATCTTTAAAGTGTAAGCTGTGGTCCAAAAAACCCAAACCTTTCCTGATGACACCATCTATGTAGCCAGTCACTTATTTGCAGTATTTTCCTTTCCCTTCTTGAGCAATGACCTTCAACAGGAAGAACTGATGAAAACATAACCTGTGCTCCCAGATCTGTCACTTTATTACCCAGATCCACATAGTCTCTTTTAATACATTCTGGGCTGTGCCGGGCAGTATAATTTGTTCCCACATGGATGAACAAGAAAAGATAATAATCTGTGGATTTGATGAGCCTTCCTGCCGTTTCTGTCATATCCTGGATGCATGCACCTGGTGGACAGCATACCTCTCAAGATGACATGCGCGGTCAGCACATTTTAGCCTCCACCCTATCAGTAGGGAATCCCCAATTACCAGCACATGCCTTCTCCTATATGGGGAAGCAGAAGCTCAAGTCCTCTCATTCACGGGGGTCTGAGAAATTTCCTTCTAGCTTCAAGGAGGCTGGGAGAGTAGCCCTTGTCCCAGTGGCCCTGAATCAGTATCTATGGAGAGATCCTGGAACTGACTGCTTATCAACAGAGGCTCCGAATGTCTCCTGGTTCTTCTGCGGGTTACATTCTTCCATGCGCCCTCCTCCGTTTGCTGAGATACCTTTCTCTCCTCCTCCTGTTGCCCTCTCAAGAGTGCCTCGTGTGCTCTGTCCATGCACATATGGGATGGAAGAGCTACTCAGCTTCTCACAGGCCCCCAAGCTAAGTTTGCGCCTCTGATGAAGAGGAGCCTTGCACAGTTCAAGGCTCACCCAGAAGAGGGTGGGGTCAGTAGTCAGCCCCAAGCAAAACAGACTCTCCCCAATCAGCAACAATCAGTGTTGTTGTGGAAGCAGAACCAAATGTTTCAGTTTTTATGGTTACAAACCTCATTAATTTTATCAGCTTTTTCCTTGCACAAGTATTTCAATTTATCCAACACAGAAGTTTTAAAATGAAGAAAACAGACCTTTATATAATTTGCTTTAAACATGGACCAACCTTTAACTCTTTGGTACAGAAGACACACAGCAGTTTCTAAATCAACAACTTAAGACAAAAGTTTCCTAATACAATGAAAAGTTGTCAATATTGTTAGTTGATGTCTGAGAAAGTCCAGATTATTGCTTATTTGTGTATCAGGTGCTTAGTTATTGGAGCCCTGAGCAGAAAATGTATATACACATGAAAGATTAGAATGATCTGACTTGAAGGTCTATGTATGATTTACATGGCATCTACAGTTTATACACCCAATCTAGTTTATAAACTCAGTCTGTGCTACTGATCCTATCCCAGTAAGGATACTGCAGATTAAGCGCAAAGACTTTACTCTGGCCACAGACCCCTATTTGACCAAGACTTCTAATTCCGCTCCCCAACATTAGTAGAATGAACATAGCTACATATCATCATAGGCCATTCATTCCAATATTTTATGAACACTTGAAACATAAGCAGTGTTATACTTGTCTATGGATGTTTCTACATGTTGTGTCTAGTTCTGGACCAGTGGAGACACTAATTAATATTCAGTCTGAAAAAATAAACACTGCAAAATAAAAATTTATTTTTTGGAATTCTACTGATACAAAACTAAAGTCTACATAATTAAACAGTTCCTTCTAAGTTCTTTGATTTAAAGTTGACCAATTTAAACAAAAAACACATAAGAGATCACACGTAATACTCCACAATTAAGACACAGGTACTAGTTAAGTGGGTTCAATATAAAAAAGTATAATTCACCACGTATAATTAATACTGCTAGTTACATCCTTGAGTACACTTTTCTGATGAAAGGGATAGTGTACATCCAAACCAAGGGTTCAATCAAGTCATCTATCAGTGGAAGGTACTACTGCTCCCAGCTCTTTCCTGTGTCTCCTCCCCACCATAAGAAAGTTGATTCACGTGACACAAGCAGATTACAGGGTCAGAGGCAGTGGGAGGAATAAGATGTGAAGATCACCTACTTATAGAAGAGGTAGAAAAAAAGGATGATTTCACCCCTTCCTCTTCCTCACTGCAGCCTCTACCCATGCAGCTATTCTGTCTGTGCCTTGCCTTGTAATCAACTGTCCATCAAAGGACTAGAGGGAAGGAAGGGAAGCACAGGATAGATTCACAGTCTTTGCACCAACAGATCACTGGATCCAAGTCTACCAAGTTACTCAATGAAGTCCCCACTGATTGAATTGGCAAATGTACCAAGTATGTAGCTAAGGCACTAATTGAGATGCAACTGAGGTCTATTCCACTGATTCAAGTAGTTTTAAAACAACCACCTTCGCCAAGAACTCTTAGTAGTTAGTAGCAGTCAGATTAGTAAAAAGTTAAAATGTAAGAAATAGCTAAGTGCCAACATGCAGTAAAATATTACATTAAATATAAACACAAAGCCAACAGTATGAACTCCAACGATAAGAATTTTTTTTAGGAACAGAACACAAAATTCTCAACTAGATAAAACATACATCTAGAAATAGATAACATACAACATCAAACAAACTTCAACTTGAAGCAACTTTTGCTAATAAGGCTACATAATTGTCAAGCATTTTCTGCTTGCTATGACTTCCAAGTTGTAATTACAACAGATGACAGATACTACAGCAATACTTCAGGTCTTCTGTGAAAATATCAAGTCAAACACTTTTAAGCACAGCTCGGCTTCTTCTGAAATGATGCGCCCTCTTCTCCTAGAAGAAAATATTAAAATACATCAAAACTCAAATTTCCCCCCAAATCAATGCCTAGAAATTAGCTTCTTGCTTCAGAGCAATCCAATTCAAGGCAACTTTGTATGCATATAAGGGTTATAGCAGTTGCACAGGTAACTTGCACAAAGAAATTATATAATGGGGACTATATACATCTCCCCATGGAGGAGAAAGAGCACAATAGTTTGAGGTTTCTAAAGCAGATACTGTACTTCACTGCAATCTCTGGTGTTTCTTGAGTTGACACATGAACCTGACCATAGCCATCATCAAAACAGCTGCCCTCAATGCAATCAGCATTTGAATCACCAAAATATACTGCAACCATTAAGGATACAAAAGAAGTTGTGCATAGTATGCATAGTATGTATTGTTATTACCACTTTTGTTGCACTGTCTTTATTTCACTCCTTACTGTCTCTGGAATTGAGATTAGTAATGTTTAAGCCTCAGCAAGTATTCTTGCTGATAAAACTCAATATTGGTCAATAGGTTTATCTAGAAAATTTGCATCACCTCTTCAGACCTGCTTGAAGTAGGTTAGTTAGAAACTAATGTGGTCTCAATTGTGCTGTGTCTATTACCTAGGTCCTAAGAATTTGCAGTCTTATTCATACCTTAAGGTAGTCCTCCTGTGTTACAATATTGTTCCTCAAGCGGTTGTCTGGATTACACAGACAAGACACCACTGTCTGTATGCTTCGGTCCACAGATTTCTAAAACATTTAAGTTTAGTTAGCTTATAATCAATAACCTACACTGCATGTGCTACAAAAGACCTTTACTGCAAAGAGTTTGGTATCTAGAGAATTTTTAAAAAGTAGTTATCTTTAGTTATTGTGAAGAAATGCATTTTTTCTTTGGAGGCTTGAAAAATGAGCAAAATCTTCACTCTAAGTTTTAAAAGGGTTTTTTCCCCTCTCTGGGCAGAGAACAGGCAGAAAGGGAGGAAGTCAGTTCAATTGCTTTCCAGACTTACCTCAGTCCATCTTCATACAAATGCTAACAGGTCTAAACAAATGGGATGGTCAAGCTCCACCCCACCCCCACCCCCGCAGGAAACAGAGATCTGGAGACTTCAGGAAAAGCTTCCCTGACCTGTCCTGGTCAATGGGTTAGGAAAAGACAGGTGATAAAACTTGGGAGCAAGGAGGAAGCTCCTGGGGTGCTGAGCCCATCAGAGCAGGCAGAACTTTTAACTGAGGTATGGAGAAGGCAGCCATTAAGCATGCGCTGGCCGGAAAAACTGGATGAAACTTCAAGGAAATGTAACTTCCTAAGCTAAGACGCCTGTCCTACATTTTAACATCTGATTAAAGCCTGTCCTACATTTTAACATTCTGTGATAAGGCATGCACAGAAAGAGGGACAGAGGAATTACATTTTACCCATTTCTTTTTAATCCCTTGCTCAATCTGGTGCGGTGTTAAAAGTATGCTTATGAACATTTTCTTTTTAATAAATACTTTGTAACTTTTGATGCTGGAAGTGGTTCTCTGTATCACATAGACCTACACTGTCTTGGACACACTATTTTAAAAGGAGCACCAGGAGGAAGGAAGGCAGTTGACAAGTGGCTATTCCTCCAGGGGCACACAAGGCAGTGAACAGTCCCTGTGGTGACCAGATACTGGGCAGCGGGAGACAGAGGCAAGGCTTCAGAATGTGGAAGAGAAGCTGGGAGTCCTGACCCTCCCAGTGGGCAATTCCTGCAAAGGTCAGGTGGTGGCGGCAGGTTATTGGAGAGAGAGAAAAGCCTCCCAAGGCATTGGGAAAAACTTGGGAGGGCAGGGGGGAACAGAACAGGCCCGTTCTGCCACAGTTATTAAGGCCCATTCTGCCACAGTTATTAAGAAAACCAACAACCATCTTGGCATTAAACCAACATATGCAGTAATACTGTTGTAGACATTTCTTCCACAGAAGTTCTTCACTCACAATATGGTTGTTCTGGTAGCTGATACAGTAAGCCAATGTTCAAGTAGCAGCCTCTGAAGTTTTTTTCTAAGAATCCATAAGCCTTACTAACATTTAATATCACTTTGCCATCGAATAAATACAGAACTCTCATGAAAATCCATGTTTGTTTTCCCCGATTGCTGTATCCATCATGTAGAAACAAAAAAAATGGCTTACAACAGCAGCAAACTGTTTACTTAATGTGTATGAGCTGGGCCACAAAAATGCAGCTTCCTCCATGATTAAATGTTACTTTGAGGTACAAATGATCTGTTAATGCCAGAGTTCTCAGTTCAATATATGGCAAATGGAGAAACAATATAACCTATCTTCTGCAAATTCCCCCAGAGACCAAATATATGCAGCCTGCAATTTCAGGATTCCCAGGAAAATAGGTCTCTCTGACACATGAAGGATTTTGTTCCCAGGGTCTGAGACTTCCTGGTATTTAGTCTTATAATACAGTCTTATAATTCTGAATTGCCTAGTTTATTCTTTGATCCACAGTTACCTTGTGTGCTGCAACAAGCTCAAATAGGAACTTAAAAAAACCTTCTCCAAACCTTCCTGCCATAGTTCACAAAAGCCTGGTTTTCTGTGCAACCAGATCCTTTGATAGAATACTATGGCAACTTCCCATCCACTTAAAAATACGCAGCTTCCTTGTATAATAGGAAGTCAGTAACAGTACTACAGAGTTCTCCTCTGACCTAAGGCTTCCAGCATTAGAAACAGACATTCCAACTGGCCATGAATACACAATACAGAAGATGAGCAGTACATATATCACTTCTTCCACACACTCATCTTCCTTCCCATCCTATGTTTTTCCCCCATACCAGCAAGCAGGCTTCTTATGTAGTTTCAATATAAACAGAATCTCAGAAGTAATTATGTATACCTTTTGTGGACTGTTTGTGCATGATTGGGTTGTATCAGCCATAGAATATTCTGCTTGATCAATTCCAGGATCCATTTCACCACCATAATTAACTGTGGTATAAGCCTGTGCAAAGTATGAAATAAGTGCAAACAGATATTATCTATCCCAAAAACAGAACAAGCATCCTGAAGATAGTACATGCAAGCTAGCAACAAAAAGCAATCCAAAATTGAATTAAAAAGATGTATCAAGCTGTGTTAACTGTATCGTTTCACTTGTCTATGCTTCCACCCCAGTTAAATGCTCACACAATGTCTAGCTAGGTCTTCCAGAAGTCAGAATACCACACTCACCTGCTCCCCTTCAGCATTTCTAGTACTTATATCCCCCCCCCATACACCTACCACGCCCAGATCCATTTTAAGTCAGACTGGGTCTGAACCCCAAGCTCTACTTCTGTGCCTACTGGTACTCTGAAGGTTGAGAAGTCCATTTTGATGTGGTGGGCAGCCACTTTAACATTTGCTCTATTGATTCTTATTTTATAGAATCTGGAGCTGTGTGACAGCTTCGTTACTGCACAGCAGGCAAAACTGGAATGAGGTAGGGTTGCTCCCTCTAAGCTATGGAGTCCTGTGAGCAAAAATTGTACTTTGTGAGCTACTGGCATTAAAGTCGTGAGTGAGCAATTTGGCTACTGAGTAAATTAGTTTGCTCTGGAGCCATCCTTCCTGAGCTAAGACAAAAATGTGTGAGCTGGAGGCTAAAAAACTGTGAGCTAGCTCACACTAACTCAGCTTAGAGGGAATGCTGGGGGGGAGACTACCTGGGTTCAAAAGTTAAGGATGGCCCTGGATTATCACATTTTCCACCCTATGCATTTTTTCCATGGAAATGTTTAATAATTAAAATCTGTGTTTTGGAAGAAATGAGAATACAGACACAAAGTTTAGACTCCTATGAAGATATGGATGGTGTTCTCAGTTCTCTTGATAGACTGTTATCAATGCCAGCCAGGGGACTACAGGAGAAGAGTGAACTGAATTTCTCATTAAGGTAGACAACTCAATTACTGATTTTACTGACCAAAATTCCAAAAGAACTGGCTAAATACTGACAAAAAACTCACAAGAAACTTAGCATTTATAAAGTAAAACTGGAACTTCATTAAAAAATTATTATCTGGCCTCCACCATCCCCATAGCCAGCCATTGCGCACCTCTTTGAAAAAAACAGCAAAACATTAAAAATCATACATAAAGTAATCACTGAGAATAAAATATAATTATTGTAAGGTAAGACTTGTCTTTGCTTTTACTTGATCTTTTTTTCAGTGAAAAAAAGTTAAACACTTCTGTTTCTCAACAGTTTTCTGCACTGCATCCACAAGCATTTTTTCTCAGCAGCCTCCTTTACACATTTGGTTGCATCACTTAGCAACATTCAAGCAATGATCCTCTTCTCATTCTGTTCTTGTCTCAGCTTTCTCAGTTTTGCTTCCTTCTCTTGCATATTATCCTCTTCACTGTCTATCTTCTTAAACCTAACTCCTCTGCCTTTTCCCTTTCTTTTTATTTCTTCTCTTTAATGGCATGTTGTTCATCACAATATTGCTGCTCTTGCCATCTGTAAAAACTCCTGTGTGATATTAATATGGTATACCTTGTTTTCATATACATGATATAAGGTTTCTTTGACCATTAGGTGGGTCTTTTAAAGTTCTCTCTGACATGCTGGCCCTTTCATAGGTCAAAATGCATCCAGACTTTGGAAAACCCTCTAAGTCTGCACTACCATGCAATAACGATAATGCTGCTTTCACCACCTTGGTAACCAGTGAGTATTTTGGATCTCCAGATGGTTTTGTCTTTTGAAAGAAATGATTCCAGTATGTATCTATGCAGTAAGTTTCACTGGCAGTTTTACCTTCGAGCCTAAGAAGTTTTCATTCATCCGCAGTCATGTCCAGTGAAATGTCCATTGGGAGTGCTGCTGCTACTTTCATTATATCCTTGTGGGCTCCTTTCTTACTCGCTGTGCTCAAGCTAAACATTGAAGACTTCTGAGGATGGGCTTGTCCAAAGATAACCGAAGTAAAACATGTTTGCAGGATGCTATGAAATGTGTTTTCCTTTAAAAAAAAAAGTGTTTTTGCTCTCCTTAAAAACAGTAGCGGTCAGGGCCGGCTCGCCCGCTAGGCAAACTAGGCGCTCGGCTAGGGCACACCGGCCCTTGGGGCGCCAAATGGTGCCCGACCCCCTGAAAAGCCCCCCTCACCCTAACTGGGCGCCCGCCGCCACAAGTACAAGGATGCCTAGCTGGAGCGCAGAAGGCGGCAGCACAGCTCGCCCGCCTTCCCCCTCCCCCCTTGGGGGGGAGGCGGGGGCAGCATGGTGGCGGCCAGCAGGGACTCACCGCCGCCACCAGTTCAGAACGCCCAGCTGAGGCATAGGAAGCAGCGGTGCAGCTCATCCACCCCCCCTTGGGGGGGAGGAGGCGGGGGGCGGCATGGTGGCGGCCAGCGGGGACTCACCGCCACCACCAGTTCAGAACGCCGGCCGGGACACACGAAGCGGCGGCGCAGCTCGCCCACCCCCCTCAGGGGGGAGGAGGCGGGGGCAGCTTGGCGGTGGCCAGCAGGGACTCGCCGCCACCACCAGTTCAGAACGCCCGGCGGGGCACAGGAAGCGGCGGCACAGCTCGCTCCCCGTCACCCTCCCCCCAGGGGGGAGGAGGCAGGGGCGGGATGGTGGCAGCCAGCAGGGACTCACCGCTGCCGCCAGTTCAGAACGCCCGGTGGGGCACAGGAAGCGGTGGTGCAGCTTGTCTGCCCTCCCCCCCGGGAGGGAGGTGACAGCAAAAGGGTCTTCAGGCCCCACCGGGAGGTTGGCATCTGTGCCTTGCCTAGGGCTCAGAAACACCTCGAGCCGGCCCTGGTAGCTGTTCCTTTTCAGAAAGTTTTTTCAGTTTGTCACAGATTCTGCTTTCACTGATTACTTCTCTCACAGATATGTAGTGCACCACTGAAGATTTCAAGAGACAATGGTGCTGAACTCTTACGAACAGGATTCATTATGGTTCTTGTGAGTATTTTTAATTCACTGTTCATCACATGCACCAAAGGCTCATCTTTTCTGGAGCACTCCACTGAACTTTGTAAATAACTGGGCACTCATGCAACAAAACATCACCTCTGCTTTTCTTGTCTCATGTTTTAAAAGGTTAATTATGTTTCTATACTTTGTGGAAGATTTTACTTTGTAACTGCTGGCCATTGTACAATAAAAAAAATTCCTGATTTTACTGACCATTTTTTTAAAAAAACTGAGAAATTAATGACCAAGACGAAAAAAACTGAACTTTACTGATTTTACTGACCATTTTCCACCCTGAAAAGGTGTGCATTTCTACCTTTAAAACCTTTCTCAGGCTTTCCCCAAGCTAGAGATTTTTTTTCTGAACCACCTTATCCTCCTGAATTTCCAGGTTGTTTGGGGCATGTGCTGCTGAAATGAAGGAGTTGCATTCATTCTTTTTACTACCATTTTCCAGGACTCGTCCACATTCCAGACAAAGTATTTTATTTTATAAAATCACTATTTGGGCAGTCCTTTAGTATATAAACTCTTAAAATCAGTTTAGATTGGCAATTAAACTTATACAAGTAAACACTGTCCTCTTACCGGAGGCACAATGTAATTTCTTGGCTCTCTGGGAGGCCACTGGGGTGGAACCTTAAAAACCAAAGTTGCAAGTTAGTATGTAGCAATTTTCAGGAAAAAATATTCAAATAACTTAAAATACTAATCAGATTCAAAGTAATGTATGTATGAAAAAGCTGTTTTCTCCATGAAGTCTGAATGTACCCAATTTAATAAAAGCCATTAATACAACAAGGAACATCACAAACAGAATTTATCTAGCATATGTCTGGATTCACATCTTAAGTGAAAAAGGGAACAAGTAACAGGTTGAGTACTATAATCCAAATAGCACCATGAAAGTTGGATTTAGGCATTGCTCCACTTAGCATATCCCATAGATAAACCTCACCAGCAGTGAACTAGTTAAGTTCAATCACATTTATAAAGCTATATTGTCAACAAAGCACTAGGACCATTTTCTTCTTGCTTGTTATACCACCAGCCATGAATATGTAACTCTAAATCTATTCATAAGTTCTGGCAACTACAAAGTAAATTTTTGCACTGCAGTTAGGGAAGTTCTCTAATTTTAAACTTAGCTTCTACATTTAGAGGCCAGTGTAGTGCAGCAGCTATAGCATCAGACTTGGATCAAGGGTATCTTGATCCCCTTCTGTCATGACGCTTGCTGGGTGACTCCAGACCGGTCACTTTCTACTAGCATAAACCTTCCTTACATGGTTGCTATGGTAAAACAGGGAAGCAGAAAACATGTATACCATCTTGAAGTCTCTGAAGGAAGAATGGGATAAAATGTACTACAGAACTGACATATCTGCACAGTGCATACAGACCTGGTAATTGTAAGTTGTCTGGTACCCTACAGGAACTTGTTGCTGAATCAGTAAAGTTGGTGAGCCATAGGGATATGCCTGAAAATACAGAAAAGCTTCTGTTTGAAAAGCTTCACCTCCAAATTTAACAAATAAAACTTAATACTGCCTTGTTTGAAAACTATTAAAGACAATGTTGCTGCCTGTGAGATGCTGGGAGTTTTACTGTATTTGTTTTATTGTATTTTATCTCTTGTAAGCTGCCTTGAGCCAGTTTGCCCGGCAAGGCGGAATGTAAATGGAAAGTAATAAATAAATAAATAAAATACAAGTATGTATCTAACATTTACATAAATCAGAACTGGCAAGGAAATGAGATGAAAAGTGGAATAGTGTGGACAACTGTGAATGTAAGGCAAACTGAACAACATATCAGAAGAATATTTGTATCAAGTCAATTCACAAGCTTAAAGGATCAGGAATTTGTTATAGCAGATTCAAAACAATATGCTTATATCAACTGTCTTTAAATACATAAATACCTACCATATTTATATTGAATATGACAATATCAAAGCATTTCCATTATTTCAGACTGTGTTCCTTATACGCATTGTCATTACACTGCAGCACAAACAGGACATAGAGCAGTACACACAGCAAGATACCCAGAAGAAATCATTACTCACTCTGGAAGAGTAGCTAATTGGGGTGGTAAAGCATTTGAACAAGCAGCAGCCCTATTCATACATATGACATACACCTGCATCTATCAAATATTACTTCCCTTTCCCTACTGCTGGTTTAGATAGATGCTAAACTATCTAAATAATGAAGACTTTAGGTATAATGAAACAAGAGAGATAAGATAAGTAGCAGCTAATAATGACCATAAGTCAAGCTTGCAGTGTTCATAAATTATCTGGAATTGGGGGCAAGCAATGAAGTGGCCGAGATTGCAGATGACACAAAACCATTCAGAAAAACGAGGCTGACGGTGAATAGCTCCAGGAGGATCTCTAGAAATTGGGTGAGTGGGCAACAATGTGCCAAATGAAGTTTAGTATAGGTTAAGTGTTACGTAATGAATAATGGAATAACATCCCACCCCCAAATTTAAGAATATGCTGGTGGGAGTCTGAACTGGCAGAGAAAGCTCTTGGGGCTGTAATGGATAGCCTGATGAAAGTGTTTACTCAGCGTCCGGCAGCAAGGAAAGAGGCAAGCTCCTTGCTGGGAATTATTAGGAAAAGAACTGAAAATCAAACAGCCTTTGTATTGATCAATGGTGCAGCCTTCATTTGGACTACTATGTACAGTTCTAGTTACAGATCTCCAATACGATATTGCTGGACTGAAAAAGTGCAGAAGAGGACAACCAAAATTATTCCTATGAGGAAAGGCTAAAGAATCTGAGACTTTTCAATTCAGCAAAGAGACAACTAAGGTTGGGGGAACACAATAGAAGTTTGTAAAATTATGCATGGGATGACAGTGCTTTTCCTCTCTTGTATAATATTAGAACTTGGGAACACCCAATAAAATTGATAGGCACCACAAAAGAAATACTGCTTCACTCAGTAAGTGAAGTGTGAAACTAGCAATGTCCATGAGCATAGATGGATGTAGTGATGCAACTCACCTGAAAGATTTATGAAGAGATTTAAAACAAGCCTGTTTCTCCCACCAACTCCCCTCTTTCCTCCCTCCCTTTCTGTGACTTTCCCTATAAAGGTATGCAAAATTATTTCCTTTCAGTCGCTTCTAAAATGAGCTTCGATACATAAAAATGATGCTGAAATAAACATTGTTAGCTTTTCAAAATGACACTAAGCTTCTTTTATATTTCACAGTTTTAATATTCATTTGATGAAACAATTTACACAGGGATGTTACAAAGATGGAGATAGCAATTTGGTGTATTGGCCTGTCCCTGGGTCAGGAAGAGTCATCAGGAGCATGCTTCATCTTCAGGGTCTCCATTACTATTACATGTAGAAACATCTAAAATATACTGCAGCATACACAAAGGTACAGAGGTTCTTGCCTGCAGGCTTACAGCCAAACTAGCAAGACTATAGTAAACAAACAAAATGGAAGGCAACTTCGACAACATATAAAATGGAAGGGAACTTGAGAGAAAGATGGGAACCTAGGCTTCCTAAGGCTAAAAAGAATGTAAAAAAGAATTACAGCCAAGAAGAACCTTAAACAACAATCATCCAATCTTACTGTTTTCATCAGTAAGATCAATATTCCTAGGAGATGACTCTTGTGTCTTCTCACTTTCTTTACTACTTAAGTTCATCAAGTCCAAATTGACAGACAATGGTGTTCTTGGTGGCTGGTATACAGTGAAGTGATATGTTCATTTTACATACTCAAGCCAACGTGTATTTGAAATAGAACTAACAATGTTTGGACTGGCTTTTAGTGATTGATATTAAATTAGGAAAATGTGGGGAGAGGTGGGGTAGAATCTTGAACACTTCTGCTGACTCCACTACAGTTGTGTCATCAGACCTGAAATATACAATTATTGTGTAATCCTGAACTGAAATACATTCTGAGCATTTAGAATAAGCCAGGACAGAAGAAGTCACATTATGCAAGCATCCCATATTTCTGCACAAGAGTGCTTGTAAGAGCTACATATATCCATTTATTCACAGGAGAAAGCAGTAAAAGGCATCACAGGTTACACAGCTCTAGCCAGATGATGTAAGTAACTGAAACTTCTAATTCAACTGACTGTCATTTAATATAAGCATCTGCAGTAACAAAGTAAACAACATTTAACCACAGAGTGCCGCCTGAGTAAACCTCTCCCAACAGGAAAGCCTTACCTGAACATATTGTGTTACAGGGCTCATCATAGCTGGATGCTGCATGTATGTCTCTTGGTTATTCCAAACACTGTGGAACTGAGGTGTGGGTGAATTAATAAGTACTGGTCTAGACTGCACATGATAGGCACCTTGGGAAATAAAAAAAGGTTGACAAAGCCTTTGTGTATTTTCAAAATACAGTCTTTAAGCTACTTTATTCTAAATCAATAGAGTTAGCACAAAAATTCTATACAATTCCCACTTCTATAGAAGCTATAGCTAGCACTAATAGATATGCCACCAGACTATGCACCATTCTCAATGCTTGAAGTATTAGGTTTTAAAGATAAGACATTAGGGTACAAAACTTAATAATGTGACTAGATTTTCATAGAGGCTATCAAAGGTAATAGTACGTACATAAATTTGGGTGTTTTCTTATTGCAGGTCCTAGCTTGAGTTTCTTCCCATGGAAATTTATTTGCGACTGGAAAAGAAGCATGCGTGAGCAAGTCTGTTTTATATGACTAATATTTAATTTTTTACCAATGGGGTTTAAAGCACTGGCAATCTACAGCACTTTACTGCCACTATTATCTGCCACAGCTACCTGATTTTGCTTTTGAAGCCACTTGTAACTCCTGTTAACATGGTACGTTACCCATTAGTATTTTCTGTTAAGACCTGGAATCTTCAGGAGTATTAATAAAAGTTACAGAATTAAGCCATTACCAATACAGGCAAAAAAAAATAAAAATAAAAGCCAACGTCAGTGTGGATGCAAGTCACAAAATCTCAAATTGGTAGTCTTAAAATGATAATGTAAATTACCCAACATTTTTTCAATAAAAAAGAACCCAGATGTGTCTGATCTAGCAAAGCAGTTACTCAGGCTCCTTTCCCCAGCACAATTATCTTTGCTAGATGTATTCACAAGCCTTTTTTCAAGGATGATCTACATGCATCAATAAATCATCTTTTGAGATGTGCTGGTTTGAGGTTTCATTCCTTGATATTTGGTAACAACTTCTATACAGCCAGACAAGCTATGAGTGATTACTTTACCAGGTAGCAGCCTAAACACAAGTCAAGAAGACAGAAGGATCTGACGACTGAAGACTTGTTTTGGTAAGCAAAGCAATTAAGCACTTGTTTCAGGAACGTAGTCAGTCAACCTGCGTTGTATCTGTTCACTATCCACCCAAGAAGCCCCAACCTCTAAAAGCAATGCTTTATCCAAGGCTTATGCAACTGAACTCTTATCATAAATTTCACACATAAAACAGCAAACGAATTTAGAACTAGATGTATTCACTATACGTAGAATTAACTTACTTCCACAATTTTTTGTACATCGACGTTGTCCAAAAAAGATACAAAGCCATACCTGCAAAGGCAACCCAAGATTAAGTTTAACATTTTAAAGAATGAGCTCCACTAGCTAAGGTTTGCTTTACATACTAGAAGTATCTATGCAAGAAGACTTCAAAACACAAAAACGCATTAATATGCACAGACCAAATGAGGTTTTATCCAAACTAAACTGGAATGCTTTTAACTGATATAGCTGATCAGGGATAGATGACTACTATATAAGACTGTAGTTCCTTTAAAGGAACAGGTCTGCAACGAGGGTGTGCCTACATATGGAGATGCAGCACATTGAATCTTTAACCAGGTTCAATGCACCGCTTTCCTGAAGAAAACTAAGCTGGCCATAAGTAATCTAAGCGCTGATCACATGCAGTCTGTATTACTGCAATGTGACCTGCATGGGCCTTTGAAGACTGTTCCAAAGTTTTACTTGGTATGCCGCAGCAAGGCTGCTTACTGATGAAGGTACACACACACACAAAGTCAGTCTTGCCAGATTGGAAGTATCTTCACTATTTGATTCTAGGCACAATAGAAATTGCTAGTTAGTTAAGATATCCATTTGTCTGAAAACAAAGATATTGGAAGGACCATCTACTCCCATATAAGCCTGTCCATTTGATAAGATCTGCTTCAAGGGGAGGCGGGCACATCTTCATCATGGAACTCCTTCTCAAAGCGGTTGTCCTAGATTGCTGAGTATGTCCCCTACACTTTTGGCAGGTTGTGTGTGTACATGCATGCACACCATGTTGAGTTTATTGTAACAGAATGATTCTGGTTCTCAAATACTATAAAAATTACTAGCCTCAAACTTTTCTATCTGCAATTTTATTTCTTCATCTTTTTACTATTTGAATGGAAGTTGCCTTAACTGGCTTATCACATTTATATCCTGCCTTTCTTTGTGATCCAAGGCAGCTCCTAATCCAAGTTAAAGATATAGAATACACAGGAACTTTCAGTAGCCCCTCTCCTATTTCTTCTTCAAGTCTTTTAGAAAGGATATTTATTTGCATGCATATCCCACTTTTTTGGCCCCACTGGTCCCTCAAGGTAGTTCACACAACAGTAAACAGTTATACATAAAACTGAGGTTCAGCAATGTGATACATCTTTAGTTTGAACTGCTCCAGGTTTAACTTTTAGCCATTAGTTCTCAATAGACTTCACTGTATCTTGTTTCATAGATGCTGGAGATAAAAGCATGATGTTACCAAAATGAAGATCAGTTTATTTTAGATAAAGAAAATTAGTCAATAGTAACAGCACTAAATTTCCTCTATCGATGAACACTAAGTTTAAATTTCTACAGAGGATGGGCGTCCATGTATCATATCTACCCTAAACTAGAACAGCTGTCTCCAAAAAGCAGCAAGTACCAGTTTAGTGAGAACCCAACAATGAACAGGTACTTCTAGGACTAATGTAGACACATGCTTGTACCTACCTAGATCTATTAGAAGAACAATCAAGAAAAAGCTCAGAAATTACGGTTAGCTTAACACTTCTATGAGGAAGCCATCCTACTGTCAAAGATTAATGGCAAGAAACCATTCCCACAAGTGCCATTTTAAGTCTCAGCCTTCTGAATGTGCAAGCTGACCAGTGTTTGAGCAATGCAAAAGAATGGGATTAAACATGATCCTTTAACCATAAATTGGCAGCCCAAGTTTAAAAAGCACATTAGGAATGTGTAAGAAAAAGTAAATGCAGTGTCTGACTGGTGTGTGGTCTATATTTTAAAGCAAGAGACAAAGCCGAGGTAAGAACAAGAAATTAAGGATGTTATCTTGAATATGCTGATAGGTTACAAAATCAAGTTTAGACTAAATCAGAAATGTGTGCCTGTGACTTCATTTCACACTTAATTTTAATACTTTATAAATGTTCTGTTCTGTCATTGTTGCAAGCTACTTCAGTAATTTTAAAACAAAGTGCAGATACCTTTAAGTACATAAAGTCTCCTATCCCTTTACAGCAGACAGAAGAGCATCTCAAGGTTGAGAGATAGCAGTTTGATTTCCTGGTTTAAGAACAGTTGGCCTACATTACTACTACACCCCTAAAAAGCAGTTAATACTCTTTTGTACAGTGGTGTCTTCCAACCCGCTGCAAATGAGAACTGCTAACATGTTATGTCGGCATCTTAATTAACTCCTTGTATTAATCACATTTTATAAAAAAAACAAAAACAAGGAACCACTGTGATCCTTAGTAAAAGGGAAAAAATCCTCCCTGGCTTTTTAACATGTAGCCTGATTAAGGGTTCTGGAGAAATCAAAAGCCTGCATACTGTATTGAGCTATTTTGGTGGTCTTTAAAAAAATAAAATAAAAAAAGATTAAACCAACATCCTGCTCACCCCTTGGACACACCAGTTCTATCCGTGATTATTTTCACTTCTTTAACAGTGCCATATCGTGCAAAGAAGCTCCGAATTTCTGTCTCATCCATCTAGGGTAAGATTAATACAATACAAAAGTATGCTCTATTAAAATATCATTAATCCAACAACAATTGTTCTCCAAGCAAAATAAGCTCCTCCCAATTCATCTACCCCAAGCACAGATATATTCTGGTTGTCTATCAAAGCAACAGAAATCAAGCAATGTTTCTGCATGTATTATAACAGAGTTAAAATAATACAAGTTCAACAACTGGTTAAGAATATTCAAGAGAAAGGGTTGGCTATCCCCAGCACATATGCATTGCTGGAAATGGGACACCACAGCACACAGGGCTAACCCACCCAAGGGACCAAGGCAACTACCCCCAGGTGCTGAAAGCATCTCTGGGGCTCAGCTCCCCCTCCCTTTTGTTTTCTGGCACACCAACACCTTCAGAAGTAGACACTGCAGGTTTTTTGGCACTTGGGCCAGAAAAGTTGCCCATCCTTGTGTTAATAAATTATATCAAAATCTTTTAACTGCATCAACTAACTGTTTGAGCCAGACTCTAGAAAGTAACCTCAGGTCCATCAGTTAAGGAACAGTTAATAAAGCTACTTCCAATCACAGGAACTGGCATCTTGGTTAAGTGTGTTGGCAGACCAGGTTAGTAATTGTTCTCTTTGAATTTTTTTGAAACCCCACCCCCCATCAGTCTCACTAATTTTGTTATATTATATTATGGACATTCTGAATGGTTTGTTTTCATATCACTTGAGTGACACTGTTCCATCCTTTGTAGAAGGTAGTCACAGGGAGACTCATGTAATTTAAACAGTATATAAGAAGGAAATGCCCTTTTATTGTGAAAAGGCATCACCAGAATCATAGAACACAGAGTTGGAAGGGTTCTCCAGGATCATATAGTCCAACCCACTGCACAATGTAGGGCATTCACAACTACTTCCCCCTCCACTCCCCCAGTGATCGCTGTTCCACACCCAGAAGATGACAAAAAGCCTCCAGGATCTCCACCCAAACTGGCCTGGAGAAAAATTGCTTCCTGACTCCAAAGTGACAATCAGCATTTCCCTAGGCGTGTAAGAAAGGGCCACAAAACTAAGCACTGAGGCAACCCTTCCTGCCCTCCTTCTCATGATCTGCCTAAGTTCACAGAATCACCATTGCTGTCAGATGGCCAAAGAAGACGAGCCCACCACCTCCAGAGGAAGCCTGTTCCACTGAGGAACCGCTCTGTCAGGAAGTTCTTCCTAACGTTTAGCCAAAAACTCTTCAGATTTAAGTTCGTTGGTTCTGGTCCGACCTTCTGGGGCAACAGAAAACAACTCTGCACCATCCTCTATACAGCCCTTCAAGTACTTGAAGATGGTTATCCTATCAGTCGTCTCTTCTCCAGGCTAAACTTACTCAGCTCTCCAGACCCCTCACCAATTTCGCTTCCTTCCTCTGGACATGGTCCGGCTTGTCTACATCCTTCATAAATTGTGGTGCCCAAAACTGAACACAATACTCTGAGGTCTAAACACAGCAGAGTAAAGTGATACCATCACTCTGTGTGATCTGGACACTATACTTCTGTTGATACAGCCTAAAATTACATTGCCTTTTTAACTACTGCATCACACTACTGACTTATGTTCAGTGTATAGTCTACTAAGACCCCTAGATCCTTTTCGTACATACTACTGCCAAGACAAGTCTCCCCCATCCTATAATTATGCATTTGATTTTTCAAACTTAAATGCAAAACTTTACATTTATCCCCACTGAAATTCATTTTATCTGTTTTAGCCCAGTTTTCAGCTTGTCAAGACGATCCTGTATTCTCCTGACTCTGTCTTCATGGAATGGGTTATAAAGCTAAACAAACTGAATAGAGGACCCTCTAAAACACACAACACTTTGAAACAAGTACGTACCCGTATATCTATTCCTCCTACAAAAACGGTATTTGGCATGATTTTCCCTTCAGGTAAAACATAACCTTGGCTTGTTGCAGGCAACTGAACATTTTCATCTCGGGATATGCCTGCACTTTGTGTGTCTTGATTTGCAACAGACTGCAAAACACATTTTATATCATTAGTTATAAAAAGTCATGGTCTTCCTCCAAAACCATTTACATTCTTCCAGCACAAGTGGTAGAAAAGGTTCAAATGGCATTTCCATCTCATGTTCATGCTGCTTATGCAGGATTAAATCAAATGCTCATTTCTCTATGGTAATATTCCTGCTAATCTTGTTTATAACATGAAGTTCCACACTGATGACCACTGCAAGCTTTTTAATTCCAAGTTATGTATCAGAGACCAAGGAGCACATCTTACCCTTAACATAGTGTATTAAAAAAACAAAACCCAACTCTAACCTCAGTGGACATCTTTGACTGCACCCCAACACCAAGACTCTAAAATGACACCCTCTCAGAATAACTGCTACAAAATCTTGAAACGTTAGGATCCTGATCTGCAAGAGCCTAAGTAGAACAATTCAGATTCTTATTTGAACCACATAGCTTTTACAGTGGCAACTTTATACTTTCCACCCCACTTGTCAAGTCCCCTGTTAAGCCCCGCCGCAGGAGAAGCTGGTCCCAGGATCTGCATGCCGCGGGCAGGTCTCTCGCCATCGCACGCGGACCTGACTGGGAGGCTTCTCCTGGCCCGCGATTTAAACCGCCAGCCAGGAGAAACCCGGACCCAGGATCTGCGTGCGGCGGAGAGGTCCCTGGCCGCCGCACGCAGACGTGGCTTTCAGGGCTTCTCCTGCGGCGCCGGAGTCGCTGGCCCCATTCGTTCGTTGCCACGCGACAAAATGGTGCCACAGAACTTCCGAGAAGCTCGGCAAGCCCACCGCCGCCTGGGCCTCCCCCCCCCGCACCTCTCCGCTACCTCATTCTTCATCGGAGGAGCACAGGCGTAGTAACCACTTCCCGCCTTTTCCCCGCGGTGTGCTGCGCCGTCGTCGGATCACAACGAGGCTTCTCCGACCGATTAATCGCCTGCTCTGGTGTGCCTAAACTCCTTTTTCTAGCCAACATTTCTATCAAATTTCGTTCGGGCGTACGAATCAATTTATAACCCCCCTCATTTCAACAAGCCACTCGCACTGCCCCTCACCTGCCTCCAAAATCCAAATCTCCTCCTCCTCCTCTAATAAATAAAAATACCTTCCCCAGAATTAAATCTTATAGTCAAATTACACTTCCCCCCACACACAGAAACACACCATTGCCCCCCCCCTTAGAAAATATTAGTTTTCCATCTTGCCGACTTACCATCTTGCCACACTTTAGGCAGAACCTAAATGCCTCAAAACTGATAAGAGTAGCGTGGTTTTTTTAAAAAAAAATTAAAACTAACTCACAAACTTCCCACCCCTCCCCCAAAAACACCCCCAACACGGCCAACAAACAGCCTCAGCCACTGCCTTAATACTAAAGGAAGGGGTGCCGAGACCCCGCCCCTAGGCGATTATCAGCAGGCGGTTCGCCACACCCAGCTCTTGTTGCGTCGAGGGCCTGAGGACAGCTTTTCTGCGTTTAAAGGGGGCGGCGGCGGCGGCGGCGGCGGCGGCTGCTGTGTGTGGAGGGTTGGCCTTTTTGACTGGGAGAAGAGAAGGACAAAAATAATTTCTTTTTGAAGTCTTCGTATGTTGAAATTAAGAAATTGGCTGGAAATAAATTAGTCGAGGGGGCAGTCCTAGCTTTCCCTCTCTAGGTGACTCTTAGCAAAGGGTATATTTATTGGTGTGAGGATGAACTGTGTTGTTGTCCCTAAGTTAATTTTTTGCATTCTGTGGATGTGCAGTTAAGAGTATCTAAATTAACCATCACTTCTTATTCTCACAAAAATGGTTATAAAGTGGTAAAAGGTCTGGCACATAAGTGGTAATACATATCCAGCTATGTCTCTAGCTATAAAAAGGACATGGTAGCTTATGCACCCTAGGTGGTATAAAATAATGTATTATGATTATTTTAAAGGAATCTTCAAAAAAATTAGGGAGGGGCTCAGCCACAATAATGGTAATATTTAGTGACATCAGCAATAAAAAATGTGCCCGTTCTGGGCTGCCCATTGAAGACCTGGCTATGGTAACACTTCCCTGCCTCCCTTGTTTGATGCTGAAGGTTGACTAAGACTGCAGTCTTGCACACACTTACCTTTAAGTATAACACATAGAATGTGATGTAAGTAAACAATACAGTCTTGTGTTGTCAGTAGATTAAAGACTACACTAAAGTGGTGTAGTGTGCCAGAGAATACTGTTATGTCATATGTTGAACCTGATTTCTAGCACATTTAGATTGATAACCACTGTTCCAGGTTGAGTGATTTATTGGCTAGAGCTCCTGGTTTTATAGTTAAGATTTCTTGCTATGATATAATTACTCCCTAACACCTATAACTAATTTATGCTCACGGTCAGGATGATTAGAACCATAATGTGTGGGCTGGGGGGGCTCTGCGGCCTAGCACCATTGGGGATATTCTAAATATGATTAGAACCATAGGTGGTGGGAGGTTCAGGGGATATTCTAAATATCATCCCTGGATGTTCAATTTTCCTGGGAAATAAGTTTCTAGCTCTTGTGGATATGTAAGGGAAAATGTGCAGACAACATCCTCACTAAAAAATCCATACTCTTGTCTTTCAGTTTCTGACAAGGATAAAAGCAGTAAGTTAACTGAAAAGCACTAAATACTGACTTGTTTTAATGCTGTAGGATATATTTTATTAAATTAATAGAATTAGAATGACTGCACTTAAGATATGCATATTGATATTCTGAGCTGAGTTGCCCACTATATCCTTAGGCCTCTTAACACCAAGTTTGAGGCAATAATAGGCCTTTCCTTTCAGGTGGTGAATTTTCTAATTACAGTGATCTTGAATCTGGAACCAGGACATGGTTTATTACAGATTTATCAGTGTGAAGTACAGGCATATGAGGATACTTGTGCTGGGAAATTACTCTTGAACAGGGGTCATTTTGTAGAAAAAGAGGTGCAGGAGCTCATTAGCATAACTCATTAGTATAACTTATTTGCATATGCCACACCCCCTGACATCACTGGAAGTGTCAGAAGGCAACACCCATCACTCAGGCTCCACTGGACTGTTTTGAATTGCTAGCTATGGGGGGGAGTGTGCAGATCTGCCCTCACAGAGGAGGGAGAGCTGTCGAATCTGCATTTGCATTTTTAAATCAGTTAAATGCAAATGCAGCACGAAACTGATTTAAAAATGCAAATGCAGATTCGACATATATCTGAATAAACCTTGGTCTTAAAAGTGCCACTGGAATCTTTTGGACGCACAGATCTGCCCTCACAGAGGAGGGAGAGCTTGTACCTAAATAAACCTTGGTCTTAAAGGTGCCACTGGATTCTTTTGGATGGCCAGCAAGTGCAGGGAAGTGTGTGGCTGCTCGTGGGTCAAGGAGGGTGGCACGGAGGATGCCCATGGCCTTGAGCAGGTAGGGGGCCAGGGTGGTGGCAGGGCAGAGGCGCAGGAGGAGGCTAAGTAGGTGCAGGAGGTCAGGGCGGAACTCCTCGCAGGAGTTGCTGGGGCCCGCCTTGCAGAGACACCACGCCAGGGCTGGCATGAGGATGGGCAGAGCCTGGGTGGGCTGGGTACCATGGCTCATGCAGTGGTGGAGCAGCTTGAGGGCCAGCTTGTGACAGCACTCCGCTGGGTCAGCCAGCAGGCCGGGAAAGGTGTGGGGGGGGCTGGGATCAGGGGGTGGGACTTGCTGCATGTGCCCACCCCCTGGGCTCCTTACTGCCAGAGCTTCACTCCTGTGCGCTCCTGCAGGAAATGAGCCCTGACTCTGAGTGATGCTATCTGCACAAGGAAAGCAATTTACTAAACACTAGTATGCTTGGAGGCAGGTTTTGCAATCAGTCATGTTTTTATTCTCCACAGTAACATACCTGGGGTTATCCCATTGTATCCTCAAAACAACCCTGCAAGTTATCGTGACTTACTCTGTAAGCCCACCTAGTAAGCTTCATACCTGAGCAGAGAACTGCATGTTTGAGGTTATGTAAAATATATAACATTTGCACCAGTACCATTTGTACATAAATTATAAAGTTGAGCCTTATATAAGGATTTTCTTTCCACTAAGAAAGTGATTGTTTTTTCTTCTGTTGCAACTTCTGTATACCAAAAATATCTAAAAATGGTATCCAGATGTAGTAGTCGTTACCAGGTAGATGTCTTTTTATAATCTTTATCATCTTACAGCCAGATCCTAAGTATTTAAATTCACTGAAACCCATTTATTTTAATGGGTTTAGATGTGGCTGAGTAGGCAATACTGAACCTGATGGACCAGTCGTCTGTTTCAGTATAAGGGAGGTTCATGTGTACCTAACTGATCTAATATTTTTACTTGTGAAAAATTATTGGGATACCTCATTTCACCACAAGATGGTGTGTGACATCAGTATTGCTAAGATGTTAATAAAAGTATGCTACTTGGCCAATTGAGTTATCAATTCGTATCAATTAACTTTATAGCCTGCCTTTCTCACTGAGACTCAAGGTGGATTACACAGTGTAAAATAGTGCAGTTGCATAGTGTGAAACAGCTAATAAAAAAAGCAATATAGTTTGGATTACAAAAATCAGAAACAATCAAAAATATATCAGATATGATATGTCAAACAATGAAAAAAATGGAATTACAAAATTAGAAAATACAGTAAGAGCAAGATAATACATATAATAGACAGGAATCAGTGTTTCCTGTTATAAAAATCCACTCCTTAACAATTCTATTTTACACAGTTGGCAGAATAACAGAAATGTAAGGGCATTCCTGACTACTTCAGGCAGGCCATCCCACAAGGAGGGGGCCACAACACAGAATGCATGTGTACAGTCAGCTTTTCCGTTTGCAGGCTGACACCAGTGTGGTGCCATCCTTGGTCATTCTATAGTGTGCTCTCTCTCCTTTCTCATTTTTCTAAGAACAGGTTCTAACAACCTGTTGGTGTCCAGAAAGTAGTCTGTAAACACTTACCTGGTACTCATTTGTTCATTTTCTTGGAAAGCAAGCTTGACAGGGCACATCAATATCAATTCCTTCCGAGCATTCTGGTATGAACTTGGTATGTTTTAAGTAGCATGAGTGTTTTTTGGGATTCAGAAACACAGCTCAGGAAGTTATGCTGGATTCATAATTCATAAACAAAAAGTGTTGGTGTATCCAGGTGTTTCCAAATACATATCTTTTCTGACAGGGAGATTAACCTCTCTGACCTTCATTTCTCTTGGGACCAGAACTGGGCATCGCCTGGGTGTACTAAAGGAGCAGCAGAGTGTGGTCTGTATCCTAAGCCTCCGTAGCCCAGAGATTGGCCCCAACATAGCATTAAACCAGCAACAACACTGGCATAAGTATCAAGCTGAAAGGGAGTGAAAAACAAAGTTTTCCTGCCATGCCTATAGAGCCATGGTGCACCTTAGTGTACCAAGTCTGCAGCCAATCACAGCTCTCTGAAGCACTATGTAACCCTAGCTAGGGCATCATAGCTCAAGACAATAGAACATGAAACATAAGGCTTTGTCTTTCTGGTCTGCTGTGTGCAGCTGGAACACATGAGTAGCTTTTGGTGATGAGAACTCTACCGATTAAAGTGCATGTATAAACAGCCAGGAATGACACCAACAATGGTTACAGCATTATTTCTAACACTGCTCTGATCAGCACCCTTAAACGGTGCTGCACCTCAGGATGCATGCTGAATTAGATCCTTCACTCATCTAATGAGGGATGTAAGGCCAGTACCCCCACATAGGTAAACAAGAGGATTCCTGCCCCCCCATATATTGACTCAACAACTAATTTGTTCACTAGTTGATGATATGTCCCCTGTGTGAGAGATGTTACTAAGTGTGCAGAAATGGGAGATAAGGGGTTATACCATTGCGGCAATGTCATCGGGCATAATTTCACATGTAAGGGGGGAAACCAGAGCACAACCACATTTCTGGGTGATTAGCAGCCTTTTTAACCTTTGCCTTTGTGCTTTCTCTTGTCCTGGCCTAGGTGTGGTATGGTGACATCAGGGAGGCACGTCACTGTCAGCATGCAGTAGTTAGCTGTTTCCATATATGGTATGATTACACAACAGCTTTGTTGATATGTGTTCCATGATTAGTGGTCGTTAGCGGTATCACTGTGGATTCCATGCAGTTGCTGTACATGGAACTGGATCTTTTTTGCCATTTTCTCTACTGAGAACACAGAGGATTCTGACTAGATATACTGGCACCACATAGTTGTCAGCAGTACCTCAGCATCCATGGCTGAAGACTGGGCTGTTAGTTGAAACCTTTTGATTAACTAAGAGTGCCCCTGATGAAACGGGCAGTGTATTTTTATATGGTTTTTTTTAAACTGCAACTACTTAAGCAGACTGCAGGTGCCATCTTTGAAAATACTTGCCGCCTTTCTCTCCCTAACTAGAGATGGTGGTTCCAGGATAAGATGGTGTTTCTTATGACATCTGAAAAACAAAATGCCTGCTGCCTTCTTCAAAACAATTGTACTAGCAGGGAAGTTTATGCAGATTAATTTGTCTTAAAATTTACTCTCATGCTTCAGCCAGATTTGTATTTTGACAGATGCCCTGGTCCAGCCTGGGGCATTGGGTGCATTTAAGCAAGCTTCCGTGTGTATATTCTTAACTGGATGTAGAATCACATACTTAGCAACATTACTCATGCTTTCCCATATTGAACAGCAACAGGGGCTGTGAACATGGAACTCTTTTTTTGGAAGCTGAAATATCAGCTGTCAGTTTTTTGTAAAGGGAGGAGTTTGGTTCAGCCCTGATTTCACACATGTACTATGTGTACCCTGTTGAACTGGGGCAAAGTGTCTTAACTGAGTGATTTGAAGTGCAATCTTAAGCAGATCTGTTGAGGTCTGTTTGATGGGCTTACTCCCAGGAGAGTGTTCTTAGAATTGCACTGCAAGAATTGATCTGTGGTTTGGGTTGTTGCTCAGCAGCTCTTACATGAGATGGCCTGTTATCCTCCTTCACAAACTGAGAAACACAAAATTATGGAAGCAACAAAGTCAGTTGTACTTTAAGGGAATCTTGGAATACTTGAAAATGTATGTGAAATTATTAGGAGAATCCTTTTTTCCCTTGGTAGGATGGGCAGTACAGAAGCAATTGCAAAGGCAAAATGAAACAAGTCCACTGGAACCTTAAAGACTAACAATATAATCCCAGGATAAGCTTTCATGAATCACAAAGCTCACTTCCTCAGTTGTAATGAAAAGAAAATAATTATCCTCATATTTATCAGGAAAGTAAAAGAGTGGGAGGGGGAAGGGGAGTTGGGGGCAGGCTTAGTGTCACAAATCAGGTGTGATTCTCAGTTTAAGAGACCAGAGATCAGAAAGGATTAGGTTGGTACACATAATAGAAAATGAGAGATGTCAGAAGCAGCTAAGGATACCCACACGTTAATATAATTTCTAGTGAGAAACAGATTTAATGTTTGGATCTATTCTCCAAATTCATCCTGACAGGAAAACAGAGAGTGAAAGAGTCGAGCACTGTTGCATGCAGATTCAAATATATGTCTGTTTGCTTGACAAGAACAGGGAGGATTTGTCCTAAGTAAAATAGCAGTTCTCATTTGAGAACAAGAAATGGATTGATTTAATGTAGGGAGATAGTTTTTGTTCAGATCAGTGACATGAAGCTTTAAATGTGCCAGCATGAGGCTGGAAGCCCTTGCCCAGCATTTATAGGTTTGTCAGATGCAACAGTGGATTTATCTTGTTCTCTTATGCCTCAAATCCAAGTGTTTTATCCATGTAATTTTTTTTACTCTAGCACTGTTGTATGTGAGTATGTGGGATTAGTGGAAACCAGTCACCTCTTCCACAAATGGAAATCCCATTCCGTCAGAGCAATTGTGTGGTTGGATGCAAGCCAATGCAGGGAGGGTAAATTAGCTTTGGCACCTGAGCTTTCAATAACTGGGCTCATCTCCAGAGCTGGTCTGGTTCTTCATGTGTGAGAGCATGTGTAGTGGAATGGCTAGGTCTGAATTCCCACTCTGCCATGGAAACTTGTTGGGTGACCTTGGGCCAGTGGAGTGCGCTCCACTCTTTGGTATATCATCTGGAGATTCTAGTGAGAATTGAGTGAACAGGCAAGGAGCCTCATGGTTTTGTTTTACATATCTGGGACATAGAACAGATTTGGGAGACAGATTACAATTAGCACAAGATAGTTTTATCATTGCATCTATCCCATTTGCTGCAGTTGCAATCAATCATACAATCTTTTGGTTTTGAAATAAAGGGTGGCATCAAGTGCCATCTTGAGTAGACCTATTCTGAATTCTACTGAGGTCTGTTAAATGAGGCTGTGACAAACTGCACTTTTAAAAGTTTAGAAGTGCTGTGTAGACAAGTAAAGGACTGTGAAGGGTTAATTCTTCACAGAGCCAGAGAGCCTTGAGTGACAGGCTGTTCTGGGAGATCTGATTAGTTAATATTAGGTGAGCAGAAAAAGACCTGAACTGGATGATGAGGAGAATTCAGTCTGATTTCAGCCCTAGCTGAGAAGAGTTGAGTACTGACAGTTTTGGAATTCAACCCTGACTGAGAACAGTTTAACACAGACAGGAGAATTGGGGGGAAGTTGTCAAGGAAGTTTGGGAAATAGATGAAGACTCTCGTTTGGGCCAAAGAAAGGGGATAGATCTTCTAGTGGGAGGAGAATTTCCCTACCTAGTCAAACAGGGAGTTAACTCTGAAGAGTGCAGAGATCCCTAGTCTGGTGTGGTTAGAAACTGCCTTTGAAGACACCAGTCAGTTAGAAACTCAAGACCAGTACTGGCATTTCAAGAGAAGGAAAGAATGTATCAGCCTTCTGAAGATCAAAGGGTCAGAGAATACTCAAAGAAAGTGTACTAGAGTGTTTGGGAAAACACTGGAACAAAAGCCTCTCAACATAAAGATTTAAGTAACTATGAATAGCTTAAGAAACTCTCATTAGCAAGGTCAGATAACACAGAGGATGGTGGGAAAAATTATGAAAGGAATAGAAGATATCAAAGTAACCAGATTTAAAGAACTTGAGTATAAATTCCTTACAAAATGGTATAAGACACCAGCACAGCTAGCAAATATGATTCCAGGATTGAGTTCGCTGTGCTGGCACTGTAAACATTCTAAAGGTTGGTATGCACACATGTGGTGAGAATGTGCAGAAGTAAAGACCTTCTGGGGGAAATTATTGAAATTATTACAAAAGTATGCAATATAACACTAACTATAGACTTTAATTTAATGTTGTTAAGTACAATAGGAAGCCCATTATTGGATGGGATTACTCAAAATCTAGTTAAGGCTATGATACTGGCGGGAAAGGCGGTTATAGCTCTGGGTTGGAAAGACAAAAGTAAATGGACAATAGAAATCTGGCATAACTATTTGTTTGACTTTATACAGTCAGATATCGTGGTGTCAATTAAAAAGGGAACAACATGGGAAGAAAAATCCATGGAAATCAAGGCCAGATGGAAGACCTACCTAGATTGGATACTGAAAGAAAGAAGAACAGACATTCAGTGGAAGATTAAGACTTTGTGCCCATGACTGGGGTGAAAAGACTAAGAATAAAAGGGAGGGAGGGAAGAAAGGGGTGAAATTGTATATAGCTACAAATATTCGATGTAACAGACTAAACAAGCAATAAAATTTAAAAAAATGTTAAAGAAACTCTCATTAGCCTGCAACATAAGAACTAAGGTCTGTGCATGTACTGATTTTAGCTCAGAGTTATCTATATTGAGTCAGAAATTTTCGACCCCAATTTCACCTGACCTTTCCCCTCTGTGTTATGTAAAATATTTTGTTATATTTGAATTTCAAAATACCTCAAGTGCCATTTAAGTTATTTAAGTTAAAGGGGGCTCCTGATCCTCCCCTCAGGTTCCTGGGCTGAGCCAATAGCCAAAATATCATACTGTGACAGGGTGGGACAGCCAGAGTTCTTTAGTTCTTCAGCAAAAAAGAAAACACATTACTAGGGCGACTCAGTCAGTAAAGGGAAAGAAAAATGGAGGGAAAATCTTGCCTCTGAGGAAGGAAAGTGGACAGGCCATCATAGGAGCTTTTTCGCAGGAAAGTTGTTCTTAGCATTGTGTGGTATAAGGCCCAGGTAAAAAATGGACTGAATAAATCATTTGTATGAAGCACATGAGACCTTAGCTTTTGTCATGGATATGTTTGTAGCTGCTTCTTTTTGTAAGCCAGGAAATTGTCTTCAACTTTTCAGACCTGGGAACCTTCTTTAAAACCAATCTGCAACACCAGACACATTTTAAATATTTTGTTATGTATTATTATCTGCCTTCTTAGATATGAGTACTGACAGTAAGGACTGTGATCGGTGTGGACTGGCACCTTGGGAACTTTCAGGTCAATGATCTCTTGTGTAGCTGTCTTTCACTGACAGGTTTATTGATTCTATTATATTCCAGAACTTTACTAAATAAACAGAAATAGGATGACATGATTTACTAAGGGAGCTAGATCATGCACAGAGGTCATTGAAAACAAGGTCGTCCCTTCATTGCTGCCTCTGAACTAGTACTGCTCTTTCAGTATGTTGTCCAGACAAATGTATATTCTACATGCCACATATTTTAAGAAACATTTTACATATGCAGCATAACCTAGAAACCTGTGTTTTTCCAAATCATCACTGACACAGAATATGGAGAAAGCTGAAGGACTGGCCCTGGATGGAGAGAGGAAAGCTCATGAGCTGTAAAAGTTTTCTTGAGGGAACCATATGTGAGAGAGTAGTACAATGCCATTTGCATTGGCAGTTAAAGAAGATGGGTTTGTCTCACTCCAGGCACTAACAAAGTCTGCTGATAAACAGAGTTGCCAACTGCTAACCTTAGAAAATATACATGTTCCATCTGGGACTGGAAAAGGTCCAAGTGTCATTTCCATCTGATGTGATGGCTATCTGAAACTTTTTGGGGTGAGGGGGTATCTGTGTAGAGGACCTACTGGATGTGAGCACTCTTTATTGGTTATTATTGTCTTTGGGCATGCTGCCGTATACTGTGTTGTCTGGCTGTATACCTAAACAAAATTGGGTTGTGCCTTCCTTCTTGTTATTTGGATTTCTGTGGCATGCTTCTTGTAGTTTGAATTTCTGTTGCATGCTCTTTGAACCCTGAAATAAGAGGCTTTTTTTCTTCTACAGCTGTGGAAATACTGAAGCCTATGTACTTGATTCTCTGAATTGTGACTCAAGCTAGAGATTGGCTGTGTGATACAGGCATGGCCAACAAATCCTTATTTATAATACATAGTGTATACATGAATGATTTAACTTCAGAGCCCTAATTAGTACTGTGTGATAGCCTTTGTGTCTTTGGTGTCTTCGCTGCTCTTGAAGCTTGAACTCCACTGTTAATAAAATTCTGTATTCCTTTGTGGGTAATTAAAGGCAGATGCATTTAATTACAGTGCAGACAAAGAACGTTTCCTAGTCAACTTCATTCTTAAGTTTAAAAATATACACTTTAAAGTACTACATGGTTGTCTCTGAAAAGGAGTTAGAAGGCATGAAGGTGGAAGGTTCCAATTACCTGTTTATTGAAACTGTTGTGTTGCCAAAGATATTATGTTCATTTTGTTCGTTCCTCCTCTCCCACCTGCCATTGTGGAGTCAGGAGCAACTTTTCTCTCTCTCTGCATCAGGGAGAGTGAATAGGATTCAGGCCAATACAAAGACAAGAGGCAGAGAGCTAGCTGAAGGAGAATAATTTGGTTGCGCTATTAGAGTAAAATGGAGAAGTCTCGCCACTGCTTGGCCATTAGATCATTACTGAAGTACTTCGGGTCAAACTAGAAGTGCCATCATGTTAATGTGACTTAAAAAGGGCCCAAGGCTGATTGGGCCTGCAGCAGGGAGTGCTGAGGTACTCCTGTTTCTCCCCTCCCCTCCCTGCCATGCCCTGTCAAGTGATTAAACAGCTGCATCCCCCCCCCGCCCCGGACTATTTCAGCACTTGAAAATGTGATGGGGGATGAGTGTCTCATTATGCTGCATTCCCATTATGCTGCAGGCCTGATCAGGATTGTGCCCGACCAGCATTTTCAAATCATTTTTAAAAATATGGGTTGGCCCATGGAAACTATAAGTCTAGTTTGGCCCTTAAGCATGCCTTTATCCTCAGAGAGAATCTGTCATATCAGCATTTCCCAGAGAAAGGATTTCCCAGTTTGGATTTGCTGCTCTAGTAATCTGATTTAATCAATTTGAATTGCCCTACAAAGTCCCACTTCACTATTCAGACCAAGACTAAGTCCAAACAACTTCCTCCTAACCTGAATACTTCCTATCTTTTACCTTTTTGGGAATTTTTCCAGGGTCAGCCCCTACCAGCAGGCTGTTTTCAGTATTTTTTTCCCCTCTTGGCAACTGAATTTTGTTATAACAATGTGGCTGTTGAGTTCTCTGAATTTCCAGCTCTAATTTTTAAAAACACTTAAGTCACTATACCCCTTTTTCAGATATATGTGTTTCCTTTTATATCTTTGCAGTGAAAGGGGCTACAGACTTTAAAAAAATGAAACCTGGAAATTCAGAGAAGTTGATAGATACAATGTTATAGCAACATTCAATTGATGACTAAATAAAAGAAACTCCTCTGGTTGGTGAGGATGAATGGCTGCTGAAAGGACAGGGCAGGGAAAATGACCGCTGTTGGGACAGGACCAGGAAAGTCCAGATTTTTCACCAGATTTTTCAGACTTTGCTGCAGTTTTCCCCAAAAGTTCACAGCAAAACAGGTTTGGGAAGAAAACCACAGGAGGTGCATGAAAACCACAGGAGGTACACAAAGCATCACAATGCTGTGGTGAAGCAGGAAAAAAAACTCACTTCCCAAAGAGCATCAAAACCTCTGTGGAAAAGCCTTCTCTCCCTCATTTTGCAACTTTGGCTTTTGACCTCCTCTCTTAAGCGGAGTATCAAGCATAGTATTTGTATTGCCATAATGAGTGACTTAGTTTGCTTCCACTATAGGGTTTTGCTCATATTGAATTCTTTGTATTATTTAGTTTGCTTGAGATTGCTAATTTTCCATTTTAGATATTTGTACTGAGGTGTATCCTATCATTCCACTCTGCTCAGTCTTGTTCCTCCAGAGTAAGAGCCACTTCTGCTTCTCCACACTTACCTGAGCAGAGTGGTAGAATACATTCTAATGTGTCCCTTAATAAACTTTATTTTTTATTTCACTTTATCCAGATTTCAGTATTCCTTTCAAGCTTTGTAGCAGCATCTTACCACTTCGTTACAGATCCCTTTCTATTACTGAGTGAATCACTGTATATCTTTGAAGGTATCTTTATGCTTGTGTAGAACCTAAGGCAGATTTGGGCGGGGGGGGGAGAGATGGTAGAACGGTAGCTTCTGTAGGCTATTTTGAGTTCAAAGTGGAAAGTGGCCCAAGGCAGACATATTTTCTGACTACACAGTAACAGAACAGAAGCTGTTCTCTTTTATTTGCATTGAGATCCTTCCTCAGTAATAATGTCCTTATCTTTCTGCTGACATATGTTTAGTTCTAAATTATAATGTAAGAATTTGTTCTCCCATGAATTTCTGGATGGATCCAAATTTTTACCTACAGTTTTGACAGAATTGGTCACTACTTAGTTTACTATTTTTTGAAGAATATAACTATACAAATACAACAGTGTACAATTAAAGAATCCAAGTTGAGCAACTAAGAAAACCTGCTTCAATTTATATCCAGTTTAACTTTTCTTTCTTCATAGTCTCTGACTGAAAGTTTTGGATTTAATATTAAACAAAAGGAGTCCAGTGTAGAATAAACGGATTTTGCACTTGAATCTTCAAAAAAAATCTTATTTCACTACAGTAACCTTATCCATTAATATAATATGCCAGAATTTACATGCTCATATCTCTGTCTGTAGAAGCATACTCTGTTTCCATTTCTGTGCTAATATAATTCTGGCCATCACTACGAACAGTGATATCAAATACTACTGATTTCTAGGTAACTGATCTATATTATGTCAGAGCGAAAATGAGCCCAAGCCAGTGCAAGTGAGCTGAAAGGGTGATCAGGCCTCTGTCCAAATCCACTCTGACCCAGCAGGACTCTCTCCCAGAGGTGAGGGGAAGAGATAGAGACAAAGCCAGGATGATCTTGGATTTTTGTTGTTGTTGTTGTTGTTGTTCAGTTGCGGAACACATCATGCTAGGCCCTCCTGTCTTCTGCCATCCTCCGGATTTTGCTTAATTTCATGTTCATTGCATTGATAACAGTGTCTAACCATCTCATCCTTTGCCGTCCCCCTCTTCTGTTACCTTCAGTCTTTCCCAGCAGCAGGGTCTTCTCCAGTGAGTGCTCCCTTCTCATTTGATGGCCAAAATATTTGAGCTTCAGCTTCAGTATCTGGCCTTCCAGGGAACAGTCAGGGTTGATTTCTTTTAGGATCTCCTTGCAGTCCAAGGGACTCTCAAGAGTCTTCTCCAGCACCATAATTCGAAAGCATCTATTCTTCGGCACTCGACATTCCTTATGGTCCAACTCTCACAGCCGTACATTACTACTGGGAATACCATTTCTTTGATCATATGGACTTTTTTTTTTTATATATAAAACTCTCCTAAAAAGGAGAGAAGTTTATTCTTTTCATATAAGAAAAAGGGAGGGTATATAGATGGATTAAGAAAAAGATGTGAGTGAGTATTCTGTTAGAGAAGGTTAGTTTTAGTTAATATAAATGCATTTTTGACATTCACCGCGGTTGAAGAGTCTTTTTTCAGTTTAACAAACTTCAAAAAAAAAGTCTCTGTTAATATGGTTAGTAATGTCCATTGGGGTTAATAATTATTCAGTTCCATTCTGGCGTTCTGTGAACAATTACTTCTTAGGCAGTCTCTTCTTAGTGTCCCTTAAGTTATATGATGGGCCCACTTTGGTTTTCGTGGCTCCCGCTCCGGCACCTCCATCCTCCGGACCGCTGTCGTCTTCGCTACTTGAGTCTGTCCAAGTTGCAAGTGCTGCCTCTTCCTCCGTGCTGGCGTGTCTCTTCAGAAATTCTTGTGCTTTGAAGATGGAGTCAATCTTCTCTTTTTTTATCCTTATACTTAAATTCCAGTCCTTCAGGAAATCTCCATTTGTAAACCACCTGATTTCTTTGCAGAAAAGTGGTCAATCCTTTGTATTCTTTCCTTTTCATACGAATTTCATAAGGTACATCTTTGAGTGTTCTTACAGTCTGCTCTCCAATCTTCAAGGGCACCGCTGAAACTGCCCGCAAAATCTGATCTCTCGTACGCTGCTTAGTGAACTTGACAACAACCTCTGCTGGCAGATTATTTTTCTTTGTAAAGGTGGAATAGACTCTGTAGGCCAAATCCATCTCTTCTTTTAATTCTCGCTCTTCTCTGCCAGTTGCTGATGCCAAGGCCTTCGCTAGTGTCGATCTGAGATCTTCTTTTTCTTCTTCTTTAATGCCCTGGAAGCGGAGGGTCAGGTTGGATTTTTCCATCTGTAACCTTAAGATTCTTTTTTCTTGTTCATCCTGATACTTTTCTAATTTGTTGACCCTTTTCTTTATTTTTCTTGTATCTTCCGTCGAGACCAGACATTTTTGTGCGATCTCCTCCATCTTCTTAGAAGTTTCTGTTAACTGTTTCTGTTGACAGTTGAGAACACCTTGCATGCTTATTAAAGTTTCGTTGATTTTTTGCATTTGATCCAGCAGGGGGTGCAGTAACTCGCCTTTCTGTTGATTGACAGCAGGCTCCGAGGAAGGATTGCCCGGACCGGAAGTCCCTCCTCCCTTCTTTTCCGGTTTAAGTGGGACCTTTTTCATGGCTGACATATTTCACGTTTGTTTACTTTCCTCAAGTTCACGTCGCGCCCCTCAGGAAACTCGCTGATTTTCAGTTTCAATAAAGCCCCAACGGTACAGTCACTAGCCTTTCTTCCTTTTCGCCCCCTCTACTTTCCTTTTATAAGTCTCGCTTCTCGATGGGGGGGGGATCGCCCCTCCTCCCTCCGCTTGTTCGCTTATCGGGGGAATCGATTTTGCGCTTTAATTCAGACCTCCAACTCATGGTTTGATGTCAGTTCTTCTTTTTATGTTATTCCATACCGCTTTGCCTCACTCCTGGAAATCGGTGGCGTTGCTAAGTCCCATGCGGGACGCACTACGCAGCGGGGCCGATTGGGGCGGGGATAAAGCCTCAATTTCCCGGCTATCTGCCGGCAAAGAGGCTACTCCCCAAGCGCCCCCGGTTCGGAGCCTTTAACTAAGGCTCACTAGGGTCCATCGCATAAGCAAGGACCCCCCAACCGCGCATGGGCTAGCCTCCTTCGGGAGCGTCCCGAAAGGTGGCCGCCATTCGCTCCGCCGAAACCGAAAGTCACCTCATATGGACTTTTGTTGGGAGGGTGATGTCTGTACTTTTTATTATGCTGTCTAGGTTTGCCATAGCTTTCCTCTCAAGGAGCAGGAGTCTTTTAATTTCATGGCTGCAGTCACTGTCTGCAGTGATCTTGGATCCCAGGAACGTGAAGTCTGTCACTGCTTCCACGACTTCCCCTTCTATTTGCCAAGGAGTGATGGGGCCGGATGCCATGATCTTCGTTTTTTTGATGTTGAGTTTCAAGCCAACTTTTGCACTCTCCTTTTGATCCTCAGCAAGAGCTCTTTAGGTCCTCTTCACTTTCTGCCATTAGAATGGTATTGTCTGCATATCTGAGGTTGTTGATGTTTTTCCCAGCAATCTTAATTCCAGTTTCTGAATCATCCAGGCCAGCATTTCGCATGATGTACTCTCCAGATAAATAAGCAAAGGGACAATATACATCCTTGTTGTACTCCTTTTCCTATGCTAAACCAATCAGTTGTTCCATATCCAGTTCTAACTGTTGCTTCTTGACCCTTATACAGGTTTCTCAGGAGATGTGAAGTGGTCTGGTATTCCCATCTCTTTAAGGAGCTGCCATAGTTTGTCGTGATCCACACAATCAAAGGCTTTATTATAGTCAATGAAGCAGAAGTAGATCTTTTTCTGGTACTCTCTTGCTTTCTCCATAATCCAGTGAATGTTGGCAATTTGATCTCTCGTTCCTCTACCTCTTTGAAACCCAGCTTGTACTTCTGGCAGTTCTCTATCCACAAACTGCTGAAGCCTAGCTAGTAGGATCTTTAGCATGACCTTGCTTGCGTGTGAAATGAGAGCAATTGTGCAGTAGTTTGAACATTCTTTAGCATTGCCCTTCTTTGGGATTGGAATGTATACTGACCTTTTCCAGTCTTGTGGCCACTGCTGTGTTTTCCAAATTTGCTACCAAATTGAATGCAGCACTCTAACAGCATAATCTTTTAAGACTTTGAATATCTCAGCTGGGATACCATCACCTCTGCTAGCTTTGTTGTTATTAATGCTTTCTAAGGTCCATTTGACTTTGCATTCCAGGATGTCTGGCTCATGGTCAGTGATTACATCGTCGTGGTTGTCAAAGACATTGAAGTTCTTCTTGTATAGGTCTTTTGTGTATTCTTGCCATCTCTTCCTAATCTCTTCTGCCTCTGTTAGGTCCCTGCCACTTTTGTCCTTTATCATGGCCAGTTTTTCATGGAACGATCCCTTGATTTCTCCAGTTTTCTTGAAGAGATCTCTAGTCCTTCCCATTCTGTTGTTTTCCTCTATTACTTTGTATTGTTCATTCAGGAAAGCCTCCTTATCTCTCCTTGCTGTTCTTTGGAAATCTGCATTTAGTTGGGTAAATCTTTCCTTTTCACTTTTGTCTTTCACTTTCCTTCTTTCCTCTGCTATTTGTAAAGCCTCATCAGACAGCCACTTTGCTTTCTTTCATTTCCTTTTTTGGGGATGGCGGTGATTGCTGCCTCCTATACAACGTCACAAACCTCTGTCCATAGTTCTTCAGGCACTATATCAAATCTAGTTCCTTAAACCTATTCTTCACCTCCACTGTATATTCGTCAGGGATGTGATCTAGGTCAAATCTGAATGGCCTAGTGGTTTCCCCAACTTTATTCAGTTTAAGTATGAATTTTGCAATGAGTAGCTCATGATCTGAGCCACAGTTAGCTCCAGGTCTTGTTTTTACTGACTGTATACAGCTTCTCCATCTTTGACTGCAAATTATATAATCAATCTGATTTCGGTGTTGCCCATCTGGTAATGTCCATGTGTAGAGTCGCCTCTTAAGTTGTTGGAAGAGGATGTTTGCTATGACCAGCGTGTTCTCTTGACAAATCTCTGTTAGCCTTTGCCCGGCTTCATTTTGTTCTCCAAGGCCAAACTTGTCTGTTATTCCGGTTACCTTTTGACTTCCTACTTTAGCATTCCAGTCCCCTATGAGGAGGAGGACATCTTTTTTTGGTGTTGGTTCTATGAGGTGTTGTAGGTCTTCATAGAACCAGTCCACTTCAGCCTCTTCTGCATCAGTGGTTGAGGCATAGACTTGAATTACTGTGATGTTGAATGGTTTGCCTTGGATTCAGACCAAGATCATTCTGTCGTTTTTGAGATTGTACCCCATTACTGCCTTTCGCATTCTTGGCTACTCAGAGATAAAAACAAACCAGTTTGTGTGTGGCGAGATTTCTGGCAGCTGTTGTTAAGTTACATGATACCTTTTTGTAGAAATTTTTAGGCTTTCCTTTTATGTGGCGAGGGTCTGCTGTTTATGACTCTGGTTGTGAAAACAATAATCAAGAAGTAAGATATTGTTTAATGCCAGCAGTAGTCTACTTAACTGACTATCTTATTTCTGTAAGTATAGTTTGCCTTAAATTAACAGCAAATTGCAGCACCATGCGGCAGGCAAAAATACAAGGAGAAAACAATTCCTGTGCTATTTTTCAGTATATGTCATGTATCTTAAATGCTGACAAATCCAAGGAAAAAAGACTTCAGAGCTCACTGACAAGACTCTGCAAAACTTAATAAGCACTTGATTTGAAGTTACATAGCTATGAATCAACGTTAACAATAAATATGCGATTTCTTTTTAGATCAAGTAGAACTTGTATGACACAAGAATCAGAGCCAATTGCTGTGAACCTAACATCAGCTAGACAAGCATTTTCTTTCAGGATAGTTTGAAAACATGCAACAGAAGTTGTTAGGAGATAACAGAAACAGAGCACAAGATAGTCCAGTTTCTGAACCAAGATCTGAACACATCCAGACTCTCAGGAAGGTAGTTTCTAGTTTAAGAAAGACTGAGCAGTATATTAAATGCAGATCTAACAGTGTACTCTTACCAAGCTAATGAGCTCAGAATAGTGTTACTTTGCTTCAGATAGTACTGGTCTGACTGAAGAATAGCTTTGATAGTAGACTCCAAAAATCTTCACAAGAGATCTCAGATTCCTGGGAATGGATTTAACCAGTATCAGAGTATCATTGCTGAATAATGCAAATATGCACATATAAATACCTTCTATTCTTTATGCTGTGTTCATGAGATCATGCCCTGATTTATACAGCCGCATAGTATGAAAATTGTATTTTATAGTTTAGGCTGTATAAGTTTTTTATAGGGCTGTAACATAACATGAGTGTGCTAAAACCATAAAAGGCAATTTTTATATAAAATGTACAACTCTGTGCCAACAGATTATATAAAACACATGTTCTTTCCACATGGGCTGCTTATTATGTGTTTACAGTTACTGCTTTAAGCTGGTAATGTGCTCAGAAGACAGTTGTGTTGGTTACAAAAGCAATCAGACTGTGTTAGAATTGCTGGAAATATTTGTGGCTTTTAGTGCATATAATCACAGCCTTGATTACTATAGCTGGAGAAGAGAAAGTGTGTACAGGAAAATTGGAACTTAAGCATGATTTATGTACTTGGTACTCTACATTGTTGAACATGAATTTAAAGAATTTAGTAATGGTGACATGGTATCACCAAAAAATAAGTGCTGAGCGAAGGTATTTACTACCATTGCTTTTAGCTTTACATAAACAATAGCCATAATTTCAGAGATGGCCACACTCTGTTTAGGGTATTTCAGGATAAATGTGGCCAAAGGTGCAATAAGATCCCATCTTAGCTGTTTACTTACTTCATTTACTTATCACTGTCTTTCTCATAGGTTTGCCAACCTCCAGGTGGTGGCTGGAGATATCCTGGGATTACAATTGATCTCTAAATGACAGAGATCAGTTCATCTGGAGAAAATGGCTGCTTTGGAAGGAAGGTTTTTTTAACATAATAAAAAGTTCACAGGGAAAAATTACCAGAAGTGTGGTCATCCAGCCACACCCACCTTTTGCTTCTTATTCTGTTTACCTTGTTTGTTGTCAAAACCCAGGGCTTTTTTTGTAGCAGGAACTCCTTTGCATGTTAGTCCACACACCCCTAATGCAGCCAATCCTAATGAGTTTCTGTGGTTGGTTGTGGCCTATTATGCTAATGAGTTCCTGCTGGGCGTGGCCAACTCGGGAGCCAGCCGGAACTCCGTTCCTGTGTGTTCCTGCCCAAAAATAGCCCTGATCACGTGTATGGAAAATGATGTGTAGGCTGCTTGAATTTACAAGGAACACAATTCTGATCGCTGTTTGAAGTGACTTGTACTGTCAGGGTAATGCTGAAATAGTCACCATACTGTACTTTCAGTGAGCTGATCTAGAAGTTGTTATTTTTCATGTATATATTTAAGCATGGTTGTCACATGATAAAAATTGGAAGTATTTCAATCCATGCAGTTTTTAGTGAGCAGCTGGGAAAACTGACAACCACTGGGGCAGAGGAATCTAAACAACTTCCCCTAATCAACTGTGATCAAAGGGCAGCCAAGTTAAAAGTTAGAGGAGGGCAAACACACTTGAACTGATCCTGAAAAAAATGACAAAGAAGGCCTTTTCTCAGCTTGTCTGTGAAGTCCGTGATTTGTTACTAAGTGCTGGGGGGGGGGGGCTCATTTCAGGTTGTGAATAAACTTGGTGTTTTGTGTTTGTTTTTTAAAAAAAGTTCTCTCCACATATGAAGAAAGTCAGTATGGCTGCATTAGTAAAACAGAAAAACTAGGAGAAAATAAACATTGCACAGATCCTATGCAGAGGGAGCCCAACTTCAGCCCATGCATATTAGCTTGTGCCCTGCCATTCGATTCCAAAGATGAAAGAGTATTTCTGTCTTTAGAAGGAGGTGCTTGTGATTTTCACTGATTAATTGTGCCTGTCATGAACCCCCTTTGTAGGACTCAGGGAGCAGATTCCCCAGATGATGACCAGGAGGAGCCAGAGACCATTCTGAGGGAAGACCAGGAGGCTCAGGGAGCACCCAACACCACTAGACCTCCTCCAGATCCCAAGTCTTTTCCAGACCCAGAATCCCTGGATACTGAGGCTTCAGTTGAAGGGTTGAAGGGACCTACCCATGAAGGCGTAGCTCCAGGCAATGCTGCCAACATGCCAGAATCCAGGGCAACCAGTTCCCCACCTTGTAGGGCCAGGGCCCGGCCTACCAGTCCCCCAAGTTCTCCCTCCACCCAGCAAGAGTGACACAGAGAGTAGGCCCATGAGAAAGCTGTTTAGTAATGAAAAAGTACCAGGCCGACAGCCTGTGTTCCAGCTACTGAGCCAGTTTACTGCTTAAGTGCACATAGTGCTTCACAGGATTGGGGTCCATCAAGCCTTGGCCAGAGGAAGCCCAGGAATAGGTTGGGCCTCTTGCCCTCCAGGATACTTAAGCCCTGGGCTAAGCAGAGACCCTTCCTGGTTCAACCAGTTTGTATCGTTAGCTTGTGTCCATGGTACCTGTGAGATTGGACCCAGTACCCAGAATCTGAATTGCTTCAGGTCCTTGCTATCAGAGTCAGAGTAGTGCCCACTGTAGGCTGATTTAATTTGTCAGCTTTAGTCATGACCAATGCTAATCCTGGTTAGTCTGCCCCTGCCCCAATTTTCACTTAACTAGAGTTTGCCAAATTGCTTCTGAATTAAGATGAGAGTCCTGCTTACTGTTAGCCATGGATAGCATTGGTGCAGATGCAAACCAAAAAAACTCAATAAAACCCAACAATGGAAAAGAAAGCAGAATTTTCTCCATCAAGAGAAGGAAGTACGGGTTTCTGAAGCAGGCTTCCAAATGGCAAACTATAGTTGGCAGGGAGCCACCATTACATCTGCCCTGGCTGCAACAATTTGTTAGAGGAGCTGAACCTATTGTGTGACCTTTTAGCTGGCTGCTTTTAAGCCAGCTCTTCAGTTTAAAGTATTTGACATATACATGGCATGTTTCAAGTGTTCGGAGTGCTTCTAGTATTAATCCTTTCAAAAGCCCTATAAGGCACCTTTGCCAATATAATTATCCCCATTTTGCAGGCTGGTGTTGAAAGCAGCTTGGCAAAGGCCCTTCCTTCATCAAGGTGGAGGCAATCCTTGAAGTACTATCCCTCCCTGATAGTACTCTTACACCACACCAGCTCATAAATGCCTCATTTCCTAATTCTTGTCTCACCAGCTGCTCTGGAATGTATAGATCTGTCATGTACATGTGATTTAATTGAGAGTGGCAGTTCTTTTCAAGGCAGGCATCCCGTGCCTATTTTTCTAGCGCTGCATCTCTAAACTGGGAATACGTGCACATGTTGAAGTTCTGCCTATCATACAGTTCCTGTGCTACTAACTATTGTTAACACTTTTAAGGAAAAGATGGCAGTCACAGATTAAAGACTGTGGTCACACAGCAAGCTTCTCGCGATTTATTTCCGTGATAAATTTGATCCAGGAATACTTGTTTCGCGTTGGAATGATCACACATCCCTCCCCAAACCACTTGCGTCGCACAATGAGGCTCCAGGCACAGTCCAGATGACCACGAGAGTTTTTAAAAAACATTGCTTTGTGCATGCCCACATGAATACCGCTGAATCACTGCCCTCACTTGGCTACACACACACACACAAACAGATCAACGGCAGGAGTTGCAAAGAGGTGGCAGGGCAGAAGGAAGCTTCACTTGCGCCTTGGCCAGAATTGCGGAGCTGAGGCAAACAAGCTCTATGTCGCTTCTCCCAACCGACCCGGTCATCCTTCTCCCCTTCCCTGCCTCCAGTACAAACACTGGAGAAATAATGCCTCCTTCCTGTCATTGTCTGCCTACTGGAGGCTCTATCATATTTGTTGTCTTTTCCACCAGCCTCCACTTTCAAAGGGGAGGGGAGAAGCCCAGAAGGACAGGCGAAAACAGCCATTCAAGCAGCTGCAGCCTCAGAGGTGTGCTGCCATCCATAGCAACAGTTCATATAACAGGCACATACACACGTAAGTGGGCGCTTCCTCTCAGTTCTCTCTCTTCTCTCTCACTCCATCCAGAAATTTACTGCAGTGTGAAAGGACCAGCCATTTCCACCATCCAATCTCCCTTTCTTTTGCTGGCAACCTAGGGTTTTAACCACTTGGACCCCTCCAAGCTCCAGACTGCAAGGAGGGGACAGACGGGAAAGATTGGAGGCTGGTAGTATGGAGCCAGTGAGCTTGCATGCCTTGCAAACAACAGGCGAATCAGAAGGGGGGGATGTGCACTTGAATGTTTAAACATAGAAATCAATCATTGCTCATGCGCTCAAAGGCAGAAGTTTGTTAAAAAACATCATCACGTGGAAGAACGGTTAGACGACCCTATAATTGTGAGAGATGGCTGTCTAGATCACAGAAATCGTGGATTCAATGCGCAAATACCCAGAAAGTACTTGGATTTTCCCGGTGCTAGAAAATGTGGGAGAGAACCAGGAGGACTGCACGAGTGAGCCTGCTTTGGCACAGGAGGCGGATCGGCCCATCTGATCAGCAAATTTAAATGTGAGGGGGAACAGCAATGAAACCCAATCAAAATAACCATGTGTCCACGGCCAAAGATACATAACGTAGCTTAAGCTCTTTGATTTCAGGATCTTTTTTACATAGTAATCCCTTAATAGTACTATAGAAATTGCTTGTAAAGTAACATCTCTTATTAGAAAGCAAAAATGTTAGATCAAGGGTGTCGAACTCATTTGTTATAAGGGCCAGATTTGACATAAATTGGCCTTTGTCAGGCCAGGCCATGTGTGTCATAAAAAGTAATGTCAGGTAGCAGAAATATAAACTTTATAAAGGACATAAACAAACACAGTTAAAGATATTATAGCAGCTATTCCATTGTAGCCCAAATTAGGAGGGTATATATATGTTAAAACTAATATTTCCCTGCAAAATTGGAGTCCCTTGAGTTTGCTGAACTCTATATTTTAACTGTGGTTAGTCTCAAACACACACACTCCATATAAACTACAAATATAAATGGTCTGAGCCTAGGAGCCAGGGGAAGAACATGAAATGGCTGAGCATTGCAAGCCCCCCCCCCACCCTCTACTCAGAGTGGCAGTGCCTCTCCAGAGTCTCAGGGGGTTTTGTACAGGGTGGTTTCAAATAATAATCTTGGGTGTCCTCTTCAGCACTTGTTCTGGTATTATTCCTTTGGAGCTCCACATTAAGAGGGTGTGTGTGGTAAAACTAATATTTCTCTGCAAAACTGGAGTCCCTTGAGTTTGCAGAACTCTATATTTTAACCCTGGCTGGTCCTCAACCTTCCCTCCACGCCCTTCAAATGTGCCTGCTTAAATTGGAAAGGTGGGGAAACAGTGGGATTTTGCAAAGCAATTTTTAAAATAAAAAAGAAGCCCAAGGATCATGGCTGAAAGACGACCCCCCCCCCAACTCCTACCTGTGAGGAGGACTATGGAGGCTGGGAGCGGTGGCTGGGAAGTTTGGCAGCCCCACCCTGTGCTTCCTGCTCTCCAAGGCAGCTCAAGCTCAGAACAGCGAGGATGGGAGAGAAGAAAGCCCCACTCCTAGGCCGGGTTAAAGGCCCAGCCCATGGACTGTAGGTTTAACACCCCTGTGTTAGATTAAGTAAAAGGCCATGCAGTAGACATATTATGATTTTTACCCTTACATGTCTTAAAGTTTGATATCAAAGGGAAGATTTGAGGCTTTCATCCCATTGAAGATTCACCAAAACACAGTATTCATATCCTACAAATCAGATCTGTGAATAAGAATAAATGGGGAGCCTGCAAGGACTTGTGGCGGGGGGTACCTTATAACCTGTATTCCCTTTCCCCATTGCCCTGATCCAGCACCTCCCCCCCCACATAGACATAGAAAGCAGGTTGTAAATATTAAAACTTATTGGAAGCTCCAGTTACATAATACCCACATAATGTGTATTTCAGCTCTTTGCGATCATAAAAAATCGCCTTCTCAGAATACAGCCCCATCCCTTCACAGTTCACCAAAATCATCCTTTTCTTGCTTTGAGAGAAGAGTCTTTGTTTTAAGTGGGCATGTTGCCAGGCCTTCTGACCACTAAGTAATACCATCTTATTGAATCTCTTCCTGACATACTTTACAAATTAAGAACCTGTTTAGCCACATTTTTGCTGTGGTTTTATAACAATGAGCTCCCACTAATTAGTTTTAAAATGGGTCAAATGGGCTCTTCCCTTCCTATCTTTGTGTACATAATGTACTGTCAATGACAACGGGGCTGTCGTGGGCAGCAGCTAGAAAGGTTCTCTAATGGCTGTCACCACTCTGGTATGGGTCTCCTTGGGAGTGCCCAGAGCACCCACCCTACCCCTTTTATATGCTCTTTTCAACAGGTTTCCCCTTATAAGTGACCAAATGGGGCATGAGGACCCAGGCATAGTAGCAAACATTTTTTTTATTAAAGAGATTTAATAACTGTAGTTCAAAAACATGTAGGGGAAAATGAGCACAGTAAAGGTAGGTAAATCAGTAAAATAATAAATCCTGACATATTTGACTATACTGTCCTAGCTTTCTATAGGTACTTGGTCTCAGACTGACTCACCCCTTTTGGATGAGGGATCTCTCCTTCCGCAGTAGTTTCACCAGCTCTGCTCCCTGAGAGTGAAACCCCCTCTCCCTTTGGGCAAGGCCTTTTATTCTTTCTTCCCAGGCACCACCCTCTGCTGGTGTAAGTTTTCCCTCCAAATCCCCTGCTAGCCAGTCCCAGGGCCCAAAGGGTGACTTGGGAAATATAGGCCCTGTAGTCACTCTAGTACAGGCTCCCCTGGAACCACGAGGCCTTCTTAGTACTTGTAGGCTGCACCCCATGACAGGGGCTTATAAGTCTCTTAGAACCAATTATTCTTATTGTCACAAACTGTTTAGAAAATAAAAAATACCACCTTTAGACTTTGTCTTGTTGATTCTATTTTTATTTGAATTACTGTTATGAGCAGTAGTCCCTGCTAATGAAAAAACTGTTGCAAAACTGCTCCTGGACCTGCTGTCAACAACACATGTAGAGACAACTTTCTTTAATTTTTACACAACAGATGGAAAGCTTGTTTGGATCTCAAAAATTACCTGAAGCCAAAGGCAGAGTTGAAACAACAGCTGCAGCAGACTTTGCAAGATGTGAGATGAAGCATACCAGCCTGGAAAAGGGGGGGGGATAACTGAAGGGATCTTTTTAATATTAGAATTAAGCTTGTCCACAGTAGATGTATAATATATATACCTCCTCCATAATCGCTCAGGAGGAGAATAAAAATACAGAAGACATCAGGCATTGTCACTATTTCCCTGGAACTGTGGGATCTGGTAGAAGTTGAAAGACATTTCATACAAAAAGAATAGTGAACCATGGGTGCGTTCAGACGGCATGCTGGGAGCAGTTTAAATTGTTCCAGTCCCAATGCGTTTTTTAAAACCCGGAGAATCGCGATCACACTCACCTTCCTTGTTCCGGATCGCTGCGCAGCCACATCACTTCCCGCCGTTCACACGCAGGAGCATGCCTCTGTGTTTTTTTTTTCTTTCTTTCAGATTGAGCATGTGCACAGGAGGCCATCTGTTGAACTAAGATTTTGCACGTGCGCAGAACAGCGATTTCCACACTTCCCTTTAAACATTAAATGAACACTTCCATTTAAATTTTTACCCCGAAACTGGCCTCCATGAGATCCCGAACTCGTCTAAACACTAAAACTAAGCACCATTTAAACTTCACTTTTAATAACTTAGGAGCGGAGCTCCGCCCATGCGTATACCTCTGAGGCAAAAAAAAAAGGTGGATGAAAAGCGGAAGCCTTGGGCTTCCATGACTGCTTTCCACAGGGGAGGGGGTTGAGGCACCCGGAAGTGGCTCGACACCGCAGGAGCGATCAGACATCGGAAACTGCAGCTCAAAACTGGAGAATCAGGAAAACACCACTTGGTAAGTGGTATCAAAATACTCCGGTTTAAAGGGGGTTTGATCCAGAAAGCCACGGCTGGGGACGGTGTGCAGATGTTGGGCGTGTGAACGCGCACATAAAATCCGTTCCTGAGGAGTGCCGAAAGTGGTTCAAATGGTGTGTCTGAACGTGCCCCATATGTACATTTTTAAATCTGGCATAAAGTCCCATTACTGTACAATTAATATTGACTGCTAATGAATTTAGCACTCTATCTTAGTAACTGACATGTTTCCTTTCTCATCCATTCACTTTGGCTGCTGTACTTTTATTATTGGACAATAATGTTGTTTTATATGCTTTTTAGAATAGTTTGCTTGCTGTAGGATTTAGTTGTATATTCCACTAAAATAGCATGGACTATGATAGATACCACATTGGTGGAACAATTCAGACATCACATCAAACAATGTTTTGGATGCACACTAGCTACAAACCAAGACCAGGGTTTGATATTTCACTTATACAACGAAATCAAGGTTTACGGTGGCTTCTTTGCTTTTGCTTTCCAGCACTCACTAGTCCTGTTTCTGTTATGCACCTGCCTCTAGAGGCACAACTATAGCTGCAACTATGGTTTCTCAATTCAGGCATCATGCTTCCTGTGGCTTAGCACAAACCATTGTTTACACTTCATACCATGGGCTTGGATCCTATGGATTATTTCTGTGATTGGAAGTGGGGGTGGGAGGTGATTTTCACTGATTTGCCTTTCCCACTGCAGACCTTCAGCTCCTCCCTTACACTGGGAACCCGTAGAAACAGTAGTTGGGAGGGGGTTGGGGGGGCTGCAGTGGGAGGGTAAGATGAGAAAGATACACTATACTAATGGAAACCCTTTCTGTCAGTTGAAATGTTCTGTGGGATCCCTGCCATGGTTTTTGTTGTGGATCAGCCTTCACTGGTCATCTCCAAAGAGAGAGAGCAAATGGAACCAATCAAGGATGAAGGTGCGGTCAGTGAAATGCAGCCAGCAACTGACGGTTGGGCCTCAGAAGCCATGGTTCCAGAGGTAGTGGAAAAGACGTCACTGGGGGATAGCACCCCAATGAGGAGTCCTGGACTGGGGGCCAGATAAGGTGTCATGAGCTACATTGCCTCTGTAGTCCCCAGAGCCACCAGAGCACAGGCGATGGAGGGTGCGGCAAGAGCTCCTCAAGAGGAGGTGTAGCACATGCGTGACCACCTGGTGACACCTGGGGCTAACCAGCCAGAGTAATTGCTCAGGCATCAACTCAGTACAACCCAGCTGTGCACCTAGCATAAATGTGGAAGCAGAAGATGGGCCAGGTATGGAAGCAACAAGTCACTCTACTCCAGGCTCTGTGATCACTGCTCTGGGCTCTGCTTTGCTCGTGTGGCCCTCGGATCCACTGCTGACAATCTCTTGGCTCTGTGTGACTCTTGCTTGTGTGTGACCCTTGGACATTTTGACTACGCCCCTTTTCAACCCTTGGACTGGTCTCTGGATTTTGCTATCTGCACCTAGACCCTTGCTTTCTTCGAGCAACGTTCACCAGCCCTTGCCCAGCCCACGGCAGTTATCTTTTTTGTTTACTTGCTGATTACAACAATGGTTACAAACAGTTTAGATGTCACACTGAACTATAGTTAAGTTTCCTTAATGGTTATGTGCTGTAATGTCTGAACTAACCCAATGTCAGTATTATATACCATAATAAGTAATATAGCTAGAACTGTAGTTTAAAAATTAGTGTAATGATAAAATGTCTTCAGTTAGGGGCTGTTGAGTAATTTGTTAAATTGCAGTAATAACATCTTTTCATTTTCTTTGAAAGATATAACTACTATTCTTGTACATCAGGGTTCTTAAGGGGCTTGGAATACAACGTAATTAATATTTTATAGATGTGTATTGGTAAAAAGTGGTCCTCGGAATTATTTGAGTTGTGTACCCATGCACTAAAGGGCATGGAGATTGTCTAAAGTAATAGTATTGTAGATTTCAACCAAAGTCAGTTCATGCTCCAACATGGTATTAGCAACATGGCTAGCGTGAGAATCTAAGAAAATTGGCATGCTGTTAAATAGGACATGAAGGAGAAACATTTCTGTCATTTGTCTCCACTTCCAAAAAAACAGAAGTGTAATGCATCTGAAAATGGAAGTTACATTTGCTGCTTTCATGGCTAAAAGCTATTAATAGACCATGAATCTATTTAATCCTCTTTTAAAACCATCTAAACTAGAGGTAATCAACCCACTTTGCGGCAATGAGTTCCATAAGTAAATTATATGTTGTATGAAGCATTTTCCTGTGGCTGCCCCAAACCTCCTAGCAATCAGTTTAACTGTACAATCTGAATTCTAGGATTCTAATAGAATGATCCCTGTCTTCATTCTCATCAGATGATTCGTTATGTCATTCACTTTTATCATGCCCCCATTCAGATGCCTTTTCTTCTTAGGCCTTTTGTAGTAGGGAGGATGTTCCAACCCTCTGATAATTTTAGCTTCTATTTGGAGGAAGACATCTAGGAAAATAATCTGCTGTCAAGGGAATATGATACAATTTGGCTCCTATTACCCAGACCATCAAATAAAATTAATCTCCAATTTTGGCCCCTGCCATCTCTCAGCCGTTTAAGGAACCCGTGTGTTCTGTGTCAGAGAGACATTGACATTAGAACCCTAAGAACATTTTCCTGGTATTAAGCTCCACTGGATAGACCTGAGTACTCTGTAACCTATATAAAACAATGGTTTTGTGGCATCTGATAAACTAACATAATTTTATTCCAACATTATAGACTTTTGCATAGTATGAAGCAACCCTAAATAGCAGGGTCAAATGGCCACAAATGCAAGAAGTAAAGAGTAAGATGTAATTATGCAAAATTCCAGTCCAATCAGGAAAAATACAAGGACCATTCACTAAGTAGGCTAAGGAAGTTAACACCTGTAATGGGTTGCAAAGCCCAGATTATGCAAACACAGTTAATACCTTAACTGAGTGAGAAGTCCCAAGTCTCTGTTCAACCCAGCAGGGGGTAGTGTGAAACCTGTCAGTGGATCCCAGTTCATCAGTTTCATACTGAAGTCTCCCTTTGTACGTTCTTTGATTGATGAACTAGAACTTCACAGTAAGAAACAGTGTCCAGGAAGACTGAAATCTTTTCTCACTGAGTTTTGAATATTGCACTTTCTAATATTAAATTTGTGTTCATTTAGTATTGTACACCTGTTTCTCTTCTGTAAAGAGCAGAATGCAATGTTGATGCATAATGGCATATATCACATTGGAGGATGAGCAAGTAGATGTGCCTGTAAACACTTGCTTTCATACTATCTTCTGTGAACAGGGAGAACAGTGCCCCTCTTCTTTCACAGGTCTGTTTATTTTTAATAAAAGTTAAGGTATGGATTATGGCCTGCTTATTCATAAACTGTCAGCCTATTTTCCCTTCATCTTTTTTTCCCTTTAGACAAAATAAAATCTAAGCTACACATCCAGACTCAGTACTAATGACACTACATTATAGTACTTGGTAGACAAACTTCTTTAGTCTTTAATTTTATCTTTCTCAAAGTGTGGACTGACACATGCACAAACTGTGCGAAGTATTTCTGAGTATAGCCACATTTCCTTACATAGTGTTAACCAGGTAGTGCCATGAACATCAGTGTGATTTATAACCACACTTCCTATCTATCTGTAAGTGAAAGCATCTGTGATGGGGGGACTTGAATATCCAGACTGAAAACAGCCAGCAATTAAGATTAAACATCAAAAAGATCTTTCTGCCTATGACAGTTGATCAATACTACAGAAGTTGATGAAGGGAGTCGTAGGTTTCTTCCTTAGAAACGTTCAGAAAAAAGCTTCACAGACGTTTCTTGAAGTTGCATTTAGTAACAGTCAGTGTTCCTTCTGAGTTAGTGTGAGCTAGCTCACAGTTTTTTAGCCTCCAGCTCACACATTTTTGTCTTATCTCAGGAAGGTGGCTCCAGAACAAACTGATTTATACGGCAGCCAAATTGCTTGCTCACAACTTTAATGCGAGTAGCTCACAAAGTAGAATTTTTGCTTGCAAAACTCCACAGCTTAGAGGGAGTATTGGTAACAGTAACACTTATCCATATGGCTGGTGTACATGAGGCCTGCATTACGTTCGTTATTGTCAAATTAAATGATAAGAAGGGACCATCTTGGGTGTAACCATCCTCCCCAGCGTTTGGAAGCCTTTTCTAGATTACTGGAACTAGGGTTGTCAAATTTCTGGAGATTTGGGGGATGGAGCCTAGGGAGGGTGGGTTTTGAGGACAAGAAGGACCTCAATGGGCTTTAATTTTAGAGTCCACTCAGCCATTTTCTCCAGGGGAACTGATATCTGTAGTCTGGACTGGAGAACAGTTGAAATTCTGAGAAATCTCTAGGCCCCACCTGGAGGTTGGCAATCCTAATCTCAATGCTTAATTTACAGAGAGATCCTAAATACTTAGCCCTTTTCAGACATTACTACATTCCTGATGTTGTGACTGTGGAATGGAGTGCACTATATGTGATCCTCTTTGATACATATAATTGCCGTTGTTTCTGAAAGGGGCAAGATTTTCCATCTGAGTACACAAATAATCTGGTGTCCGTGACATGTGTTCTGAAACTGGCATGTACACACGTTGCGCCTTTCAGAGTAAACAGCACTTGTATTAGGAGGATTGCATATAGTGTGTTCATACTATACATGGAATAAAATGTAATGTACCCCATCCCACTACTGTCCCTCCTAGAAAAAAGAGAGACATGCTTTGAAACTTTCCCCCTATTTTTAGTAGAAATTTTCATTAGAATAATGGAAAGATTATGAAGAAATAATATCTTTATTTTGCTGAATAATCACACAAGCATTATCTTGAGAAAACTAAAACTGAAAATGTTTTTAAAGAATATTGTAAACTTCAGAGGTTCTATAGCTAATGGTAAGCGTTGGGTGCAAAAGAACAAATTTAAAGTCCAGTGGCACCTTTAAGACCAACATAGGTTTATTCAAGGTATGAGCTTTCGTATACAAGGCACACTTTTTACCCTGGTGAGTTTGATTAATTTAACCCCGGTAACTTTCATTTCTTCAGCCCAGCTGTTCTTTGCCAGAAATGAGGTTTCATTTCTGGTAGTAAAGTATTCTAAGTGGCTAAGTGTGTCCTTCTTCCAAACACAAACAGTGACAGTGAATATGCCGAAGTGATCTATGTTGAAAGGGAAGTAGCTCAGGTTGCTAAAACTTACTTCAATTAATAGGTTCTACCTTCAAGTCAAAACTTCATGAGAAGTTCTCTCTTACCATCCCCTGCTGAGACCATTTTGCACTACACTTTTATCAAGGGTGGTGAGATAACTTGGGACCATTTGGTATGCTTGTATCCCATAAATTAACCAAGATAGTCAGTGGCTCTCTTTTCAGAGCCTCAAGAGGAGGCTGAAGTTGGTTCCTTATTCCCAGTTCCTTATTCATTGCTTATTCATGACTTATTCATGATTTCAATCTAAAACACTTGAAAGCTCTGAACCCCAAAATAAGGACTGGACAACCATATATCATACACCCCCACTTTCAGGGAACTCTCCCCTTCAAGGGGACATATGGCACTTCTTGTGCCAGCCACTCCAAAGTGAGGTGCCCCTAGGACAATCACACAGGCAGACAGTGGGGCCAGGCTGCCCCCAGAAATGTTTGGACTACCCCAAGTGCCACATCCTCATGCTCTGGAGACTGTCCTGGCACTACAAGCTGCTGGCACCAATCCTGGCACCACAAGCTTCTATTTGGGGTGCTTCCAAGAGGCCTGTATTTCAAAGGAGATTTGAATAAGGAAGTACCCTCTGCACCCAAAATAAGGTCATATATCCCCACATTCAGGGAATGCTTCCCTTCAAGGAGACATATGGCACTTCCTGGTCCAAGGCCCAGTTCTTGTGCCAACAGCTCCAAAGTTAGGTGCCCCCATCTTTGGACCACCCCAGGTGACATATCCCCATGCTCTAGGGACTGTCCCCCGCACAGAGACATACAGCAGTGCCCGGTGGAAACAGTTGTTCTGGCGCCACAAGCTTCTGTTTGGGGTGCCTCCAAGAGGCCTCTGTTTCAAAGTACATTGGAATAAGGAACTGCTCCCAGTGAGGTTCCAGCAGGTCAATCAGACAGGCAGAGCTTTGGGGCGAAGGTCATTCCATTGCTGAATGAGGATTAACACTCCTCAGAGAAGCTTCAATTATTGACAACAAATGGAGATTTCTGAATTTGAATTCATTCACAAGTTCACAATGATGGATCCATCAGGGCTTAATGGATTCTTATCTCACCATAGATGCTAATGTTCCACATTCATGTCCCAGTCAAGCTGCTTAGAAAGCACATTGCAGCTTTACAACCTGACTTCTTTCCTCCAAACAGTCCTCCTATCATTTTATCTGGATATAAAAACTCAAAGATTTCCATTCAAATTCAGTCTGAACAGAGGGAGCTCTGACAGCTGAAGACCCAGATTCCCAAAACCAAACTGATCTCAAAGGTGCTACTGTGGCAGGGTTGCCAGTTCTGGGTTGGGAGATAACTGGAGAGTTTGGGGGTGGAGTCAGAGGAAGATGGGGTTTGGGGAGTGGAGAGTCCTCAGCTCCATATAAAGCCATAGAGTCTACCCTCCAAAGCAGCCATTTTCCCCAGGTGAACAGATCTCTGTTGCCTGGAGATCAGTTGTAATCCCAGATCTCCAGCCACTGTCTGGAGGTTGGCAACCTGATCCTGTGGAGAGGGGAGAGAGAGAGAGAGAGAGAGAGAGTGAGATTGCTCAGTGGTTGGGAACTATGCCACAACTGAATGGTGCAAGTGTCCATCGGATGCTTTGGGGCCTGAAACAACTTACTAAACATAACACACAGGGGACAGTCTCCAGAGCGTGGGAATCTGGCACTTGGGGTGGTCCAAAGATTTTTGGGGTTGCAGCCTGGCCCCAATGTCTGCCTGTGTGATTGTCCTGGGGGCACCTCACTTTGGAGCAGCTGGCACAAGGAGTAGGCCTTGGACCAGGAAGTGCCATATGTCCTCTTGAATGGGAGAGTTCCCTGACCATGGGGGTGTATGATATATGGTGTTCCAGACCTTATTTTGGGTACAGAGGGCACTTCTTTATTCAAGTCTCCTTTAAAAGACAGGCCTCTTGGAGGCACCCCAAATAGAAGCTTGTGGCCAGTGTTCCCTCTAAGCTGAGTTAGTGTGAGCTAGCTCACAGTTTTTTAGCCTTCAGCTCACACATTTTTGTCTTGGCTCAGGAAGGATGGCTCCAGAACAAACTAATTTATGCAACAGCCAAATTCCTCACTCACAACTTTAAGGCCAGTAGCTCACAAAGTAGAATTTTTGCTCACAAGACTCCACAGCTTGTGGCACCAAGATCGGTGTTTTGACCAGGTTCTGTTGTATGTCTCTGTGCAGGGGACAGTCTCCAGAGTGCGGGGATGTGTCACTTGGGATGGTCCAAAGATGGGGGGGTGCAGCCTGGCCCCAGTGTCTGCCTGTGTGATTGTCCTGGAGGTACCTCACTTTGGAGCAGCTGGCACAAGAACTGGGCTTTGGACCAGGAAGTGACATATGTCGCCTTGAAGGGAAGAGTCCCCTGAACGTGAGGGTTTATGATATATGGTGTTCCAGACCTTATTTTGAGTGCAGAGGGCACTTCCTTTTTCAAATCTCCTTTGAAATACAGGCCTCTTGGAGGCACCCCTAATAGAAACTTGTGGCATCAGAACCAGTGTTGGGACTGGGCACTGCTGTATGTCTGCTTTCAGGGGACAATCCCCAGAGCATGGGGATGTATCATTTGGGGTGGTCCAAAGATTTGGAGGGGGGTGCAGACTGGCCCCAATGTCTGCCTGTGTGATTGTCCTAGGGGCATCTCACTTTGGAGTAGCTAGCACAAGAACCAGGCTCTGGACCAGGAAGTGCCATATGTCCCCCTGAAGGGGAGAATTCCCTGAAAGTGGGGGTGCATGATATATTGTTGTCCAGACCTTATTTTGGGATTCAGAGCTTTCAAACCCTCCTCAGTGTTTTAGGTTGAATTCATGAATAAGTTACAAATAAGGAATGAATAAGGAACTGGGAATAAGGTACCAACTTCAGCCTCCTAACTGCAAGTTGTTTGGTGCTGTTGCCACTTTCATAGGACAAATATTAAGTTAATGGAGACTCAAAGCAGCTCACATCATTCTCTTCGCCTCCATTTTACCCTCACAACAACCCTGTGAAGTAGGTCTACCTGAAAGTGTGTGATTGCTCCAATGACATCACCCTGCTAACTTCCAGGGTGGAGTGGGGATTAAAAACTGTCTTTCAGATCCTAGGCCAGCATTCTAACCGCTGTACAACATAGGCTGAGATTCCAAATGACAGTGAGGGGGGAAAGTATGAAAAAGAGGGCATATGTTTCTGGCCAGTCTTGGCCAGAGCTGAAATATGGAGAGATCAGGGGACTGCAGGGGACTGCAGGATGGTGTCTCACCTTTTCATCCGGTCAGATATAAGCTACCATGTCTTTTCAAACAACCCATGACACAAAATGGGTGTTATTTGCCCATGTCCAAAAGATCACAAAACTGCAGGAAGAGCAAGAATTGTACTGCATTTGTTTATTATGAGTGTTCCGCCTCTATATTCTTGTGCAATATTATTTATTTACTTCATTTCTATCCTGCCTTTCTTCCCAGTGGGATACAAAGTGGCCTACAACCATTCTCCTGTTCTCCATCTTATCCCCACAATAGCCCTGTGGGTTATCCTGAAAGCCCGTGACTGACTCAAAGTCAGCAGGCTTCCAGGGCAGAATGGGGACTGGAACCTGGGTCTCCCACATCCTAGTCTGACACTCTCACCACTCCACGTTGCTGATTCGTTACATTTAGTTGCCGGATACTCAGATGGCCCTGCACAATCTGTTGCAGTGTTCCCAAGTAGACAGATTCAGATGGGCAGCCATGTTGGCCTGAAGCAACAGAACAAAGTTTAAGTCTGGTGGCACCTTTAATACCAACCAAGTTGAATGCTGGGTATAAGCTTTCTGTGGTCTGGAAAAAGGGGAGATAATGCTGTGCAGCCAGTCCCTCATTTCAAAGAAGATGAGGCTGTAAGGTCACCTGTGTGCCTGAGAGGAGACAGATGGAGCTTAAGGGCAGGGTCTTAGTCAATTACCCTCAACATCCCACCATTAAGGATACATTTGCCCATTAATCTGCAATTCTGACATATTTATTTCCTTCACGATGGTAACCATATAAACTAAGAATCTGGTGGGTGGCTGTGTTGGTCTGAAGCATCAGAACAAATTTTGAGTCCAGTGGTACCTTTAAGACTAACAAAGTTTTATGCAAGGTGTAAGCTTTTTCAAGGTATAAACTAAGCTAGTCATTCCTGTTTGGGCGCTTGGATCTGTTAAACATCTTCATTAGGCTGCATGGTAATTTACTGCTCTCACCCTCAGCTTATATGTATGGACTGGTGACTTCCATTTCAATGTATCTGAAGAAGTGTGCTTGCACACAAAAGCTTATACCTTGAATAAACTTTGTTGGTCTTAAAGGTGCCACTAGACTTAAACTTTGTTCTGCTGCTTCAGACCAACACATCTACTCACCTGAATCTACCTTCCAACTCAATTACTCTATGTTTAGGAAGGCTTGTGTGTTATGTACTGTCACTTCTGAGTTATGGTGACCATATGGATTAATGACCTCCAGACCATCCTACCATCAACAACCTTGTCCAGGTTTTGCAGACTGAAGGCCTTCAAGTGCTTAGAAATGGCTGTAAATCTTCACAGATCATTAGGAACCTAGCTAAAGCTGCTTGTTCTGTTTCAGTGGAACTGACTATGCATATGTGGTACCCCAGGAGACAATGAAGGAGCCTGAGGTGGCTTTTCACACTTTTGGTACTCAGACTTCTCTATCATGCAAACTCATTGCCCTCTCGACTCTAAATGCTTCAGCCAGCCATAGGAACAATGGCTAATTTACCTCCTTACCATTGCAAGCTAAGCCTTGAAGCAGAATACTTAAAGGAAGTAAATAAAACCAAGTAACAAGTAGCTTTCTCCCCTAAGCAGCAAACGGTGCAATCCTAAACAAAGTTACTCCCTTCTAAGTCAGTGGGACTGTATGCCTACCACATAGAGTCTGCCTTGCAGATGGGAAGGCCATTATTTTGCCTCTGATTCACAACCCCCTCGGGCATCCACTCTCCCAGCTCAATACTTCCAGAATACTCCCAGAAATCTATTAGCTAGTTGGGGCACCAGTTTGTCATGGACACTGAGGCTTTCCTAATTCCAGTTTTGAACTATTCCAATCAATCCTTAGTACGCTGACCTGTGTACTGCAGCTGAGCCAGCAAACGGGCAGGCTAACCCATCTTTTCTATCAAAAGAAAGACACACTGGGGGGAAACACACAATCAGCCTCTTTTTAGATCAGGCACTTTCCCAGGTGTCAGGAGGACAAATGGACCAAAGGTAGCAGATAGCTTTATCTAAAACTTATTTTAACACACACACACACACAGCCCTGCCTAACAGCTTCTTTGTGCCTCTCTAGTCTCAGTCATATTCTTCCTCATGGACTCTCAGATGACTGTGTTCCTCAAAATAGATTCATAAAAGGAAATAGTAACCAAAGAACTAGACACTCTCATTGAAATGATTTCTATTTTAAGGAGAGTGTTAGTGACTCCTTCACTCTATAAACACTCACACCGTCAACCAGTCTTGTTGAAAAAACATTTGATTTCCTGGAATGTAATTCTTTCAGTTCCGCCCAGACTGTTATTCAACACATAGCCTTTATACGTTGCCAAGAGCTTGCTAAGTGCTATTTGATAAGGGAATCAACTCTTTGGGCAATTCAGTTTGCAGCTGGGTAGCTGGTGTGACTTGGCTCTGATGACAGAACAATTGGCCTAGAGATGATCACGCCAGTATCAGAGTGACCCCATGGGCAGTGTCGGGTGTCTTCTGCTAGGGGTTGTGTCAAGGGAAATGATCACAGAGTGAGAACAAGGAAGCATAGCCTGGCTGGTTTTGTGGCAAATTTGTTATTTGTTTTGGGGATGTTTTGAGACAATTAGCCATTCTCAAGCTACCCTGCCTCAGGCCTGACATCATTTATTTTCCCTAAACCTTTCAGACATTACATCAATGCATACCATTTGTAGATAAATTGTCTTGATATGTATGGTTGCCCTGTTGGCTAAGTGGTAGCAGCATGCCTATCTTGCTCCAGTACACGTGAACTGACCACTGGATTTTCATGCATATCAAGGATGAACATGCATGCAAAATATATACATTGCCCCTGTTCATACAACATGGTGACTGTGCATATATGGAGCATCACAGATGGCACTTATTCCCAATACATGCGGATGCTGGAGGCCTGGACTGTGTGGATGTAATGTCTGAAAAGGATTTATCTTATCACATCATCAGCCAATTGTGCTTTATTGTATGTGATGACAACTTTCTTGGTTCCTATAAAGTGATGCTACTTAGCGGCTTGGGAGCCATCTCTGGTTCTTTGATGTGCCACCTGTGGCTCTTCTGAGCACCATTTCCCAATGTGATACCCACCCCATATTCCAGGAAAATGATTATAGCCATTGCTCAGTAGCTTGGCAGTTAGCTCCCTTCCCACTATGCAGTCGCTACTGCCAGAGGGACAAGACGATGGATAACCTGTGAGCCTCCCTGAGCTGTGGGCTTCGTGCCACAGACAGGAGTGAAGGACCCATCCTATCCCACAACCACCAAACCTTCTTGGCAGCCTTTGCCCTCTCATTCAGGCACCTGGGAGACTGCCAAGAGGACAGCAAGCCAGCTGCAGAGAAGAGGGAGTAAAACACCACAGCAGACACCTGGGCAAAGAGCAAGCTGGCCACAGTAGAGGTGGTTCTACTTTCTCCACAGCCAACTTGCTCTTCCCTAGGCACCTTGACAGTCCCATTCTGAGCTCCTGCTCCTCATGCTAAGGAGAGAGCGAAAAGGTACAGAAGGAAGACCTTCTCCTCCCTTTGAGTACACAAGGGCTGGTTAGGGTTCACAGCAGTTGTGGGGGGAGACAACCCTGTATGCTTAGATGTACTCTGGTAATTAAAAAGATTATATGTTTAATATTAATAATTACATCTTATATTTCTGTACCTGTCTTTGAGGAGGTGAATAGGGCATAGAGTAATCATGTGGTTCCTTTGTTTGATGGTAAATTTGAAAGTGTGTCTCTGTCAGCTGTGGAGTGAATACCAGTGCTATAAGAGGGGAAAAGGCAGAGCCTGTATGTTTGACTTTATATGATACATATATAAATGAGGAGTGTTAAATTTTTAAAGATTTAGATTAGTGAAAACATGACATTAATCTAAGCAATGAAAGGGGGTTTCTGTGTTTCTGGATGTGATGTGTCGCTATTGATGCCTTATGGTATCCATCCAGAGAGTGTGTTGTGGTGTAGTGGTTAGAATGCCACACTAGAATCTGGGGGATGTCAAGTTCTAATCCTTACTTGATAACAAGACTAATCAGACTGGCCTATGGGACATTGTCTTGTGAAGCTTGTGAAGCTGAAAGCAGTACCAGTTTAACCCAAAAAAGACTGAAGTCAGATGTGAACTCGAAACAACTTAATAAAAGAAAGGAACCATACACAATTATTCTGCAACCAGAAAAAGTCTGCCTAACAATATGCCGCTTTAAGGGGCAGACCCCCATTTGGAAATCCAAGAGGCAGGCTGAAATTCATCTGAGAACTTTATTCCCAATGTGCAATGTCCCAATACCTCGGTGGAAATGATAAATAGCCTGAATCAAATGCAGGGGTTATTACTTACCTTCAGTAGCTCCAAAGTACCTGCATTGCTGCTTCAACAGAAATCCTTCTTGATCTCTAGAGGGATCTTTCCAGATAGAGTATCTGTCAATACTAATATAATCCCTCTGCTTCCAAATATGCAACAATTTAAAACTCCAGTTTATATGAAGGATTTACATCCAAAGGATCCTTTTATAAAAAACCTTACAACAACATCAGAAAATAGACGGTTCACAAGCAATCTCTAAAGAGCTCCAAGGCGAAAATGCATACCTGCATTTAGAAAATTCTCTAGATGAAGATCTAATTAACTGCTTTTCAGCCCTTCCTGCTGAAGAATAATCAGTAATAACAGCAAGATTGGATTGGCTTAGAGTAAAACTTCTAAAGCCAAAGGAGGACCCATAGATCCAAATGCCATTTAGCCATTTAAAGTATGACCTCTCAGCAATGAACATGACTACTCTAGCAACAACTTCACTTTTTAAAGCCACCTCAGGTAATACCAAAGAAAATAAGATACTATATACCAGTCAACCAACAGAACATGATCCAAAAGCAATTTTATGACAGGAGCCAAAGCTTTTCGACTGTGTTGCTTTACCCAGAAATGGCTGTATTTTTCATGACCTAAAAGGAGACTGGAATGAAATCTCAAATGATTGACAACTAAGGTTGTTGTCCTGGAAACTGGAAGGCTGGCACAACAAATTTTACAATCCAGAATTCACAACTTTTCTATACAAATTTGACATATTATTCTTACAAGAAATATGGGTTCAGGATCCAGCTTCTCTAATACTCTGGGGATTTAGAGCATTTGTTACACCAGCCATTAGGATTCACTCCAGAGGATGAGGGAGTGGTGGTCTGACAGTATTATTCATGGTTGACCTAAACATAGAAATACAGGTTATAGAAAGCCTGCATCCTAATTACATTCAGATCTTACTACTTAAGGGTCAACATGTAGGAACTCTCCTGTGCATCAACATTTATTTACACCAAAAATGTTCTAAGGCTCAGGATAAAGGGAACATATGGGCTCTGTTAATGACAACTGTGGAGGAACTAGTATTCAATATCCTAGCACCAAATTGGTTCTTTGTGGGGACTTTAATGCCAGGATTGGGCCAGGTATTTTTTTTTTTAGTACAAATGTCCATTTTATGACTTCCAGAAATACAGACAGGCACACAATTCAGAATAATCCCAAAGAAAGTTAAATACTTCTAAAAAATGTTACAAATATCAAATAAATGAGGCTGTGTATATGTTTGTGTGTGTGTATTACAGAGCTGGTGAAAAAATAAATACTCATTAACACAAGGATAAATAAGTATGTTGCTGAAGACATTTTCTGAATAGACAAAGATGACTCTCTGCACAAGAATGTAACAAGTAGAGTCTGGCAATGGGTGGTATCATAGACCCATGGCCCAAAGCAGTGCCCGCCTCCTCAGCGCCTCGCCCATCTCTGCAGCACTTCTGCAGCTGCTCCCCCCGGATCGATGGCCAGTGCAGAGGACCAGGGCCTGACAGCCGCCCTGTCTCCAGTGGGTAGATGGGGGAGAAATGAGGCCACCTGCCTTGGCCCACTGGGGCCTCGAACAAGCCAAGGAGGGAGGGACGCTGCCAGCCACCTTGGCCCGCCAGGGCCTTGAATGGGCATGGGGGGGAACGAGGCCGGCCACCTTGGCCCACCGGTGCCTTGAATGGGTGGTGGGGACAGGGACGAGCCTGGCTGCCTTGGCCTGCTGGGACCTCGCACAGGTGTGGGGGGGAAATGAAGCAGGCCAGCTTGGCCCACCAGCGCCTCGATTGACCAGGAGCAGGAGGAACAAGGCCATCCATTTTGGCCCACTGGGGACTCGAGTGGCTGGGGAGTGGGAGGAACGAGGCCAGCTGTCTTGGCCCACTGGGTACTAGAGCGGCCGGGGGGGGAGACGGGGGCCCACAGCCAGGCAGTCAAGCTAGAGCTCATTGTATTTCTTGCTACAACGGGCCTTTTTCCTAGTCTATATATAAATGATATTGTCCTGAAATTATCTGGCCCAGAATTTGTTGCACCTTCTATAGGCCAACAGAAAATTTCAGTATTGTTATATGTCAATAATATGGTTTTAATTTCTCTAAATAAAATTGGATTAAGGAGTCTTTTATACAATCTGGGTGAATATTGTAAGGAGGAGAAATTTACAATCAATTATTCGAAAATTAAAACTATAGTATTTAGGAAGAGACCAAAAAAGTCCATTGGAGTATTCATGGCATTCCATTCGAGCAATCCTTACTCTGCCATGGAAGCTCACTGGGTGACTTGGGCAAGTTGCACACGCTCAGTGTAGCCTATCTCACAGGGTTGTTGTAAGGATAAAATTGAGGAGATGATGTAAGCTGGTTTACTTCCCCATTGGTGAGAAAAGCAGGGTCTAAATGAACTTAGTGAATAAATAAGTGGATGTTTTTAGGAAATTAATATAACAGGATATCTTTGGATATCTTTTATGTTATTTCCCCCCCATTTGCTTCCTTGCCAACCTCATCCCTTTAATCTGTTTGCTAGTTTGGAAGAAACACTATTGATCTTTTTGACCTTTTGGCTCACTTTATTTTTGCCTAGGTTCTGTTTTTAGTTGCCATGAAGAATATATGCGTAGGAGGTTGCTGAAACTCCTTGCCAGTTCGTATAAGCAAGAGTTATAGACAAGACCTCTTCAAGGCATAAGTAAACCAGGTCTGTATAACAAATCTCTGTACGTATAAGTGCTAATGGTTTGTGTAGCTATCTTAAATTACACACATGCAAATGTCATTTGGGCCACAGTTCTATGCACACTTTTGAAGGAGTAAATTCTGTGAAAAAAGTTCTGTGAGATTTATTTCTGAACTAGGAATAAGGCTCGTCGTGGAAATAAATACGACGAGCTCTAGAAAGAGGCTCCGGGAGAGTGCCAAGGCCTTGGACACTCAGCATCAATTTGCTGTGGCAAGCTCAGCAGGGTATAATGACATGGAGTCCACCATTTTCTCCAGAGGAACTGATCTTTACTACCTGAAGAGCAGTTGTAATTTTGAGTGATCTCCAACCCTCACTTGGAGATTGGCAACAATTGTTACTCAGGAGGAAATGGCTGGTTTGGAGGGTGGAGTCTATGCCATTGTACCTGTCTGAGGTCCAACCCCTCCTCAAACCCCACCCTCTCTAGGCTCCACCCCTCAAATCCCCAGGAATTTCCCAACCCAGAGTTGGCAACCCCATCTCCTTCCCAGCTAACCATCAACCTACCATTATCTGCCCCTCTGACTGCAGCTGACTTCTGCCATCCCAGATCAGTTGTAATTCTGAGTTATCTCTACCCCTCACTTGGAGATTGGCAACAATGGTTCCCTAGAAGGGAATGGCTGGTTGGAAGGATGGAGTCTATGGAATTGTACCTGTCTGAGGTCCCATGTCTCCTCAAACCTCACCTACTCCAGGTTCCATCCCTCAGATCTCCAGGAATTTTCCAGCTGGAGTTGGCAACCGTATCTCCTTCCCAGCCAATCATTAAACTACTTTTATTTCCCCCTCACTCTTCAGCTTTCCATCTCTCCCCACCCACCCACCTGCAGCCTCTATGGTGCTCTGAAACCCTGACTGCCACGTCACATTGGCTGTCATTGGGGGGCATCTCAGCAGGGTATAAGGACACAGAGTCCACCATGTTCTCCAGGGGAACTGATCTCTGCCATCTGGAGAGCAGTTGTAATTCTGAGTGATCTCCAACTCTCACCTGGAGACTGGCAACAATGGTTTTCCAGGAGGAAAAATAGTCTTTCTCTCCAACGGGGACCAAAGCAGCTTACATCATTCTCCTCTCCGCCTTTTGGTTTGCACTACAACCCTGTGAGGTATGTTAAGTTGAAAATCTGTGACTGGTCCAAAATCACCCACTCAGCTTCTACAGCAAGAACCTGGATCTAGCAGACCCTGCTCTGAAGCACTGACTGCGATACCTAGGGTAGCCAACCTCCAGGGCAAGCCTGAAGATCACTAGGTATCACAACTGAACTACAGATCCCCCCCCCCAAGAAAATAACTGCTTTGGAAGGTGGGCTTTATGGCATTCTGTTCAGCTGAGGCCTCTCCCCTCCCCAAACCCTGGCTTCCATAGATTCTACCAGAAAATCTCCAGGAATCTCCAAACCTGGAGCTGGCAATCCTACTAAGGACTGGCTCCAATGAGTTCCTCACAAAGGCCTGCAAAGGGTTTCCTTCCTTTGTCTGAACCAAGCTTGGTTGCCTACTGTAGCGAAACAGGCTCCAGTTTACAACTCAGCTGTTCGCTTCCCACACTCATCCCATGGGCATATCTCACTCTTTAAGCTTGCCGCCATGACTCACTGAATCATTACTGCCTTTTTAGAGGGACAGTGAGACCCCTCTGACCAAATCTCCCTATTTGGAGATGGAACCCCCAGTCTTTGGGGGTATCCCTGGAAAGTTGGCAACCCAAGGGTCTGGCCTTTCCTTGCTTCCCTGGGCTACCCCCTCCCTTTGGTATTGTGCAGAGTGGGAGAGACTATGTGGTCAGAGCACAACACAGATTATTAGCCCAAATAAAAGAATTTATTTAACTATTTACACAATTATGGAGCACACACACACTAAATAAATAAGGCACAACTGTAGGAGTAAGCACAAACCATGAACCAACAGGCATAAATCAACAGGGATTAAACACAATCCTCTTTCCCTATACACAACTCTCTAGGTCTAGAGGTTGTGGACTCAGGATAGGATCGCTCCTTGGACTGCCTCTGCTTCAGCCTCTTTCTTTCTTGCCCAAGAAAGAAGGGAAACTTCCATTCATTCCCCAGTCCAGCCATCTGTGGAGTGGCTGAATTTCTGCTGCCTCCCAGGGTTCACCCAGATCTCTGGTTTGTGGCCTAGTTGGAGTCTGTATTGATATTGGCCCGCCCCTTGGGACGGTCCCTCTTTTCCACAGTTTTTGGCTTTGCTGCAGCTGGGAACTATAGGCTGGCAGATGAGGAAGCCCCATTCAACCCAGTGAGTGATACCCCTGCAGGCCCCTCTCTGGAACTACAGCTCAATTAAGCCTTATGGGGGAACATTTTAAACACAGAGGCAGCACCCATCTTACAGACATAGGTAACTGCCATTTCGTTATACCTGTCAACAGGTACTGAGGGAAAAAGTTAGTCTCACACAGGAGGCAACCGTCTTCATCAAGAGAAAAAACCGTCTGCCAGAAATTCTGACATGGCACAGAGGCTGAAGGAGAGGGCGGGAAAGAGGAGCAAACCCAGCACCCAGCCAATGGCATGCGAGTACTCTTGAGTGGCGGCTGGGCAGGACTCAGGCAACGCAGCCAGTGGCTAGCAGGCCCGTAGCCTGCGTGAGCCCTGGGGGCCCGCCCCCCGTGGGTTTTACGGGCCCCCTACCCCATCCTCTGCTCCCCCTCCTCCCCCCCGCCGCTCCCCCCCTCCTAGGAGCAGAGCACTCTCATAAGGGAGGTTAGACCGGCTTGGCTCCGCTCTGCCTCCGCTGCTCCACCCCTCCACCCCTCCCAGCACTCATAAGGTGGGGGCGGGGCTAGACATCCCATCTGCCTCCGCCTCTGACTGCTCCTGACCTGCCCACATGGACTGCAGACTTCCAGTTCCCGCCTAAAGAACTCCATGTGGGTGAGGGACGCTGCAGCAACCATTGGAATCCAAGGTAAGTGGCTGCTGACTGCGCCCCCCCCCCCGCGCCCTGCTCTAGGCCTCCACGCTCCACCGCCCCCCCGTCCCCAGCCCTGCAAAGCCTTCTTCTCCCCCCGACCCCCCCGTCCCCCAGTCTTTGCAGGGTCGCGCTGAAGTGCAGACCAGCAAGGCCTTCTTCTCCCCCCCCGTCCCCAGTCTTTGGTGGTGGGCCCCCTGAAAAAAACATGGGCCCCCTGACCAAAAAGTTGTTAGCTACGGGCCTGGTGGCTAGGGGCACATTCTGAGTGACAGATCATTGAGCCAACTGATTTTGGCAGTGTGTGGAATGTTCAGGAGAGTCCATGACCAAAACAGAATCTAAGATCAGGTTCTAAAATGGAGTTGTTGATGGCCAGCAGATAGAAAAAGGACATTTTTCTCCAGGCCTGTTGACACCCATCCTCTCCCATTCAGTCTCTAGACCTGCCTGTTTTTCACTTAGGTCCCGTGACCCTGTAAATAAACTTTCCTGGGGGTCAGAGAAGACTGTTGTAGGGGTGAGGTGGGGAATGTGGGAAGAATCACAATTTTTGCATATGCACATCACTCAGAAGTTCTCCAAAGGGTGTCTTTCTCACAGGCTACTAACTGAAAATTAGGAATCATCTTTGTGTGGAATGGATAAGGTAAATGCAGCCAACACCTCAATGCTGAAGTCATCAATATATGATTAACAGGACCATAGCTAGGGGACAACATACGTCTTTCCTAGGCTTGCCAGACCCCTTGGTTTGGCAAGGGTTGCCCAGTTTGGAGGGGCTCTTTCCCCTCGCCAGCCAGCTGGCAGGTGGGGGAAGCCCCACCCCCAAGAGTGGCCACCTGGCCTCCCCCCCACCTTTCCCCAAGAAGTCTTTAAACACTGCTAGGGAGAGGCACGCGCACACACCACCTTACCCCAGCAGGGTTTAAAAAGTCCCTTTAGATGCTACTGGGGAGAGGTGGGGGCCTCCACTCCCCAACACGATGACATCACTTCTGAGTGATGTCATCACACTGGGAACTCCGCGCCCCCTCCAGTAATGCCCCCCAAAGTCCCCCAATGGGAACTTTGCGGGACCTGGCAACCCTAGTCTTGCCTTTACCACCACCACCCAAATTCCCAGATATTTTTTTTTTGCTTGGGGGGGTGGGCTTGGATATAAGGGGAAATGTACAAGCAGTTTTTGTGCAGACTGCTTGGGAAAGACTGGGGGACGGAAACAGGCAAGACTACTTGAGCTGAGTCAATCAACTCATCCTGACCAAACTAATATTCCTCTGTCCTTTTTTTCCTGGCCTTTTGCTTTTTGTTTCTCTCCTCTTTAATGTCCACAGTGACAAGTAGGCAGAAAATTAGAATGGGAGTTGTCTCCTCTGTTTGTAGTGGGGAAATTTTTCTGAGGAACAGGTAGGCCATTGCAGGGGGAGGGAACAGAAGGAGAAAAAGCAGTGCTCTTTTTCACTTAGAGTTAGCAACAAGTCTGGAGAAACATGTCCTGTTCCCTTAATTGAGACTTAATGTGTGGAAATGGGTTTTTTCCTCCCGGCAACTGGCAGTAGTCAGTTCATACTGGTATCTGGTTTTAATCATTAGTTTCAGATCTCCTTGCTATAGTTTGCTTGTGTGAATGAATTATTACCTCTGAGCATGTACAGAGCAAATAACCAACAAATAACTACTGCTAAACTCCTTTCATGACCCTGCCCCAATCTAGGATTAAGATTTTAGGACTGAAGAGGAGTTGTAAAGTTCAGGACATTTCACAACAGAAAAAGGCCCTGCCTGGCCACCTACAGAGAATGAGGGGGTAGGGTTGCCAGATTAGGAAACTCCTGGAGATTTGGGGATGGAGCCTGGGGAGGACGGGGAACTCAGTGGGGTACTGAAGGGCCAGTGTAGCGTCCTATCATTCCGTCGAAAACTTCTGGGAATTCATTGCACACCCCATTAAAGTCTTGGGGCTGTATCTGATTGACCCCCATAACCCCAAACCCCAGGGGCCCAAACCACGAGAGGCCTAGTAGGCTGGTGAGCCACCCTTCCACCACCAGCAGTTCTAACAGGCCCTTAAACTCCTTGTATTGCACCCTGAATTTGCCCCACCCCTTAATGGTGACTGGGTTCTTCTGAAAATCCCGTAAGGACAGGCCCTGTGGCTTCTCCAAGAGGGGTCCCCCCAGTGGGTAGAGTTTCTGTAGCGTCTCTGCTGATATGATAGAAAATGATGATCCAGTGTCCAGTTCCATTCTACAGGGGGACCCCTCAATTAAAATGGTCACATGCAGTTTGTTCGGGGCATCAGGGGCAAATTCAGTATCTGATGCTGGTGGTGGTTGACGGTCAGGGAGTTCAGGTCCGACAATGCCGTATGTACTGTCTTCCGTCTCTGAGGTCCTTTGGAGAGGCAGACATGTGTGAGATGGCCGGCCTTACTGTAGGTCTGGCAGATCGCATCGCGGAAGTGGCAGGAACGGCACTCGTGATCCTTCCCACAACTGGCACATGCTGGTATATCGCACTGGAGTGGCAGTGTGCTTGTGCAGACGAACTGAAGTCCAGGGTGCTTGCCTTTCGTTCATAGGGCCAGACTGGTTGCTGCAACTGGTGAACATCCTCATTGTTGGAGCTGTCTGTGTCCTGGGTGGTGATGGCCTGGTGGGCAGTGGTGGTCTGACGGTCCCGTTGGGCTTTTTCAAAAGCCGTGGCTGTCTGTAGGGCCTTCTCGAATTTGCGTTCGTTGAGGCTGGCCAACTTCTGCCTGAGTTTTGGTTCTCAGACCCTCCATACAAACTGGTTCAGCAGGGAGTCCTCCATTTTGGGAAACTCGCAATCGATGGCCAGCCATCGGATGTCAGCTAGAAATTTGGGAGTGGACTCACCAGATTTCTGGATTTGCACAAAGAAATCCATGCGCATTGCCATGACAGAGGGCTTGGGAGCGTAATACTTAGTTAGGACCTTGACCAGCTCATCATAGGTGGCGGCTTCCATCATCTTTGGGGTGATGAGACTTCTTGCCAGGCAGATCGTGGCGATGCCACACGTGATCAGAAGCCAGGATTTCTTCAGGTCTTTGTCTGTGGTCCGTTGGATTTTGAAGAAATGTTTCAGTTGCTCGACCCAGGATTCCCAGAGCTTGGGATGTGCTGGGTCGAAAGTGGAGATCTGTCCCAGAGCGGCAGCCATGACTCAGGGTGGCGATGCTGGAGCCGAATGCAAAGATGCGGAGGCCGAGGTCAGTGGTTCACCGGGTGGAGTGTTGTGAGGCAGAGAGCTCTGGAGCTCTTCGGAGGTTGTTGATGCAGTGCTTGGGGCTGTGGGGGAGTCAGGCTCGCTCATCGGGATCCCACCTTTGTCGCCAATATAAAGTACTGAGACTGACGCATCCTTCAGAGATTTCAGCTCATTCTTTACTTAGTGATTCCAGAACTTGAGATACAAGGCAAGCCTGAGGGCTGCTTAAAAGCACATCACAACCACACCCAAACACACCCCTACACCCATGATTGGCTTATTTACACAATCCTACATTTGATAGGGTTCCTGGAGGATCTGGATTAGCTGATTGTCTGCTCCTAGGATCCTTCACACCTGGTGCTTGACACACGTCAGACTAAAAATGGAAGATTTTAATGTGTATCATAAATATTCAATGGACATATTCAGCAAGCAAATCCTGGCAGTAGCATTCTCGAGGTCTGGTTCGCTGGTGCTGAGGAGATGGAATGAAATGGAACACTTCACATTGCATGAGGGTTTATAGAGGATCATATTTTATGTCAAAAGTCCTTGCAAACAGAAACTGGCACAGTAAGCAAAGAGCTAGTTTAACTGAACCTAGCTAAGTCCAACACTCTAACTAGGGTTGCCAGTCTCCAGGCTGTTTTGGCACTTTAAAAGGTGGAAGGGGGAACTACCTCACAACTTTTTTAAATGGCCAAATTCTTCTCTAAAATGGTGTTGTGACCATAGGTCAAACCCATGGCTGCCATAACATCTAGTTTGGCCTGCTATATGCAGACATATGAACTAACAAGACTATTTCTACTGTGTTTAGTTTAGTGGAAAGGAACAAAAGCCCTTCTTGCTGTACTAGGCAGGAGAGATGGCCAGCTGAAGGGGACAGCAGGCTGGGAAGTGCAGAAACTTCATGCTTAACTTGGCCTCAGATAATTTTAAGATCTAGGCTACTGTTGCTGCTTTACAAACTGGTGGTTCTAACAACCTTTGATCAATAGAAATGACATCACCACTTATACACTATGGTATGCAGCAGTGATGAATGACTCATCTATTTAGTGACTGCAGTAGAAAGACACAGGCAGGCCTCTCCTTAGAATTAAACTTAGCTGACCCTCTTAACTAGGGTGGCCAGGCTGTCCAATATGGTGGGCAGTCTCCCTGTCCCCTGCTGCTGCTCGATGTGGCAGGAATAATAATGGGGAGGGAGACATTTTTGCTCATCATAGCAATGTCATCTTCAGGTGAAGACCTAGAAGTGATGTTACCATGGCAAGTAACGCTCTAGGAATTCCTCCAGTCGCTACGGCAGGAGACCCCAACCCTTTTGAGTTTGTGGGCAGCTTTGGAATTTTGAGAGAGGGTGGCGAGTGCCACTCTAAAATGGCTGCTGAAGAATGTGGAGCCAAACCCAAAATGGCTGCTGCAGAATACACAATAAGCCTCTCCTGGCTTTGCAAAAGAATTGCCAAAAGGGAATAAAAAGAAATGAAGGGAAGTCCAAAGGTTAGGATGAAAAGAGAAAGAGAAGGGGGAATAAAAAGAAGGAAAGCCTGAAGGGGAAATGGAACTACACATTGACTAAGGAAAGCATAGGTGCTTACCAGTCCTCCTGATTCAATAGTAGCTATGGTTGCTTTTGTAGCGGGGCTTTGAACATGGGTCCTACAGGTCCTAACTGGACATTCTAACCCAGGGGTGGCCAATCTCAACATAAGCGCCACACAGAATAAATGTCAGATATTTGAGAGCTGCAAGACATGAACAAATACTACACGTTTTATTGGAAAATATGCATATTTGCTTTTTATTAACAATAAATGAGACTGCCAAAATAATAATAAAAGGGGTAAAAGCAAATATTGATAATGATATTTATTTGTCCAATGATATTTATTTGTTTGCTAATGACATTTAGCTTTCCCAGCTGTCCTGCCGGGAGCTGCACAATATGTGTGAAAGAGCTGTATGTGGCTCCCAAGCCACAGTTTGGCCACCCCTGTTCTAACCACTACCCAGCCCTGCCTTTCCAGGATATAAGTAGTAGAACCCCAACAGAAAAAGATCTCCCACCCATAATTTAATATATTAGGCTGTTTAGTGCTCCTGCTGTTGCATATGTAGTCAACATATTTTAATACTATAAATCTGTTTGCGGAGGTTTTAAAGGCTCAGCGCTGTAGTTGGTGAACCAAAGGAGCTGCTTTTCTTCAAGTGACTCATCTAATTGACTTCAGTTAGACTAATATGAATAAAATAATTCACACGGGGAACTCTTTTGCAAATTCATAGCTGGTGCTAAATTGTAAGCTGGTGCTGTCCCCGTCCCCCCGACCGTGTTCATTAAATGCATCATCCCCCACCTCCCCCCAAAATACAGTATCATATTTCAACATTGCTAAGAAGCTGAGTTACTGTTCTCATGACTAACAAAGTTTTATTCAGGGTATAAGCTTTTGTGTGCATTCACACTTCTTCAGATCAATTGAAATGGAAGTTACTATAGTGAAGGAAATAAATATATCAAAATTTGAGATTGTTTTTGTGATGTATTCGGCAAAGTGTAATCTGCCATTGAAAGCCCATGTTAAGCTTAGTACCTAGACAAGGATCCTAATCCTCAACATCTGATTGGTTGTCTAAGAAGCGCCGTCCTATCAGGACGAACCTCAAACTCTTAGGGGGAACGAACCGTATTGGTTCTTATCTCTTTAATCTTATTGGTTACTTGTATGTAAACAGGCATGGCTATATTAGCTGGAAACGTTTAAAAGGGAGCCAAGCTCCACTGTTTCTTTGTCATCTGTTGATCTGCTGTTTGCTGTTCTGGTTGACTTGAGCTGTTGCTGATTAAAGCTGAATCACTTTGCTGAATTCGAGTTAAGTGTCATACTTAACAGTTTTTCCCTGGAATTAAACCCAAACAAATGGTGACATATAAACTAAGCTTGTTATTCCAGCTTAGTCCTTACATCTGTTAAACACTGTTTATTATGCTTATGTTAATTTGCTGCTCACCCTCTGCCTATATGTATGGACCGGTAACTTTCATTTCAGTGTATCTGAAGAAGTATATATGCATACGAAACCCTATACCTTGAATAAAACTTGGTTGATCTTAAAGGCTCCACTGGATTCAAACTTTATTCTGCTGCTTCAGACCAATACAGCTACCCACCCGAATCTATCTTTACTTTTTTCATGTCGGAGTGCTTATTTTTGTGTAAATACCTGGCCAGTATGCTGAAGGATAAGGTGCACACTTTGAAGAGTCTTTATTAAGTTACATGAATAATTTTAGACATTATTATGGAATAACCTATTCATTTATGTACTATTTTTTTCATCCCACTCTTCCTCCAAGGAGTGCAGATGACTCCCTTTCATTTTATTCTCACTACAATCCTGCAAGGTAGGTTAGGCTGAGAGAGAGTGGCTGCCCCCAAGTTACCCAATATGCCCACTTCCTGGTAGAGGGGGCATTTGAACAGGAGTCTCCCGGATCCTAGTTCAACATTCCAAGCACTAGACCAAAGTTTCTTCCTACACCATACTATATGTACTCTGGTATTCTTATACCAGTTCCATGTGCATATAACAAAAATCCTGGCCTGCACTGAAACATCTGTGCTTTGAGTGTTTTAAGTCTCTCTCTCTCACACACACACACACATATCTGGCTGCATTCAGACATTAGGAAAGATAGATTGGCCCATGATGGACATCAGCACAGTCCCTTTAAGCCAAAGCCGCCATTCTGACAGCAGTCTTGCAACACTGTATTTATACATGCAACAGAAGCACTAAGCACTACCAGAAGTGAATCCCACACAGCAGAATGAGTCCTTATGTTGTATTTCTTATGGGGGAGGGAAAATGTAGGAAAGCCTTCAGAAGGACTGTTAACCCTTAAAATAGCAACAGATGTCAATATCTTTTCCCTGCTGTTTAGCTCCACCAACTGGTAACATTTCTGTCAGCTGAGAATGAAGATAGACAGTAATAAAATAAGAGATAGTTGCTAGATTTCTGTGATCAGCTACCACTCTATCAGCAAGTACATCTCGATGGCTTGCCTTCTGGGGCCTCAGATGGTATGATAAAAAGGATTTGGCATCTTGGTATAGTACAGTCTCAATTCATTGTCACTTTACTGCAAGACATTTTGATCGCTACACGCTCAAGAATTAACCATCTCTTTTTCATACTTCCTGAAAGTTACTTTATACTGTAGACTGCAGACTTCCAGCCAGATAGGAGCATCTGTGTCCTCTCTAAGTGATGCAAATCTTCTCTTGTCACAAATCGAAAAGGGGTAGAGATACCCATGATAGGTGTGGACGGACAACCCAGACTGAGTGGGACAAATCTATGAGCTTGAACATGGGAGATAGTGGGCGCAGGAGGATAATATGGCAAGCAGAGGGACATGACATGCCAGGCAGTGATGTCACGGGGACTATTTGAAAGGGCCTTACAACACTGGCACTGCTTCTAAAAGGTGACAAGAAGAGTAATAGATTAAAACAAGAGTCCAGTGGCACCTCTAAGACTAACAACGTTTATTCTAGCATAGAATCTGGTGGGTAGCCTTGTTGGTCTAAAGCAACAGAACAACATTTGAGTTCAGTGGCACCTTTAAGACCAATTTTTTTTTATTCACAATGAAAAATGTGTCTGAAGAAGTGTGCATGCACACAAAAGCTCACCTTAATTAAACTTTGTTGATCTTAAAGGTGCCACTGGACTCAAACTTGATTCTAGGATATCTTTTCATGAGTCATAACTCTCTTCATCAGGTGCATAGGAGCATAAATCCATCTGACTGATTTATATATACAACAGAAGGGGTGGGGGAGAGAGGGTTGTATTGACAGGCCCCTGACCTCTCCATTTTGAAAGTGACTGGAGGGAAATTTATCTGCTTTCACACTGTGGAGCACTCTTGGAATTCCTGACAACAGCACCACATAACTACATTTCTGGTATGATGGCACATAATAAAATAATTATGTTTCATTTATATTAGAAAGTATACATACTGTATAATGAGGTGATTCACCATTTTCCTCTTGTTACATAATTATTAATATTCCTTCATTTCTAGACTCAGCAGTGGGAGTGAGAGTTAGGGTTGCCAGACCCCTGGTCCGGCCAGAGGATCCCCCAGTCTTTGGGGCTCCAATCTGCCACCAGCCAGCTCTAGTTTTTAGACAAAACTCTATAGGCCATCATCCCCCGACTTCCAGGCGACATCACTGAGACAGGGACATTGCATGGCGACATCCCTGTTCAGGGGTGGGGCTTCCCCCACTGGCCAGCTGAACAGCAGTGAATTGGAGCCCTGAAGACTGCATGTGCACCAGAAGATCCCGACCGGCAGCCTGGAGCCCCCCACCAGCAGCCAGGTAGAACCTGGCAACCCTGGTGAGGGTGGAATTGAATGTGGAGATGAACTGAACCAAAGATGTACTCAGGAAGAAGGCAAGACTGAATGCCGGCTTACTGGGGGGTGGGGAGGAATCCAAGGGAAACTTCCCCTCCAAATGCCCTAGAGGAAGAATTTACCTCATGGCTAAGTCACCCCCATAAGGAAGTTGCTGTGTTTCCTGCACAGGCAAAAAACAAACAGCTTCATTAAATGGCAAGGCAATTCAGACAGGAAGAGGTTGTAGGGAAATGGAGAGAAGGCTGAGGGAGAGTAAAGGAAGGAAGGTGATTTAGAGAGAAAAGAGGGGGGAAAGCAGTTTTGACAACTTTTGGAAGGCAAAATTCTGACAAGGGGCGGGGGACCCATCCAGAGTCATGGCCCAACCACCACCACCCCTACTTTAAAAAACCTACCTACAGTCCCAATCCATATTGGCTTGCATGCAGGTTATTCTAGGCAAAGGCTTTCTTCCTTCTGAGCTGCCTGCATGTGGGTCTGTTATAAATTGTCTTCTGTGCAGGCTACTGAGATGATTTAAAGCTCTGTTCTCTTTGAACAGCCCTCTGGTGGGGCCCAAGTCAAAGTGAGCTGAAAGCCTACCAGCTACTCAGTGGGTGGAATAAGATGGGGCCTGGAGATCTCACAGAATTATCAGTGATCTCCAGATGGCAGATATCGGTTCCTCTGGAGAAAATGACTGCTTTGGAAGGTGGACTCTGTGGCATTATACCTTGCTGAGGAACCTCCCCTAACCCTGCCCTCCCCGGGCTCCACCCCCAAAACCTCCAGGGATTTCCCAGCCCAGATTTGGCAACCCTAGGAGGGGGTGGGGTGGGGTTGGAACAGTTAGTGAGTGGAGGATGATCCTTTTTATTCCAGCATGAGTTTTCATCAACTAGAGCCCATTTCTTTAGATCTTTTAAAGATGCCATAAAACTCCAGATTATTTATATTGCCTACATAGGTTGCTTGTTTTGGTACCCAATCTCTCCCACAGAGAAAGATGCTGCAGCTGAAAGAAAGAGCTCTAATTGTGCCTTCTTTTATCTGCTTCCTCTCCCTTAGATTACCTGGCAGCACTGCAGGGGTAGAATTGCCAGTTCCAAGTTGGGAAATATCTGGAGATTTGGGGGTGGAGCCTGGGGAGGGTGGGGTTTGGGGAGGGGAAGAAGCTCAGCAGGGATGTGAAGCCATGTGGTCCATGCCCCAAGGCAGTCATTTTCTCCAAGGAAACAAACCTTTGAAATATGGAGATCCACTGTAGTTCCAGGAGATCACCAGGCCCCACCTGGAGCTTGGCAACCAACTGATAGGGATCACTGGGTACAGTTTGCACCTGGCTATCAGTGGACATCCAGTGGCAAAACATCAGGTACTACAATGCCAAGACCATGTTTCATACAGCCCAGAAAATCTACAACTAACAGGGTGGGTAAGATTATAAAATGACAATGTAAAATATTATGGTATAAAATTACAATATTTCACCAATTAAAATAGTCCAAGAAATGTCTACACAGTACATTATAGACAATGATAGAGTTACCAACAGGTCTGGAGAGAACTGTTCTGTCTCTTTAACAGAGGTACAGTGTGTGGAAATATTGAGGTGTAATGTGTGGAAATGGGCAGTGGGAACTTTTCATGGAGATAAATCATATCACATGGAGATAAATCATATCACATGATAAATAGCATCCCATCATGCCTCTACTAGAGGGACAGGGCATTTTTTTCCTCCAGACACTTGGCAACCCTAAAGTGTTAACATTCAATTCAATCCAATTACCTTTATTGGCATTGAATTAACATTCTAGGACTGGTCTTTTTAGGAATCCCACACTAGCCATTTTTTTAAACTGTGCACATTTTGTAGTCTTCTATAGAAAATATTTTTCATTGTGTTGTGACACTGCTCTAAGACTTCTTTTTTACATTTAAGAACTTGAATAAAATTATTATGCAATGTTAGTTATTGCTGAACATGCACACACTGCCATATCATTCTGTTGCTTAGCAACTGGGGGTTGGGGTGAGGACTTGGCAATGGAGAGAAAGAGAAAGCTTGGCAGAAAACACTGAAACCCAGAAATGGCAGTTTGACATTTCATTAAAGGTAAGTTTGAGTTGCCTTGTCACAGGAGGGTTTGGCTCAGGTTAGTGATGATGCTTCATGAATGTTGTTTTACAAAATGGCTTGGATGTTGTACCTAAGCATGCCCTGTCAAAGCATTTCAGAGCTATCTTATTTCAAAATGGGGAGGGAGTCCAGATGGTATTTAGGCAGTATAGCATGCAGTGATGTACAGTCCAGAGTCTTTAAATGTTGGAGATGTTTTGAAGACAAGTAAAGACTTTATTTTCATAGCTGCTGTTCCTGAGTTGCAGAAGTACTTTGTGCTTTGATAAGGGCATTCAGAAACATGAGAACTGCTGGGAGGGTAACAGAATGCTCTTGCTCAAAAGGAGAAACAGCAACACTATTGTTCACAGCACCACAAAAAATAATTTTCGTGAATATTTCTTTCTTACTTAATGTGCAGATGACAAACCAGCATTACAGCTAGAGGAATAATTTTATATTAGAGAAGAACTATCTCAATCAAACTTTAGTATTTACTCTCATGCACTTCAGAACAGCCTGGGAGAAGCAAACTATCCCCCCCCCAAAGTCTGTCTGCCACTATGAGAAGCAGGAAACTGGTGGGGATAGTGCTGAAGAGCTGTTGTCACATGACAGGCAAACAGCTTGAGGAAGTTCCTTATTGGGTTGCCACCCCTCCACCCGCAGGGGTGGTGATTTCCCCACAGCAAGAGAAAAATAGCAACCAAAAGGCTGTTGGGCTGACACCATTATGTCAATTGACGTCAATGCTCTCTAGGAATTTACCACAGAGTTTCTGGCAGTTCCTAGAGAGGTTTTGGGTTTTTCTCAGAAGTGATATCATACCATCACCAAAGGCTCCCCATGACCCCAACCGCACCTCCAGTCTCCCACTGATTGATTGGCAATGGCTGCTTGCATTTCAAACAGTTGAGGGGGGAGTGCCTTGACTCAACACCTCTGATATTATTAATAAATTTAAAATGGTAGCGTTCCTAAGAATGGCAGCTTTCCTAAAATTTCATTCTGTGATCTGACACATTTCACTGTGCTAAAGTGCCCAACAAGCCTTTTATTACACGTAAGTCTATGTAGACTTAGGAGGAAAGCTGTAGCAGTTTAATTATCAAACTCTAGACACACCTAGTAGCATTTCCCCCTCCTTTGTATTAGCTGTAGGTCCAGCCTAAATATTATATTTGGTATATTGTTTTTTAATTTTTGTGTGTGTTAATATAAGGAGTGGCATGAACAGTTACCACGTGCACAGTAAAATGTAGATTCTGAGAGCAATCCTAGACAGGATTTAGGATTTCACATTGTAGATATATTGCATTGAGAATTAATAACAACTAACAGTTATCTCATGATGTTGTAGGGTTTGATCCCTCATTGAGGTTATAATCTGATGAACACTTTCCTGAGAGTAAACAGTATTTGCACTGTTATTAGAGTTGCCAACCTTCAGGCTCCGCCTGGATTTCTTCCAGAATTATAACTGATCTTCAGACTAAAGAGGTCAGTTTCTTTGGAGGAAATGACAGCTTCAGAGGGTACATCAGAGCACATCCCTGGTGAGCTCTCTCCTCTCCCAAAACTCCATCCTTTGTAAGCTCCACCCCCATATCTCCAGGACTTTCCTGAGCCAGAGTTGACAGCCCTAACTGTTAGTGATTTTGAGGACTCGTATTCCATCAGTTTATGAAGCTGTTTTTGAGGCTATTGCCCTTATTTAACTTGGTACTTGTTCCACTAAACTGGAATTTTCCTGTATATTGAATTTGTAAAGGCTGACATAGAAAGTGTGTTCTCTATGTTACATGAAAAGACCTCCTCACAGAATGTGGAAGAATCTTCATGATGGTGCTTTGAAGCACAGCCATAAAAACATGGAAGTTTGTTCAGCTGTTCAGACACTCTGGCACCTGAACAAACTATTCTGGTGGATACATACCATCAGTCAAGGATGCATCCCAAGTGAACATAATACAAATGTTCACAACACCACAGGACAAGAATAGCATGCCACATTATCGCAGGATTTGTGAGGTGGATTCTTGGGGGAGAAAGCAAAACATATGAATCGTGTGTGTGTGTGTATTACAAACAAACACAACAATGTAGATTGGACCAGACATTCCAGAGAACAGACGCATACCTTCTTGATGATATCCAGATAATATTATTACATGGAGCAAGTTTCATTAGTGCTGCTTATATTTAACTTGGAGATTGTTCCACTAACCTGGGGAGAAAGGTTGGGGGTATAAATGAAGACAGTGTATAAATGAACTAAATAAATACTGATCCTACTAGTCATCAGCACATTCGCATGTGGTTTGCAGGTGACCAATATGCTGATCTTGGGTGCTTCACACTCCCAAACCCTTCTGTCTGTAAGCACTGCTGTTCATGTAGGCTTGCCAACTCCAAGTTGGGAAATTTCTGGAAATTTGGAGGTGGGATTGTGGAGGGCAAGATTTGGGGAGCTCATCAGGGTATATTGCCCTAGAGTCCACCCTCTGACGCAGCCATTTTCTCCAGGGAAACTGATCTCTGTAGTCTGGAGATCAGTTGTAATTCCAGGAGATCTCCAGGCCCTGAGTATGGGTTGGCAACCCTACTTCACAGAACCATGCCACGTTGGGATCTCACTAAAGGTTATTATGAAAATCCTTTTGCTATATGAATAAGCAGTCATGTGAAGCCCTCCCTTTTCAGACCCAATCAATGGCTGTTATCAGTTTCAGCTGAAGGGTGTTGCACATTCATGAGATAAGAAAGCTCATTCTTTAGCGTCTACCTTATGCAAACAAACTTTCTGGTAGTTTTAATTCCATGCTCCATTTGGCTTTGTGAGCTTGTCTCTTTGTCCTTGGCTTGGATGCTTTGCTTTGCAGTCCTGAGATGGATTGCTTTCAGGGCTGGCTCCAGGGTTTGGAGGGTCTTTGAAAAAGTGACAACTTGTGGGGGCTGGCCCCTCTTGTGAAGGAAGCAGCCAAGTGTGGCACTCTCACTCACCATCCTTAAAGCATACTTCTGGACACACAATATATTCAATTTGAAGGCTTGCTGGTTGGGTTGTCAGGCTGCAGCTAGCAACCCCCAGGAGGAACTGGGACGTGGGTCCTGGTGTACTGGCATTGCTCCAGTGCAGTGATGTTGCTTCTGGTAAAAAAACCAGAAGTGACATCTTTAGATACTCTAATATTTACAGAAACTGTATGCAAAATGGGAGAGCATCCACTATGTCACTTCCAGGTTTTACAGGAAGTGTCATAAGCACACTGGCACAACACACTTTGGGATATATGACTGCACTAAAATTCAGCATCAGGGGACCTGATCTAGATTGGGACTGCAGCTTTGGGGAGGGGCAGTTAAGTCTGAGTCCTGTGCCAGTGGTGGGATAGCAGGGCATTTCCAATCTGGAAATAGTGCATTGTTGGAATGAGAAAAGTTAATTTCCCCTTCCCCAGCACATAGATGTGCAGCCTCATAGACTGAAGGGCTATCTATATAAGTAGTTCATCCTACTAATTAATTAAGACTCTATTAGCATACATTTAAAGTTAGGATTTTTCTTCTTGCTGTTGTTCCTGTCTGTGTCACCTTACACTTTACTGGCCTATATTTTATTTGGAAGTAAATCTCACTGAATTCACTGGGTCATGCTCCCAAATAAACGTGCATAGAATTAGATTATTAGAATATAATCCTTTTGTTTGTGTGTGTGCTTGTTTGGTAATCCTATGTAAATTTATTTCCGTATGCTCCAGTGAATCTATGTACATTCACTTCTGAGTAAACATGGACGGGATTCAACTGTGAAACTGGCCATATTGCCCTGGTTATGACAGAGTTCCTACTTTGTTATTTGAGGCAAATCAATAACGTACTCTGAAGAAGCCGTAGCACACAGGCCCGTAGCTACAGTGGGGTATCTTGGGGCTAGGCCCCCTGACTTACTAGCAAGGCCCCATGACTTCCCACCCAGCCCAGGGCCCCCAAGTGGCAGCAGGTGTGGGGAAGGAGCCAGGTATTCCTTTAATTCGACTAGTCAGTGCCCCCTAAAAAATGTAAATACCCCCTGACTTTAAAAATCCTGGCTATGGGCCTGATAGCACAGCATACATATTGCCCAACACAGTGATTCTTTAGGGACTGGGTGAATTAAAGTCACAAAGTAGGCTTAGTATGTTCCATATGCATTCCTTGGGACAGTGTTAAGGAGACCAGATTGCCTCCTTTTGGTGGGAAAGCTCCTGTCCTCCAGCCCCTCTGCCTGCCACCAGTCACCTGGGCACTGGGCTGGAGAAATGGTGGGCAAAGTGACATGGAAATGACATTATTGTGCTGGGCAACACTCAAGCATTCACTCAAAATGCTATGGTTAAATAAGATGCTATAGAGGTTTGGGCAAATACTAGAGAAGTTAAGCCACTTCTGAGTCCGGTGGAAGTGACATCATAGTGACATCACAACACTGAAAAAGTAAGTCCTCACCCCACCCTGCCCAATTTTCTACCAGTTGCCAGCCTTGGGCAACTACAGCCACAGGCTAGAAACCATAAAAAGAATTGCAAAGTATTGTGAAGTTATAGGTTCAAAGCAAAGTGAATGTACTCAGTATAAGTGAATCATGTTACAGAAACATTTTAGATCAGACTTTTAGTTTCTGTTCTTTATAAAAGCAGCTTAAAAACAATGTTACACTTGCATGTATTTCCCCAGCTTTCATAAGGATTATCAACAGATATAGCTTGAATCTGAATTTTAAAAAGTGGAAATTACCTGAAAAAGGGAAAGTGGACATACCTCAGTGTGCACAGAAGTCATTACAAGGCTGCTAGAGATGCAAGTTTTCATTCCATTGTAAAGGTCAGGCATGATCTAATGATCTCATAGGGAAATATATTCTTGCTCTTTATTAAATTTATATCCTGTATAATCAAAATTTCTAATTTAAAATTAGGTAATGCAGAAATAATACAATAAAATCACTTTTAAATTACATACCCAAACATAACCACCTCCATCATACTGGTCCAAAGGCTGTTAAAAATGAAAGGTTTTATGTTGACCTCTAGCCAAGGTGATTTGGATGGAGACAAATCTCTCTAAGTACAGCAGATTTTCCCTATATTTCACACACTAGCATCAAAGGTACCAAGTTCAGCCCCTACATATAAAGGATCTCAAAGAGAAGATTGCATTACACTGATGCAATGTAACCCATGGGTGAAGATTAGCATAGTGTTCAATGGTGATCCAGTAGCTCCAAGTAGTCTCTGTGCCCACTATTATCTGCCATCTGCTTTGTGTTATAATTATATCCATAATACAACATCTTAACTTGAAATCTGCCCATGTTGTATTTATAGTAGGTCCAGGGCCATTCACCAAACCTGGAAATGGAACATGCTCTCAGACAACACTACAGTTACCTACCTCACAGGGTGTCTGTTGTGGGGAGGGGAAGGGAAAGGAGTTTGTAAACCACTCTGAGACACCTTTGGATAGTGAAGGGCGGGGTATAAATCCAATCTCTTCTTCTACTACATGCAGGTATAAGAGAACCCAGTAAAAATTATAGCTGAAACAGCAGTGTGGTTGTTCCACCCACAATCCTGATGGGTGCTGAAAGTTTGCTGCTAAAAGTGATCAAGATAGATAATTTTTTGGCATAAAATGTGTTGTATAAAATTACATTCTGGGAATGCAGCTAGCCTATATTGCCTGTTGTTAAGATTCTTCCCTCCCATTTCTGATGATCTCACAAGGAAATATATTCTTACTCTTTATCTTTCTAAATGCTATAGGATTGCTCAGGGCTATTTTTGGGCAGGAAAACACAGGAATGGAGTTCCAGCTGGTTCCCAAGTTGGCCACACCCAGCAAGAACTCATTAGCATAACAGGCCACACCCAACAGCAGGAACTCATTAGGACTGGCTATATTAGGGCTGTGTGGCCTACCATGCAAAGGAGTTCCTGCTACAAAAAAAGCCCTGGGTTTTGACAAGAAACAAGGTAAACAGAATAAGAAGCAAAAGGTGGGTGTGGCTGGATGACCTCACTTCTGGTAACTTGGGGGTTTGGCCAAATATGCTAATAAGCTGTGCTGTCAGGGGTGTGGCCTAATATGCCAATGAGTTGCTGCTATTGGGTGTGGCCTATTATGCTAATGAGTTCCTGCTGGGCTTTTTCTACAAAAAAAGCCCTGATTGCTCATCATATTATCTTGAACTGACAGAGTCTGGTCTTCAGCTCTCTATCTTCTAGGTGTTTCTTCACTGGCATCAGCTAGGGCCCACACTGTGTCCAGATCACGGGAGGTGGTAGTTCTGCTCTATTCTGCTATGGCCAGGCCTCACCTGGAGTACTGTGTCCAGTTTTGGGCACCACGTTTTAGGAAGGATGTTACAAGCTCCAGCGTGTTCAGAAGAGAACAACCAGGATGGTGAGATGGTTGGAATCCAAGTCTTACGAGGAAAGGCTGAAAGAGCCTGGGAAAGAGAAGGCTTAGATGGGACATGATTGCAGTCTTCAAATATTTGAAGGGCTGTCATGTAGAAGATGGAGCAGATCTATTCTCTCTTGCTTCGAATTGCAAGACTAGATCTAATGGGCAGAAATTACAAGGGAGTCGTTACCGGCTAGATATCAGGAGAAACTTCCTAACTGTAAGAGTGGTTGAGCAGTGCAACAGACTGCCTCGGGAGGTGGTGGATGTTCCTTCGCTGGATGTTTTTAAGCGGAGGCTGGAGGACCATCTTTTGGGTATGTTGTAGGTATTTAGGGCTATCTTTCGGCTATGCTCCTGCAGAGTGCAGGGGGTTGGACTAGATGACCTGGAAGGTCCCTTCCAACTCTAACATTCTATGATTCTCTGATTCCCACTTTATAGAATGGCTTCTCTGAGGAGGGGAGATAGGTGCCGTCCTAATGGAAACTTTGAGAAGGTGCTGTAATGTACTAGAGCTCTCAATGCGGCTTGCAGGCATTTTATTAGGTTTGGGGGTGAATTGGGGTGTCAATATTACCTTTGGCCTCAGACCAAGTAGACAAGTAGACCAGCCCATAGACAAGTCCCTTAGGGATCTTCCTCAGCCCCACCTCTGGCGTCCCAGCTATATTTGGTCTGGCTGGTCTGTCAGGAGTGTCCCAATGTTTTTTATTGCTTCATGGGCTTTTTAAATTATGTACTGTAAGCTGTCTTGAGCCATGGGTACAGGTGAGGTATAAATGTTTAAATAAATGTAACAAGGAATTCTTAAAATTGTATAACAGGCAGTATCTCCTTTGATTGTACACTAAAATTCTTACTTTCCCCTTACTTTAGATCACAGGACAAGTCTATAACTCCTTCAGATATTTGCTGTGGTTAAGAATAAAACATATGCTATGCATTTCACAGCAACTCTGTGAGGCATTCCATATGTGATACATTTAGAACACTAGATAGGCAGTTGCTAGGCAATAAGAAACACTTCTCCTCCAGCTCCGAGAAAGCTCCCAGCATCACTGCCTTTCACATCATGATGGACATGGGGAAAGTATGAACTCTAAGGTAACTTTTTTCTTTTTTTTTAATGGAAGAAGGCATGTGGGAGAAATCATAACACCCTGGTGTAAGAGCTGAAATGTATAATGTAGCCATTGCTGGACTGTACCTCTTCTAGGGTTGCCAGCTCCAGTTTGGGATATACCTGGAGATTTGGGGGGTGGAACCTTAGGAGGTCATGGTTTGGGAGGGGAGGGACTTTGGTGGGGTTTAATGCCATATGGTCCGTCTTCCAAAGCAGCCATCTTCTCCTGTTGTGATTCCACTGGCAACTCTAACCTCTTCAGGAACATATTCTTTGAATGCTGCCCTGTATAAAAACACTTTCTGCACAAACCAACACGTTAGGGAGAAAAGCTAGTGGGGTAGAATGTTGTTCAGCCCACCCTCCAAAGCAGCCATTTTCTCCAGGGAAACTGATCTCTGTAGTCTGGAGATCAGTTGTACTTCAGGGAAATCTCCAAGCTCTGTGTGAGTGCTAGCAACCTTAGGTGCAGCCAGGGCTTTTTTTTGTAGAAAAAGCCCAACAGGAACTCATTAGCCTAATAGGCTACATCCAACAGCAGAAAACTCATTAGCATATTAGGCCACACCCTGACCGCACAGCTCATTAGCATATTAGGCCACACCCCCATGCTACCAGAAGTGTGGTCATCCAGCCACACCCACCTTTTTATTCTTATGCTGTTTACTTTGTTTGTTGTCAAAACCCAGGGTTTTTTTGTAGCAGGAACTCCTTTGTACATTAGGCCACACACCCCTAATGTAGCCAATCCTAATGAGTTTCTGCTGTTGGGTGTGGCCTAGTATGCTAATGAGTTTCTGCTGGGCGTGGCCAACTTGGGAGCCAGCAGGAACTCCGTTCCTGTGCGTTCCTGCCCAAAATAGCCCTGGGTGCAGCTCACCTCAAAGAAGACTCAAGTCTGCTAGAGCTTCTGTAGGGTATTTATACAGATCTGAGTGAGGTTCTTATCAGTTTGTTAATATCTGGCCCAAATTTGTTCAGATTAGCTATTATTAAGACAAAATTTGTTGGGCCCTAATTCAAAGATTTTCCATCTCATACTCAGTGATGGATTGGTGTAAAGCAACTGTGTACAAAAGAGAGCATCACTTAGTAAGTGTTTTGTAATCTTGACAGCCTTAAGGGTTAAAACCAGTGAAGGGAAAGAGAAGCTGAAGGTACAGGGTGATTCTGGGGTTCTGGGCAAAAGACAATAATGCCCTTCCACACCCCAAATATAGCAGCACCTTGTCTATGTAGCCTGCTTCTAAGCCTAGCATGAGGTTTATGAAACTGTGCATCTACTCAGAAGTAAGTCCTTATGTATTCAACAGGGCTTATTCCCAGGGAAGTGTGCACTGGAGCTTTTTAAGGTTTTAATCCTGTTCACACTTATCTGGGGATAATCCTCACTGAATACAATGGGATTTGCTTCAGAGTAAACATGCATAGCTTTGTCCTATAGGAGCACAATCCTGTCATGACATATAATTGCACCTGTGTGGTAGAATTACTCTACAGAAAAAATGGACATTTAACAGACTCTTTGAGCAATTCTGCAAAAGCAGTTATTCCACCCTCGGACTCTCCCCCCACCCCCGGTTGTACTGCTCAATTTCCCACTATTTGCTGTGTGGCTGCATTTTGACCTGCATCTCCCCCTGATTTCCCCTGCATCTTCTTGACCGAGGGCAGAACAACTACTTTTGCGGAATCGGTCTTTGACTTTGTATAGGGCAGGTTCAGGTGGGTAGCCATGTTGGTTTGAAGCAGCAGAACAAAGTTTGAGTCCCATGGCACCTTTAAGACCAACAAAGTTTGATTCAAGGTATAAGCTTTCATGTGCACACACACTTCTTCAGATACAATGAAATGAAAATTACCAGTCCATACATATAGGTAGACGGTAAGCAGTAAATTAACATACAGCATAATAAATGGTTACAATTTGTTTGGGTTTAATGGGGGGGAAACATAGTGAAGGAAATAAATATGTCAAAATTGGGGACTGATGGGCAGCCATATCTTTAATTGTGGCATGCTAAGAGTAATTAACTGAGTTCCTGTTGTTACACTCCATCTGCCTCCTCTCAGACATGGAGGCAACCTTATAGCACCTTCTTGAAGTGGGGTGATTGGCTGTGTGTAGTTATCTCCCCTGTCCCCAAAACCCGAGAACCTACCATTCCTAATTATATTACATTCTACTATCATCGCATTACAATCTACTATTCTAATCTATTATTCCAAATAAGAAATAAAATATAATAAAGAGGACATATGGCCCTTCAACCTGTAGTTAACGCTCAGTTCACAAGCCTGCATGTAAATGATACCAAAGCAGCATTGCTAGGCCTGGCCTGGCAACCAGTGGGGAGACTGGGGGGTGCATATGAGAGAACAGCTGGTGGTCACAGCATGACTTCCAGGTTTTGCTCAGAAGTGACATCACTCTTCTCTAGGAATTGCCAGAAACTATGGTTTTATTGTAGAGTTTCTGACAATTCCTAGTGAGGCATGATGGCCATTTATTCCCCCTCCCCACTGCCACTCGAGCTGGCAACCTGGTTACAATGCATGGGATTCAATTTCAGACTTTAATCAGCACATTTCCTGACTTGAAGTCAGACTTTATTCAGGTAGTTGATAAAATGCAGTTGTCTGTCTCAGCAATAGGTTTTTGAAATTAATCTGTATTCCTTTAATTTGTTAAAGACCTTTTCACCTCTTCAATTAAGAAAAAAAGAATTATATATGCTAGAGAGATGAATATACAGGTAATTAAGTATAAAAGTGTAAATTAAATGCAAGATATAGAAATAAATTCTTAAAGGTGTTTTATTTGTTGTAATTGTAAGACAAAGTTCAAAGAAAAAGTATCTCTATCTCTAAATATCCTTCCTATCGCTTCTGACAGTATCTTATAACCCCAAAAGTGTATTTCATTCATCTAAAACACTGAGAATATAAGGTTAGCAGTGAAGTTCTGTTTTCTTCACTTTTGTTGTTCAGTCGCACAGTCGAGTCTGATTCTTTGCTACCCCATGGACCAGATCACACCAGACCTTCCTGTCTTCCGCCGTCCTCTGAAGTTTGCACAATTTCATGTTCGTTGCATCTGTGACACTGTCTAACCATCTCATCCTTTGCCGTCCCCTTCTTCTTTGACCTTCAATCTTTCCCAGCATCGGGGTCTTCTCCAGTGAGTGCTCCCTTCTCATTTGGTGGCCAAAGTATTTGAGCTTCAGCTTCAGGATCTGGCCTTCCAGGGAACAGTCAAGGTTGATTTCTTTTAGGATTGACTGATTTGATCTCCTTGCAGTTCAAGGGACTCTGAAGAGTTAAATCACTTGGCTTTTATTATGCGTCTGGTCACATCACTCCCTTCTCTGTGTGTTAAGTGCTGTCAAATCACTTACAACTTATGGCAACCCTATGAATTAATGACCTCCAAAACGTCCTATTGTTAACAGCCTTGCTCAGGTCTTGCAAACTGAGGGCCCTGGCTTCCTTGATGGAGTCAATCCATCTCTTGTTGGGTCTTCTGTTTTTTCTGCTGCCTTCAGCTTCCCCTAGTATTATTGTCTTTTCCAGTGAGTCTTGTCTTCTCATGATGTGACCGAAATATGAGAGCCCCAGTTCAGTCACTTTAGTTTCTAGGGAGAGTTGAGGCTTGATTTGATCTAGAAATCACTTATTTGTCTTTTTGGTGGTCCATTGTTCTGGTAAAACTCTTCTCTGACACCACATTTCAAATGAATCAGCTCTCTGTCAGCTTTCATCATTGTCCAATTTTCACACTCGTACATAGTAAGGGGGAATACTAGAGTATGAATTATCTTTATTTGGGTTGAGAGCATCACATCCTTGAACTTAAGGATCTTTTCTAGCTCCTCCATGGCTGCCCTTCCCAGTCTCAATCTCCTTCTGTCTCTCTTTTGGTTGATGATGGAGCCAAGGAATAGAAAATTTTTAACAATTTCAATTTCCTCATTGTCAACCTTAAAGTTGTGTTATTCCCCAGTAATCATTACTTTTGTCTTCTTGCTGTTGAGCTGTAATCCTGCTTTAGCACTTTCTGCTTTAACCAATGTTCCCTCTAAGCTGTGGAATCTTGTGAGCAAAAATTCTGCTTTGTGAGCTACTGGCATTAAAGTTGTGAGCGAGCGATTTGGCTGCTGCATAAATTAGTTTGCTCTGGAGCCATCCTGCCTGAGCTGAAACAAAAATCTGTGAGCTGGAGGCTAAAGAACTGTGAGCCAACTCACACTAACTCAGCTTAGAGGGAACACTGGATGAGAGACTTGTTTGTAACTAAAAAAAAAACATATAATTGTTAATGAAGAATATAGCAGCTCTATGTAAATTAGGCTTATATTCCACTAGAATTACTGTAATATATCAGTTATACTTATAAAAATATTTTACCTGAATAGAAGTGTGGCCCAAGGATTTTGATGTCTGAGGTGAACTATGATTTGTGCACTGAATTAAATAATTACTTTAAATAATTATTTTAAATTCTTGAATGGAGAGATATTGCCTTGCAGGAGGTTCTCTGGAAGTAAGCCCCATTAAATAAAATGGCACTTACTTCTGAGTAGACCTCCTTAGGAGCACTCCCAGATTCACTCTCCCGTTTCAAATTAAAATGAAAAAAAAAATTGGCTTTTTGTAGGGAGGAGAGTTAAAAAACAAAATGCCTTGGTAGTACCCAAGAAGGACAGAGGAAGGATCAAAGATCAGTAGGTGTTAGATTCTGAGCCAGAGACATGGGTCAATAAAAGAGTTGGAGGAGAGGCCACTAGAGCTGACACATTCACTCTGGTCAAACTGGCCCTGCACTTCTCCGGCACCATGTCTCTCTGAGAGAGTGGGCAAGCATGGCTAGAATTGCTCCCATGCAGCTGCTGCAGCATCTCCCCAGGCAGCTGTGAAGGAGAAAAGATCCAGAAAAGTTTCTCTCTCTTCAAATGACTCTGGTGCACCTCCAGATACTGTGAGCATCCCTTGCCTCTACCTGCCACTTACTCCCTTCCATGCTGCCCACCCAGGGACTGTGGTGTCTGGGCAGTAGAAAGGAGAGGATGGCTGCAGGGGCTCCTCTTGCCCAGCCGGGGGCAGCAGCCTCCTCCCTCCCTCCCTCCCTCCCTCCCTCCCTCCCTCCCTCCCTCCCTCCCTCATGCCTCCACCAGCCCTGCTTGGCGTGCAGCTGCAGGCAGCATCTCAGTGGTCCAAGAGTGAGGTCGGCTGCTGAGTCCAGCAGAATTGCTTAGTTTGAGGCTTTGGGATGTTCTTCAAAATCTGGAGGCCTAAGCAATGGCCTAGGTTCGCCTAATGGTTGTGTCAGACCTGACTAAATGGATAACAGGAATTATATGAAATATCATGACAATTCTATGCACATTTACTAGGGGGAAATCATCATTGAATGTACTGAGACCTACTTTTGAGTAGACATGCTTAGGATTGTGCTGAAAAACTATCCTACCATTACAGAGAAAACAATGCACAGGATACAAAGTGATACCAGCAAAAAGAAAGAAAGTGCCTGAACTTTAGGAAAATATGCATAATAAAGGTGGTGGTGGGGAGATGAGGTAAAGAGGAACGCTCAGCTTTGCCATCAGTTAACTTTTTTGCCCCTGAAGAATTCAAAAGTCAGCCTATGCATTGCCGGCGGAGCCCCCAGGAAAGCCGGCGCTGGGAGGGAGGGGGCGGCGGCTAGACCCCCGCCCCCTTCCCTGGCTTTCCTGGGGGCCCCGCAGCTGCGGAGCCTCCAGGAAAGCCAGCACTCCGCTGCCGCCTGCCGGTCTCCAGGCCCCACCGGGAGGTTGGCATCCCAGTGGGGGCGCCCCAGGCTGTCCTGCCTAGGGCGTCCAGACACCTGGAGCCGGCCCTGAGCTTATGTTGAATCTTTTGTTTTGATAGCTTTGCCTGACTAATGCAGGAAAGAGGAGGAAGTCTTTGCATTGTTTTTGCAAATGCACCAGCATTGAACAAACAAACGCACCAAGTAGGGAGGAGGAGGATTTTGCCACTACCTCACCTGGACACGCAGATCCAGGCTCCCAGCAAGCAGGCAGGGCAGCAAAAGAGCAGTTGGTGGAGGATAGGCAGGAGGCAATGTGGTGGAACCTAGGACACAGTCCTCAAGTAGATGGGACAAAGCTATCTAATGGAGGCAGACAGAGAGAAGACGATGCGTCACCAATCCCTGGCTCCTCTTGGCATGAAAGAGAAAGACACCTAGATCCAACTTGGGCAGGTACCCCAGATTTCCCATGGCTGAGATGGAGGGTTGCAAGTCCCCAGGTCCCAAACCGTGCATAAATAACTATATATATATATATATATATATATATATATATATATATATATATAAAAAACAATCCATGAGTATAATAATCTAGACCTATTCAAATAAGAGTAGTTTTTCATAAATACAATATGGTAATCAGAAGCTCAAAAGTACATGGTCCAAATTCAAAAACAGTACATTACAGTACTTGGTCTTATGCACATTAAGAATGAAAAAGATGCTGTGTATGATTCAGCATTAGAGCTGGGCGGTTTTTGTGTTCCACTTTTGAGGAAGCAAAGTGATACGGCAACTTGAAGCTGGCGGGGCTGTGAAGTGGATACACAAGTGACGAGATGAGGATTTTGTGAAGAGGAATTATAAACATCTGTATTTGGATGTTTCACTTTTTGAGGAATTTGTGTTATGGTTACTTCAGCAAGGTGGGCAAAGGGATAATTGGATCATTAGGAGTTGCTCCTACACACACTTTTGCTGCCTCTGCATGGCAGTCTCTTGGACTGGATTGTTGGCAGTCACAGGTAAATCACAGTCTGAGCCCTTGATTATGAAGGTATTTGATAACTCTTGTCAGACTAAGAAAGTATGTTAGACAAGCCCATCCTTTGAAAACAGGATGGTAGTGTAAAATGCTGTCAAGTCACTGCTGACTAATGGTGACACCATAGGGTTTTCAAAGGAAGAGATGTTCAGAGGTGGTTTGCTGTTATCTGGCTCTGTGTCATGACCCTGGTATTCCTTGGAATTCTCCCATCCAAATAGGGTTGCCAGGTCCCCTGGGGGGTGGGGGTTTGCCTGCTCGGTGGGCCCTGTACCTGCTGGCCTGGATCCGGCCACCGGGAGGGAACCCCACCCCCAAAGTGCTGGGATCGCGGCAATGTGCCTAGCCTGATGATGTCACCCGGAGGTGACATCATCGCACCGGGCACGTTTTGGGGGGAGATGCTCTATCATTCAAGGGGCCGGGACTCCCCTGCCACAACAACAGTAAGACCTGGCAACCCTACATCCAAATACTAGCCAGGGTCAACCCTGCTTAGCTTCTGAGATCTGACAAGATCAGGCTAGCCTGGGTTATCCAGGTCCAGGTTGGTTTTATAATTTCTGACACTTATGCCAATAAAGGTTGCTTTGTTTGTTTGCTTGTTAATTTCTGACATTTTATACACTAATCCCCTAATTTCACATCCACTATTTTATTCTTGATCCTCACTGGCAGTTTTTTGGGATGTCCGTTCTTAACCAAAGAGTGATTAACATATGGAATTCACTGCCACAGGAGGTGGTGGCAGCTACAAGCATGGACAGTTTCAAGAGGGAATTAGATAAACATATGGAGCAGAAGTCCATCAGTGGCTATTAGCCACAGGGTATAGATGGGAACTCTCAGTCTGGGGCAGGTGATGCACTCTATTCTTGGTGCTGGAGGGGGCAGCAGTGGGAGGGCTTCTAGTGTCCTGGCCCCACTGCTGGACCTCCTGATGGCATGTGGTATATTTTGGTTGCTGTGTGACAGAGTGTTGGACTAGATGGGCCATTGGCCTGATTCAACATTGGCTTCTCTTATGTTCTTATGTAACCAAGAATCTCTGTGCTTTTAATACTAGGGTTGCCAGCTCCAGGTTGGAGATTTTGGGGGGCAGAACCTGAGGATTGTGGGGTTTGGGGAGGGAAGGGACTTCAGTCAAACATAATACCATAGAATCCAACTTCCAAAGTGGCCATTTTCTCCAGGTGAACTGATATCTGTCACCTGGAGATCAGTTGTAATCCCAGGAGATCACCAGCCACCCCCTGGAGGCTGGCAACCCCTCTGTCAGGTAGTCCTGCCATGATGGATGGAGGGGGGGGGAGGATGGCTATGGGCGCCATGGCGGCGTGGAGGGCGGGAGGTTGGGATCGTGGGGGTGTAGATTTATGCACCTGGTGTGTGAGAATGGAATGTGAGTCTGGCAGGCTCTATCTTGGGTAGACTTAACACTCTGACCTTGGAGGAGACAGGCTGCGAGCTTTCCTATCGCTTTCAAAGCTGCAGCTTTGCTGAGAATAATAGGGGCGGTGGGAACATCATTAGCGTAGTAACTTTCGATTCCCATTCGCATGTTATTCCCTGATTGGTAGAGAGGGGGGGTCCCCATTCACCCCCTTTCCAGTATAACTGCCTGCTTTGTGTAACCAAGTTATTCTGAACAATGTATCTGCTCCAGTAACCTTTCCATTGCAGCTTAACAATAAACACTATTCTTGCTTGAAAAACAAGACCTGGTGTTTGGCTGACTAAGTTAGGGCTTCTGACAGTTTGTTCAGAATCATCAATTTTCGGGACTGGTCGGAAACCCGTGGCTCCAAAATGAGTGGCGGTGAAGAAGACACTCTCCCGATCGAAGATGAAAAGAAGGAGGATAAGAAACCTCTTGAGAAGAACGTACCCACGGAGACCCCTGACACTTATGTGCCGGTGACACGGGGCCAGGAGTACGACTTCGGGGGGCCCTACGGGGATCCGTATGGGGCAGCTTATGGTGGGGTGACCACCCGAGTCAAACACAGACGAGACTGGGTGAAACCCCTGGCAGAAACCCATGAAACGTGGTTTGGAACCCCAAGAGCATCGGTGAGGGTGAGCCACACCGAGAGATCGGTCCGCAGACTGGTTACGGCCGAGGGTATGGAAGATACCGGCCGAGACTCCGAGGACCTGGAAGGCGTCGTGGTGAGACGGAGGTGGAGTGGAGAGCCGAGCCAAGACCGCCTGATGCGCTTCTTAGATGAATCCCTCGCCCGCATTCCCCAGATGATCACGGAGGGCATCCGGGAAGAGCGAGAGCGGCAACGACGAGAGGAACCACCCGATCAACCTCCCCAAGACCAACGTCCGGCGCCAGGCCCAGACCAGCAGAACGTACCAGCTCTACCCCCTGCTCAGCCCGCGGGGCCGGGACCGCAGGGGCCGCCGGGGCAGCCACCCCCTCGCCCATGGGGGGTTTTGCCACCGAAACCTGCGGAACTTCTTGATGCGGACTTTGATGGAGACCCAGAAAAGTTCCCTTTCTTCCTCGTGAGGGCCGAAAGATTTATCGAAACCTGGGGTCACCTATTTCAACGTGAAGACCGCATGGTAGATGTCATAGCATCCCATTTGAAAGGCGCGGCAGCGGACTGGTATGTCGGGCTTCACCAGGCTGACGGGCGGGAGCTGAGAGAAATCGACTCTTTCATGTGGGCCATGAAAGAGCAATTCGAGGATGTGAACGCCAATAAGACGGCCAAAGCAACAATCTGGGCCATCAAGCAAGGCGCGAGATCTGTAAGGGATTATACAGCGGAGTTTCGCAGGTGTGCGGCTAAAATCCGAGGGGTGCAAGATGGGACCCTCGCGGAGTACTACAAGTTGGGGCTCAACGCGGAGATTCGTCGGTCGGTCACGAAGACCCAAGACCCGGACACATTGACAGGTTGGATACAAGCAGCCGTCACTATGGAGAACCGCTTGAAAACCATCAAACTGGATGATGCGGCAGCGATGACTAACCGGGGCCAGTCGGGCCCTACACCGGCCGTGCGCGGGAAAAACCCCACACCGAACCCGAGACCGAGGGATGGAATGAGAGAACTCCGGATGAAGCAAGGTCTGTTCCTTAAATGCGGAGAAGGGGGCCACTTCGCAGCGAGCTGCCCAGGCTCCCCTGCATCACCTGGGGTGCCCAAGGGAGTCAAGAAAAAGTTCGAAACATCCACACCAAAACCGGTGGCGAAGCCAAGAGGGGCGAAAGCCTTGCAAGCCAAGCCGCTCAGCGAGGCATCAGATTCATCGGATGGCGAGACCGTGCCGCCGGGAAACGAGACGGACCTGCTGTAAACAGCGCTGAACAGCAGGTCCCGGACTCCCAGGCGCAAATCCCGGTGAGCAGACCCCCTCTCTTTTCTTTCTCACGGTGACTTTAGTGGACCCGGGTCTATTGACCCACGTGAGAGTGCGAGCTCTCATTGACTCTGGGTGTGGGAGAGATCTCATCAACCCCACACTAGTGACAGGACTGGGGGCAAAAGTAGTTAAACTAAATGACCCCCTGATTTTTACGCAGATGGACCATGAAAGAACCTTGCAAATACGAGACTGTCCCCTTGCGGGTGGGGATTGGGCATCACTGGGAGGAGAGACCCTTCGTGGTTACCCCGTCTGCCCGCTTTCCCCTAGTACTCGGGAGCGCGTGGTTCTTTGATCACGACCCACATGTTTTATGGGAGGAGGGGAAAGTGAATTTTATTTCCAAGAAATGCCAGTCCCACCTGTGGAAGCCGGAGTGGGGGGCACGATGGGGGGGAGCCCCTAGTGACGGCGGGAGTGGCAGAAGCAGAACTAGAGAGGATTCCATCAGAGTATCGCGACTTAGCTTCCGTCTTTGGGGAAGAGGAAGCCGATGAACTGCCCCCCCATAGAAACTCGGACTGTGCAATTGAGATTTTGCCTAACCAGAAATTGCCTAAAGGGAAGTTATATTCTATGAGCCCTTCGGAAAAGGTGGAGCTGAGGAAATTTATTGACAAGAACCTGAGCAGGGGGTTTATACGACCGGCATCCTCCCCGTTCGCAGCTCCCGTTCTTTTCCGGAAAAAGAAGGACGGGGGGTTGCGGTTGTGCACCGACTATCGAGGCTTGAATGCAGTCTCCAACACGAACGCTTACCCCATGCCCCTAATCAAAGACTTGTTAGCTGCAGTGGCTGGGGGGAAAATTTTCTCGAAGCTAGATCTCAGAGATGCCTACTTCAGGGTCCGAATAAGGGAGGGGGATGAATTTAAAACGGCGTTCAATACCCCCCTGGGTCAATTTGAATACTTAGTCATCTGGGTGATAGTGGATTTGTTTACTAAGCAGGCCCACTTCGTTCCGTTTGCCTCCGTCCCCTCTGCCAAGAAACTAGCCTCAGCGTTCTTGCAACACGTCATGAGGCTCCACACTTTACCTGCTAAAGTAATCTCGGATAGGGGGTTCAATTTGTTTCGCATTTCTGGAGTGAATTAATGTCACTGCTTGGGGTGGAGCGGGCGGTCAGCAGTGCGTACCACCCAGAAACCGATGGGCAGACTGAACGTGTGAACCAAACCCTTGAACAATACTTACGGTGTTTTACAAACTTTCAGCAGGACAATTGGCACTCCCTTTTGCCTTTGGCTGAGTTCTGTTACAATAATACTCAGCACTCTTCGACGGGGATGTCCCCTTTTAAGGCGGTCCATGGATATGACGCCCCGCCTTTGCCATTTTTGAGTTGTCCCGACCTCCCGGCGGGAGATGCTGGAGACTGGTGCAAACAGTTGCAGGCGGCATGGTCGTCTTTAGCCAAGACTCTGGAGGATGCAAAAGAGGCCTATAAAACCCAGGCGGACAAGAAACGCAACCTATCCTGGGTTCCTAAGTGTGGGGAGTTTGCTTATTTGTCCACACAGAATTTACGTGGCATTCAACCGAGTCGCAAGCTCGGTTGGAAATTTGTTGGACCATTTGAGATTGTGAGAGTTATTAACAATGTGACTGTGGAACTTGCCTTGCCTAAATCTCTAAAGTCTGTTCATCCTGTCTTTCATGTAAGGCTTCTACGCCGGGCGCCCGAGGAGAACAAATGGAGACCGAAGCAACCCGCCCCACCTCCGCTGTTGGTGGGGGGGAACCTCACTACGAAGTTTCACAAATCTTGGACTCTAAGATCTCTCGCAATCGCTAGTTTTATCTGGTGGAATGGGTTGATTTCGGGCCTGAACAGAGGGAGTGGGTACGGGCGGAAAATGTTCTGGCCCCCCGGATGATCCGGGCTTTTCACAAACTGTACCCCCACAAGCCAAAGGGGTAGATTTATTTTCGAGAGGGCTGCATGTCAGGTAGTCCTGCCATGATGGATGGAGGGGGGAGGATGGCTATGGGCGCCATGGCGGCGTGGAGGGCGGGAGGTTGGGATCGTGGGGGTGTAGATTTATGCACCTGGTGTGTGAGAATGGAATGTGAGTCTGGCAGGCTCTATCTTGGGTAGACTTAACACTCTGACCTTGGAGGAGACAGGCTGCGAGCTTTCCTATCGCTTTCAAAGCTGCAGCTTTGCTGAGAATAATGGGGGCGGTGGGAACTTCATTAGCATAGTAACTTTCGATTCCCATTCGCATGTTATTCCCTGATTGGTAGAGAGGGGGGGTCCCCATTCACCCCCTTTCCAGTATAACTGCCTGCTTTGTGTAACCAAGTTATTCTGAACAATGTATCTGCTCCAGTAACCTTTCCATTACAGCTTAACAATAAACACTATTCTTGCTTGAACAACAAGACCTGGTGTTTGGCTGACTAAGTTAGGGCTTCTGACACCCTCTCAGTACTGATTCACTGTCAGATTCTCATCAGCTATCTGGAGACTTCAGGACTGGTTCTAGAAATAACCATGGAAGAGTGCTTATATTCTTGAGGTGCTGGAGCCTGAGCTTGGATAAGCCATTACTTGGCTAGGGAGTAATCAAGGAGAACATCTCTATAGCAAAGCACTGAGGTGGTTGCCTGGGAATACAACCTTGATGTTGAAAGAAAGCAGGAGCAGGCAAATAGGGAGCTGGTATACTAATAATGGGTCTGATGAGAATCTCTGTTCAGTCGGGAGAACAAGGAAGCCAAGGGTCTGCAAACCAATAGCTCTATTATTTATTTCATATTTATCAATATTCTCATTCTCCATTTTATGCTTGCAACAGCCCTGTGGGGTAGGTGGGGCTGGGCATGTGTGATTGCCTCTAGGTCATGGAGCAAGCTTCCATGGCTGTTTGAGGACTCAGACTTGGGTCTCTCAGATTCTTGCCTGACCCTCAAGCCACTATACCACACTGGCTCGCTGGAGTCAGATGTGGCTCAATATGGCACCAAATATGGCTCTTTACAAAAAGCAATGAAATCTTTAGGTTAAGGTATATTGGAGAGCGAGGTGGGACGCTAGAATAAACAGAATGGGAAGGGAATGGCAGGTAAAGATTTATTACAGGACTGAAGAAGACGAACTGGTTTATATACCCCACTTTTCTCTACCCTAAAGAGTCCCACAGCGGCTTACAATCACATTCCCTTCCTCTCCCTACAACAGGCAACTTGTGAGGTAGGTGAGGCCGGGAGAGTTCTGAGAGAACTGTGTCTGGCCTACAGTCACCTAGTAGGCTTCATGTGGAGAAGGAGGGAGTAAAACCCAGTTCTCCAGATTAGAGTCTGCCACTCTTAACCACTATACCATGCTGGCTCTTAAAAGGCTTCTTAGAGATGCTTTACAGGAAGGGAAATGAGAGAGGTGAACAGTTGCCCGTAATCCAAATGCACAGATCTATGTCAGTGCGCTAAAATAATTGTTCAGAGTGCTCCAGTGCATATATGTTACTTGCTGTGGGACCTCATATGTGTCACTTCCTAATAAAAGGTTGCTGACCCTTGGCTTGGTGACAATTGTCTGTGGATTACAGAAGTCTGTTGATTAATTGCTCCAGAAAACTGTCTTACAGCAGGAGTTTAGACCTCCTGCTAGGGTTGCCAACTCAAGAGTGGGAAATTTCTTGAGATTTGTGGGTGAAGCCTGGGGAAAGTGGAGTTTGGGGAGGGAGGAACCTCAACAGAGTGTAATGCCATGATCTACCCTCCAAAGCAGTCATTTTCTCCAAGGGAACTGATGTTTGTAGTCTGGATAGCGATTGTAATTCTGGGAGCTCTCCAGATTCCACCTGGAGGCTGGCAACCCTATGTGTGCTGGCACTACTGTGCAAGAGAGTAACACACTATTCTGTCCAATGAAATGTGATTGTGAGGAGAGAAGGGAGCTATGATGAAGAGACCGTAGACACCTTATGCCGGAGGGGCCACAAAAACCTGTAACTGGCCATGAATGAAGGTTCAGAAATATATAATAAAGGAGGCATTTGAACACAGACTGAGTTTTATGTAGACTGAGGACATCTGCACCTTACTGGAGGCAATGATTTATAATGGTTTCAGATTCTAGCCCACAGTGGTCTCAGCTTCTCTCCCATATTTTTACTCTTCTTTGATGTTCCTGTGACTTTTTTGGATTAGGCCCGGTGTCTTTCATTTGGATCACTGCATGCAGATTTGCTTTGCAGTTCTCATTTTAGTTTGTAAAAATATATTTCAAACTGGAAGGACTGGGTTAAAATATGAGAATCTCCCCCCCCCATCCCGGTGGCCTCTCAGTGGCAACCCAATAGCTTGAAATGGTGGTGGCGGAAAGTGCCATCAAATTGCAGCTGACTTATAGCGACCCTGATGAAGAGAGGTGCTTTGCTACTGCCTGCCTCTGTGTAGCAACCCTGGACTTCCCTGGTGGTCTCCTATCCAAATAGTAACCAGGGCTGACCTGCTTAGCTTCTGAGATCTGACGGGATCAGGCTAGTCTGGGTCATCCAGATCAGGGAACAGCATGAAATACTACCTGGTAATTTGATCTCATCACCTATATCACCTATAGCATAATGTGTAATTCTATGTGTCATATTATAGAGCATCTGATGCCTTACATAACATTTCAGAACCAGAGTAAAATATTCTTCCTTGAGCATGCAAAAACAAAAGAGCAGAATGTTTGCTCTATAGCTGGAAAAGTACTTTAGAACATGTTGTATGATCAGTTATCCACAGTCAACGGTGGCTGGAATTCATTTTCACACTCTATGGCTGAGTTCAGACTGGCAGTTTGCCCCGAGATAGGCATGTTTCAGCAATGTTTCACAACCGGATTAAAGGGGCTGTTCACACAGGCACATCTGTCCATCGCTCCCCAGCTGTACTCAACCTGTCTTGTAATGCTTCCCTCCTGAGTTTAAAAGATACCTGGTAAAAGTGTTATCAAACCCTGGAAAGCGTGTCTATCCCACGTATATCCCGCACCAACAAAGTGTGAATGCTAAAATCCACGGTTTTTGCTTTTGCTTGTCAGAAGAGATCAGTTCATCTGGAGAAAATTGCTGCTTTGATAGATGGACTCTAGGGCATTATACCCCACTGAAGAAACTCTGCCCCCCGCAGCTCCAACCTCAAAATCTCCAGGTATTTCCCAGCCTGGAGCTGGCTACCCTACTATTTCTGCATGATTGCCCAGCGTTTCATAACTTAAAATACAGAACCCATTTTCAAATTGTAGCTTAATAAGACATTGGAGAAGTAAACTCTTGGGAATGTTTACCAAAATGAGAAATATTATTACCAGCTATAGTGCATCAGAGAGTGGTTTCAAGACCAATAGCATCCAGGGGTACTATTCTGATGTAACTGTAGAACAGTTCCTATTATTGTTCATTTAATCTCTGTAGCAAAGTGAAGTGAATTTGAATTTGTTCAGCTGTGCAACATGTGCACAAGGTGGGGAAATATAGCCCCCACTGAAGCCCTTACCTTTCAGAGCTCGGGGACATCAAGAAGATAATAGTCTTGAAAAAAAGTTTTCCTTCCAGGTGCCTTTCAGCAACATTCTAAACTGGAGTGGGGTCATTTTTCTACATGAGCCTCCGTACTTGTTTAGCACAGTCATTATGCTATAATGATGATATAAAGGTAAAGGTAAAGGTTTCCCTTGCTCGAAAGCCAGTTGAATCTGACTCTAGGGGGCAGTGCTTATCTCCATTTCCAAGTCAAAGAGCCAGCACTGTCCAAAGACTTCTCTGTGGTCATGTGGCCAGCATGACTAAATGCTGAGGTGCACGGAACGCTGTTACTTTCCCATCAAAGCAGTACCTATTTATCTACTTGCAATTTCTTGCTTTCAAACTGCTAGGTTGGCAGGAGCGGGAGTTTACTCTGCCACGCGGCACTAGGGTCTCAAACTGCCGAGCTACAGACCTTCCGGTCTGCAGTTCAGCATCTTAACCTCTAAGCCACCGTGGCCCCCTACTGATGATATACAGATTTCCATATTGTCTAATGCAAAGGTGTTGAACTCATTTGTTATGAGGGCCGGATCTGACATAAATGTTACTTTGTAGGGCCGGGCCGTATGTGCCATGAAATGTAATGCCAGGTACTGGAGATAAAAACTTTATAAATGACACAGGCAAACCTAATTAACAATATTATTTTTAATCAGAATACAAACAAAAGCAATTGATTCTTAGGAGTGAAAGCAACTGACATACTGGGGAATCAACAAAAGCCCCAATAAATGTATTTAATCATACACAAGACTAGTTTTTTTCCTAAGGGATATCATAAAAGGGGTAGTATCTCACATTTCCATATAAATTAGTTACTTTTTGTATATATGGCAATTTTAGGAGATGAGTCATCTTCCTTGCAAGTAAATAAGGTAGTTTTTCAGCAGCACCTCTCATTCGCCCACCCTCAGCAGCTGAGCACAGCTATGATTCATCTCTTGCCTCTTTCCTCTGACCTACCTCTGAAGATCTCAAGGAGGCACACTGGATTTCCCCCTCCACCACCCTATCTCCTCCAACAATAACCCTGTGAGGTGGTCCAGGCTCTGTGACTGGCCCTGGGTGACCCAGACAACAGGGTCTTGGCTCAGGAGGAGGGGTTCTGAACTTGGCTGTCTCAGATCCCCTCCTGCATTTCCCACAGAAGTGGCAAGGCTGAGGGGAAGGCCTGATAGAGAGGCTATTTCTGAAACCTCCAAGGGGTGCTTTTTGTCCTCCTTTCCCTTCATGGGCTGCAAACAGGTATGGGGGAGAAGGGAGATCACCGTCCCCCATCTTCCCCAACATCCACTCTGCCTCCTGGCTCCGCGGATGTTCAGACGTGTGGCAGCAACAGCAGTGCCCCTTTCCCCCTTTGCTCCTCCACTCACTTCCAAGGCCAGGACCTCTTTCCAAGGCCAGGACTTCTTTCCCCTCAGAGAGGTATGCAAAAAACAGCCTAGTTGCCCCCCCAATTCACACGCCAGCTGTCCTCCCCATCTCTCCCCTGCCAGCCTTGTCCCTTCATCCTTTTCTCTACCTTCACTGCCATTCCCCCCACCACTATTTTACCTCAGCCTCAGAGTCCTGCCCCTAGCAATTTCCTTTCTATTTCGTGACTGCTTCAACCACACTCACATCACCATGTGCACCTGCTTGCCTGCTCCCCCCCCAGCAGCCTCCTGCCTTCCCTCCCTCACACCAGTTGCTTGCAGGCTGGATAAGAGCCTTTGATGGGCCAGTTCTGGCCCCTGGGCTATATGTTTGACACCCCTGTTCTAATGCTTCTGTCTGATGTGTGTTGTAGATACCACAAATTAGCACTGAGCTGAGATAAACAACTCGTTCAGAGATGTACATAAGCTATGTATTTTAATTTTTTTTACCTTTAACTAATTTGTTATGATGGCCAGATCTGACATAAATGAGACCTTGTTGGGCCGGGCCATGTGTGTCATAAAAGGTAATGCTAGGTAGCAGAGATATAAACTTTATAAAGGACACAAACACAAAGATTTTTTTAAATTTAAAATAAAAACATTAGCTCTGTAAGCTGCAAACCTACTTTTGATTTATTGACATTCACCACAGAAATCTCATGCTCAGAGTTCTGAGTCTAGGACCCAGGTTAGAACATGAAATGGCTGAGTGGCGAAGCAAGCTATGATGCAGCAGCAGAAGCAGAACTGGAAGCAGGAGATGGCCAGTTCTACTGTGGGCCTGATGGAAGCCCTCCGGGGGCCTGATCCAGCCCCTGGTCCGCATGTTTGACACCCTTGCTTTAAGGGATCAAATAACTTTTTTATTTTCTGAACAGAAAACTTGTGCCTCCTTTAAGCTTGGCGACATAGGTTGAATACCAGAACCTAAACCCCAAATAAACGATTTGGGGAGTTTCTCCAGAGAAAATATTAGCTGCATTAGAGGCCAATAGTGGTTATTCAACCACATCTGTTTTCTGAGTGGTGGAAGAAAGTGAAATGAAAACCAGAATATCAGAATGAAAAGAAGAAGTAGCCAGTGTATCTGAGCACTTTAAATGTGACATTTTCCCCTCTCTTATCCAGTTGTCAGAATCAGACTATTTCAGGAGTGGAAGGATGTGGGGGTAGCAAAGTACATTCTGTGAGATTCTAAGGTAGCATGTGTCTCCGGGTAGTAACTAAAGTTGATGGAGAGAGAAGAGAATGGAGCTGCAGTCTCTGGAAGAAGGAGAAAAGAAGGGCTGTGCAGAAGTTGTTTTGTTATTGTTTTTGGAAAAATGCTCACTGGAGTGGGGCAGAACTGGATCTATGCTTCAACTAAGTAAGATACTGTTTAGGGCCTCAGATTAAATTTTAATAATACCCCCAAATCACCAAATTACATGTTTTGTAACAATATGGCATTTGACATAGTTGACATAGTTTAGGGCCTTAGAATGTCTTAATCTGGCCCTGGAATAGGGACAGTTGTCAGGGTTATGTTGGGTCAAAAGAATTAGTTACGTGAATTGTTTTGACTTCTGGACTTTAGGATTAAGAATTTGAGACACCGTCAATGTATAAAGTCTTTTATCCCTTCTTTTCACCAAAAATAGAAATGCTTGCACTACGGAGGATGCAAGCCCTTTCAAATATTTTTTTTTTACTTGAACTATGGCTTGTAGAATGAATGGTATGTTAGGTTTGGCTGTTACCTAGCACTTCTTGCTCCCAAGGGGAATGGCTGCCCTCTTTATTGGTAGTAGGTGCAGCTTCTGCCAGGATTAAGGCAAAGCATCACCTTGAAAGGTCATCATGCTACTTCTTGGCTAGAGTAAGACGAGAAGGAACATATATGAACAACGTGTGTAAGGGGGAGCTAACTGTGCACAATGGCTACTTTACACACTGCTAGCATATTCTAAAAATGTTCAGACCATTGGAGTAAAACTGTTAACCAAGGGGGATGTTGTGCTACTTTGGCAGATCTAGAGAGATTTCACAGTATCTGTGAACACCCCCACCCATCACTTTCTAACACAAAGCCAAGAGGAATGGGAGCTTGTCCATCCATCTGCCAGTTTCCTTCCATCTCTCTGTATGTTTTCTGTATTACATGGTTTCTTATAGCATGCTGTGGCAAAGCATACAGACTGCCAGGGGAAACTTTATGTGCAGGTATATGTCTAGCAAACTGTGGAATAGTAGGTTCCATGGGTGAACAGATTCCCAGTCTAGTAATCAGCTGTACTTTATTCAGTGATTTCAGCAAGAACAAGACCGTAGACCAGAGCCTCAGCTCAGTTATATTGCCTGCAATGGCCACACCCCAACACACCTCACTTCCAATGATAGGCTATTTACAAAACTTTATATCTTAATTGGTTACTGCCAGAATCCTTTTGGTCTATTGTTATTCGGCTCCAAGCTCACACAGTCTCTGGCAGCACTGTCCTATATCTTGATTGGTTACTGCCAGAATCCTGCTAGTCTATTGTTATTGGGCTCCAAGCTCTCCCTGTCTCTGGCAGCACAGTCCTGCAATGTTTCAGTCCCAATACATAACACAAATCTTGGAGATGCCATCCCCAAGCCCTGTTGCCACAGGACACTAAAATCAATGAGGTTACACTCCACAGCACAGTAACTGAATGAATTGTGTCCTGTATCTACCACTCTTAAACTGTGTGTCATGTTTGTCACCTGAGATGTGGCCTTCAATACACTTGATGGGGCCAGGCTTGCCAAACATATTCCTAGTGCTTCAAGCTGGAAGCCACAAACACTACCCTGGCTGGAAGTCAGTAGCCGTGGCACCCAAGGAAGGAGGATGGGGTGCATTGATTCTCATAATGCTAGGCATCCCAGTATTGTGGTTCCATTTATCTGCTATGGTGAAAACACAAGAGTACACTGCTGTAGGGGGTGGGTGAAAGTTAATTTCTCATTGGTACTTACTCTCTGTGGGGGCTTGAAGGAAAAGATAGGAGGGACCACTTCATTCTCATTCTTGCTGGTACTCCATACCAGTTGTTACCACTTTACTTTCACCCCAGGTTCTGGACTAACCTGCATGGCAAAGTTGTAGTCCTGTTTGCTATTTCATTTTTTCTTATCCACATCTTCTCCTTGCTCTGGGTTATTTGCTAAAACAGCTGAAGATCTGGCATTGCTAAAGTCTAATCTGGCTGTTACACAAGCCCTTCCTCCTATTCTGTCTTCTCCTGTTCACTATCTGTGCCACCCCTTAAGTCCAGCAGGGTCACACATTGACATAGTGAAGGGGGGCAGGGTTGGTTCTGCCTCGTTAGATCGTGGGGTTTTTGATGCCATGTAATACCATTAGGGACCCTGCATTATTAGATCCTATGTGTTTTGTCACAGTAATAATAACTATAAAAGGTGATACGCAGGTTGTAATTCAGCAGGGTCAGTGTCTACTAAAAAGACCACTGTGGTAAGGCAGTTTCCCGTGCATTTGTGTGTGTGTGTGGGGGGTTAGTGAGCATGTAATCATTAGTATGAAAAAGTGAAGCAAAGCATCCTGCCCTATTATATAAAAGGGTAGTGGTCTGGCAAGATTCTATGCTTGGCAACATCAATTCGCTCCCTGGTATGTCACTCAGAATCTGTCCCTATCCTCTAGCTGCATTGCCTGAGTTCTCTCCCACCCACTGCAGCCTAGGCCACTCTTCTCTGATTGGGCCAGCATTTCAAGCTAATTTGCATATGGAAGCTGATTGGACTTCACTCCATTTCGCACCTCAAACTCCCCCCCCCTGCAAGACCGTTGGAATTGTCAGTTGTTTATGCAACCTGTTGTATTCTGAGGTGAAATATGTCCTCACTTACAACACTTCCCATTCAAAAGAAACGAACCCAATAACACAACCATGCCACACCACAAAAAAGACAGATCACACCACAAGCAGAATACCACAAGGCAAAAAAACTTCTGGTACTAAGTCTGGCAGGGGATGCTGTGAGTGTAGAAAATGATTTATCGACACAGTGGAAAATCTTTAGGAATTATTTGGTGCATTTACCATGGGGCACCCACCCAGAGTCTCTAGCATTTTCTCACTCTGCTGGCATCAAAACCAATTGAAGGCAAAATAGAGATATGGAGACTTTTCCATCCTTCTTTGCATCAATTTGTCTTTGTTGGCAATGGCAACCCTAGGCCTGGCTGCTTGCTCCTGTTCAGCAGGAGCATCCCTATCGAAACTGCCTGGCTGATTTCGGACCAGCCGGAGACTTTCTGCCTAACCTGCCTTACAGGGTTGCTGTACACATCACAAAGCCAAAAAGAATGAAGTAAACTGCATTGCTCCCCGCTAATGAGAAAGACAGAATTTTGCCTAGGAAGAGGCTGCTGAGAAGGGATGAGATAAAGTTGCCAACTATAGGTATGGAAATTCCTGGAGATCTGAGGGGTGGAGCCCAGAGAGGGTGAGGTTTGAGGAGGGGTGGGACCTCAAACAGGTACAGTGCCATAGACTCCATCCTCCAAACCAGCCATTTTCTCCTGGAGAACTATTGTTGCCAATCTTGGCCCAGTGGCCATCAAACCATTCTCTTCCACCCCCTGTTGTGCAGCTGTCTTTCCCCTAGGGTTGCCAATCTCCAGGTGGAATCTGGAGATCTCCTGCTGTTACAATTGATCTCCAGATTACCGAGATCAGTTCCCCTGGAGAAAATGGCTGCTTTGGAGGGTAGACCCTATGGCATTATACCCTGCTGAGTCCTTCTGCCGCCCCCCAATTCTGCCCTCTACAGGCTCCACCCCCCAAATCTCCAGGTATTTCCCTACTTAGAGCTGGCAACCATACTTTCCCCTCAGTGCCTGTTAGTAGGCAACCAAGCTTGGTCCCGTCACCTGTTTTGACCTTTGGGAGAAAACTCATTGGGGCCAGACCTGATAGGGTTGCCAACTCCAGATGGGAAATTCCTGGAGATTTGAGGGATGGAGCCTGAAGCGGGTGCGGTTTCAGGAGGGGTGGGACCTCAGACAGGTACAATGCCATAGACTCCACCCATCAAACTAGCCATTCCATCCTGGGGAACCATTGTTGCCAATCTCCAGCTGGGGGCTGGAGATCAATCAGAATTACAACTGCTCTCCAGGAGGGAGGGGGGAGGAGATGGAAAGCTGAAGTCAGGGGGCAGATAACGGTAGGTTGACAATTGGCTGGGAGGGAGATACGGTTGCCAACTCCAGGTTGAGAAATTTCTGGAGATTTGAGGGGTAGAGCCTGGAGATGGTGAGGTTTGAGGAGGGGTGGGGTCTCAGACAGGTACAATGCCATAGACTCCACCCTCCAAACCAGCCAATCCCTCATGGGGAACCATTGTTGCCAATCTCCAGGCGAGGGCTGGAGACCACTTAGAATTACAACTGCTCTGCAGGAGAGAGGGCAGAAGTCAGCTGAAGTCAGAGGGGCAGATAACAGTAGGTTGATGGTCAGCTGGGAAGGAGATGGGGTTGCCAACTCCAGGTTCCTGGGGATTTGAGGGGTGGAACCTGGAGAGGGTGGGGTTTGAGGAGGGGTTGGACCTCAGGCAGGTAGAATGCCATAGACTCCACCCTCCAAACCAGCCATTTCCTTCTGGCTAATGATTGTTGCCAATCTCCAGGTGAGGGCTGGAGATCACTCAAAACTACAACTGCTCTTCAGGTAGCAGAGATTGGTTCCTCTGGAGAAAATGGTGGTCTCTGTCATTATATCCTGCTGAGGTCGCCACAGCAAATTCACACTGTGTGCCCAAAGCCAGGGCACTCTCCCAGAGCCTCTTTCTAGAGCCCGTTGTATTTATTTCCACAATGGACCTTACTCCTAGTTATTCATAACTCAGCCCACAAGACAATTAAAACAGCTAATGGAAGCCACTTTCTCAGATGCAGCAATGTCTGCTATTATAGTCCAAAGTGCTGGAGTGAGTGAGCCAGCATTGCCTGGACATTGGGGGGGTGCTATATCACTTGGGATGTCTGATCATCCCAACCTGCTAATAAATAACCCCGATCAAATATACAGCGGGAACAAACCGTGGTAAGCTTGCCATGTGACCACACCCTAAGTGTGTATAGATGTTATCTCCTTGAATGGTATGCCTCTCTTTGTCTTAACCTGGGAGCTGCCCTCTGACCTCTTCTCTCTCCTCTCACTTGCTGCAGATGGCCTTCCATAGAAACAGATATCTCTGCAGGTCTTTCCTGTAGATACCATACCCTTATACTCCCACACATATGATGCCAGACAAGGTGGTTATTTGTGATAGGGAAAGTAGTCTTTAGATTAGGCTTCTCTTTCTCTTCTTTTGACTGCAACCTGAATGTGAATGGGATCTACTCGAATAAATGTAAGTTTAACTCTTTTTTTTGCAATATACTTCTTGGGAGATTAATTTATCAATATCACACTTCTATGATTCGGCAACCTCTGCTATATTAACCAAACATCCCAAAACAAAGTAAGTTGTATTTTGTGCTCTGCAGAAAGAAACAGCACATCTCCTAGTTTTTTTCCAAAGGAATAAATGTCCTTCATATCCACATAGCTGCATAATTGAGTGGCTTGAACTTTAAGAGGCTGAAAATATGAGTATTAGTCCTTGACCTTCATTGCTTTCACTGCATTACTTTGAAGCCACAACAGCAATATCCGTCCCATTTAATTCATGCTCCACATGCATAGCCCCATTTTGCCCAATTAATGGTGGTGATTTCACCTGGCTACAAACTGAATCTTTAAATCACCTCAGATTTTAATCTCTTGATTTTATTTGAAGAAAAAAACAGTCTGATCACCAAGCAGTCAATCCATTAAAAAGGGTGTTCAGTTCCATTTTTTAAAAAAATCGATAAATTAAAGGAATGCATTATTGCCTTCATTCTGAAAGAGTTACTTTACAGGTTATTTGCTAGAACAGCTGAAGCTCTGGCATTACTTAGGTCTAATCTGGCTGTAACAGAAGCTCTTCCTCCTTTTCTGTCTTCTCCTGTTCACTGTCTGTCCCACACTTTTAAGTTTAGCAGGGTCACACATTGGCACAGTGAGGGGGGGCAGGGTTGGTGTCTTACCAGAGCCAGTTTGGTGTAGTGGTTCAGTGCGTGGACTCTAATCTGGGAGAACCGGGTTTGATTCCCCACTCCTCCACTTGCACCTGCTGATGTGACCTTGGGTCAGTCACAAGCTCTGGCACAGCTGTTCTCTCAAGGACAGTTTCTGTCAGAAGTTCTCTCAGCCCCACCTACCTCACAGGGCATCTGTTGTGGGGAGGGGAAGGGAAAGGAGTTTGTAAGCCGCTCTGAGACGCCTTTGGGCAGTGAAGGGCGGGGTATAAGTCCAAACTCTTCTTCTCTTCTTCTTCTTCTTACCTAATGTTTTATTCCAAACTTAGCTGTATTTATTGTTCAGTTACTTAGGCATCTTGACCAATGCTCCCTCTATGCTGTGGTGTCTTGTGAGCAAAAATTCTACTTTGTAAGTACTGGCATTAAAGTTGTGAGCGAGCAATTCTGCTACTGCATAAATTAGTTTGCTCTGGAGCCATCCTTCCTGAGCGAAGATAAAAATGTGTGAGCTGGAGGCTAAAAATCTGTGAGCTAGCTCACACTAACTCAGCTTAGAGGAAACACTGATCTTGACTCTAATTAGCTTTTCCTGGCAACTAACTTCTCCTGTTCATATGTAATATTGGAAGAAATCAGTTCCAATTAATCTGAAAGCATGTACATACTAAGTCTCTCAGTTCTCGCTTGTATCCATAATTGAGCTTTATTTGTCCAGTAGGTGCCACTGGATGCAAACCTGATCCCCACATCTGTTTGTTAACTCTTGTTTTTGTATGCTGATTTACTGCCATTCGCAGATCTTTCTTACATCCAGTCTCAGCTGTAATCACTCAGTACTTATGCATCTTGACTCTAAATGGCCCTTCCTGATAACGCCCCCCCCCCATAAATTATGGTTGAGAAAGTTCTGTTCCTCTGTATCTGAGAAAGTATGCTTGCATGCGAAAGCTCACAACTTGAATGAAACTTTGTTAGTCTTAAAGGTGCCCCTGGACTCAAACTTTGTTCTGCTGCTTCAGACCAACACAGCTACCCCGCCTGAATCTATTTACAGAGTTATGATAGCTATCTGCCCTGTTAGCTGCCCTGTGAGCTAAGGTACTGACTTTCTACAAGTCGATCCATTCTTCTTTTTTAAACTTTGGGTGGCAAAGGCATGGCCTCTTAATTTTACAGGAACTCAAGGCATATTCACATTCTGGGGTTGGTGCTTTTCATTTCCTGCCTAGGTTAGTTACATCATAGTCCCGGTGAAGTTGCCATGACACAAACCATAACTTTGCATGCTGCTGCACAACCTTCCTGGGTGGAATGTCTCATCTGCTATGAGTATAATGGAGAATCTGGAAAGGTGGTGGTAAAGCAGAGTAGCTGTGTTGGTCCTTCTAAAGCAAAGCAAGAAATCCAGATATGAACTGAAAATAATGTGTTATTAACAAAGACCAAATATGCTGGCCTTTTGATTAGAATACTGGATTTTGGGCCGCAGTGAGAAAAAAAAATGCAAGAGGAAGAAGAATATGCACTATTATAGGATTTTTCTCAATGACTAGCATCCCCAAGGATGCTAGTACTTTTATTTTCAACTAATTTCTTAAAAGTTCTCTTGACTGTATTGCTAGCAGCATCCCTTTTCTGTCCCCTCTTGTTCTATTCCCTCTCGGGAAGCTGTTTGGAGCGGGGTGAAGATTGTTGACAAAAGACAAAGAGCTTCTCAATACAAGGATGGTGAGCTCTGCAAGAGGACTCACTAGCCAGTTAAAGTGCAGCCACCACACAGTTCTTGTATTCAGTGTTATCCCTTCTTGGCCTCCTTATCTGTTTTATATGTTTTGCCATGGAATTGGGATATGCAGTGCCAGTGTTCTGTATATTGTGAAATCATTCTTTCCCCGTACAAGTGACTAGAAGCCTTGTCTAAATTTCTTCCATGAATGTATCCTTGTTGATCTTTCTACTTTGTGTAGTCTGTTGTCAGGGGTACATGCTGACTCATGTAATGTTTCCTGATCTCATAACAATTGTTATGAGATTGGAAACACCACTGAAGGTCATGCACTCCTCCCTTTTCATCTCCCTCTTTCCACTCAGGTTTATGTGCTTGTTTAATCTCATGGTCATGCTCTCCCCTACTTTTTCAGAGCTAACTATGTGTATCTGCACTGTTGACCATAAATAGCTCTGAATCAAAGTCTTCATTTCTAAAAAGTCTGGAATGTTCTTCTAACCCTAATCTGCTCTGACTGTGAGTGGATCTTCAGGATCTCAGGCAGAGATCACTTCCTTTGTTCCTGAAATGCCTTTAAACAGGAAAGTCCAAGGACTGAACCTGAGGGTCCGGTCACACTGCCATTTTGATTGGGGTTCACTGCTGTTCCCTTGTGCATGTCAGTTTCACGTTCACACGCACCAATCCGCCTCCCGCCCTGAAGCAGGCTCACTTCCGCAATGATGCTGGGTTTTCCTGACCCCTGGAAAATCAAGTGTTTCCCTGGCACTTCTGCTTTGAATGCGCGATTTTGCCTATCTGGACAGCCCATCTTTCGCAATGATTGCGATTAGGGCCGTCTGAACGCTCTTTGTGCTTTTTTTTAAAAGCTTCTGGTTTGAGCGCTTGAGCAAACTTGCGCTTAATAAATCCATTTAATGTTTAATAATGGATTTATTAAGCGCATGTTTAGTCAAGCGCTCAAACCAGAAGCTTTAAAAAAAAGAAACGCACAAAGACGGCCCTGGAGGCGGGAATGAGAGGCGGGGGCTCCGGCAGCCTGGACGGGGCTGGCAAGGAGGATGGCGGAGATGACGGAGTCTGTTTTCATGGGGCAATGGTGGCAGCAGCAGCAGGGGACCCCCCACACACAGTGGCAGCAGGAGCAGCAGCTGCCCAAGCCTCCCTGTGGCCGGCAGGATCACCTGGAGGGACGGCGCAGCAGCAGGCAAGCGGGTGCTGGAAAAGAGAGGCCGGCTGCATCTAGTCAGTCTAATGCGAAGAAAAATGTTCCTGATTAAATTACAGCAGGAACAAACTGCAATTACCTTGCTGTGTGACCAGGGCCTGAGAAGTTCTGCGTAAGAAGCATGTGTTCTTCCACTGAGCTATAGCCTCTCTGTATTGCCCCATCCAACCATTACCGACAAGCTGGAAAAGAAATGATATGGCTTTTATTATTGCTAATTGTCAAGTAGTGAGAAGTTCCAGGGGAGGGAGAGAGGGAGAGAGAGAGAGAGAGAGAGAGAGAGAGAGAGAGAGAGAGAGAGAGAGAGAGAGAGAGAGAGAGAGATCTTGCCTCCCAAGGTGCTTAATTATACATTACATTATCCTTACATCCTCCCCCCATCTGCCATGAGGATTTTCAGTCAGATGTGCCTTGCAGGTTCTATGCTTGGAATTCAGTTTCCTGGTGTATGGAGTCCCAATCTGGATCAGGACTGTGGTGTGTATGTGTGGGGGGAGGAGGCAGGGTTGTCAATCTTTCTTTTTTTGGGGGGTGGTAGTGGTGGTTGTGATCTCCCAGAATTACAACTGCTCTCCAGACAGGGAGATCAGTACCCCTGGAGAAAATGGCTGCTCTGGAGGGTGGACTGTATGGTATTCTACCCTGTTGTTGTCCCTCCCTTTTCCAAACCCCATCTTCCCCAGACTTCACCTCCAAATATCCAGGAATTTCCCAACCCAGAGTAGCAACCTTACATCTTGTATGCCACTGTGCTCCATAAATTGTCCCCTTATGAAGGGTTAATGTTTATTGTTCACACCAAAAAGCTGCATGTGAGAGGTTTTCCATGGTACGTGCCTTTCTCAAATTATTTTGTCCTACAAACAAAGCAAAACAGAAATAGCTTAGAAATTTTAAGGTTTTTGAGCATACGTGTTAAATACTTCCTGTTATAAATGTCACACACATTTACTAGTACCAACACAGAGATAAGTAGGCCTATATAATTGTTGGTCCTACTACAGAGTAAAAAATAACTGAGTTGGAGTCCTGCTTTTTCACCGCTGCTCTTAGGCTATGACCTTATAATAATAATGCAACTAGTTATCTGTTTTTGCTAAGAAAACCACAGGGTTTCCTTTTACTGTGAGTTTGATAAGAAATGTCTTTGAATTCTTAGAAGAAAAAACTGTCCATACACACCTGACATCACAGGTTTCTATGGTGGGACACTGGTTGTGGCCCATAACTTGGCGGAAGGCCCACTGGCAACCAGAGACACTTATTATTTCCCACCCTCTGCTTTGAGGCTACTGAGAGAGAGACAGTACCAACAAGAAATTTAAGTACCTTTTACCCCTGGGCTGGTTGGAAAGAACAGGTTGCTTTACACTATCTTTTGTATTTTCGACATTCTACTTCTGGTAACAATCCATAGGCTAGAAAAGTATATTTTCTGCACCATCATAGGTAGTAGTCAGGTTCTATTTAAAAAGTTGGCAGATGAAGTATAATGAACTTAGACTGCTATTCTGTTAATTCAATGATACACTTTTGTTAATTATTGTATTTTAATTTTTGAAACTTAGCAAATACACTTGGAATAAACATTGCAGCACTGTGTAGTGACTCCAAATGGAGATGTACTGATTAAGTGTGGAACTTCGATCTCTTTCAAACACACGTACATATATTCGCTCTGAACAAAACCATCCCTATCTCTGGATTAAAAAGTGTTAAGGCTACTGGGAAGCAAATTATTTCACAGATGGGATCTGGCCTATATATAGAGGTTTTCATTCTGCATTTCTTGGTGGCTCCAAAAAGAGGATTCATGTCTGAACATGACTGGGAACCAAGTGATCATGTTGCAGCAGTATTTCTCCAAAGGATACACACTCAAATATCTCTGTTTTTGCACAGCATATAAATACAGTAAGTTCATCTTCCCAATTTTGTCACAAATCAATGAATACCAACACTCTTACATCAAACTGCAAAGAGGCACATAATAATTTATGGGCTGACTGGTTGGCTTAGACTGAGCCGACTGAAATCTGACAAAGGCTGAGGTCCTTTGCCTGAGTCGGAGTGGTCCAAGGTTAGAGATCCCTCTCCCGACCTTCGATGGGGTGCCATTGGTGCCAGCACCGGAGGTTAGGAGTTTGGAAGTACTCCTGGGTACCTCCCTAACGATGGAGGCCCAGGTAGCAGCCACTGCAAAGTCTGCCTTTTACCACCTACGGCTGATTAAGCAGTTGGTTCCCTACCTTGAACACAATGACCTCGCAACAGTGATACATGCATTGGTCACCTCAAGACTGCCCTTGTCCCAAATCCGGAATCTGCAGCTGATGCAGAATGCAACGGCGAGGCTGTTGCTGTGTCTTCCTGTGTGGGAACACATCCAGTGTGCCCTAAAAGCACTGCACTGGCTGCCTATAGCATACCAGATATGGTTCAAGGTGCTGGTTTTAACCTTTAAAGCCCTATATGGTCAGGGACCTAGCTACCTAAGGGACTGCCTTTCCTCATATGTGCCCCAGAGAGCATTAAGATCTGGATCCCAAAATCTCCTCGTCCTCCTGGGCCCGAAAGAGGCCAGGTTGGCTACAACAAGGGCCAAGGCCTTTTCTGTGTCGGCCCCTCACTGGTGGAATGAGCTCCCGGATGACATTAGGGCCCTGAGGGACCTTGTGCAGTTCCACAGGGCCTGTAAAATGGAGCTCTTCCATCAGGCTTTCAAGTAAGGTGCCGCCTTGACAGCATGGCCCTGGCTCTAATATCAATACCACCACCAAACTGGCCTTAACATCAACAGCACCAGCAGCCAGAGGATAAACAGCCTGGCAGGAGCCTGAAGGCGTCCATTCAAATCATGACTGTATGTCGCCATCTGTTTTATAGCTATGTGCAGTGTATTTATGATTTATATTGTAATTTTAATTGGAATGTTGGTTTTAGTATATATATTGGAGTTTTAATGTTTCTATTTATACCTATGTTGTTAGCTGCCCTGAGGCCGCTGAAAGTGGGGAGGGCAGGATATAAATTTAATAAATAAATAAAAGTTAAAATTTGAGATTTCCAAATCCGTCTGTGTGACCTAGGGTTGCCAGACCTGTGTTGGGAAATTCCTGAAGATTTGGGGATGGAGGCTCGGGAAGGCAGAATTTGGGGAGGGAGCTCAGTGGAGATATAATTCCATAGAGCCTGCCCTCCGAACCTGCCATTTCCTCCAGAGGAACTAATCCGTGTTGCCTGGAGATTGATTGTAATTCGAGAAAATCTTCAGCTACCACCAGAAACTTGGCAACCTTGGATCATATTTGCTATAGTGAGTAATGGTTGAACAAAGATGGACTTGCAAAATGATTTGTTATGCTTAGTTTAATAGGTCCTGGTTTACTTTCACTTCCAGTGGGTACATAACATGGCTTGAATAGTAGTAAGAAGTCATTAGATCAAAATGGAAAATGTGTCATTTGTCTGCCGCTTATCAAAGAGATTCTAATTCCTTTTTGATCCCTATCATTCATGCCCTCTGGAGTATAGCGTGTGTCAGCTTTCACATTGGCAGGGTAATTGCTAACATCAGAAATGGAGAAACAGAACAACTGAAATGTATACGTCTTAAATTTCTCTCATAGGAGACAAGGCAAAAATAAACACTGAAATGTTTGCTGTGTGTGTGGAAGGATACTCCGGACCAGTTTTACATTTTTTGCTGAAGATTATAATGGATTCATACACATTTAATTGAATATGTGCATGGCTCAGCTTAGATTGTGACTCACTGTATCCTAAGAAACCTTATGAATGTATTTGTTTATATTTATTGAAGTATTTATATCCTACTTTTCTCCTCACTACTCCAAAGAAGTTTACAAAGAAATGAAAAAAATGCAATTTAGACCAACAAAGAAAATAAATAAATAATACAAGCCCAAAAGATACATGGTATCAAGATCTGAAGTTTTCTTTGTGCACAGATTGGCTCAGTGGTTGCAAAACTGCTGGAAATGCCAATTTAGAATGTAAATAACATGTAAATAACAATGGTGACAATTTTCTTCATATGGTTGCAACCACAGAGAATGGATTTGGGATTCTTTAGATTTACTTTAGTTGAATGAAGTATTATATTCATGAGATCTTGGGCTTTAGAATGACCATTATCTCACTGGCCATGACTCTGCATTATTAAATGGGGCTTATTCCCAGGGAAGTACCCTTTAGGTCTGCTCTCTGACACAGCCTCTGACACTTAGATGTTTACCAGATAACTATGATATGTGTTTGTACTGCTTACTCTCCATTCACCTGCTATATTTCTGTGTCACAGGAACAGGGCCACTGAAAGCCACAGAGGGTGGAAAAGATGGGCATAATTTTTAAAAATTTTTATAATAAGGTAGAAATTAAGTTAATATAATTTCTCAATAATGCAATATTATAACCCTAACAACAGCACATTCGCTGTTTACTTTCAGCATATTCACTGGTTCCAGCCAGCTAAGGGTGTGCCACACTTGGCAGATAGATATGAACAGCCGGATTCATGACATGACTGTATCAGACCTGCATCCTTGCCTGCTTCTGTTTCATTGACATAGCTGTCTGTTCTTCAGCTCAGCATAGGGAAAGCTGCACCATGGCAATGGTGGGTGGACAGGATGATTGCATTGGTATATATTGGAGTACGTACTAGACCAGGGTTCCCCAGTGGGATGCCTGTGGGTGCCATGGCACCTGCCATTACTTCTATTGGTGTCTACTTTCAGAAAGTAGGTGGAACCATTAAAGGCAGGGCTTCTTATTGGCTGCCGTCATTCACATCAAAGGATTTTTCCATTGGAGGATGAGGATGAGTGGTAGACATCTGGGTTTTCCTGTAGTCAGTATGTGGTTCTAGTCTCTCTTCAGGATCTCCTTCCCAGGAGGTGTAAGGAGAGAGATATTCCATTTGACTCTGCCTCCTGAGGCAGCCATTTTGGGTTTGGCTCTATTTCCTGTGGTAGCCATTTTGAGGTGGGGCTCACCACACCCCTTCTTAAAATCCCAAAGGTGCACTTGGGTTTAAAAAGGTTGGGGACCACTGTACTGGAGTGGTGCAATCTCATACTTTGGGTGTGGTGTAGCACATTTGTAGAAAGGATTGGCTACTGCTTATTGTAGCTACTTAGCTGATTCGCTGAAACAGAACCTAGTTACTGCAAAATACTTCAAGCCAGATGTTATTTTATGTGCAAGTTCCTTTGAAAAAAACATTTACCATTGCGATACTTAGTTCCTGTAATTGTTTCTTTTGCAAGCATTATGAGACGTGTATTAGAAAAAAGAAAAACAAAGTTTACGTCAGGATTGCACAGAAATGTCTGTTAATTTCATTTTTTAAAAGAACCCTCACAATTTAGAAAAAGTAAATGAAGAGGAATGCTGCACCCTATGCTGATTTTACACTTTGCATCTGTAATGGATTATTATTACTCCCATTCTCAGGCTGGGTTTCCTTTTTGTGAAATGCTTTAGAAATAAGTGATTACAGATGAAGAAAGGTCCAGATGCAAACTGTGGTCAAACTACTCTATGTATAATTTGACCACAGTTTGCATCTGGGTGCATGCAGGGGTGCATGTTAAGAAGGAACAGAGCCCATGACTTTTAGACACACCTTCACAAATTACCCAGTTTTCATTCTCTTTATGGAACATGTAAGTCCTGTTACATAGGCTGCTTCTTGTGATGTGCTAGGTTTGAGATTTTTTTTTCCTGATGGGGACAATTGTGCCATTTAAGAGCTGCATGTTGGACAAAAACTCAACAGGTAACACCTTCCTTATCACATGTGTAACCCTTCTGTGGCAGCCTGCTCCCTGGGAGGTGCAACCACACACCTACCACCATGTGCCAGGTACCCCCATTTTCAGCTGTATTTCCTGTAATTATCTCCCATGATCCTGGTCTTCCAAGGTGGTAGTTCCTGCACTTTACTGCTTTGTTAGCACCAACCCATTTCTGTGTCTATACTAAAATGCTTCTTTAAGAGCAAAGGAAAAGAAGGTCTATATCTGGGAACCTCAACTGAGCAATGAGGCTTTAAAGAAGACACATCACTGATCTTGCCCTTGGGCAGGCTCTGTCTGTATTTATATGACAAATTTTAAAGCAAATCCAGTTACTGCTGGGACCCTCCTCATGATTTTATGGATGTCTGCCTTTGGAGTACTGCAGTGTGTAGCAAAGACCATTCCTTAAATTTAATCCTCTTCACAGCATCTGGGATCACTAGTCATAATTTATAATTTATTAACAAATATATGAGGAGAATTAAAATTCTCATCTGAACTTCCAGCTCTCTATTGCCTTGTGACTTTTCTGATGTTCTTAGAGAGAAGATTTCAAACTGTGAAGGACGCAGAAATCAGTACCCTTCTTTGAAGCACTTATAAGTAAATCCATGCAGAACAGCTTTGCTATTCCCAGCGTTCTGGCAAAACATACTTGTTTCAGTTTAAGCACTGTGACTCAGAGTAGGTTTTCCTCAGGGAAAAAAGTATAACTTCTGCTCGCTAAAGTAAATATAGAAGATTTTTCCATAATCACCACAAGTCCAGAATCTTAGGGTTGGATCAGAACTAAATTTTCTGCTATTGGAAGGTTAGGGTTATTTCTATCTATTCCCTCTTGTTGCGGCAGATGCGATTTGCCTCTCATGCTGCTCTGGAGCATCCCTTCAACCCTCAGGAGCAGCATTTTGGTGTGTGTGTGTGTGTGGGGGGGGAATGTTTTGTTCTACCAACAAAAGTTCCTTATGTGTGAGCAGAAAATTTATTCAGAGTTTAGCCCATAGTAATTTATGACAATAATCCTACTGTGCTCTGTCTTTCTCCAAAGCTGTTGGGATGACATCGTGGCAAATACAGGAAACAGTTCCATGTCAACAGTTCCAAACAGTTCCTCATGTCCTTATGCCTGTTACTCTCCAAAATGATCGCTCTGTCCCACCTTCTGAAATTTTCCAAGCAAAACCAAAGCTATCAAATTAAACAAGTGGAGACCCGCAAGAAACTTGTGGGATGGTTATCTCATTCGTCACATCTTTGCTTCCTCTGCTCACCCCCTACCTCTCTCACACTATTTCTCCCCTCTGCCCCCCTTTTCTTACTCTATTTCTGCTCCATGCATGTGACTTCCTCTCTTTCTGATCTGTCATCTTTCTCTTTTTTTCTGCCTCCCCATTTCATCACTCTCTCTCTCTCTTTCTGCCCCCGCCCCATCATTCTTTCTTTCTGCCCCCATCACTCTCCCAGCCTCCTGCCTGCTTCCGCCCCCACTCCGCAGAGCAGCAGTAGCAGTGGTGGCAGTGCTCTCAGCCACCCACCTGCTTCCTCTCCCCCCCACAGCAGCAGTGGCAGCACTCTGGGAATCACCACGGATCTCCCAGCTACAGAGATCAATTCACCTTAGTGCTGCCAGCTCCAGGTTGGGAAATTCCTGGAGATTTGGGGGTGGAGCCTTAGGACAGTGAGGCTTGGGGAGGCAAGCAGCCTCAGCAGGGTATGATGCCATAGACTCAACCCTCCAAATAGCCATTTTATCCAGGGGAACTGATTTCTGTCTCCTGGACAACAGTTGTAATTCTGGGTGATCTCCAGTCCTTACCCAGAGGCTGGCAATGGTGTGGTTCTCGTGGAGGAAATGGCTGGAGTCTATGGCATTACACCAGTCCAAAGTTCCTCCCCTCCTCAAACCCCACCCTCTCCAGGCTTCACCCCTCAAATGTCCAGGGATTTCCCAACCTGGAGTTGGCAACCCTATTTCCTTCCGAACCAACAGCCAACCTACCTTTATCTGCCTCTCTGTCTCCTGTTTTCCATCTCCACCCCTAGCCTCTACCGAGGAAAATTACAGTCTTTCTCCAGAGTGAGGGCCAAAGCAGCTTTCATTATTCCCTCCTCCTTTTTATCTGCACAACAACCCTGTGAGGTTGGTTAGGCTGAAATATGTGACTAGTCCAAAATTACGCAGTCACTTTCCACTGCAAGATGGGGATCTGAACCTGGGTCTTGCAGACCCTACTTTGAAGCTCTAACTGCTGCACCTCACTGGCTTTCATAGGGTGGCTGCTGATGAATGGTAGCAAGCAGCCGAGGCTAGGTGAGTCATGCAAATCGGGGGACCTGGCAACCCTAGACTACTGCCAGGCCTAGAGTGGCCAACCTCCAAATGGGCCCTGGAGACCCCCCAGAATTACAACTGGACTCTAGACAGCAAAGGTCTGTCTTCCTGCAAAAAATGGTTGCTTTGGAGGGTGGACTTTGTGGCATTATACCCAGCTGAGGCCTCTCCCTTCCCAAACCCAGCCCTCCTCAAAATCTCTAGAAATCCCCCAGCCTGGCACTGGCAACTCTTGTGAGGCCTGGCCCCAAGGCTTCCTCCCTCCCTCCCTCCAAGGCCGAAATAGGCCTGGAAAGGCCTTTCCCCCACCCTTTTACTGACAGAGCCAGTCAGAAGCCCCCCCCCACATTCTAATCTCTCACCGTTGATGCCTGGAGTTAGGTCCCTGCAGAGGCCATTTCAAAAGGCTTTTTGGGGAATTCAACCGTTCCTGAAGGGGTTTCTTCACTTTTTGAATTTTTCTACAAACCCAGGAAGTCTACTGACTATGCAGGAAAAGCTGTTGGGGGACAGTGAGCCCCCTGTTGGTGGGAATAGGTATCCGCACATTTTGGCTATTAGAGTAAGGATGGCTATTAGAATAAGGATAGGTAAGCTAACTGTATTCATGTCCTTTCCTTCCTTGCAAAGAGTTGAAGATGGTACATATGCCACCCCTCCTCCTGTTTTACTTTCAAGGCTGGGGTGTAGATTAATCTGAGAGAAACTGAATGAATAGAGTTCATTACAGATGGAATTACTTTTGACCCGTAAAATGTGTTTTGAGTAAGAACACTAAAAATAATGTGATATGTTTTCAGTTTTTGCCAAAGTTTTCAAACGTAGCAACTACTACCGTGACACAAAAGTGTCATATTCAGTGCTCCTAAATTTGGCAATACTCCTTTATGAGCAGAGGCAGAAAGACAATAGCAATTTCTACTCTAATCTTCATTTAACATGTCATGTTTAATACTTTTGTTTGGTTCAGATTTCTGCTTTGTTTTAGATTTCTGAAATCCTAGTCCTATTACATTATTTATTAGATGTCCCATCCTGTTGCTTGCATTGATTTGTGCTGTGTAATCTGTCTTGAGTCTCCGTGAGAAAGGCAGACTATAAAAACAACATAAATAAAATAATAAGTAAATAGGTTAAATTTTGAGTAGTTCTTCCCCAATGGTACACTGAAAGCTCAAGCATGCCAAGGAATCCTTGAATGTGGTTTAGCTGAATAAATGCTTTAATTTTTTTTACTATAATCAATACATTACACTTTTCACCAATCTAAATATAATTATGTTGCACACAGCTCCCCTCCAAATCGTAATCTTTGCCCATATAAGCTTTCTTCAGTTCACATTTTTCTACCTCATGGGACATGCTTTGAAAAACTGTCTCTCACTCACTCTCACACACATTTTGTTTTAATTGTTCCTTATTGGTTACTATTGATTATTGATGGTTCATTTGATTCAGCTTGCAGATTAACATTTGACTTCACTGGGTACCATCTTTTTCATGTTTCAGTATAATTGATGAGCTTTGGACCATTAATGAGATTATATATGGGTTAGACTATAACAAAGGTTTGTATGCTAGAGTCACCAGTTTTCCAGGTGCATTCCTGCAGAAGCTCATCTAGAAGAGCATGATGAATCAATTACAGACATTTAACCATTTGTTTACAAAACTGTGATAGAAAACTGCTTCAGGTGACATTTATATCCAGCTCCAAGTACAAAGAGTGATCCTTGGCCATACTGTTTTGTTTTCATTATAGAATAAAGCTCAATGGACAGTTCAGAAAAAAACCAAACAGCATAGTTTTTTTTATTAGACTAATTCAGAAATTCAGGGGAGGGATGTCACATGTAAAGTCTCTCTCACAATTAGAAACCGTGCTTGTGTAAAGCTAGCATTTCAGGGAGATTTCTTTCCAACATGCTAGATTTTCATGGGCAAATAGCAACCCTCACTTGCATTCTGGCTTACATTTTTTTAGATGTAGATGAATCCAAAGACAATGAGCATGATGAAACTATAGTCCAGTCTTCTAAATGTCTTATACATCTGATTTATGCAGCAGTTTGTTGTTTTGAGTTGCATGTCTTAAATGAGAAGACAAAAAAAAAATATGTTGATGCATACTTTGGAGACTACTGTCCAAAACTTCCTTAGTGGAATTGTTTCTGGGTGCAGGGCAGTTGGCTAGAGATGAGTCTACTTTCAGACATGCTGAATAATGTACTTTCAATCCACATTCAATGCACTTTAGTAATCATTTGCAAGTGGATTTTGCTGTTTCAAGGGGACTGAAACTCATTTGCGTGGCCTTCCAGAATACCAGTTTTTCATGTGCACATACAAACATGCCTTTCTCAGGCCCAGCACCACACAGGTTCAAAAGTAACATTGTTCATTGTGGGATCTGTCTGTCTGTCTGTCTGTCTGTCTGTCTTCATCACACATCCATCCAGAGCCAGTGCAGTATAGTGGTTGGACTAGGATCTGGGAGATCCAGGTATGAATTCTCACTCTACCATGGAAGCTTTTGGGGTGACCTTGGGACAGTCATACTTTCTCAGCATAACCAGGGATGTTGTGAAGATAAAATGGAGGAGCAAACAATTTAAGCCGCTTTGGATGCCCACTGGGGGGAAAGGTGGGGCATAAAAAGTAAACAAATAAATATAAATCTATTGTTCTGGCAAATGTTTATAAAATAGGATACCCCTCCTCATTTGGCTCTCGATCTACCTCAGGGGCATCTCTGACTTCCATTTCAGTGATGCCTTTTGGTCACTACAATACATACTCTTTCAGCATATATTAACATTTAAAGAAAACTGTAGCTAAGGTGGTCTGAGTTCTTAAGGAGACAGAAACATATATTACAAAATATGTCAGGAGATGCTGTTTATAACATTGCTAATGACACCTCTTGCCATGGTTTTAATTGCTGCTGTTCTTAAAATAGATATCCTCAGTTTATTCAGAATGACCAGAGAAGTGACAGTGGCAAGAGAGGCTTTCTTTCTTCTTTGGAGAGATGCTCAAATGAAATCTTGTTACCAGCTTAATCAGTGGGTTCTGCACTGTGCATTCTAAGTGGCAAAATGGCTGAAATCATTACTCATTTTCACTGAGGCTGCCTGACAAATGATTCCAATAACATGGTGTACCTGTGGCTTGTAAATCCTGTACTTTCTCTTGATGCTAATGAGGGAGAGGCTTAACCTGGAAGAGTTTGTATACCTAAAGATGTATTAATGTAAATTTATATTAAATATCAGACTGTCATTCCATTTAACTAGGCAAGCAATATTGGAAATCAGTCACAAATGTAAGACACCTTGTAGGTTTATACTGTCAGTTTAGTCTATTGTCATGGCTATTATGTTGAACTATTGCAGGACGGTTGCTTCCAATAATTTAACTGCTCAGTAGTACTTCAAGTACTGAGGTACACAGTGTGTGTCCCCCATCCCCCCTTTTTTGCAGGTGTTGAGCTTTCACCTTCACAAAGACTGCAGTGTGAGATGCTTTACCTACCAAAAAAAAATCTACCCTGAGAAAACACATCTTAGAGGGTTTGAATAAACCAAGAGGACAATGGTTTGTGGAGTAGCCTTCCCTTAAAAGGAAGAAAATTCAGATAATGTGGTACATTTGTTCTGGTTTCCATGTATTTGCAACGGGAAGCAAAGGTCTTCCTGAAGAGGATGATGAGTGTTGTTCTTCCCTTCTTACAGGGTTGTGTTGCGCTTTCCCCTTTGTGAAAGAAGTCTGGACTCTGGAGTCTAACCTGGGGGAGGGGGATTCTGCTTTGACAGAAGTGTTGACCTTGGTACCATCCTCTCTTTTTTGTCAGGCTTGTCTGCCTGCCTTCGGGCCAATCTCATTTGCCTCCACCCACTGCTGCCTTTTCTTCATTTCAGTCCTTCCATTCTTATCCCTGTGTAACCTTTATGCCCCCTTTCTCATTTTTATCCTTCAAGGTCCTTTCTACAGATGCAGACTCTGCAGCCTCCATTTATCTTAGTCTCCATGTGACACCTTAAGTGTTGTCTCTTCTCCTCCACCTGGTCTCTAAGGCTGTGATCTCAGGGCTGATTTAAATGTGGCATTGGTGAGGTAAAAATGCTTTTCCTGGTGACTTTGCAGGCTCAGTGTTTTGTGTTTGCCCATGCAAACAGGGACAAAAGTAACTTCTCTTACTAGCACTGCCTTTGGTCAAGGATCTTGAAGCAGCTGACAGGAAGTACCACTTTGGTCCTTTTCTTACCACCACTGCATAGTGGCTGGACCACCTTACTTTCACTTCTGCTCGCAAAGCAGCTACCTGAGCTTAGAAGTGTCACCAGAGATCTGCAGCTCACACAGATAAAGTGCTGGCATGATAACAGTGTGCAGAGCTACTTTGCAGTTTAAACAAGATAATAACTCTGAGGAGATTTGCAGAGGGGAAGTTTTTTGCATCACATTTAAAGCAGGCCTTAGACACACTTACCTAAGAATAAACCCAATGGGACTGAAGCATGGTATCTGCATACGCTAGAGGTAGATGGTAATGAGAGGGGGCAGAGTGCAGAATGAAGTGGATTACTTTGGGTGAAGGATTACATTTTTCAAAGTTCTGCTACATGAATAATTCCCTTGTAAATGGAAAACTAACACAGCATGTGAATGTGAAGAACATTTTTTCCTTGATGTGCAAATGTTTTTATTTGCAGGAAGTATTATATGGACAAGCCTAAAATATGTGACTCTCCCCACATGCTGTCTGAAGTGGAAACTGAAATGCTCTCTTGCTTGTTTTGGTGTATTCCTAATGTCTGATTTGTGTGTACATTTAGTTTCTTAGGTAGAAATGGTTCAGTGTGGCCAGTACATAAGAACATAAGAGAAGCCAATATTGGATCAGGCTAATGGCCCATCCAGTCCAACACTCTGTCACACAGTGAGCAAAAATACCAGGTGCCATCAGGAGGTTGATCAGTGGTGCCAGGACATTAGAAGCCCTCATTGCTGCCCCCCCAAGCACCAAGAATACAGAGTATCACTTGCCCCAGACTGAGAGTTCCTATCTATACCTTGTGGCTAATAGCTACTGATGAACCTCTGCTCCATATGTTTATCCAATTCCCTCTTGAAGCCATCCATGCTTGTAGCTGCCACCACCTCTTGTGGCAGTGAATTCCATGTGTTAATCAGTATTTGAGTGAAGAAGTACTTCATTCTAACCCAACTGCTCAGCAATTTCATTGAGTACCCACAAGTTCTTATATTGTGAGAAAGGGAGAAAAGTACTTCTTTCTCTGCCTGCTCTATCCCATGCATAATCTTGTAAACCTCTGTCATGTTACCCCTAAGTCATAATTTCTCTGCACTAAAGAGCCCCAAGTGCTTCAGCCTTTCTTCATAGGGAAAGTGTTCCAACCCTTTTATCATTCTAGTTGCCCTTTTCTGCACCTTTTCCAATGCTACAATATCCTTTCTGGGGTGTGGTGACCAGAATTGCACACAGTATTCCAAATGAGGTCGCACCATCGATTTATAGAGGGGCATTATGATACTGGCCGATTTGTTTTCAATACCCTTTCTAATAATCTCCAGCATAATGTTGGCCTTTTTTATTGCAGTCACACACTGACTTAACATTTTCAGTGAGTTATCTACTACGGCTCCAAGATCTCTCTCTTGGTCAGTCTCTGCTAGTTCGGACCCAATCAACGTGTATTCATAGTTAGGATTTTTGGCCCCAATGGGCATCACTTTGCACTTTGCCACATAGTATAAACAGCAGAAGGGCATTGTAGCATGTGACAGCCTATGTCACATTAGACTAGGGAGGAGCCCTTAATGGTGTGGCTGATGTTGCTGGGTCCTATGACAGTGTCATTTATTTACAACATTTTTATGCTGCTTTTCCACCCGATCAGGGTCCCCGAGGAAGCAAACATAAAATATTTGAACAATTAAAAGCAACCTTTATAATTATGAAGTAATTCAATAAAAACACATAAGCAAATAATGGCAGCAGGATTTATTGCAGGGACTGGTCCCAGGGTTTGCTTCTTCATTGGTCTGTTGTTGCTGCTGAGCAGCCGCTTCAGACTGGGAGGGCCGTCAATAAGTCAGATCCAACCTATCCTCCAGGAGCTTATGAGAAGGAGAGGAGGAGGAGATTGGATTTATACCCTGCCCTTCACTCGGAGTCTCAGAGCGGCTTACTCCTTCCCTTCCCCTGCCCACAACAGGCACCCTATGAGGTAGGTGGGGCTGAGAGAGCTCTGACAGAAACTGTTCTTTTTCAAGAACAGCTGTGCCAGAGCTTGTGACTGACCCAAGGTCACATCAGCAGGTGCAAGTGGAGGAGTGGGGAATCAAAACCGGTTCTCCCAGATTAGAGTCTGTGCACTTAACCACTACACCAAACTGGATCATCTTCCAGGAAGGGTTGCAGATGGCTGCTGATGTGCTGAAGAGGTTTTTGCTGTGAGTTGCTTAATTTGCAAAAGGTTGGCTCCAAAGTTCTGTACTAATGGTGGAGCCTGTCTCTGGTGCAAGGAACTTTGCTCCTGACACTGGAGGGACTTTGCTCCTGACACTGGAGGCTCCTGACAATGGAGGAACTTTGCTTCTGACACTGGAGGCTCCTGACACTGAAGGAAGGCTCCACTGTTAGCAAAATGGAACTTCTAGATCCATCTCAGTGCTGTTTAATTTCCATTCTCTGGCTCTTTATCTCTCAGTGGAGTGCACAGTATGTTCATTCTGTTCTCCAGATATCGTCTTGGCCTCCTGGACTGTTTTTTCTCCATCCTCTGTCTTTTTAATCTATTGGCTATCTTTTACATTTCTGGTCCTCTTCTCAGCTTCCTCTCCTCTTTGTGCTTTGTTGACACTTCTGTAACCGTACAGGGGGATACTGGCACTGTTCTGATTTAGAAGATTGGATATGGTGAAACAGCACATTTGATATCTGCAGTAAACTCATACAGGCTGCTTCAGCTTCATGCTGGTTCTCTGTAAACCGGTGTAACATACCCTGACAAGGTCCAGCTTGGGCTGCATAGTTTGCTCCCTCTTTTGAGTGAAGAGATGGAGGAAGGCGTATAACAGTGTTTTCTTAAGGACATTCCCTCGTCAAATTTGGAGTGTGAGATCATCTTTGAATCCTCTTGCTTTCTTCTGCAAAATTTGTCCTTTGCTAAGAATTACTTTTTCTCTTGTGAAGCCAATGTCATGCTTGTGTTATACTGATCCTGTGGGTTTCTGTATCTACGTCTATTACTATTGTGACCAGATCCTTTCACTGTCATCTCCTTTTGACCCATTCTTGTTTCTTTTTTGTTCATAAACTTTTTACCTACTTCCTCCTCCTCCTACTACACTTTTTGACTTGTTATTAGTGTCCTTTTCTCTATTGGTAAGCTAACCGTTTCTTTTGTTTGGAACACTTCCTCAAAACCCCCTTCCTTTTCTAGGACTCCGTGAGTTTGTCAAGTCTGGCCATGCACTCGCTCCTTATCAGCCTGCATCTATTTATCAGGCCCTCTAATGTATTTATTAATTTCATTTATACACAACCTTCCGCCTCAATGGGAACCAAAGTGGTTTACAATATTCGCCTTCTGCATTTGATCCTTGCAATAATCCTGTGAGGTAGATTAGGCTGGGTGTGAGTGGCTGGCCTAAGTTCTCTCAGCAAGCTTCCAAAGCAGAGTGGGGATTCAAATTGTATTTTGAATTGCTTGTAAGCCACCCTGAGCCTGCCTCGGCAGGGAGGGCAGGATATAAATCAAATAAATCAAATAAAATCAAACCTGGGTCTCCCACTTCCTAGTCTGACACCCTAACTGCTTAACTGTGCTGGCTCCCTAATCCCTCTCCAGCTTCAATTTACCCCTGTTACCCACTGCATTTACTCACGTTAATTTACCCCAGGGTTGGTTACTCCAATAACAGATTTGAGAATACAGGGGATCAAGGCTGTGAATAGAATTCTTCTTTTATCTCTAGCTCTTGAAGCTTGTTTGTGTTGATATTTTGACTGCACAGCTAGGGGGTATTCCAAATCAATTAACCCCCAGGGAAAGGGTGAAATCTTGTGTGAAGTTTCTGCAGCTATTTGGTGGTGATGACTTCTGAATTATGTACTGAATACTGCAAAAACAACAAAAAGAAAGCATTATAATGCATCTGAAATACAAGCTAGTCCACTGAACGCATGATAAAAAGATGTTTATTGTGATGTGGTTGGCTTATTGAGAAATGTCAGATTCCTCTTTCTACCACTAAGGGTTGTTCCCCTCCCCCACAGTTCTTCCTTTCTGTTTGGAAGCATCGTCCACATGCCCTTCAGCATACGGCACACACATCCAGTTCAATTTAATTTACACTTTGGAAGCCATTAATGGACAGGAAGAGGATTGATTGTCCAGGAATGTGACTCTAACTGAATCCAGATGGTCCCTTGGGTTAACCAATGAGAGTCCTGAGGGCATTTTCACCAGTGAAGCTGAGAATGCTCTTCAATATGTGATGTATTACTTGTGAACATTATTTAGGAGAGACAGTTTTAAAAGTACACTCTATTCAATGTAGGTTTCATGTTCCCACTGCAGAGGTGGAAAATTTAAAAACATAACAGTCATTTATGAAAGTGTCCCAGAGGGGATAGTTGAGGCAGTTCAGACCTAAGAGAACCTAGGCAAAAAATACATTTAAAAATGGACTTAGCAAATGCTAATGCAAAAAAGAAGAAAAGAAATGAAGGAACTAATCCTATAGAAAGCTATGGGTGGGAAAGGGTCCAGAAGGACAGAATGAACTGGGGGAATGCATTGACCTTTCTCAAAAAGTAACTAGTTGTCAAGTTGCACTAGAAGTGTGCCAGAAAAAAAGAAGCAGGGGTGTGTGAGTGTGAGTGTGTGTGGGTGGGGGGGGAGGCCGACTAGGTGACCTTTGCCGGGGAGATGCGCGGCTCCTCCCTCCACCCCCCAATGGTAGTGCGTTTGGCCCGCCGGAGGGGGTGCTGGGCGGCTGCCCAATCTGAGCGGCGCTCGCCCGGCTGATTGACAACGGGGCCGGCCTGGCAGCGGCGCAAAGCAGACCCGTTTGTCCGGAGGTGGGAGGGAGGGAGGGGAGTGTGCCGGGGCTCTCCCCTCCCGCGACTTTCCGAGGCGGGGGCGCCGCTGCCTCTCCGCCTTGGCTTTCCACTGTAGTCAGCCGGCGGCGGGGCGAAGCGCGGCGGCCACATGAAGCAGCAGCAGCAGCAGCCGCCTCAGCCTCTCTCCTCCCTGTGCGTATCCGGCTTCAGGCAGAGGCGGCGACCATAGCGGGGAAGCGGGAAGGGAGGGCGGGGACGCTTCGCCCGTGTGAGTCGGCGGCCGCCACCAGAGCAGCCGCGAGGAGGGGGGTGGGGGACACGACACGATGCTGCCGCTCCTGTCACCTGGGTGCCGCGGTGTGTGCCCTGCGGGGCCGGAGGGCAGGCAGGGAGGGAGGGCGGGGCGAGCGGCCGGGGGGGGGCAAGAGTGACCCGGGGGCTTGGCGCGGGAGGCGGGTGGGACCGCGGGCAAGGGGAGGAGGGCGCCCGCAAAGCCCAAGGAGGAAGCGGTGGGTGGGGAGGCGCGGCGTGCCAAGGCTGGCACATGGGCGCCCGTGCTCCGGGCCGGCTCAGCGGCTGTCGGAAAGGAGGGCTGCGTGTCCCGGCTCTCCGGATCCAGCCCCCCCCCCGCATGCAGAGCCAGGGAAAAGGGGGCGGGCATTATAGGTGAGCCGCTCCTGCAGTGAGTGGGGGGAAAGGCGGGGGGAGAGAGAGAGGGAGCACGAACAGGGGCGAGGGGAGTGGGAGAGGCGGCGGCGCTGTTGCTGCTTTCCAGCCCGATCGGAGCTCTTCGGCCCTCCCTCCGCCCCCCGGTTCACCCCGCGGGTGAGAAAGGGACCATGTTGTCTCCGCGCCCAGCCTTTCCCCCGCCTGCCTTGGTCTTCCAGCCCAGCGCAGAGACTGCAAAAAACAAACAACAGCAAAGAATACCGCGCCCCTTCGAAGGGGATAACGGAGCGGCGGCGGCTACCTCCGGGGCGGCTGCGGGGCTCCTCGGCGGCCCCGCGGCAGTTGGGCGGCCAGGGGTGTGTGTGTGTGGGGGGTGGTCTCGCTGAGGGCGCGCGCGCTCCCTTGGCCCCTCCCACTCGGAGTCTGGGCTTTGTTGCTGTGCTCCGGCCGCGGCGCGCTGCTCCCCTGCTGCCCCTCTGCGGGTGCGCCTCCCCCCCCCACGACACCCCGGCTGCGTTGCCTGCGCGTGCGGTGCGTAGTTCTCCCCCCCGCCCCCCCGTCCGCGAGAGACGGCCGCGGTTCACGTTCTCCCCTCCCTTCTCCTTTCTCTCCCAGGTGCTGAAGAGGCACGACCGAGGCTTGCCGGCGCGAGACTGAAGCCCTCGCCTTGGCGGTTCCCAGCCTGGGCAGCCTGGCCGGCGGGGGCAAAAGGCGCTCCGTGAGGAGGGAGGCTGTTGCAACTGGCTTCTCCGCAGCTTCTAAACAGACGCCGAGAAGGGGGAAGCGGAAGAAGAGGAAGAAACGCGACCGTCGCCGAGCTGCCGCTGAGGACGAGGAGAAGGGGACGGCGGCTTTCTCGCCTCTCTCGTCCCGCCGAGCCTGATGGCCGAGTTTGGTAGCCGGGGGGGTGGCGGCGTCGGCAGCGGGGGGATCACCTCCTCCCCCTCCCCGAGTCCCGCGCGCGGCAAGGCGGCTTTCAAAGCTGGCGATGGCGAAGGGGGAGGCGGCGGCGGCGGGAGAGCCCATTTGGACGGCGTGGGCACGAGGGTTTCCAATGGGGACTGCGCCCTCGTGGGAGCCCGGGAGGACATCGGGTCAGCCCAGCCCGGCAGCCCTGGCCTGGAGAGAGGGTGCTCCACCACCCTGCAACCGGAAGGCAAAGCCGGTATCCCCAGGAAGACCAGCATCATCAAGGTAAGAGGAGGTGCCTCCCACCATTCTCCCGGGGCGGGGAGGGGGTTGGGTTGGGTTGAAATCTGTGGATGGCTTGAGTGGGCAGCCCTGTCGTGTCCGAGTGTGGGGAAGCTTTGCTTTGGAGCCCCTGTGTGGGGATTGTGCAAGTGCTGAGATGTGATGTTCAAGGAGGGGTGGGGGGGTAGAGCTTCTCAGATGTAGAGCCTGCAACCCGCTTTCCCTGCAGAGCTTCCATGTTTGGTGGTTTTTTTGCCGATTCTGTGGGGATGCTGAGTGCACCTGTGCAGAGCAGTCTTGTACCTTGTTGACAGGCGCACAGCAAGTGAGCTGAAAAACAGGGAGAAATGAATGAGAAATATGAACACTCTCATAAAAGTGACAGCTAATCTTTACCTGCAGCCTCAACCTTTCTTAATTATTATCTACACACTGATGTTGCTGGTAGCATGGAGTCACATACAGCAGTTACATAGCCAATGTTACCCTCTTGCCAAGATCAGAGTAGCTATTTTTCAGTTGCATCTTGTGAATGAAATGTTTCTAGAAAGACTAGTCCATCAACAGCAGATTTTGGAATTCTGCAACAAACCGTGGGACCTTGCTTAGAGAATCAAGGGGAGTACAAGGACAGGCAGTGGTGGAATGCACTTGACAGTCATGCACCCGCCCTTCCTGTTAAGGAGAGGTGATGTTGATTGTTAAACTACTCACAGCAGGGTGCATGTGAGGGTGGGAGGAAGTCTGCAGTACAGAGTCAAAGTTCTGTTGCCTCTCATGGAGGTATTGTTTGATATTCCCAGAGTCTGTCAAATACCTTTGCACTCTAAAGATAATTTCTGACCTCTGTGATTGTGTGTTCCCTCAATCCAGAGAAGGATATTGTACTTTCTAGTGTATTATTGGAGTCTGTTAGGTGACACTTCAGAATGCTGTTTTGTTTATATAGCAGTTTATAGTCTAAAAGAGTTAAGGTAAATCTGCTTTGTTCCAAACTGTTTGTTTGTTTTAAAGTTAAGGGAGGGTTCCACAATGTGGCAATATAAAGCTGGACTTTGACTTCCACGGGTAATGTATTTACAACACATAATGACTTCTAGCACAATTTATTTTTAACTACACATAGATTTATTTCCTGACAAATTTAAGACATCACTTCTTAGTGACAGCTATATGTGGTGTAAATTTATCTTCTAATTTGTTTCTTATTGTTACAGTCACCTACTGTACCATAGGGTTGTGCCTGTAGGCACTTAAAATGGACTAATGTTTGGAATTGAGAACTACCCAAGGGCACCTCATTACCCGTCAAAAATATGGAAATGCTGTAAGGTGCCTAGTTTTATGACATGCCATTGAGGCTTGTAGATACATTTAAAGTTATACGGATGTATTCTCTGCACATGCAGCATAAGCAAATGTGCAAGGTTAGAATGTCCACTTCTTGAAATGCCACTCTGAGGTATATGTAGCTTTAAGGCCATGCATGATTGTTCTCGAAGAACACAGCTACTAATCCAAGATCTTGGAAGAACACTTTACAAGTGAGTGATGTTAATACAACTGCATCCATTAGTGTAGTCCTAACAAGAAATGCATGTGCCTATTGAAACTAGTCTTTGTTTCATGGTACTGTGGTGTGCCTGCCAAGTGCATCTGGAGTTCCTTAGTTATATACTGAAAATTTATGTTGGGATGTTATGATCATGAATGTATGTTAGTGCAGTTCATATTAGCACTAATTTCATTATGTCAGCAGTGCTCAGCATAATGACACTGAAATTGGCATTCTGCTTCTCTTCTCCAGTATACTTTATTATATTTTTAATGAGCAGTGTCTGCCTTATCTGTTTAGAAGCTGGGGTTGGTTTGTCTGCTGTTATACCATGTACCCTTGCCTCCTTTCTCCTTTCTCCTCCTCCTCTCCTCTTCACTGACTTTCCGTTGTACAGACTTATGGCCTGGACCTATAGGCCATTCCAGTTTGGTAACAGGCCAGAATATTTGATAGTTAGGTCCTGGTTTTACAGTGTGGGGACAGTTTCAACATTATGATTACCCTGGGACCTGAGTCTTGCATCAGTACTAGGGCTGGTGGCTTTCTTTTTTTTGGGGGGGAGTTCTTGGGAAGTGCTATTCTGTGTTATGTTCAGGATTTATAGTATTTACAGTACTATCCTAAGCAGAGTTACATTCTTCTAAATCCATTGGAGCCAATGGACTTGGAAGGGTAGTACTCTGCCTAGAATTACATGGTTAGACTTGCTTCTGGGCAGAATTCAAAAGGTGTCTGTTATTGCCTTTAAAGCCTTAAATGGTCTGGGACCTAGATCTTCTGGATGGGCTTTGAGATAGAGGCTTCTCTATTTTGGCTGCCTGCCTTTGGAACGCCTCCCTTTAGGAATTTGCCTGGTGTCTAGTTTAGGCTTGAGGTGTAAATGTTTTGCTTTGGCTAAACTTTTTTGTTGATGTATTGGCTTGGTTTGTTTATCTGTTTAGTTCCCATCTCCCCTCTCCTTTAATTAAATGATTTTTTAGGCATTTTATTTTTGAAATATAGGGGCTTCTTATATAGAAGTGATTTTTTTTCTCTCTTAAAAATTTTTGAATGAGAAATCAGAAGCTGCCTCTGGAGCCTGTTTTGGCCAAAAATTTGCAACCTAAACACTTCTTCTGCAATGATAACATCAAGAAGTGTTCTTGTTTTCCAAGGCGCTGGTCTGCAAGTTACTTTTTCCATGTGGGGTGCTACTTCCACATAGCTACTCTTTGTGCCCTATCTGTATCTCCCCCATGACTTCTGATGTTCATAGAGAGTTTCCATGCCAGCACTGGATGATGAAATGGAAAGTGGGAGAGAACTCTGTTTATCTTCCCCCCCCACACACACTTAGAATGATGTTTTGGCTTCATTGTTTCGAGCTGTGTCCTTGCCTTTGAAGAGAATGCAGTTGCTTAGGGGTGGAATGTTGCACTTTCAGTCCTCTGGGATAAGTGCTACCTGTTCCTTTTCTCTAGGAAGCATTATGTATGTAGAATTTAGAGTAATCCATATTATTCCATTTCATTTTTAATTGCCTTTTAATGTTTTAACTGGTTGGATTTCTCAGTTGTGTACAAGTACTCTGCTTCTGTTCCTTTTTCATGATATTATCTTCTTATAATTGGATAGTTACCCAGGACAACTATGTTAATCAGAGAGTATTTTTCTTTCTCAGTCAGTTACAGGCTTAGTCTTTTTCTGTCACTTGCAGGGGAATCTTAAACAGAGTTACTCCCTTCTAAGTTTATTGAAGCCAAGAGGCTTAGAAGTTTGGAACTCTGTTTAGGATTGCACTGTTTAGGATTGTACTATAAGTTCTGTCTTGTGTTTTCTCCTTTTCTACTTCCAAATGGATTTGGCAGGTGGAGTATCTTGCTTGAATATGCTGCTGGGCAAGGCAAGTAACATTTCTAGAGGTGAAGTCCTGTGGATTCTGAACATATCTGTAGATCTCCTTTGTGTTTTAAGAGCACCAGCAGGGCATTCTTTACTCGTGCTTCTTCGTTTTTCTTATCTGGAAAGCACCCCTTACTGATTTCTCCTGGAGAAAATGCCACAAAAGGCAATGGCAGTTCATTTGGTTATTTGACGTTAAATGAAACCAGTACTTTGCGTCATGCTTGGTGCCTGCGCACTTCTGTTCTGAATATGGTTTTTAAAAATCAGCCAGTGAGGACACGTTGTATAATGTATGTATTAACCTTGTATGCTCTTTGACTTTATGGCCCTTTTCTTCTTTAGCCCAATCTCCGGGGGGGGATCATAATCAAACTGTACTCACCATCTGCAAGTGAGTCATTTTAAAGAAACTGAAAGATACTCTGATAATCCCGGAAGAACATTACTAAAGATAGTAGTAGCAGCTACTAGTATAGAATATTTTCAGCTACTCCACAGCAGATTCTGCCAAACCACAAATTGATCTTAATAGCTGCAAGGTAACATGTACTAAAATTGGTTTTTGTTATTTGTATATGTAGAGTGCTAGGACAGCTACAGCTTCTCTCAAAGGAGAAAGCAGTATCCAGTCTTCTGTGTTTATCATGAAAAACAACACTGTGGTGTGTTCCTTTGTGGTTAAAATTGATGAATGGAATGCTTTCATGACACAGATTGGGAGCTGTCCTGGGGGGTCAGAATGGGGCTGACAGCATCATCACCTCTACCCTTGGCCCCAAAAGTTTAGATTTTCTGGAACAGACTCAGCAACTGTTTAAGGTACAAGAAAAGGGAAAGTCCTTCCTTGCAGTGTTTCAAGCTGAATTTATTTGTAACCCTGTGCTGCAACCACATTAGAAGATAGATTACTCTAAATTGTCTCCATTCATTTTAGGATAAGTTGTTTAGTCTGCACAAAACCAAAAATATAATTATGTAACAAAGGACAAGAATGCCCCGAATTGGTTACCAGTCTGTTTAGACTGGATTTGGTCCTCTGCTAGGTCTTGCTGCTATTGGAGCCCTTTGTTTATACAACAGCTACCTAAGCTCAGGAAGCATAATAACCTTCTTCCAAGTGCACACTTTGGAAAGCACAGAAGTAAAGCAAAGAAGCATTTTATGTTAGCCGTAGCTTTCCTCAGGTTTCTGGAACAAGGTAAAGATGATAGAATGCTGAAGCTGACATTTGGTATAGTCCTAAGGACACTTTCCTGGGAGTAAGCTCCATTGAACAACATGAGACTTAACCTCAATGTGTATCTGCTTAGAATTGCTCCCATACAAGATTTCCTCCATCATTTCTCAGCTTTAACACATCCGCTCACTAAACATTCTTATACAGTATATATGTTCCATGTAATGCGATGGATATGTGCTTAACAGGAATGTAAGGTAAAGTAACCTGTGAAGTGGGGAAAATCAACTGAAAATTTCATTCTGGTTATTCTGTGATAAATGAAACCAGTGCATTTCCACTTCGTGTCACGCTTCGGGATATTGTTCTACAGAACGTTCCTTATTGATCAGTGCTGGAATCTTTAAGGCATGTTTTGATTAGGTCTAAATTTAGGCCTGATTTATAAGAAGAAAAAATATTAAATGTCCAATGATTTTGGAAAGATGCACCATCTGATTCCAGGAACCTTCAGTGTTTTATGGACTACTGCACAAATAAAAAGACTGAGTGGGTTTATTTGTGTGTTGGATGTCACAGAAGCAAAGGATTTACAAGAGGTTTTTCTCAGAGCAGGCAGGGGTGATTCTGTTGTCTTATGAAATGGGATTTTTTTTGCTCAGTACACCTCATTAACATTTTTCTTGAAGTGGCTGGCCTACTGTGATGAAAGCATCCGTGGCTTTGCTAGGGATATAAGGAAACATGAGCTGCTGTTTGAGGCATACACTAGAAAATAAGCCTTACTGAATTCATTTGGAACTTGTATCTGAGCAAACATACCATGCTGATGGAGTACTGCACACTTTCTGCTCTGTTGGGTTTCTTAAATGATAACTGTCCTATTTTAATTCTTCCTGACAACCCTTCACAACGTTGTGCTTTATGCTCTTTTCCTTTCCTTCTTCTCCCCTTTTCCTCTGTCTCTACTCTGGGATGCTTTGCATCTGGCTTTGTGAAGGCAGAATGATTCCAGGCCGGCTGTGTCTTCTGACAATACAATCCAGTGAGGCACATTCCATGCTCTTCTGCTTTAGGCAGGGGTAGAGCTGGAATTTTCTTTTGTTCCCAGGTTTGTGATGATATTTGTACCATTATCAGGTGAGAGGCCAGGCTATAGAATAGGTAGACATGCTGCCATGCTGGAAAATGGCAGGTGTTATTGCCTTTTTGTAAGAGTCTGAAAGCTTGCTTTGAAATTGCTTAGTAGCATGTTATAAAGCCTTTTCATAGTGCTTCTGACACAAAAATCGTGCTGATTAGTACACTTAGCTTTCAGCTACGGTTGGATAAGTTCATTTGCATATGAGCAAAATGGAGTAGAAAAATATTTCTGAAGGCTGCATTTTGTAGTATTAATAGCAGTAATGTTTTTGCTTACACTGTAGGCAATTTGTACTTTGCAGCTTGTATCATGAAAATAGTGTTTGTGTACTCACAGTAAACTTATGATGGTTAGTTTGTTTTCCAACTGTGGTTTGGTATTCTTAATTGGCCATAGTATTACAATAGTTAATCACAGTTTGTGCAAATATTTGTTGCCTAGTGTTTCTAAACAGCCTGAATGACTGCTACACTTGTAATGTGCCAGTAAAAAAAACCCCCTCTGCTTATAAGGTCATTTATTCCCCTTTAATGACATAGTGACTTCTTCAAAATAGGGGTAGAATTTGAACATACTGCTCCTTAATACAATTCTGGTTGTATCTGCTGAACTACGTTGCCTCTTAGCTTTAAAAACCAGTTTCAGTTTTGCATAGCTATAGGAAACATGTTCAGAACGTGAAAATATTAGGAGCCTGGCAATATCATCCTAAACAGGTCTACTCAGGATCCTATTCAGGTCTGTTCAGTGGGGCTTACTCCTAGGAAAGTGTTCTTGGTTTTAGAGTGCTAAGAATATTTTCTCAGAAACAACTGTTTTGATTGGTCCTGAGGCATGGGTCTCTCCGAATTCTGCTTTGCCTTGCCATGCCTTTAAGGTCGGGTTTGAAACACAGCTTGAAAAGCTGTAAAGTACTAGTTACCCAAGAGCAGTCTGTAACAACCTTGTGGGTATCAGATGTATCCTCCATGCATACAAGTCATGTCCTACCTATTTTTTTCCTGGGTCAGCACCCCTTCCCCTTCTTTTTACTTAAGAGCCAAGGGAACTCTCTTAAGGCATGGGACACTGCTTTTTCACTTGTGTTTCTCAGGAAGGCAGGCATATAGCTCTTCACAGCACACATATATTGTTCCTTCTTCGGGACTTCAGTCTACCCTGAGTATATAATTCTGGGCGTTTTAACAGCTGAGTCAGCATTTACTGGACACAATTGCATTCCAAGTGAGTGGCTCCACACTTGTGTTCCTTCAAAGCACATGATGTTACTGTTGGGTATCTATTGGCTACTGTTCTGCATACTAAAACCAGGATTAAGCTACATTCTTGAAGGAAAAGCTTGTTTCCATGTTGTGTGCATGTATGTACATTTTAATTGTACTTATTTAGAAAATGTTTTTGCAGCATCTCCAGGAAATTGCCCAAAGTGGGAATTTGCCCCAAATAAAACATAAAAATATGACATGTGAAAAGTTAATTAAAATTTAACATTGAAAAGCAACAACCAGAGCATTTAAATGTAGATAATTAAGCAGCTTAAGAGGAAGACCTGTTTTCAGACAAGTGAGGGTAACTTACGTGTCAGGCAAGCCTCGAGAGGAAGGGTGTTCTATAGGTGTTCTATATACCACTACTGAAAAAGCCCTATCTGTGGTTGCCACCTCCGTCACCTCTGAAGGCAGGGGCATGAAGAGCAGGGATCATCTTAACTAGACAATATGGGAGGTAGCAATCCTTTAGGCACTCTGGCCCCAAGCCATTTAGGGCTTCAAAGTTAGGAACCAGCACTTTGAATTGTTCCCAGACACAAATGGGCAGCCAGTGTAGATCTTTTGGCACAGAGGTGATACAATCCATGTATCCCACCGCTCACAGTAGACTGGCTGCCACATTTTGGACCATTGGAAGTTTCTGGGCCAGTTTCAGAGCAGCCCTCTGTAGAGTGCATAACAGTAATCGAACCTGGATGTAATCAGAGCATGGATCACTGTGGCCAGATTGCACTTTTTGAACACTGGCCATAGTTTGCGTGTTAAAAGGCACTGTGTGCCACTGAGGAGACCTGGGCTTCCAACTATATGCCAGGATCCATCAGCACCCCCAGGCAACAAACCTGCTTCCTTGGGGAGTGCAGTTCCCTCAAGGACAGGCTTGACTCCTCAGTCATTGAGAAGCTGCCCTCTGGGTTGTGCATATGTTTGTATGTGACTGATTACTGGCACTAGAAGAGCTTAGTTTGTAAAAAGAAGGGTCCAGAAGTCAGCCTTTATCTACCTGAAAATCATTGTCTTGACCCATAGTTATATTATTAACATTCTCACACAGAGAGGCACTATTTCCCACACCTGTCAACACCAGCAAAAGTAGTTCTTTTACCATTTTCCTAAAATTCTCAGGGAGTAATCCTAACTAGATCTTCTCAGAATGCTACTGAATTTTGTTGTGTCAGGGTTACTGCCAAGAAATTGTTCTTACAGTGGCACTGTCCTTTTTTTCTTTTTAGTTTACTGCTTTTAAAGATTTTAATTAATTATTGTTGCAGAGAAACACCTCAAAACAGAAAAGTAGCTCACTGTAAGAGAGCCAGCATGGTGTAGTTTTTAAGAGCAATGGACTCTTTATCTGGAGAACCAGGTTCAATTCTGCATTTCTCCACATGAAGCCAGCTGGGTGACCTTGGGCCAGTCACAGCTTTTTCAGAGCTCTCTCAGCCCCCAGAATAAGTCTAGCTCACCACTTAGTGGTGCATAATACTAAAAAAGGTAGCACTTGTGGCTGCCAGGCAATCTTAGGATCTCCTGGCTATACTACATACAATGCCATATGATAACACTTATTTATTAATTAGCTCACTGTAGAGCAACTGTGAATGGGAAAGACAGACCTCTATAGGAATGCAGTTTTCTTTACCTGTATGCTTTTATTCTCCTTTATGGATAAAAACGATAAGGAAAGAAACTCTGTATAGATTTAAGAAGATTCTTACAGCCAGTTAGATTATGTTGGTCCATCTTGCTCAGTATTGTCTACTTGATGGTCAGCAAATCTCCAGGGATTTAGGCAGAGAAATATCTTTCCCAGTGCATGTTAACTGCAGATCTTTTAATTGGAGAACCTAGGAATTAGACCTGGGGCCTTCTGTCTGCCAAGTGTGTACTTGTCTACTGAGGCATGGTCTTTCCCTGAAGCTGGACTGAGAAGCGCTCTTTTCATTGTGATTAATCCTCTAATATATGGTAGAACAAATTTAGAGTCCAGTGGCACCTTTAAGACCAACAAAGGTTTATTCAAAGTATGAGCTTTCGTGTGCAAGGCTTTTTCAAATACATTGGAATGGTGTGTAAAGTTCAGACTTATAGACGGGGAAATTAACATGTAACATGATGGTTTAAGATATGCAAAGTCCAAAATAAGCTAAGGTTATAAGGTCAACAGCTATAAAGCAATAAATATGTCTGAATAGCAGATAAATGTCCAAAGGTGTCTTTTTTAATTGTGGGAAGCAAACCGAGAAACCTGGATCTATGTAATGTATTGTGTTAGACTTCGTTTGCTTCTGAAATGAGTAGTGCCATTAATTCCTGCTCTTTGATGCGTGGTGCAATGTAGTCTGTGCTATCTGGGCTAATTGTAAGATAAGCTAATGTGTAATAAGAATTTGGACCGGGTTTTCAGCGCCAAAGTGATCAGTGAAGCAGTGACATAGTCCCCAACCCTTCTGAGAGTGTGCAGGACCGAACTGATTCACTGATCAATTATCTTTTGGAATTGACTGGGTGAGAAAAGGACAGTTATATCAGTGAAGAAAGATTAATGGACGTTAGCTTAGATGTTAACTCCACTCTCCTGAACGCTCTGGTCAAGATCAGAACGAACTTCAGGCTCATGGGTGATATGTGCCTGGCTCCCTTCATCACAGGGAGATTAACTTGCTAACCTTCCTAAATTGCCCAGAACACACATGTTGGAGACCCACAAAGAATTAAAGTAGCCAAGGAAATAATTCAGGAATGTATCCCCACTCAGGTCAGATCTCCACCGTCAGGATGCTGTAGGTTCTTGAAGATTGAACAGGCCAGTTCACCCCTCCCATCTTGATCTAAGCCAGGGGTGCATAATATTTTATGTAATGAGAGCTACTTCTGAATAATGAAAAATATTCCAGGCTCTCTCCTTCCAACATAGCACACACATGTTACTGTGTTTTGTTCTGTCCTAGGAACAGAATGTGGACTAGGACAAGCACTAGAAATGAAGCAATCACCTAAGTTCTGCAGGGAAAAATCCTATGAAATAAAAGCTAACCCCCTCCCCCAGTGTGTGTATATTTTCATGATCTTTTCCTGGGTTTTCTAGGGGATGCATAGGTACTGTGCAACGGCCAGTGAGCTGCTGGTGGCTCAACAAGCTAGCTGTTGTAGATTCCTGCTTTAACCTTTTATTTCCTGTTTCCTCTCTACTGACCTCAACATCCTAGAATAGTGAGCATGTTCAGTCCTGGGTTTTTTTTGGGGGAGGGTTGCTCCTTTTTTTAACCAACTAATATTGTTTTGCATTGCTTGGAGTCCCCTGAGTATGCAGAGGCCCTGATCATGACCAGTGATAGGAGTTTGCTGCTTGAAGGAAGGAACATGCTGGGTGTCATGAGGAACCGTGGTGGTGGCAGCTGTCAAAATCTTCCACTTCTGGTTTCTTCCAGGTTTCAGCACAAATCAACATCTACACCAAATCAAGCAATCATCCTCCCATTTTAATTTGGAATAAATTACATAGTCATTTAGGTACTGGTCCTCCAGACATACATACTTATAAGCATGAATGAATGTGACCATGTATCCCTAAGCTTTTCAGGATTAGGGATTTACTATATTAAAAATCTTCCCTGCATTTAATGTTGTCGCAGATTATTACTACATTGCGTCTGGATTCAATTTAACCAAATAGCTCCTTGGACGTAATCAAAGCTATTCCCTCCTGTTTCTAATATTAAAAAGTACTTGACCTTTGTATTCAGTCTTGCAAATATGCTTACTTGGAAGTAAGTCCCATGATTAAAACTGAACTTACTTTTCAAGTAAATATGCTTAAATCGCAGCTTAATATAGTGATTATTTTAGCCTGTAAGATGTTTACTTTTGTGCATATTGCCTCATAACAAACAAAAGTTTTACTTGCGTGTTCAGTAATGGCGTTTTATACACTCTTCTAAGATCAAGATTCCTTCACGGCGTTCCCACCTGTGGAGATCACGGGCTTGGAGTGTGTTGGCCTGATGCTGGAGGCTGAGGAGAGTTTGGTGATCTGGCTGTTGTACTGACTGCCTAACGCACTGGCCAGTAGCCTGCCGTCCCTGCTGGAGGCTGTATCAGGCTGGGCGTTGGAGCACCCTAGACTGGTAGTCATGGGTGATTTTAATGTCCACGCCGATGACGTGGCTTCCGGTCGGGCTAGGGACCTAGTGTCATCCATGGCGGCACTGAGACTCTCTCAATTTGTTTCAGCCCCCACCTATCGGGCTGGTCACACGCTCGATATGATCTTCGTGGCTGGGCTGACAGTGGATTACTGCAGAAGCAGTACCATGGTTGGACCACTGTGGCCTGAAGGCCTGTCTGAATGTTCCACCGACCCTGTTTAGGTGACGAGCAGATTTTAGCTTGCCCGTGAAACCAAATGGACCCAGTACGGCTTCAGATGGCTCTACGGGATTGCCGACTCTCCGCAGCCATTGATGAGATCGCTCCCAGGTGCCCTCTCTGCATTCACTCTAGGCGGGCGCCCTGGTATACCTAGGAGCTGTGGTGGATGAAGCGAGAGCTGAGACGGCTAGAGAGATGGTGGCATTGCGCTCATGATGAGGCATCAAGAGCATCTTATAGGATGTTTATGAGATCCTATGAGATGGTAGTCAAGGACGCAAAGAGAGAATTCTGCGCGACCAGGATTGCATCTGCTAGCTCACGTCCAGCCCAATTGTTTAGAATGAGTCGGTCTTTAACGGCTCTGCCACAGGGCAGGCAAAATGCTAGGGAATTGGATATTGGCTGTGAGGCATTTGTGAGCTACTTTGCAGATCAAGTCTTGTTGCTCTGCCGTGACTTCCCTGGCACAGTTGAAACAGTGAGTGAACTTGAGGCCCCTTGCATGTCTTTAGTTCTGCGTTTGGAGTGTTTTAGCCTGCTCAGCCTGGAGGAAGTTGACAGACTGCTCGTATCTGTGCACCCAACCACTTGTAGCCTTGATCCGTGCCCGTCCTGGCTCATTAAAGTGGGCCATGAGGGGTTTCGAGGTTCCCTAAGGGAGATTATCAACAAGTCCCTCTCCGAGGGACAGTTCCCGGGGGCACTCAAGGAAGCAATGGTTCGCCCTCTCCTGGAAAAATCTTCTTTGGACCTGGCTGAATTGGCCAACTGTCAGCCCGTGTCCAATTTGCCCTATTTCGGCAAACTTATTGAGAGTGTGGTGGCACTGCAGCTACAGAGCTTTCTGGATGATGCTTCCATCCTAGAACCTTTCCAGTCCGGTTTCTGGGATTCAGGGTCTGGCCCTTCAATGGCTTGCCTCTTTTCTCCAGGGTCGGGGACAAAGGGTGGCAATAGGGGAATAGCAGTCCCAGAGATATCCCCTTGAATGTGGTGTGCTCCAGGGGACAGTGCTTTCCCCGATGTTGTTCAAAATCTATATGCGCCCCCTTGCCAGATTGACCGGAGGTATGGGCTTGGGTGTCATCAATATGCAGATGACACCCAGCTCTATCTGATGTTGGGCAGCCAGTTGGACTCCAGCCCAGAAGTTCTTCACTGGCCATTGCAAGCCATGGCGGGTTGGCTCAGACTGAGTTGACTGAAACTAAACCTGGTGAAGACGGAAGTCCTGGGCCTGAGTCGGGTCGGTTTGGGGTTGGGGATCCCTCTCCTGACCTTCAATGGGGCGCCTTTGGTGCCAGCATCAGAGGTTAGGAGTTTGGGAGTGCTTTGGGACTCCTCTCTAACTATGGAGGCCCAGGTGGCAGCCACTGCCAGGTCAGCCTTTTACCATTTTCGGTTGGCTCAGCAGTTGGTTCCCTTCCTCGACCATGATGACTTGGCTACAGTGATCCATGCGACTATCCCCTCGAGGTTAGACTATTGTAATGCTCTCTACATGGGGCTGTCTTTGTTGCAAACCCAGAAGCTGCAGCTGGTGCGGAATGCTGCAGCCAGGCTCTTAGTGGGTGGGAGCACATCCGGCCTGTGCTGAAAGTGCTGCACTGGCTGCCAGTAGTGTACCGGATTCACTTCAGAGTGCTGATTCTTGCCTTTAAAGCCCTATATGGCCAGAGTGTGACATACCTGAGGGAACGCCTTTCCCCATATGTACCCCACAGGGCACTACAGTTGGGGATGCAGCATCTGCTGCTGACCCCAGGCCCCAAGGAGGACAGGGCTTTTTCGGTGGCGGCTCCTACCTGGTGGAATGAGCTCCCGGAGGAGATCCAGGCCCTGCGGGACCTTGCGCAGTTCTGCAGGGCCTGCAAGACGGAGCTCTTCTGCCAAGCTTTCGAGTAGGAGCCGCCACTACCACTACCATCATTACCACTACCATCACCACCACCACCAACTGGTTTGGGCAACAGCGGGGTGTGGAGATGGCCCTGGGACGAGCAAAGCACAGCGCGGTGTGGAGCTGATACCACTGAACCACCCTCTTACTGAAGATTGACTTTGAAACATCTAGAGCACTTCTAATATCATAAATAATTGTTTTATCTTGTTTTTAATTTTGTTTTTATGTATTGGCATTTGTGCCCTATTTGTGAGCTGCCCTGAACCTGCTTGCAGGGAGGACGGGCTAGAAATTTAATGATAAAATAAAATAAATAAATAAAATTAGTATCCAGATTAAATATGAAAGTACAGCATGCCATCCAACGAGGGATTTTCCCCATTGCTGATGGTGGCATTGTTGTTTATATAGTACCATACGTGTAGTGGTTTACAGAGTAGCAAGCACATGTCCCCGCTTTAAGGAATTTACAAGCCAAATTAGGCTTATATACTCAGAGTTCAATCTCTGCAGCTGACTGTGGAAGCCTTATGCCTAAATGGAAATTGGATATTATACTGTGACATTAAACCAGGAGTACGTGGAGTCATGACATTGACATTTGTCAGAATCTACCTCTCAGACCTCACTGTTCAAGCTTATCCCCGTGAAAGTTCATTGCTGTCTAGAAGGTCTGATGACTTTAAGCTTGGGTTTGATTTGTCCTGGAGCTCCAGACAGGATATGTAGAGAGCAGTTCAGTGCAACAGAGATTGAAGAGGACTTCAGGGGGTCAGTGGCAAGGCATATTTTATGACAGGTAAGTCTAAAGTAAGAAGAGGTTTCGAGGGAAGTTATTTTTCTTCTGGTATTACAATGCAATATCTGAAAACAAGAACAAAGCTGCAGAATACCTTTTTTTGGGATCAGCCAGTTGACACAAAACGAGCAAGCTTTCGAGCTACCCATAACTCTTCATTAGGATAGATGTTACAAACCTTAAAAAAACAGAGGGGTGGGGAAGCAGATCTTCCAGGCCACGATGTTATGTTCTGCTCTTACAAATATATTTTATGAAATGTGTGCAGGCCTGAAACTTTTAACTTTATTACTAGTTTATAATGCATACTTTAGGAATAAGTAGTATTTGTGTTCTCAGAATACAAGTGTTATAATCTAACACCTACAGCAATTAAACTGAGTTTGTCAGCCGGTAATACAGAAGGCTGACAAGATGGGGTCTTGAAAACGACCTAGAAAACTGGTTCCCCCCTTCTTCCTTTCTTTTTTTCTTTTTAATTTTGTAACATCTAGTCTGATGAAGCTTGAAAGCTAGCAGAATGTTTTTTGTCATTTTGGTTGGCTCTTATAAATGGTATTACATGGATTTTGTTTCTTCTAGATTTAGCATGGGCCCATAGAGCTGTTTACAACTAGTTTGTCCAGGAGCCATATATAGATGGCTTCCTTTGTTAGACAAGGATATGAGGTAGAGGTGATATATTCTCTAAAGTATTATTTTCATTTTGTATATTGTCTTTCCTCCAAGGAGCTCTTTGCAACTGTATTTATTTTACTTCATTTATAGCCTGCCTTTCTCACTGAGACTAAGGGGAGATTTTGTGAGGATATGTTTGACTGGGACACAGTGGCTTGCTCATACCCAATATGCTCTGTGCTATTAACATTTGGGGATTAGAGCCCCTGTATCCTGACAGTACAACACTTTGTCAGCTACATCATACTGAGTTTAAATGTTACATTAACTTTACAGTTGCGTGGCCCATTGCAACGGGTGCTAGCCGGACTCCCCGTGTAGGGCCCCATCCCCTCTGTGGCAGTGGTGGCTGGAGGGCTAGGTGAGGTCCGCCTCCCCCTCCGTGCACGGCCCCGCAGTGGCGGCGCGGCAAGCAAGGGAGGGCATGGCTGTCTTCGGGCCAGCCAGGTGCTCGTGGCCCCTTTCCCCGGGTGCGCCTGCACGGCGAGGCCAGCTGTGCCGCCTTGTTCCTGCTGCGCAAGGCGTCAGCAGCCCCAGTTGCTTACCGGGGGCGGGATGGTTCTGCAGCGAGGGAGGCCGTCATGGAGCCTGGCCCATCAGCGGGCAGCCACCGGAGCATCTGCCCTGCCTGGCAGCTGAAGGAAGACTGGGGCAAGGAGGCTGTGTGCTGGCTGTGTGGGCGGGCACATCAGCCAATGGCCAGGGCCCAACTGTGAGCGACAGCCCCCGCGGCCAACCCATTTTGCCGCGCATTTTTACCTTATTTGGGCATTGCAGCCGACCACTACTCTTTTATATATAAGGAAAGGATAAATGTGTGGCCACTCTTATGTTCCTTAGTCAGAAGCAGACAGAGTTGTCTTCTGCAGTGGCAATTTTAAGTATTTGCTTTATGTAAGCTGTTGGTTAATCCATTCTTTCTTCACCAGAAAAGACACCATATCATTCTGTGTTGCTTTTAAATAATAAAAAGATAGTTCACTGTTTAGCCAAACAGGTAAACATTTTGGCTGTAAAATAACCATCAAAAGTAACCATGAGAAATTTGCTGAAGACAAAAGTGCTTAGCCATTCAGCCAGTCCTTCCTGGAATACTTTCTGAAACTTTTTGCACCCATTCTTTATTTATTGATCTTTGATCTGTTTTTTCTTATAAGAGAGCTGTGTGAATGTCCAGAGTCTTAAGATGTTCCTTGGCTACATTGCTTGGATTTCAAATTGCTAAAATGAGAAGAAGGAAATAGTTGTTTGGAGGTAAATAAGTATGCATAGTACTATGTCAGTTTTAGTCTTTCACTGTTTTGGATTTCTAGAAATGTCTACCTTTTTGCATATAAAACAAAGGAATTGGAAGGAAGATGTCAGTTGAGTTGGGTGTGAAAACAATTTAGCCTGTTTTTGTTTATGCATAAATTCAAAGCCACTTCAGAGCAGCCAACTTGTGAAGTAACACACAGGCAATCTCTGGACCCATGACTTCTGTGAAATTTCAAGATGAAAAGATTAGAATTTAAACAATAAGACTAAACAGTGCACAAGAATGCTTAAATTATCTATGTCCTTCATTATAGCATTATAGACGTGGTCTGCATAGAGTGGATTGGTATATTCACTTTATGCACCAAAGTTTGATAGACAATATATACATGATGTGCAAAATGCAAAGGAGTTTGGGTTCAATTATTTTCTGATAGTGCATCTGGCACTACCATATCAGCAAAAGGTAGTTTGTAAATCCCTGGCTCTTTAACTGTGGAGAAGTTTGAGTGTAATAGTTATGTGAGTTCTGAGGTAACAGTTTGTGGCCACTTTTTCCCTTTCAGGAAATGATAACCTCTTTCTATGCTAACCTTTTTCTATGTTATATCTCCACTTTCCTAGAGAAAATGTGATCTAACATGACATGTAAGAGCTGTCCAGTAGTAAAGTTTATTTCTTGAGTTGAACATTGTGTCATATAGAGAATATCCACTGGATTTCTAGCACTTTATAGTCACATGAACAACGAAATCCATAATTCTGAGAAATTTTTATTGTTTGTTTCTGGGTGTAGGGGATCTTCATAACTTGCCCAGTATCAACTCCTCTTCATACCTGGAATATTACTGAAATGTCTAGGCATTTAGGGGTTATTACTAAATGTAAAAAGATAAATGAATATGGATAATTTGAACCAGAGATATTTGTAGTTCAGCACAATGAGATAAAAGACATAAATACCTTGATTTGCATTGATGGTTGGTTGAGCAGGTCCTTTTGCTTAAGTAGCCATATACATACAACTGGATTGGAACCATGCGGTGGCTTATTGAGGAGTGATTTGTGGCCACTACCATCTCATTGTCAAAACTCCACCTTCCCCAATCCAGACGTTTGGAAACAAAGTCACTGCTTTCTGAAGCTTGACAGATTGGTCTGACTTATAGATGTGGGACCAGTAAATAGCACGTTTAACCTTCCCTTCCTCCCTTTTGTATTTGAAGCGGTTTGGATTTAAATTATTTTATTTGTATTTAATTTTAATTCTTTTTGTTTAATTAGAAATAGTTGGAATGTTTTGAGTATGATATTGTCAGTGATGGTTACTAATCCATGTAACCACAAGCTGAAAGTTGTTGAAAGGCAAACACTTTCCTCAGAATAATGCTTCTTGTAAGCGGTCTTATAGGAATTGTTCAGACTCATGCTGTGTTACTAGGCACTGGAGGCAAACTTGATTATATTTATTATGCAAAAACTAATTACTTGATTTATTGCTTATACAGATAAATATTTTCCTTTTCTGAATGGTTCTCTAACTGTGGGTTAGCACATAGAATACCTAAAAGGGAACCAAAGATCAAGGGAAGGGTATGAGTAGGTACAGCTTTTCCAACCAGATAAGATTTGGACATTTATGGTGTCCCTGGCAGAAGATGATTATTAATGACTATGGGATTTATGAGGATGACTGACACTGTCCCATCTTCCCCACTTAATCGGGAAAGAAAACTTGCTATCTTATGCTAATATTTCTCGGTGCATAGGTTTAGGAAGAGGCCAGAGATGTCTTTTGTTTTTTTGTTTTTAAACAAAACTTAATTCATACCTCAAGCCCATAGAGCTTTCAACAGTGTTCACAGGATTGCATGTGGAAGTCTTTGTACCTTCACTAGTGGAACAGATAGCTGGTGCTGAGTTAAGTGTAGTCTAAATGGAAGGAGGGAAGAAAATTCAATTGTGTTCATTTGTAATTGTCTTTAGTTGAAATATATCAAAATGCCAGTTATTCGCAAAATTGGCAGTAATAAATAGCTGGGATCTAAAGAGTTGCTTACAGCCACAGAAGGGATTGTACCAGTTACATGAACTTTATAAAGTTTAGCTGCTTTTAAATTGCTGACCCCATCCCCCAGTATCTTATTACAAAATGTTTTTAAAATTACCTTTTTGAAAGCAGTTTGCCATGAGATGGGAAATGGCTGTTTCAGAAAAAACAAGCCTGAAGGTGAGCAAAGCCACTCAAGGGCTCGCAGTTTCATGATTCTTTCAATCCCTCCCAATTACTTTCTGCTACAGTTTTGTGCTGATCTAAGGTGTCTGTGATATTTTATCAGTCCCTCCCCTCCAGGTCATCAAAACATTTTTATAAACTATTACAGTGGGTATGTGAAACCCTCTCTAGTGAAGCACTGCTTCTGTGATGGTATCTGTGTAGGGTTATTGTAAGTCCTGCTGTGTGCCATTCTTGCAGTACTTGCTGTATGACCATTTAATGGTGAGATGCCATTAGAGGCTGTGCAGGCTGGAGTAATGCATATTCAATCTGAATTTGCATATTTTTGTTTTTTATAGTGATTGGAAGAATGTTAGCACTTTGACAGTGCTGTCCTCAGCAGAGTTGTATCCTTCCAAGTCTGATGGAATCAATAGGCTTTGAAAGGTATAGCATTGCTTAGGATTGCGCTGGGGGTTTTGCTTTAAGTTCCTTACCCATGTTCAGAAGTACAGGCTGTATCATTAAAGTAACACAGAAAATATTTGGGAGTGGGCACAGAATCCTAATGCTGTAACTGAACTTTCCTCACAGTACATTTCATTTGTTGCATTATTTGGAATTTAATTTTCAGGATATAGTCCCTGCTTGCTTGTGAAGTAAAGCAAATTATTAGGTGATCCTTCCATGTGAGGAGGGGCCAGATTCTCTGGTATGGACACTATGGAAACTGTCTCAGGGGGATGCTGGATTCCTCACTTTCTATGGAGGACCAGCTCACTTTGGTCGGCAGATCAGCCTTTTATCATCTTTGGCTGATCAGGCAACTGGTTCCCTATCTCACCTTCTGGGATTTAGCTACAGTCATCCATGCAGTGCTCACTTCCAGGCTGGATTATTGTAACTCTCTCTACTTGAACCTGACCCAGAAATTGCAGCTAGTGCAGAATGCAGCAGCACTGGCTGCCAATTGAACATTGGATCCTGTTTAAGGTCATGGTTTTGACTTTTAAAGCCCTATGTGGCCTGGGACCGTCATACCTATGGGTCCACCTCTCCCCATATGAGCCCCAGAGAGCTCTATGCTCTTCTGAGCAGCACTTCCTGGTGATCCCCAGCCTGAGGGATATCCACTTATCCTCGACCAGGGTGAGGGCTTTTTCAGCCCTTGCCTCAGTCTGGTGGAACATGTTTCTTCTTGAGATCAGGGCCCTGTGGGACTTACTTCAGTTCCGCAGGGCCTGTAGCATGCAGCTGTTCCATCAGGCCTTTGGTTGAGGTAATGGATATTCAACCATTCTGGTCTGCCCTGTCTGTGGTCCCCCTCCCAGTGCCCTTGCTGTTTTGGATATTATCTGGGCACTGGAGTTTCTTGGGATACCTGCTATTCCTTGCCTGGCATGAGGCTTGTGTTTTTGTTATTATTTGTTCCTGCCATTTATTGTTTTTATTGTCTGATGGTTTTAAGTTGTAAGCCACCCTGAGCCCACTTGCAGGGTAGGGTACTACTACTACTACCACTACTACTGCTACTTGAGCCCCTTAAAATCAGGAGATTGTTTTAATTTTATGTGTAACAAGCAGTGTGCAAGCATGGGTGGATGAGTGGATATACTTTACCGAAGTACATTACAAAGCACATTATCATCTGGTATAGTTTATTACATGGAAATTTCCTTTTATGCCTCATGAGATTATATGTATCTGATGGAATCAGGTAAGTAAGTCTACGCTATCAGAGCCAGCATTGTTGTAATGATTAGGCCGTTGGACTAGCATCTGGGAGACCTAGGTCTGAATTCATACTTTCCTGTGAGGGTTGCTGTGTGACCGGGGGCCAGTCACACTCTGTCACCCTAACCTACCTCACAGGGTATTTCCTTTCTCAGTGACTGAATTAAAATGGGAAATATACTCTTCCCTCCATTGAGTTCTTTCACAGAAACAAGAAACCCGTGTGTTTGCTTGTCACCTTAAATATTGTTAATGTACTGACACACATAATATGTCCTTTTTTTACATGGTCTCACAACATGTTCCTTATGTTGTGCCAGTCCTACACTAGCTAAACAGAAGAATGGGTTCTTATTTATTTATACGCCACTTTTCTCCTCAGTGGGAACCCAGAGCTGCTCACAACCTGCTCACAACATTGTTCTTTCCCCAATTTTTAGCCTCATGTCAACAACCCAGGCTAGGCTGAGGGAGAGTGACTTTGTGCATGCCTCTAAAGCTCCATTTAAAATGGGCAGCTCTACATGTGCAGAGTGGCTACACGTAACATTATCACATCTCCCTGGTTTGTCAGTCTCTGGTGTGCTGGCACTGCATAATTAGCAGTCTGAACAAGGTTTGAACAAGACTTGAGGCATGCACAAATTTGGACAGGGAACTTTTTCTGCTTCACCAGTATCACTTCTAAATTAGGCATGAGATCCTAGGACTGGAGATACCCGGAGGAGATCATGTGCCTGCAATGCACATGTTCTGTCTCTGAGGAAAGCCCCCTGCCTCTTTTGGATTCTCTTACTTATTCTGGGCCATATCTTGATTCACTGTCTTCTAGCCTGTTGATCTTTTATTCACTTGTGGATAGACTCCCAAACTTTAATATTTGCTTTCTTTATCATGCAATTCCTCCACCCTTACATGTTCACACATATAGAGCCTGTGAATTTTAATAGTGTTTCTCATGTATTTTAGTTGAGCTCCTAACTGTAAATCCCTTAATTTGGAGGCTTGCTTGCAGTGTTTTATCTAGTCCTACAGATGTGACCCTGAAAATGCTGTCCCTGTCTCTGTTGTAATGCATTCTGTGCTGTATTTGAAAGGAGAAGCTGGCTAGGGGCAAACAAGGCCAGTCTTCTTGTCAGCATATGGATAGAGTAGATTGATTTAAATGAGTGATTTGTGTCATGAGGGAGGATTTTAATCAAAATTTCCAGGTATGGTTTAGATAGTCACTGTATAAAAGTGCATGATTTCCCTATTAAATATATTTATTTAAAACTGAGCAGACCCTTTATACAGCCTCATACATGTGAAGCTGCCTTACTCTGAGTTAGTTCACTGTCTGTCAGGCACTGTCTGCTCTGACTGGCAGTGGTTCTCTAGAGTATCAGGCAGAGGTCATTCATGTTGCCTACTACCGGATCCTTTTAACCAGAGATGCTGGGGATTCAGAGATCTTCATGCAAATTAGGTGTTGTACCACTGAGCTCTTCCACAGAGGTTACACTATAAGATTCTTAAATATTTTTTGGAAAATGATACATGATACATTGCTTAGCTTTAGAAAACAATGTCAGTGATCTCAAATAGGTCTCTCTTACTGCCTGCAGTTGTTACAGGTTTTTGTAGACAGATGTTGGTTGGAATCAGTGCCAGGAGGTGCTTCTTTTTTCCAGTGTTCCTTCTTGTTTTGTTCTGCCCTTTTCTCTTTTATGACTGTTTCACAACTGCCGTGCTCCACCCTACAAAGAAAGTAAATAATCTCAGTGAGAAGCAGAGGCTGATGGTAGCAACTGGCCTGATTAGTGTTTTTGTATGAGAAGAGAAGATTGAATGTCTGTATTTGTTTGGTAGGCAGAGTCATAAATGTTTATAGTCAGAGTACTGAGCCAGTAGCAGAGATCAGGTAATTTCTAGTCATAAAATAGGAGTAAAAGGTCACTGATGGGTTGGTAGATGACACAAGGGTGACTTGTCAGTCCATGGTGTTCCTGAGTATAAGCTGTAATATAAGTGTAGGAACTGCTGTGATGGCTGTTGTCATTCACACCTTTTTTCCTTGGGATACTTCTTCGTAAGTTCATAAGAGGGTCATCAGTTGAGTTTTAAGATGCTACATGTTTGAATTCAATTCGGATTTTATTTTTAACCACATTATTTTACAATAGAGGATTTATTGTAGCTGAAACTTAATATTTGGATGGGTCTGATTAGTTTGGATTATTATTTTTAAAATGATGTTTATCTGCTCTGGCATGGGAGAACAGCATTCCCATTCAGTTGTACCTCTGAGAAAAATCAAGAGGGCTCCTGGAACAGCTATGGCAGATACAGGGCCTCTCTTCTCCTGACAGAAGCAGTATTGTTTGCTGGCGAGTGAAGAATCCTATCCCATCAGCCATGTAAGTGAGTAGGTGGATTCCAGGTAATTGGCAGGGGAATAGGATTGAAGCTGTGGTATGTGGGATCGAATGATAAAATTGAAAAGAAGTAAGGGACTCTGGAGCTACATTGCCAAAAATAGATGTTAAAGAAAATTGTATTCCTATGGATGCACAGCTTAAATTTTATGCAAATATATCATACTCCAGCATGTCAGTTTTCAAAGTTTGCTGAAAATTGAACCTGGCAGCCTCCACTGTCACCAGCCCACCAGGCATTTCAATTGCATGCTGTTTGGCAGCACAGGGGAAGAAAAGAGTCTCTATATGCAGATTGAATTTCATCCAGCAGAAAGCTGTGACATGGTGTGTGTGTATGTATGTGTGTGTGTATATATATGTATACACACACACATATAGAGGAATATCACATTCCTGGTGGCTTATGCTGCCTTGCAGTTGAACTATTTTTTTACCAGGTAGAAACAAATATTTTTATCACTCTTATTACATTATGGATTTTGTGTATTTTTGATTGTGAAAGAAAGAATAGGGGAGAAATTAAGTAGGTGCCCTTTTGCTGCTTGCTGTTACAGGAATTCAGTTTCTTTCTCATTGCAAGTACATCTGGATTGTTCCAATGTCCACAAACTGATGTTCTGCCAATATATTTTGTCTGTTGAACAACACTCTTTTAGATTGGTCTAATAGTCCATATAGTCCCACTTCAGTTGCGGGAGGGGGGAGGTGCCAGACTTTGCTCAAGACTTCCAGATATTAACATCATCGAGGCAGTAGATCTCAAACTTTATTCCATTGAACTTCCAAAATTCAGGAAATATTGACAGGGGCGTCCCACATTCTTTCCTAAACTTGAGTTCTCAAATGCATAGAGATCTGCAGGGAGATTATGGACAAAGAAATGTGCCTTTGTATTTTGGAAAATGTTACATCTGTTTTTTACTCTATGGGGGAGATGGTGAAAAATGCTATGATGTCTGGCAGTGGTGAGGTTTCCAACCATGTCTGTATTTTTGCATTATTTCCTACATAAAACTTTTTAACCCTTGGGGAATTCTCAATTTAATGCTAGTTGCTGCTGTGCTTTCTTCTGAAGCAGAGATTTTTTTTTGACACTCTTCTTCATTGTTTGTTTTCTGGTGTAAGCGCTGTGATATATGTAGGAACGCAATTATATTTTTATACATTACTCCACAAACATCCCATCCATACATGCAAGTGAAGCTTCTCACTCCTTCCCCTTTCTTGTAGTATTTTCTGGATTTACTAAGTGGTAAGTCTTACTGAGTTCACTGTGGCTTAGTGTTCACTCCCAAGTTAGCATACATAGGATTGCAGCCCAACAGTTATGGCAAGATATCTGTTGGTTGTGCTCAGCACTGGAAAATGGCTACTTATACACTTTAGTTTGTCTACATCCTCTGTGCCCTTAGTGTTTGACAAACATCACATTTGCCAGAAGCAAATTCCCAGAAGTGAGGCAACATGCTCTGTTTTCTCTCTTAGATCCCTGAGGAAAAACAAAAAGGGCGGCTGCTTTGCACCTGCTCCACAATATGAAGGGAAAATGCACTGTAGTATAACCATGGTTACCTTTTTTCTGTTTTTCTCTTTGAATTCTGAAATAATAACTGTAAGTTTTTCATTCTGTTACCATGTCTGTGAGAAATGGGGCAGAGGAAGCTATTAAGGTGGCAAGCTACTGCAACTGCAGAGAGAGAAAAAAACCACAGAAGGGACAGACTTAAAGTTATGTGTGGTGGGAGGAGCAATTTTTAAGAGGAGTTTGGAGGGTGAGAGACTGCAAAGCAGGCATTTGTTGTTTTAAACAAAAACAGGGATCTTATTTTGTATTGAAAAAATGCTGAAGGCCAGTGACGTTGACAGTTTCCTCTCTGGCTGAGGCTCAGGCCAAGTGTTCTTTAAAACCCACACCGAGATTTGAAGCACCACAGGGGCTTTTGAGGAGTTTTGATCTTGTGAATGTCACATGCTTTAGCTGCTTCTGACAGCCATTGTTGCTGTTCACGATGGGTGGAAAAGTATAGGAAATGTGACTGTTTTGGCTGGCTCACATGGGATAAAGTGGGTTAGATATGTGGTGCCCTTGGGAATTGCATGTCCAGGCAGGAAATCTTTGTGGCCAAATTAAGCCTCTAGGCTGCTAGTTGAAGGTCTCTAATTTAGAGTTGTAAGCCATAAGAAGCCAAGGAGAATGGACTGAATGTCATGGGTGATGACGACAGCCCTGGGCCCCCGCCTGAGTTGGCAGCACAGTCAGAGCGACTGGTGTTGACAGAGCCAGAAGCTGGCCCCTCTGACTCTTTGGGAGTTGACAGCTTGCTGCTGCCAGTGTCCAAGCCAGTAACCCCCGCACCTGGTCCTGCAGCAGCCGATGAGGTACAGGTGCAACCAGGAAGCCCACCTGACTCACCTCCAGGTGGCTCCGCTGAGGGAGTACCTCTGCAGGGACTTAGCCACCCACCACCAGGACACACGCCAGCAGGGAAGGTGAGTGCTGAGTCCTGATTACTAGCAGGAGCGGCCCCACCGCCACGGGAAACACAGCTGGAGGGCTATATAGCTCCCACTCGGGATCGGACTCCCTGTGGAAGCAATGAGTCACCTCTGTGCAGACCTCACATACACTTCTGGCTCCTGTTCTCAGACCCCGCTCTTGTTTGGATCTCCTGGCTTCCTGACCCCTGCTTTGGATGACCTCTCTCTCAGACTCACAATTCGGCTCTCGCTCTGACTTTCCTGGCTACAACCCCAGACCGGACTTGACACCTGTCTCTCAGCCCAGCCCATGATAACTGAAGGCATATAAAGCTGTTATATTACTATATTGTAGCTCTGGTCACAGCCTGTAGGAGGAACCATCTGGAAACCATGTGTAAGCTGTTCTGAACTCTTTGGAGGAAGAATGGAGTAGTAGTCATCAAGTCATTGCGTTCCTCGATCGGGAGGATGCAGTGAAATAAGATTGCCTCTTTCTGCTGTTGGTGCTTGCATGTTTGATCCTTCAGTACTGCTTGCCACAAGATCAGACTTTGAACAATGCATTTGTCTGGTATCACTTTGCATGGTTGTGGAAAAGTATTTACTCTGAATTCACTCACCCATCCACAATTTGAGGAAAATGCTGATGAACAAAGAATTATAAAAGGGAGCTTGTATGTCACATGCATACTACTGTTAAGGATGAGAAAAACTATATGTTGGCAGACATTACCTCCTTCTCCTCTTCCAGGAATACTCTATGAAAGCAGTAAGAGTTTGTTTGGATTATTTGGATGGAAAGCAGTAGCATTGTCAATCATTGTGCAGTGAAGAACCTTCAAGCCCTGGTGTGATCATAGCTGAGGCAGCCCACATTTCCTCCTCATAGAATCCTATGGAGGTTATGCCACTTTTGGTGGGGACATGGGAAATCTAAAATAAAACAAAAATAAAGTTATGAATATTTTAATTAATCAATGAAATTCTATCTCACTACACATTGTTTCAGATGACACCCCCCCCCCCCAGTTCTATAGCCAACACAGTTCAGGCCTATTAATACAGTACATAATTTTTGATAAGGCTTATTATCATTGGATATCCTTTTGCTCCAAGCTGGGCTCCATCATACATTAACCCACATATTTCACACTGTAAGTATGATGTATGTGGGTAGTAAGATGCACTTGGCCATGATGGTTTCAAAGCAGATAACTTGTCTTGGGCAGCTAAGTTAATACCAAGGGTCACTAGTCATTCTGAATGGATGGAGGAAGGGGAAATCTCCAGTTTCAAATGTTGTTTAGTTCAGAATTTGATTTGATTTGCATTCAATAATTGTGTGGAATAGCAAGAAAGCAGCCAGAAGCTTAGAAACATCAGTCTGGGAAAGCAGCCATAGACAATTGTTGCTGATGAAAAAAACACGTTCTTAAACTGGACATTTGATCTCACAGCTGCCAAAGAGACCCTTGAACAGCCATTACTGAAACATACTGAACGATAAAGGCTGGAAAGAAGTGTGATTGAAACTACCAACAGGAAAAGGCGTTGCCAAGCCTGTATTGAATTTATGTGCTAAATACTGGCCAATTTTCTTTCACAGTACAATATTGTACAAGACAAAATGCGAGTAACAAATGATGTTCCATTCAACCAAGAAGCCACATACAGATAATGAAACAGTATGCGAACAGTCATTGTTGAAAGGTTTGGTGGTTCTTAATGAATTATAAATTTATATATATATATATACACACACACACACACACACACACACAGAGAGAGAGAGAGAGAGAGAGAGAGAGAGAGAGAGAGAGAGAGAGAGAGAGAGAGAGAGAGAGAGAAGGCCTTCTACCTACCGATCTCTTGTGGCATTATATATGTAGTAGGTTTGCTTATGCTTTATTCCATATTTGTGTTTTCCAGTGTGCTTTGAACAGAATTAACAGAAGTAGGAATCTGTGAAGCGAAAGAAGGAGCCCATAGATGACAGATAGTTGTCACTTTTTGTCTCCTCAGCCCCAATTACATGGGGGGGGGGTGTCTGCCACTAGTCCCCCAGTTTTCCTCCAGTGCTTCTTAAATGTGAGCCAAGCAGCAGCTGCACATGATGTAATTCTGGATGAGGCTGTTGATCTGATATGGTTTACTGAGACCTTATTGTATGGAGTAGGGCTGCTGAATTGGTCCAGGTGTTGCCACAAACTCAGTATAGCACTAGACTTTGCAAGGGGGTAGGAAAGTTAAATTGCTGTTATCTTTAAAGATTATCTCTTTGGTTTAGAAGCCTCTGTGGGTAAGGAATCTCAGTTTTCATGGTTTAGGTGCCTTGTGTGGGTAGGGAATCTTGGCTTTCATGATAAGAGCACCTGGGCACATGCAGTTCAGAATTTTCTGGTAACATGGATTTATCTCAATAATTTGTGGCCCAGCCTATGTGGTAGAGCGTATTATTGTCTTATCTGTGCCAGTAATTGCCAAGCAGTTGCTAAGCATTCAAGAAACCTTTGGAACAAAAGGAGACCAGTCTGGATGGTATGCACTCTGATCAGGATACATTTATTCTGTTCAAGAAATCCTTGAAGGATTTAGCTATAGATGTTACCGGCCTTTCTGTAAGTGCCCTAGTAGATCCCTGGAATATGGAAATGGAATTAATATAATTGGTCCTAGATGCTATCCTTCATGATTCTGAGGTCAGGTGGTCCCTTGGGTCAGTTATGAGCTCTGAGCTGTGAAGCCATTGAGGCAAAGACTGGAGTAGACTTTCCTGAAGTCTCAATCGAAATCTACTTGAAAGAATGTACTGTGGTGGTAATAGTGGCAACAAAGTCTCTCTTTCCCCCCCTTTACTGTTGAGTTAGGAATGGGATCACTGTAAGACAATAGGGCTTCATTCATGGGCATGGAGGAAAGCCCCAGTAAGGAGCCCATGGCTAACTGGAGCTCCCAAAATTGTGACTTAATACTGTTAGTTTGTGTAATCCGATCGAATACCAGATCCGGTTCAAGATTATGGTCTTGACCTTTAAAGCCGTGTGTGGCCTGGGACCATCATACCTATGGGACCACCTCTCCCCATATGAGCCCCAAAGAGCTTCACTCTCTTCTGATCAACGCCTTCTGTTGATTCCCCGGCCTGAGGGACATCTGCTTAGGCTCAACCAGGGCAAGGGCTTTTTTGACACTTGCTCCAACCTGGTGGAACATGCTCCCACCTGAAATCAAGGCGCTGTGGGACTTACTCCAGTTCCACAGGGCCTGTAAAATGGAGCTGTTCTGCCAGGCTTTTGGTTGAGGCGGCAGATGTTCATCCATTCTGGCCTCCCCTATTTATGGCCCCCTCCCAAGTGCCTTGCTGTTTTAGATAATATTATTGGGCACTGGAGTTTTCTGGAGTATCTATATTCCCCTGATATGAGGCACAGGGTTTGTTGATATTGTCTGTTATGCCATCAACTGTTTTATTGGTCTTACTGTTTTTATTGTTCTGTGGATTTTATGTTGTAAGTTTCCCTGAGCCCATTTGTGGGATAGGGCAGGGTATAAATTTTGTTGTTGTGATGGAGAGGTTAACTTCTGCCTGTCTGTAAGAATTATTAGTGGGAGCTGATGGAATGTTAGTGAGAGTCTGACATTAAAGCTGTTAGTTCAGTTAAAGGGAGAGTTAGGAGCTAGAAGGATAAGCCAGTGCGTGGCAGAACAACAGTCTGACCCTGGCTAGTAGAAAGACAACTTGTAATAAAGAATCCTCAATTCTTGAATAGCACTATTGTTCAAAAGTCCAGGTAAAGAGAAACCTTGTAATTGGCCATCTGAATCACTCCAGTGTTGTGTTTAAGCCATAAATACAAGTTAACTCCTTGTTTGTTTTACCCCGTGGACTTGCAGTTATATGTAGGGATGGGCACAAACCAGCTCATGAGCCAACATTTGGCACAAACTGGAGCTGGTTTGGAACCCCTGAATCAATGCTTGGGGAAGGTGCCTTCCCCGAACATTTACCAGACTTTTGTCTGGTTTGACTGTTCAGGCCATTTAAATCTAACAGCTGAGTGGCGTGAGTCCACAGCTCACCTTTTAAATAGCTGCAAGCCATTTCAGCAGGCAGTTTTGCTTTCCCCTGCTTTAAAGCGGGGGGGGGAGAGCGAAACAGACAAGTGAAATGGCTGCGAGCCATTTTATCCTAACAGCTGATGGGTGCTGCTGCCTCCACTGTAAGGTTAAACCCATTGGTTTTGCATCCCCCCTCTTCAAGGGAGGTGTCAGGTTCAACAGCAAGTAGGTCCACACAAACTTAATTCAAAGGTTATACTTTATTAGAATACCAGTCTGTTGCCAAGTAAACAGGGACATTGTCAGGAATGTCAGTTAATACAAGGAGGCCATGTATGTACTATGATGCTTCAACTAGCCTAGCAAATGAGGTGATAGCGCGCGCGGGGGAATCCTTCCGGTGGGACGTTACTTCATGAACGGGAGACCACTCCCTCCCTCCAGAGCTCGATATATTCCCACCAGCTGGGGAACACAAGCCCTCCCTTTCTTCAAGGTTACAGAGAGAGCTGTGTCTGGTGGAGGAGTCTCTCATGGTAATTGCAGTGAAGCAAAGCAAATCTAAGCACATGCGTGCAAGTAAGAAATAACATAATGCAGAAACATGGCAGTTATCTGACAGCAGGGAGAAGTGAAATGAATCAGTGCAATGGCTGTCAGCCATTTCAGCCTAACAGCTGAGGAACATGCCCACCCTCCTGTTAAGTTGAAATAACTGCAAGCCATTAAACCCTTTGGTTTCATTTCCCCCCACGTTGAAGTTGAAACGGCTGTGAGCCACTAAACCCATCAGTTTTAACAGCTGACGGGTGCACCTGTCCTCTTGTTAGGTTTAAATGGTTACCAGCCATTAAACCCATTGGTTTTGCTCTCCCCTCCTTCAAAGGGGGGGGGGTAAGCAAAACATACGATCCCCCCGTGATCCCCTGCCATGGCTGGGAGAAAGGGGAAACCGAACTTAACAGACCAATTTGCCAGTCCAGCCTTTTGGCTTGGTTTGGCCATCCCAATCTGAACTGGATTTTTTAGGTTTGTGCCCTTCCTTAGTTGTATGGAAAGGAACACACACATAAGATCTTGGCTTTATAATAAATAAATAAATAAATAAATAAATAAATGGTGGCAGCATGTGACTGAAACAGCATTTCCAATCCCAGTAGCTCTGGGAAGTGTCTGAGTGAGGGGTGATTGTTAAAGAGGACTGGGCTGCTCTTTCTGGAGGCTTCTTTGAGAATGAGAGGGGGCCTAATGTGAAAAAGGGCTCTGTATATCTTTTAAAAGAGACAAGATGAATGGCAGACTGTGACTGCCTGACCTACCTGCATCCCTAAATCTGTGTGACAAAGGTTGAGGATGGTGGTAGAGTTGAGGATTGCACCTGTGTTGCTACATGTACATGTGTATTTGTATAGAGGTATTTACTCTCTTAAAAGTTACTCCTTTTGGCCCCTTATGTGAGCTGTTTGTTCAGAGGATGATAGTTTCAATTATTTCAGCAGCTGCTTAATCTCCTCCCTTGGGATGACAATGATCAGCAGCTGCTGGGACTTTACTAGATTCGAGAGTCCTTACCCTCTGATCCCCAGAAAGCCACCGCTGCAGGGCAGGCAGCCTGTGGAGAGAAGTAGCTGCCACCATTGTCTTCTTACTGATGCTTCTCATACATACAGATGCAGAGAAGGTTGATTGTCAGCTGTCCCCTTCTCTATATGTACACAAGGGAAAGGAGTTTGTGTAGGCCAGCTAGCCCCACTTTGACCCATAGTGCTGCAAAATCTGTTGGAGTAAATTGTTTGTGCAGTATTTTGTGGATAAAGTCATTTGCATCCAAAATGGCTTGGGAGGCAGGTACTTGCTGATCCATGTATTTGGGTCACAAGCTTTTCAGTTCTGTTAGTCTAAACAATCACTATGTACTTGGTTGTATGATGTCTTGTGTGAGTACTTGACACATGTGTTGATTGTTGTAGTTGTCAGTCTTCATTGTCTGGTCTAAAGGATTTTTAAAGAAAATGTTCTCTGTTTCTCTGGAGGACTTACCCCATGAGTCATTACAGGCTTCTTAAAAGGAAGTTGTAGAAGTCAGTACTTTGAAAGGAGAACAGTAGGTAGAGACAGTATATGGTCCCTGTTTTTCGAGATTGTTCTGAGTCAAGAACTATATGGCCAGCTAATCCTGAAAATTTGCTTCCATGGGGATATAATGCTCATATTCCAGTTATCATGCGCTAAAAAGATAATAGGAAACTGGTTTTGGAATTGTTGAGGTGGGTTCCAGATGGCAAATGCACATAAGTCTTTTGAATGAATTAGTATGCCACACAAAAAGAAGAATATCCCTGTGATTGCTGAATTCAGGCTAAAACTGAGAGTGTCTAGGAAATGATATTGCTGTTAATGACCAGTAGAAATTCTACTCTCATTTTTTCTTCTTTATAGTCCTATATAATCCCAAAAAGTTTGTTTATAAAGGCTTTGTCACACCTCTTAAGTAACCCTTAAGAAACATATATAGCAATTTTCATCAACGTCAGTGCTAAACATGTTTTCCTTAGTAAAACCTCACATTGCTTTGAATTAAACTTACTTGCAGATGAATAGGGCATAGGACTCTGGCCTGAGTAAGTGGCTGGTTTTTTTAATGTTAGCATTAAGCACAGTAGTGTGTCGTTCAGAGGAAAACGGGATTAGTATCTTGGCTTACAGAAAGGATACTACTTATTTTAAGTCCACAACATAAGCAAATGTAATTCAGTAGACCCTGAACAATACTAGAAGGGTTGTTTACAGAAGGGGTTTTTGAAAGTGGGATTCCTTTGCTGTGAATGGTTTCAGTTATGTATCTGTGTAAAAACATTCAGTTGTGTATTTTTCTTATGGCCTATATTTTTATTGTCCTTGAGTTTTCTTCTGCAGTGATCCTGGTCCTATCTACATAAAGTTTTTAATACATAAACATGTTTTGAGTTAACTTAAGAAACAGTGTAAGGAAAGTGTGTTTCTCTTCTCATGCTTTAGAGTTTGTAAGAACCATTGTTTTGGTTTTTTCCTCGTATGTAAGATGGTCCAGTTCCCTAGATGTCAGACCGTTCCAGAATTCTTGGTCCTGCACTAGTACAACAAAAGAGAAATTATCTAAGGAACAGTTTGGTAAATATTGGCGTCAACACATCTCTTGTAACGTTGACTCTAAATACGTGTATTTGAAAGAAACTAAGAGCAAATTATTGAGGACTGAGGTGTTAAAAAGATAGTGGCCGAGGGACTTGCTGGTGTTTTGCGCTCTGTTGCTTCACATATGTCAGGGTACAAGGGTGAGATAATACTCCCCTTTTATTGATCTGTTTCTTCATACATTTTAGGGTATGAAGATGAGATAATACCTCCCCTTTTATTGACCTGGAAGAGATGACGGCATTTTACAAATACTTGTAAAACCCTACCTCTCTATGAGTGGCCACCATACGTTTTTACTGGTTATTGTCTGCTTGCTTGCTTGGTTTCACTTTGCCCTTGATGGGAAAAAAGTGGCAATATAAACAAAGTTCTCTAGATCTATAATAAAATGATAGTCTGTTCAAATGGAGAGAAAACCATACCAGTACACCTCTAAGGAATCATAACAAATTTGTCAGGAGTAGCTCAGACTGTAGAACTAAGGTTGTTATTACCATTAGCAAAGCTGGTCCTGGATTTAAGGATCAATTAATTATGAAGGTGGGAATAAAAGTGAAGTAGCAGAAGGACAAAAGAGGCATTTATAACATTTATTTATTTATTTATTATGAGATTTATACCCCGCCCTCCCCGCAGAGCAGGCTCTGACTTGGATAGCCCAGGCAAGCCTAATCTCTTAATGGGTTGTATGCAGCCCATTAAGGACTCAGGCCCTCCTTGTCAGTGATAACTCAGCCACTACACATCGGAATGGAAGGTGAGTTTTAAAATCCCCTCCTTGAAGTAGTGATCTGTTGTTACTCTGTAAAGTGCTGAGTATAACAAGGGTGCTATTTAAATACCAAATAATAATATCAAATATGTATGTGTGTGTGTATGTACAACATGCCCTGACTTGGATAACCCAGGCAAGCCCAATCTCTTCAGATCTTGGAAGCTAAGCATGGCCGACTGTGGCAAATAACTTGGAAGGACAACCTCCAAGGAATACCAGGGCTGGGATGCAGAGGCAGGTAATACCAAGTCACCTCTCTGAAATATCCTAGCCCCACTAGAGGTCACGAGAAGTCACCATGATTTCCAGGCTCACAAGCATGTACACACACACACACACACACAAAATACAAAACTTCAAAACAAAGAAACATATATATAACAACTAGCCTGGTATCTATACTTCACTATAGTATTTAAGTTCCATAAATCAGTTATAATACTGATTATGTGAAGTTTGAAATGTGACATTTACCTCAGAACGTTGAGATCCACAGCTGAGCAATCAGAGGGTGGTGGGTGCAAGCAGGCAGGTTTACCTCAGAACTCTGAGCTATACAGTTAACCAATCATGGGGGGAGGGACAAGGAGGCAGCAGTCTGCCAGGCACATGGAAAGCAATTGGGGGAACACATTTTGCCCCTTTTTTACTCCCTTAGGGGTTGTGTTTCTCAGAAATCTCTTCGTAGTGGGTGTTGACATCATGGTAGAAATTCACTCCCCTTATTTTGGCTTTCTTGGTGCTGGAGTTTGGCCTGGGCATTGAATTCGTGTGCGTGTGTGTGTGCGTGTGCGTGCAGGGCATACTTTTAAAAAACAAAAAACAAAAGTGCTTCTCATTTATGTTACATTTAAGAAGTGGGATGTAACTACATATTCAAAACAACATCTGAGCCAGCAAGTTCATACGAACCAATTTTCTAGAACCCATATTGTGAGAAATTAAATAACCTAATACAGGAAACCACTTTTCTACAAATGTGGGGTATATTTCCATAGTGGGTGAAAGTGTGGCTAATGCCATTGGGATGGCTGGATCAGCACCATTGCTAAGGTGATCCTGCTGGGGCGGCCTCCCTGATAGATTAAAGTACTCTGGCCCTGCTCCTACACCTGACAAATAACTGCCTGTCTGGTGTGTGTGTGGGTGATTGTGTTTAAAGGCACTGGGGAGACTGGGCCAGCAGCAGCGCTAAGGCAATCCTCCTAAGCAAGCCTCCCCAACATCTTTAAGGACTCCATGCCCCTTCCAACCCTTGATAGGCGGTTGTCAGGTGTAGGAGGGGTAGCATGTCAGAAGGCATTGAGGAGGCTGGGCCAGCAGGATTGCTAAAGCAATGCTGCTTGGGCAGCCCAGCCTTCTGATAGTTTTCCATGGTCTGCCCCTGCTTCTGCACCTGACAGACAACCATTAAGTCCCTTGTTAGTACTTGGATGGGAGACCACTAAGGATTCCAGGGCTGCTTTGCAGAGGCAGGCAGTGGCAAACCACCTCTGAATGTCTGTCGTCTTGAAAACCCTGTGGGGTCATTGTAAGTCAGATGTGAGTTGATGTCACTTTCCACCACCACCACTGAGAAGTGTGAATTGGTTGTTGTGCAGTAGTATAGGCCAGAATGAACAGCTGGAATATTGGTCATACATGTTATCATTTTATAAATTAGCTGAAATCACTAAAGAATATATGGGCATTATGCAGAGTTTCGTGGAAATGCCAGTGAGATTGTAATCAAAAGCAAAAGTTGTTTTCTCACAGTCATTATTTGAGGTGGCTTCCAATCTCTGCCTCTCCTTTGACTTGGGAGAGCAGACAGGAAGAAGAGAAGAAGAAGAGAGAAGAAGAGATTGGATTTATATCACACCCTTCACTTGAAATCTCAGAGTGGCTTACGAACTCCTTTCCCCTCCCCACAACAGACATCCTGTGAGGTAGGTGGAGCTGAGAGAGCTCTGACAGAAACTGCTCTTTTTCAAGAACAGCTGTGCCAGAGCTATGGCTTGCCCAAGGTCATCCAGCAGCTGCAAGTGGAGGAGTAGGGAATCAAACCCGATTCTCCCAGATTAGAGTCCACACACTTAACCACTACACCAAACGGGCTCCAGGAATGTCTTCCTCTGACTGAAAGAGATTTCTGAGATTTCTGGGTAGGTGAATCTATGCGCTATTGGGCATTCTGCTCCCTTGAATCTGTGGATACTTTATCAAGATTGCTTATGTCATGAGATTTATAGCAAAGAGAAAGATGAATCAGCTTTGATAACATTGTAGAACAACATCCTTCAGAGGACACTTGCATGGACAGCGCAATTGAATCTACTATTCTCGTATTGCATCCAGTTTGGATTAAGTAATACAAAATTACATCTCATACATAAGAATGCCAGTCTTTATTAAATCATATGCTTGTGTGTGTTGATTATTGGTTCTACCCACTGTTGCTGTGCATCTGCTGCTGTTGCCATCATTTTAATTTCCATCTGTACATTTAAACTCATGGCAGCAACTACAGCAGACAGATGTATGGGGGCAGTGGAGAAAGTGTGGGTGGTGGGGCAGGCAGGGGAGAGTATTTTGTGGGCTGGTTTGGGATTTTAGCTAGTAATTGACAGGTCAGCTTGATTTATGGGGCTTAGTTGAAGCCATGTGCCCAGCACTAGTAATAATAATAGGTTCAGTATTCTCCTGCCAGTTTTTCATATTTATGCTGGAGTGAAATTCAACAAGAGGGCTAGTTTTTGTGTTTTGTTTTTACAGTCCAGCACATGTCCCACAACCGGAGTGTTCGATGAGACAAGAATGAAAGCCAGGAAGCAGCTGAGAGTGTAGTCAACAAGAGCCAAACTTAAAAAAAACCCAAGAGTAATAGCCAGCATAGAGGGAACTGCAGCCAGGATCAAGTAGAGCTCACGTCATTTATGCTGGGTATCTAAGAAAGCCAGAAGCAGGAACTGTGGAGTGACAGGGTTAGAGAACAGTAAAGACAGAAGCATGGCTGAAGAAGTATTACAAAATCACCTGGCTGGATGCAATGTTGTTCAGGAAGAGTCCCACACATTAGCTAGAAGGAGCTTTCAGTTAGGGCATTCATGAGACTGTCTGACCAAACCGATCAGAGCCATAGATGACTGTTCAAAGCACACAGGCCTTGGGTTTATACAGAGTCTCATTTTATGATGATAATCTTCCTCCTATATTAAAAAAATTACTCTTCCCACTTTGCTGTTACAAGTATCAACTTCTTTTTGGTTTCTTGAGTGTAGTCAGCTAAGACAGATTTGCCAGACTGCTGACCTGAGTTTGCTGTGTCAAAACAAAAATAAACTTACCTCTCCTTGAAACTGTATAAGCTTTACAGCTTGTTTGCATATCAATTTAAGATACATTTACCAAATTTGCTCTGCTAGGTAGTTTAGCATTAGGACTTTCTGCTGTTATAGATTTGTACCCATGCAACATGCTTGGCATGTTACCGTGGTACTATCCAACAAAATACTTCATAAGATAGAAACGTAGAATCATGGTACAGACATAATACTGTTTACATCATAAGGCAGAGGAGAGGAAGTAAGCACACGTTCAGGAAACTGGGTCCTATTTTGCAAACCAAAGGCTGATGTAATCCAGTTTTATATCTGCACCAAAGTATGGCAGGCCGCTTACACCCACATAATGTATAAAATTGGTTTACTTACTGGTCTTACTTGTAAGGTCAAAGCTATAATTTCATCACCATGATAAGTTAACTTTATATGATACAAGCTTTATTTATGTTCTAGGAATAACGCCCGTTGTGGAAATAAATACAGTGAGCTCTAGACAGAGGCTCTGGGCATGTGCCTGGCCTTGGGCACTCAGTATCAATTTGCTGTGGTGACCTCAGCAGGGTATAATGACACAGAGTCCACCATTTTTTCCAGGGGAACTGATCTCTACCATCTAAAGAACAGTTGTAATTCTGAGTGATCTCCAGCCCTCACCTGGAGATTGGCAGCAATGGTTCCCCAGGAGGAAAAGTACAGGACCAAAGCAGCTCACATTATTTTCCTCTCCCCCTTTTGATCTGCACAACAACCCTGTGAGATCGGTTAGGCTGAAAGTTTGTGACTGGTCTGAAATCACCCACTCAGCTTCCATAGCAAGAATCTGGGTCTGGTAGACCCTGCTCTGAAGTACTAACTGTTATGCCACACTGGCTGTGGTATTGCCTGGTATCACAACTGAATTCCAGACAACAAATCTCTGTCTCCTCCTGGAGAAAATAACTGCTTTGGAGGGTGGACTCTATGGCATTCTATTCAACTGAATCCTCTCCCCTCCCCAAACTCTGACTTCTGTAGACACCACCACAAAATCTTCAGAAATTTCCCAACCTAAAGCTGGCAACTCTAGTCAGGACTGGCCCCAACGAGTTACCCATGAAGGCCAAAGTAAGCCTGGAAAGGGCCTCCTCCTCTTGCCTTTTTACTGACAGAACCAAGCTTGATTGTCTAGCAACAACTACTGAGGGGAAAGTGAGCCACACAGCAGGAGGGGAAGATAATGGTTTGAGGGCCGCTGGCCCACTTCAGTAGTCAGCCAAGCAGGAGAAGTATCTTCATCAGGAGAGAAAGCCATTTTGGCAGTTTATTCTGATAAGGAACAGTGGCCAGGCTGGCAGTGGGTACTCTTGAGTGGTGGTTGATGGGCCTGTGGCTGATGGAGCACACAGTACAACCAATGGGAGAGCTGGAAAGTGCCAATACGCCAGGGCTTTTATATATATCAGATGTTTTTCTGTTAAACATGTAATAGCATTGCCTGGGACTAGCATGGTATAAATAAATATATCACAGTTTGGTGGTTTGTTTAATATTTTAATTAATTGTAAATCTAACATATTGAAGAAATAAAAACACTGTTATAGTTTTTTTCTACAAATATGTAAACTGAAGGTTTGTGATAGAGTTTTATTATTTTAGATAACTCTTATCTGTTTTACTTTTTAGTGAAGTTCTGTAGTTTTCTAGATGTAAAATGTGTTTTGATTTTTCATGAACCATTAGTATGTATTATTTCTATATATTACATGCATTGTCTGAGAACACTGTAGAATAATGAAGCAAATTTTACTTTAGGATGTATTTTTTAAAAAATGTATTTTCAGATAAATATATTTCAATACTGAGTATATGAATAATATGAAAAAGTTGAAGCAACTGAATAGTTGAAACCAAGAACAGCATTTTGATTGACAATAATGTCAGTCTCACTATTCATTTTGTCTGTAAGTCAGCTGAATTAGGTAATGTCACTTGGAAGAAGAGAAGAGAATTAGGTCTTCTGACGCTTCCACTTGAATTCTCCATAACCCATTTGTATCCATGACTTAATGCAGTTGTCTGTGTAGACATGAGTTTAGCTGGTGGTGGGAAAAATTCCAAAGAGCTGAGCAGGTGGCAAAAAAGATTTTAGTCATTGATATGGTTATTGATATGCATAGACTGATTAGTGAAGCTAATTCCAACAGTACCGTGAAAACTTTAGAAACCAGTGGAGTCTTTCATTGATGAAACAAGGGATACTCTGTGTTCCCCTCTTATGTCCTCAAAACAGACAAATGTATATGAGAAAACTTGCTTGCACATGTACCTACTGACAAATAAGTAAAATGGAATTGCGGAATCATTTCCATATGTGTATATTTTATATTTTAAACATGGAGGGAACTTGATGGATAATAAATTATTAACATGCACAACTTTTTGAGTGTGAGTGTGTTCATTTTCCTGTATGTGAAGATTCACATATTTTGTTTGGCAGGGTTTGCATGTAGGATTAATCCAAAGTATAGTTGCAGACTGGTCTTTTAGTCACGCCGACAGATCTACAGATTTCAAAATAGTGCAGAGTAATTCCAGTGAAGACTGTTATAATAAAGCCCAGAATTTATTGAACATCAGGAACCTTAACACTTCTGAAACTTGTGGGTGCTATATACTCTGAATGTTTTGAAGTGAAGAGGAAAAAGGTTCCTTACAGAAGGATCAATGCACTCCTTTCTTTTACAAACAGGTCTGAAATGTATGGTTTCGTAATAATACACAATCAGTGTGCATGAGCATCTTGCTCCATGAACTGTCAGATGAGCACAGCATGATATCTTTTGAGACCACACAGGTTCAGAATGTTGTGCATTTCAACCTGAGCAAAACTATTTAAATTCCAACCTGTTCAGACAACACATACATCACAGAGGAACACAAACATGCCTCTTCTGAGATGCATGACGTTATCTGATTTGAAGCCTGGCCTTCATGACTGAGTGCATCTTTTTCTAGAACTGAAGAAGAAGACGGCAACATTGGATTTATACCCCACCCTTCACTACCCAAAGGAGTCTCAGAACAGCTTACAAACTCCTCTCCCTTCCCCTCCCCACAACGGACACCCTGGTGGGCTGTGAGAGCTCTCCCAAGAACTGCTCTTTCAAGAACAGCTCTGACAGAACTATGGCTTGCCCAAGGTCATCCAGCAAGTGCAAGTGGAGGAGTGGGGAATCAAACCTGGTTCTCCTAGATTAGAGTCTGTGCACTTAACCACTACACCAAACACTCTACACCAAATTTACTTGCTGTGTTACAGGGCTCTTCTAGATGACAAAGCACACATAGGTCTGTGTTTGAGTAAGGGCTGCCCCATTATCTTCAATATTAGGGGAATGATCTGTTTGTACAGTTCTGCTTACACCCAGAGGATTCCTGAACAGTGAAATGGAGACTGTAGCACAGTGGTAGAGCATATATTTTGTACTCTAAAGATCTCGGGCATCTTCAACTACCCTCCCATCCCTCCAGTAGTGGGGTAGGATTTTCCCCCTCTTCAGACTGTGAGGAGAACTTAGAAGAGACTGCGTGTATGGGAATTTACCCATAACTTGAAGCAAAAACTGTCCAATTTGGCTTCAAATAACTTTACACTTCCAAGCATCACCTTAAATTTATCTCCTGGAATTGTTAATACAATGATTACAGAGTAATTCTCTGTCCTCAGCCTGCAAGAGATCTATAAATCTCAGTTGGGCTCAGAGAGATACAAGGAAAATTGCTGGCCTTTGTAATTTCAGTGGAGAGACACCATTGCTGCTCACAGAAACCGGGGTGCCACTGGAAATCAGCAGTGCCACGTTACATTGCCTGCCTTGCACTGAACACAGGAATGCTTGCAAGAACAGGCCTGAAAGTCATTGCCCAGAATACCCCCCCTTTTATTTTACAATATCTAGCCTGAATAAAATTCTCGTGCAATTGGAAGCCTGCATGCTGTTTTGTGTTATTTTGGTTGGTGCTAATAAAAGGTATTGCGTAGATTGCATTTTGTTTTTGGATTTTGTGTTTGGATCAGCACAGCTGCAAACAACTTTTGTGAAGAACTACTGCAGGAGTGCGCAGTACTGGGCTAGGCAGACTTGACTCAGAGGAGAGGGTACTTCATATGAAGAGAGTGAAGCACTCCTCATTTTATGAAGAGTTCTATGTCTTTAAGAAATACACACTTTTTTAGGGCTTCTTGAGTGGAGTAGTTCTTATAATCCTTCAAAGGCACCCGCTTTGCTATTTTAAGGGTGTGTTCAGACAGCGTGCTGGAGCGGAGAATTGCGATCACACTGACCTCCTCCTTCGGAGCTCCTCGCCGTCCTCGTGCAGGTGGGTTTTTCCCCCCCCTCTCCTTTGAGCATGCGCACAGGCAGCCCTCTCCCGAACAAAAAGTTTGGCACATGCGCAGAAGAGCAATTTCAACCGGTCCCTTTAAAGTTTAAATGAAGGCTACTGTTTACATTTTCTCCCCGAAACTGGCCTCCCCGAGATCCCGGACTCGTCTAAATGCCTAAACTAGGCACCATTGAAGCTTTTCTTTATTTAACTTAAGTGTGGAGCTCCGCTCAAGCGCACACCACTAAGGGGGAAAAAATGGCGGACTAAAACTGGAAGCTGAAGGCAGCTTCCCAGAGGGGAGGGGGGTTGAAGCACCTGGAAGTGGCTTGACGGAGCGATCAGACAGCGGAAAGTACGGCTCGAATCGGAGAATCAGGAAAACACCACTTGGTAAGTGGTGTCAAAATACTCCACTTTAAAGGGGGGTTTGCTCCAGAAAGCGACAGCTGGGGACTGTGCGCAGATGTTGGGTGTGTGAACGCGCACGTAAAAGCCGTTTCTGAGATGTGCCGAAAGTGGCTCAAATGGCGCGTCTGAACGCACCCTAACTCTTGTTGTGTCGTTATTTCATCAAGGGATAAGCTTAATAGATTATGTTATGTTTAAAGAAAGGAATCTAGTTTCTTTTCTCTTTTTCTTTCTCTCTGATAAATGGTTTTACATAAGTGCTAATGTTACTACAGTAACACTAAGCAGGGTTCACTCTCAACCAAAATGTGAAAGTAGCTTCAGACCCTGGTCAAGTGGGAACCTTAATCATCAATACAAAGTTAACTGGTTAATGGTAGTTGGGTAGGTGTAACAGTTAAAGGCCCCAAGGGTAAATTACATTAGGAAGGAGTAGGTGGAGGAGAGAATGTAATTCTGTGGCCTGCTTCCAGTTGTTTAAGCTTAATTGCATGGTCACTAGTGACACAGCAGAATTTCCCGGATCATAGGTCATTTGTAGCCGTTATGCTATATAATTCCTGTTTCAGTCAGTCACTGTTAGATTTAAGATAACTGCTTCCATGACTCCTTCAGGGGTGAAAAATCTTCCCTTCTATATAGGGTTGCCAGGTCCCCTTGCCACACTGGCAGGGGATTTGAGGGGCATTCTGGAACATTTCCTGGTGCAGTAACATCACCTGGAAGTGATGCCATCACATCAGTGACGTTGCGCAGGATGCTCTGGTTTGAGGGCAAAACTGTTTGGTTTCAGGCCAAATTTACCATAGAGTTTTGACCTAAAACCAGTGTGTCCCATGTGACGTCTCCAATATGATGACATCACTTCTGGGTAACGTCTTTGGGTTGAGAACATTGTGCCGGAATGTGGCTGTTGGGGATGAGGTTCCCAGCCAGCTGGCTGGCAGGATGCTGAACCCCCAGAAATTGGGGGAAACCCTTCTCAGGACCTGGGGACTGGCAACCCTACTTATGTAATTTCATGAGACTAATAATAAAAGTCCTCAGACTTTTGCATGAGGTTGCAAATTTACTGCCACCATTGTTCATTATATTATTACCCTGCTTGCTTTCTGTGTTTAGTTTATGGAGGTAATCTTTGAAATAAGTAATGCACATTTTCATTTTGTTTAGATTTACGGATTGTTTTTTAAAAAACTAATTTGTTTTTAACATTCTAAAGTCCTTCTTGCTTTATTTCAATTTTTTATCCACTGCTAAAAAAACCCCACTGTATAACACAATTGTTAATTCATTGCTAATGCTTTCCTACTTCTTGCTTGGATAAAGAGAATTTTAATTCACTTAAAGACTCCAGTGTTGGTTATCATAGGCAATTATATATTGTACACTTAAACAAAAAATAAACATTTTGCAATATAGGCTTTATGTTTCTGTGGGTTAATAAATATAAATACCAGATAGGCAGTGTAGTCTGTTAGCTGTTCAGAGTAATGCATAATGTTGAGGTATAACTGTTGTGGATTATTTTGATGCATGTACTGCAATTAAATCATCATTGAATAACATCGCATAGGCAAATATTGTGAATGTAAATATGTGAATATTCTGTGAAGTTTCTCACTTTTGGAAACCTAAAAATAGGCAAGTCTTCAATGGTTATTATGAAGCAGAATTAACTTCTTTAAACAATCATTTTGTGGTTTAGGCTAATTTAAGAGTTGTGGTATGGTTACTGAACACATATACAGAATGTTCTGCTGGTACATATTTGCAGCTTTCACTTATTTTTAGCATAGCATAATTTGTGTTTGACATTCCATCATAGTTGCTTCTGTCTTTTTTTAAAATTGCATATAGGGTTGCCAGCTGCCTGGAGGAAAAATGTCCTGTTACTTTAATAGAGGCTTAATGGGTAGTTTTTCTCCTTGCCATGAGAAACTTCAGAATGTTGACTGTCCTAGTTGGGATGGGCCAGCTATTTGCTATCAGCACAGGGTGGAGAAAGGTGATTCAGGTCAGAATACAGTGTTTAAATTGGTAAAATTAGCCTCCTCAAAACCCTCCATCTTTTACAAATAAGAGAAGGAGTTCAGGTTCATTACTAAGTCTTAGTAGCCACTGGAGCATAGACTTATGTTGCCACCTTGAACCCTCAATCAGTTCTTATTATTCTGCACTAGTGTTTATTTTATTTACATTATTTGTAGTCCACTTTTCTCACTGAGTCTCAAGGTGGATTACACAATCAACAGGATGGGGCATCCAATTAGCAATGTAATAGGATTAGGATTGCAGAAACCAAACAGCAAACAGAAATCTGAGACAAAGTCTAAGTATTATCATGACATGTTAAATGATTCAGAAATTACATAGCAGGATAATACAGGGTAAGAAAAATGTGTTTGATAATTGCCTTGTAAACCTAATAAGGAGGGCTTTAAACTAAATCATATGTGGGAGGGAGACAAAAATCCAAAACCTAGTATGATGCCAGTAACTGGAGATAAGAATGCTAAAGTTTTGTGGGGAGTGGCACATATGCTAGGTAACATTAACTTGCAGGTAAGTACAGAAACAAAAACCTCAGGGTGCATAAAATATGGATTTTGATGTCTCTACACTAATGCACAGAATATGGGAAACAAGCAGGAGGAACTCAAAGTCTTAATATGGGAAGGGGACTATGACCCAGGGCTCTTTTTGTAGCAGGAACTCCTTTGCATATTAGGCGACACATCCCTAATGTAGCCAATCCTCCAAGAGGTTTACAGAGCTCTTCTTATAGGGGCTACTGTAAGCTCTTGGAGGATTGGCTACATTAGGGGTGTGTCGCCTAATATGCAAAGGAGTTCCTGCTACAAAAAGAGCCTTGCTATGACCTAATAGGAAGTACTGAAACTAGTTGGGATGACACACACAACTGGAATATTAGGATTGAGAGGTACAACTTATTTAAAAGGAACAGACAAATAAGGAAGGGTGGAGGAGTAGCATTATATGTAAAGGAGGTATCTACTTGTGAGGAAATACGTGAATCTGAGCATGGAAGTCCAGTTTAGAGTCTCTGGGTAAAAATAAAAGGAGTAAGAAATAATAGTGATATTATGGTGGGGGTCTGCTATAGACCACCAAGCCAGGCAGAGTACTTGGATGAGACACTCCTAGAACAGATTACAAAGTTTTCAAAGAGATGGGACACAGTGGTCATGGGAGATTTCAATTATGCAGATATCTGTTGGAAGTTCAACTCTGCTAAAAATGAAAGGTCCAATAAATTCCCGACTTGTCTTGCTGACAACCTTATTTTCCAGAAAGTGAAGAGAGAAACAAGAGGATCTGCTATCTTGGACTTAATTCTCACCAACAGGGAAGAATTGGTTGATGAGCTGAAAGTAGTGGACACCTGGGGTAGTAGTGACCATGTAAAGTTGGAATTTACACTCTTCGGGAAGGAAAAAGCTATATGTAGTCGGACATATAGGTTGGACCTTCAGGAAAGCAAATTTTGAGAAACTTAAAGTTATGCTGGGTAGAATCCCATGGTTGGAAATACTTAAGGAGAAGGGAGTTCAAGAGGGCTGGGAGTTTCTTAAAAGCAAAATATTGAAGGCACAATCACAAACAATTCCTGAAAAATGGGAGGAATCTAAAGAAGGCAAGGTGTCTCCATAAACAGCTTTCTGAAGAATTGAGAAATAAAAAAGACTCATTTAGGAAAGCTAAAGCACAGTATGAGCTTAAGCTAGTGAGAGATGCTAAAAACAACAACAAAAGGTTCTTTTCTTATGCTCAGAAAGAGCAAGGATGTGGTAGCCCAGTTGTGGGGACAAGAAAGTGAAATTGTAACAAGTGATGAAGAGAGGGCAGAACTGCTCAATTCCTACTTTTCCTCTTGTGAGGGAGACGGTGCTCAACATGGCGAAAACAGAACACATGATGAGGGAAGGGAGTTGCCTCCTTGGGGCCAGATGAACTGCATCAAAGGATACTAAAAGAACTCATGGATGTCATTTCTGAGCCTCTAGCTATTATTTTTGAGACTTTTTGGAGAACAGGTGAGGTGCCAGAAGATTGGAGGTGTGCAAATGTTGTCCCTATCTTCAAGAAGGGGAAAAAGGAGGATCCAAGTAACTACTGACAGCTTGGCATCTATACCTGGAAAAGTTTTAGAACAAATCATCAAACAGTCCTGGAGCACTTAGAAAAGATGGCTATGATTACCAAGAGTCAGCATGAGTTTCTCAAGAACAAATCATGTCAGACTAACCTTATCTCTTTTTTTGAGAAAGTTACTACCTTGCTGGATAAGGGGAATGCTGTAGACATAGTTTATCTTGATTTCAGTAAAGCTTTTGATAAGTTTCCACATGATATTCTTGTTGACAAGTTGGTAAAATGTGCTTTGGATCCTGTGACTGTTAGGTGGATCTGAAACTGGTTGACAGATGGCACTCAAAGAGTGCTTGTTAATGGTTCCTCATCCTCTTGGAGAGGAGTGACAAGTGGAGTGCCTCAAGGATTTGTCTTGGGACCTGTTTTGATCACCATCTTTATCAGTGATTTGGATGAAGGAATAGAGGGAATGCTTATTAAATTTGCAGATGATACTAAACTGGGAGGAGAAGCAAATATGGTAGAAGGCAGAGTCAGGATACAGGATGATCTTGACAGGCTGGAAAAGTGGGCTAAAACAAATAAAATCAATTTCAGTGGGGATAAATATAAAGCTCTGTATTTATGTAGGAAAAATCAAATGCATAATTATAGGATGGGGGAGACTTGTCTTGACAATAGTATGTGCAAAAAGAATCTAGGGGGTCTTAGTAGACCATACACTGAACATGAGTCAGCAGTGTGCTGTGGTAACTAAAAAGGCAAATGTGATTTTGGGCTGTATCAACAGAAGTATAGTGTCCAGATCATTAAAAATGATGATATCGCTTTACTCTGCTCTGATTAGACCTCACCTACATTATTGTGTTCAGTTTCGGGCACCACAATTTAAGAAGGATATAGACAAGCTGGAACATGTCCAGAGGAGGGCAACGAAGTTGGTGAGTGGTCTGGAGACCAAGTCCTAGGAGGAAAGGTTGAAAGGGGTGGGTATGTTTAGCCTGGAGAGGAGATGACTGTGAGGTGATACGATAACCATCTTCAAGTACTTGAAGGGCTGTCATATAGAGGATGGCGTGGAGTTGTTTTCTGTTGCCCCAGAAGGTCAGACCAGAACCAGTGGGTTGAAATTAAATCAGAAGAGTGTTTGGCTAAACATTAGGAAGAACTTCCTGACAGTTAGAGCGGTTCCTCAGTGGAACAGGCTTCCTCAGGAGGTGGTGGGTTCTCCTTCTTCGGAGGTGTTTAAACAAAGGCTTGATGGCCATCTGATGGCAATGGTGATTCTGTGAACTTAGGCAGATCATGAAAGGGAGGGCAGGAAGGGTTGCATCAATGCTTAGTTGTTGTGGCCCTTTCTTACATGCCCAGGGAAATGCTGATTACCACTTTAGGGTCAGGAAGCAATTTTTCTCCAGGCCAGTTTTGCTGGGGATCCTGGAGGTTTTGTCATTTTTTGGGCATGGAACAGGGGTCACTGGGGTGTGTGGGGGGGAGGCATTGTGAATTTCCTGCATTGTGCAGTGGGTTGGAATCGATAACCCTGGAAGTCCTTTCCAACTCCATGATTCTATGATTGTGTGCAGCAGCAGATAGTGTGTAGTGTACACAATAGTACACTCCACAATCTTTCTCTTTATTAAATCATCTTATATTAAATCATCTTCTTGGAACATTTCATTACCTTTGTAAAACTTCTCCCCTGAACAATTCAGTTTTCATAATAAGTGGAATGACAGGAGAGTGGGAGCCTTTCTATCTCTTTTAAGGGGGGCTGAAAAAATCCAAAGAATCTGATCACCAAGGTGCCTTATAAAGTGATTAGGGCTTTTAGATTTTTTTTAAGAAATCACCTCTATGTCTAGAGTAGGCTCCAGAAATTTGAAATATTTTTCTGACCTTGCAAGTGTGAACAGGAAAAAAAACAACCCCTACCTAAAATGAAGAAGCAAAGGCAATGAATATGAAAGCTATCCTTTTTCGGAGTGGGGGTGTGGGAATCGGTAAGCAATTTGAATCCTTTCAGGTAGTATTGCAGTTATACATGGAATTGGAATAATAGGTTAGTACTTTTATGTATGATATCTCAAAGCATAGGAATTTGATATAAGAATTTTAATGAGAGGAAAAATAAAGCTTACTAGGAAAATCTTCTCTATGGAGCAAAAAGCCTATTGGAAGAAAACTAGTAATATTTTAGAATCTACACTGGGGATTTGAAACTGATTCACACAGTATATAGTTTTAAGGACTGTTATGGATGTGCAATACTGTCAGATAATCCAAGTGACATTTAATTTAAGTCTGTCTGACTTAGTGAAAGCATATGTTGCGTAGAGGTAGACTGATATGTGTATGTTCCCTGCTGGGACCCACAGGCTTCTATATAGAAAGAGCTCCACGTATCATTCCTATAGATGAATATCTGCATTGAGCATTCAGAACTATGCATTTACTTTCTAACTCAATGAGAAAGGTTAGTGTTATATACTGAGATCAAAGCAGCGTTTCTTAAACAAGGGATTTGTTTATTCAGCTCAGAGCACACAACACAACAACACAAAGAACCTTCATAGAACAATGCAATATATACATTTTGTACTAACGGAGCCACACCCCCTTAGTACCATAATGTCCAATCACAATAGAGAGCTTAGGACCAATGGAATTCGTTCCCACCGTCGGTCAGAGTCTTTCTGGATTGGTCTGTTACACAACAGCGACCAATCTGACTGCTGGGTTTAGGATACTTGAGAGTCAGTGGAGCTTGTGCCTGAAGCTCTGGTTTAGATTACATTGCATAAGACATAAGTAAATACATAACACCCCTCCCCCCTAAGTTAGAGTCCAGGGTCTCCCCTGACTTGATGGAATGGTCCGTCGGAGTCCTTCGGGAACTGTGGCGCTCGAACTCTCAGGGTCTGTAAGCTGCGTTAGTTCCGCATGAGTTCAGCATGGGTTGTTGGTGCACTACTGCCTCCAACCCTGATCGTAGACTGGGGAGCATTGTAAGTTGTCTCCAACCCAATAGTTGACTGGTGAGTGTTACAATTCATAGACTGGGGAGCATTGCAATTCATAGGTGGTCACTCCTGTCAGGGTTGGCAGCATACTGGGCCTCCAGCACCCAGCAGCAACATTAGGGAGGAATGGGCATACGATTTCCCCAAAGCAGGCATCCTGTGTGAGCCAATAGTTCATGTTGACGCAACTTGAAAATCTGGAACTCATGGGTCTGCTAGGCAGATGGGCACACCCAGTTGAGGACCCAGGAATTCATGGGCTCTCGCAATGCGACATCGAAGACATGAAACGGTGGCTGCAGAAATTCCTTGATGGCCCTGCTTCTGCAGGCAGGGAATTAGTCGATGTCTGATTCCTGGATTGGCAGGCATCTACCTTCATTGGCATGAGCAATGGCATTTCCCAACCCGTTGTACAGTTTGTAGCAGTATGCTGGCCTGAAGAACTACCAGTGAATTGTTCTCAGAGCTTGAACCAGAGGGTCCTGCTCTGCTGGACCCCTGTAAGGTGGATACCTAGAGCTCCGAACCAATCATGTCCCAGGAGACTGGGACGATGTCCTTCGACTACTACAACAATAAACTGTCTGTAAAGCTTCTTATATTGACCCATGAACTTGCCAATTCCTGCAATAGGAATGCACTGTCTCTGGAAATCAATGAGGTGGAACTTGCCAGGCTCGAGCCATTGCTTGCTCCATCTGGGGAATAGCCAGCATAGAGTCTGTGTTGAGATGATGGTGAGCGCCGATCCCAAATCAACCTCCATCTAGCAGGGAGCGTTGTCGAGGACTACAGTTGCTTTGATTTTGTTTTTTGTTTGGAGATGCATGCTGTACACCGATGAGTGGTACTGCACGTGCAGTAGTGTCCCTTGACAACAATCGAAATCTACGTAATATTCTAGGTGACGTCCTGGGTGACGTCTTGTCTTTAGATGAGCAGCAGACCCGGACGAGGTGTCCAGTCTTCCCACAATCCCAACACTGGGCCTCACAGAACCGACATAGCGCTCATGGTCACCCCTGCAACTGGCGCATTTTGAGCTGTGAGTGGGTCATTGACTGGAGCGCTTGCGCCTCTCGGTCTGTATTCAGTAGACTGAGTCGTCCTCACTGTCAGTCTCTTCCAGGAACCCCTGATGCACTGGCTGCAAGTTTCGGGGCGTTGGTGGCGTTCTGGCCTTACGTCTCTGGTCAACTGGTCAGTAGTTTCTGCTGCTATTGCCTCTTCATATGCGGTTTGGAATATAAGTTCTCTTGTGGCGACCAACTATCATTGTAACTTTCCATCCTGCAGGCCATATACTAGCCTGTCACGGAGTCTATCGTCTAGTCTGTAAAGTTGCACTGTCGTGCTGCTTTCCAAAGTGCAGACGCATACTCAACAATGGACTCGCCTTGAGCTTGGTCACGTTTGTGGAATGAGTGCCGACGTGATCTCTGAAGGCTTAGGTGAAAAATGGTCATGTGGTTTGGCCTTGATTGCAACAAATGCAGTGTCCTTGGGTTCAGCAGGCGCAGCTAATGTTTTAGCCTGTTCTTGCAGCAGACGCTGAGAAAGGTGGCTTTCTTGATATTTGCATCCGTAATCTATTGAGCTGTAATGTAGAATTCAAACCAGGCAACGTAGGTTTCCCAGTCCTCTGTAGTTGAATTGAATGGTTCAAAGTGGCCCTTCATGGCCATCATGGTGTTGCGCTGGAGCAGCAGGTGTTTGTGTTCTCTGGCTGCTTCCAAGGGCCAAGGTGACACTTCCTTGCCTACTGTAGCGATCAGCTATGGTTCTGTGGGGCTGCCTACCCACTGCATCCCATCCTCGTCGCCAGTGTTATATACTGAGATCAGCATTTCTTAAACAAGTGATTCATTTGTTCAGCTCAGAACACACAACACAACAACATGAAAAACCTTCATAGAACAATGCAATATATACATTTTGTACTATGTGTACTATTTTGTACTATGCCATACCCCCTTAGTACCATAATGTCCAATCACAATAGAGAGCTTAGGACCAATGGGATTTGTTCCCGCCGTCAGTCAGAGTCTTTCCGGATTGGTCTGTTACGCAACAGTGACCAATCCAACTGCAGGGTTTAGGATACTTGAGAGTCAGTGGAGCTTGTGCCTGAAGCTCCGGTTTAGATTACATTGCATAAGAAATAAGTAAATACATAACAGTTAGTGTTATAAGCCCGTGATGGGAAACAATGATTTGGTTTTCCCTTGAATAACAACTGTTAAATTGGCAAAATTAGCACCTTAAAAATATCCATTATTTCAGTAGGAGATAGATGGAAGTAGCTCCTCCCAGGTTACATTGTCAAGATAAGCATCACAGGATAAGTTCCACATGCATGACTCTTCCCTCCACCCCTTCTGCAAGATGCATTCCCTGACTGCCTGGAAAGAGTAGAGCACAGTGTACAATCTGGCAATGGGAAAGAAGCAGATGGAGTGGGAGTGAATGTGGCATCCCTCCCACCTTTCAAAAACCAGCTACTCCTGTATTTTTCAGATTCTGTGTGTGCTATATTATAGGTTTCTTAAAATTTCCTGTTCTTAACATTCTTGATAGCCCACATTTAATATTCCAGTTCTATATTACTGAACACCTTTACCATATCAAAGTATAAATAGTAACAATTGCCTGTGGTGGAACAAAAAGATTAGATTTCAGATTCATCTGTATATATACTTTCTGATAATTTGTGCTGTGTCTGATTCAGAATGTACCAGATGGTTGGCAAAGGACTATCCCAAAAGCACAAAGTAAATTACCTGGGGATAATTTAACATCTGCAGCACTGTTCCCATCAATTATATACAGTAAATGGCTTGTATATTACTTCCTAGCATCAAATACATCTGTGCGTCACAGTGCCATCCTAAGCAGAGTTTCCTCCCTTCCAAGCTTTTTGACTTCAAAGGATTTAGAATGGTGTAACTCAGTTTAGGATTGCACCATAGCAGACTTTATAGATCCATGGCTTTACAAAGCTGGTAGTTATCTCTGACCTGGATAGCTCAGTGTAGCCTGAACTCACCAGATCTCGGAAGCTAAGCAGGATTGGCCCTGGCTGGTATTTGGAACCACCTCTGAAAGTCTCTTGCCTTGAAAACCCTGTCACCCTGCACCCTAAGTGAAGTAGTATGGATGAATCCTTCCCAGAGGCCAACAACACTTTTTGACAATGCCTTCTTAGCATCTACCAATAAGATCTGGGACCTGAAGAGGATATCAGTTAGCTCCAAATATATCTCCATTGTCCGCTTTCACATTCCGGAAATGGTTTCCAACGGGATTAGAAGAAAATGCCTTCCAGTTATGGACATCAGCGGGCATACAGTGTTTAAAAGACCTAACTGACAAAGAAAAATCTTATCTAAACCAAAATTTTAAAGAGATCATTCAGACCAAAGTCCCTTGGTTAAGGTACTACCAACTTAGGAGTCTAATAGAGAGAGTAAACAAATTGGACATGCTGATACAACCCAAAACACTCTTCGAACAACTTCTAAGCAAATCAAAATTCGGATCTAAGGGGATATTATCGATTATGTATAAAATTCTGTGGGACACAGAAAAATGTGTGACTCTTCTCAACATGAAAGCCTGGGGCAAAGACCTGCAGACGGTTGGACAGACAACTGGAGCTCCTACCCAAATAAATCAAGGGTCTTCAACATCAGACTGCAATATTTCGAAACTCTCACTAGCCTGTTTGCAACACATGCTTCCAAACTATAGCTCGGAATGTTGGAAAGGATGTGGCTCCACAAGCAACTTCTATCACTGCTGGGGGTCCTGCTCGGCTATACGGGGCTTCTGGATTAAAGTTCTGGAAGAAATAAATAAAATAACGTCAGAGCACATCCCACTGGATCCAGCCATACTACTTCTGAACTCAACACATACCACAGATGACAGAGAAGTTCATATTCCTGAATTAGCTGCCACCCTGATCGCCACGGCACAGCTCGCCATTGCTGTCTCTTGGAAATCTACAACACCTCCATCCTTGTCTCAGTGGCAAAATAAATGTTGGGATCACTACGTGATGGACAAAATAGCAGACACATATGAAACACACACACACATAGGCAGGCAGGGTCACAATCTAGGTTTGTACGAAAGTGATACGCTCTAATAGTGTACTTTTCAGAAAATAACATCCTGCCAACAAATTGCGGATACTCTGAATGGATGCATTTATAAGTTGACAGTTCTTTTTGAGGTCTGAGCACTCTCATGAACAGCTTTCCGAACTAGTTTAGTAGAAATGCAAAACACTTATATATCACACATAGGTTATTTAAAAGCTTTATGGATTGGACACACTGTAAGTTACAAGTATTATTATATGTAATATCACTGTTATACACTGCTTTTTTGGTTCATGCATAGTAATTCTTCTGTATACTTGACTTATCACCTAATAAAAACTTATTAAATTGTAAAAGAAAGAGGGGGAGAAAGAAAACCCTGCAGGGTTTTTTGGGGGGCCATAAATCAGCTTGATGGCACTTAACACCAGCAGTAGCGATCATTATGATAATTCATTCTGTTGTGCTGAGCAGTGTTCCCTCTAAGCTGAGTTAGTGTGAGATAGCTCACAGTTTTTTAGCCTCTGGCTCACACGTTTCTGTCTTAGCTCAAGAAGGATAGCTCCAGAGCAAACTAAATCATGCAGCAGCCAAATCACCTGCTCACAACTTTAATTCCAGTAGCTCATGAAATAGAATTTTTGCTCACAGTACTCCATAGCTTAGAAGGAACATTGGTGCTGAGTATTGATTTTTACTCCTTAATTTCAGCATACAAAACATATACTCTATTTCAGTTGAGATACATATTTTAACAAGGTGTGCTGACTTGATTTAAAGGTAGCAGATGATTAATCCCACCCAGTAGATGATTTTTCTTACTATTGAGGAAAATGCCACTCCCTTTACTAACCACATATCGGCTTCCATCTCTTGGTTGCAAATACTATAAATCTATCAGTTTAAAAAGCTCTCTATGTACAAAAAGCTTCTGTTAGATGCAAATATAATTATTATCCTGAATTCATATGTGAAGATGGCATCCTCCATTCTATCTCGTCAGCTACACTTTATCTGGTTCATTGCATGAATTAACATGGTACTGTGGGGATGGAGACAATTAATAGAATGGTAGTGGCTGAGGAACTTAATCCCAAATACTAGGGTGCTAAAACAGAGACAGGGCGTTTTTTTAAATTCCAGGTGTTTCTTGCTGAAGAGCAATATTGGCAATGGACTAGAATGTTGCTAAGAATGACATCTGAACTTCTCTTCCTGCCCCTCCCCCTGTCAAATCCCTGCATTTGGCATCAGGGATCTCTACTCACATATGGGATAACTTCTTAATCTTCTCTTAGATAAACAAAACAGATGCATCTTCCTAACTCGCCCTCTGATAAAACAGATGTTCCAGACCTCTAATTGTTCTGATAGCATTTTAATTATCTTTTTACATAACTTTTAAAATGTTTTGAATGTTTCTTTAGTTATTCTACCATTTAAAAGTATGACCTGAAATAATGTGTTTGGAATAAAAATCTTAATGTTGAATGCATAAGCTAGTAAAGAGAGATGTAGGATATGTCCACACTAGCCACTCTAACTGGAACTGCCATCATTTCTTCGTATTAACAGAGAATCTAGATTATGTTACTTGTAACTGTGGTATTATGATTATATAAAATAAATGAAAAGTGACTTTATTGACAAAGTGAAAAGCAGGGCTTCTATCTGACATCCATACATTTTATTCTTCCTTTCTTCTTAGAAGCACAGGATGGCGTACAAGGTAATTTCCTTCTCCATTTTATTAATTCCTTTAGCCTCCTTTGTATAACAAAAGGACTAACAATGAATGCGAGAGATCAGGAAGTAATTTATTAGGCTATAAAAGAAAGGAATAAAAAGGAAATTGCAGAGAGGAGTAGAATCTTTGCTGAAAGGGTTTTACTTCTGAGTAAAAACAGTGTGTGAAGATGGGTGTTGCTAGATTTTATGTAGGCTATAGTGATGAACTTCCTTTTCAATTCGTTGTGTAGCTAATCACAGGAAAGAAATGACTGAGCAGTGCAGATGTGTTCTGTAGTGCAGTCCTTATTTCAGTGGACTTAGAAGGGTGTAATTCTGCGTAGCGTTACACTGTAGAAGTAGCCCTAGAAAGCTTCTCTGAGGAAGTATTAATTTAATTGATTAGTGTGGAGTTATGTACTCTGTGTTTACCTTTGTCTTTAGGTGAAGATGGGATTTTGGACTGTACACAGGAAGCAGGGTGGCCAAGATTTTGAATTTTGTTCTGGTTTCTGTGGTGTTTTAGAATATTTTTACTTAAATGTTTTCTGTTTTTTGGTAAGCTGTTCTTTGGGATGTGGTACAGGATAGACTTCAGTGAAAAAAGGAATTCACCACAATTAGTAGATTTAGGGGCTTCACAGACTTGAGTGTTTATCAGAATTGATCCAATTTTATGTTCTTTTCCAGTTGAATAATTTCATGATCACTATTTTAATAATTTAATAACAGAATAATATTATCTTTGCCCCCTGCCTTAAAAAAACCAATTAGTAAACAGAAATGCATCCATTCCCTTTCCCCAGCACAAAACCCCCTCCTTTCTAAATCAGTGAGAGGATTCATTCATTCATTCATTCATTCATTCATTCATTCATTCATTCATTCTAACTCCATCAAGCTGTTACTATCTCTATTCAAAATATTCCAGACCAATTTCCCCACTGGCTTTAATAAAAAGTATTTCAAACTTGCCCCCCAAGCATATCACAGTTTTTTGAGAACCCCCCTTCAGTTGCAACCATTGTTTCCACAGACATTCCATTTTGAAGAAAAATTACTGTAGAGTCCCTGTGGGCTTATGGAATTAATTTTAGAGGCTGGAATATTGTTTTTCTTTTAACTTCAGGTGTTTGTACTGTGTCACAAATGGTTTTGGGAAATCTCATATTCTGAAGTGGCTTTCCCTTTGAATGTTTGGGAGCAGGCTGTCATCAGTTTTAAAAGGTGTTTTAGTAATGCAGTACGACTAATCTTTGTACCGATCTTTGAACGAAATGTACAAGGTCTGGGAGTCTCCAGCTTGTTTGCACAACCAAAATGTCAAGTGAAAATATTTGATCAGGACTTAACTTCATGTCCCAGGTTATCTTGTAGAACTTTTAAGCCAAGAACTGCAATGATTATATTAGTGTTCATTTTCAGAGAACCTCATCATTGATTTAACCACTGGGACAGAAGTCCTCCAGCAACTGCATAATGAAGACCCAAATGTAAAATTAAAACAGAATTCTAAAATAATGTTATGTTACATTAGAAAAAAAAAGCAATATAGGAAAGAAAAGTATTCAAATTTACTGTTAACTGGTTTTGGTAAGGAGAATAAGGTTGCCAACAAGCTGAAGAGGTGATCTGTGTACCCTATAGCCAACAGATCACCCATTCTCATCAGATCTTGGAAGCTAAGCATGGTCAGCCCTGGTTAGTATTTGGATGAGAGACCATCAGGGAATACCAGGGTTGCTTTGCAGAGGCAGGCAATGGCAAGCCACCTCTGGTCTTGAAAGCCATATAGGGTTGCCATAAGTCAGCTGCAACTTTACAGCAAAAAAAAAAAAAAAAAAAGCTTCCTAACTCTCAGCTCCTGGTCAAAACTGTAAATGAGATGGTTTTTATTAAACTGATGTATGCAGCTAGATTTGTGTTACACACATAGCAATTATGCTGGTCTCGCAATACTGCTTTTCATATAAACAGCTGTATATCTTGCATTGGTACAATGGCATATGGATGCCAGAAAAGAGATGATGGGCTGTTGTCTTTTACCACCCACTCCGTTTTTCTTGTGTTTCAGTGGGAGAACAAGGTCAAAAAAGAATCAGGAAATAAGTTTCCTGAAATAAGTCACAAACACATTCCAGATCAAATGGGCTGAAACATCAACATTTATCTTTTTTTAAAAAAAATTACAAACCAACTTTAGATTCCTCTTCCTCAGTCCATTCATCTTTCATGTAGTCACTATAGATCAATTTTTCAATAAAAGAGTTTGGTGTGCAGTGTTCTGTTGTCACCGCTGGACTCTAAATTTTCTGTCTTTGCCTCCCATGCCATACTGTCCAGTGTAATGTAGCTTTATTTTTGAAAGAACACCAAACCACCATGGTATAAAAGCACATTAGTTAAGACAATGTTGTATTGTAGTTATAGCAGTGACTCTGATTGGAAGAACTAGTTGGATGACAAGGAGTTCTGTTGCTCTGGGAACTAAACAGCTGCTGTCCAAATTGTGCAAGGGAGGAGAAAATTAAAGCCGCACATACCAACAGCAGGTTGAGACTGTGGTTCTGGGATCTAGATATGCTAAGGGATGGGAGTACAAAAGTAAAGAGGCTGAAGAGAAGGCTGAGAAAGTGGAGCCTACGGGGAAGGGTATATGGTGTGAGGAACAGCATTGAAGAGATGGGATGGAGACAAGAACAAGAAAAATCAGAGAGAGGACTTCACAATGCCTAAGATCAAGAAGACTGTAACTAGAAGGGTGATGGAGACTATGGAGAAACCTGCCAAGAGACAGGTGGCAAAAAAGATGGTTGCCGGTTGTAAAGTCTAATTAGTGGCTGAACAATTTTACCATTTTGTGGCTTTCACTGTCATTACAGCATTATGACCCAGCAAGCCTTAAGGGAGCAACAGGGGCCAGAAAGCAGGGTGTGAGTGGGGGTGGAATGTCACATATTGATGAGAACATCAGCCAGTTCTTTGGCTGCTTGCTTGCATTGAACCTAGAATTATGTTTAGCCACCTATGGAAAATATTACCATAGCTATTAGCAAAGCTGGATGTCAGGTGATTTCCACAATTTGTTGGTATTTGGGGTGTTATCTTGTCATCTGAACTGACACATTAAAGCTGATAGCAGAGGCTTTATGTGACATGCATTTTGAAGGTCATCTCTTGTTTAAGCTAATAAAACACGGTAAATACATATTTTAATGTCCGGATGTAAATACACCCAGCGCTTCCTACTTAAAAAGAAATATGTATCTCTTGATCATACTGTGTTTTTCCCTTTCAAGTTCCCAGAGTTTTTGCCAATGTGATATTATTCTGGAATTTTCCCATGGCGTTAGGCTGCAGCAATGACTAGCATGATGCCAAAATAAAAGGAAATACGTTTCCATTTTATGTAGTTGAAAGTGAGACAGGGCATAAGGGAGAAATGTTTTCTCAGTTTAACTGGCATCTCTGTCCCCCCCAGTATCTTACATTCTGCCAGTATGTGGCTTTCCTGTCCTTAACATGCTTTTGGTCTAAAATTATTACAAGGGGTTATACAAAAGATCAAGACCTGATCAAAGCTGTTAATGATAGGACATTTTGGAGGACATTAATTCATAGGGTTGCCATAAGTCAGGAGCAACATAACACACACACACCCACGGCATGCACACATGCACTACAAAACAATTAACTGTTCGAAAACAAAAGGCTATTCAACCCTGTTTTGAAAAGTATTATTAAAGAGGAAGCCATTTTTTGGGTAATTTGTAACTCATGCATTCAGAATTTAAGAAATAAGTTATTAATAGCAGTCTTGTCCACCTTATGAGAGTTTTAGAAATTTTCTACGGTTTCTAAAAAAGGCTGTTTTAAAGACTCAAAACTGATGAAGTTCTTAATTTAACTGGAATTACATAAGTCTTTACTGGCTTCTTAGGAGCTTATTTTAATGGATAATGAAAATCAGTCTGAGCAACAGGGGTGTGTGTATTGTCTCCCCTGACCTGGATGGCCCAGGCTAGCTTGATCTTGTCAGATACCAGAAGCGAAGCAGGGTCAGCTCTGGTTGGCACTTTGATGACCAGGTTTGCTCCGTACAGGCAGGTCATGGTAAACCACCTCTATTCTCCTCTTGCCTTGGAAACTCTCGAGGGTCACCATAAGTAGGCTGTGACTAGATTGCATTTGCCACCACTACCACATATTGTCTGTGAATTTAATTGAAGGATGTGTCAATGTGTGGCCAAAAATAAAATTCAGATATGTGATGCTGTGTTAGAAGTCCTTGTCCCTGGCTCAAAATCTTGGAGGCTATATTTATGTAACTTAAAGGGAATTCTTAGAGCTTGCTTACAGATCAGTTGTTGAGAGTTTTCTCCAATTATAACAATTAGTTCTAACAAATGAATGTTGTTTATGTTATTATGCTTCTGAGTAGCTGCAAAGATATCGAGGACTGATATTTTAAAAGTCCTACTATATTAAGCATAAAACTTTGACCTACTGTGATGCCTTAATAACTGTCTAATATATTGCTAGTGGTTGTGATTCAGTTATTGTAAACCACTGCAAGGTGATGCATACAGTATAAAATATTGTGTATGTGTATAGAGAAATAGATATGTATGGGCCACCATATATTAATAATCCTTCCTTATATATATTTGAGTTTTGGTCATACCTTATATGGTCAAAATGCGCGCCGGAATCAGTTGGCCGAGGGACTTGCCAGTCAGAGACAGAGTCCCTCGCCACTGGCTGCTTAGCCTTCCGGCGTGGCTGTGCACCCTCCCACTCAGCCACCGCGCAGCCTCACGACCCCAGTCTGCTCCAGCCGCCGATCGCTTCGGCCTGGGGGGGCGGCGGCTACCGGCTCGGAGGGACTTCACCCAAAGCTGGGTATGGAGGCTTTGTGGGGGAGGGCGCAGTGGGCCTCGGGAGCGCTGCGCGGCCACCCCTCCCTGAAGGCTTTCGGGAACGGAGGGCCCTCCCGAACGGCGGGGCAGGGAGGCTTCCTCGTGGAGTCAGCGGCGGGCCTCGGACGCTTCCCTTGCCCGGAGATCACCGCCCCTCCTCCCTGCGTGACGGGGCCAGCCCAGCCGCCTTGCCCACCCCCAAGGACTCTCCCTAGGGCCCGTTGCCTCAGCCGCAACGGGCTTCCCCCTAGTCAAGTCATATAGCAGTAGAACAGCTAGATTCAAGTCTGGTAGCACCTTAGAGAATAACAAGTACAAGTAACGGGGTACAAGTTTTCCAGAGTCAAAGCTCCGTTTGTCAGATGCCCATATACGCAGCAGTGGTATTGTGGATCAGTTGGCAATCTATACCCTCACCTTGAATTTTCTACCATGGAGCTCAACAGCTTCAGGTGGGCCTAGTTTGGATCAAGAAAATAGTACAAGGAGGAGGTTAATTTCCCTCTTCCCCAACACTGCAGTTGAGATCAAATGCTATGTGTCCTGAGTGTGTTTTAAAGTAAAAAATGCTGATGTCTTGTATGAAGCAATTAGACCCATATGTGAATTGTTTTATTATTAAAAAGTAATTGCTGTAGTTCTAAATCATGTAGACCATATTCTTCAGAAACTGTAATCTGATTAAATTTATGCTTTTATGTTCAAAATTCAGTCCAGTCAAATTCTGAACATAGCATCCATTTGTATTGCATTTAAATCTGGCCTAGTATTAGCAGCATAATTCGTTTATAGCAATGTCGCCATGCATTATTGTTGTTAAAAATCCATTTATTTTAAATGAAGGTTTCTTGCCAGATTACATTATGTTGATGGAATGCCATCAGCATTATACTAGCAATATAAATATTACAGAATCATTTGGATTGTTGCCACACCTATTGGAGGATGTCTGCCAGTAGTGTGAAAGTGGAATATCTTTCAAAAAACCTTGCTGTAGTATCCTTATATGTCCTTTATTGCAGAACGTTCATTTTGTTTGGAGAGTCGTATGGATATATTAGAAATCTATTTTTGAATTTTTGATCTCTGGAAAGATTTCAGGCTTCTGAAGTGTCATATAGAATCATAATATAGAATCATAGAGTGGGAAGGGGCCTAGTCCAACCCCCTGCTCAATGCAGAATCAGCCTAAAGTATCCCTGACAAGTGTTCGTCCAGCTGCTGCTTGAGGTCTGCCAGTGAGGGGTAGCTCACCACCTCCTTATCTAGCCACTGCTGAAATACTCCTGCTGTACAATTTTTTTTCTAATATCCAGCTTGTAACTCATTATTGCGAGTCCTATCTTCTATTGCCAACAAGAACAACTCCCTGCCCTCTTCTAAGTGACAGCCTTTCAAGTACTTAAAGAGAGTGATCATGTTCCCCCTATACCTCATCCTCTTCCTGTGGGGTGGAGGACATCTTGATAGGGTGATTCCCACTATCCAGTCAAGAGAGGCAGGAACTAATTTTCAGCCACATGGGAGTCTCCCTCTTCAGTTTGTTTCCTCCCTCAGAAGGGAGTGCAGCTAGGCAAACGGGCTCTGCTGTATCTTATCTGCCCTCCATTTCTCTTCCTCTTTTTCCATCCCGCTGATTTTGCTTCTCTCTTTCTCTTCTTTTCTCTCTCTCCCTCTGCAGACCCTGGGAGTGCAGATAGCTCCCCCCCCACCCCTACAGCCTCCTCACAGTCTGTTCATCTACCAAGATTCATGATTTGTTATGTTTGCTAAAGTTTTGGAAATTCAATAAAAATTTAAATATGAATAAAATAAAATGAAATAAAGGAATGCTGTGCCTGCAAGAGTTTCTTGTTGGCAGGGGAAATTGTCCCTTCCTAATGGGCAAGGCAACTCTGGTGCAAGGCACAAGGGAGACTGCCAAGGATAACGGTCTGCACATGTGTTCGCAGCCAACCCCTTGGTGCACAGAAAAAAGCATGCCAAGAGAAATCACATCACTGCAAGCATGCTCTGGCCAATAGCCAGATCAGGCTACATGGCTTATGACGGTGGCCATTTTGAGTCAACTTACTCTGCAGGAGCCCTTTCCCAGGAAAGCTGTCCGCCTGAGAAAATACCTGGAGAGGCTACAAAGGTCTGGGCATTCAAGTGGAATGTGATCATTCCCAAATCCCTCAGCCTTTCCTTGTAAGGCTTGGTCTCCAGGCCCATGATCATCCTTGTTGCTCTCTTCTACACCTGTGCTCCATTTTGTCCACATCCTTTTGGAGATGAGGCTTCTGGAACTGCATAGTAATCCAGGAGCAACCTGACCAATGTGGTGTACAGTGGGACTATAATATCTTGCAGTTAGGATGTTATTCCTCTGCTGATACAACCCAAAACTGCATTAGCCTTTTTTTTTACTACTGCATCACACTGACTTATTTCGCTTACAGTCCACCTGTACCCCAAGATCCTGTTCACACACACTGCTGTCCAGAAGCATACCCCCCATCCAGTTTGCATGCTTTTCATCTTTGTTACCCAGATGTAGAACTCTGCACTCATCGTTGAATTGCATCTTGTTCACATCCACCCACTTTTCCAGCGTGTTCAGCTCATGTTGAATTCTATCTCTATCTTCCAGGGTGTTCACTACTCCTCTGCAGTCATCTGCAAATTTAATAAGTTGTCCCTCCACCACTTCTTCCAGATCATTTATAAAAATATTGAAAAGTACCGAGCTCAGAACAGATTCCTTTGGCACCTCACTGAACTCATCCCTCCAATGATCGCTTCCCCCTATGGTCCCCATCACCTTTACCCCATCTAACAATTCTTGCTTTCTGGTTAGTATTATGTTGAGAATGGCTAAGGCCCTTGTAGTTTCCTACACCATTTGAAAAAGGAAGTTGTTGGTCAGGTAGGTCAGGAAGTTTCATGACTCTGGATGCTTAGCAGAGTTTGTTTCCCAGCAGACATCAGGGAGGTCATCTATGACCATAAGATCATGTTACTTGGATACATTATCAGGCGGTTGATATAGTCACAGTAGGGCTGCAAACTCTGCATTGGAAAATTCCTGAAGATTTGGGGGTAGAGCCATGGGAGGGCAGGGTTTGTGCAGGTAGGGACCTCAATGGGGTATAATGCCACAAAGTCCACCCTCTAAAGTAGCCATTTTCTCTAGGGAAACTCATCTTGCATTGGCTGCCGATAGCATACTAGATTCGCTTCAAGGTGCTGGTTCTTACCTTTAAAGCCTTTTATAGCCAGGGTCCGACTTACCCGAGGGACCACTTTTCCCCATATATACTCCAGAGAGCACTACGGTCAGGAAATCAAAATCGACTGGCCCTCCTAGGCCCTAAAGACGCCAGGCTGGCTGTAACTAGGGCCAGGGCTTTTTCGGTGGCGGCTCCATACTGGTGGAATGAGCTCCTGGAGGAGATAAGGGCCCTGTGGGACCTCTTTCAGTTCCACAGGGCCTTCAAGACAGAGCTCATCCACCAGGCCTTCATTTAGCAGCCGCCACCATTACTAGTTACCATCACTAATAACCATCACTAGTAAAACTGTAGAGCCTGGTTCCTGGTGAATTATCAAAAGCCTGTGCATGCTGAGTAAGATCAATGCTGGAAATGAACACCACATGGTATGTACTCACGCAGCAACGCTATTGCTATGACATTGCAATAACATCACTAGCACTTTAATTTTTAGTACTGTATTGTTTTAATGGCTTGGTGATTTGATTGTTTAAATCTGTATTTTATCTTGTGTAAGCCTCCCTGAGCCTGCTCTGGCGGGGTAGGGAGGGATATAAATTAGAATATACATAAATAAATATATATCTCTGTAGACTTGAGATCAGTAATACTTGTGGGAAATCTCCAGGCCCCACCTGAACCTTAACAACTCTAAGTCACAGTGGACTTCTTTTATATGAGGTATACAGAGTGTAGAGCCACTGGAAGTGCTTTTGGAGAGATCAAAACCTATGATAAAGCCAATATTTTGAATTTTATCTTGGATTATATTGCATATGTCCAGTACAAATGTGTATTTTGTCCAGTACAAATGTGTATTTTGCATTCCTACTGGATTGAACTTTCAGAAAGCATTACTGAAATTGTTGGCGGAATTGATCTTTCCCCACCTTCTCCAAGTAGCCTGCCATTCTTCCTTTCCCTGCCTTCCCCTTTCCCAAGCAGCCTGCCACTTTCCTGAAACTCCTCTCTGAGAATCAAGAAAAGAAATATGTTATCAAGGTAGGGTTCTGGGTCCAATGGTAGGCTATTTAGGGAAGCAGAAGGCAAGGAAAATCTTCCATTAACTCTTCTGGTGGATTCATCCCCACTATGAGTGTGAAAGGTGGTTTGTCTAGATGTTAAGGCACATTTGATTCCTGTAACTGATACCATTTGGGTCTGTTCTGTACTGTGTAAACCACACTTTTTGATGCAAGGATGCCTGTGCTGACTAATGGCTTTGCCAACTCTTTGCGAAGAAGCTAAAATGGGAATTTGGGTGGGGGGAGGTTTATGAACAGGTTGAACTATTGGCAAAATTTTCTCAGTGACTGTAGCTAGTCTGTGAATTTTAGAAAGTTTCTTTTTTAGTTTACTAAACCTATACAATTAAATTTGCTTTAGGGGAAAAGTTAATTTCACTGGAAGTCATAATTTTATTATGCAAAGTAGATAAATGGATTAAGCAGCTCCCTTTAGTCACCGTATTTGCAGTGGAACAAAGAAGCAGTTTCATTTCGGGGGGGGGGGAATTGTTCCCTGTAATACAACCCTGAAGTTGAACAATACTTGTGCAATCTGCATCTAGCATTTGCTCCGCTGTCTTACCAAACCCATGCTGGAACAGAAATTCCCCTCTACATTGCATGCCACTTTCGCTTTGTTTGATCTCTCAGTTTTCTGGTAGCCATTTGCATAGATTTATGGCTGTTTTATGGCCATTCAGGGGTGACTCTGCAGTCAGTATGGTGTTGGCCTGGGGTATTTGAATGTGGTTTTGTGCTGCATCTTTTTCTGTTCCAGTGTGGGTTTGGTAAAACAGCAGAGCACATGCTAGATGCAGATTGGACCTATGTTAGATGGAGCCAAACTCCCCCGCCTTTGGGACAGTGATGTTTATTTTTCCACCTCTCTAAAATTGCCAGGAGTGAGATTCCATTAGAGACATACAAAAGTATTTTTAGTATGTAAAATAACTTATAACCACACTGTCATCACAGTATCTTAATATGTTTGTTTTGGATTCTCCAAAGCAAAACTTAGGCTTTGACTAGTAAGAGGCAGTGTTTGAGCAGCATCATCTGCTTGTGATCCTTCTGGAAAGAGATGCTAGGGATCAGCTTTAGTGTGGACATGAAATGTAGAATTGGACAGTGTATGCACATACCAACTTCTGTTACAAGGTAGCAGTCTTCAAGGCTGGTATTACATTGCCATTATCTCTGTTTTTTCCTTCCCCCTTCTCTTGAAAACAAGTACAGAGACTGATTGGGTATTTGGACATGAAAGATGGAATTATGCTGCAGAAATATATACACTGTTTCACTATAATTGTCTGTTTTTAAAGCAAATACCACATTATTTTACATGTTTTATAGTGTTCTTTAAACATGGGTGCAAGGGTTGAACTGGGATTCATCCCTGAAATTTAGCACGTTGTCTTAAACCTGTGCATCAACTTCCATTCCAGTATTTCAGTCTGTAATGGAGATTCTGCATTCTGTATAGTTTGTATTTTCTTCTGTCCATCGCCTTCTCACTTTGAAAATGGGTACGGCAGAGGTGTTGAACTCACTTGTTATGATGGTTGGATCTGACATGGCCAGGCCATGCATGCCATATAATGTAACACAAAGTACCAGAGATATAAACATTATAAAGGTGATTTCAGATGCTGAGTAGCAATAGGAGGTGAATGACAATAGCAGGCTTGATTGAGTTAGGTGTGATATGCAGAGGAGCAGTAGGTGTGGAGATACCAGCATCAGTAATGGGACAGGCAACCTAGGTCTCAATTCCATCCAGGAGGATTCAGTCCAGGAGGGTACAAAGAATAAATGGATATAAGTCTGACATTAGAAACCACAACATTCAGTTGCTGACCTAAGAGTAGCAGTGCTCTTACAAAGGAATTTCAAAGGGAGATTAGAAAGAGAGACTGCTGAATTCCAATTGATAATGAAGCTCAAGACAATGCATCCTCCTGGACTGAATTGAGAGCTAGTCTTCCTGTCACATGACCAATGTGTACTATTATCATTTGGCATCTGAAATCACTTCACCCTTCAAGATATATAATGACCAATCCAAGTGTTCTAATTCCTAGTCAGGGTCTTTTTGAAAGACAGTAAAACCCAGATAGGAACAGAGAAATCCAATCTTAAAAAAAGAAAAAACTTTTCAGAATAAGCCAAAATAATTTCCTCAGTGTAAATTGTACTTGTCAGAAGAATCCATTCATCCACCTTCCATCCCTCCCTCTGAAGAAGTGTGCTTGCGCACAAAAGCTTATACCTGGAATAAAATGTTGTTGGTCTTAAAGCCCCCCTCTCCCTTCCTCCCCAAAAGAGCAGTCCTGGAGAAGGAAGCAGAAGTGGTGTGTGTGTGTGGGGGGGGGGGCCTTGTCATTCTATGAAGCAGGAAGCAGCCATTCCCGAGGGAGCTGTGTGTGTGAAAGTGGGGGAGGGAGGCAATTGACAGGAAGCAAAGAGCTGCTGAGGGAGCTGGGGGAAAAGCAAGCTACGATGTGGCTGTAGCAGCAGCCCTGGAAAAGAAAGCAGGAGAAGGAAGTTTCTTGTGGGCTACATCTGAACCCTTGGGGGGCTGGATCCAGCCCACGGGCTGTATGTTTGACACCTATGGGGTATAGAGTTTGAGCTGTTGAAAATTCTCTGAAGAAGTGTGCTTGCACACAAAAGCTTATACCTGGAATAAAATGTGGAATAAACCTGGAATACCTGGAATAAACTGAAATGCAAAAATAGTGCCTTAAATATGTATTGCCTGCTTTTCCTCTCTTTACCTGCCTTAGACAGTAAGCTTCTCTGCCAGCGATCCGTGTACTCATATTCGGTAAAGAACCATGCACATTGGTGGTGCTGTCTTAATGAAATGAATTGTCTGAATTTTATTACAATATCCTTGTTTGATGGTGTTACTGGGTTACTGAGGGCCAGTTTGGTGTAGTGGTTAAGTGCACGGACTCTAATCTGGGAGAACCAGGTTTGATTCCCCACTCCTCCACTTGCAGCTGCTGAATGACCTTGGGCAAGCCATAGTTCTGTCAGAGCTGTTTTTGAAAAGAGTAGTTTCTGTCAGAGCTCCCTCAGGGTGTCTGTTGTGGGGAGGGGAAGGGAAAGGAGTTTGTAAGCCGCTCTGAGACTCCAAGTGAAGGGCAGGGTATAAATCCAATCTTCTCTTCTTAAAACAAGCTATCAGGTAAACAAATGCAATGCCGAATGGGCGAGGTAAACCAAAGGCTTGGCAAATAAAACACACACAAACATACACATTTTACAATTTATAAGTGAAATTATATATGTTAATAAAGGTGCATGCATTATAAACAGCTACACATAAGTAAAAAGTATGAATAAATCCATTCCCCAAGCATACAATTTGGGCTATTATTTTATCCTGTTATTCTCTTTCTGTAGGCGTCACAGTGCAATTCCAAGCCGGGGGGGGGGGCAACAGTGAGAGTATCCTGGCCCCACTGATGGATCTCCTGATGGCACCTGGTATTTTTGGCCACTGTGTTGGAGTGGATGGGCCATTGGCCTGATCCAACACTGGCTTCTCTTGTGTTCTTACATTCTTATCTGTTTATCTAGAGCTGACAAATTTAATCTGGGATCTGTTTGCCTTCACAGAAACTTTTTTTTCGGTAGTTAATTTTTCAACCATGACTAGAGCGTGACCCAGCAAGCACTGTTGCTGCACTGCCTCCATTTATTTCCATCTATCCTTGTGTGGCATAAGGAACTCTACCTAAGTGCTACTGAAAATAAATAGGCTTGCACAGCAGCAGAGTTGGTTGGTTGGATTATGCCCTTGGTTGCCAGTGAAGCTGATGGTATATTACACAGTCCTTGCTTTGAAATGAATAAATGGTATTATTTTGACACTTTTCTAACCAGATTTGAGTATTTCTATCAAAAACATAAAATTCAATTTAGATTATTTAGCATCTGTAGAAGTATTTTTAAAAGTATTCCCTTTGGGACTTCATTCTAGGACCCAAATTAATATTTGGATACTGTGTTTCAATTTGTGGGCCAGTAACACCATTGATCACAATAAATCTCATTTTACTCAAATGCAATACTAGATTTCTCCCCCAGGTATGCTATCAAAAAGGGTGGTGTGGTTATCATCTTATATTTGCATACAGCTTACAATTATGTGCAATATATATTTTTTGTGTATAATATTTTAAGGGGGTCATCTTACATTTCTTTCAAGTAAATACAGTAGCCTATCAAGCATCACTATGGTAACAGTCTCTGAGTGATTTTGCACTAGACCTTAAATCCTGGTTCAGCCCTGTCCCCAAACTTACATTCTACACTACACTCGAGTTCACCCCTGTAATTATCTTGGGGTATTTTTTGTTTCCACATTAAATTGAGGTCACCCTGGTTTTGCCGCACACTTGTCCCCAGATAAAAGGATGCTGTTATAACCAGGGATAAATGCAAGGTATTGTGTCACGAGTTGAACTCTGATAAAACCAGGGATGAGATTCCAAGTGCAGAAAGGACCTCTATCATACAACCAAGTCAGCAGAGTTTGCTCTTACAGGCTCAGGGGCAGTGCTCGGTCAATTGCAGGTTAGGGTCATGGCCATAACAGGACAAGCTTCACTTGGGAGAAAAAACTTGAAGGTTTGAAATAGATACCTTCCCATCTTAAAGAAACAGGGAATAGTGGAGATTTGTGTTCCTTTAAAATGAGTGTGTGTGTGTGTGTATACGCACATGCATGTACAGTATAAAGAAGTTATTTTGTTTTCAAGAATGAAAATGCATACAGGAAAAGGCCCAAGCTTTTCCGGATTTATATATAGAGTGGGACATTCATTCAAATCCCCGTCATAGGGTCCAACTTATCAGTACCTTGTCCATATAGAGAAACATTTTTAGCATAGTCTTTCCATCCCTTTAGGCAAGGAAAATTATTGTGTATGTCAATGCACGACTGTCAGTGTAATTTAATTATTTACAGACATCTGGACCAGAAGAGCTAGGTTGCTATTAACAAATTGTGGATGCACATTGTACTTCCCATGAGACTGGAGGGGGGGGGTCGAAGCACTAGCTCATGATCCCCCACGTCTGCTATAAGTAATGAGTGCTTGCATTTCTGGGTGTGGTTCGTGCTGTTATTAAAACCCTGCACTGTGATTTTGAAGAGAATTTAAAAATGCAAATATTGGTTGGCGTTGTTCAGCAGTGGGTTATAGTGGTAGTGAAGTGCAGCACCACCAAACAGTATCTCTCCTTATAATAATGATCTTTTGGTTTCGTAAGATTCCATGCGCTCCCTTTGGCTGTAAAATGCCCTCCCTCAGCCATTGGCCCATCAGCTGCCACTCAAGAATACTCGCGTGCCATTGGCTGGGTGCTGGGTCTGCTCTTCCCTACCCACTCCCCCTGGCAGACAGCTTTCTCTCCTGAGGAAGACAGTTCTCTTGACTCCTGTGAGGGACTGTCCCCTCAGTGGCTGTTGGTAGGCAACCAAGCTTGGTTCTGTGAGTAAAAAAACAAAGAACTTTCAGCATAACCTCCTCCCCAATGGCCACTTTCCTGTCAGAATAAATGGAAAAAGGCTCTTTCTCCTGCTTAGCTTCAGCATGGCTGGCTGGCTAACGAAATGGGCCAGCGACCATCAAACCATTTTCTTCAACTCCCCGCTGTGTGGCTGATTTTCCCCTAGGGTTGCCAATCTCCAGGTGGGACCTGGAGATCTCCCACTGTTACAATTGACCTCCAGATGACAGAGATCAGTTCCCCGGGAGAAAATGGTTGCTTTGGAGGGTAGACTCTATGGCATTATACCCTGCTGAGTCTTTGCACACACACACCAAATGCTGCCCTCCACAAGATCCACCCCCCCCAAATCTCCAGTATTTCCCTAATCAAAGTTGGCACCTGTACTTTCTCCTCTGTCAGTAAAACGCCCTTTCCACACCTATGTTGGCCTTTGGGAGAAAACTCATTGGGCCCAGTCCTGATCAGGTTGCCAACTCCAGGTGGGCAATTCCTGGAGATTTGAGGGATGGAGCCTGGAGAGGGTGAGGTTTGAGGAGGGGTGGCACCTCAGACAGGTACGATGCCATAGACTCCACCCTCCAATCCAGCCATTCCCTGATGGGGAACCATTGTTGCCAATCTCCAGGTGGGGGCTGGAGATCACTCAAAAGTACAACTGCTCTCTAGGAGGGAGGGGGGAGGAGATGGAAAACTAAAGGTAGGTTGCCAAGGATTAAAATGAAAATTTTATGTGACGCAAAGGAAAGAGGAGGACTACAATTACCAAACCTAAAACTGTATTATGATGCCGTCTGCTTAACATGGCTGGAGCAGTGGATTAACCTTGAGAATAAAAAGTCATTGGCTTTAGAAGGTCATGACAATAAGTTTGGATGGCATGCATATTTATGGTATGGAAAAGTGAAAATGGATAAGTTTTTCAAACACCACTTCATAAGACGATCACTGTTCGAGACTTGGATGAGATATAGAAAATTCTTCTCGGAAGAAAGACCACTTTGGATAGTACCAGCAGAAGTGATTAATCCATATTTAAGAAACTAGGGTTTAGATTGGTTACCCTACAAAAGTCTCTTAAAATTGGAAGGGAAAAACTTTGTACTAAAAGATAGAATTGATGTTGAATTTGAATATGATTGGTTGAAGTATAGACAGATTTATGATTTATTTAAAACAGACAAAAGAGAACATGGTTTTAGAGAAAATTATACTGAAATTGAAACTGTATGGATTGAAAAGGGTAAAAAAATGATTTCAAAACTGTATAAGGTTTTATTGAAATGGTATACTGAGGATGAAATAGTAAAAGAGCAAATGATAAAGTGGGCAGTAAATACTAATAACGAGATACTTATGACATCTTGGGAATATTTGTGGAAAAAGTCAATGAAAATTTCAACTTGTGTAAATGTTAAAGAGAACTGTTATAAAATGATGTATAGATGGTATATGACGCCAAAAAAATTGCTATTATAAATGAAAGTATGTCTAACAAATGTTGGAAATGTAAGAAAAATGAAGGGTCTTTTTACCATATGTGGTGGACATGTGATAAAGCAGTATGTTATTGGACTAAGATCCACAATGAGATACAAAAAATTCTGAAATGTACTTTTAAGAAAGACCCACAGATGTTATTGCTAGGTCTTAAAATGGAAGAAGTAAATGTAACCAAGAGAACATTATTATGGTACTTGATTATAGCAGCTAGATTGACTTTTGCTCAATGTTGGAAACAAGATAAGATACCTGAAACATGGGAATGGATTAAAAAGACTTTGTTTATGGCAGAAATGGACAAAATAACAAGAAAACTAAACAACGAAGAAGACGAAACCTTTTTCGAAGATTGGAAAGACTTTCAAGAATACTTGTTGAAAAATTGGGATGTCAAACGTGGTTTGATTTGTTTTGACAGCTATTGAGGAGAAATTGAAAGAGATTTAGACCTTTGAATTGTTACCATTAGTAAAAGAAAATAAGTTTAGTAGTAAATGTAACTAAATAGAGAGTCATTATGGGGTTGAAGCATTGCGGGAAGCCTTGTTTGGGGGGAGAGGGTGAAAGAAAATGGATATGTATTGGTTTGTTTAAATTGTATGAACATGAAAATATATCCAATAATAAAATGTATTTACCAAAAAGAAAACTAAAGGTAGGTTGATGGTTGGTTGGGAGGGAGATAGGGTTATCAACTCCAGGTTGGGAAATTCCTGGAGATTTGAGGGGTCAAACCTGGAGAGGGTGAGTGTTGAGGAGGGGTGGGACCTCAGACAGGTACAATGCCATAGACTCCACCCTCCAAACCAGCCATTCCCTCCTGGGGAACCACTGTTACCAAACTTGGGGGTGGGCTGGAGATCACTCAAAATTGCTACTGCTCTTCAGGTAGCAAAGATCAGTTCCTCTGGAGAAAATGGTGGACTCTGTCATTATACCCTGCTGAGATTGCCACAGCAAATTGTCACTGAGTGCCCAAAGCCGGAGCACTCTCCCAGAGCCTCTTTCTAGAGCCTGTTGTATTTATTTCTACAACGGGCCTTATTCCTAGTTACCTAATAAATCTCATTGTAGTTTGGTTCCTTTCCCAACTCTTTATTACATGTTAAGGAAATGGCTCCGGAATTTGCCGCTTTGATAGAATTGTAATGTTCATTTGAAGCTGATGGGTGTGATACTTAGTATGGTAAAATTAGGACTGGGAAGATTTGAGTTCAAATCCACACTCAGCAGTGAAGCTCACTGAGTGACCTTGGGTCAGCAACTTTCTTGGAGACTAACCTACCTCACACATTTGTTGTACAGATCAAATCCTTACAGAAGCGAGAATCACGTAAGCAAGCCTGAGCTCCTTTGAGGGAAAGGAGGTTAAAAATGGATCAATAGAAGCAATGGATCAACTTCTTTAGCATCAGGACCACCATATATAGAAAGCTACAACTAACATCATTTTAGTATGTCTTGCCTGGATGTGATAGGTTTCATACATTTATGGTGTATTACATGTGGTTATGTTTTGTGAATCTTGATACAACTTTCCCATTTATGTTGATTGTGGCTTGCTGGACTCTTTCCTCATAGTATATTGCTATTATGCAAGCATTTCATAGGTATGTATATTTTGTATGTTGCAGTGGTTTGTTAGTTACTTGCTGTGACGGACATGTTAGGTTCCTCCTCTCCCTGAGAGTAACCAACTGATGGGATGTTGGTGAGAGGCTTGATAGTTAAACAGCTGTTAGTTGAGTTGGAGTCAGAGCTGAGGGGGAAAGTAGTAGCTTGAGCCACTGTGAATCATAACAGCAACCTGTCCACAACTGAAAGTCAGCTTGTAACAGAGAATTCCAAATACCCAAATAGGCTATAGTTCAAAAGTTGAAGTGCAAAAAAACTTTGTAATCTTAACCAGATTCACTCCAATGTTGTGTTCAAACCATAAATCAAAGTTAACTTCTTATTCATTTAATCCTGTGGCATGGATATGTGTGATCTCAGGGAAAGAAGCGCTCACACACGGGTTTAAGATCTCAGCCTATATATAATATATTAGAATATGAACAAATGGTGGCAATGCATGAATGAAGCAGTATTTGAGTCCCAACCCCAATAGCTCTGTGAAGTATCTGAGTGAGGCTACCCTGTAGTGAGGGACCGGGCTACCCTGTCTGGTAGTCTCTGTGAGTGAGAGAAAGGATCTTGAATGTGACAGGACCAGGGATCTTTTAAAAGATACAAGATGGGTAGTGAACTGTAACTGCCTGACCTACCTGTAATCTTGTCCCAGTGTGACAGAGGTTGTGGAGGGTAGTGGGATCCCTGATTGAATACTCGCTGATGTGTGACAGTATTGTACAGAGAGCCAATGTGGTGTTTTTACTAAAGTGTGTGTCTAGGAATCGGGAGAGTCAAATCCTTACTCTGTAATGAAACTTATTGAATGACCTTGAATTTTGGCTATGACAGAATCCTAGGGACCGATTTAATGACAGAATCCTAGGGACTGTGGGTGGGGCAAAGTGCCTGAGGTGGTCTGGGGCGTTGCGGGTGAGGGGAGCGTTGTGGCACCATTTCTCCCCCGCGGAGGATCGCCCCCAGTGCCGGGCGTGCAGCGTATAGGGCGGAGGCTGCGGCGGGCTGCAGAAGCACGGCGCAGCCCACCGCCCCGTCCCTGAAACCAGGCAGGGGCAATGGAGCGCAATGTCAGGCTGGGGAAGTGCGGTGGTGGCCGTCGTGGCTGAGAGGCCCCCCCCAGGCCGGTCGTGCAGGCTTGCACTCAGAGGGCTCGGCGGGGTTTGTATTCGCGGCGCAGCCCCCCCCCCCCGGAAGGTAGTTTGGGGCCGTGGAGTGCCGCGCTGTTTGAGGGAAGCGCGGTGGCGGCATTTACCCCTTGTGCAGCAAGAGTGAGGAAGGGACGCCTGGAAGAGGCACGGGTCCCGAAGAGCGGAGGATCCATGCCAATGGGTGGCTGGACGCAGACTGGAGGCGGGAGGCTGCATGCTGGCTGAGTGGGTGGGCACACGCCCACGCAGGATGGCAAAGCAGCCAGTGGCGAGGGACCCCCTCTCTGAGTGGCAGGTCCCTCGGCCAACTGATTCCGGCGCGCATTTTGACCATATAAGGTATGACCAAAACTCAAATATATATAAGGAAAGGATATATATATATATATAGTGCCCCTAAAAGAGGCATTTTTATTATTTTTAAGACAATGACATAACAACAAAACAGACCAAAACACAAAATACAATCACAAACAATACAATATAATACACAATACAAAACCTTAACACTAGACAACACCCACAAAATATAACATTCAACATTCACGGAGGGTAAATTTCCCAAAGCAAATCACCCAGTTAGTTTCCCTCCCCCCTTACTGACATAAGTGTTACCTTCTTTTACTTCTGTATCCACCAATTCTATCATTCTATCTTATCCACTTCTAATTTAACACAAAACTAATAATATTCAATGTTCAAACCATTATTGTTTCTCTCCATCCTTCTCTCTCTGGTCATACCAGTTATAAAAGCTTTGACAAGTGTTTATAAAGGCTGATTCATCATACCCTTTCAACATCAAAGTCAGTTTGTCCATTTCTGCTGCTTCCATAATCTTCTCAATCAGTTCTTGTTTTGCTGGAACCACTGTAGACCGCCAATACTTCGCATACAAAATCCTAGCTGCAGTTGCAATGTATATTAACAAATATCTCTCCTCTCTCTGCACCTTCTTTGGCAATATACCCAGCAATAACACCTCTGGCTTAAACACAAGAGTACCTTTTATAATTCTCTGCATCATTCTATGCACCCATATCCAATATTTTTTGTAACTTCACATGTCCACCACATATGATAAAAGGACCCAACTTTAGCATTACATTTCCAGCACTTATTAGAACATTTTTCATCATACTTCGCCAGCTTATCTGGAGTGATATACCACCTATACAGCATTTTATACATGTTTTCTCTATATGGGACCGCCCTGGTTATTTTTACATTTATTTTCCATATTTGGTTCCATTGTTCCAACTCAATATTATAACCAAAGTTCGTTGCCCATTGAATCATGTTATTTTTCACCATTTCATCTGCCATATAGTCAGCCAACAACAGTGCATACATTTTTTAAATAAATTTCTCTTCTGGTTCATACAAAATTTTCTCCATATCTGTTAAAGATTTCTCAAACTCTACTTTCTTATCTTTTTTATATCTTGACTGGATCTGCACTCTGTGCCACCAACTGATATCATCATCCAAGTCCAACTCCCCCTTCGCATTAATAATGTCCAGATACCTTTGTGGGGGATCTTCACAGTATAGCCTAGGCAAAGTCACAGCTTCTACTGGAGCCACCAACCTTGAAGTTTTGGTAAACCACCTCCTTCGGATGGTCTCCCATACTCTTCCAAGTGCATCTCATATCCAGTGCTGTTTAAAGTATTTGCGTGCTGCCACTTTCTCGTCCCACAGAAAAGCGTGCCAACCTTCCAGAAGATCGTGGCCTTCCAGTTTCAATAATCTTCTGTCTTCCAACATCACCCATTCCTTAATCCAGGCCAATGCTCCGGCTCTATAATACAATGTCCAATTGGGCAGGGCAAGTCCACCTCTTTCTTTTGCATCTTGTAATACTTTAAGCCTAATTCTTGCTCTCTTCCCTTGCCACACAAACTTGGTGGTAATTTGCTCCAACTCCTTCAATATTGCCAGGTTTTTCAACACAGGAATCGTTTGAAACAAGAAAATCCATCTTGGTAAAATGTTCATCTTTATCAGAGCAATTCTTCCAATTAGGGATAGCTTTAAATTCTTCTATTTTTCCAAGTCTTGCTTTGTTGCCCTTAATAGTTTCCTATAATTATCTTCTTGCAGCGAACTGCATCTGTTCTTCAGTTGGATTCCTAGATATTTTGCCTTCACACAGAGTTTTTATCCCGATTCTTCTTGCAAGCACTCTCTTTGCTCTGGTGTCATATTTTTAGTTAAGATTTTGGTTTTAGCTAAGTTAATTTTCAAACCTGCCACTTGCCCATAGTCTTTCAAAAGCTTATTTAGCTCCACAATTGAGGATCTGGGTTCCTCCAAAATGAATGCCAGGTCGTCCTCATAAGCCAGTAATTTAAATTGTTCTCCGTGCACCTTTAGACCCTTCACTTCTGGATTTTGTCTTATCTCCTCTGTCACTACTTCCAAAGCAAATATGTAAAGCAATGGTGAGAGAGGGCAGCCCTGCCTCGTACCCTTTTGTATCTGAAATTGTTCAGTACGTTCCCCATTTACCATAACAGCTGCTTTTTGCTTTGAATAAATTGTTGAATCGCTTGAGTGAATCATTCTCCCGCTCTGGCCTTTTTAAGTGTCTCTATTATAAATGTCCAATCCAAGTTATCAAAGGCCTTCTCCGCGTCTACAAAAATCACCGCCATCTCTTTTTCTGGATGAGCTTCATAATATTCCAACACGTTCAGTAGCTGCCTTACATTGTGTTTTATCTGTCTTTTTGGCAGAAATCCAGACTGATATTTATGAATTACTTTTGCCAAAACACGCTTCAATCTATCTGCCATGATGGAAGCAAATATTTATAATCCACATTTAACAAGGAGATCGGTCTATAGTTTTTAACATCGTTCCCTTCTGTATCTTGTTTGTGTTTCAGAAAGATTAGGGCTTCCCTCCACGTATCTGGGACTTCCTCTCCTTCCCAAGTTTTCTTATAGACTTCATGCAGCTGTGGAAGCAGTATTTCTTCAAAAGTTATGTAAAACTCCACCGGTAAACCATCCGTCCCTGGTGATTTCCCTTTATTCTGCCTTTTCAGGGCCTCCACCATCTCCATCATAGTAATAGATTGATTTAAAATCTTCTGGTCTCCCTCCGAAAATCTTTGCATCGTACGTTCTTGCAAATACAGGGATATTTTTTCTCTAGTTATTTTCTCACTTGCATAAAGTTTCTTATAAAAATCCTCCACAATCTTCTTCAAATCTTCGATTCCATTTTGTTCCACCCCATTTTTGTCTCTCAGTGATTTTATCAGTGTCCTTTCTGACTGCTTTCTCACTTGATAGGCCAGCCATCTAGTAGGTTTATTAGCATTCTCAAAATAATTTTACTTGGCATATCTTACCTTCTTTGCCAGTTCTGCTGTCAATAAGCAATTCATCCTGTGCATGAGAAGCTTAATTTTCGCTTTCCTATCCAAATCTCCTCCACTCTCCATTTCCTGCTTCTCTTGTTCCAGTATTTCTCTCTTCAGGTTAAAATATTCTTTATTTCTTTCACTGTTCTTCCTTGCCGCTTCCTTCATTAAAAGTCCTCTGGCAAAGGCCTTAAACGCATCCCAATGCCTGGGGTGATATTCTCCTTAAAGAAGAACATGAATTCTGTTTGCAAACTTCTTACCACCTTACTATCCTTAAGTAAGAAGGGATTCATTGTCCATCTACTTCTGCAATTTATTCCATGTAGTTCCACCGTTATCGGATTATGATCAGCAAATATGCCTTCTTCAATTTCCGCCTCCTGTAGATCCCTCGCCATTGAGGATGACATCCAACACATAGCCAGTCTAGACCAGGAATCATGCCCTGCCGAATAGAACATGTATTGCTGCTTTTTAGGATTTCTTATTCTCCAGACATCCACTAAACGCCACTCCTCTATAATCTGCAAAAGTGAATTAGTAAATTCATTACCTTTTAGCTTCTTCTTCTGGCTATTCGCCTTCCGATCCCATCTGTTATCAAAAACTGCGTTAAAATCGCCAATCAAACAAAGCTCTTGAAAGTCCTGTTTAGCTATCAAAGTCAAAAGCTTACCGTAGAATTTTTCCTGATTTTGATTTGGGACATAAATATTCACAATTAAAATCTTTTTATTTTGTCTTTGAACTGCCACCATCACTATTCTCCCATCCTCTGAAGTGGATATTAACTCTGGTTGTAAGTGCTCCTTAATGTAGGTGGCCACTCCACGTTTCTTCTTTTCTTTATCCGTTGCCACAAATACTTTGCCTAGCCCTTTATAATTCAGATGTTTTTCATCATTCCTCTTAATATGGGTTTCTTGAATACATGTTATATCCGCTTTATGTTTCTTCAATTGATGAAATATCCTATTTCTTTTCTGGGGTCCATTTAAGCCATTGACGTTCACCGAAATTATTTTCAACTTCTTTTTATCCATCTAGGTTCTGTGTATGTCTGTGTTCCTTTTCACCTTTTGTTTTTTGCCTTGTCACAATTGGAGATCGCAATCTAAATCTTCTTGGTCTTTGAGGTTTGGCGGAGGGAGCTGATGCTGTTGCTCCCTGGAGTTGGGATTCCCCTTCCCTTTCCACCTCTCCCTCTTCTCTCTCCTCTTTTTCTTCTTGGTCATCCGACATCTCCACACCATACGTCTCTAAGAAATCTTTAGCCTTAAAAACAGAGGTAATTCTGAATCTCTTTCCCTCAAAGTTAAAGAAGACCCCCTCTGACAAAATCCACCTGTAGGTGATGTTATTGGCTCTCAACAGTGCCGTTAAGTCTGAGTATGCCCTTCTCTTTTAAAACTTTAATTTCTTCTTGTCCCATCCTCAATGGTACAGCGTTTACTTCTTTCAGTATCTTATCTCTGACAGCCCGTTTGTGGAACTGCACCTGTACCTCCCTGGGCACTTTAAATCTTCTTGCATAGGCCGAATTCATTCTGAAAGCCACATCAATCTCTTTTGCTACTTCATTTATATCCTCGAACTGTAAATGATTTGCCAGAAGTTACAACATCTTCAAATTCAGGTCTTCCTCTTTTTCCTCCGGGATGTTTTGAAACCTCAGAACAAACGCTACCCTCTGCAAATGTGGAGTAATATTTTCTTCTGCTTGCTAGATGCAGTTGTGAGAGATATTTTAAATTCTTATGCATATTGGTAATAAAAAGTATCATTTTCTTCATTCCTTAAGCCCCACCCAAGCCCACCAAATCCTGAGTTTCCTCTCCAGTTTCCACAAGTAAAAAATAAAAGGGGTTAATAAAACTCTTACTCTCCTATTTATAAAGACCCCCTTTTCCTGATTAACTCTTCCCTCTCTCCAAAGAAAAGTAATACAAAAGGCTTCTGCTGAGAATGGCAACACTTGGAGTGCTGTATCCTTACAGCACCTGGTCTAGAACTTGAAGCAAATGGTTTGTCATCATGTGAAGTTCTAGAGGAGAGGGAGGTACTGCAGTTTGTTAATGTACTTTTGTTTCCTGCTTTTAAAGGAAACCTCACAGAGGACAAGTGTTCCATCACTGGAGAGGGAGAGTCTTTTTGCAAGATAAATTAAGCAAAAATGGCAAAAGGTCTCTGAAATGGCACAGTATTAATGCAAGATGGATAGAGTAGGCTTGCTAGTTTATGATGGATTTTGGAGAGCTTCATGAACTTTCCTGTACCTGACAGCTGCAGTGGAGGGCTCATCCTCTAAAGAAACAAAACAAAAATATTCTACCAGCACCAAACATTAAAATGCTGGTGATGAAAAGGTTAGGAGATTGGTTGCTCATCATTGTGAGTGTGGCCATCAAATAGCTGCCCTTTACACTTATGCAATAACACAGTGCTCAGAATTGTAATTGTTGCACTAGCTGGTTGAAAGAGAAGTCTCCCCCCCCCCCGTGACAAAATATTGCAGCTGAAATGCTTGAGAAATATGATATCCCAATCCTGTTGTGATATCCCAGGACCACAGTCTTGAAATGGGATTGTCCAGTACTGTTATCTCAAAAAGAGATTCCTCTGTTGCTGCCAGCAAGTTGTCTAAACAGTGTACATTTACTGCATGAACAAAAATAATCTAGAAGGGCTCTTAAAATGTTCAAATTGATAAATCGTTAAAGTATTTACTCCTTGACTGGTGAGTTCAAAATCAAAATAACTTTACATGCATTAATAATGAGCTTTATTTATTTTTAACCAGGCCTTGTTTATAAGTTGAAATTAATCTTCCTGAGAGAGAGAGAGTTATGTTTGAGGTATGGAATTGCTTGTAAAGCAGTGATGATTCATTGCCTGTGGGAAGACTTCCACCTGTCTTGGTTATAGTCCGAATTGAAGCGATTTACATTACTCATTTAGTTGGATGTGTTTCTATGAGTGATGCATTCCAGCAGTCTGTGTTATTCTGTAGCACCAAAGCAGAAGAAAGTACAGTGAAAGCTTTGTTAACTGGCACATGGTTAACTGGGTGGCTTTGTTAATCAACATACCCTCTGAATGACTCAGGGGGATGCTGGATAAAAGCTTTGTTAACTAGCATATTTGGTTAACCAGCAGCCCTGATTTCCTGTGAACCCCAGTTAATAAAGCTTTTACTGTTATATGAATCCTTAAAAAGTATCTGTTGAAGGTGGCATGAGTCATCAGATGCTTTAGATTTGTTGTAATTTTCTGTGTTCAGTTTGATTCTTATGAAGTTATTAATAACACATTCTAGTGAAGCTTTTATGAGTTTTTTAATTGTTTAGATATTTATACCCTGTTTTACTCCCCAGTGGAGACCCAAAGCAGCTTACAGCCTCATTCTCCCGACTTCCATTTTATTTTCACAACAGCAACTCTGTGAAGTAGGCTAGGCTGAGAGAGAGTTACTGGCCCAAGATCACTCAACGAGTTTTCATGCAGAGTGGGATCTTGAACATAGGTCTCCCAGATCAATACATTTACTTGACATTATTTGCATTTATGTCAACCATATTTCTAGATATATTTAAGTTTACAAACCTAGAGAGATTTTAGAAGATTACAAACCTAGAGAGATTTTCACAAGGCTAAGTGTATTTCACAGTATTAATTTCCTAATTAATACTAAAGAATAAATAAATAAATAAAGCCTACAGTATCCTACAACTCAAGTGGTTCTCCCACCTGGAGTGGTAGGATACTGGCCATTATGTGTTATGTGCTAGATCAGGGGTCCCTAACCTTTTTGAGCCTATGGCCACCTTTGGAATTCTGAAACCGTGTGGTGGGTGCAGCCACAAAATGGCTGCCAAAAATGGCTTAAGCAGCTTTCCTTCAGTCACATTTCGAAAATCCTTGTGCTCTGGTGACAGTTTAAAAAAATCCACACAACCAGTCAAATCTCTAATGGCCAAAAGCCCCACCTAGCCCTGGTCATTTCCTAAAAACACTTGGCAGGCACCACATGGTAGCCATGAGCACCATGTAAGTGAAACTTAAGCTAGATCATGGTTCTTCATCCCAAACTGGAGTTCTCTTGTGGAAGCGAGTCACCTGCTTGCCTTCATTTAATTAATCAATTCATACAGATCAGATATAGATGAATATGTATATTTGTACTTGCAATTAGGAAAGCCCATGTACGTATGAATTCCAAGTGCATTTTGAGGACTCTGACACAGATGCTTTCTTTTAAATTCTTTGTAGACTGAGCATATTTGATTAACATTGGCTCTGATCACACACAGAATTTGCGGCGGGAGAGCCGCGAATGCCGGGCAGAGTTTGGGGGCACGATCACACGGACACATCTAGCAAGCATTGCGCCCCCATGGCCAACCTGTGGTGTCCGGCTGCAGATGCGCAGTTAAAAAGTACCTGCCAAACTCCACTAGCAAATGGTTTGCCATGAGCCGTAGACAGACTCAATCCGTGTGATCGTGCCGGCGTGCACCTATTCCCTCCAGCCATCCTTGTTGAAGCATGCTGGAAGCATGCGCCAATGGACAAAACCCTGGTGTGCTGCCCTCGCGTCTGACTGCATAATAACAGGTCAAAATGTGATGGTGCAAATAGCTGTGCCCCAGCCCACGTTTTCCAGCACGTGTGACTGGAACCATTGCTGGTTTTCTATACTAGGAAAACTACATATTTAATGCTGTCTACCTGTCAGGGTCTGTCCCAGCCTGTCCTCTTCAGAAGAGGAAGACAGGCCAGGTCTCACCCTGACACTACCTCCCCCCATAATCTTTTAGTGACTTTAGTCACCTGCTTTTATAAGTTCTGCAGCACCTTTATAAAACTTAACGAATTTATTCTCTCATAAGCTTTTGTGAGCCTACCCCTTTGGAACTTTGTTATGTCCTTTTCCCGACTTTACTTAACACCCTTATTTTTGTTTCTCCTGTCTTTTTTTCCATCTTCCCATTTGATGCTACTACAGAGACAGAGCTTAGGATGGAACTAGGCCTGTACTTCCAAATCCAACACTGCCTTTTTTGGTTCTTTCAAATAGGGTGCAGCTTTGAGATCCCAAGAAGAAATGCTTCCCTCCCTCTGCAGCCAAGAAGATATATTCAAATGGTTCCCATTTCCTTATTTGCAATTCCTGGATCCTTATTCTCCAATCCAACTATGCACATCGATGATACTTAAACAGTTATGCATCCTGAAATAACCTTTGGTCCCTGTCCCTAAATTCTAGGGATGTATGATTTGGTGTGGTTTAAAGCTTATATTGAGATATAACAGTCTCTAGTTATTCTTCAGTTTTCCTGAGTGTACCCTGCTTTGGAGCCCTTGATGGAGTCAGGCTTTGGATTGGGGAACAAAGGTCTCCAGAGTGTAGGGTCATTCAAAGCCTGTTTCAGGATTCAGAGGTGTTTATCATAAGTACTTGTAGATGGAATGGAGAATAAGGAATTGGAAGCTGCAGATAGGGAAATGAGAACTATTTTTGTTACTCAGGTGGAACATGGAGAGGAGAAGATGCTTTACATTGCTTCCTTCCTCTGTTGAAAAGTTGGTCGTGGGTGGGTGGGTGGATATCTCCTTCAGCTTTGGTCTCGACCAGGGCTGGCTCACCTGCTAGGTGAGCTAGGTGCTCGCCTAGAGCGCGCCGGTTGCATGGGTGCCAAAAGGCACCCCCCCGCGAAAAGCCCCCATCACTGGGAGGAAAGGGGCAGGGGTTAAAACCGACGCCTCTTTCCTGGCTTGCTTGGGTGCCCCGCAGCTGCGGACCACCCAGAGCCAGCGCTGGGAGGGAAGGGGCTGGGGTTAAAAACCCCACCCCTTCCCTCGCTTGTGGCTCGCCCACCCTCCCCCTCTTCCCTGGCTTGCTCGGGTGCCCTGCAGCTGCGGAGCACCCAGAGCCGGCACTGGGAGGGATGGGGCTGGGGTTAAAACCTGGGGGGAGAGGAGGCAGGGGCAGCGTGGGTGTCTCTAGGCCCCACTGGGAGTTTGGCATCTGTGCCTGCCTAGGGCGCAGAGCCACCTCGAGCCGGCCCTGGTCTCGACTTTACTACACTGGCATCCCTCCACTGTAGGTCAAATACATTTGTGTCCCTGTACCTTTTCTACAGCAAAGAGGAAAGTGCTGGAGAGCAGTTTAGCAAACAGCTAATAGGGAAAGTGTTAAGCACCCCACCCCACTGCCAGTCACTGCACATCTCCAAACTTACTTGTGGTATTTGCATTAAAGAAACAACATCAGGAAAAAAGATCCACAAATCTACAGTTTTAGCCCTACCACTCCAGTAAATTTTGTGTTAGCATGCTGAGACATGGTTTATGAAGTTAGCACAGAGCCCATGAGTTAATTTGTTGTATAATTGCTTTGTTGTGTGTTCACATGATAGCTGATGGTTCACATGATAGCTGATATGAGGCATTCCAAAACTGTTTTAGGACCATGGCACTTGGAGGTCTTTGATATTGGCCAGATACTAAGTTACTATTTTCACCACTGCCGCTTCCAAGCAATATTGTTCATTCACACACATGTTCCTTGTGTTATATTTCACTTTGTTTTTATTGGCTTTGATTTAGCATGAGTAAAGGGGTCAAAACTTCATGGTCAGCTGAAGAAGTTTAAATTCAGCCCTCCCATCTCCTTTACTCTCTTCCCCTGGCATGCATACCAGTTCCACATTCTTACTGCAGAAGGAATACTACTTGTTCCCTCACACTCTCCATGCCTCTCCTTCTTGCCAGTAGATCAATATACATATGATAAAAGTGAGATACATTTGATAAAATATTATATATTTTTGTTGAGGGCCAAAGCAAAGGGTCCATATCTCAATAGAGGTTTAAACATATTCACATATTAGTACACTTATAGTGTGAGTTCAGCTGTCAACAGCAGAGTACAATGAAGAAACAGATCCAAATGTCTTCTTGGCTTGATGGCTTTGTATGCAAAATGGGAATAATGTGTACCATCTCAAAGGCTTGCTATAAATTATTGATCATAAAACATTATGAGTACTAAGCTGTGATCCTGTGCATACTTACTTTATAATAAGTGTCACTGAACTGTGTGGGCATATTTCTCAGTAAACATATATAGGACAGGGATACACATCTGCCATCTTTAATATTTTCACCAGACATGATCAGTCAGTCCCCAGGACAAAGATCTCTTTGGGAATACCTAATAGGTCCACAATCCTCACATTCATACACAATGAACTATATTAAAAGTAGCAGACAGGTCTCTACCAATGCTCCCTCTAAGCTGTGGAGTCTTGTGAGCAAAAATTCTACTTTGGGAGCTACTGGCATTAAAGTTGTGAGTGAGCGATTTGGCTACTGCATAAATCAGTTTGCTCTGGAGCCATCCTTTCTGAGCTAAGACAAAAATGTGTGAGCTGGAGGCCAAAAAACTGTGAGCTAGCTCAGACGAACTCAGCTTAGAGGGAACACTGGTCTCTACCTGTCATATTTACGTGTCATGTGGCAGACATTTCATTATTCTTTTCTTCTTCTACTTCCAGGATGGCACAAAGCAAAAAAGAGAACGGAAAAAGACAGTGTCATTCAGCAGCATGCCAACTGAGAAGAAGATCAGCAGTGCAAGTGACTGTATTAATGCCATGGTTGAAGGCTCGGAACTCAAAAAGGTTCGCTCCAACTCCAGAGTATACCACCGATACTTCCTTTTAGATGCAGATATGCAGTCCCTACGGTGGGAACCTTCAAAGAAAGATTCTGAAAAAGCAAAGATTGATATTAAATCAGTCAAAGAAGTGAGAACGGGGAAAAATACAGACATTTTTCGTAGCAACGGAATTTATGACCAGATTTCAGAAGACTGTGCATTTTCTGTTATCTATGGGGATAATTATGAGTCTCTAGATCTTGTAGCAAATTCTGCAGATGTTGCAAATATTTGGGTTACTGGGCTAAGATACCTGATATCTTATGGAAAACATACACTTGATATGCTAGAAAGTAGCCAAGATAAAATGCGGACTTCATGGGTTTCACAAATGTTTAGTGAAACAGATGTAGATAATTTGGGCCGTATATCCTTGTGTAGAGCTGTGCAATTCATCAAAAGCCTAAACTCTGGCTTAAAAACAAGTAAAATCGAACTGAAATTCAAAGAGTTACACAGATCAAAAGACAAGCCTGGTACCGAAGTCACAAAAGAAGAGTTTATTGAAGTTTTTCATGAGCTTTGCACTCGCCCTGAGATCTATTTCTTGTTAGTTCAGTTTTCTAGCAATAAAGAATTCCTTGACACCAAGGACCTTATGATGTTTTTAGAAGCAGAACAGGGCATGGCACATGTTACAGAAGAAATAAGTCTTGAAATTATTCGCAAATATGAGCCTTCTAGGGAGGGCCAGGAGAAGGGATGGCTTTCCATAGATGGTTTTACAAATTACCTTACTTCAGCAGAATGTCATATATTTGATCCAGAGCATAAAAAGGTGTGTCAAGACATGAAACAACCTTTATCTCATTATTTCATAAACTCATCTCATAACACATATTTGATAGAGGATCAGTTCCGAGGCCCATCTGATATTACAGGATATATCCGTGCTCTTAAAATGGGGTGTCGAAGTGTTGAGTTGGATGTTTGGGATGGTCCTGATAATGAACCTGTAATTTACACAGGTCATACAATGACCTCACAGATAGTCTTCCGCAGCGTAATTGACATTATTAACAAATATGCATTTTTTGCTTCGGACTATCCTCTTATGCTGTGTTTAGAAAATCATTGTTCTCTCAAGCAACAGAAAGTGATGGTTCAGCATATGAAGAAAATATTGGGGGACAAGCTGTATACGCAGCCTCCAAATGCAGAAGAAACTTATCTGCCTTCTCCTGAATCCCTCAAAGGTAAAGTACTATTAAAAGCCAAGAAGCTTTCTTCTAATTGCTCCGGGCTAGAGGGAGATGTTACTGATGAAGACGAAGGAGCAGAAATGTCCCAGAGAGTGGGAAAGGAGGGTGTGGAGCAGCAGAATGTTGTGCCAGCAAAAAGATTCCAGCTCTGTAAAGAGCTTTCAGAACTAGTATGCATATGCAAGTCAGTTCAGTTCAAAGACTTCCAGGTTTCATTTCAGCTTCAAAAATACTGGGAAATTTGTTCCTTTAATGAAGTGCTTGCTACCAGATACGCCAATGAAAATGCCGGGGACTTCGTGAATTACAACAAACGTTTTCTCGCCAGGGTTTTCCCTAGTCCCATGAGGATTGATTCAAGTAATATGAATCCGCAGGATTTTTGGAAATGTGGTTGCCAGATAGTGGCAATGAACTTTCAGACACCTGGATTAATGATGGACCTCAACATTGGTTGGTTTCGACAAAATGGCAATTGTGGTTATGTACTGCGACCTGCAATCATGCGGGAAGAAGTTTCTTTCTTTAGCGCAAATACAAAAGACACTGTGCCTGGGGTTTCACCACAGCTTCTTCATGTAAAGATTATTAGTGGGCAGAATTTCCCAAAACCAAAAGGGTCAGGTGCCAAAGGTGATGTTGTAGATCCTTACGTCTATGTAGAAATCCATGGGATCCCTGCCGATTGTGCAGAGCAAAGGACAAAAACTGTGCATCAAAATGGGGACAATCCAATATTTGATGAAAGTTTTGAATTTCAGATTAATCTACCTGAACTTGCTATGGTGCGGTTTGTAGTATTAGATGATGATTATATTGGGGATGAATTTATTGGGCAGTACACAATTCCCTTTGAGTGTTTACAAACAGGTTATCGGCATGTTCCACTTCAGTCTTTAACAGGAGAAGCTCTGGCACATGCATTCTTATTTGTACATGTGGCCATTACTAATCGAAGGGGTGGTGGGAAGCCACATAAACGGGGTCTTTCTGTCAGGAAAAGCAAGAAATCCAGAGAGTATGCCTGTATGAGGACTTTGTGGATTAAAACCATTGATGAAGTGTTCAAGAATGCTCTCCAGCCCATACGGGATGCCACGGATTTGAGGGAAAACATGCAGGTATCGTATTTGATTTACTTTCACAGAAGATTAGTATTTATGTTAATAAATTTGTTTAATGCAATCCATTAATGTTTCTATAGTAGATCATGACATTGTTACGTATAGACATTTGTCATTTTGAAAGTGGTTAATGTGACCTTCAGAAAAGAGAAGTCCATGGGCTTACAAGGTTGTAACTCTGGTTAGGACTGAACTGATACTAACCTAATTCTCTTTTTGTGCTGGAAGTTATTTTATGTTATCTGACTGTTCTTCAGAACTATAAGTCATTGAAGATATAGAAAAAGCTGTACAGCCATATTGGTTCACGCAAAATCCAAAAGCAAGAACCAAACCCATATAATAACTTCTATTCGGACCAACCAAATTTACCCAAAACATTGTGCAAAGCTTTGAGCTTTTCATCAGACTGAATGCTACAAAATTTTAAAAGACAGAAGTGTAGAAGACAGATTTTTTAGGCCATCATCTTACAGCCTGATCTTAAGGCATCCTATGTGAGATGCAAGCAGGCAGTTAGGATCTTTTTTTTTTTGCTGAGGTACATAGTTACAACATGGCCTCTGATAGGTAGGTAGGTAGTTAGTTATAGAAATAGACAAGTCAGAGGGCTGGTTTACGTATATATTTATGTAACTAGATTCCTGAACACATGTTGGCTCATTCATATATGAACAAACTAGTGAGGAAAGCCCGTTGTGGCAGTAGACAACGGGCCCTAGATAGGAAGGAAGGGCGGGTGGAAGGAAGAGAGGGAGTGAGTTAGAGGCGGGGGAGGCAGGAAAAGTGGGGGGAGAGAGAAAGAGGGGGAGTCAGAGACAGAGTGTGGAGGGGGTCATGGCCATAAGTTAGAAAGAAAGAAGGGAAGGAAGGAAGGGGAAAGAAAGCCAGGAAAGAAGAAAGAAGGGTAGAAAGAGAGGGATTGAGAGAGAGTAGAAGGGAAGGAAGCAGAGGAGAGAAGAAAGGGGGGGAACAGAGTGAGAGAGAGAGAGAGAAAGTGGGGAGGGGAGAGACAAAGAAAGGAAGACAGAAGAGGGGCAGGGAGGAGGTGCGGGGTGGGAGAAGAGGGGGGGCCTGCGGGAGCTTCTCCCGTGTGGCAGGATTGGTGGGGAGGGGGAGAAGCGAAGGGGAGGTCAGGCGCGCTGTGGCTCCCTTGCCGCCACCGCAGGCCATCTCCTGGGCGGGTGGGGGAGGAGGACGGGCTGGAGGTTGGCGCGGCGGCTCCCAGGCCGTCGCGGCCGGCCTCATCCTGGGTGGGTGAGCAGGTGACCTGGAGGCCGTCGCGGCGGCTCCCCAGCTGTCGTGGCCGGCCTCGTCCTGGGCGGGTGGGCTGGAGGCCGGCGCGGCGGCTCCCCAGCCGTTGCTGCCGGCCTCGTCCTGGGCAGGCGGGTGGGTGGGCAGGCGGGCGGGCGACCTGGAGGCCGGCGCGGCGTCTCCCCAGGCGTCGCGGCCGGCCTCGTCCTGGGAGGGTGGGCGGGCGACCTGGCGGCCGGCGCGGCGGCTCCCCAGCCGTCTCAGCCGGCCTCGTCCTGGGCGGGTGGGCGGGCGACCTGGAGGCCGGCACGGCGGCTCCCCAGCCGTCTCGGCCGGCCTCGTCCTGGGAGGGTGGGCGGTCGACCTGGAGGCCGGCGCGGTGGCTCCCCAGCCGTCTCGGCCGGCCTCGTCCTGGGTGGGTGGACGGGCGACCTGGAGGCCGGCGCGGCGGCTCCCCAGGCGTCTCGGCCGGCCTCGTCCTGGGAGGGTGGGCGGGCGACCTGGAGGCCGGCGCGGCGGCTCCCCAGCCGTCTCGGCCGGCCTCGTCCTGGGCGGGTGGGCGGGCGCCCTGGCGGCCGGCGCGGCGGCTCCCCAGCCGTCTCGGCCGGCCTCGTCCTGGGAGGGTGGGCGGGCGACCTGGAGGCCGTCGCGGCGGCTCCCCAGCCGTCGCGGCCGGCCTCGTCCTGGGAGGGTGGGCGGGCGACCTGGAGGCCGGCGCGGCGGCTCCCCAGCCGTCTCGGCCGGCCTTGTCCTGGGAGGTTGGGCGGGCGACCTGGAGGCCGGCGCGGCGGCTCCCCAGCCGTCCCGGCCGGGCTCGTCCTGGGCGGGTGGGCTGGAGGCCGGTGCGGTGGCTCCCCGCCCACGCAGGCAGCCAAGCCAGCCAATGGCAAGGGACTGCCTCTCTGACCGGCAGGTCCCTCGGCCAACTGATTATGGCGCGCATTTTCGCCATATAAGGGCAGACGAAAACTCAAATATATATAAGGAAAGATTAGATTGAAAAGAATTGAATTTTTGAGATGAGGTGAAAGTTCTCTGTAGTGTATGATCTATGATGGGTCATTCACATAGGCAGCCAGCCACTTAATGCTGACTCTCATCAAGGATGAGACACTAAATAAGATTTGACAGCAGCAATAAAATATAAAAGGTAAACATGTACAAACCTGAACAGCTTCATAGTCTTTGTAAATTGAGTTTTGACTTTTTTATCACTATAGTTTTGCCCAACACACAGCAGTGTTAAGTGTTCCATTAGATTGTTTCACTTGTTTCACATTAGATTGTCTTTAAAAGCAGCACTATTTTTTAAAATACATTTGGAATGAGATATTTATTTAAAGATATTAGTTCTGATTTTGAAGAAGCACATTGCAATGTAAAAAGAGTATTACACAAGGATTACAGCAAATTGTAGGTTCAATTTTATGTAGTATATTTTCAGTTTGGGTATTGATGTTGAAGATGAAGAAGTTTTTATCTTTTAGATTTAGCATGTTCTATTGAAAATGCAGAGTCAGGGCAGATCCATGGAACTTGGGTGCATAACTGTTTTCTTGGAATGCTTACTGTGAGAGCAGGTTTCCAGTTGTACAGCGGCATTCAGTAAATAATAAGTAAATAATTGTATGCCAGTTTTCAAGAAAAAGAATTATTTCAGGCTGCCAGACAGTTCACTGGGCCATATTCTCAAAATAAATAATGGCATATACTGTTAAAGTAATAATAAGCACCTCATAAATCTATGTAGATCAGGCAAATCACACTATTTTTTCTGTATCCACTTTGTTTCCAGTGAAGGCTAAAATTTCAATTTTTAAAGTCATATTTTAGTGTGATGGTAATACACTTGTCATTTTTTTAAAAAAAAACCTTGCAATAGAAGTGACTTTATAAAATGTTCTATGTTCTTGATGAAATGAATAAAATGTAATACAGCGAGCTAGATGCTAAAATAGAGGTCTGTAATCCAGAACTTTGCACTTCATGGGACTATTGTTACTGGCTATGGAAAATGGAACTTAACAATACCAAGTGACTCATTCTACTTTCTGGCAATAGAGAAGCCTTTCTTTCATCTGTGATCTGACTCTGTTCCTTCCTTGATTAAAGACAATGACAGTCTCCCACTATTCCGCTTGGCAAAATTTGAAGCCTCCCTCCGCATGAGGATCCTTCCTTCAGTTTAAATGTCTCTCTTAATACTTTGCTGAGTAGAGTGGTAGGTTACATGCCAGTACCTGTATTGAGACATAAGATTCTGAATTCAGTTTGTTTTGATCTTTGAGAATGACTTTAGTTTATTGTTTAGTTTGTATGCACCTTTTCCTCTCGCACATGGAACCAAAACAAAGACTTCTTGGTTTAGTAAGTGATTGATCTAACTTTAATTTGTTTCCATTTCCAAAGTTGGGGTCTGTGACAAATTAGTGTCTTGACCAAAAATATCAATGAGCAGTTTATCAATAAGGAGCAGACTTCAATTTGTTGAAGCTCCTTAATTCAGAGATCTAAACTAATGAAAGTTTGAGCATTCAGACATCCTAAACCACAGCGTCTTCAATTTTGGCTCTACATACAAAAGGAATGGTAGACAGCAAGTAAGCCTGATAATAACTTATTGTCATTGTCATTCTCATAACAAACATTTCTGGTTTGTTCATGACATCTGAATACATACAGCATGTTGCTTTGACTTCTGTTACTTCTAAGCATCAGAGAAATTGGGATGAGGGGGCGCAATAATAGAGATAATGAGATTCTGTTAGGTTTGTTGGGCATCTAAATTGCGCAATCATAGGAGAATTTTGTTTATACTGTTTATACTGAATTGTGAAATATATAGTCTTTGTTATATTAATTTGAAGGTAACAACTGCCATATGCACTTCAGCCTTGGTTATATTTATGCATTAAAGGAGAGAATCAGAGTCAGAAATAGGGCTTGAAATATTTTCAGGAACCTTGGGCAAGATCAGGGTTGTAGACTCATGTTTCTTTCATCATGATTATAATAATACAGGGTTTTTGTCTATGGAGGAAGAAAATGAATGACCCAGTGTGGCAATCTAGAATTGCCTGTCAGCCTTGAAGATTATGGGGCAACAGTGGGAGGGTCTTCTGGAGTTCTGGCCCCACTGGTGGACCTTCTGATGGCACCTGGGTTTTGGCCACCATGTGACACAGAGTATTGGACTAGGTGGGCCATTGGCCTGATCCAACATGGCTTCTCTTATGTTCTTATTGAAAGCATTTCCAAGTAGAGAGCATGACCTCAAAGTCACATGGGTCAGTAAATAATTTTTGTTTCAACTGCTGAAAATAAGAGTTAATTCTCCATGGCAGCATTAAGTCTATGTGTGTATTTATAAATAACTTGATAAACATCACAAATATCTACAAGTTTTCTTACTTTGGATAATGAATCACTTAATTGTATTATTATTTTAGTAAGAAGTCTGTTAACCTGAATTGTTCATATATTTGCAAATTTATATATTCTAGAAAAAAACTGAATTACATATTGAATGAAACTTTTTTCCTTTTTTTTAAAAAACAGAATGCAGTAGTTTCATTCAAAGAGTTGTGCGGCCTCTCTCCTGTAGCAAATCTCATGCAATGCATATTAGCAGTATCTACCCGCTTGGTGAGATCTGATAATACACCCTTAGTGGTAATGAATCTCAGTGATCAGTATCCCACAATGGAATTGCAAGGGATTGTTCCAGAGGTTTTGAAAAAAATTATAACAGCATATGAAATGGTGAGTATCTTGCCTCTCATATCTTAAAAATAAACTTTTAAATTGTGCTTTTTTCAGTATGCCATCTGATATTCAGTATTTTCCATCACTTATTTTTGAAAGGTCAATCTCACAGACATGAACAGTGTTTTTATATAAGGTGAAACTTTACAAATTTGTTTAATGTATTCATTTAAGCTATTTACAAGCATGCTTTTCTCCCAGATAAGTGGGAACCAAAGTGCAGAAGGTGCAGTTAGAGCACATGCAAATAAGTCAGTAGGATAATGTTATAATTATTATGTCTTGTAAATTTATCATCTGCAAATGTTTGGCATTTCTCAATGACAGTAACTTCATACCTAAGCTTTAGCTCTTTCTTTCATCTTAGGGTTTAGGTTTATAAAGAGGATCACATTTGCAATATCAGTTTTGAAGACTAAATGACTGGCAGAAAGTGGAAACATCACAGAAACAGGATCAGTGAAGTGCCAGAAAATATACAGATTATAAGACTTCCCTCATTTTTTCTGAAAATACTTAATTTTCCTGTTCAATTTAGTTATAATAATTATATTGACAAACAGAGTTTCTTTAGATCAGATTTTTGATTAATCTCTACCTTAAGATAATACCCGTAATATTTTGTTAGAACCAGAAACTTAAACAGTGCTGGTTATGATACAATAGATGCACATATTTCCAAATTCCAGGGGTGAGAAGAAGCATAGATCAATAAAAAGTTGTAAAATCCCAAATTCATTTGAAGAATGGCATGGGAAATTATAGTACAATATTGTTTCAGAAAGTAATGGCAAAATGCCTTCTGCTTTCCAAACTACTTTGTAAAATATGGATGGGCATTCAGGTAAAACCAAGCCAAATATAAACCCAAAAATATTTTTTGGATATATTTGACATCCCAAATATATTTGGAAGCTTTTAAGGATACTTTTAAAAAATGGTCTAGAAAAATCCTGGAAATATTCAGAATTAACTGGGAAGCCACCTGGGACTGTCCCCTTTGTTTCTGAGTCTCCTGGGGTTTCTGTTGGCTTATCAGGCTGGTTCTGTGTATTTCAAGTCTGTTTGCCAATGTCAGGAGGTTTTTTTTTCTCTTTGCCAGAGTTGCTTTGAGTCTACCCACAATGCTTCGATTTGTTCTGCTGTGATTCTCCAGTTTGACATTACTTCTGTTGGGCTTGAACTGCCGCAGTGGCACTGGTTTCTTCTGAACATCTGTACGTTGTCATTGATTCTGCTGGGCTTGCAAAAGTGCCTCCCTCATCTTCAGTTTCCACTGTAAAGATTCTCTGGTTTGAGATTACTTCTCTTGGGCTTGCACTGCTCCAGTGGCATTGTGTTTGTCTGGGCATCTGTACACTGTCATTTTGTTCCGCTGGGTTTTCAAAAGTGTTCCCCCTTTCAGTTTCTGCTAGTTTGACTTTGGTTCTTTTGGGCTTGCACTGCTACAGTGGCCCTGGGTTCTGCTGAGCTTCTGAACATTGCAGTCGATTCAGTTGTGTTTGCAAAAGTGCCCCCCTTTGAGTTTCCACTACAGAATTTTTCTGGTTTGATTCTGGTTCTGTTTGGCTTGGCATATTGACTTGTGGGTCTACTGGGTTCTGCAGTGGTTCTGTTGGGTTTGTTGTTGGTTCTCCCCATTGGAGGCATTTGACCAGTAATTGCAGCTTGCAGGCATGGCTTTTGCATGGAAACAGCTTGGAGATCCCCCCCAGGAAATAACACAAGATGGCTGGTGGCACCCTGTTCAGGTGTCCATAGAAATGGACCCCTTAAGGGTCCGCCAGCATGGTGTAGTGGTTAAGAGAGGCAGACTCTCATCTGGAGAACTAGGTTTGATTCATCAGTGCTCCAGATGAAGACTGCTGGATGACCTTGGATGGCCACTCTTCAGAACTCTCTCAGCCCCACCTATTTCACAAGGTGCTTGTTGTGGGAAGAGGAAGGGAATGTGATTATAAGCTGCTTTGAGACTCCTTAAGGTAGAGAAAATGGGGTATAAAAACCTACTCTTTGTCTTCTTCTTCTTGAAATTTGGAGGTTATTTAAAGGACAGGCACCAACAGGTCTGTTGCAATTTTGGTACCTGTACTTTTAAAAACATTCCCCCCCCAAGCCACCCAGAAAGTTTTCTCACAGGGAATAATGGACCCCCCCAAATTCAGAAATGGGGGGGGGGGATGTGAATCTAAAAGCATACCAGTACTTGGTATTTGGGAATATCATGAATATCAATATTCTTTGGGTCCTTTCCTTTCCTTTCAACCCTAAAAGCTCATAGATCTCTAATCTTGAGGAGCAGAAAATTTCTAGATATTCTATTTGGAACTAAGAATTATAAGGACTGGTACGTATTTAGCCACACCCAATGTAATTTTCAGGTCATTATCTTTAAGTAAGAAGAAAACAGTTTCCAAAGAGTAGGGAATAGTGGTTCCTGAGTCACACACATAGGGCACTTGAGCAAAATGTGGAAAGGCATATCAAGGACAGATTCTGTCAGAATATACCTTGCCAGTATACCTGCCCTCTAAAAGCATGGAAGGAATGATATTCAATCTAGCAAACATGAATGCCCTACAAAACCGTGGAACTGAGAGATAACAGAAATAAGAGGGTAGTACATTCCTGCCAGCCTAGCAGTTCAAAAGCAAGAAATTGCAAGTAGATAAATAGATACTGCTTTGGTGGGAAGTTAACAGTGTTCCGTGCACCTTGGCATTTAGTCATGCTGGCCACATGACCACAGAAACGTCTTTGGACAGCACTGGCTCTTCAGTTTGGAAATGGAGATGAGCACCACTCCCTAGAGTCAGATTTGACTAGCTTTCAAGCAAGGAAAACCTTTACCTTTACATTAGGGGGATGCCATAAAACAAAGAACGACAAACACGGCAGACTCTCACTAAGATACCGTGATGGTCAATCTCCAATACATATTTCCTCATCAAGGTAACAGAATCATGCTTTCCCCAGGCCAATATATTTGGAGGTCATGCCAATTAATACCACAGTTTTGTAGGGCATTCATGTTTGCTAGGTTGAATATCATTCCTTCTATGCTTTTAGAGGGCAGGTATACTGGCAAGGTAATAGTTTATCATCCACAGTTTTCAGCCATGTAGATTTAAATGAGACTTTTTCCAGGAGAACAAGTAGGCTGTCTTTAGATAACAAAGTTTTTTTATCCTTGGCTTAAAAGCAAGAAGCCATGCTCTAGCTTCTGTTGACTTCTGTCCAAATTCTGCCCACAAAGCAACATTGGAAACATAATAGGGAATATTCATTAGTTTTCTCAGAAGTGGAGAGAGTGGAATGTCCATTTTCTCTGTAACTGTATTTATCCAAATCACAGATCGAAAGAGAACAAGGGGAACAACCTTCAGGTTAAAACCCTGAAGAGGTCCAGGTACATATCTGCCCCCTTTGGAATTAAAGGAATTTCTGATAGCTCCAGAGCATAGTTTTGCCTTATTAAGCACAACTTTAAAGTAAGATTTCCTGGATAGATCAGCTAAGAACAGAATAGCTAGATAAGAAGAAGTTTTTACTTGCTCAATTATATACCCATGTGTAATCCATCTTGAGGGGGCCCATCTCCTGCTTTTAGAGAATACTAGGATCATAGATTTATTATAATAATTGATAGGGTTTTATTTCTGCAATAATTAGATAAGATTTTTAAAGATCTTAGTAAACCAATCTTTGTACATGATAAAATAACAACATCATTTGCATGAAGTAAAATGGGGACACTGGTATTAGTGAGTTTAGGGGAATTGCAAGATTCATTGAAATTTAAAGTAAGGTCATTTAAATATAAATTGAACAGCACTGGAGCAAGTAAACAACCTTGTCTAACTCTGTCCAAATTAAATGAGTTTGATAAATGGTTGTCAATTCCACAGTGGACTTGGGCAGTTGGATCAGAGTACAGGATTTGAATGAAACTTAGTAATCCTTTATCTGCGGTGGTTTTCACCAAGTTTCCCCACAGCTTAATGCATTGTCAGAGTCAAATGCTCCCTTAAGGTCCATAAAACCTGCAAACAAATGTCCTTCTTTGTTAGCTGTGTATTTATCAGCTAGATGATACAAAATCAGACAATGATCTAAGGATGAACAGCCCCTCCTGAATCCAGTTTGCTAATTCCCTAAAACGGCCTCAGGCTCAAACCAGTCCGAAAGTTTACGAAATAAAAAGGAAGAATATAATTTATCCAATGAGGAAAACAATCTAATTGGTCAATAACACCATGGGTCTGGTCTATTTCCTTTTTTGAAAATTGGAACAATAATAGTATTAGGAATAAGGCCCGTTGTGGAGACAAATGCAACGAGCTCTAGCTGGGCCACCACCTGCCAGCCCCTCCCTCAGGAGAAGGGGTGGTGGTGGCCTCATCCCCCGGACCCAGCAGTGGGTAGAGCACCAGCGTCTCGGCTCCTGCCGCTGGGTTTAGACAGGAGGAAGCGTTTGGCACGATGGCGGGCCTGCATCAGGGAGGCCTCGCAGTGTGTTCGGCAATGGTGCTGGTGGTGGTCATGGCAGGACACAGCGTGGAGTGGCATTAGAGCTGGTTCGGCTGAGCCAGACAAGGACAGGGCTGCCAGCAGTGGGGCGGCCTCCCGCTGCAGCAGCAGCAGCTGCCCCGCCCCAGCCTCCTCCTTGGCCATGGCGTTGCTAAACATCTCTGACCTCTCAATCCTCCTCCCTGCATTTCCCAGTCAGCGTGATCATCCTCCAGCCGCCAGAACGTCTGTCCTGTCGGTTGGTTCAGAGCACAATGAGCTAGAGATGCTGGCGGCCGCCTCTGTGGGCGGGACGGAGGCAAGGGAGCCAGCCAATGCCGCCAGGGGATCCTTCAGAGTTGGCAGGTGATGGAGCCAAAGGCTGCAGGACCATGTGCAGGAGAGACACCAAAACTCTTATATATAAGGAGAGATGTCTCCGTGATCTGGGAATCAGGCCAGAGGAATTAATAAAGACCAGTGCTAAAACCTTGGCCCACCAACAAGGGTTTGCCTTAAAGAATTCATTAGGGATTAAAGCAGGCCGGAGAGCTTTGCTTGATCGAAGTTCCTGGATGGAAAGCTCAAGTTAGTCATTAGAAATGTCAGGCCAAGAGGGAACTGTATCAAGAGAAACAGTAGAGAAAGATGTAATAAGTGCTTCATCATCTGAAAATAACACTTTAAAATAATTTTCCCAGACATATGGGGCAATGCAGAAGGGAATTTTAAATTGTGGATTGATGGCAGAGTTAACAGTAGAACAAAAGGTTATGTTATCATTATTAACTGCAGATATAAGTCAATTCCTTTCTGTAGCCAGAGTCTTCTGTTTGCTTATTTTAATTAAATCTTATTGCTCTTTTTAAGGTTAAGCAGCTCCCTCAGAATTGTGATAGTATTATTTCATTTAAATTTTCGATGTTTCTGCTGGATCTGCCTTTTAAGTAATCTGCAATCCATGTGTTTCGATTTGCTTCCATACTCTGATCCAGTAGAATAGCCTTGAATCCTGGACAGGTTGGCCAAATTTATATTGGCCAAGTTGGATGGGGAAAAATAACTGGCCAAATTTTCTGGGGGGAAATTGTTCATAATAGCACTTAACTGAGGTGCTTTCAAATTTTGAGAGACTGATAAATTTCATACTATAGCTAGATGCTGAGGGCGCATGGGGTCCAAACAGAAATAAATGGGCAGATGATCGCCACCCATATAATAGCCAACTTTCAATTGATTGAAATTCCAAAGATATTCAATTGGAATAATAACATAGTTGATTATGATTCTTCCTTTTGCCCCAACATAAGTGAAATCACCACTGCTATCAATTCCTCAAAGACTGTTTAGTGGATTTCTCCACAAGGGAAATTTCGTCGATTCTAATCCTGCTGTATTGATCACATGATCTTTTGACCACCTGTGATACCAGGCCTGCCTAAGAAAGTCTCCAAAATTAGATCCTAAAATTCTACCAAAAAGAGAACTTTCATCTGTACTTCTCCTTATGTTAAAGTTGCCTGCCATAATAATAGAATTGGATGGAAATGTTATTTTTATTTCATCATAGATGGCACCTAAGCATTCCCAGTTCTGAGCAGTCAACAAAGTTTTTGAAGGATAGCTAAAGACAGAAGATAGTATAAAGGAAAAATCATGTTTTATCAAAATAGCTATTAAAAAAGATTGTTTATGGCCAGAAGATCGCACCTCATGATATTCAGTGCAGTAGATATTAAACAGGTGAGGCCACTTCTTGGTCTACCTCCATATAGACCTACAGAGGCCTTCTAGGAAAAAGTAGTAAACCCTGGAAAGAAAAGACCTTCTGTAAGCCAAGTTTCTTGAAAACAGATGATGTCAAAGGAGGAAAGGAAGACCTTCCTTACAAATTCTAGTGCTCCATCCAGCTATATTCCAGCTGTTAACCACACAATATCTTGTATGTCAGTTATCTGTAAACGTTATTAGATTGTGATCTTCAGAGATGATATTTGGACTCGGTTTACTGGAATTAACAGTGACAGTAAATTCAAAGGGAATAGAGGGTTTCTTTGCTAGCTGGGGAGTAATTCCTCCTGCTATCTTGAGAGAGGGCTGGTTCTCATTCCCATCTTGTTGCTTATTTGAAACTTCTGTAACTGGCCCTAGTAGGTCAAGAGAGTGATTTTGTTCCTGCTGCGCTTGCAATAAATTCTCCTGTAATTTTCAAAAGTCCCTCTATGATATTATCCTGCTCCTCTGAGGGAAGAGTGTGAAACTAATGCAGAAGATTAGAATTCGCAGAATCCAATTGATCCAATTGATAAAAGGGAATGATTAGGAACACTTGAGGATAGCTTATTTTTCCCATGAATTGCTTTCCCCTGTAAAGTAGGTTGACATAGATTCAGATTTAACCGATAGTGGACAGGGAGTTTCCAGTAAAGAACTTTGGTTCCCTTAAAATTTTGTTCTGATTCAAAGTTTGATTCAGGCTTCAAATGCAGCCTGCTTGTGAGCTAAATAGAGTTCAAAATTTGCCTTGCTGAGAAAGAGCATGGTGACTTTGTGCAGCCCAGTGAGAAAACTGGTACCAGCTTTCCAATTAGCCACATTCCTTTCAATTAAGCTCATGATTTGCACCTGTGGGAAAGGAGCCAAGCCTAGCTGCAGATTGGTTCAGTTCCTTCTTCTAAGGTCAGACCACTGCTTAGGTCACCTGTTCAGCCATTGGTTCAACATTTTGGCTATGTGTCATCACTAAGGGACCTTATTGGTTCATAGGTCTGGAACCACAAAGGCCCTTTACCCATAAAGATGTTAAATTCTAGTCTGTTCTCAGCTTGATGATAGTTACTTGAGATCTAGCCATGTAGATATCTCTTTGCTAATATTGGCCATCTTGGATACTTGCTTGCATGGGCCATTCAGCACTGGCCTTTGGTGACTTAGGAGTAAAGCCACTTTGGATCATTGGAATGTCCATCTGAGAATGGGTAATATCTTGTAACTTAGAACCAATGTGTTACAGTTTTAGTTAGCCTTTAAATCTCTAGCTTTGTTGTTTTACCCTCATAGTCTTTTGTTCCTGTTTAAAGTATTCTTGCACCTTAATAAAATATATTTTTTAATTTACATTTGTGGTTATTTGCTTCTACATTCCTCAATCTAAATCCAGAGTTTAGGCTGGAAGACCACCTACCTGAGTAATTGTTTTGTGGGAAACTCCTTCTGTGAGCCTACCTTGCAGGATAGACTTTCTGATTTAGACCCAGGAAGGTTAGAAGTTTTGACCTTTGGCTTCTGACTCTTGGGTTAGTTAGAGGGGCTGATGGCAGACTACCAAGCTGATGTGTGAACAGTCACACCCCAGAGTTGTGTAATTTTGTGTTGCAACCCTGTACAAAAGGTGCTTGGCCCGGACTGGGCTAGGTGATCTTTTGATCTTTTCCTTTTTTCCTGTGTCCACTTCAAGATTGACTTTGAAGGAACAAGAGGAGCTAGAATTGGGTTGTAAAAGCATCTCTGAGGGAGGATCGTGTAAGGACCACACCACTGCTGATTATTCAGAGGGAATCTTAGAAGTAAAGAAAGAAAGGTTAGAGCATTTTACTCCAAAGGAGCTCAGCAATCTATCAAAATGTTTAAGATCTATAACTCTCGGATCAAGATTTAACAGAAGCCCTAGATGTTCCTTTACTTGCCATTTATTGCCTGAGGGTATTACTGTGCCCTGGTACAGGTAAATAATCAGAAAAACTTTACAAGGGTCTAATAACATAGACAGTGAAGGAAATGGAAAGCTGAAGAGTCTGAGCTCAATAGTACATCTTTATTAGACAAGAAGCAGATTCACTTTTCTTAGGGCAATTATTTATAGGACCAGAGTTAAAAACTGATCCTTCCCCAAGCCAGTTTATCTTGTAGATTTTCTCAAGGCTCTCAGCAATCAAAAATGTTTGTGAAGCAAGAAGATTAATGACTTCTGTCTGTTTAAGGTCTACATATCTTGCTCCTTGTAAACAGGCACCCTCAGATAGTGTAGGTCCAGTCCTGGAGATGGAATTTTATGTAAGTCAGGGCATTTCCTTATCCTTATCTTTATCCAGGACATTATCTAGCTGTTCATCATACTCATCTTGTATAGCCTGGAATCTTTTAGAGATTTTTACCCCACAACTAAAGAAATCATCTAGTTTACTCTGTTTAGATAAAGGGAAGTTTATAGGATCAAAAGGACAGCCTCTTTTCTTGCTCATGGTTGTGAACAAATAAGACCAATTACCTTAAGTATGGCTGTGATCACACACACTAATCTAGTTTCAATCCACTTTCAATGCACTTTCCAACTGGATTTTACTGTGTGAAAGTGTACTAGGAGTAGATTGAAGGTGAATTATTTAGTGTGTGTGATTGCAGCGTATGATTACCTTTTCTCTTTCCCTTCCACCGTTTGTCTTGTTCTTCCTCTTCTACCCTTTTCTGCCCCAGCTCCTCCCCCTTTCCTCACTTTCCCCCCTTACCCACTTTATCTTATAATAAAATATCCTTAAATGGGTTTAGCCAAATTAAAACAGTTAATACGGTTTGGTGTAGTGGTTAGGAGCACAGACTCTAATCTAGGAGAACTGAATTTGACTCCCCACTCCTTCACTGCTGGTGTGACCTTGGGTCAGTCATGGCTCTCTCAGAGCTGTTCTCTCAGGAGCAGTCCTCAAAAGAGCTTTCTCAGCCCCACCTACCTCACAGGGTATCTGTTGTGGGGAAGGGAAAGCAGATTATAAGCTTCTCTTAGACTCCTTCGGGTAGTGAAGGGCAGGGTTAAATCCAATCTCTTCTTCTTCTCTTCTCTTCTAATACTCAAATGCTAAAACACAGGACTCAATAGAGTAACTTCAATATAAAACTTAATGTAAATCCTATTTCTCTAGTTCCTGTTTCTATAATTAATTTAAATTAAGCCCCAGTACTGAATATCCTAAAATAGGCAAAAGTTAAAAGAAAATAAAACAACTGGAAACAGTTAAGAATAGTTAAGCAAATAAAATGATTGGAAAAGGTTAAAATAAAATTGTGGAAAGTAAAATTGATAAAAGTAATGGGTTTAAAGAGGTTAAAATTGAAAGCATTAAAAGTTAATATTAAATAGGTTACAGCTTGACATTAATGTATTAATCCTATCTAATTGTACTTAGATACATAATTTATATGCAGAGTACATCATGCGAAATGCTGGCCTGGATGAATCACAAGCTGGAGTTAAGATTGCTGGGGAAAAGATCAATAACCTCAGATATGCAGACGATACCACTCTGATGGCAGAAAATGAAGAGGACCTAAAGAGCCTCTTGCTCAGGATGAAAGAGGAGACCACAAAAATGGGCTTGAAGCTCAACATTAAAAAAACTAAGATCATGGCATCTGGCCCCATCACTCCTTGGCAGATAGAAGGGGAAGTCGTAGAAGTAGTGACAGACTTCACGTTCCTGGGATCCCAGATCACTGCAGATGGTGACTGCAGCCATGAAATTAAAAGACGCCTGCTCCTTAGGAGGAAAGCAATGGCAAACCTAAACAGCATGATAAAAAGCAGAGACATCACCCTGCCAACAAAAGTCCACATGGTCAAAGCAATGGTATTCCCAGTAGTAATGTATGGCTGCGAGAGCTGGACTATAAGGAAGGCCGAGCGCCGAAGAATAGATTCTTTTGAACTATGGTGCTGGAGAAGACTCTTGAGAGTCCCTTGGACTGCAAGGAGATCAAATCATCCAATCCTAAAAGAAATCAACCCTTACTGTTCCCTGGAAGGCCAGATCCTGAAGTTGAAGCTCAAATACTTTGGCCACCAAATGAGAAGGGAGTACTCAGTGGAGAAGACCCTGATGCTGGGAAAGATTGAAGGACAAAGAAGAAGGGGACGGCAAAGGATGAGATGGTTAGACAGTGGCCGAGGACAGACTGGCAATTTGCCGCGGGATGGGACCCGGGCTGACAACGACTCAATATCGGGGTAAATGGAATGTTCACACAGGCACATCTGCCTGGCGTCCCCCACCCGTAGCCTACCGGTGCTCTCGTGCTTCACTGCCGGATTAAAAAAACACCTGATAAAAGCCGACGCAAATCTTGAAAGCCTGCGTTTGTCGCGCGTTTCTCCGCTTCCGGGGAGTCTGAACGCGCAGCCGAAAAGCCGGGAGCAACCCGCGTTGGGCATGAGGCAGCAGCGGTGTGATTGGCTGCGCTCCGCTCCACTGCCCAATGCGGTGCCGGCGTTGCAGGGCAAAAAAAAAAAAATCATGCACACATACGCCCACAGCCGAAATAATGGGGAAACAGCGAATATAGCGCGCCTCTGGCGCGGCAGTCTGAACGCTCCCGCGCGCCTCCGTCCAGTATCTTCCGGCAGAGGCCCCCGCTGTGTGGACGGGAAAACCCGGTATCGTTTACTCCGGGGTTTTTTTGCCGCGACTCGATACCGGGGCAAATTGCCAGTCTGTCCTGGGCCAGTGTCATCGATGCAACGAACATGAAATTGAGCAAACTTCAGAGGACAGCGGAAGACAGGAGGGCCTGGCGTGATGTGGTCCATGGGGTCACGAAGAGTCGGACTCGACTGCGCGACTGAACAACAACAATCGTACTTAACTGTTTGTTAAAATAAAATAAAACGCTGTGGTCATACACACTAAATAATCCACTTTCAATCAACTTTCAATGTGCTTTCCAACTGGATTTTGCCAGTTCACACAGTAAAAATCCAGTCTGAAAGTGGATTATTTAGTTTGTGTGACCACAGCCAAAGTTACATCTCAGACAACACAATTGCTCTTCTCAAGGTCAGCATTATGAAAACAGCAGCTGGAAAGGAAGTCAGGGAGTTAAACTCCAACAGTCATTAACTCCCTAAACATGACATAACTTTCTAAAACATAAGATAATTAAATGGCAGACAAGAACATGTAAGTCGTATCTAAAGTAATATAGAATAAAAAGGAAAAAGGGGAATATGAATATAAATAAGAAAGAAAACATAAAATAAACTCTTGTGAAACACTGCCGCAGCCCTTCTCACCAGCAACCAGAATTCATTTTTTTGGGTGCAATATAGGTAAAGGTAAAGTTTCCCTTGCTCAAAAGCCATTTGAATCCGACTCTAGGGATGCAGTGTGCATCTCCGTTTCCAAGCTGAAGAGCCAGCGCTGTTCAAAGACATTTCCATGGTCATGTGGCCGGCATGACTAGATGCCAAGGCTCATGGAATGCTGTTACCTTCCCACTGAAGTGGTACCTATTTATCTACTTGCAATTTCTTGTTTTCAAACTGCTATGTTGGCAGGAGCTGGGACCAGAGACGGGAGCTCACTCCGTCATGCAGCACTCAGGTCTCAACCTGCTGAACTACTGACCTTCCATTTGGCAGTTCAGCATCTTAACCACTTGAGCCACTGCAGCCCCGGGGTACAATATATCCAGATTTTTTAAAACCACATTTTTTTTTGTACACACCTACTGTAAGGATTCCTATATAGGGAGTTTTGCAGTTTGCTCTTTAGGAATCTGTCAAAGGAAGGTGATTGTGGTAGGAACCAACTATGCATAAAGGGAAGGAAAATTTTATAGGTAAGAAATGCTGCTTCTACAACTATATAAATGAAAGTGGAGGGGGCCTGCAAGGACTTGTGAGGGGCATCTAATTTACTCCCCCCTATTTCTCTTTCCCTTCATAAAAGCCCCCATAGTTTCTCCTGCTTTCCTGTTCTTCTTTTCTTCCCACCCACCTGCTAACCTACCTTTATCTGCCTCCTTGTCTTCAGCTTCCCTCCTCTTCCCTGGCAGTCTCTCCCAGCACAGTGCCAGTTGGGCCAAGCCCAGTTTTGCAGTGGGAAAGCTGGCAATACCATTGTGGCTGCCTAGCAAGTGCCAATGAGGATGTTCATTTCTTAGAGCTACAGGCATTCCTTCAATCATTTGGGAAGAAGTGTTTCTTGTTTTTGTTTTAGATTTCAAATTTTTCTGTAAGTCTGGGATTTCCCCCCCAGATTTGTAGGCAGATCTCCAGACTTAAGTATCTACAGATGTGGCTATGTTGAGAGTTAGATACATTGATACATCTAAATACCCTGTAAGAAAGTGAACTTATCATGAATTATAGTTACATTATCATGGCAAGCCATTTTCACAGAATAAGAATGATGTTGTGTAGCCAATTGCTACTTTTGTTTTAAGCTTATTAAGATAAAAATGGGCATTTCCTCATGGAATGTTTTGTAAACAAACCTTGGTTACCATGGTATTTCCTGAACTATCTTTGATTTGCATTCCCCCCCCCATTCTGAGTATGCATCTTGGTCAGCACTGATCCAATAGCACTAGCAGTTTCAGGGTCAGTTCATCTTGAATAAATATACTAATTTAATATTTAACATTTCATTGTCAGAAATACCTCTCTGGCAATAAAAATGAAAGTAAACATTTACAGTGACTGTAGCTGTTGTCTCCCTCTGTCTCTCTTTTTAGTTTGGTAGATTTTTTGCACAGTGAGTTATTAGATAGCTCTCAGAACATGCTCATTAAACTGTAAACGCTAATGTAGACTTTCTCCAGTAAGGAACTAGAATGTATTAGAGTAATTAAAAAGGACAAATACTATAGGGGATTGAAACATGGTAGAATGAAAATGTGTGCTGTATTATGGGAGAAAAGTATAATTATTAAAGCATGAATGTCAAATGAACAAGCATTTTCAGTTAATTAGAACATCCCTAGATAATTATTACGTTACAAATTTTTGCTATAAAATTGGATCATAACAAAATTTATTCTACAACCTTAGTCTGTATTAGTGCACACAAACCACTGCATTTTCATCTGTGTATTTTGTCTCAGGCCTTTGGGCTGTGGCTTAGTGGAACAGTTGCAAACGATCTCAAACAGGTGTTGAACCTACACTTTTCATGATGTGTATTAGGGGAGACACTAGATATTTATATCATAGAATAAACATCGCTATTTCTATCATGCAGTTGTATGCAAAGTATTTGTGATTGCAGAGCTTTGAATTGAATCAGAATGCCATTCTGATTTAGGAAACTTATTTGAATTGAGTGGAGGAATGATTTTGGTGGATGAGGAATCAGCTATTAATGTTACAGACCAAATCTGGAAAACAAATTGATTATGGCAAAACTGGAGCATGTCTAGCACACCAGCACTATATCAACTATGCATATATTTTTGTGTTTAATTTCTGCCGTAGGGAAACTGCAATTATAATTCTGGCTACCAACCTCAAACCAACATGGTTGTGCAACTGTAGTTTCTTTTCTCAAACTGAGGTGATAACTGCAATCCTTTGAAAGGCTATGAAGAAATACCCAGGAGTAGTCCTAGCCACAGAATACCAGGCTCCCACTTTATGGCTTCGGTGGCAGCAGCTCTGCCTTGAATCCCATGGCTCCCATCATGCCCTGCCCTGCCCTGCTCGGCCCTGCCCACTGCTTGGCTTCACCTGGCCTCACCTGCCATGTGATCGCCTTGTCTTCCCCTGTCCTAGAGGTGGCCATCAGGTTGATTTTCGAGTTGTGCCAGATAGGTTGGGTTTAGTCCCCCTTCCATGGGGTGGGCACTGGCTGTGCTCTCCATCAGTCACCACCAAAAGGAAAGGAAAGCCAGCTTGGGACAGCCCTTCGCCCAGTGGGAGAGGGGGGAGACAGAGGGGGAGGCTGGCTGGGGAGCCATCCATGTCAGACCCAGCTCGCTTGGTCTCGGCTCAGTGCAGTCCAAATGCCACGGGGCTAAGCTGCTACAGCGCCTTTGACCGAGTCGTGGTGGGGCTCCACCTTAATTGCAGGGGGCCCCACCCCTAAAGCTCCACCACTGGCTATGGCCCTTGTTACCCAGGAAGTGGTGGAATGGTTGGGGGAGCAATGTCCTGGGAGAAAAATTCAAAAGAAAATAAGGCCTTGTCTACTTACTGGAAGTTCTTACTATGGAGTACTTGGTGATCCTAGACTTACTGGAAGTGACAAAAGGTAGCTCTAGGGATCACTGGGAACTCGTTATCATGTATTATCATCATCATCATGTAATAATAATAATAATAATAATAATAATAATAATAATAATAATAATAATAATAATAATTTGATGTATATATCACCCTCCCTGTAAACGGGCTCTTGGTAAGAACTTCCTGTGAATAGACAAGGCCTTATTTTTCTTTTGCATTTTTTGCTTGCTGTTTCTAGCAGCAATGAGACCTGGGGGCAGCGGGATCCCAATGCTTTTGAAATACTGCCATTTAGTATCAGGTTATATCTTCTTACTTTTTACAAGCATGATCTGGCACTAACATTGTAGGTTCAAGGCTTTATTTTCTCAGATGAAAGGGTCTTGTGCTTATCTAATGGAACACAGATAAATAACAGGTGAGGACACTGAAAAAGTGGCTGCTTTGTTGCGCTGCTTAGACATGTGCTATCGATTCCTATAAATCAATTAAAACAGGAAACAATTCTATTGTAGGGCTCCTAGAGATGTCGACCATATCCCCCTGTAGGGTCTTATCTACCTGCTTCTGGTACAGCCTTATGCCTTGGGTGAGCAGCATTCTGCAACCCACAACACATAATATATTTCCAACCAGTTCTAAAAGATTTGGCTTACAAATATAATTTCTGTATTTGTTGTGCGGCAAAATGAAGTACATGATTTTCAGAAAACTGGGAACAGGTAGTTCATTCTAAACATAAGTAACACTCAAATGCTTTGTTTTCTTAGATGGGTAATTTTGGACAGTACTCAAAGCAGTAGAAAGATCAATTGCACTTCATTATACATCAACTTTGACTGCCTAGACCTAACCACAGCTGGTCTGTAATGAGGTTACTATTGATTGCTGACTTGTTTGCAGGTCCTTTTCTCAATGTGCTGCCACAACCTGACATAAAAAACTTCTCTTAAGGTCTGTGCTTTACCAGCCCTGGAAAAAAACACAAAAGGAGATCAACATACTGCAAAAATTAAAAAACCTATCATTTCTTGTAATCTAGACAGGGCTCCAAGCATTGTGTTTCTGGGCCCAATATCAACTTGTAAGACAGGGTTTCCACCATACAATGTCATCCTAGAATACAGTCTATTGACTGTCATGGAATTGGCAATGGACTTGAAACTGTCTGGGCCCTGATAAAATATTTTTCTCCTCTTGTCCCTATACTTAGGCTGAATTCAAAAAAGGCCTTTTATTCTATTTAGCCTATTTGGTTCTCCGTTTCGTCATGTTCTAGGGAAAAATGGTAAATAGTAAATCTAGCAATGACAAAATGATTTTAAAACACAAATTTCTTGGTTGGCAAAGACAAAGAAAAAACAAAACAACTGCTTCTAATGTCAGTACTGGGGTGTTAATTGCCCAGTTAATTTTATAAATTGCCTTCCTCTTATCCAAATTCAACCACATAACGACCTACTTTGCTAATACAGCATATAACAAAAAGGCCATGTTGCATAAAAAAGCCTACATACTTTAAGACCTGGTTTCCCTTTTTTGTCTCATTGAAGTAAATTCACATTTAAGTCAAATAACTAGGCTGCAGTCTTACATTCAAACAGAGACTTAAAGAGCAAAATTTTTCACCCCCACACATGCTTTGTGATCCTTAAGGTAAGACAGATTTCCTTGAGTCAGTCCAATGTGCAGTTCATTTCATGTGACAAATGCGCATGCCTGTCTTGTTGTGGGTATAGGTGATGTCTGAAGTGGTATGTGAAGTATTTAAATCTGGCTCATTTCTGGTTGGGTTATACTTTCTTGGTGACTGTATGAGTCAGGCATTTCGTGTTGTGTCTGTTTTGCAGGTGATCATATTTCTGTATTGTATACCACTGATTCATGGAATTGACTGTGTTTGGAAGGGTGAAGTATATGTGGTAGAGTTGTTCATAATGTGCTGTGATACTGGTGTTGCATCAGGCATCCATGTACATTTCATAGTATTCTGTAGAAAGAAAGTATGTGATCACAACTAGTCCCTAGGAAACCCAGGTACAAATTCCTGCCCAGCTGTCAAAGCCACCAACAGTGCCATCCTAAGCAGCGTTCATCCATTGAGGCCAGTGGGCTTAGAAACACATAATTCTGTTTATGGATGGCACAGTCATGCACTCTCAGCCTAACCTATTCATATGACTCTTGTGAGGACAGAGAGGAAGGAGAAACTATGTACACTACATTGAACTTCTTGGGAAAAAAGTGAAATAGAAATATACATATAGCCAGTTCCTAGCCTGACACTCTTACTATACCAAACCACACACTGTATCATAGTGCTACATTGTGTTTGCATGAATCCTCCCTTTGCCCATAGTTTGGAACTATTATTACTGTATGTCATTTTGAGGAGCCAGTCAATGTCCTGCTAGCAAGTGAAGCTTCCGGTCTTCCCTTATTGGCTACAACAACCGGAAGGTGATAAGGGAGACATCATGGTCATAGAGGACTAAAACTCCTCTCACCTGTACAGTTGTTCATCTCTCTTTCTCCAGTATTGCTGCAAGAAAAGGGCTTTGTGGCTGACCAAGAAAGGGAGCACAAAGAAGTAATACAGAAAAGAGGCCAGCATGTCTTTCTCCCGCTTACGCTGTTTCCTTTCTCATGTAGACCTAAACCTTGGGGGAAAGAGAGGTTACCAGCTTGGGTCCAATTATAGATTGCAGAAAAGCAAAATAAAAGATTCTATGAAACCCTTTTCAGTAAAGTTTCTTATCCCATGTGATTTACTGGACCAAAGAGCAATTTTGTTATGTTCTGATCCTGTTCCAAAATACAATATCAGAGCTAAAATACAAAACCAGACCTGTGCTACAGAAACAGACGACAGCAGAAACAAATTGATTTTGAACATTGCGGGGCCAACTGTAGAATGGCACAGCTTTTGATACCAAGTACATTTACAAATATTGCTAACATATGGCAGGTAGGCTAATACTTTTAAATGCCAATGTTTTCTGAAAGCTTGTTTAAAAACAAGGCAGATACTTCTGACTAGGAAGAGCAGTTTCTGTCACATTTCCTTTGAATTTGTTTGCCACAGGGTTACAGTCTGTTGTATGTTTGAGTTCCAGAGTAGTTTTTGTAATTAGAAAATAAAGATTCCTTCAAGAATTTGGGAAAATAGTTCGGAAGCCCAATGTTCAAGCAGCTGCTAAAGTAGAGAAATGCTTAGAATCCATCTTCTCAATGGTTGCTCCAATTATAACAATATCATTTATTATGTTGTACAACCCCACATATGGATGCATAGGGAAAAGGTATGCCAGTGTGTCACAAAATGAACACCAAGAGAGCCCACTTGCGGGGTAGGGCGGGATCTAAATCAAATAAATTAATTAAATAAAAAATAAAGCAAAAGGCAAGGAACAGCAAAGGATTGTGGGGAAAGAAATTGAGCTTTCCATGAGCTCCATCTTGAAAGTGAGAAAGTAAAGGAATAAGAACATAGTACATCATAAAGGAAATAAATGCATTCTTTAACCTTCATTAGGATTGCTTTTAGCATTTGGATTTTGTGCAGGGGGATGTAGGTGTCAGGTTAAAGTGATCAGGCTATGTAAAGTGTTAAGGCTATGCACTTACTGACAGGTTAAGAAATCCAGAAATATTATATTAGACCTTTACAAAAGTAACCCTCACAACTTTATTGCTAACTTGGTGACTTTATAGGCCAAATTGTTAAAAACTATTGGTTACAAAATCAGTTGGTAACCTCCCGATATGGGACCTGCTTCAGCCCAATTAGGGATATATTCAGGGATTTCTGTCTACTTATCTGACATTAATTCCTTCATTAAAATGCGATTTTAAAAATTACTGTGCATTATTAATCCATATAATTTGAAACTGCTCTTTTTGTCAATCCTTTTTTTTTTGCTACAAGTACAAGATATTTGACTGTTCTTTTATTGTTGTCTTCTACCATGTGGTAAAGACCTTTTGTTTGGGGTTCCCTCACCGGCACTTCTTCCTGTCCATTTCATATTGTTTTTAATTGCTATACGTATGTATTTTTAAACTTGTTTCCATGTTTTTTAATTTTCCACCACTTTGGGGATACCACATTGTGTGGAAAGGCAGCTTTAAAATATTTTAAATAATACAAATAAGATTTTTAAATGGATCTGTCATTTTGGATGGGAAGGAAGATGACTTGCCAAAAGATAGAGATTGCCATAAGATAGAGAAGGTACCTGTGTGTTATGTGAGCAATGATTGGGTTAGCCTAGGATGAGGGCCAAATCCCTAATCACATACCTCCATTGTAGGCAAGTCACCATGCAGCCAGTGCGCTAGTTGTCAACTCAGCTATGTCTTATCAAACTTCTTCTTGCCGAACATCATCTTGAGCTTATCTGTGGCATGGGAGGATGTGACTTCATCACTCAAGGAACTAATTCCAAAGGATGATTACCTCTTGTGCTTATGCTCTGAGAGTAGACAAGTGTCACTATAGGAGCTGGACCCTTCCAAGTCCATTGAAGTCAGGCTCAGAAGGGTGTTCCTCTGTTTAGGATTGCACTCCTTATGATTTGTTAAGAAATAATATAACTAAAAAAGGATAACAGTTTCCACTTTGCTTGCTGCTGAGCCTAACAATTTGACTCCCACTGAAAAACACTCTGGCAAGAGATGTTCAGGAATATGGGGCATTTTGTTCCAGACTGGGCTACCTTGTTAAAAAAAATATAGTCATAAAATCCATATATGTGTTCAGCTTTATGAATTGATGGACCAAAATATATTACAACACATTCCTAAGAAATTATTCTAAAACGAGCTGCTGTTTTGTTGCAAGGATGCTTTGGTAAATCTGATTGAAATCATTTGCAATTTGTTTTATTTTCATTAGTTTAACTAAAGTTTACACATGCTTACAGTGCAGTCCTATAAGATTTACACCCTTCAAAGTACATTGGAATCCATGGGTTTAGGAGGAGATAACTTTGTTTAGGATTGCACTGTTAGTGTAGCTTCTTCTTGAAGGTGGTTACTTTTGAAGATGGAGAAGTCAATATTTTGTACTTTACTGGTCAAACCAGATAAAGCAATAAACATAAATAATAATAATATAAATATATATATTTAAGGATGCAGTTGTTATACAAGTTTCTATATTCACAAATAATCAAATCAAACTCTAGGATGACATGATAGGAACATCTACTGATTTTTTCAGATTAAAAAAAAAGCAAGAACAGAGAATCATATGTTATCTTTAAGACTAACAGACTGATTGTGATGTAGGCTTTTGTAACCCAGAGCCCACATTTTCAGATGCACAAAGAGTTTCATTTCATGGGCGTGAATATATATAACAATGCATATATATGCTTCTGTCCACTGAGCATGTCCACTGAGCATTCATGTATCTTGCAAAGTGGGCTTTTGTACACAAAAACTTAAGTTGCAGTTAGACTGTTAACTTTTGAGGCACCATAAGTTTCTTGGTTGTTTTGGGTGCAGATGACTCATTGTTATTGTTCTGTAACCTGTTCTCCATTAAAAAGGTGTTTTTAAAATATTCGTTGTATGTAATATTGTCATCAACACTGCTGTATTCTTCAGGTAATATAAATCACTGAAAGAAATGGTTTAAGAAAGGTTGAAGCCCAGTAGCAGAGCACATATTTTTGTATGCAAACCTCCAGTTAAGGAATCTCAAGTAACAAAGCTAGGTATGAATAGATCTCTGCCTGAAATCCTGAAGATCCACTGTGTGTTGACATAGATGACACTGGAATAGGTGCACCAATAAAACGTTTCATATGTTCAGCAAAATATTGAAACAACTTCATTCTGTTTTGCACAGATGATTCATACTATCAAGACTCTGATAGAAAATGCAGATAATGTATATGAAAAAATAGTGCAGTGCCAAAAAGCAGGTAAGGGACACTCTTATTTTCAAAATGCAAGTGTTAACCTCTTTGCAGCATTCTACATACAGTGTATACTATTACACTAAACCAGTAATTCTCAGCCTGTTTGGTTTTGTGACAACCTATCATTTCTTGATGTTGCTATATTTCTTCTTCCTAAATAGAGTAAATAAATTTGAAATCAGTAAAATTAATTAGTATAAATTCATATAATTAGTCAAAATTAGTCAAAATTGTAATTAGTATAATTAATATAAAACAAAGTAAAACAGTTAAACAGCATTGAATTCAGTTAGAAAGAACAATGTTCATGTAGTTTTGCATTTCAAATTACATAAGCCAGTTTAGTAAATTGAAGTGCATGGAAGATGGCTTTATTGCCATGTTACTCCTGCAGCCTGCTGCATACCCCAAAATTAAGTTCCTGGGGACTTAGGGCCACTTATGGATTCAAAAGGCCATTGGGATCCAAGCCCATATATTTACAATTTTGGAAATTGCCCTCCATGTGATCTGTTTTATTTTAAAATTAAAATTAATTTCGTATTGAGAATTTTTTGATGACTTTGTGACACATCTTGAGACAACTAGTGATCTACTTGGCTGTCACAAAACTTGGACTGAGAATCACTGCCCAAAACTGTATAAATGTTCAATTTCAAGATTTTATATGGGTTTTAGTCTTGTGTTCTCTTGTTGTTCATTTATTATAGGGAATATTACTGAAAACACCTATAAGTCTTTTGTGAATTCGTCTATAAGTTTTCTGTTCCCACTCACAGTGGTTTTAAACTTTATAAGCTTTATGAATGATTTGGAAGTTAAGTGATTTGCCAAAGGTCACAGATTAATTTAACTGGGATAAGAACCAAAGCTGCCTCAGCCTGCCAGTGCCTAAGAGTGTTAACTGGGACAAGAATTAAATGAATAGCTTCTACTTGACAATGAAAGTTTAATAGCATTTTAAATTATATATAACATTTATAATGCAGTGTATATAGCCAATCTTTCTCAATTACTTTTATCTTATATTTGACTATGAAACAGAAAAATCATGCCAGCACACTTTATTTTCTACTCAGTATGGATTTATGTCAGATCTCACCATTTGGAAAGAAGGCATTTGATGTTCTTAGCTGTGAGCCAAGGGTTCTTAACACTGATTTCTGTTCCAGCTTTCCTGTTATGCAGCAGAAAGTAATACTTGCCTTGAAGGAATAGTGACATTTCAGAGGACCAGGCAGACTCGATAGATCCTTCAGATTCTGAAGGAATGCATTTAGTCATGGAGGTGAACTGATGATTATTTAGTTCCTGAATTATTAGACATATTAGTGTGAATTCATTGCTTTGATCCCGAAGTAGTAAGATGCAAAAAGGTTCATATGGTATCTTTGATTTCACTGTTTTGACAGTATAGCATAGCAAACTTTTGAGGTAGAACTGTCTTCTGCTTGAAGAAAAGTCCAGTGGGGCCCTGAGTTCTGCCCTACCTCACCCCTAAGAAACGTGGTCTGTTAAATGTATCAGAGTAGTCATTTGTTACTCCGAATAAATAAAGTCTGATTTGTACTAAATGAGGGGTTGCTTTCCATTTGTGGAGCTTTTAGAAAAGTACATGAATATTGTAGCCTCTATGTGTAAATTTGAGGAGGCATTCCAAATGGCAGCTGTAATATATAGAGCAGTTTAACTTTGGGTCATTTCTATCACAGAGCATTTTTAGGCAAGTGCCCACCACTCTCACAGTAGTCCATGTGGTAAGCTATTAGTTTGAGTAAGTTCCATATTGTATTTTGGGAGTATTAAAGCTAAGTTGGTGAAATGGCAAAATTGGTGTTCTAAATAAATTGGTGTAGTGGATGAAAGAGAAAGGTCTGACTGCTTTGTGGGTTCCAAGTAGCATGCCATAGCATAATACTCAGAATAACAACACATTTGCAAATATTTGTATTAATAAGTAATGTTGTTCTGTCTTGATAAACCAGTGTTTGTACTGTAGTAATAATGCTGCTGAATAGTTTTTGGTTTGCATTTGGTAAAGGCCTACACTTCCTTCTCTAAGAAGGATTTAAAGAAAACTGTGGACGTACAGCTTTTGATGCAGTGCCAGAGCTTTCTCTTGATTACTTTCTGTGAGCCTGCCTTAACGTGAGACCAGTTTTAAGATGGAGAGGGCTGATCCCAGGCCTAGTTATCTTTTTGACAATGTAAATTTAGTAAATAATACTTTTAAAGCCTTACAACAGACTTGTAAGATAGGATGGAGTTATTATCCTCATGTTACTAATGGAGTAGGTTGAAGATGAGCCCAAGTGGTTTGCCCAGTGAGTTTATGGCAGAGATGAAATTTGATTTTTGAGATGGGGCTCCCAAATCATAGTTCATACTCTGGGACTGCAGCAGCTCCCTGTTTAGCTAAATTAATCCCCAGTTAATGTTTGTTTTATTTACTTCATGTACCTTTTGGCCCAGTGAGGGATCCAAAGAGGCATACATTGTTCACTTCCATTATATCCTCACAGCAAGTCTGTGTGGCAGGTTAGGATGTCATCCGACAAACTTTCATGACAGAGTCAGGATTCAAACCTGGATCTTTCAGATCCTAGTCTGACACACTAGTCACTACACCACAGTGATTAAAATTATTTTGTTCAAATTGTTGTTTAAGGTATGTTAATGTTCTGGATTTTGAACTGGCTTCATGTGGTCATATAATGACTGCCGTTTATTCCACACAGCACTAGTTTTGGATAAATTTCTAATTACAAAAACTCATGAGTATGAAACATGGATTACGGTGGGATTGTTTTCATAAACTGTCTGTGTTTAGGATCAAAGTCTTTGTGTGTGAGAGAGAAAAAACATACATAGATCTCATGCTGTTTTTGTGACTACTATAAAGCATGAACTATGATTAGAATTATAATAAATCCTTATCCTTTCAAAGTGTCAACAAATTTATAGAATTGTTAACATGTTCAGAAAGAAGACCTTTTAATTGGACTTTTTGAGTTAATAAAACCAATTCTTAGTTTCAAATGAGTAGTGCATTCTAAGCCTTTATTGAAGTTCTCTACTAATTTTAGAATAAAGGGTAAAATAGTTTATTTTTAGGCCTAGTTCTCACTAAGGCAGTAAACTTTTCTGAGCTGCACCATTTAAAGTTGTGTGTGAGGGACTCTCATGACCAAATACTCCTCTATGCAACCCCTTCCTTCCCTCAAATAAGAAATTAGGGAAAAGACTAACAGTGCAATCCAAATTATTGTGTTATTCCAATCTTAGCTGTACTTATGCATCATTACTCTAACTAGCCCTTCCTGGCAACTAACCCCCCTTCACCTATATGTAATGCTTGAGAAAATCTGTTTCAGTGTAGCTGAAGAAGTGTGCATCTACACATACTAAATCTCTCAGATCTCACCTATACCCAGAACTGAACTTCGTTGGTCTTGGAGGTGGTACTGGACTCAAACTTAGTTCTCATATGTGTTTGTTAACACTTATGTTTTATGCTAATTTGATGTCCTTCACAGGTCTTACCAACAGCTTTAATTCAGTCTTAGCTGTAATCACTAAGGATGTGCATGAAAAATCGGTATTTTTCAGATTCAGGTATATTGAACCCAAAAAATATAGGTATTTCCCAATATTCTTGAATCCCAATATTGGTATGGTATTGAGATTCAGGAGATAATTGGGAATGTTGAATTTTTCAGCTTGGCAGTTAAAGGGATGGCCCTTTTATGTGTTTGGCAAGCCACACCACAAATGAATGCCAAAGTGGAGAGTTCACCCTTTCCAGCCTGTGAATGAACCCGGAAGGGTGAACTCGCCACTTTGGAGTTCACTCATGGCATGGCTTGCAAAACGCATTTTAAGGGATCATCCTTTTAAATGCATTTTGCAAGCCATGCCACGAGTGAACCCAGAAAGTTGAACTTGAGTCACTGCTTCGGAGTTCACTCACAGAACAGCTTGCAAAAGATCTGCATGCAGTGGAGAGGTCTTTCACTGCTGCATGCAGACCTGGGCTGAGAGGCTTCTCCTGGCTCACATTTTAAACTGCCCCACTTAAATCCTGGCCTCATGATCTGCATGTGGCAGAGAGATCTTTCCCTGCCACATGGAGACCCGTTTGGGAGGCTTTGCCAGGCCCGTGGTTTAACCACGGGCCAGGAGAAGCTGGCCCCAGGACCTGGGTGCGAGCCATGATTTGGTATTGCTGAATCAAGCCGAATAAAAGCTGTTTATCTGTTTAGAATGGATTTCAGAAATGCCATAGTGTCTGCAGTGATTCATTTCTTGGTGCTGTGGAGGAATTTTGGAGTAGCCCAAGGTATTTTACTGATGCAGCAATGTGGGTTGATGCTGCTGTGCTGGTAACCGCCACTGACAGATATATCTTATTGGTGTTGAGAAAGCTGTGTGGCACCAAATTGGTCAGCAAAGACCATGGTAAGCCCTTGAGGTATACTGAAAGCTTACTTATGTGATATTCTATCACAGGGGAGGGCAGTCTTTATGTTTCAAGGAGCTATTCAGTTTTTTGTAAGAGCCCTGGAAGCTACCAGTCACAAAATGGCTGCTTGTACAACAATTAAAGCATTTCAGAGTAGGTCTGTGGGCTTGACTAGGGAAACTTTTCTTCTTCTGGTTTCCCAAAGCAACTACCACTACCACTCCAAATTGTAACTTGCTCTGTGGAGGAAAAGTACACTTTTGTCTTTATGTTTTCCTGGAAGAGATAAATAGCAGGCTTGATGGAGGAGGAAAGAGTCAGTGGCATGCTCCTTTGCCACATAAAGCAAGGGTTTGTGATGTGCCTATGTAGAGGAGAAGTGGATGGCAAGGCATGCTGGCAGTGTCATTTTCCCATTTAGAGCAAAGGTGCATGAATGAGAATATCCTTTGCATGCAAAAGAAGAGGAGAGAAGCTGTGGCAGTAGATTTAAAGGGAAGGATAAGAGGTGATTACAACAGCACTGTAATAGCGTGGAGAACTACTTTTAATTATTTGCATGGTGACTGATCATTCCTGAATGACCTTTTACCCAACCCAGTGTTTTATCACCTAAGTATTCAGAACTGTTAGTCTAGATATGAAGAGGAATGGTGGCGATATGGTGTGCTGCAAGACCACTTCAGGGACTTGTGATTAGGGTTAGGCTACTGGGAAATTTAATTGTCAAGGCAAGAGTTGTAAGATAGTAAAGAATGTATCTCCCTGGTAGATTGTATTTACAGATTAAAATGTCAGTCAGTCAGTCAAAACCTTTATTGGCATAGATTGAAAAAGAAAACAACAACAACATAGGAGCCACAGATTTTAAATATACAAAGATAGTCATCCTGCCAGAGCTTTAACCTTATATTCTCGAACCCTCATAGGAATAGAGAGAAATTTCGTCACTGCAAAGGTGATATGAGGGTGGTGATCTGATAGAGGGAAGGATATTAGCCTCTCTTCTGGACAACTGTGCCTGTTGATCAAAGGGGGGACTGATTAGGATATCCCGTATTTAATCGTAGAAATCACAAGTAAGCAAGATGTGGGTAATCGATTCTGTTTTCCTGCTACTATGTAGACAGGTCCTTTCAGGGTAGGGTACATTTGCAAATCTACCATAAAGGACCGCAGATGGCAAAGAATCAAAACGTGTGAGCATAAAAGCTTGTCTTAATGGTGGTACTGTAAGCTGTAAAAAATATCAGCTATAAGCCCATTCCTCAGTGTTATATTAAACTTTAGAGGGGAGGAAGTAATACCAAAACAGAGAGTTTGTTTTTCAGTGTCCAGGATACTCTGCCTCAGTGTTCCAAATATTTGAGATTCGCCTGACATGAGCAGGAAGTCAAAGGGGATAGCAGTAGATTGTATTTTTCTCAGTATTGAGGTTGACCAATTAGATGTAAATGAGTCTGACAGCAGCAGACATAGCACTTAGGGTCTTTTCTAACATAAAGATGTAACCAGAATTTTAAGGTCGATAACCAAGCTCTGGTCACTGGTAGGTGCTGTCCTGTCTCCTGGCGCATGGCTGCATAATTTGCACAGTTAGGCATAGTTATGCACTCCAAGAATACATCACAGAAACATTGCCTGGGTCTGCTCAACCTGTTGATTAAAGGAGCCAGTCCAGACAGGGATCCCATAAAGTATTTGGGATACGACTTTGGCACTGAAGACTTGTATGGCCACAGGGATGAACTGATTGCCCTTCAGGTAGAAAACCCTAGCAATCGCGGACAGGCTACACTTAGACAGGTTTATCACTTGTTTCCTCTGGCCCGGCTAATATACCCACTGGGTATTTCAAACTAAAGAGACAACTTCAGGCTATCATTGCTCATAAGAAGAGGCTGCTACATACTAAAAGTTGGTAGATAAAAATGTGAAGCTCCCTTAGACTGAGTGAGACCATTAGTCTATTAAGGTCAGTCTTGTCTACTCAGGCAGGCAGTAACTCTCCAGGGTCTCAGGCAGAGGTCTTTCACATCCTCAGCTGCCTAGGCCTTTAGTTAGGCACACCTGGGATTGAACTCCACACCTTCTGAATGCAAAGCAAGTGTTGTACTGCTGAGTCATGACTCTTTCACAAATTACATGAGAAATGGGTTTTTTCTGATAAAACTAGCACAAGTGCTATGACACTGTTCAAATATCCAGCTGAGTAAGAAGACGTGTATTTCTAAGCAAGCTATTGTATTGTTACAATTCAGATTTGATAAAACCACATGTTTAGAACCCTAGTTTAACACCCACTAGTGAACTATAGTTTGTTGGGCAGTTTTCCATGGATGCCACAATTTATTCTTGATTCTTCTCCAGATGTGCAGAAACTTGGTCCTTTTAAAATTCTGTCTACTTTGGCTGGCTATTTTTGCACCCAGAGAAATTCTGTGATCGATAGCTCAAATTATCTGAATTGTAACCTCCTTGAAATTCCACTAGCAAAGAGAAATGGAAAGTTTTTTGTTTTGTTCTGTATTTATAGACTGATATGCTGTGTTTCTGTGTCACCTGCTGAGATTGGTTGCTTGTGCATTATATTCTGAAGCCACAGTTTGTGTTAATAGAAACTGAGGATTTCCCCAGTTTTTTGTGAAAAACAGTTAAAATATTTTTTGAGTCTTCTAAAGGGTGAGAGAATGGTAAATGGATCCCATGGTGCTCGTTTAAGAGAAGAATGATAGAGCAACAGCTGTAGTTCATGATGGGAGAAGCGTAGCTGAGAACTCATTATAATTTAGTATAAAGGTTGCTTCATTCTCACCATACAGTTGTCATGTCAAGGCTACATGAAAGAACCTCCATTGTGGCAGCTGTTGGGTGTGGCATACTGAGCTCGTCCACATCCCACAAGGATTGGCCTATACCATGCACGTTACCTCCACATCAGCTAGCAAGCTGCCACTAGGCATGTTTGCTGATGTATTATGGAGACAAATTCATTTTGTATAAGAAGCTCGTACACACAAACATTGAGCTTCATCAAGGATCCAGAGGCCATTGTAATAGGATGGTGTTGTCAGAAGCAGGGATTTGCAATGGTATAGCATAGCCCAATCTTGTCAGATCTCAGAAGCTAAGCAGGACTGGTGGGGGACCACCAAGAATGACTTTTCAGAGGAAGTCAGTGGCAAATCACCGCTGCTTAATCACTGGCCTTGAAAACCCTATGGGGTCACCGTAAGTTGGCTGCGACTTGAGCACTTTACATACACACACAGTCAGAAGCATGCTAGGAATTTCCACTAGTTCACAGTATTATAGAATTTTTCCTTATAGTTTCCCTCCCCCCCTTTAGGGGAAATAAACATGTTGAAACATTTATTATAGGAACTTCTCACCTTGTTTCTCAAAGTAATGGGATATTGCACTTTCCTAATACGTTCATTAAAACTTTTATTTTATTTGATCTAAATCAGCATAACATCATTTGTAATAGCCAGCATAAAAAAGAAGTGATTTCTGAATACTTGAAAATTATGTCCATAGTCCATTAGCTGGATAAAGCCATCTTTAGAAACCTTTATACTGGCCCTTTGTATCAAAGAAATCAGTTATATTCATATTTTTTTTTAGAAAAAATGCTTTTCTTTTTTAATGTATGCTTTTTAATCAACAGGGCTGGTTCTTTTCTTCCTACACAAAACGTTATTTAGACAAATAGCAGTCCCTAAACTATGCTTCCTAAGGCAACATATCATTCACTCCTTACCATGGTTTGTCTTTAAGGTTCTTTCCGTGCACTGTATTGGAGCTAGCAGCAATACAGTGCTGAGGGGGAAAAGCCCCTGAGATTGCATTTTTTGTGTTTCCCTATTTGAAATTATAACCAATAGGTGTAAACCACTGTGCAACGAAATAAGAGAACTGTCATTAACTGGAGCCTCATTTAGTTGGCAGAAAAGAGGCCTTTGATATTTCTATCAAAATCCAGTAGGTGTGTGTCAAGGAAATGAGAAATTAGACCATGTGGGTTCCCAGGGTGAGTGCGCACAAGAACCAGACTGCTGTTTATAAAATAATACTACGTTTATTCAAAAGTATTAAGAAGGAAATAATAGTTATTGCCAACACATTACTCAGAAATCAAAGAGAACAAAAAACAACAAAACTAGCTTCACTACTTAACACCATTCAGAGCTGCGTTAGGTGGCACCAACTTTAGTTTTGATAGCAAGGCTGAAAATCAGTGTTGCCTACATCTTTAGCAATTGCAGAGCATAGTGCAGGCCTATAGTCCATGGAAATCTCAGGTAGCTACCCCCTCGGGCCTCCAAGAAAAACCTCTGGAAGATGACATCATCTCTCCTAGTCTCCCCTCTCCCCTCTCCCATCTCCCATCACAAATCACAGGTTTCCATGAGAAACCAATTAACTACCCTCCATCTTTGGCCTTGAGGATGATAAGGAGCCTGCAGGCCAGAAAGCCAATTAGTAACAGCTGCAGGTCAGCCCAGGCACACCGCTGGTCACATTAACCCTTTGGGGGAGAGGATAGTAGGGAAGATGCTTTGCTTCACAGTGTGAATGAATGCAAAAGAGTGTGCTGCACAATGTAATATTATTTCTGAGAAATGTATTTGCTTGAACAGATCAATAGAGAAATCAGGCATTTTTTAATTCTTCTCTATCATGTTGTAAATGGATGTATACAGACAAGTGAAAGGACATTATTGCTTGCAGGGAGGGTGGGATATAAGTCCCATAACATAGATATATAAAAATTATACCCCACCATTCAGTCCTGTTGATTTCTTTTAGGATCGACTGATTTGATCTTCTTGCTAAAAGAATCCTAAAAGAAATCAACCTTGACTATTCCCTGGAAGGCCAGATACTGAAGCTGAAGTTCAAATACTTTGGCCACCAAATGAGAAGGGAACACTCACTGGAGAAGACCCTGATGCTGGGAAAGAATGAAGGCAAAAGAAGAAGGGGACGGCAAAGGATGAGATGGTTAGACAGTGTTATTGATGCAACAAACATGAAATTAAGCAAACTCCAGAGCACGATAGAAGACAGGAGGGCCTGGCGTGTTGTGTTCCATGGGGTTGCGAAGAGTCGATCTCAACTGTGCAACTGAACAACAGCATTCAGTCCTGATCAGAGTCACCAAGGATTAAAAACATTAAAGGCTTAAAAACAGATTTAAAACATAAATAATAAAAACACGTCTTAAAAACCATTAAACCACACAAAAGCACATCATTAAAACAATTAAATCAAAGATAAATACACATAGAAAAACATAAAGATTACAAATTAAAATAGGATAGGAAGGAGGGATCACTGAACGAATGCTAGATGAAACAAACAAAAAAATCTTTACATGCTGTTGGAAGGTGGAGAAAGCTTTGGTGCCATGACCAAGTGGGCTCTCTCCTGGGTTGCCATCTGTCTAAACTCAGAACCTGGGGGCACCCAAAACAGGGAACCAGAAAATAATCATAGCAGTTGGGCAGGTTCATATGGAAATAGGTGCTCTTTCAGATATGCTGGTCCCAGGACACACAGGGTTTTAAAAGTCAGCACCAGCACCTTGAATTGTTCCTGGAAACAAATTAGGAGCCAGTATAGATGGGCAAAGACTGCAGTGATATGATCCCTATGACTAGCTCCAATCAACATCCTGGCTACAGTATTCTGCACCTACTGACATTTCCAAAGATTTGAAAGGCAGACCCACATAGAGTGTATTGCAGTAATCTAATCTAAATGTAAACCAGGCCAAGTACTAGAACAGCCCGATCTTTTCTGCTCAGGAAAGGCCACAGTTGACTAACTAGTCAAAGCTTGTTAAAGGTGCTCCTGGCCACAGAAAGCTGGTCCAGAAGGATTCCATGAATTGAAAAACATTGCGAGGTCCAGGAGAATCCACAGAGTTGTAATTCCTATGTCTTTCTCCTGGCACAGGTCATTCAGCAGGGTGACTACAGCTGTTTCAGTCCCATAACCAGGCCAGGAACCAGATTGGAAAAGATCCAAACAGTTCACTTTATCCAGAAATGCTTAACGTTGAATGCTTGAAGGAATACAAGAGGAATGGCTGGGGGGGGTGGAGTGATTGTTTCAAAGCAATGAAACAGTTTTTATGTCAGGATTACTTGAAAAATGAAAAACTATAGAAATTTTTGACTTCGTTTAGATCACATTGCAATCTAATTGCAATACAGAATGCTCTTGTGTTGTAGCAGTCCTGAGGGAAATGTACTTGGAGGCTGTAAGCGGAGCAATTCTCTTCACAGATATTAAACTAACACACACTTCTAGTGAGGTAGATTTTGTAATTTTCGACGAATTTGACTGAAATATTCAACCAAGTAATACATTAAACACATTCATATAATGTTTGTAGCTGTATTTATTATCCTGGGGTTTCCTGACTTAGTTGAGTTTAATTTAGATTTGGGCTGATGAGTTACAAAGGATGTGCATTAAACATCACCAAAGACTTGATGTTAAGAGGCCTTGTACAGATGCTTTAGAACACTTACCATTTACTTGATTTATAGTCTGCCTTTCTCAGTGGGATTCAAGGCTCTCCATGCCTTGGAGACCTTTGCGGAAGAAAATTAAGGAGAAACCGAGACTCAATTCACAATACCTCTCCATGATTTGGTGACGCATAATGAAATAGAGATTTGTTTTATTTATTAAAACATTTATATGCCACCTTTTGTCATGGTTCAAGGTGGCTTACAATAATAGTTAAAATCTTTTTTCAGTTTAAAAGCATGAATAAAATAAACTCCAAATCTCTCCCCATGCAAAAAAAGATGCCTGCCAATTCAGACTCCCTCAAAAGCCCTGGCAAACAGTTGGGCTTTGCAGCACCACCTGAAGATCTTTATGGAGGACCCTCCTCACCTCTTAATGTATTCCATTCCATAGAGCCAGAGCCACTGGTGAAAAGACCTGGGCTCTGGTTGATGCCACCCTAAGTGGTGGGATGGCTGCCTGATGACCACAGTTGGGTCAAAGGACATATGCAAGGAGACACAATGCATTTTCTGATGGGCTGTAATATGTTACTTGCTATATATTACATGGCCCAAAGTGCCCTTGAATTGGCTCATCATAAGGCTTCTCTGGGATAACTTTTGGCATGTGAATTTTATTCTTTAACCAAATAACAGATGGATGGCTGAGCATTAAGACTGCAGGATGAAACTGGTATAATTGCTTATACCTATTCACTATTGCATCTCCATCAGTGCTAAAAATAACTCCTTTTCCATCTAATTGAGGCAATTTATGCAGTGTAAAGGTTTCTAGCTGTATAATTATTTCCTTTGTTATTTCATGTTAATCTACACTGTGAGCTTTTACAATATTAATTTTAACATTTCCTCTACTTCTAACCTGTTTTACATGCCAGTTTCATAGTGGACACAGATCCTAGTTTAAAGAATAGTTTCTGTCATGACTGTGAGGAGCCATTTCACACCTGAGCCAGAATAAAATTGCAGATATGTCTGAGCTATCACTGGATATAAAAAAGTATAAATGTACTAATATAGCTTGTTGCTGTGATTCTACAATTTGAGGAAAGTCATGTCAGAGTCATTATCTCAGTTCCCAAAAACTGTTACATTCCCCCTCCTCTCTCTGTGAGGTATGATGGAAATTTAAAAAATGTTAAAGGAAATGGAGCTTTTAATGGACTAAAATTATTTTAGTAGATTATTTACAGATTTAGTTCCCAGTTAACAAAGTGTTTCAAAGATGGTAGGCCAGGGGTGTCGGACTCATTTGTTATGTGGGCCAGATCTGACATAAATGAGACCTTGTTGGGCCGGGCCATGTGTGTCATAAAATGTAATGCCAGATAGTGGAGATATAAACTTTATAAAGGACACAAACACAAAGGGGTTTTTTTACTTAAAAACATGCTTAAAACATTAGCACTCTTGCAATATTTTGTTTATTTAATTGTGTCTGGTAACTGACACCTCTTGCTCTGAATTATTGCATCAAAATGTTTGTGCTGTTGCAATCTTGAGTATGCTGTTCAGGTGTGTATCTGTAAGCTGCGAACCTACAATGATGCAGCAGCAGCAGAATTGGAAGAAGCAGAAGACAGCCAGTTCCACTGCAGGCCTGATAGAAGCCCTCCGGGGGCCTGATCCGGCCCCAGGGCTGCATGTTTGATACTCCTGTGCTAGGCCCCTGGGCCGCATGTTTGATACTCCTGTGAATTTCATTTGAGACAGACACAAAGAAATAATGAAGCTTTTTGTCATCCCATTTAAGAGTATCCGGGGATGTGTCTTGGCATTCAGAAAAATAAATATATATATATCATTTCTGCAGTTTATTAGCTATTCAGTAGTTTGACCGTACTATAATTAAGCAGCAGAAGTCTAACAGTTTCTAGATTTCTCCTCTGATCTTATTTTATAGTTATATTGTCTATATCATAGGAGTAGTTAACACACAAGCACCAAACCAGATACTTCCTAGCACTCAGAAGCCCTCTACAGAATGCAGAATGCATGCTGGTGTGTTCAACCTATGAATAATGGTACCTATCCTTTGCTTGTGGGGCATGATCATGGAGAAAGGCTTGATTTCTTTTCCTTCCATTTCCTCTGAATGCATGGTCTGTGCTATTGCTGGCATAGAGGCTGCACTTATTCAGCTTTTGGATGGGGATTTTAAGCAATAGGGATTACATTGCCTGCAGTCTACCACTGAACACTCATAAATTAGTGTTTGGGCTAATATTTTTTAAACAGAAAATGTTACTGTAAACTGATGTATTTTAAAATTATGGGTTAGATCCAGAGATCTGCAGCTAAGAAAGGATATGTGCATTGCCTACATGGTATGCATTATTCCTATGATCGGAAATGTTTAAAAAAGTAGGATTTCTGATCACAAGGATGGTATGTATATGTATACACTTGTTATGTGCATAGATGCCATGCTCACAAGTCAGCAATCATGTGTGGGCAGGGGGTAGGCCAGCATTTATACATCTTATATACCCTTCCTCTGTGATTTTTTTTTCATCTGGTTTGACAATTTAGTTGTTGAAGGAAAGCTGATAATATAAGATACTGGTTTTCAAGGAAATCTTCTAGTGGGTAAAAGAATAATATTACAAATATTTGTATTTCATTTCTCCCCCCAGCAATGGAGTTTCATGAAAACTTGCAAAATATAGGTGCAAAGGAAGGTTTAAAGGAAAGGAAACTACAGAAAGCTGTGGAGAATTTTACCTGGAATATTACCATTTTAAAGGTAATGCCTATTTAATTGTGCTTCAAAAAAAGTTGGGTCAAAGTGACCAAGAGAAATGGAAAAAACGGATACCCCCCCCTTTTTTGTCCTGTGACTTCCTTTGGGATCTGTTTAATGCCCATACTGAATGACTAACGTATGCTTGTGTTTTGGGTGAATAAACTGCTGGTTACCATTTTTAGTTCATTACCAAAGGGATGCCTGTCAACAGACTGATATCAAGTGCAGATCTGCTTGTTGCCCTGTGAGACCCCTATTGCGCCTCTACGAACTCATAAGTTATGAAAATCTGATCTGTGCTAGTTGTGTGCAAAAGGGACTGAACTGCAAGGTGACCCCGAATGATGCCAGTCATAGACACGCACCCAGAAGAAGGAAGCCTTCCTGTGAAATGTTGTGCGCTTATGGTTCCTGTGTGTCACCAGTCCTCTTACCTGCAGTAAGATGGACCAGTTCTCTAGCCATGTATAGCACTAAGAGGCCAGGCTGATGCCATGCCAGGCCAGGAAATAGGGGACCCAAACTCCATGAACGTAACAGGTTCTCTCTCAACCTAATACATCACCTAGTTGAAACTGCAGCCAGAAGACAGCAAGAGAACAATGGCTTTGGCCAGCACAAGACATAATCCCATCAGGTGCCATTGTCCAGACTAGTTTTTCATTAGGTCTAACATTGCCCACTCCAGTCAGCAGATTTTTGGGGGACGGACTAACCAGAGAGATGGCCAAACTTAGCCCACCCCTCAACTTCCTAATAAATGAGAGTATCCAGCACTAGCTGTCTCTCTTGCTCTCCCTCTTGCTTATTTGCACTCCTGTCCCTTACCTGAACCCCTCCTACCCTTAGTCTCCGACTCTTGGCTGTACAGCCAGAGTCTTTTCGTGTGCCTGCCAGTTCAGGACACGACCTTTACCCCAGCATCCCATAGTCCCCTCATTTTCCTGAGATTCGCTTCATCTAACTATGGAACAGGTAAAGTATTACCAATCAACAAAACACCCTGCTAATGCAAATGTGCTATTTTCTTCTGTCTATATTTCCTAGATACTGTACAATTGTGTGTGCTTGTGTTGTTGTATGCTTGAAATATATTCAGTAAACAGAATCACCTTATACTGATGTCAGTCTCAGTGTCTATTTGGTGTGTCTGGAAGAAACTAACCCCTGTATATATAGATGCTTGCCCGCTTACTTACCTATTACTTGCCTGTTTTTAACAGAAAATGCAGCTTTTATTTTGAAACCTGAGACCTGAAAAGTTGTAGCACTCTTCTTTTATGCAGCTGTAGTTGGAGACAGCTAGAATGTTAGATCCAATGTTTGTGTTATTTTGAATAAGATGAGAGGGTAATGAAAAATCAGGATACATTATTGAGGATTCAAACAGAAAACGTGAAAGAAATGTAAAGTAAACAGTAAAATCACAGTGTGGAGTAGGACAAAATAAAATCAGTGTAGTAATGTAAATGCACCTGTGAATCAGTACTGATCTGCAGGGATGCTGAACTGGTGTGAAACTCTCTCGGCAGTGCAGTGGATTTTCTGCAGCAGCTTTCTTCTAGGTTTCAGACTTCGTCTGTCCATTTCATTCCATGTACATGTTCAGCCTCTTTAGCCCATTCCACTCACTTATATCCAATAGAAAATATAAGTCAAAAAATTAATACAGTATGTAAACTACATTAGTAGAAGAGAGCAAGAGTCCAGTAGCACCTTAAAGACTTGACAGAATTTGTGGCGGGGTATAAGTTTTTGTGAACAGTGTGCATGAAAGCTCATACCCTGCCACAAATTTTGTGGTCTTTAAGGTGCTACTGGACTCTTGCTCTTTTCTACTACTACAGACAAACTCGGCTACCCATCTTGATTAAACTATAATATTTAGCGTACCTACAAGGGTGCTAATTCTCTGCCTTGTGGAGCTGATTAAACTGAGAGATTAATATGTTAGGCCATCCAGTAAGCTTCAGGAACCTGAGCCTTTCGCACTGAAATTCTGGTGCACATCAAGCTACCTCACTGCCCTGGTGAACAGTCCCTTCCACAGTCTCCTCAGGAATTTTCATAAGAGAAATTATATATAGAGAGGAAGCATCAGAGATTATAAGGGAAATAATAGAGATAGAGGAAGCATCAGAGATTACTGCACTTCAATTTTTGTTTCTTTAAAATTATATTTGGAAGAGTGTGCCATTTTTGTTGAGCCCCCCATCTGCTGTTTATCGTTGACACTTCTAAAATGTTCTAGTGCTTAGCAAAATCAATTGTCTGAATGTGAGGCTGGAGTGATGATCACCAGTTTTTCTATGAAGTGGCGAGGGCTGTAAAGAGGCTCTGTGTAGCTATTAGGAATCTGTTTATTTGTCTGAAAAGAAGCAGCTGTATTAACATTAATATAGTTAGGAAGAGGAAATTAAATACTTTGCTGTTCTTTTCGAAATCAGTCAATAGCACTTAATGATGTACACAAGGAAAGCGTTTTTAGTAACTGAAAATGCTTGCTACACATTTTCCCTCTCTGTGCTTTAACTCCAGAATATTTTTTGTGTTTACATTTTGTATGAATATAAAATCATTCATTAAACAAAGCTTTTTTTCACATAAGAGTATACAATTAAAATGCAGAACTCTTTCCATTTGTCATCTGCAGCGTTCACTGTTCAGCAGAATTAAGAAGTATAGCAAAGTTAGTGCAGCTGCCTGCCTACATTTCATCACCTAATTCCCTTTGCCCACTGAGTAACTCATCTCTGTTCTAAACTGCAGAGTCTATTTTCATGTTATAGCATTTTATGCCCTTCTCCTTCTCTCCCACACATTTTGAAAGCCTTCTTTCCATTTTTTGAAAATACAGTTTCATCTCATCTCCTCTCAGCTTCATTCTTCCCACTCAGATTTATTAGAGGATCTATTGTAGAAAAATGTTTAAACATACAACTGTAGCTCTCATCTTAATTCACCCACACATTGTATCAATTTACAGCAAGTGGGTTGGATCCAAAAGTGCCTTTCCACTCATGGAAAGAGTCCTTCTGTAAGATAGGAGACCTCTTTCACTCTTGCAAGGGCTCATTTGGATCCAGCCCACTGTTTCCATAGTATTTAAGGATCTGCCAGTTAAATGCAAAGGATAATGCCTGTTTCATTTGTATTCTTCCATTCCATCCCCTAAGCAGCAGTAAAACATTTGTATAAAATAATGATGCCACAGATAGCAAAATAAAACCGCAAGACTGCAGACCCAGCAGCAGAGGCCTCCCTGGCAGTAGCACTGGCATGAAAAATACCTAAATGATCATGTGGTCCTACCGTTTTTTATGTTACTAGAACAACAAGGGCAGCAGTCGTTGGAAGTGGCAATTACACTTTTTGGGGTGACACATGAACCTTGGCACAAGAATTAAAATCTCACCTTCAGCTCCGAAAGAGTATGCCAGGGCAGCCACAAAATAAATAGTAAGAGAAAGAAGCCAAGTCATCATCAGTAAACCTGCTTTTGCACTTGTTCAGCTAACAAAGTGTGTAACACAGAATTAAGCATGAAGAAAAACTCAGATGCAGAGAGAACTTCAGAGAAATCTCAACAGATCTACATGTAGAAACAAGGGAATTGTGAAATGGGTTCACTGTTCTGAAATTTGTGGTATAGAACTTCTGTGGCTCCTATTAGTGCCATCCTAAGGAGAGCTAAATCCTTCTAAGCTAATTGATTTAGAAGGGCATAGCTCTCTTTAGGATTGTACTATAATTGCCTTGGGCACTTTCACACACTCTGTACAATGCACTTTGAATCCACTTTGCAGCTAGATTTTACTGTGTAAACAGCAAAATCGGCTTGCAAATGGCTAAAATGGCTTAAAAGTGCATTAGTCAACGTGTGTGAAAGCGCCCTATTAGATAGCAGAGGAATATTAGTGGGAGGATATGTTTGAAACCATTGCAGAAGTTGAGAATATTGTTTTGTGTCAGAAAATGGCCTTGGAAAGGAAAACATCTTTGTAGGTGGCCCTACAAAGCCATGTTGTGCTCTGTGTACAGTAGCATTGTAGTTCTTGTTGAGGTAAAGCCATGTGACAATGAGTACAATAAGCATATCAAGCATGTCTGCTGCCCATGACCTACAGAGTACACATTCAGCAATTTTATAAGAACTCTCCAACAGAGCTTGTATAGAAAGAAGTTACCTGTAGGTAAATAATGGCCAGCTATTTGGAAAAAAATCTATTTCATATAAAAATGATTATTAAACAGATACACCCTCATCCAGAGAATGAAGTTTCTGTGCTGGAATAGAAATTCACTAATGGATCAGCTTTAGTAGGTATGCAAAATGTCCGCAAACATAAAACGGGTAGCATCTACAGAACTACCTATGCATCCATACTGATTTCTAAGTAAGAGGCTTCTGTTGTTCCTATGAGTGAGGCTTTATGTCTGCAGATTTATACTGCTCCAAGTGATCTCTGGATCAGGTATATGGTATAGTTTGGCTGAAATAAATGCTTGTGTGATGTATAGTAGTAACTATGAATTAATTATTTTAAATAAGATTGTTGGTGGTGCTTTTTTGTTCTTTGTAGTGAAGAGGGAGGCTAATTTGTTGATTGCTAACAATAATTCCCTGTCATTTATCACATGTACCTTGATATACCGATACAAAAGTCAAGAAGAACAGCTCAGCTTTTGTCCCACTTCATTAAGAGTTTCTGGTAATTTCAGTGGGGTTTGAATTCAATTCCAGGAGCTTTACAGATTGTGCCCAACATGCAATTCAGTCCATTTATTTTAGCAAAAGCAAAAGTCAACTAGCTCATGTTTAAACAAACTGAGATCAAACAAAGCAGACTAAATAATGTCAAAGCAAACCATGCAGTGTTTGAAATTCATGGAAATGTTTGTGATAACATATAATTAATCTAACCTACTGTAATGTGTAATACTAACTCTCTTTATTGCAGGCTTGTGGGAGTTTTTTTAAGCACGTTTTCTTGGACAGATTCAATAATGCTGTTGAAACCAAAATTCCATAGGTGAATGTTCTCAGTTACAGGGGGGAAATTAAATGGTGAAATGCAAGGTTCCTTATACATCCTACCCCTTTCTAAATCTCCCTTTATGAATGGCAAAAAGTAATTTAGGCCTCTTGGATTATTATATCATCTTGAATATTATATAATCTCATGGCATAGAAATGTGAATGTTAACATATTGCCTGGTTCTGTAAAGAAGCGTTGTGTGTTCATCGATCAGGATTTTATTGTCCAGGCTTCTTGTTCCAGAACAGCACAGTCCTCAGGGGAAATACAGCTTCTGCTTTATAAAGCTGTACCATGCTCATTGCCTTCCCCATTGCAAAGCAATCTACCTTCACAGGAGGTGAAGATATTTGTCCTGGAAATTCTTTTTCATATCCTTTGAACTACTGGTCCTTTGGGACCAAATGTCTCTCAGAGGAGGTGCTAGTGAAAAGCATTTCTGCTGCCTCTCAGGGGATGGTGAGCAGCACTGAAATAAATCACCTGAGCCCCTGCACTTTATGTTGTTTTTTTAAAACACTGGGATAATAGAACTCTTGACTCAACAGTCATTCACTCCCAGGCCCGTAGCTACAGCGGGGCATCTTGGGGCTAGGCCCGCCGACTTGCTGGCAAGGCCCTCTGACTTCCCATCTAGCCCAGGGTGTCACGGCCTTCTCTCCCAGATTAATTGATTAGCCAGTGCCCCCTAAGAAATTTAAATGCCTCCTGACTTAAAAATCCTGGCTATGGGCCTATTCACTCCCATCCAGTAGTTTGGTGTAGTGGTTAAGAGCGCAGTTTGATTCCCCACTCCTTTGCATGCAGCTGCTGGTGTGACCTTGATCAGTCAATAAGTTCTTTCAGAGCTGTTCTCTCAAGGGCAGTTCTTGAGAGAGCTCTCTCAGCCCCACCTACCTCACAGGGTGTCTGTTGTGGGGAGGGGAAGGGAGAGGAGTTTGTAAGTTGCTCTGAGACTGAGGGGAAGGGCGGGGTATAAATCCAATCCCTCTTCTCTCAGTTGCTTGCAGGTGCAGGAGTGTCAGTAGAAAAAAACACCTGGGTTTCTAGACAAGGCAACTGAACATAATCCAAAGCCTTGAAAGTATTCCTTAAAGACTTCCAGTTCTTTTTAGAATGCTTTGCAGGGCCCTTTTTAGTTTCTGATCATGGATACAGATTGTTTACTTCTTCATAAAGAGATCAAAGGAACCCAGCACATGGATATTGGCGCTGCAGGATTGCAAGCATGAAAAATTCCTTATGGCTTTAATTCCATCTGATTTACCCAAAATCTAACAAAAATCACTTGCCACAGAGACTTGTGTGCTAGGAAAGGTGTTTGTATCTAACCAGTTGCATACAGAGGCTAGGATCCTACACTGCCTGTCTGCTTGCAGCTGGCCCTTCCACTCTCAGAAGGAAGAGAGGATGTTTTTGGCCAGTTCTCTCCTCTCACTACAGCCCCCACTGGCCTTCCTCGTGTTCCTGGGGGTCCCCTGACCCATGGGGGAACAATCTCAGGGACCATAGATGACACTGCAGTGGTAGAGGGGTGGCAGAAAAGTTGCTGTTTATGCAGTGCTGCTCTGCTGTTAATGTATAGGGTCCGGAATGGAGCCATTTAAGACCATATCTGTGTGTGCCCTATTACAAAGTGATTTGGTTCAACTGTCATATTCACCAAGGTGAAAACAAGAAATCAAGATTATAAAATACTCATTGATAATTGTCTCTCCTTTTTTTTAACTTAACAGGGCCAGTCTGATCTTCTTAAATATGCTAAAAATGAAGCACAGGAGAATCTAAAACAAATTCACTATGCCACTGTCTCATGTGGACTGAATAAGCCAGGATCTGAAAATGCTGAGGTTTCCAAGCCCCGTCGAAGCCTGGAAGCCATACCTGAAAAGGCAGGTGAAGAAAATGGAGAATGAATGAACATTCTCATCAATATAGAGTTTATAACTCTACAGCCATTGTAGCTGCACAGGACATTTTGCTTTGCACTTACTATTGGGGGTGGGGGTGGCAGGGGAAATCCTGGAATTTTAAAAAGCACAACTGGAGAAGCTAATTACAATCCATGAAAACTGTGAATGTATGTAGGAATTCTATGTGCAAAGACAATGGAATTGTTTTAACATGGAAATACTATTGCTGGCTTAAACACTCTTGTCTGTGTGAAAGATATCACATTACCTTGTGCAAAAACTATCATTGTTGTTCCATAGAAAAAAAGTAGTTTTCCTGAATGGAAATACAATATATAAAGGGCAAGGAAAAGAGATTTTTGTTTGTGTTCAGAAAAGTGCCTTGATTTTGGGGGGAAAATTAGGTGTGCAGAGCAATTGCCTTGATTTTTAGAAGGAAAAAGGCTGTGCAGTTCTCTGTTTGTGGTAATTAGACATGTTATTGCACACCTAACTTTTAAAAAAAAATCGGGGCTAAGCATTTGGACAACTGCACACCTTTTTTTTGCAAAATTGTGCAATTTTAGGATACTTGGCAGTGTTTGGATTTGAAAGTGCTACTGTTGTTTTGGGGTTCCTTTTCCTTTTTTCCTTTTGTTCTTGAGCCATAAATAAAAAGGGAAATGTAAATAGAAAGTGCTTATTTGTAGCACAGTGCACTGTTAAAGAGCCACTGCATAGAAGGAAAATGTATAACCAGCCTGTGTCATCAAATGCCCAAGTTAGGCACATACCTATTCCCACCTAAGAACATCTGCAGATGTCTGTAGCTAATGTAAAAGTGACCAAACTGCAAGCAAAATGTTGTAAATAGTTTTATCATTTTGTGGAAGTAAGGAAATGTTCACATTAAAAATGTTTTATGATACTATCCCCATGGTGTTGGCCTAAACTGAAGTTTAATTTCATTTGTTAGATATGTTTTTTAAACTTACAGATTCATCATGGTTTTACATGGTTTTAACACCAATTTATTTCTTTTTTATTTTTTATTCGTACGGCAGTAAATAACCTCACTGTTGCTGAAATATACAAACCAAGATCTGCCTCCTAATGTTTCTGCTATAAACAGTAAAATGAGGTACGACTTCACAAGTTGCAATAAATTTTGAATCCAATGAAGTGAGTCTAGCTATTTTAAATGGGTTTGGGGTTTTTTTGTTCAGTGAGATTGACACTTCTTATTTTTTCTCAACATGGTGGTTTCTATAGAGACTAAATAATCAAGTAAACCTGAATATATCTCTCTGTAGATCTCAGAAGGCTTCCTTTCCTTCCAGAAACATTGTTCAATAAAAGTACCATAGGCACCATTGAAGATCTTATTCCTAAAGTTAAGCCACTTGTATGGAACACCTTATTGGGACAAAATTTCTATAAATGATTGCAGGGCATGCAGTCTGTGACTTTAATAATTCAGAATTCAAGCATGCTCTAAAATGGGGTTCAGACTAGGAAATAATAGAGTTCATCCTCCAAAAGGAAAGGACACCCAGCATGCTGTCTCTCAGTGCCTACACAATCAGTCCAGTCATATTCTTTACACTGTCAGGAAGATGTCTTTCTGTGGAGGAAACAAAATTATATTGGAACCAGTCTGAACAATTAACTAGCATTTCTCATACATGTCCAGTATGTACACATTTGAGCAGTGACTTGAACCCAAGGTAGCATTTCTACAGGAGAACTAGGAATTTGTAAACTAAGGTGTGGGAAGGGAGTAATTGACTACCAAGAGCTAGGGCCACCATTCTTTTGAACATACATTCCAAGAGGCAAAGTTATTTGTTTAAATGGAGTGGGATTTTCCCTGTGTTTTTAAAAGATTATTTTAAAGCTATTATGAAGTGCTTCAGAACTGTATACCTTTATTCTGCTTTGCCATCTGAAGCAAGAGAAAGATAACTGCCAGTATGAAAAAGTGATATGATTTCAGGGTAACCCAGAATAGTGTCTGCTGGCAAATCAGCATATAAAATCTGGGGAGAACTATTTATCTGATCCATCATCAGACGAGTTTATTTTTCAAAAGGCCCTTCTTTGATGCATGATGTTAATTCACAGTTTCCTGCAGTGCTGCCTCAACAGTTTTCCTGTGCCTTCTGACTTATCTTTCAAGAGTCATAATAGTTTTATTTATTTGTTTGTTTAGAGTATATGTACCTCCTTTCTCCTGAGTATCATGGGACCCAAGACAGGTAACAAAAATATAAAACAATATAAAAATAATAAACGTACATTAAAGCAGATACAAAACACCATTTGTTTCTAATATTGTAATTTCAGGTTTCAGAGATTGGCAGATTATAATATCTAGCTTTCATAGTAACAGTTTTTTAGAAGTTAGTTATAAGGAATTCAGAAGTGACATGATACCTGTCCCACTGCTGTCTGCATTTGTCATGTGAGGCATACTCTGTGTGCAAAATTTATTTTTAATAATATGATCTTTGCACAATACTTACAAACTGATTTAAGCCTATAAATTTTTTTGAGGCTACAGTTCTACCTACTGTTACCCTTTGAGCAAAATAGGAAATACTTCTGAGTAGACATGCATAAGATTGGGTTGTTAATCATCTTCCGGAGTGTGAAAACAGGGGTGTGCCACTGTTGTGGTCTACAAACTGTTTATATCAAAGCCAGCTTTTTGCACATCACCAACCTCAGGATAAAACAAGTTCAACATTGGTTTTTCACAGCTGCTGGAATTGTTTTGACAGCCACTGGGTGAAAACATTCTTGCTCAATTAATTTCATACCAAGTTACCATCGTAGATTGCCACCCTTCAAACATCTCAAGCGCCTTGGTGTATACATACAACTGGATATGGGGTTGTCTGATTTTAGATCAAATATTCAGTTCCTCACCCCAGTGCAGTTTTAACACAATGGCAGTGCTTTATTTGGCAGTTTAAAAGCTATTAGAATTCTATTCCATATTACCTCTGTCTAGAGCCTCTGCACCTATAACACTCCAGCTGTTTGTTGTATTAGTACAAGGTAAAGCACAAACCTGTCCAACTTCATTCCTCTCTACTTCAAACAACCGCATGGTACAAGAGTTCCATGCAACTTTGCTACTTTGTCAAAATGCAGCTAAAATTAATCACTGGAAAGTGGTGTTTCCTACCCCTGCCTGCTCTCATTTTGTTTTCTTCACCAACAGAAACTTCTTGGCCAAGACTAAAGCACAGGAAACATGTAATGAAATGGTTTCCTTTTGATGGAGCAATCCTATTTGCTGCAGTCCTTCCCTTTGTGCCTCATTGCTCCCTGCATGTGAGTAATAAGAACATAGATCTGCAGATGGAGAAAACAAATTCTTGAAGAAAACCACAGCAACCTTCCCCATACTGTTTTTGTAGATTGCAGCATGACATTCTTTTCCTGTATATTTTTTCTATAAAACCAGAGCTCATTGATTTGGGGAAGGGGGGAAATATCAAAAGTCATAACTGCTGAAATTGTGATAGCTATGAAGCCTATTAATAGCATCTAGCTAAAGATGGCAGAGGGAATTACTGAGTTGATTTTGGGGATGGGTTCCTTAAGAGCTTTAATTGATTATTGTCATTTTAGTCAGGGCTGGCTTGCTCACTAGGCGAATTAGGCATTTGCCTAGAGCAGCCGGCCTTTAGGGGACGCCAAACTGCACCCGCCATCCCACTAAAAGCCCTGCATGCATCTAGTCCCTGACTGGGGGACCTCCGCATCCACCGCCTCTTTCATCCCGAGTCCAGTGCCCAGCGCTTCCAGAAGTGGGTGGGGAAGGAAGCAAGGAGGGAGGAAGCGCCCCCCCTGCTGTGCTTGAGGCCTGTCCTGAGGCACAGGTGGCCTGCAGGGTGGGGAGGAGGCGGACGGCGCCACCTGAAGGGCCCAGCAGCAGGGCAGCTCAAGCATGCGTGGTGCATAGAGGGGGCTGGAGCAGACCCGCTGCCACTTCCTCCTCCGAGACAGGCCTGCTCAGACTAGACGACTCCTCCATGGCACCCTTGGTGAGTCTTCTTGGCACCGCCCCCACAGGGAGCGAGGGGACAGGGCACATGCGGCTAGGGGTTCCCATTCCCCCAGGGGGAAGGAGAGATGGGCGGAAGCGGGCGGGGGGGAGAAAAAGCAGAAGGGCTGCACTTGGAAGAGCCTTGAAGCCAAGCCCCCTCTCCCCCCCCCACCCGATGCACCCAGCTTAGTACCCGGCTTGCGCTCTGGAGAGGCACGCAGTGGCAGGGGGGAGACACAAGGTGAGGGGGCGCCACAAGGCAGCCTCACCTGGGGGGGGGCACTAATTTCACCTAGGGTGCTGAAAAACCTCGGGCTGGCCCTGATTTAGTATGTTGTCAGTTCTTGGATACACTTCTGTAGAGAAGCAAGGCATACATATTTTTCCCATTAAGATTTTTAAAAATTGTTTTTCCACATGGGATAGTAAATATAACAAATGCCATGTAACCCTATCCCCTACCCTCTTCCCCAGCTTAGCCCATCAATGAAAAGTAAGAGCTGCACACAAACAGCCTGCTAAGGGTACAGATTTAAACGGGGAGGGTGAGATTTGGGGGTATAAGAAGTAATATGGATCCAGCTAAACAAGGACTGGAAATAGTGAGGCATTCCTACATGAAGAGTTACAAGAAATCTTGCCAAATGGAATAGAAGGTCTCAGGATGTTCTCATCTATTGTGTGCAGTTCTCTCGCCTAAGTAGAAAGGTATCATATCATTGACCCAGTCATCCACAAGGGGAAGAATACAAGATCTCCAGTGCTGTGAGATAATTTGCTTGGCAATGGCAACCAGCTGCCAGAATCATTAACACATGATGCTTGGGAAGTTATCAATAGAGACAGTATATAGCCTAGGATTAGATTATTAGCTGTGAGGCACAATTTGATTAATAATGTAAGGCTAATCAGACATACCATCTTGCCGGAATAGTGCAATTTCAAGGCACCCCCACATCATGTGGAGCAGATTAGTTGCTGAAAAACAAACTGGGATCACAGTGTAACCCCCCCACCTCAAACAATCACTGTGATTTATGGATAGTGTTTTATAGTTAATAAAAATAAACATGGTCCTTACATATTACATAGATGACAAAAAAAATCACAAGTAATAATGTGATTCTGTCTCACAAATTTAGAAAAGTCCCATCCTTGTGATATTGTAAAACAGCTTCTCTAATAAGTTGTAGTAAATGATGAGCATCTAGGTGTAAGCCTGTTTCATAGTTGATCTTCCTCAGAAGTTATTCTTAGTAGATATTCCTCAGAATTTATCTCCCTAGCCAGTTTGGTGTAGTAGTTAAGAGCAGTGGACTCCAATCTGCAGAACCAGGTTTGATTTCTCACGCCTCCACATGCAGCTGCTGGGTGGCCTTGGGTCAGTCAAAGTTCTCTCAGAGCTGTTTTCTCAAGAGCAGTGCTTTCAGAACTCACTCATCCCCACCTACATCACAGGGTATCTTTTGTGGGGAGAGGAAAGGAAAGGAGATTGTAAGCCGCTCTGAGACGCCAAGTGAAGGGTGGGATATAAATCCAATCTCCTTCTCCTCCTCCTCCTCCTCTTCCCATTATCATTATAACACAAAGGACACCACATAGCTGAATGGAATCTTAGTATTATAAAGAAGCATATGTTGTGTTATTTAGGCTTACCTCTTATTTACAACTCAACATTTATATAGGAGGCAAGCCATTAGCCTTTCCTTAATCAGGTATGAAGCCTTCTGCTTTAATAGATTTTCATAGGGATGACTTCAACAAACTCAGAGGCTTGATAGGAGTCATTCCATGGGGGAGTATGCTGGAAGGGAAAGGAGCGAGTGAAGGATGGGCTTTTCTCAAACATGAGCTTTTGCGAGCTCAGGCCCTCACTATTCCAGCAAGACAGAAACATGGTAAGGGTTCCAAGAAACTGATGTGGATGAACTGAGAGCTTCAGAATAAGCTAAGGGAGAAAACGGAAATGTTCAGGAAATAGAGGGGAGGTCAGACCTCTAAAGAAGAGTATATGAGAGTTACTAGGTACTGCAGATCAGCCATGAGGGAAACCAAAGCTCAGTATGAGTTGGGTCTGGCTAGGGTAGCTCGCTTCAATAAGAAAAACTTCTACAGGTATGTGAGAAGCAAATGCAAGGTAAAAGAGGCAATTGGACCGCTTTTGGGAGTAGAAGGAGAAACTGGTGGAGGACAGAGAAAAAGCAGACATGCTTAATGACCTTTGTGCCTCTCTTTTCTCCCAGAAGAACTCGAGCCCATCTAGGGATGGTGTAGGACATAACGGGATACCTGAGTATCCAGTTGACATTGACAGGGAGGTTATGGAGAGGCATCTGGCTGCACTGGATGAATACAGATCCCCTGGGCCAAATGGTGTGCACCCAAGAGTGCTCAAAGAACTGTCTAATGAACTTGCAGAGCCTCTGTTCATCATCTTCAAGGCCTCCTGGAGGTGCCACCCGACTGGAGAAGAGCAAATGTTATCCCAATCTTTAAGAAAGGGAAGAAGGATGACCTGGGAAACTACAGGCCAATCAGTCTGACTTCTGTTGCTGGGAAGATAGTAGAGCAGATTTTAAAGGGATCAGTCTGTAAGCATCTGAAGGACCACTTAGTGATCCGGAGAAGTCAGCATGGTTTTGTCCCCAGCAGATCTTGTCAGACCAACCTGGTTTCCTTCTTTGATTGTGGTTTAGAGGACTGCACCTAAAGAGTGGTGGTCAGTGGTGTTTCATCAGATTGGAGGGAGATATTCAATGGGGTACCGCGGGGCTCAGTTTTTGGGCCCGGTACTTTTCAATATTTTTATCAATGATCTGAATAGAAGGGGTAGAAGGGCTACTCATTAAATTTGCTGATGATACCTGTAGTATCATGTGGAAATGTGGGCTCAGGACAGCCATGTGCGTGGACTGGTTCTAACTGGTCCGCCGTGCAGCCAGGCAAAGGGCCTGAGCTTCGCCCCAAAGACAATGGACTGTAGGCTCCTAGCTCCCTTCCAATCGGGGAGCCAGGGTTAACTCAATCACTGTAAATAGCGAATCACGGGGTGTTGTGTGTGTTGGGGTGTGGGTTCACTGGGGATAAAAGCCAGCCTGCGAGCCGGCTTCTCTTCGTCTTGTTCCTGATCTAATAAAGTATGTGAGAGCTGAAATCACTTGTCAGTCTCAGTACTTTTCAATACCAAATTGGGAGGAGTAGCAAACACCCAAAAAGATAGAGTTAAAATTCAACAAGACCTGAATACTCTGGAGAAGTGAGCAGTTGTGAATAGGATGCAATTCAACAAAGATACATGCACAATATTACATCTGGGCCACAAAAATGTCAAGCACAAATACTGGATGGGGGATATGTTTCTGGGGAATAGTGTATGCAAAAGAGATCTTGGGGTAAGGGTGGACTGTAAACTAAATATGAGCCGTCAATGTGATACAGTGGCAAAAAAGGCAAATTCAGTCTTGGGTTGTATTAAAAGGGCCATAGCATCAAAATCGCAGGAGGTCATAGCCCCTCGGTGGCTCAGGTGGTTAAGACACTGAACTGTAAGCTGTGCAAGGTCAGTAGTTCAGCAGTTCGAGATCCAGGTGCTGCATGACGGAGTGAGCTCCCGTCTCTAGTTCCAGCTCCTGCCAAACTAGCAGTGCGAAAGCAAGAAATTGCAAGTAGATAAATAGGTACCACTTTGGTGGGAAGATAACAGTGTTCCGTGCGCCTTGGTGTTGTTCCCGGCTTTTCAGGTTGGCGTTCACACTTCCCGGAAGTGGAATGAAGCGGAATAAATGGGCTCTCAGGGATTTGCTACCACTTTTACCAGGTATCTTTTAAACGCAGGAGCAAAGCGGAACAGCATGGGTTGACTATGGGTGGGGAATGCTAGGCAGATGTGCCTGTGTGAATGCCCCCTTTAATCCACTTGTAAAATATGGCTGAAACGTGGCTATAGCGGGGCAAACTGCCAGTCTGAACTCAGCCGTTTAATCTCTTAAGGGGGGCTTCTTTTCAGCATCTCCCAGACTATCAACGAAACAGGAATGATCATACAAAAAGCACATGTACAAATGACGCAAAAAAGTACTTTATGTATCAGGGAGCCACTAATAAGAAAGTAGTCCAGTTGAGAGCTGATGTGATTTTTGAGAAATGTGATTAGTGTGTTTCTAAAGGATTCATTAAGCACCGTGCATCATGCAAACCTGTATCAAGCATCTGGCCTTGCTGGAATGATGTAGATTGAGGTAAGGAAATCCTTTCCACTTTTGTCTGAAAGAGGCGCCACTACTATATTATAATCCCTTTCGATGATCACAGGATAATCCCCAAATTCTTTGAGAGCTACCATGAGTGGGGGAAAATGGGTTATCTACATTAGGCCTGTTGAGTTTGCCTAGCACAGATGTGTGTTGTTTCTTTTTAACCAAAAGAAAAACACATCTCCCTTCAGTATGTGCTCTGGAATCAAGTATATCCATGTGAAGATTTTTTATGTATTAGAATTGTGATTCCCCTAGTCTTACCAGATTTCCCAGAACAGTAGGAACATTAGTGAGCCACTGTTATTCTCCCTGAGATATATAAGTCTCTTGGAGCATGGAAATGCAAGCATGTTGTCTTCTAGTATTATATAGTGAGCTAGTTTGGTGTAAGGAGCGCGGACTCTAATCTGGGAGAACCAGGTTTGATTCCCCACTCCTCCACAGGCAGCTGCTGGCGTGACCTTGGGTCAGTCACAGTTCTCTCAGAGCTGTCCTGTCAAGAGCAGTTCTCAAGACAGTTCTCTCAGCCCCACCTACTTCACAGGGTGTGTAAAGTACTGGGTTCACTGCATGGAGGATGCGGACAATGACATGTGGTGTGACGCATTTATTGGTACTTCACAGCAAGACTGCAAAACAGCCCTGCAAGGCCAACTATATACACCCACCCCCAGCACACCTACAGTCCCATTGGGGGGGTTCGAATTTCCCGCCAAAGTTGCTATTGGTGAATGTGGGGGGAACTAGGATCCTAGGTTCTATTGTTCAGAGGAACAAAGCTCCACACTGTAGCCACGGACCCCTCGTGGTGGCCCACGTACACAACACCCCTCCCCCCATAGTTCTGACCCCACCTATGTGACATAGTCCTGTAAATAGGCGGGGGGCAGCGCTCCCTGAGGGAACGCTGGGGGGCTGGCACTGGGTCACTGGTGATGGCCTCTGGTTGACTGTTGGTGACCTGTGGTTGGGGCGTCTGCGGAGGCGGCTGAGGTGCCTGTGGCTCTGTTGGCGCTGGTGGACATTGGCTCTGTGGGGCTTCTCCTGTGCTTGGGGTTTTGGGCTGGGCTCTTGTCTCTGGGTTGTATATCCTGGGTTCCGCTGCTACTGGGGTTGGCTCTCCTGTCTCCGAAAGTTGTTGCCGCCTCAGTTGGTCTAGGAGTTTCTTCAATAGCTGGTCATCTTCTGTAGAGACCTCGTATGACACCGGCCCTGTTACTCTGATAACATCCCCTCACCACCCAGCCCAAGACCCGGGAGATGTCGGCAGCTTGCAGCAGAGGATCCGGAAGGCCTTCGAGAAGCAGGACTCCTGGCACGGGAGCAGGATTGGGGTCTGTGGAGGGCAGTGGCAGCTGGCTCAGGGCATCAGCATGTCCCATTGCCTTGCCCAGGCAGTGTTCCAATCAGTACTGGTAGCCAGCAAGGAACAGGGACCATCGGAGTACACGGAGCAACAGGACTTGGGGCGTCTGCTTGTCTGCCATGAAGAGGCCAAGGAGAAGTTTGTGGTCTGTCACAATCATGAAGAGGTACCCATAAACAAAGTTGTGAAACCCCGCCATGATCGCCAAGCCCTCCCTTTCGATTTGCGCGTAATTGCGCTCATTGGCCGTCAAGGTCCTGGAGTAATAGGCTACTGGAACTTCCCAGCCATTGGGGAGGATGTTGCCCAGGACTGCGCTGACACTGTAGGGGGAGGTGTTGCATGCTAGGACCACTGGCAGGACTCATTAAAATGCACCAGCATATTGTTTGAAATCAGCAACGCCTTGACTCCTCGGAACGCCACTGCTTCCTTCGGGCCCCAGGACCAAGGAGCCGACTTGTCCAGGAGGCAGTGGAGGGGCTTGGCAACTGCAGCCTTGTGTGGTAGAAAGGCATGATGGAAATTTATTAGCCCCAAGAACGCCTGCAGTTCCGCTTTGCCCGTGGGTGCTGGGGCCTCCATGATGGCCTTCACCTTGTCCTTGGCAGGGTGTAGTCCGGACGTGTCGACCTGAACCCCCAAAAGTCCACTTCCAGAACCCCAAGGAGACATTTCTCCCTTTTCACTTTGAGGCCAGCCGAGTCGAAATGGTGCAGGACGGCGCAGAGGCAGGACGCAAAGTCATCTGGTGTGGCCGCGGTGATGAGGACGTTGTCGAAGAATGGTGTCACTCCAGGGATCCCTTTTAACAATGAGTCCATTAATTGTTGAAAGATCCCAGGGGACACACGCCGAACTGCAGCCTCTTAACCTTAAAAGCCCCTCTGTGTGTGACTATGGGCCATAGCGGTGGCCTCGTCGACTGGCAGCTGTTGATAGCTTGTGCCAGGTTGAGTTTTCCAAAAATTTTAGCCCCTGCCAGGGATGCCAGTACATGGCTTATGACTGGGACCATGTAGGAGTGGTCGTGGAGGGCCTTATTTAACATACATTTATAATCTGCGCAGATGCGGACATCGCCATTTAGCTTAACAGGGGTCACAATTGGCATCACCCAAATGGTATGTAACACTGGCTCCAGGACCCCTTGTGCTACTAGGCGGTCCAGCTCCCCATTGATTTTGGGCCAGAGTGCGAGTGGAGCTGTGCGGAACCGCATACGGATAGGGGCCACATTGGGGTCTAGTTGCAAGGAAACTGGGGGCCCCTTATAACATCCTAAAGTCCCATCGAAGACTGTGGGGAACTCCCCGCAAACCTCTGCAAAGTCCCTCAATACACATTTATGGACCCCCCTCAATTGTGATGCCCAACAGCGCAAACCAGGTCCGCCCAAAAAGATTAACAAGGTTCCCCTCTACCACAATCAAGTCCAGAGAACCCTTGAAACCCCGATACTGCACCTGGAAGGTCCCCACACTCCAGATTGGAACAGGGTTCCTCTGAAACTCCACCAAGCTTAAGGGCGAGGGACGTAGGTGGGGTCCCCCATTGGGGCAAAGTCTGTTCAGCGTGTCCACCAAAATGATGGATGCCACCAACCCCAAGTCCACTTCCATGGTGCAGGGGGACCCCTCGATCCTGACCTTGACTTGGCTCTTCGGGGTTGCAGACATGTTGGGAAGGCATAGTACCTGTAGTGCTGGCTGGTCAGTGAGAAGGTAGAGGTCAGAGGTTTCAGCGGCGGTTTCATAGGTGGTGGCAGCCTGGCGTCTTGACAGTGCAGGCAGCTGGTGGTTTTGCCTCTTTTGGACTGGCAGACACGAGTGAGATGACCCTGTTTTCCGCATGTGTGGCACATGGCGTTGCAGAACTGGCATGTTTTTCGCTTGTGCATCTCCCCGCAACTGGCGCATGGGGCACAGCTTTCGACCTTTCTGGAGGGTCCTGCAGTGGTGGCTCCCGGTGGTTTCCAGCAGTGTGGAGGACAGACGAGATGGACCTCCTTCTCATCAGAGTTTTCAGGTGCCGAGTCGGGAAGCACGAGGTGCGATACTGCCAAAGGTCGGTCACAATGAGAGGCCTTGTGTGTGATGGTGAGTTGTAGAGCCTCATCGAGCTTGATGTCGGTGGTGCTGATCACCTTCCGGCGGAGCTTGGCATCGCTGATGCCCCAAGCAGACTGCATTAGGTTTTAGGCTTTTGTGAAGGCGCACTCCATGGCCATGGAGGACGCAGACAACGATATGCGGTGTGTCGTGTTTATTGATACTTCACAACAAGACTGCAAAATGGCCCTGCAAGGCCAACTATATACACCCACCCCCAGCACACCTACAGTCCCATTGGGGTGGGAGGGTTCGAATTTCCCGCCAAAGTTGCTATTGGTGAATGCGGGGGGGGGGGAACTAGGACCCTAGGTTTTCTTGTTCAGAGGAGCAAAGCTCCACACTATAGCCGCGGACCCTTGGTGGCTGCCCACATGCACAACAGGATGTCTGTTGTGGGGAGGGGAAGGGAAAGGAGATTGTAAGCCGCTCTGAGACTCCTTCAGATAGTGAAGGGCAGCATATAAATTCACTGTCTCTTCTTCTATTTGTGCTTACTGGGGCTCTGAGGACGACATTCCATCATATGATTGTTAGCTTAGAGATAATTCAAAAATAGGAGTTCTGTAGAAGATATATCTGTAAACCTACTTCAAGGGTAGGGATGGGCATGAACTGGGAAAATTGGAGTTCCTTTCAGTTTGTGGTGCTGCATAAACCACGAACCTTCACAAACCTTCCAGTTTACCGAACTGGTTCATTTTGTGAGGCTTGTGATGTGGTAGAATAGCCCACCTATGCTTAGATTGCAGGAATCGCATTTTAAAAGTTCTTAAATTCAGATTTCTATTTTTGTATATTATGACTGGATTTTTTTTCTTCTCTCACATGTTATGCTTACTCTGTATGTTGGTCTTAAGACTGTAATAATCATAAACTAAACTAGCCCACCTATGGGCTAGAGATGCCAAACTCACAGCAAGTCTCCAGCTGACTCTGCTCTATCTGCCGTCTAAATTTGTTGAGGATTGGATTTAGGGAGGCTGATTTACAGCCTCCCAAAGCAGATGCCCCCAGGAAAGTGCTCCCCGGGGAGTTCACAGCTGCAGGTCCACAAATCAGAGGCATAAAACTAGCAGTAGACCTCTTTGGGATGCCCCTGTATTTGTCCTCCATAGAACAGAATGGGAGCTCTCTTACTGACGGACAGTCATAAGAGCATAAGAAAATAAGAGAAGCCAATATTGGATCAGGCCAATGGCCCATCCAGTCCAACACTCTGCCAAAAATACCAGGTGCCATCAGGAGGTCCACCAGTGGGGCCAGGACATAGAAACCCTCCCACTGTTGCCACCCCAACCACCAAGAATACAGAGCATCACCTGCCCAAGAGTCCCTATCCATACCTTGTGGCTAATAGCCACTCTGCTCCATATGTTCATCTAATTCCCTCTTGAAGATGTTTGCAGTCTTGCTTTGGAGGGGCACTATTGGTGTTTTCAGGGCTGCAGAAGTCCACCCTGTTGCTTTGATTATTGTAATTGATCTACGCCAGTGTGTTTGCAGCAGACGCCACTGACATGCACCACCACCAGTTGCCCGAACCTCTGAAAACCACATGGAGGGTCATGGAAGGCTCACAAACCTCAGCTCATGAACCAGGCAATATTTAGCATGAATTTAGGTTCATGACCTGATTCACGTCTGGAGATTTGGGGGTGGAGCCTTGGGAGTTTGGGGAGGGGAGAGACCTCAGCCAGGGTATAATGCCATAGCACCCATCTTCCAAAGCTACCATTCCCTCCAGGAGAACTGATCTTACTAGTATGAAGATCGGTTGTAATTCCAGGAGATCTCCAGCTCCCACCTGGAAGCTGGCAACCCTACAATGGTTTTGGTATACTGAAGGCTCTCTTAAGTGTATCAGTAGCAGTAGAGAAAAAGATCTTTTCTGAGTGGATCCGTTAGCAGTGAAGAAAGAGACTTTCTATTGGAATCAGTAGCAGGGGCAGCAGAAACTAGGTCTCTTTGTTGTGCTTAGTTGTGGAATAGGTCTGCCACACTGAGCCTGGCAACTGGTGGGAGGGTTGGGAAGGGGACATGGATGTGTATAGAGTTGGCAATACAACAGCATTACTTCTGGGGAGCCCTACCATGGTGGCCATGTTGGATTTGGCTTATGCCATCTGGTAGGCCTACTTACTGTTATTTCTTCCTTCTGCCAGCTTGAAATGCCTCCAAATAGTTTCCAAGTATGCCAAAAATGGAGACACACGCCATGCTGTTGAATTAGGATTAGTCCAGTAGAAATGAGGACTGACTTATAGTGAACTAGGAAGGGAAGCCCGTTGTGGAACCGAGACAACGGGCGCTAGACAGGCCCCCTTCCCGCGAAGAAGGTGCTGGAGGCAGGCGTATCTGGCGGCCATTGGGGAAGGAGCTCACCCGCCATCCCCAGCCTCCGCTGTCCCTCTCGCTGAGACTCCGTCTCTCCGGGGCTGCAACGTCCCCCTGGCACTGGCCCTGCCTCGCTCCCCGGCCAGCACCGTCGGCTGGCATCGCAGCCTCCCTTCCCTGGCTCCTGGTGGCGGTGTTCGCTCGCAGCGTTCGCCTCCCGCCTCCCAGCCAATGGCACACCAGCAGTCTTGAGCGGCAGCTGGCGGGCCAATGGCAGCAACGCAGGCAAGCAAGGCAGCCAGTGGCAAGGGACCCTGTCTCTGACTGACAGGTCCCTCAGCCAACTGATTCCGGCGCGCATTTTCACCATATAAGGTATGACGAAAATCCTTTTATATATAAGGAAGGATTGGGCCTATAGAAACCTAGAGCTCACTCAGACATAGCTAGGAGGCTCTGCCCCATCTCCAGGTTTAAATATATTAAAGACATTAGCAATGAGCAGCAATGGGGCAAGAAGTACAGTCCTTGTCATCAGGTCATAGGGCTTAGACCAGCTACCAGAGAACAAACAACATATTCTGTGGTCAAGTTTAGCCCATGTTGCCCATCTATTCCACCTTACCACCATCTACCTGCCACCATGTGGGATGAGAACTGATGAGGAATTCAATCTCCAAGCTCTCACATGTCTTCCAAGGGTTTTCATCTCACTTATCCATTCACACAAGGGTATTCTTCAGTTGCTGATCCAAGGACTGTGTTTATCAGCTAATGTCAGTAGACCATCAACCTGAGCTAAAGAAGAAGAAATGACACAGTGGGAGTTGCTTTGGTCATATTTATCTCCCATGTACGGGGGGGCGGCTTCCCTGCTTTCCCCCAAAGTGAGGATAAAGCATATGTTTAACGAGCTGTGGAAGACACAGTAGAATTTTTTTTGTCTGTCATTTCTCAGAATGAAAAGCAAATTAGCAATACCCACTTTAGATCTTCAAAATGGGTGTTGACATATGAAAAACTTGACAGCTGGCAACTCTTGGTCTCTGGAAAATGCTATCAAGTTGCTCCAGGAATGGTTCTCTGAAATAGAGGATGCTGTTTTAAACAAGGAAGCATCTTGTGCTGAAACAGTTTGCTAGATCAGGCAGAGTGACATTAGACATCATTTACTTAGTGACAGTGAGAAGACATTGGCAGTATGACAGACACTTGCAGCATGTGTTGGTGCTCCCAGGGTTTCCTTTGTTCTTGTGTGTGCTGCGTGTTGCATAATGTAAAGACAGGCCACCTGTACTGTTAATAGTTGAGTGGCAAAAGAATTCTACAGATAATCGAGCTCTTCTAAGCCTTCTATAGCCATGTCCCTGCCCCTCCTGTCTTGTTTCATTGTTACTCTCAGCTGTGGCAAGTGAGACCAGTGGACAGGAACATGAGTACAATTGTTAACTTTTCCTGCATATTTTGCATTGGGGAATTTGCTTCAGGAGTTCATGGGACCATGGGGGAGGGGTAGGAGGAGAAAAATGAGTGCCCTGCCTTAGTAGACCAGATATCTGTTTTTAACCATTAGTTCTTTGCAAGCCACCTTGCTACAAGTTGCCTGCGTGAAAGAGTGTGTATGAGCACGCACAACATTTTTTTTTTATTTATTTATTTTCTGATTTATACCTCGCCCTCCCTGTCGGAGCAGGCTGAGGGTGCCTTACACAGGGTAAAATACATAATAACAATCAGAATTCCATATAACGTTTTAAAACAGTTCATTAAAACAATACAATATTAAAGTGCTAGCTATGTGATTTGATGTCATATCAATGCCGTTACCCCATGAGTGCATATCCATAAGTTGTTTAATTTACCAATGAACAAATGCCGGCATTTCCCACATGGGGACAGGGTTGTATGGTTTCCTTGGCGATACAGCACAACAGTAACTGGGCTTCTGCACAGAAGGTTTCCCCATAGTTTCCTTGCCAGAGTCTCCTGACGATCACCACCCACTACCACCCTGTCACCTGGGTTTTTTCAGGTTTTTTCTTTAAACTGCAAATGAATATAAGAATGTTGTGACAAACTGTGCATCAGGTTCTCTGTATACCCTGGTTTCATTTTAAAAAGTAATTTTTAGCTCCTTTCATTGCAGAAATATTCCTTTGCCCTTATATCTCCCCAACAAAAGGGACTAGAGAAACATATTATTAAATTCTACAACAATATTCAATTGTAAATTTTTATTTTTTTTTTAAAAAAAGCTGCCTGGTGGTGGTGGTGGGAATGGCTGCTGTGGGTACAGGGGCAGGGGAAATGGCTGTTTTGTGGGTGGGATGGGGAAAACCAAACTTTCCTACCCACATGGCAGCTATCCAAGCTTTGCTGTGATCTTTCCCCAAATTTGGTAGCAATGCAGATTTGGAGAACATTTATGAAAAGCTGGGGAAACCCCAGGAGGTGCACAAATACACCACAATGCTGAGGGGAAGCTGGCGGGGGGGGTGGGGGTGGAGTTGTTCCCAACAGTATTGGACATTGGACAAATAACCACTTGTTGGATATTGTAACTGCGTGCAAGAGTATCTGGTAGAGAAAAGGCTAAGAGAATTCTCTCACTCAGGTACACTTGGCCACCTGCTCTTTGGTTAGATGTTGAGCCTCTTTGGCTGTTGATTGCCTACTGTTTTGTCTTATATAAGACCTCTCTTCCATCTCTTACTCGGGCTTGGAGCTGTAGCAAGTTAACTCATTTTGAAGTTAATCGGTTCCCAATACATTGACTGTGCCTACATGAATGATGTGCTTCTATTTTGTAAGTAAAATATCTTTCTCTTGTTACTGTTGGAGTCATATCAACTTTTTACTTTGTTTAAACATATATATATATATATATCGGAACTAAGGCAGGTGTTTGAAAATCTAGCAATCTGTGGCTTTAATCTACCTGATGAACAAAAGGCAAATTTTATACTTGGGACTTCAGGGGAAGATTTTTCTGTGTTTGTGAATGTGCAAAGTCAAAACCAAAAGAAAGATGCAAAAATTTCAATCAGAAGCTAAAAGAATTGCAGGAGGAATGCTCAAAACGGTTTATAGAATCACTAAATGGATCAAGTTATATTTCTAGAAAGAACTTGAAAGAGCAAGTACCACACAAAAAAGGGAGAAAAATGAATCACTGCATTGCTTTAGTTGCAACAAAAGGGGATAACTTTGCAAAAGACTGTAGAGAGCCACCAGCTAACGGTAGTGTTTCTAAGATGCACAAGAACAGCACACAGGCAATTTTAAAAATCAAAAACATGATGTCCCTAATGCAGCATACGAAGGAAAAAGTTAACTAATTGACCAGGAAATCCTTATTTTTGATGATGCTGAATCAGAATCAAAAGAGAATACGTGGCTAATAGACAATGGAGCATCTAGTCACAGCGCACACTGCAATGATGATGAAATTAAGGAAAGTAAGAAAGGAGAAATAAAAATTGCTAATGGTGAATGCATACAGATTCACGGCATAGGTACTAACACTTTATGCTGTAGTACACCTCACAAAAGGCAAATTATTTTTTTCTTACATTTAACCTAATAACACTGTCAAATCCTCCTAATCCTCTGTCCTCACCTTTATGAAATTCTGGAGTTCTGACAAAAGGATTGAAGAAGTATAAGACTCAAGCAGGATTAAACTCTAGTACAGAGCGGGGTGTGTGTGTATGTGTGCCTGTAATATCTAGGTAGTATTAAACTGCACCAAGTCTAATTACTGAGAAACAATTGCCTAATTGGGATTTAAATAAACATAATTGAGGATAATCTCTGCTGTGAATTCCGATACTTCAGACAGGTGAAGATAGTTTTCTGAGCATGTGTAGAATGTATGTTCTTCACTACATATTAATGACACATGGCTTCCTTGGGGATGTTTTTCTATGTTGGAAAGAGTGATTTGCAGGCAATGTAAAATCTCCCATTTTATCAATGGATATGCTGATTAACCATCTTACCCAGCTTTGACAACCCAGTTCTGAGGCCTACTGTCCAGTCTTGTATTCTGCAACCCATGTAGATAAACATATGGAGCAGAAGTCCATCAATGACTATTAGCCACAAGGTATAGATAGGAACTCTCAGTCTGAGGCAGGTGATGCACTCTATTCTTGGTGCCAGGGGGTGCAGCAGTGGGAGGGCTTCTAGTGTCCTGGCCCCACTGCTGGACCTCCTGATGGCATCTGGTATATTTTGGCCACTGTGTGACAGAATGTTGGACTAGATGGGCCATTGGCCTGATTCAACATTGGCTTCTCTTATGTTCTTATGTACAACTTTATCATTGACAGAATCATGGTATGATTGGCAAATCATATTTCCATAAATAGCAAGTGCGGGGGGGGGATGTTAGGCATTTTCAATTCTTCCTTTTGCAGTTTCATAGTAACACTACACAAATAGTACTAAGACTGTTTTGAAAAAAGTATATCACTAGCAAATCATGATATAAAGTTCCCAAAGAAAGCATTTTACAGAGTTAATACGGAATAGCCAGATGATATTCTTTGGTTTTGGATTGCTAGCTGTTGGGGGGAGTCCAGGTTATTGTACTGATGAATGCATTCCAATATTAGCGATTTCTGCAAAAACTGCAATGCACCATCTCCCCCGAGTTTATCAAAATTAAAACTAGCGGCACCTAATAGAAAGCATGTTTTTATTGAGGTTAACTGGTGTGGTTTCTCCAGTCACCAATAGTCAGGCGAATGCTTAAATAAAGATACAAACGCAGGAGCGTCACTTTACCAGGTTATTCAGCTTACAAAGCTATACAGAGCCATGTTGCAAATTTAGAAACACACTTCAGATAAGAAAGAGTAAAGACATGATAGATTACTTACTAGCTAAAGCAGGGGTGTCAAACATGTGGCCTGGGGGCTGCATCAGGCCCCTGGAGGGCTTCCGTCAGGCCTGCAGTGGAACCTGCTGTCTTCTGAGAGCCAGTTTGGTGTAGTGGTTAGGTGCGCGGACTCTAATCTAGGAGAACTGGGTTTGATTCCCCATTCCTCCACTTGCACCTGCTGGATGACCTTGGGCAAGCCATAGTTCTGGCACAGCTGTTCTTGAAAAAGAGCAGTTTTTCTGTCACTTAGCCCCACCTGCCTCACAGGGTATCTTTTGTGGGGAGGGGAAGGGAAAGGAGTTTGTAAGCTGCTCTGAGTCTCCCTTGGGTAGTGAAGGGCGCAGTATAAATCCAATCTCTTCCTCCTCTTCTTCTGCTCCTTCTTCCAGTTCTGCTGCTGCTGCTGCATCATCGTAGGTTTGCAGCTTACAGAACAGCATACTTAAGATTGCTACAGCACAGACATTTTGATGCAGTAATTCAGAGCAAGAGGTGTCAGTTATCAGACACTGTTAAATAAACAAAATATTGTCAGAGTGCTAATGTTTAAGCATGTTTTTATTTTAAGTAAAAAAAAACCCACAACCCTTTGTGTTTGTGTCTTTTATAAAGTTTGTATTTTCACTACCTGGCATTACATTTTATGACACACATGGCCTGGCCCAACAAGGTCTCATTTATGTCAGATCCAGCCCTCATAACAAATGAGTTGGACACCCCTGAGAAAGCTAAAGGATGGCAAGAGGCCCATCTGCCTTATGGAGCCAAGAGATGACCAAATGTCCCTCTCTTGCTGCATGCAGGAAGAAAGCTTGCCTTCATCTGAGTGAGAGAGAAGAAGGAAGGGGAAATGGGCCCTGAGAACACAATCTGTATTTCAAAGGGGACAGTGGCAGAAGAGTAGAGATAGGAAGAAAGGTCAGTGTGCCTGTCTAGCTATCTAGTCTCTCTTGCCACTCAGTCTGGAGGTCTGAGACAGGGGACATCACATCTGAAACTTCCAATAGTTTTCATCAGCAAATGTATAGCAACAAGCTCAGTTCAGAACTTTACAATAAATCACTTCTACTCTGCTGACATTTTTAAAGCAAATCTTCTCTTTCTTCCTTGAAGGCTTATTGATTTAGTTGAAGCACTCCCCTGAAATGGATATTCGGCTGGAAAAGGTTATAGCCCGGTCAGACAAAATCATCCCCATCAGTTGTGTGCTCTTTAGCCTAATGATGACAATCACAAGTTGCTCACAAATACTCTCTTTGAATTACACAGGCCACATAGTTAGGTTGGTTAGGCAAAATGAAATTAACTCTGCAAGCACAACTCAGGATCCCAGTGCCACAAAGTCACCCTAGTGTGAATAAGCTATTCAATCACTTGACGATCAATCACAAACCTAATACTAAATTAAGAGAGGCAAGCGGTGCTAGAAATTGGTTTCAGTATTCATTCAGTTTATCTGTAAAGCTTACCCACCAGAGCATTCTAGGTTTTTGTTTCTTATCAGAGAGCCAGTTTGGTGTAGGGGTTAAGAGCGGCAGAGTCTAATCTGGAGAACCGGGTTTGATTCCCCACTACACCACATGCAGCCAGCTGAGTGACCTTGGGTCAGTCACAGTTCTCTCAGAGCATTTGTCTCAGAGCTCTCTCAGCCCCACCTACCTCATAGGGTGTCTGTTGTGGGGAGAGGAAGGGAAGGAGATTGTAACCAGCTCTGAGACTCTGACTGAAGGGCAGGGTATAAATCCAATTCTTCTTCTTTATCATCTTCATTGGAAATAGGTAGTTATATGCTGAACCATAGGATTGCTGTTTTTAAATGATTCTTTAGCACTTCTGAATTTATTATTAAATTATATATGACATCTTGTACATTTGCACTACTCCACTAGTTATTTTTTACTTTCTTTTTCTTTGTTCCAACCTTTTTGGTTACCTTTCTTGTGCAGGGTTGTGTTTTTCTTTTTTGGTTGTACTTATGTTTCTTATAACTTGGGACAATGGTTTACGGCATCTTATAACAGAGACAGAAGTAATGGATTAAGGATTTGGCCAATTAAAAGGAAACTCAGCTACAAACATGGACAGAATGAAAGAAACAGGATACTTCTAAGTACATAATATGTGATAACAAGTGGGGACCTGCAAGCAGGGCCAGCCTGTCATTGACAAATTTTAGACCGTCGCCTGGGGCGCCAGCTCCACAAGGGTGCCACTCTGGCCTCTCCCTTCCCTTGCCTCGCGCCCTGAGTCTCCTTCACTGTGGAATGCAAGGGAGCTGGACGGGGGCCACAGGAGGTCTGCACACCAAGCCATGAAGAAGCGCCTGACCGGGCTCCACCAAAGTGCCAGAGGATCCTCTGGTGGTTGTCTCTTCCTCATGCCCCTCAGGGTCGATGCCCACTCCTACTGACTGAGTGCAGCTCGCTCTCCCCTTGGACTGATGGAGGGACCCCGAAAGAAGCCTGGAGAGAGCGAGCAAGAGAGAAGGGGGAAGAAGAAACAGGTGCCTCCAGGCAGCCTCCCCCTTGCAGGCAGTGCCCTCCTCGCTCAAACTTGGCCCATCGGAGGGCCCCCCGCAGGACCCAGGGGGATAGTTCCCATTTTGTCGCTCTGAGGAATTCTTTCTTTTGCCCTTCGCTGTGGAGAGGAGGTGGGCTGAGGCGGAAGGAAGGAGGAGGGGGCCACACAACAGGTCTCATGGAGTGGTGAAGGCTGTGTTCTTGCCAGTGGAGGAGGCAGGCAGTCACTGCACACAGGGCCAGCACTGGGGGGGCCACCACAAGGTAGCCTCACCTAGTGTGTAAAAAAAACCTGGGGCCGGCCCTGCCTGAAAGTCTTTTGAGGGAAACCCATCCTACTGGACACATGCCCACTGAGCCAAGACCTGGCTCCCTGTCCCCCCACCTGTCCCATAGCTATGGTGGAGGTATTGGGGGCTCTGCCCCCTTCCATAAAGGGCCAGCCCCCTTCCTTAAAAGTCCCCCTTCTTCCCTATCCCTTTAAATGCTTTTGAGAAGAAGCGGGGGAGAGCGGCGCAAGCCCCTCTCTCTCCCCTCCTGCAATATTTTAAAGAGCTCTCCACGTGCTCCCTGCTGATCAGCTGAAGGGCCCTTTTAATCTTGAGGGGAGGAAGAGGGGCATGCACAACCTCCCTTCATTATGGCAAATAATGACAGCCCCACCAGAAAAATTTCCCCCCACAAGCCACAAAATCCCTGGCTCTGGGCCTGCCCCCTACTATCACCAACACCAGCCCCAATGCAGCACCCATCCTTCTCCTGCCTTGCCCAGTGCACTCCTAGCCCCCACCACCGGGCCCAGAATGGCTCTGATCTGCCAACGAAAATAGAGGGGGAAGGTCAATGCTCGCACAGATAACACTCTTGTTGAGGGGGATTCAAACCCTCCAATGTAATTTTCATTGTTTTTAATATTTTTCAAGTTTGCAGAACTATGTCAGTGTGGCCCCAATCCAGAGATTTAAGTATCTGCAGATGGGGACACACTAGACTATTAGAATATATGATAATTTGGAAAAAGCCTAGCATTATCATCAGATGGGGCATAAATTACATCAATCTAACAGCAGTTTATTATGATCCAAGATCAGAAGTCAAGGTCATCAACAAAACATATATACTTTATTTGCGTGTCATGGATATTCTGAACAAAAGTACACATATGCTAGAATAAAATTTGTTAAAGCAAGTCGATATTCTTCTGCCTGATTAAGCATGCCGAGGCACAAAATCTAGCTACCTTAAAGGTAGTTTCATTACAGTAAACATAAATTATATATAGATCCAGGTGGTCAGCTGTGTTGGTATGAAGCAGTAGAACAAAATTAGAGTCCAGTGGCACCTTTAAGACCAACAAAGGTATGAGCTTTCGTGTGCATGCACGCTTGTTCAAATATATTGGAATGGTGGGTAAGGTTCAAACTTATAGACATGGAAATTAACATGTAACATGATGATGTTTAAGATACGCAGTCAAAAATAACAAGCTAAGGTTATAAGGTCAACAGTTGTAAAGCAATAAATATGTTCAAATAGCAGATAAATGTCTAAAGGTGTTTTTTTCTAATTGCAGGAAGCAAACTGAGACTCTCCATTCTCTCCTCCCAGGCATGGAGATCACTTAACAGTACTTTTTGAGGTGGATGCAGTGTCATGTCAGCAAAACATCCCAATATTCCTGGCATTAAATTCAGTATTCTAATATACTATTCTGAAAAAGAAAAACACTAAAATACAAAGGATTTATAGTCCTTCTTGTTGAGAATACATATGTGAGGACCGAATGAGTTAGCATATGTAATGAGATAAGAAACCAATATCCCTGTTGAGTCCTGGGGAGGTTTTTGTTCTCTTTCCATTCTGTTTTATTAGAACCTGTCCTTCAAGTAAGAAAAAAAATCCATACAGCAGTTTACAAAATTTAATTCAAGCCAATCATATAGCTAAGAATTGAGTATCAAACATCAAGAACAACAAATAAGGTCATAAAGCTAGCCAAAGCTCCCTTTATATGCTACACTAACCTTAGCCATATTGTGAGCCTCCATCTATTTTTGTGAGCTGGCACAGTGTAGTGGTTAAGCAACTATGCTTGAAATCAGGAAGTCCAGGTTTGAATCTTACCTGGCACCAGGTGGCCTTAGAGAAGCTGCCTCAGTCTTCCCACTCCCATCTGTGATATGGTGATTGGTTGCCTGCCTTCCTGGGCTGTTGTCACAATTATGAAAGACAATGTATGTAAAGAAAACTTTACAATTCTGTAAATGCTAAGCTTGATTATGTTTCAGATCCTCAGTAGGGCACATCACTGTGAAGAACACCCTCCTCTGAAATTACATAATGGATGTGCTCTGTGTTTTGATATAATCTTTAATGATGGTTTGCATTATTTCATTGGATTTTGTTTTGAAATTCTACCAGAAGAAATACATGCCATGTCATGTGCTCAAAGAAAATATATTAGTAATACAATTGCTTTCCCTTTGCACAAGCAGAAAGTGAAAAATAATTTTAGTATTTCTGTTTGTGCAAGAATTGTGATACACACAGAGGTCTTCCATATGATACATGCAGAGATCTTCCATATGATCCAAACATGCGGCCCATGGGCTGGATCAGGCCCTTGAAGGGCCCCAATCAGGGCCTCAAGGCCCTGACTGTTTTCTACTTTCTTTTCCAGTTCTGCTGCTGCATGTCACAGCTTCCCTTGCCAGTCTCAGTCGCACAGGAGAGACAGATAGGCAAGCCTCTTCTGTGTGATTGAGAGGGTCTGGTAAAGAACTGGTCGAGGCTCCTCCCCCTCCTCCTCCCAGGGGGAGGAAGGGAACAGCAAGAGCTTGCTTCCTGGCCAGGCTGCAGGAAACAGAGGGAAGGCTTTCTTTCCTTCCACTGCCCAAGGCTCCTCCCTAAAGGGAGGAAGGGAACATGGGAGAGCTAGCTTGCTTTGGTGCCTCAATCACACAGAAGAAATACCAAGCACCTTTAAGACCAACAAAGTTTTGTTCAAGGTATAAGCTTTTGTGTGCCTTGGTACAGTGTGTGTGTGTGTTTGTCGGGCTCTCCTGGATGCAATTGGGTTCCCTCCCCCTTTTCACTGTATTCATACCCTTATGATCCAGTCTTTCTCAGTAAGAAAGCAATGTAAACTATTTTAGAGGAGAAATTAGGGGTGGATTAGGCTGAGAGTGCGTGTTGAGACCAAATTAACCTTGCACATTTCCTTTGTAAGACGTTGTAGTTATTTCTCTGGGGAATTCTATAGTTTTGTAGACAAACACATGGCCTTCAGTCTGTGTCAGGATGCCTTCTCATGTTCTTGACCAGCACATGAAGCCATTTATGCAACAAAAGGTTGCAATGCCCAGCCATTTCATGTTTTTCCCTGGGTCCTAGGCTAGGAGCACTGCACACGAGATTTCTGTAATGAATGTCAATAAATCAAAAGTAGGTTTGCAACTTACAGATACACAGCTGAACAGCATACTCAAGACTGCTACAGCACAGACATTTTGATGCAATAATTCAGAGCAGAGGTGTCAGTTATCAGAGACTTTCAATAGACAAGATGTTGCAAGAGTGGTAGTGTTTTAAGCATGTTTTATTTAAAGTTTAAAAATCTTTCACTGTGTTTGTCTGCGTCCTTTATAAAGTTTGTATCTCCACTACCTGGAATTACATTTTATGAGACACATGGCCCGGCCCAACAAGATCTCATTTATGTCAGATTCAGCCTTCATAGCAAATGAGTTTGACACCCCTGATCCAACCTGTTGTGCAGCATTATTTCATTTTCTATCTTTTTGTTAACCCAAACAAAGTCTGCTTCCTTTCTGATTCATGGGAATTGTTCTGGGTCTAAGAACAAGGAAGTCAGCCCTGCAAGGTTAGGATTCTTATAAGATTAGTTCCAGAAAACAGTTAAAGTACTGGATCCAGAATGAAGCCCCAAAACCAAAGAACGCTAGAAGGTATAATTAAAGTGATCTATTAAAGATTATACAGTAATATACAATAAAAAGCAGTGAACTCTGAGGACAAAATAATAAAGTCTTACTTAAGCACTTATATAAGCATTGGTTTAAAATCCAGATGTTACCTTTTGTTGCCCTGCAAAGCTTTTTATGCCTTTTATGAACTATAATAAAATATGGACTGTGCAAAGCATGCTTAAGGAACTATACAGTGTGGTAGCACACTAGTCCTCTTGTGGATCAAAAACTGGCTTATAAATAGGAAACAGAGAGTGAGTATAAATGGGAAACTCTCTCAGTGGAGGGTGGTAAGCAGTGGGGTACCACAGGGATCAGTACTCGGTCCCATGCTTTTTAACTTGTTTATTAACGATTTGGAATTGGGAGTAAGCAGTGAAGTGGCTAAATTTGCAGATGACACGAAGTTGTTCAGGGTGGTAAAAACCAGGGAGGATTGTGAGGCACTCCAAAGGGATCTGTTGAGGATGGGTGAGTGGGCATCAACGTGGCAAATGGGGTTCAATGTGGCCAAGTGCAAAGTGATGCACATTGGAGCCAAAAATCCTAAATATAAATACACGTTGATGGGGTCTGATCTGGCAGAGACTGACCAAGAGAGAGATCTTGGAGTCGTAGTGGATAACTCGCTGAAAATGTCTAGACAATGTGTAGCTGCAATAAAGAAGGCCAACGCTATGCTGGGGATTATTAGGAAGGGAATTGATAACAAATCAGCCAGTATCATCATGCCCCTGTATAAATCATTGGTGCGACCTCATTTGGAATACTGTGTACAGTTCTGGTCACCACATCTCAAAAAGGATATTATAGCATTGGAAAAAGTGCAGAGAAGGGCAACTAGAATGATAAAAGGGTTGGAACACCTTCCCTATGAAGAAAGGTTAAAATGCTTGGGGCTCTTTAGCTTGGAGAAACGACGGCTGAGGGGTGACATGATCGAGGTTTATAAGATTATGAATGGGATTGAGCAGGTTGAGAAAGAAGTACTTTTCTCCCTTTCTCACAATACAAGAACTCGTGGGCACTCTATGAAATTGCTGAGCAGTCGGGTTAGAACAGATAAAAGGAAATACTTCTTCACCCAAAGAGTGATTAACATATGGAATTCACTGCCACAGGAGGTCGTGGCAGCTGCAAGCATGGACAGTTTCAAGAGGAAATTAGATAAACATATGGAGCAGAAGTCCACCAGTGGCTATTAGCCACAGGGTATAGAATGAGAACTCTCAGTCTGGGGCAGGTGATGCACTCTATTCTTGGTGCTGGAGGGGGCAGCAGTGGGAGGGCTTCTGGTGCCCTGGCCCCACTGCTGGACCTCCTGATGGCACCTGGTATATTTTGGCCGCTGTGTGACAGAGTGTTGGACTAGATGGGCCATTGGCCTGATTCAACATTGGCTTCTCTTATGTTCTTATGTTCTTATGTTCTTATGATGCCAATTGAGCCTGCACCCTGAGAGAAGGACGCCTTCCTTTCTTCATCGCTGTTCCAGTGGCCATCCAAGGTTACCAGCCCTCTCGTCAGATGGTGAATGAATCAGTTCCACAGTATGCACAAAGCACCAAAAGCCATGCCATGCCAAAGCATGAGGACAAAGGACTCCAAAACACCATTAGGAGCTCCCTCCAAGACATGTAGGCAATTCCCTCCCCCCCTCCACCTACCTGCAAAGCTGCACGTAACCAGGAGGCTCTACACATGGTTGCTTAGCAACTAATCACTCCCCCATCAACGAGCCGGCTAGGGCTAGCAAAAGATAATGGCCTTAGCCCAATGACTCATCTCACCTACACCCAGGTGCCAGACTCCAGTCTAAGTTGCTAGTTCTCAATATTGCCCACTCCCCTAGACCCTTCCCCCTTGAACCCAACAGCGATCAGCATGTTTTGGGGACGGACTAGTACGAGGTGGGCCAAGACATGACCAGCTTAGGCCACCCCCAAGAGACATGTGGCTAGGACATGTGGCCAGCCTGGCCCAACCCCCCAAGCCCCCCTTATAAAAGGGGGCACCCAGCCATATGGTCTCTCTCTTCTTCTCCTCCAACAACCTCTATACTCTCTTACTCTTGAACTTATGGCTTTCTTGCCACCCATCTTACCCTAAGGCTCTTGGATGGCCGCCAGTCTTCCATGTGCTTTCTGCTGGTTCAGTTTGCATGTTCCATTTTTCTAGCATAATCCCCATTTTTCTATCATTCCCTTATTTTTCCATTTGGAAGCGTTCATCTCATCGGACAGGTAACTATTATCCAAACAACCAATATCCTGCTCATGCAAACGTGCTGATTATCTTTATTTCCTAGAATCTGAATAATTGTGTGTGTGACTGTGTATTGTTTGTGTGTGAAGAAAACTACAGTAAAGACAGCATTTTAAACTAACTTCATCCTCTGTGTCTGTTACTGGTACCTCTGGAAGGGCGGAACCTCTGTAGACACTGGTGTTCGTTTCCCTAATTTGGCTACTGCCAATTAATAATCAAAATTCCCCCATATTAGTAAGAAATTAAGGCAATTTGGCTAACACTTTACAACACTGAGTTCAATAGAATTTCAAAGTCCAAGGCCAACAGTTGTTCTGGCTAACCTGGCCCACCCAGAATCAAGAAGTGTCCCAAAGTTAATGTAATCCAGACAAAAGGCAGTACTTAAACTGAAGAATCTTTCTTCTTGCCAAATGACCTGCATTGGCCTTATTCTAGTTAACCAATCAAATGTATAACTAGTGATGTAACTTGATGAATCAATTGTGTTGCTAACCAGGTGACTTCACAATCAGGTGACTTGGCACTTAGACCAAATGCTCTGAAACTGTATGGGGGTCCAATTAAGCAAAGTGTTTACTTTAGCAACATGGAATGCACAGGCCCACTCCTAGGGGCCTTGAAACTGCTAGGCTTAATGGTTTACCTGGCACGTGTGACATCCTCCCATCTCATTATCTCTTTCTCTGAAGCTACAGTTAACCCAACCTTGGTTTCGCAGAGAAGAGGAAAACTTCCATGATTTTTATCTATGCCTCAGCCAGAACCATTGCTTGAATTGACAAGAGACTGCTAAAAAAAGGAGCAGCAACTTGAAAGGTTGAACCATGAAATGCTGCTGATCTGCAGTTTACACTCCACAAGTAAATCACAAGGCTTCTCAGTCAGCAATATGGAGGCATCTCATTATTGTATCGCCTGCATACGTGTAAATAAATCTCTGGCTTACCAGCCAACAGTTCTCTCAGCCTCTGAGAGATTTACAGCACCAGACATGCCTGCGTTTTACAATTGAACTGCTCAACCTGGTTTGGTATTACATAATTGGAAACACAGCTGGTGTCCTCTGATCACTCCAATGCTCCCTTCTTTGGCTGTGTAGAATTTGCTTCAGTGTTAAAGAGGACATGTAGTGGAAGGAAGGAACGCTTCATAGACATTTAAATGCCATAGACGTCACAACACCGGCTTGGGTGAGGAGTGCACATGTGCGTGCGTGCATGCAAGGAGAGATTAATGGTGCAGAGAGTTTATCAGGGAAATTATGTGGAGTTAATAGCATTTTACATGCAGTGACTTCATGTGCTGCTTCTGCGCAGTTTTGAAATATCATCTAAAAATCTATTCAGCTGTAGCCTTTATTATGAGAGCATCAATAACAGGAAAATCTAATTAGGGGATAAAAGGCTTGTGAGGAATGAAAGCCTTTTTCATACTGAAATGGTAATGAATTATATGAAAGCCATGAAGGATATTCTTTCGTATGACCAGTGACAAGTACAAAGCTAGCAACACCCCCCCCCCATATGATGAAGTGAACTGTCTTTCTTACCCATACACGTCAGGTGACAGTATATGATTGTGTGTGTACGAATAGAATACGCACTAAGGGAGGGCAATATTTACCAGCAGCTCTCAAACTGTTCCAGGCTAAAATATTGCCCCAACTTTTGTATGGGACAATAATGGGGCCTCCATCTTCCTGCTTCACCCCACTTGAGCGTGTTCAATCAAAGTTTTTGAGAGCAGCTTTTCAGATGCCCAAATGTGTCTCAAATGCGAGCCTGCGATTGGAATCTGGCTTAATTAAAGTAGAGTCGAGGGTATGCCTCACTTCATTAAACTTTTGGCTAAAATTAAACCTTATTCCTTACGGCCTAGCACTCTTAATTCTCAGTGATAGGATAGTTTTAAATCCTCCTGGTTAAAGGCAGTACATCTAAACCTAAGTAAATTAGGCCTCTCACCACCTATAGTCCAAAAAATGGAGTATGACCAAGCAAAGTCAGTAATCAAACAAAGCATCCAGGATATCCAACGTCAAATTGACATCAATAAAGCTCCAGAATTTTTGGCTGCAGAACATACAAAATATAAAGTGGCTCCAGCATTGTACCTGTCCCAGCTGGAGATTCCACCCAACGGAGGGCATTTTCGCTAGCTAGATGGAGAGCTCTTCCCTCCGCTGTGTTAGATGGGAAGTTTAGAAAGACTCCCATGCATGAGAGGGTTTGCCCCTTTGGGGATGGCGAGGTCGAAACAATCGAACATGTATTACTGTATTGCCCCTTCTATCATGAAATCAGAACAAAGAAGATCTCCCCTCTTCTTAAGAAATATCAGGGTTGTACAGACATAGAGTTTAGCAAAATGATCCTTAGGGATGTCAACCCAACAGTCACAGCTTCCAGTGCAAGTTTTTTAGCAGCTGCATATAAAATACGTCAAGAGATACTGCGTAGAGTATCCAAATTTTAACTGTTTTAGATATGAAATTTTTGAGTGTTCATATTGGTTATAAGACTTTTTAGGACTCATATGTAAGATATTAGACGTTTTATGCTGGTCAATGACTGTATCAATAAATCTGATTCTGATTCTGATTGTGTGTGTGTATGTATACAAAAGGCAAGCCGTGCTGGTGACAACTCACCTACTCTCCCATTGGCCACTGCAGAAGGTACCTTGGTGTCCTATTGGGTCGTCCCACTGGTTCCTCCTTTCTTACACTCCCACTTCTGACGCATTGAGTTGTAGTTCTCAGCTGGCCTTATTGCAACCATAGCAAAGGGAAGTAGAACTACAGTGCCCAGGTTGGGAGTCCCAAGAGGCTGTGGGGCATTAGCGGGGAGTCAGTTAAACTGTTTATCAAAGTGTTAAATGGAAAGCAGCTTTGGAATTGAAAGGGGTTGGAGGAAAGGGAAGGTCTGGATATCTCTCTGAATTACAATTGATCTCCAGACTACAGAGATCAGTCCCCATGAAGAAAATGGTTGCTTTGGAGGGAGAGCTCTATTGCATTATACATCACAGAAGTCGTTCAACAAACCTGGCCTTCCCCTTAGTACTGCCAACCTCCAGGCAGCACCTGTAGATCTCCAAGATCAGTTCTCCTGGAGAACAGAGCATTATGCCCTGCTGAGGTCCCTCCCACCCCAAATCCTGCCCTCAACAGTTTCTACCCCTCAGATCTACAGGTATTTCCCAACTGCTTTCCAGACCCTTGAAACCCAGAAAACATTGCATGTGGCTCTCCTCCCATACTACCCACTTGGGGCAGCAAAATGACTTGAGACAGCCCTGCCTTATAGTTAAGCAGAAGGAAATAAACATGAATTGCCTCCCTCTATTTTCCCCTTCCCTCTGCCTAGGGTTGCCAAGTCCATCTTCACCCCCAGCGGGGGACCTTGGGGGGCGTTCCTGGAGGGGGCGTGGCATCCCTGATGTGACGATGTCACATTGGGGATGTCCACCCCACCGCCGCACGCCCCTTGCATGCAGGGAAATGTTGTGCAGAGAGCTGGCATTTCCCCACTCACTCCAACGCCAGCTCCGTTTAAGTACAGGCAGCCTTCCCCGTGCGCTCGGTCTTGAGCGGAGATCGGGCTCACGGGGAAATGCCAGCTTCCTGCACTGCCCCTTTAAGAGCAGGAAGCTGGTGTTTCCAGGCACACCTGATCTCCACTTGAGATTGAGCGCGTGGGGAAGGCTGCCTGTGGAGCTGGCGTTCGGGTGAGCGGGAAACGTCAGCTCTGTGCATTTAAAGGGAGCCCTTCAAGAGAGAAGGGAGAGGGGTGGCTGTGGGTGTTGGGGCTTGGGGGCGAGGCTTCCCCACTGGCCATTTGGCCGGCAGTGGATAGAACCCCCCAAAGCGGGGGACCCCTGCCAAACTGGGGTTGGCAACCCTACCTCTGCCGCCTCACCATCCACAGCTGGGACACTTACCTGGAACCTCTTTCTAGAGCTCATTGTATTTCTTTCCATGATGGGCCTTACTCCTTGTGTGTGTGTATGTGTATGAGAGAGAGGGAGGGAGGGAGGGAGGGAGGGAGAGAGAGAGAGAGAGAGAGAGAGAATGAATAGAGATGTGTGGTTCCCATCTGTGAGTATCTGACACTAAACAGATTTTTCTGCAAACCTGGGGGACTCCTCAGATTTGCAGAAAAATCTGAAATCTTAAAAAAAACCCTACATTGGGGGGTTTAAATCCCCCCCCCAAAAATAAGTGTGCATGTGCACTTACCTTGATTCCACAGAGCTGGTGGTGCTGGACTCCAGGAGCTGCTCTGGGCCCAGACACAATGGCAGTGGACTCAGGGAGCTATGGTGGCAGATTCCAGGAGTTGCTTCAGGCCTGGCTGTGGTGGACCTTGGGAGCTGCTCTGGGCCTGGCAGTGGCAAGTGAAACCAGGAGCTGCTGTGGGTTTGGCAGCAGTGGGTGAAGCTGGGAGCTGTACTGGGCCCAGTGGTGGATGAAGTTGGGAGTCATTTTTTATTTATTTGTTTGTTTATTTGTTTATTTATTATCCTGCCCTCCCAGCCAAGGCTGGCTCAGGGCAGCTTACAGACAAATAAAATTCCTATAATACAGTCATGATAAAATCACATACATTAATAAATACAACATTAAAATTCAAACGAGATAAAGTGCTAGCAACATTCTTCATATTCCAATTGGCTCTTTGGCCTTCTGCAGCTACCTCAGGTCATTGGCACGGGCTGTGTTTAAGGGACCTATGGGCCAACCACGGCAACAACAGACACTGGGAGCGCTCCAGGCTCAGAGTGGGTTCTAGACACTGCTGTAGCCAGACTCGAAGGTGAGTGGTGGGGACTGGAGTCACACTGGGCTTGGCAATGTGGGGGGGAGATGGGATTCACCCCAGCAAGTCTCGTGGAACCCCAATTGTACATGTGTCTGTGTATATTTCTGTAAATCTGGGTACATGTGCTGCAAATACTTGCACATATTTAATGTATGGCAGCCAGTGGTAAAAGATTTGCCTGCTCACACCTTGTCATGTATAAATGTACTTACTACGTGATTTGGCCTATTTTGCCCTTTGCAGTTGGTTTGACCATGCATACAGGGAGAATGCAGTACACTTAATCCATATGCCTGATCATCATGTTCTCTAAATCATCAACACATGTAAATTTTAGTTTCACTACACATGTGCCAGAACCTGTTGAGGATGAGTGTATGTGCATTGCCTCTTTTAGACAAAATTACTATCACATTTATTAAGAAGACCGCATGTAGCATGTGCTCCCATATGCACATATGCATGTTGAAATGTAATGACTAAAAAAAAGTGCTTTAAGCATACCAGTGAACAGAGACCTGGATGCTGTGGAATTGTTGTCATTGTTCAGTCACACGGTCAAGTCTGACTCTTCGTGACCCCATGGACCATATCACACTAGGCCCTCCTGTCTTCCGCCGTCCTCTGGAGTTTGCTCAATTTCATGTTCATCTAACCATCTCATCCTTTGCCGCCCCCTTCTTCTTTTACCTTCAGTCTTTCCCAGCATCAGGGTCTTCTCCAGTGAGTTCTCCCTTCTCATTTGGTGGCCAAAGTATTTGAGCTTCAGCTTCAGTATCTGGCCTTCCAGGGAACAGTCATGTTTGGTTTCCTTTAGGATTTGATCTCCTTGCAGTCCAGGGGACTCTCAAGAGTCTTCTCCAGCACCATAATTCAAAAACATCTATTCTTTGGCACTTGGCCTTCCTTATGGTCCAATTCTTGCAGCCATACATTACTACTGGGAATACCATTGCTTTGACCATACAGACTTTTGTTGGGAGGGTGATGTCTCTACTTTTTATTATGCTTCCTAGGTTTGCCATAGCTTTCCTCCCAAGGAATAGGCATCTTTTAATTTCATGGCTGCAGTCACCATCTGCAGTGATCTTGGATCCCAGGAACATGAAGTTTGTCACTGCTTCCATGACTTCCCCTTCTATTTGCCAAGGAGTGATGGGGCCAGAAGCCATGATCTTAGTTTTTTTGATGTTGAGCTTCAAGCCAGCTTTTGCACTCTCCTCCTTCATCCTCTGCAAGAGACTCTTGAGGTCCTCTTCACTTTCTGCCATTAGAGTGGTATCGTCTGCATATCTGAGGTGGTTGATGTTTTTCCCAGCAATCTTAATTCCAGCTTGTGATTCATCCAGGCCGGTATTTTGCATGATATACTCTGCATATAATATATATCCTTATTGTACTCCTTTTCCTGTGCTAAACCAAGCAGTTGTTCCATATCTAGTTCTGCCTCTTGACCCCTGTACAAGTTTCTCAGGAGACATGTGAGATGGTCTGGTACTTCCATATCTTTAAGGACTTGCCACAGTTTGTTGTGATCCACACAATCAAAGGCTTTAGCATAGTCAATGAAGCAGAAGTAGATGTTTTTCTGGTACTCCCTTGCTTTCTTCAGAATCCAGCGAATATTGCAGTCTGATCACTCTTCAAAATCCAGCTTGTACTTCTGGCAGTTCTCTTTCCACGTACTGCTGAAGCCTAGCTTGTAGGATCTTGAGCATGACCTTGCTAGCGTGTGTTATGAGTGCAATTGTGCAATAGTTTAAACATTCCTTGGCATTGTCCTTCTTTCGCATTGGAATGTAAACTGACCTTTTCCAATTCTGTGGCCACTGTTGCGTTTTCCAAATTCACTGGCATATGGAATGCGGCACTTTAACAGCATCATCTTTTAGGACTTTGAATAGCTCAGCTGGGATATCGCCAGTCATCTTCACTAGCTTTGTTGTTAGTAATGCTTTCTAAGGCCCATTTGACTTTGCATTCCAGGATGTCTGGCTCAAGGTCAGTGATCACATTATCGTGGTTATCAAGGACACTGAGGTCCTTCTTGTATAGTTTTTCTGTGTATTCTTGCCATCTCTTCCTAATCTCTTCCGCTTCTGTTAGGTCCCTACCATTTTTGTCCTTTATCATGGTTAGCTTTGCACAGAACATTCCCTTGATTTCTCCAATTTTCTTGAAGAGATTTCTAGTCCTTCCTATTCTATTGTTTTCCTCTATTACTTTGCATTGTTCATTCAGGAAGGCCTCCTTATCTCTCCTTGCTGTTCTCTGGAAATCTGCGTTCAATTGGATAAATCTTTCCTTTTTACCTTTGCCTTTCACTTTCCTTCTTTCCTCAGCTATTTGTAATGCCTCATCAGACAGCCACTTTGCTTTCTTGCATTCCTTTTTCTTTGGGATGGTGCTGATTCCTGTACAATGTCACGAACCTCTGTCCATAGTTTTTCAGGCTGTCTGTCTATCAAATCTAGTCCCTTAAACCTATTCTTCCCCTCCACGGTATATTAATCAGGGATGTGATCTAGGTTAAACCTGAATAGTCTAGTAGTTTTCCCAACTTTCTTCAGTTTAAGCCTGAATTTTGCAATGAGTAGCTCATGATCTGAGCTACAGTCAGCTCCAGGTCTTGTTTTTTCTGACTGCATAGAGCTTCTCCATCTTTGACTGCAAATGACATAATCAATCTAATTTTGGTGTTGTCCATCTGATGATGTCCATGTGTAGAGTCGCCTCTTAGGTTGTTGGAAGAGGGTGTTTGCTATGACCAGCGTGTTCTCTTGACAAAACTCTGTTAGCCTTTGCCCTGCTTCATTTTGTTTTCCAAGGCCAACTTTTCCATTATTCCAGTTACCTTTTGACTTCCTACTTTTGAATTCTGGTCCCCTATGATGATAAGGACATCTTTTTTTGGTGTTAGTTCTAGGAGATGTTGTAGGTCTTCATAGAACTGGTCCACTTCAGCCTCCTCTGAGTCAGTGGTTGGATTACTGTGATGTTGAATGGTTTGCCTTGGATTTGGACCGAGATCATCCTGTCATTTCCCCTCCCCCTTTTTAAGATAAATTTTTATTAAATTTATAATAACTGTATCCATAACAAAATAACAAATAAATTCAATATACAGAACCAACTACAGCTGCTTTACATGTTATTAGCTGAACAATTTCTTGTTAATATATCATTATGTCTTCATATTTCTGAGGTAATTTGAACATGACATTTGGATGTACAGATGTATATTCAAAGAAAGAAAACAATTTTTCAAGAAAGTTATTTTTCACCATTAACCCTTGAGCTGCTAACAATTGTGTAGCAATCTTATCAGCTATTATTTCCTCCCATATTTTTGAAAACCAATTATACAAATTAGGAATTTCAGGTTTGTTCCATTTTGATGCCACTAAAGTTTTAGCTGCATAAAACATCAAAGTTATTAATTCTATATTTTATTTAGATAATCTTAAAGTTGGCCAATAGTACAATAAAATGGATTCAGGATTATTAGGAATAACAAGTCCAGTTATATCACCTATAACCTTAAATATAGTCTCCCAAAATTTCTTAATTTTTGGGCAAGCCCACCAACAGTGTAAGAAGTCTCCTTTATCCCCACATTTCTTCCAACATAAAGAGTTACTTTTTAATTTACACATAAATAAGCGATGAGGTGTTAAATACCACCTAGAATATATCTTATATGTTTGTAGTCTCACAATCAAATTATTAGTATTAAATGGAAAAGAATTCCAAATTTGAATCCATTGACCTTCATCCAAAGAAATAGTAAGATCTTTTCCCCAAGCTTTTTGTATGGAAGATTTCTGATTCCATAACTTGTTGTTTAACATAGTATAGATAATAGAAATAAACCCTTTGGCATCTTGTGAAGGTTTATATAACACTTTTTCAAATTGTGTTAGAGGTCTATTTAGAGTAGAAGTCTTTAAGATACCATTAAACGTATGTTTCAGTTGTTGAAATTGAAACCATTGAAGTTTAAATCCATATTTTTGTTCTAATTGGATTTGTGAACCAAATTGATTGTTAATTTGTAAATCGATTAATCTAAATACATTCTTCTCTCTTAGATTTAAAAAATTGTTTGGATCCCTTCCTGGTTCAAACCAATGTTGACCTAAAAATGCCATTATTGGTGATATATCAGGAGCAAGAGTGTTTCTATATGTATTCCATGTCTTCAAAGTGAATTTTAAAAAACTATTTGAAATACCTAAATGGTTTCTGTTATTTGAATTATTCCATATAACTTCGTTTAACTTTTCTGGTAATATATTATCAGCTTCAATTTTGAGCCAAGATTTTTCACATAGAGGATCAGCATAATAGAATATGTTTTTCAATTGGGCTGCCAAAAATATACTTCTAGGGAAGAAAGACTAAGACCTCCTAGTTTCACTGGTTTATTTAAGGACAAATATTTTATACTAAGAACATAAGAGAAGCCAATGTTGAATCAGGCCAATGGCCCATCTAGTCCAACACTCTGTCACACAGCGGCCAAAATATACCAGGTGCCATCCGGAGGTCCAGCAGTGGGGCCAGGGCACCAGAAGCCCTCCCACTGCTGCCCCCTCCAGCACCAAGAATAGAGTGCATCACCTGCCCCAGACTGAGAGTTCCCATTCTATACCCTGTGGCTAATAGCCACTGGTGGACTTCTGCTCCATATGTTTATCTAATTTCCTCTTGAAACTGTCCATGCTTGCAGCTGCCACGACCTCCTGTGGCAGTGAATTCCATATGTTAATCACTCTTTGGGTGAAGAAGTATTTCCTTTTATCTGTTCTAACCCGACTGCTCAGCAATTTCATAGAGTGCCCACGAGTTCTTGTATTGTGAGAAAGGGAGAAAAGTACTTCTTTCTCAACCTGCTCAATCCCATTCATAATCTTATAAACCTCGATCATGTCACCCCTCAGCCGTCGTTTCTCCAAGCTAAAGAGCCCCAAGCATTTTAACCTTTCTTCATAGGGAAGGTGTTCCAACCCTTTTATCATTCTAGTTGCCCTTCTCTGCACTTTTTCCAATGCTATAATATCCTTTTTGAGATGTGGTGACCAGAACTGTACACAGTATTCCAAATGAGGTCGCACCAATGATTTATACAGGGGCATGATGATACTGGCTGATTTGTTATCAATTCCCTTCCTAATAATCCCCAGCATAGCGTTGGCCTTCTTTATTGCAGCTACACATTGTGTAGACATTTTCAGCGAGTTATCCACTACGACTCCAAGATCTCTCTCTTGGTCAGTCTCTGCCAGATCAGACCCCATCAACGTGTATTTATATTTAAGATTTTTGGCTCCAATGTGCATCACTTTGCACTTGGCCACATTGAACCCCATTTGCCACGTTGACGCCCACTCACCCATCCTCAACAGATCCCTTTGGAGTGCCTCACAATCCTCCCTGGTTTTCACCACCCTGAACAACTTCGTGTCATCTGCAAATTTAGCCACATCACTGCTTACTCCCAATTCCAAATCGTTAATAAACAAGTTAAAAAGCATGGGACCGAGTACTGATCCCTGTGGTACCCCACTGCTTACCACCCTCCACTGAGAAAGTTTCCCATTTATACTCACTCTCTGTTTCCTATTTATAAGCCAGTTTTTGATCCACAAGAGGACTTGTCCTTTTATCCCATGACTATTGAGCTTACTTAGGAGCCTTTGATGAGGAACTGTATCAAAAGCTTTCCGGAAGTCAAGGTAAATAATATCTATTGGGTCCCCCTTGTCCACATGTTTGTTCACTCCCTCAAAAAACACTAACAGGTTAGTGAGACAAGATCTTCCCTTACAGAACCCATGCTGAGTCTGCCTCAATAGTTTTTGTTCATCAATGTGCCTACTAATTCTTTCCTTAATAACAGTTTCCACCAACTTACCCGGTATCGATGTCAGACTGACTGGCCTGTAATTTCCTGGATCTCCCCTGGAGCCCTTTTTAAAGATGGGAGTGACATTAGCTACCTTCCAGTCATCAGGAATGGAGGCAGATTTTAAAGAAAGATTACATATTTTTGTCAGGAGATCCACAAGTTCACATTTGAGTTCTTTCAGAACTCTCGGATGAATGCCATCCGGGCCTGGTGATTTATTAGTTTTTAAATTGTCCATCAGTCGGAGGACTTCCTCTCTTGTCACCGCAATCTGATTCAGGTCTTTCAAACCCCCTCCCGAAATCAGTGCTTCTGGAGTGGGCAAACACTTCTCCTCTTCCACAGTGAAGACAGAGGCAAAAAATGCATTCAGCTTCTCAGCCATTTCCCTATCATCCTTCACTACTCCTTTTACCCCTTGGTCATCCAAGGGCCCCACTGCCTCCCTGGCTGGCTTCCTACTTCTAATGTATTTGAAGAAAGTTTTATTGTTGGTCTTTATGTTTTTTGCGATATGCTCCTCATATTCCCTTTTTGCTTGCCTGATCACAGACTTGCATTTTATTTGCCATAGTCTGTGTTCCCTTTTATCAACCTCACTAAGACTAGCTTTCCACCGCTTAAAGGAATCCTTCTTACCTTTTACAGCTTCCATTACTTTATTTGTTAACCATGCAGGCTTTTTTCTATACCTATTTGTACCTTTCCTAACCTGCGGTATATATTTTTTCTGAGCTTCTAGGATTGTCTTTTTAAATAGTCTCCAAGCTTCCCCAATGGTTTTGACCTTCTCCACTCTTCCTTTCAATTTCTTCCTCACATGTCCCCTCATACCAGAGAAGTTACCCCTTTTAAAGTTAAAAGTGGTTGCGTCAGTCTTTTTGGGCAACTCCCTATCTGTACAAATGTTAAACTCAATGACATTATGGTCACTGTTTCCAAGTGGTGCAATCACTTTTACATCTCTCACCAGGTCTTGGGTGTTACTTAGGACCAAATCCAGGATCGCCTCTCCCCTGGTAGGATCTGTGACCATCTGTTCCACAGCACAGTCATTGAGAGTGTCTAAGAACGCAATCTCTTTTTCCCGACTAGAACTCATATTGACCCAATCAATGTGTGGGTAGTTAAAGTCGCCTATTACAACACAGTTATTTCGTCTAGCCGCTATCTTTAATTCATTCATCATTTTATAATCCTCCTCTATCTTTTGATCTGGTGGGCGATAACAAACTCCCACTGTTAAGCCTCCTTTTGGACCCACTATTTCAACCCATAGCATTTCCAGAAGGGAATCCAATTCTCTTACCCTCTCAATCTTACTGGATGGTATACCCTCTCTGACATACAGAGCCACCCCACCTCCAACCCTTTCCCCCCTATCCTTCCGATATAATTTATAACCAGGAATCACCGTATCCCACTGATTTTCCTCATCCCACCAAGTTTCTGAAATACCCACAATGTCTATTTCCCCCCCAACACCAAGCATTCCAACTCCCCGATTTTACCTCGGAGACTTCTAGCATTTGTGTATAAACACTTATAGTTTCCCACGTTTGTTAAGCCCACAGCCTTCCTCTTGCTGCCTCGAGACCTTGCCAGGCAGTTCCTATCATTAGCCACAGTCTCAGTGGACAATTGTAATCCATTTCCTTGTACAAAAGTAATAGCTACCCCTTCATCTCTTTGAGATGAGCCATCCCGAACCAGAGACTTTTCATCTCCTGTCGGCTTTCCCCCATTATTCAGTTTAAAAACTGCTCTGCCACCTTTTTGATTTTGAGCGCCAGCAGCCTGGTTCCTTCTCGGGACAAGTGGAGACCGTCCCTTTGTACAGCTCCCTCTTGTCCCAAAAAGCATCCCAGTGCCTAACAAACTTGAACCCTTCCCCTACACCACCGTCTCATCCACGCATTGAGACTCCTGATCTGTGCCTGTCTCTCCGGCCCTGCGCGTGGAACAGGTAGCACTTCCGAGAAGGCTACCTTGGAGGTCCTGGCCTTGAGTTTCCTGCCCAGCAGCCTAAATTTCTCCTCCAGGACCTCACGACTGCATTTCCCCACATCGTTGGTGCCGACGTGCACCACGACCACTGGCTCCTCCCCAGCACTATCTACCAGCCTATCTAAAACACGCGTAATGTCCGCTACCTTCGCACCAGGCAGGCAAGTCACCATACGGTCAGTACGCGGGTTCGCCACCCAGCTGTCTACCTGCCTAAGGATCGAATCACCAACTACCAAGAGCCCCCCTCCCACCCTTCCCAGGGACGGTTCCTTGGTACGAAAGGATACCCGTTCACCAGCTGAAGAAGAGGTCCCTTCTGAGGGCACATTCCCCTTATCCTCAGCATGGTGCCCCTTTTCCCCTTGACCCTCATGCTCCCTGGCAGCAGCCGGGCTGCCAGATCCAGAGTGGGACATATCTAACAAGTCCCCGAGAGTCTTCCCCGTGCACCTAACTGACTGTCCCTGCTTCTCCAGGTCAGCCACCTTGGCCTCAAGGGAGCAAACTCGCTCCCTGAGAACCAGGAGCTCCTTGCACCGAGCACACTAGAGATCTTTTGTTATTCCATAAGAATTTAACTAACATTGTTTTCCATTCTTTAAAATCTTTCCCTTGAATAGCTACAGGTAAATTATGAAATAAGAAAAGAAATTTTGGTAAAATTATTGATTTAAAAAGATCTACCTTTTCTAATAATGAAAAATTCAATTTTTGCCATTCACCTAATGTTTTTTTGTTGAGATTATTAATGAGTGATAATTTGCTTGAACTAAATCTGTTAAATTTAGTGGAATATTAATTCCTAAATGTCTCCATTGTTTAGTAACACACTTAAAAGAAAATAAAGAAGTTAAGTTCAATTTTTCCTCATCTGTAATATTTATAGGATAAAGTTCGGATTTGATGTAATTTATTTTAAAACCTGAAATTTCACTAAAAATTTTTATTAGTTATAATAAAGGGTTAATGGATAGAGTAGGTTTTTCCAGATAAAAAATAGCGTCATCAGCAAATAGACTCATTTTACATATTTCCTTACCTATTTGTATACCCAATTATTTTTATTTTTTCTAATAGCATAAGCTAAAGGTTCCAAGGACAAAGCAAATAAGATTGGAGATAAGGGGCATCCCTGACGGGTTCCTCTTTTTAAATGAATATCTTCTGATCTAAAATTATTTATTGCAATTTGTGCTACAGGGTTGTCATATATAGCCTTAATTGCATTAAGAAAAGATGGTCCAAAATTCATATAAGAAAGCAAGGTTAGGCGATAACGCGGTTCTACCCAGTCAAAAGCTTTTTCAGCGTCCACTGATAGAATGGCCGAATTTAAATGCTTTCTCTTGCAATACTCAATTATGTAAATAGTTTTCCTTATGTTATCTGTTATTGATCTGCCCGGCATAAAACCTGCTTGGTCTTTATGTATATAGTTTATTATTATATGATTCAAACGATTAGCCAATATAGTAGAAAGAATTTTGAAGTCATGGTTTAACACCGAAATAGGACGGTACGAAGTTGGATTTAATTTGTCTTTTTCTGGTTTAGGTATTACTATCACTTTGGCATCCGCCCACGATTTGGGCATGTTCCCTGTTTTTAAAACTGAGTTAAAAATACTCTCAAAATGTAATTCTATGTCTTGTTTAAAGTGTTTATAAAATTCGATTGGAATTCCATCTCTTCCGGGGGTTTTGTTGTTTTTTAATTTAGAAAGAGCCTCAGATATTTCTTTTATAGTTATTGGTTGTTCTAATATTTGTCTATGATCTGAAGATAGTTTGTTTTGGTAACTAATAGATTCAAAATACTTATGAATATTTTCTTCACTAGGGTTAGTAGATATATAAAGTTGCTTATAAAAGTCAGAGAAAACTAAATTTATGTCTTTGGAAGCCATAACTACTGAACCATCTGTATTTTTTATAGCATGAATCAAAGTAGATTGAGATTTTTGAGCTGTTCTAAATTTAAGCAATTTTATAGATTTTGGGGTTTTAAGTACATATTTCTGCTTCATTAACTGTTTTTGTACTTTCGATGTTTCCAATAAGTCCAACTTTTTTCTTTCTTGATTTAGTTTTTTTAAGTATTTCTTACCTCCGTATTTCATATGTTTTAGTTCCAATTACTTAATATTTGATTGTAATTCAACAATAACCTTATTTCTGTTTAGTTTTAGGGAACAAGACAGTGCAATCAAGTGTCCCCGGATAACTGCCTTGAATGCATCCCAAATATTGGAAGATGTTGCTTCACAATGAGCGTTATATTTAAAGTATTCCTTAATTACAGATTTTAATTTTGAACATATTTCTTCATTTTGTAATAAAAGTTTATTAAAAGTCCATTTAAAACCTTTACCATCGTCTTGTTGTCCCTGAATATGACATGATACCCAGGAGTGGTCAGATAAAGTATTAGTTTCTATGTTTGCCAATGTTAAAAAAAGTTTTAAATGTCAACAGATAATCTATTCGTGTATATACTTCGTGTCTAGGAGAGTAGTAGGTATATTGTCTCAAACCTGGGTTGCAGGTCCTCCAGACATCACATAGGTTATAGTAATTAAAGGTGTTTTCCAATTCAGTTTTCCTGGCTTTCTTTTTATTTGAATTATTTTTGTGGGTTTTATCCCAACCTGGATCTACTATATAGTTAAGATCACCACCAATTAACAATTCTCCCTGTTTAAAATCTGAAAGTAAACGATAATGTGTCATTGAGAAAAGCAATCTGTTCTGTGTTTGCTGCATATATCGATGCTATAGTTAATGGAGTACCATCTAACGTTCCAGCGATGAAAATGAATCTTCCTCTTGGATCTTTCTTGATTTTCTGGCATGTAAAGGGGACATTCTTAGATATTAAAATAGCAGTTCCCCTCAATTTAGAGGAGCCATTAGCATGGAATTGCTGTGTAAACCATTTTGTTTTTAAAACCAGACCATTCACAAGTTTTAAATGTGTTTCTTGTAAACAAAGTATATTAATCTTTTCCTTTGTCCAATAGTTAGCTGTTCTCCTAACTTTTATTTTATTGTTCAGCCCTCTTGCGTTCCAAGTAGCTATTTGATACTTCTGAGTCATAATATTATTTTATTATTTTTTTAATATATACATTACTTGATCATTAAATTTGTTTTATAAAATTTTAAGAAACTGTACTGTGCAGCCTTTATAACAAAAGTAAAAAATAAAATTCCAATTATAAAATGAATAACTACCTCTTCCCCCAACAATTAAACCTTTAACCTATAACACCCCTACTATGCTAATTGTGAGGTAGCTAAAATGAAATTTTAGTTAACAAGTAACATTATTCAGAAGAGAAATAGCAAAAAGCATTAAATATCTGCTTTCAGTGTAGCCAAAGTTCAGCAAGATCTTTTTCCTCTGCTGTAAAATTATCAGAAGTGCTGTACTGCAGACCATTTTTGTAGATTTGGATATCTGACGTTGGTGACCATCTAAACCTAATTTTGGCTTCATTAAGTTTAGAAGTGAAGATCCTCATTTTCTTCTTCTAACACTTCTGGAGATAAGTCCAGTAGAACGATAATTTTGCTGTCTTGAAAAGTCAGTGAGCCTCTAGCCCTGGCTTCTCTCAAAATCTTATCCCGGGTCCTTTGATAAAGAAATTGTACTAAGATGTCTCTTGGTCTGCCCCTTCTTACTGCTGCTAGAGGACCCAATCTTTGCACCTTAATTATTGCTGGAGCAACTCCGTCTTCTAATTCCAGTATGTGGGCAAGCCAGTTTGCTATGAATGAAGGTAAATCTTTGTTCTCTTCAGCCCCCTCCTCAAACCCACAAAATTTCAAGTTAAGTTGTCTCCATTTATTTTCTAGAATTGCTATTCTGTTAAGTGTAGAATGTTCTGTAGTTTGTAGAGATCTCATATCTCCTTGCAACATTAGTGCAAGTTCTGATGCTGTCTCTGCCATCTTAGTCGCCTCTTTCACTTCTTTAACCAAGTCAGATAGTGAAGATTGCATCAGCTTGAAAAGGTCAGAGACTAAAGTAGTTATTTCTTTCAGAAGATTAACTTTTAGTTCATCAAGATCCTTACGAGTTATAAGAGTTGCCTCTGAATTAGGGGGAGAAGGGACAGGAGTCTCAGAATCTTTATCCGGCGCCATTTTAGAGAGCTGCGTCAGTGACTGGGCTGAGTTTACAGGGGGTTCAGAAGGCAAAAAAAGTCCTTTACTGTTTGTTTGCTGGTAATGTTTGATGCTGGTCTCGCTCCTGGATGTTTTCGTAAGCTTTTTCTCGGCATGAAGGCTTTATAAGGCGATTTAAAGTTGAATTTGGAGGAAAGGGATCGGGAGCCCTTTCTCTATGTGTCCGCCATGCGCCGCTAGGCTCCGCCCTCATCATCGTGTCATTTTTGAGATTGTATCTCATTACTGCCTTTTCTCACTCTCTTTTTGACTATAAAGGCCACACCATTTTTTCTACAGGATTCTTGGCCATAGTAGTAGATAGAATGGTCTTCTGATTTAAATTCACCCATTCCCGTCCACTTTAGTTCACTGATTCCCAAGATGTCAATGTTCAGTCTTGCCATCTCATTTTTGACCACTTCCAGCTTACCTTGATTCATGGATCTTACATTCCAAGTTCCTGTGCAGTATTGTTCTTTGCAGCATCGGACTTTCCTTTCACCATCAGACACAGCTGAGCATCCTTTCGGTTTTGGTCCAGCTGCTTCATTCTTTCTGGGGTTACTTGTACTTGCCCTCTGCTCTTCCCCAGTAGCATATTGGGCATCTTCTGACCTGAGGGCCTCATCTTCCGGTGTCATATGTTTTAGCCTTTTGTTACTGTCCATGGGGTTTTCTTGGCAAAGATACTGGAGTGGGTTGCCATTTCCTTCTCCAGTGGATTGTGTTTTGTCTGAGTTCTTTGCTGTGGCCTGTCAATTCTGGGTGGCCCTCTATGGCATAGCCCACAGCCTCATCGAACCATGCAAGCCCCCTTGCCGCCTCAATGCAGCGATCCATGGGAGAGTGCAGAATTGTATTATGCATTTATTTAACATATTTTATATTCTGCGTTGCTCCCTAGGAAAACCCCAAATGGCTGATAATACATAGAGCAAAACAAACAAACAAGAAAGGGAGGGGAAACTTCTGATGGTTAAACAGGTTTCTCTCCACTGAATGATCTTCTGCTCAGCTCAAGGCTGAGGTTTCTCAGTGGAGAGAAACCTGCTTGACCATCCTCTGCTTGGCTTACAGCCAATGGAAAACAGCCCTTTGGCTTGCACCTCTGTGCATTCCCAGGCCTGTGTGCAGAGAGAACAAATTCAGCAAAATGTTATTCAGCTGCTGCTAACCAGCAGGATCTTTCCCAGTTGCTGCCCACCAGGAATGGACTAACCCATATAGTTACCAGCATGTTTATATATATTATGCTTTAATAGGCAGGAATTTGATCCATTACTCTGATCACACCTATTTCAGCCCCCTTACACATAGGAACATACGAAGTAGCCTTATTATATGTATTCAGAACTGTTGGTATTCTGACTGGCAGCTTCTCTCCAGAATCTCAGTCTTCCAGCCCCTGCTACCTACTCAGATCTTTTAACTGGAGGTAGGACCAAGGATATTGTGCATGCAAAGCATGGGCCCTATCACTGAGCCTCCCCCAAACTCACACACATTCACATAATACAATCTGTAGAAAATTTCTGCCTTTTGGTTGCCCAAAACCAATTACGATATACCATTTGGCCACCATCTCTCTTATAAGCAAGAGCATGGATATTGAGTTGTGGCCATTCCAGCTGTGCCATCCAGCCAATTGCCAGCATCTGTGATGGGATCAAAGGTCATCAGCAGCAGGGCAATAACAGGCAGCCTTTTCCTTCCTGTGTGAAGCAAGACTATAATGTACTTCGGGCTGTAATGAGACATATTGTGTGTGGGGGCAGGGGGGGATTTGTCAATCTAAATCACAGAATAAATGAGCAAATGAAGCCTGACAGAAAGAAAAATGGGGATAAGTACAATAGCGCAACCAATTACTGAGAAAGGGGCTTATTTTTCTCCCTCTCTGCAAGGAATGACAGAACTGAGACTGCGATCAGGTGTCAGCATGTTTCATAATAAACTCTTTTCAGCCTCAATGCAGTGCATGAGAGCTTTCGGAATACACTTCCATTTCTGTATTTCAGCAACCAGACTGAACCAAGTCACACAATAAGCTGTATGTAAAACATGATCTCTTGCCCGGTAAATCAGTCTACATGATCTTCCTTGCTTTGCTTCTTCATTATAGTCTCATGGCCCTATAAGTTAGCCTAATGTCTCATCAAGAAAGATGGAATATAAATGAAGTAAATAAATAACTGACATGCCTGGGAGGAGCCAGAGCCTATGAGCAAAAATAGTAATGTTTCTAAACCCATGGTAGATGTCTCTGCAATTGACTTGAGTGTGAGCCAGTGGTTTGGACCAAGTGCCCAACAGGATTGGAACAGTTGAGACCCTTTCCTAGCTGATGAGATGGGTCAGATGTGGATGTCCATATGAAAAGAAAGTGCTGCTTCAGACACAGAAAGAGGCATGTGTGGGCTCTTCTGCATTGTCATTGTTGTTACTCATTTGTCCTTATTGCTTTAGGGGTTTCCCCCCCAAATGTGTTTTGCTCTCCCTAGTAGTCCCAGAGGGAGCAAAACACATGTGGAAAAGGGGGGGACACCCAAAGCAATAGGGACAAACGAGTGATAAAAATGACAATGCGGAAGAGAGAAGTAGACAGGCTGTAGGTTGGCTGAAGTGCCTCGGGGATGCAGGATCACTCTTTTGGGGGAATCTGATGGGTGTTGAGGACATTGACTGTTTTTTATTTTTTTAACCTTTCCAGGGACTGTTGTGTCCAACAAATGAAAACATACATAATAAAATTTAAAACCATTACAAACAACAAAAACACATCATTAAAACAATTAAAACTAGAGCTAAGCCAGAGTTGGCAATCCCAGTGGTGAAAAGAGGTGTTTGTGAATTTCCTACATTGTGCTGCAGGTTGGAATAGATGACCCTGGAAGTCCTTTCCAACTCTATGATTCTAGATGACCCTGGAAGTCCTTTCCAACTCTATGATTCTATGATCTCTGGATCCTACAGATTCAGCCAACTACTGCCCAGTTTTGAACCGTCCATTCCTGGGTAAGGTAGTTGAGAGAGCAGCAGCCGAACAGCTCCTCTATACTGGATCCATTCCACTCCGGTTTCCAGCTGGACTATGGGATGGAGATGGCTCTTGTCACCCTCACAGATGATCTTCACAGACATCTGGATCAAGGAGGTTCAGTGCTGCTGTTACTGTTGGAATTGACAGCAGCATTTGAGAAGATCAATTATGATCTTATGACCTACCCCTTGTTGATGTGGGGATATGTGGGACAGCCTTGCAATGGTTTGTCTAATTTCTCCATGGTAGGAGACAGAGGGTGGCGCTTGGGGAGAGGGTTTCACCACATGGTATGCAGCATTCCACAAGGGGCACCCATGTTGTTTAACATTTATATGCACCACATCAGCCAGCTGGTGCAGAGCTTCAAGTTAAGTTATCACCGTATGCTGATGACCCAGCTATATCTGTTGATGGACAGCCATCTGGCTGCCACCCCAAATATATTAGCTGAAGGCTTGGAAGCTGTGGCTGGCTGTTTAAAACAGAGTTGCCTGAAACTAAATCCATCTAATATGGAGGTCCTATGCCTGGGCACTGTTACTGCCCCCAACAGTGAAGAGCTTGAGCATGACTCTGGTTGCATCATTATCAATGGAGACCCAGGTCATGAATGTCACTGTTGTTCAGTTGCACAGTTGAGTCCGACTCTTCGTGACCCCATGGACCAGATCACGCCAGGCCCTCCTGTCCTCCACTGTCCTCTGAAGTTTGCTCAATTTCATGTTCATTGCATTGATGACACTGTCTAACCATTTCATCCTTTGCCGTCCCCTTCTTCTTTGACCTTCAATCTTTCCCAGCATCAGGGTCTTCTCCAGTGAATGCTCCCTTCTCATTTGGTGGCCAAAGTATGTGAGCTTCAACTTCAGGATCTGGCCTTCCAGGGAACAGTCAGGGTTGATTTCTTTTAGGATTGAATGATTTGATCTCCTTGCAGTCCAGGGGACTCTCAAGTCCCTTGATCCTTGTCACTAGGTCTGCATTTTTCATCAGCAGGTCAGGCAACTAGCTCCCTACCTGTCTCCTCACAACCTAGCCACAGTGATCATGCAAAGGTCACTTCCAGGCTGGACTACTGTAATGCACTCTATGCAAGGCTACCCTTGAGATTGATCCAGAAATTACAGTCGGTCCAGAATTAGGTGGCACATGCCCTCACAGGACCACCATTAAGAGCACATATACAGCCAGTGCTTCACCAGTTGCACTGGCTCCCAGTTGAGTACTGGATCAAATTCAAGGTTTTGGTTTTGACATTCAAAGCCCTATGTGGTCTTCTATTCTGTCTCTCTCAGTACTTCCCTCAAAGAGTGTTACACTCGATAGACCAACACTTGCTGGTGATCCCCAGCCTGAAGGAGGTCTGCTTAGCCTCAACCAGAGCCAGAGCCTTCTTGACTCTAGCAGTAGCCTGGTGAAACACTCCCCCAGGTGAGATCCAGGCTCAGTGGGACTTATTACAGCTTCACAAGGCCTGTAAAATGGAGATGTTCCACCAAGCCTATGGTTGAGGTGGCGTACTTCTACCAATATTGGCCGACTCAGCATGCTTCAATGCATTGTATTCTGTCTTATATGAGTTGTACTCACTGGCCCACCTCTTGCAATATCGGTCTAAATTTGTTATGCACATATGGGGACTGGCCTCGGAAATAGTTATATTTGGTACCACAAATGAAATTATTTTATAAAGAAGAAGAGAAGAGATTGGATTTATACCCCGCCCTTCACTTGGAGTCTCAGAGCAGCTTACAAACTCCTTTCCCTTCCCCTCCCCACAACAGACAGCCTGTGAGGTAGGTGGGACTGAGATAGCTCTTTCAGGGACTGCCCTTTCAAGGACAGCTCTCGTCAGAACTATGGCTTGCCCAAGGTCATCCAGCAGCTGCAAGTGGAGGACTGGGGAATCAAACCCAGTTCTTCAAGATCAGAGTCCATGCACTTAACCACCACACCAAAATGATTTTACAATTTGGATTTTAATTAATTCTGATACCGTTGATTGTTTATCCTAATTTATTATATTGTATTATATTGCTACATTGTGATTACTGGATTGTTGTAACCTTCCCTGAGCCCTTCTACGCAGGGGAGGGAGGGCTAGAAATTTAAATAAATAAATAAATAGGTAGGTAGGTAGGTAGGTAGATAAATAAATAAATAATGAGAGTTCAGCTCCATGGCAAATGGAGAACAATGTCCTTAGGGGTTAGACAAAGAATGTTGTGTCACCTTCTCCTTAAAGCCATTAGATATGTTAATGAAATAAAATGTGTTCATTGATGGCATACCTATTTGGACTCAAGGAATGTTTTTCAGGACAAGTTTCCAGCCAGCTTTGGTATAATATACTATTTACCAAAACGAAACAAGCAAACAAAAAAATCCTCACCCCAAACCAGAATAATACAATAAAAAAACCCAACACTTGGCAATGATTTTTTTATCACAATTCAATGAGACACCCTTCAGCTTTAGGGCACTGTGAACTATAAGTAGACAGGCAAGAACCCATTATTACATTTATTTGTTCTTAATGGTGTTGACTTTGTGTAACAGTGGCATTGGGCCAACTGATTTGTTCCAAGTACAGTACAACTCAATTTGTATTTGTAGCTTGCCAGGCATCACAAGGTACACTCCGATTATCACACATTTGAAACATAAACCTTAAAAGGTAACAATGAAATGGGGCATTTGTTTCATAATGAAAGATACCAAGAAAACCTTAAGTTTCATATGAACCACACCAATCCTTTCCATTCAACACCACAATGGACGTCTCAAGATATGACAGTTCAAAAGACCTATCAGGTTACAGGAACTTTACAGTAACTACAGTAACTATCAGATTGGATTTTGTACTTTCCTGTATTTTTCTGATATATAACCTAACCTATTCCTCAGGCTGTGAATGGGAAACCATGTCTCAGAATTCCTAAAGCACAAAGAACTTACTGTTACGAACAACATATGGATCCCATTGTTTGGAATGTATGACAGTGCATAGAACGACTAGCAAATGCTTGCTCTATTATGATAGTCTAGTTTTTAAAACACCAGTAACCAAGAGGTTACGAAGATGTGATGCATATTGATGGCAATGGCCAAATCTCATCAGAAAGGCTGCAGCCTTCAGGCCAGGTTTTTATTTATATGTGCCATTTTTCCATGGAAAATTTGCTAAATGGTGTACAATAAAGTGAGCAGTAAGAACAGCAAGGAGATGAAATGAAATTAATGAGCAGTTAGCTTAGAACAGATAAAAGTACTTCTTCACCAAAAGAGTAATTAACACATGGAATTCACTGTCACAAGAAGTGGTGGGAGCTACAGGCATAGACAGCTTCAAGAGAAGATTGTATAAACATATGGAGCAAAGGTCCATCAGTGGCTGTCAGCCAGAAGCTATAGAACACTATGTCTGGGGCAGTGATGCTCTGTTTTCTAGAGAAACATCAATAGGTGACTGAGATGGGTTTTCTGGATTAGTTCTGGCAAACTGGGTGATGGGAGATTAAACACTGACAGCTGGAGAAATTTACAGAGCCATCAGTGGACTTAGAAGGGTGTAACTCTGCATAGGATGCTTCCTGCTTTATGCATGCTTCTGCACCCTCTCTTTGGTGTAGTGGTTAAGAGCAGTGGACTCTTATCTAGAGAACTGGGTTTGATTCCTTAACTCCTCCACATAAAGCCAGCTGGTTGACCTTGGGTGAGTCACAGTTCTCTCAAGGACAGTTCTTGCAGAGCTCTTTCAGCCCCACCTACCTCACAGGGTGTCTGTTGCGGGGAGAGGAAGGGAAGGAGATTCTAAGACACTCTGAGACTCCCAGTGAAGGGCAGAGTATACATCCAACTCTCCTCCTCCTCCTCCTCCATATCTGTAAACAAATTACTACATGGACACCCCAAATGTCTCTGGTGTGGTGTCTCCAAAGGAAACTTATCCAATGAACTCTGCCTTGACTGACCATTCAAAACAGTGGACTGCCAAATGCCTTAGAGAGGGATGTGACTGCTTTCCAGTAAATAGCTCTTCTCTCTTTATTTAAATATGTCAACTTTGTGCTTTCCTGTTGGAATCTCACTGATACAAGCAAACAAAAGATCATGTTCTATGTTGAATGAACACAGACCAAAAGCCTGCCAACTGCTGCTTGCATCTGATCCCAGGACAGCAGCTGTAAGCCTGTAGAACTCTTACATTACACAGAATTCTGTCATTCTTTCTTCTGCATTTTTTCCATTCAAAAAGCCGCTTTTGGCAGACTGCAGTAGGACAGGTGGGAAGAGGCTGCTTACCTCTTTCTCCATTTTCATTTTCCAGGTTACAGCCACCCTTCCCCAAATGCTTTTTCACTCATGGAGGGAAGATATGCATCTCTCTCCTCCTCCCCCCTCTGCAGGTAAAAACGTGTGGGTGGTGTTTGTGTGTCAGAGAATGTTTCCTCTAGCATTGTGAATTCTACTGAACATCATTGTATTTTTTTATTTAAAGAAGAAAGAAAAAGAATTTTTCATTTTGGGAAGAGCTGATGGCACTTTGAAAAGTTGAACTGTGCTTTGTCAGACCCTGCTGAAAAACTTCCCTGTCTATTCTCTCCTGTCTTTATGTTAACAAAAGCGACCTGCAAGGTGCACATTAGAGTATCTTTAGCAGACAGCAATGGGAGGAGTGTCAGGAGTGCCCCCCTTGCCTTTCCAGGCTACTGCCCAAATGAAGACAGCACAACCTTTTATTATGGTTGCCAGAAAAAGGCCTTGCAACAAGATTTCAGTCTTTTTGAAATGATCGGTGTACAACAGCCACACTCCAGAAGGCAAATTAAGCTGCGAGTCAGACTGAGAGTGCATTGGTCAATGTATGTTTCCAGGGCCAGGTCTTTGATTGCAGGTCTGAAATCATGTTTTTCAGGACACATTAAGAGAAAAAAGAACCACTAGCTTCTGTCAACCATGCACATTTTCTTGGAAGACAAAAGAGGTCAAGAAATGTGTACAAATCACTTCATTGACAACATTAACAAGCTCTTTATGTGTGTGTGTGTGTGTTTTAGTTGCCTTGAGCCTTTCACGAAGGAAAAGATAATTCTTAATGTCTCTAGATGGATCTATGGAAAGACATCTTTAAAGGGGGGCACAATTGCACATGGTTCTTTGGATCACTTTATGGACTGTGGCACTACTAATTTTGCTGGCTCTCATGTTAGTGAATACAGAGTAGCGTGCTTTTGGGACAGGAAACTGCGGCAAGTTAAAAAAACGAACATGGAAGATTAAAAATTAAGGCAGCCAAGACAAATATTACTAGCCAATTAACTGAATTTTGAAATTTTTGCCTAATAGATCGTTGCTTTCAGTCTATTTCAGTAGCCCAGGAAAGCTGCTGTTCTGTAAATATTAATTCCCTCTGTTTTTGTAGATATACACTTTTTAAAGCATGTGACTCAGATGCCTGCCAAATGGATTGCCCTGTGTTTGGGTTGGAGAATATCTTAATAATATCCATGTCTCACACCTTCTCTTCTCTTCTTAGTACTGACTGTGTGACTTTCATGTCCACTACACATGGTGCCTTTCTCTTACCTAGGAAAATGAGGGCAGATTTCTGCAAGCTTGAGAGACAGTGGCCTATATGTGCATTGAATGCTGTTTTCCTCACATTCCTTTCTATTCCTGCAGCCTCAGATGACCCACCAGAAAGATCTTTCCTGGGTTCATGGGACCCACGTGGAGGAATCACTTAATGGATTGGAGTGCTGAAACTCTGTGTGTGTGTGTGTGTGTGTGTGTGAAATCACTCCTTTTTGTATTTTCTGCAAGTACAGCCTCACTGATGGCAGACAGTGGAGGGCTCAGTTCCACCAGCTTCCCTTCCTCATTGCAGCACAATGACTTCTCTGAGTATTCCTCTGTGTGGGTTCCATGACTTGGAGTAAGCTATCTGGGGGTCAGAGGGGCCTGTGGAATGGAAAAGAACAGAACACTCTCTCCAGCTTTTGTGTACATATTAGTCTCGCTGTTTTTCTGCTCATGGTGGAAAAGCCCCGCCCTTGGCTGCAATCCCCTGCCCTCAAAGATTTAAGCGGTAGAAGGAAAGGGGGGATAGCATTGATGGTCACGCTCTAGGAATTTCCCCAATCTCTGTGGTAAAGACCATAGAGATTGTAGGGATTCCTGGACTGTCACCAAGAAGTGACTTCACATACTCCGACCCTCCATCTGGAATTGATGTCACATCCTTCATCATACTCTAGGGATTTCCCCAGTCTGTACAGTCTTCACCATGGAAACTGGGGAAATTCCTAGATCATCAGGAGGAGGTGACATCACATTTCCTGAAACTCCACCCTCCCTAGGCACCGCCCCAAATCTCCTAACATTTGCCAGTGCAAGGCTGACAACTCAAGCACACACGATTGGAAAGAGGCCAATGCAAGCAAGATGCTACAGAAGACTAAGAAGGGTGTGTTTTTTTTAAGCCAGAAGGTTCTTGATGGCCATTGGCTACCCTAGTTTTAGCAGTTCTAGCAATTCCTCTTCACTTGTTTCTCCAGGACATGGAAACATATTTAATTTACTTGTGCTCAAAGTACCCCCCTCCAAAAAAAAACAAACCTTCAGAAAACTTCTCAGTGCCTCACATAATCATTTGTATATACCATACACAGGAACAGACATTCTGAAGCAGGTATTAACACATTTGGCATCAAGAGAACCTACACATTGATCAGGCAATTGACCCAGTGAGAGTCTAACAGGACAAACAATTACAGGATTGGGGGAGAAGTCATTCAGTTCCCTCTCCTGAACAAGAACCCAGATACTTCTGGCCACATCAGTAATGCACACAAGATGAATAATGCTGCTGAGAACAGGAAAAACAGACTATAACCATGTAATAGTGATGCACATTATCTTCCTATCAGAATTAAGAAGCAATACCTGATTCTACATAATTGAACCTGTAAGTCATACTGAGGTCTCCTGACATCACAAGTAATACATTGAAAACATCCTGGTCTTGGAAGCCTTTGACCTAATCATAGTTTGTTCTGAGACTAAATTTCTATGCTTCACCCCCCCCTTCTAAACCAAGATTAAACCAATTGCAGTTTGTGAACAAGAAACAAAACCCAGTTTGTTGAAGCATCTGAATTCAGATATAACTTCAAATTATGGCTAGATTCATGGGTTCCTAAATCAGGAGTCCTTGGTCTCAACACCATGTCTGAGGAAATGGAGGAGAGTTCTGTAACTTTTTAGGCTTCTTCACATCACAAACAAATGTTGATTGGTTTGGGATGTCTGAATACAGCCTGATGCACTTTCCATGCTAGTCTGATTGACAGCCTGGGGCCTAACTGGGACAGCATAGATAAACCAGACTAGAAGGGTGACTCCTAACAAACTTCTTCCCTTATATTCCTCTACAACCCAGCTGGGGCCTCAGGCTAGTATTCCCTCCTTCTAGTTCAGTAAGGTAAAGGTTCCCTTGCTCGAAAGCCAGTCGAATCTGACTCTAGGGATGCGGTGCTCATCTCTGTTTCCAAGCCGAAGAGCCAGCACTGGCCAAAGACATTTCCGTGGTCATGTGGCTGGCATGACTAGACGCCGAGGCGCATGGAACGCTGTTACCTTCCCACCGAAGTCTGCTTGCAATTTCTTGCTTTCAAACTGCTAGGTTGGCAGGAGCTGGGACCACTCGGGTCTCGAACTGCTGATGTACCGACCTTCCAGTCTGCAGTTCAGCGTCTTAACCAGTTGATCCACTGCAGCCCCTGTCTAGTTCAGTACTACAGTGTTAAATTAATTGCTGGATAATTTTTTACCTTGATGAGCTTCTACAGTGTCTGTAGTGATGTTCTGGATAGAGCATGGTCTTGGCCTACACTTGTTCCCAAACAAAAACAATAGGTTTTTAAACCCTCCTTTTCTCTCCCTTAAGGAGTCTCAAAGCAGTTTACAATCTCCTTCCCTTCCTTTCCCCATAACTGGCACCTTGTGAGGCAGGTGGGACTGAGAGAGTTCTGAGAGAACTGTGACTGGTCCAAGGTCACCCAGCAGGCTTCATGTGGAGCAGTGGGATATCAGACTTGGTTCTCCAGATTAGAGTCTGCTGCTCTTAGCCACTACACCATGCTGGCTCTCTGGTATGTTTGTTTTATGTGCTTTTCCACCCCAGCTATTTAATTGGCTTAGTTTGTTTTTATTGTTGCATTTTATTGATCCATTTTTAATTATGTATTCTACTGGCTTGCCTTGTTTTATTGACTTGTTTTATTGCATGATTTATTGCACTTAGTTTTTTATTGCCTTGCTTGGTTTTGGTTTATTGTCTTAGTTGTGAGCTCCCTTAAGAGGTCTGGAGAACTGGCCTACAAGTTTGCTAAACAAACAAACAAACAGACAGACAAATGAGCGAGAGAGTTACATCTGTTGGCCACTTGCTGTTATGTGATAAATCTGATTTGTTGGGGAAAAGGTGTCAACCCTAGACCTAGATAACCAGGTTCAATTTTAGTAGGGTTCAACCTGTGTTCAAGAGAATAACAAAAAAAGTTTATCAGTCAGTAGAGATCAGGTTAGAAAAAGCTACTTTTAAAATGTACGTATTTAGAAGACAGAAAATCTCCAAAAGATTGTAAAAGATTTGTTAGTTTAAACCTAACATCTCCAAACTGTAGAATACTTCCCCTCTCTTCCTGAAGCCTGGATGCTTGTCTCCTCATTTATAACCGTTCAATAACCATCAGCCAGTCACCAGCATAAATATAGGAATGGACAGTTAGCAGAGGTGCAATGTTTGAGAGGTGGAAGAAACCCCCCAATCTTGAACATTGATAGCAGTTTTTTCCCTGCCTTGTAAATCAAGCATGTTTGGACCACTGGTTTGATCTAGCAGGCTCTTCTGATGTCCTAATTTCTGGGAATCTGATGACTGTTGTCTATGTACCAGCATACTGGACTAGGAGGCAAGGTGGTCTTTTTTAAAAAAAATGCTAACCATCATTCATCTCCATTTGTACACATAAATTTTCATAACAAAAAACAAAGTTAAAATACAGTCTCACAGGGAATGTAACAAATTAATTCTCATCATTCAGCAGTAAAAATAAAAGTCAGAGGTAAAATGGCAGAGGAAGCAAAAAGGACAAATTATTTCCAGCCATGGGGAAGCTGAGGAAGACGGCTGCTTTGTATTCCCAAAAGAGACTCCAGTAGGATTTCAAAATAAAGTGAAAACAAGTTCAGTTGGGGTCAGGAACTAGATCTGAGGCATGGAGTGCTTTGCTCTGGGCACGATGAGGAATTAACTCTGATTGTAATAAAAACTAATTTGTTCAAAGAACTGTAACAACTCAATCTTTCATGGGCCATTCGAGATGTGCTACTGTCAAAACTTGGGTAGACCAAACATTGACTGCTGAAAGACGGAAACAAGATCAAGAAAATGACCTGATGCTTTGAGTCTGCTAATGCAACTGATGTCTTCATTGTTTAGCAAGTGGATCCCTCTACCAGGGTTTATCAAGAGGATGATCTACACAGATGGTAAGATCATGGCTGGAAAGAACTCTTTTGGTTGGTTTTACATGGCCTTTGTTTTGAGATCATCAGAACGAGCCACATTGAGCAGTTCAAAGATAACTGCTGAGAAGACCTTAACACAGTTCAGTAATGAAGAGGCCTGCCCAGGCAGCTTGTAGAATAAACATCCTTGGAGAAGGCTTAGGTACTGCCCATCTCTGTATTTCCCCAAGTGACTGAAATTTAACCATTCTTGCTTCCCCTAGCTTGCCTGTTCTCCTCCTGTTCATGGCAATAAAATATGAAGCCTATGTGTATTCAGCAGTGGTAGATATCAAAATACCAAGAGGGGGTGTTACAGTATGAAGGAGGGGGATGCTGTCTTTCCTTGCTGGGAAACTCCCTTGGAGCAAGGGTTTTCTGGAAAACAGCTGGTAACCACTTGCCAGCACTCAGGACCTCCTGAGAACATAAGACTGACCCACTTCCTCTAGCACAGCAATAACAAAGTGACAGGGTAGAAGCCCTAACAAATACCTTATAACCAATTATGTAGTAGGAGTAACTGGTTAGTAAGTGCGGTATCCCTTCTCAACTTATCAGACTGCACCTTGGCAAAACGCAGCAGAAGCCCTTTGTTCTCAGTGTGCTAGCAGAGTTACAAAGTTACACAGAGCAACTTTTCAATTTCGAGACTAAGGCCGAGGACAGACTGGCAATTTGCCCCGGGATGGGACCCGGGCTGACAACAATTCAATACCGGAGTAAATGGAATGTTCACACAGGCACATCTGCCTGGCGTCCCCCACCCGTAGCCTACTGGTGCTCTTGCGCTTCACTGCCGGATTAAAAAAACACCTGATAAAAGCCTTCGCAAATCTTGAAAGCCTGCGTTCGTCGCGCGTTTCTCCACTTCCGGGGAGTCTGAACGCGCAGCCGAAAAGCCGGGAGCAACCCGCGTTGGGCATGAGGCAGCAGTGGTGTGATTGGCTCCGCTCCGCTCCACTGCCCAATGCGGTGCCAGCGTTGCAGGGCAAAAAAAAAAAAAAATCGGCAAAATGCGCTTATGCGCATGAGCGCTCATACACCCACAGCCTAATTAATGGGGAAACGGCGAATACAGCACACCTCCGGCGCGGCAGTCTGAACGCTCCCGCGCGCCTCCGTCCTGTATCTTCTGGCAGCGGCCCCCGCTGTGTGGACGGGAAAACCCGGTATTGTTTAATCCGGGGTTTTTTTGCCGTGACTGGCTACCGGGGCAAATTGCCAGTCTGTCCTGGGCCTAATAATAGCCCTTTTATTTAGGAACTACATTGTCATAGAACCATAGAATCATAGAATGTTAGAGTTGGAAGGGACCTTGCAGGTCATGTAGTCCAACCCCCTGCACTCTGCAGGAGCATAGCCTAAAGATAGCCCTATGGCATACCCTAAAGATGGTCATCCAGCCTCCGTTTGAAAACGTCCATTGTAGATAGTGAAGCTTAAGAGATAGAGACAGAACTAATCTAGACGACTCTGGATGGGTCCAGATGCAAAGAGGCATCCAGCCTCCATTGTGAATGTGTGCGAGAGAAGAGGAAAGTGTGTGAGAGAGTGTGAGAGGGAGAACGAAAGGAAGAAAGGCAATTGCCCTGTAGTCTGTCAGTCTGCATCAAAGAACGACAGGAGAGTAAACAGGAAGAAAACTCACAGTTTGCCTGTCTGTCTCACTGACTTGTTTGCAACCCCCTCTTGGAGGCTGAGGCTTGAGACATCATCTAGGCCTTCTCTTCCAACACTATGTAGCGCCCATGCAGTCTAGCACATAGCACAAAAATTATCAGAGAAATACGCCAGAAAAGCAAATTGTACTAACTTAGCAAAGCCAAAAATGCCATTACGAAAAGGTTTATTATAAAAGGGGGTGGGGGGAAGGGTGGTTGGATATAAAAAAGGGGTGAAAAAGGGGGCAAAAATAAAAATACAGAGAAAAGTCACAGAGCACACAGCACAGAGATGTTCAAATAAAAAGCAATAAAATTGGACTAACTCAGCCAAATATGTTATCTGAGCTATAGCAGGTTCCTCAGAGCATGTGCAGAGTTCCTTGCAGTAACAAGATGCTGGAGGAATCGTTAACCCTACCCAACCTCCTGGGGACTCAGTTTATGCTGAAGACTGAAAACAGAAGACAGGGGAAATTCCCAAATGCCCAAATATTCATGAACTATGGAATTGGACCTAAGCTTGCCTTCTCTCTAAGAGTGACACAAGCTGATTTCTCCAGTCTCATGCAAATCTCCATCTCTGATGTAAGAGGTTACTGTTACCAGTCAGAGACATATAAAATATAGTCCCACCTCCATCAAACACCTGGTAATGGCTCTAAACTTCCAGGACAAATATATGGCCTGGCCCAAATCCAATTGTCCTTTGTCCAAAGGGGACTAAATCTGGCATGATAGTCCAATGTAGAATGGAATGTGCCATTTTAATGTAATCTCTCGTGCCCAAGATCCCAGAAGCTCTTGATGGTACTCCTGAGCCCTAGTAAGGTTTTAAGGTTTCTTCATGGAGGGTTATTGCATTTGAAAAGAAAACTCTCTCCAAGTGTTTACTGTTGAGAGCACAGATATTATTTTATTTGTGAAAAGGTGTGCTGACAGCAGAGCCAACAATTGCAACAAAAATGTTAGAGGGAAGGTGGCCAAATACAGAAAACTTTTGCTTTATTTCCTAACTATAGCCATTTGCTAAATATTGTCCTTTAAAATTATGGGCCCAATCCAACAAAGTGAGTTTGTCAAAGCATGAGTGGTGCATAGAAGATAGACTACATAGACTTATGGGGAATGTACTCATTTTCCCGAACTGTCATTTTACACTGCCTCTATGTGGGTCTAGATGTTAGCATTGGTGGAGGAACTCTTCTTTATTACTGGATCAGACCAATTATGTTATTAGTATCATTCTGTGTTTTGCATTTTATTTAAAACAAAGTGTACACAGTATTGACAACATAATGCAATCTATTTTCACCAAATAATTCTTTATGCAGCTTGATAAAACAATCTCTGAATGGAAAGACCATGGATGCCATTGTTCATGTACATCAGACAAAGCTAATTTTTGCCTCTGGGGGTGAAGCAGGGTGAGGAATTGCATTGTGACAACTTTCCCACAGCAGTACTTGCTTGTGCAACTGTTAGCTGTTCAAGAGCATTATTAATCCTCAAAATCTTTCTGGTTCAGCTCTTGTGGGCTTTTAAGTGTTGCTACATCAGGTACAAACTCTCATCTGCAGTGCGACTAGGTGGCTCTTCTGCTTGCTGCAGTGTCTGGCAGTCTCTGTGAATGGTTCAAGCCATTTCTAAATTTTATATATTTATTTATTTATTATTTATATTTATAGACTGCCCATCCTGCGAGAGGGCTCAGGGCAGGTAACATCATAAAACATACAATAGATACAATTAAAATTAAACAATTAAACAATTTGAAAATAATAAACATTAAAACACAGTCACACTTCTAACAAATCAGCTGTCTGTGGGGCTTCCCTGGCATATTATTTGGGCTGATGGGTGGGTGACAACCACCTCAAGGAGGCCAGGGGTCTTTTTTGGGGGGGAGCGCACCGGAGCAGAGCTCCGGGAGCTCAGGAGCCAAGCCCCGCCCCCAGCCGTCCCGGGGAAGTCTTTCAGGCAGCCAAATGTCAGTTTCAGCTCCATTATAGGGAATATTCTGGGGGCTGGAGGGGAGGGGATTTGAGGGAGAGGCTTCAAACTCACAGGGTAGCTGATGGAGCCTCTCCCCAAGATACCCACCAAGTTTCAAGAACATTGGATCAGGGTGTCCAATTCTATGGGCCCCCAAACAGGTTGCCCCTATTCCCTCCATTGTTCTCTATGGTGGGAAAAAAGTTACTTTTTCCCCACCATAGAGAACAATGGAAGGAATAGGGGCAACCTGTTTGGGGGCCCACAGAATTGGACCCCCTGGTCCAATGTTCTTGAAACTTGGTCGGTATCTTGGGGAGAGGCTCCATAAGCTACCCTGTGAGTTTGGAGCCTCTCCCTCAAATCCCATCCCCTCCAGGCTCCAGAATACACCCTATGTTTTCACCATTGACTTCAAAGGCTCATAGGATATAATGGGGCCAAATTGCTGCCAAATTTCCTTCATTCCCTCCTTTCCTTCTCTCCTTTTCCTCTTTCCCACCTTCTTCTCTTCTCTTTTTTCCCTCCTTTCCCTGTTTCCCTCCTTCTTCCCTCTCTTTCTTTCCCTCCTTCTTTCCTTCTCTTTCTTTCCCTCTTTCCTTCCTTCTTTCCCTCTCTCTACTCTCTCTCTTTTCTTCCCTCTTTCCTCCATCTGTGGCCCAGCTCTCATGAGAAGGCGTTTAAACTTTAAACCCCTTCTCTCTTAGCTCCCCCACCCAGGCCAGCTGGGGAAGGGAAGGGGAGGCTTTTGAAGATGCCTCCCCCCCTTTTGCTTCCCCTTCTGACATCACTTCTGGTGATGTCAGGGGGCGTGGCATATGCTAATAGTCTAATAGCTCATTAGCATACCATATGCTAATGAGCTCCTGCAGCTGTTTTTCCACGAAAAGACCCCTGAAGGAGGCCATATAGAGATGGCCACTGCCTCAACCAAAGGCCTGGCGGAACAGCTCCGTCTTACAGGCCCTGAAGAATTGAAGAAGATCCTGCAGGGTCCTAGTCTTGACTGGGAGCATGTTCCACCAGGCAAGGGCCAGGGTAGAAAAGGCTCTGGCCCTGGTTGAGGCAAGATGGATGTCCTTTGGCCAGGGACAACCAGGAGTTGTTGGTCCATAGAGCGTAACGGTCTTCAGGACAGAATGGTTATTCCTGTGCAGGACCAACTATTCACTCAGTTCAATATGTGTCTCTAGATTTTAAAAAGATGGTTATAAAGGATCATACAGTCAGTATCACCTGTCCAATTATGCCCTGGGAACAAGGATTCACCTCTAAATTTATAAACTGGTGAGGATAAGGTGGAGGTTCTGACTGTATTTCCTGTGGGCCTTATATCTACAACGTTCACCACTTGTACCTGTGTACATAGGTCTGAGGTGGAAGCGCTTCCTGTAATATACAATAGGCATCTTTGTCCTGGCAACTAGTGAGAGACTGGAGAGGGGACATGGGCAAGTGGTCATCAATGATAGTGTAATGTCACTTCTGGAATTAATGTCATGCTGCTCTAGGAATTGCCATAGAGTTGTACCACAGAGTTTTTGGCGATTTCTAGAGAGGACTGATGTCACTTACAGGTTTCCCCCAGAAGTGACAGCAGTTCTCTCTAGGAATTGTGGGAAATGCTATGGTTTAATCATAGAGTTTCTAGCAATTCCTAGAAAGGCATGATGCCACTTCCAGGTTTTCCCTGGAAGTAACATCACACTATTGGCACAGCAGCCATTTTAAAAAATTCTTCCATTGCTTAAGAGTGGCATCAGGAAAGAGGAGCTGGGGGTGGGGCATTCTCTACCCCCACTGGGGGACCGGAACCCTAAGGCACATGATTCCTGCCAAGTTAGATGCATGATAGCCACTCTACAAACTTCCAGGGGTGATGATCACTCACTAAACAGGATCTGCCTTCAGACCGCAAGCTTTTATTTATTTAGGCATTTTGAACTTGCTTTTCTTTGCTCAGTATGAACTCAAAGTGGCTTACCAATTGACCCCCTATACAGACTACCCCCCATATATACTACAACAGCCGTCAGATTCATAAAATGACCATTCTTCGCCAAGGTGGACAGCAGTGCAGAGCACATGGTAAAAGCTGTGTCCTTTGATTGAACCAATCTCCCTGGGCAGGCACTTTTATACCGTTGTACTGTAATGATAAGAAGAGGAGGACGAGCTGCCACAGATGATGTACTTAATTTTAAAATACTTTTAGCCCACCTTTCTCCCATAACTGGAACCCAAGATGGCTTATAATAAAAGTCATACTAAACAGTACAATAAAACAGCCCTAAAATGTCTGCCACAGAACAAGTCTCAGGTAGGAGATCGCAGTCCTTTTCTTCAGGGAGAGATTTGTTCAGGGCCTCAAACACAGGGGAGGTGGTAACTGGGCAACTGGCCTTCCTCAGCCCCAGCTGGAACCCTCTGTCTCTTGGCAGGAACCTTGAAAACCCAACACGTATTTTTATGCTGAGACATCATATAACCGGTTGCTAGCAATTAACTTTAAGTTAGCAGTTCTACAACTCAGACTTTCGATTTTGGAAGCATAAGCTGTAGAGAAGATCTGCTGCTTGTCCACCATCATTCCAGTATCGATTGCTTTGCCTATGGAGTGTTGCTGATCTGGTAGAACATGAGACTCTTTCTGTCAGCTGTTGCCTAAGGAGGCTGAAGCAGGTGAGCCTGTACTTTTACATCAGGAACCAAGGTCAGTACAACCATGTATCTTAACATAAATTGAGCCACTAGAAATCTATTGCACACAAGGGCCAATGAAATATTTACAAATTGTAAATGTGCTGTCTTTGGGTGACTTCCACACACTTCTAAGAAGCGACACACTATGTGGGAGATCTATGATTGGATATGAAGTGCAGGATTGGAGGGGTGAAGTAAGATGGACTGTTAGACCCTTCAGGGCAAAGGAAGAAGGGAGAACCTTTCCCGCATTATTTTTTTCCAATAAAGATAGCTTCCCCACTGGAAATTATTCCCACGTGAAGGAGATGGAAGAAACAGGTTATAGATTCCCCTAGGTAACATGTGGCTTAGTTCTAATTTCAGTTCTGCACTCCAGAAACCAGCATATAGCAGTAGGCAGAGTGATTAGTATCCTGCACTGAGACAGGCTGGGCTTATCAAATCACACCTGTCACAGGTATACTCTTGAGATGTTCAAAAGCCAGAAAAATGACCACAGTCGCCATGCCAATATTTAAGCAGACCCAGTTGTATTTAAGGGGGGAAAATGTATAAAAACAATAGCTAATTCTACATTGTACCTAACAGAAATCAAAAGTCACTTTCCTTAATAGACAGTTCAACTTGGAGCTAATACATTTAATTCTACTTTACACAGTTTGTAATATGAAACTACCTCATGCCTTTGTGCTCAGCATTAATCAGGAACAACAATCACTTCCTGTTTATATATTCACCAATACTATTTCTAATTAGAAGCACATCTTTACCCTTAAGTGTACATTCAAAGGTAGCCTTTTCATTCCGTCATGCTCAGTTTTCTTTTTTACTAGTCTCCATCTCATGTGTCTTTTGTCCATATAAGTCCTATAATAACATTTTGGGTGGTCAAAGTGGACTTCTCTGTCCATTTTTCACCAGTGGAAAAGCTGGTTGGATCCAGCCCACTGATTTCCAGTCAGAAGTTATCCTCCAACCTTGTGGTTGGTTTCTCCCTTATTTTCGATGGTTTGTTTTATCCATAAAATAATATTATGTCCTTAGAGGCACTAACTAGATTTCTTCTCTTGAGCAGAGTTTGAAACCAGATAGCTCTGCGGAGCCTAGTTCTAAGGAGCTCTAGTTATGTGTAATCATGTTTAGAATGGATGCAGACATAATGCTACCCAGTAGTTAAACTACTCCAGGAAAAGAGGGAAGATAATAGTGTGAGTGCACACAGCCTGCTCCTGCTCTTCTAAGGTAGCCATAGAATTGTGTACGTGTGCACCAAAGTCCAGGATGGAATTAGGGCCTGCCTTCAATATGACTCCTTTATGAAAAAATGAGTACATTGTATCTATATTTAACAATATCATATTAATTAAAGAGCTAGTAGGAAAGGAGTAACTGGCCCTCCTCACCTGCTTAATGGTTTAAGTGCTGTCATTGCTCCCATTTTGGAGATTGTATTTGTGTAGAAAACTTGTTATAGTTTTTGCTTCAAGTGTGTCTTAATTTTCTATTGTGCATGAGCCACGAGCAGATTTTCTTCTTCTTTGTTGTCCTTAATATGTGTCACTCTTTAACACAGTACATTATGGGATCCACATTCAGAGATGTGTAGGTCAGCGTTTTAACTTCATCCAACACCTTTCTTCTCATGTCTTGAGGGATTCTTTTTTGATTTAGCTTTATTATCCTGCCTTTTCTGCAAACTTAAGTGGGGCTAGGATAATTCTTTTTGTAAAGAAAAAACACAATGGGCAACCCCAGCAGTTTGCTTGTTAGTTCTTTCTTTAATAAAGGAGGCCAGATATTCTTCTAGAGGAAAGATACACATCTCAGAGCTAAATGAGCACACAGTCAATAAATGGTCATCAGCATTCTGCAGTAGTGATCGACATTACATGCAAAAGACTTGAAACAATCATAGATGGTATAGATGAAAAAAACGTTTTAAAAATCCAATGCTCTTCTAACAGGTAGAACAAGGTTTTAAAGTCCCATACAGCACTAACCAGCAGTTTATGCCATGTAATTCTCTATTAGATTAATATTATCCATGGACAATTTTAGCAGGTTATCCTTAGAAGCGAAAATAAACTGGAATCTTAAAAGTAGAGAAACTGCCCTTAGTATAAACCTAATGGAGGCAATATGGGGTTTTACTATATGTATACAAAAGCCAAACACTTCCAGTACTATCCAGCAGACTTCAGTCTTTAACTGAAATTTTGAGATACACTGGGACATGATATTACCAAAATAGACTCCTCTAATAGACTTATTAAGGTTTCCTTTGTCTCCATCACTTTAAAGCACTGGGATAATTACAGGCATGGAGGAAGTAAAGATATGCTAATTATAGCAAATGGCAAAAAAAAATCCCCTCAAGTTTAAAAAAAAATCAGCTGGATTTCAAACATATAATATTAATGAATAAAAATTCTATTTTTTCTACAGAATTGCATTGTTTCATGGCACTGAGAGTGTTGTGACAAAAAAAGATCCCTGAAATAGTAGTCAGCAAAAAGTAAAAGTCAAACATTAAAAAAAATGGCAAAACATATTCAATAATCTCCCCTTCCCAAATCTGGTGAAATATGATCTGTCTCTTGCACTTTTAAATAGCAATCTGCTCCTAATGGCATTTGTCCCTGTGCCACAGTAGCAATAAATCTAGGCAGAAAGGAATAAGTTTAGTAACAGTTTAAAAGATCAAAATTAATCTCCAGCCATGTAATCTTCTCTCTCCTCATTCTTAAAGATTCAAGGAATTAAATAGAACTACATGCAGAGTATAAGGCAGCATCCCAAGGTGGTTTTACTGTGAAAGTTCAAATGAGGGGGAGTGCTAGGTTTAAGCTGGCACAGAACAATGTTTAATTCTTGCATCCAGTTCCATAGCCAATCTACTGTTCTACACATAATATAAACTGGGCACTTGGTTATCTCTATGCACAACACAGTGATTTCCACTTTTGCAAGGCACAAGGGCATTTTTGAGTGAAGAATTACTCGGTTGTGTCTGAATGTGTCATCTTGAACCTGCCATCACGTAATAGCAATTATCTGTCTTTTGCCCAGGACATTAATGGATTCAAAACTAACAAAAAAGAACCATGGCATTTCAGCTCCAATTGAATTCTGAGAGCATCACTCAGTTCTGGGAGAGACAATTCACCAAACACATTGTTCCATTTTCTTCACGGTAAAGTGCTATTATGGATTTTACACTGCTTATTCTTCCATCACCCTCCCACCAAAATCCCACCTGGCTTGCAGCAGTACTGTGCATGAAGAAACTAGAATAATATTCTCAGGAGAGCTGTTTGAAACAAGATTCTTCGATACTGTGGGGTCAGGCTGCAATTTGGTTCAGAATGACTCACACTGCAGATGGATGGGCAGAAGTATCCTTAATGCAAGTTACAATTACTATTAATCATCATTAACATCTTCATGGCCTATCACTTACCCTGCAATTGCATTACATCGTTTTTTCTGTGTGTGCTCAGTAAAAAAACAACAACAGGGACCACCAGCTTGTTACTTGTACCTTTTGTGGCTATATTTTCTACAGAACAGGACTCAAAAAATAGGCAGCATTAATACTGACAATTCCCTCCCCCCACACCAAGGGACCTGGAGATAATGAAGTGCAAAATCCTTGGTAAAAAGTCTTTCTTAATGTGCTACACATTTCATGTATAAGAGGCTTTCCTTTCCGAGTGTGGCAGAAAAACAAATTAGACTGCTAATTAGGTCTTTTTTAGAGGCTGACATAACAGAGACATTGACCCCTTCTCTTGACTAGACCTGGAGGAATCTTCTCAGGGTATATTTATATGCAAAAATGAAGGGCTAGGCAAATGCAAAGTGTTATAAGGGACCATTTCCTCTTGTAGCACTACTTTGTCCAGCCTGCAAGCCAAAAACAGTTTCAGATTTAAGTAGCTTGGCACCAATTCCATGATAAGGTGAAAGCTCTCAACAGGGCAAAGTTTTGGGCCTATTAATCTCCTTCTCAACAGACCTGGATTCTTTCCTTGGGGCCAGTGAAGTCAGTCAGCATAATCTAGGGCGATGCTTGCTATACAGTTTTGTACTGTTGCTGCCTCTCCAGAGAGAGCCTAATGCAAAGGGAGAGCGTGCCTTGATAAAGCCTGGAATTGCTGCTCTTCAGTGAAGTTATCATCTGGTTATTCTCACAGGCACTAGGGGAGGGAGGGAGAGATTCAGAGCAAGAACTACTTTGAACAGAGATTCTAAGAGCTAGAAAGGTACATTAGCACCGCTCTGTTAAGTGTTATTCACTGTGAATTAGTGCAGGGCACTGGAATATTAATTCACCTTGGATTTTGCCTTGTTACAGAAGCTGCTTCCTGAAATATCTTAGCCTGCCCCACTACTGAGAGAAACTGGCTCTTCGGTGAAATATGACATCACTGAAATTAAAAGGGCTGGGAATTGTATTGCCCTTGGTGGGGATACTGTGGAGATGCTGACTTTGGAGATGCAGACACTTTCAGCAAGGGCTGAGGGAATTCTGGTGGCCCTGAAATAGCTATCATAATATATTCTTGGCTACAATTAAACTTGCTATGTGTAGAAATGTTGGGAACCAAGTTTGTATTGAGTGGCTCCTTAAGTATTTCAAGGAGATTGATGTGCACTTAACTCATATTACAAGATTGTTTTTGGTTTGCCTGATATTAATATTGATCTATTCTTTTCTGCCATGTGTAAGTTCAGTGTATTTTCCAGAGAGATGTTTGGGACACCAAACTTTGCCTCAGCACCTGTCTTACAGTCAGGGTATTTCTCTGAATCCCTTTAAAAATGTACCTTGCTTGCTTTCTAACTGTAATATTTTAGGAGTATCTTACTCTTTCCTGAGATGAAATAACTTAGTAGTATCTGCTTTCCTCAGGTATGCTTTCCTCCTATTTGGGCAAGATCTGTCAACCTCATCCGATCATGTGTTACCTGTTGCTCTGTGATGAGGGACTACAAGTTATTCAATATTCCAGGATGCTACTAACAAAGTAAACTTACAAATACCTGTAGCCATACAGTAGGTTTTTGATATCAACATGTGCATGTTTTAAAGGCAGTCATGACAACCCACTTTAATTATTTTTCTTGTAAAATAACGAAATGGATAGTCTTTATCCCATCTGTGCTTTGACTGACTATTTAGGCTTTATGAATTTGGAGTCATCCTAGATTCAGAGTCCCCAAATCCTGTGGAACCATCAGCCGATGAGCTGAGAAGTCATGACTCCCTCCCAGGATTTTTCTGAAGAGTGTACTTAAATTTCCAGGGGGCTCACAATAGTAAAGTCAGAATCCTTGCTGTTGTTGCTGCTGTCATCATCGGGGCTGGAACTGAGGTTGCTAGAAGACGCGGACATGGAACCCATCAGTGGGTCTGAAAAGGCTAAAGAAGAGTGACACAGAGCCTCACCCTTTGTGGTTGCTTCCTTGCACGGTGGCACAGTCCGCACACGCTCAAGAGCACTGCTAGCATTCCCTTCCTCTTCTTTGGAAACTAGGATATAGTCATCACTGTGCTTGTTGTCAGAGCTTCTGCTTGTCTCAGAAACATCCTGTGAAACAAAACATGAAAGATTTAGAGTAAGTCAGTGGATCAAAGCAGACACAATGATTGAGCCATAACTAGATCTTTCAAGCTTCCCCCCCTCCCCAAAGTAACATTACAGGCATGAAAGGCTGCTACTCAAATTGCTGTCATACAGGGAAGGGAAAAGTGGTTCTACTCCTACAGTTATACCTCTTGAATCTACCTCTCTACCCTCCTAAGAGAAGGAAAAAAGACCCACACCTATCTTTTTTTCTTCCAAGGTTAATAAGAGCAAGTGGTGAGGAGGTGTTTCTGACAGGTGAAAACATACAGAGGTTGTTGTTGTTGTTGTTCAGTCGCACAGTCGAGTCCGACTCTTCGCGACCCCATGGACCAGATCACGCCAGGCCCTCCTGTCTTCCGCTGTCCACTGAAGTCTGCTCAATTTCATGTTCGTTGCATCGATGACACTGTCTAACCATCTCATCCTTTGCCGTCCCCTTCTTCTTTGACCTTCAATCTTTCCCAGCATCAGGGTCTTCTCCAGTGAATGCTCCCTTCTCATTTGGTGGCCAAAGTATTTGAGCTTCAGCTTCAGGATCTGGCCTTCAAGGGAACAGTCAGGGTTGATTTCTTTTAGGATTGACTGATTTGATCTCCTTGCAGTCCAAGGGACTCTCAAGAGTCTTCTCCAGCACCATAGTTCAAAAGAATCTATTCTTCGGCGCTCAGCCTTCCTTATAGTCCAACTCTCGCACCCATACATTACTACGGGGAATACCATTGCTTTGACCATGCGGACTTTTGTTGGCAAGGTGATGTCTCTGCTTTTTATCATGCTGTTTAGGTTTGCCATCGCTTTCCTCCCAAGGAGCAGGCGTCTTTTAATTTCATGGCTGCAGTCACCATCTGCAGTGATCTGGGATCCTAGGAACGTGAAGTCTGTCACTACTTCTACGACTTCCCCTTCTATTTGCCAAGGAGTGATGGGGCCAGATGCCATGATCTTAGTTTTTTTGATGTTGAGCTTCAAGCCCACTTTTGCACTCTCCTCTTTCACCCTGAGCAAGAGGCTCTTTAGGTCCTCTTCACTTTCTGCCATCAGAGTGGTATCGTCTGCATATCTGAGGTTATTGATCTTTTCCCCAGCAATCTTAACTCCAGCTTGTGATTCATCCAGGCCAGCATTCCGCATGATGTACTCTGCATATAAATTAAATAAGCAAGGTGACAATATACATCCTTGTCGTACTCCTTTTCCTATGCTAAACCAATCAGTTGTTCCATATCCGGTTCTAACTGTTGCTTCTTGACCCTTATACAGGTTTCTCAGGAGACATATGAGGTGGTCTGGTACTCCCATCTCTTTAAGAACCTGCCATAATTTATTGTGATCCACACAATCAAAGGCTTTAGCATAGTCAATGAAGCAGAAGTAGATGTTTTTCTGGTACTCTCTTGCTTTCTCCATAATCCAGCGAATGTTCGCAATTTGATCTCTAGTTCCTCTACCTCTTCGAAACCCAGCTTGTACTTCTGGCAGTTCTCTATCCACGTACTGTTGGAGCCTAGCTTGTAAGATTTTGAGCATGACCTTGCTAGCGTGTGAAATGAGTGCAATTGTGCGATAGTTTGAACATTCTTTGACGTTGCCCTTCTTTGGGATTGGAATGTAAACTGACCTTTTCCAATCCTGTGGCCACTGTTGTGTTTTCCAAATTTGTTGGCAAATTGAGTGCAGCACTTTAACAGCATCTTCTTTTAAGACTTTGAATAACTCAGCTGGGATACCATCACCTCCACTAGCTTTGTTGTTAGTAATGTTTTCTAAGGCCCATTTAACTTCGCTTTCCAGGATGTCTGGCTCGAGGTCAGTGATTATACCATCGTGGTTGTCAAGGACATCGAGGTCCTTCTTGTATAGTTCTTCTGTGTATTCTTGCCATCTTTTCCTAATCTCTTCTGCTTCTGTTAAGTCCCTACCATTTTTGTCCTTTATCATGGCCAGCTTTGCATGGAACGTTTCCTTGATTTCTCCAATTTTCTTGAAGAGATCTCTAGTCCTTCCCAATCTATTGTTTTCCTCTATTACTCTGCATTGTTCATTCAGGAAAGCCTCCTTATCTCTCCTTGCTGTTCTCTGGAAATCTGCATTAAATTGGGCAAATCTTTCCTTATCCCCATTGCCTTTAGCTTTCCTTCTTTCCTCTGCTATGTGTAAAGCCTCATCAGACAGCCACTTTGCTTTTTTGCATTTCTTTTTCTTTGGGATGGCGGTGAGTGCTGCCTCCTTTACAATGTCACGGACCTCTGTCCATAGTTCTTCAGGCACTCTGTCTATCAAATCTAGTCCCTTAAACCTATTCTTCACCTCTACTGTATATTCATCGGGGATGTGATCTAGGTCAAATCTGAATGGCCTTGTGGTCTTCCCAACTTTCTTCAATTTAAGTCTGAATACAGAGGTAGAAGAGTTAAAAAACCTTGTACCCTTCCTGCATGGCGCTACTCCAAACTGGTTCTGAAACTAATCTTTAATAAAACATTGAGAGGTACAATATTTCCATCCGTTGTAGCTTGACCCTCTGCCTGCTCATTTATTATGCCATGTCTATTTCATCCCCCATCATAGTTGGCACTATACCCTTACTAGAGTGCTTGCCACTGACTCTGCCACATGAAGGTACATGCCGGTAAAGGTATGCATAAAGGGGATCCTTTTGGGGACTTTAGGTATTGTGTTCAGTTTTGGGCATCACAATTTAAGAAGGATATAGACAAGCTGGAATGTGTCCAGAGGAAGGAAATGAAGACGGTGAGGGGTCTGGAGACCAAGTCCTATGAGGAAAGGTTGAAGGAGCTGCGTATGTTTACCATGGAGAGGAGATGACTGAGAGATGATATGATAACGAACTTCAAGTACTTGAAGGGCTGTCATATAGAGGATGGTATGGAGGTTTTCTGTTGCCCCAGAAGATTAGACCAGAACCAACAGAATGAAATTAAATCAGAAGTTTTCGGCTAAACATTGGGAAGAACTTCATGACAGAGTAGTTTCTCAGTTGAACAAGCTTCCTCGGGAGGTGGTGGGCTCTCCTTCTGCTAGATGGCTATCTGACAGCAATGCTGATTCTGTGAACTTAGGGAGATCATGAAAGGGAGGGTAGGAAAGGATGCACCAGTTCTTGTGGCCCTTTCTTACACACCTGGGGAAATGCTGATTGCCACTTTGGGGTCAGGAAGCAATTTTTTTGTCATCTCCTGGGCATGGAACAGCGGTCACTGGGGCTGTGGAGGGGGAGGTGTTTGTGAATTTCCTGCATTGTGCAGGGGGTTGGACTAGATGACCCTGGTAATCCCTTCCAACTCTATGATTCTATGAGTCTTATGAAAAATGGGCTCTCTTGCAAATCACAAAGAATCACTAGGTTTATATTTGTTAAAGGTGTTCTATAACAAGTTCTATAACATATACAATACTTACAGTGCAATCCTAAACAGAGCTTCACCCTTCTAAGCCCACTGATTTAAATGGATTCAGAAGGGTATAATTCTACTTGGGATTACCTGCATGTTTTGTTACCCCCCCCCAACATGGATATTCCCTGTATGTAGAAATATGTTATGTGCGAGAAACATCAGTTAGGCTTAATGCTAACTGTAGCACTGTCAGTAATATATTTTAAAATAACCTGATTATGCAGGTTAAAATAAGAAATCTAACTTTATACACAATTATTTTCTCAACTCTTGCCCCTACCAAAATATAAACTTTCTTTGGAACAGACTAGTTTTTCTAATGCTGGTATTTCCAGAGGTGAAATATCTCCACACTACTTTCTCTGCCAATTTCTGTTCAGGAAAACTCATAGTGACATGAAGCATGTTTTCTCCCATCTGTCGCTGCTATTGAATAAATGAAAAATGACAGAATTATACTTCCAGTAGCTTTGAAAGTTAACAACCTTCCACCCAGTGCCATATGGCTTCCCAGAACATTTTTCCTGATGAGGATTTGCTAGCAGAATGAAATTTATTCTTGACCACCTACAGTACAGTAAGCTGAAACAAACAAACAAAAAATAGTTTAAAATGGCCTGCAAAAGTTTTAAGAGTGTGTGTTTCTCTTTGGCCATCCATGAAGTGTGAGGTAGCTGGACAGATGGAAAGCATTCTGTGGGGAGCAGAAAAACAGTTCTAATCCCATCTCAGTTTATTTATTTATTTATTTAAAAAAAACAAGAACAGGAGGGGAAGATTCACAGAGGGACTCTGAATTCCCCTCTGGGTCAGTTCATATTTAAATTCCATCCAGTGTAGCCTTTTCAATCACAGTAATGCAGTTTAGAGATAATTGTAGACTCTTGTCTTAATGGTCTTATTACAGCCCCCTTTAGGTGGTAATATATATTTTCAGTGTAAAACTAGTTTGCTTTTCCCAGGCTATCAACCCCAACATCTGGCCCCAACAGCTCCACTGGGATAGGAAAATTACCTCTGAAAGAATTACCTCATCTTAGCACCTAAAACTGAAGGTATGAAATATGCGTATTTACTAGATACAATTTCGTCTGTCTTATCCCTGTGCAAATTCTAAATATTAGGGCTGCACCATAATCTATTGATCGCTAGTTTAAAAGAAAGAAAAAAATAATTGTTCAGCTGATGCCACATGGTAGTTTGGCCAATGTGAACAAGTCTTGGGGTTGTGTGCTCCCTCCTGCTTTCATATAATGCAAATTCCTACTTTTCCTTCATGGCAAACCATGATTTGTTCTTAAATGCAAACTAGTAATGTATGGTTGGTGCTTACTCTCCAGGCCATAGTTGGCAGCTACAACCAAATTTTGGTTCCCAGTTCTGGTGGGAGACAAACACAAGCCACAGTTTTCCAGGTTGGTTGTACTGGCAGAATGGCTTGCTGTGAAACAGGAGACAACTGCAGTGTGCAAAGAGGAACAAAGGAGCAGATGGAATAGAAGCCTATGACTATGAAACTTGCAAGGGCAAAGTTGTAAACTTGTCAACTGCCTGGGGAAAAAATCCTGACCCTTCAGTAGAGGCAGAGTAGGATGTTATTCACCAGGTGATATTTCCATGACCTCCATGTCATGAAAAGCCTCAGCTGCCTAATTATACCTCTGTTAAAGAACATTTCCCCCTCCTGGCCTGTTGGTAACACCACAAAAAGGTGGTATGGCATTACATATAAATGGAGACAATCAGCAGATATACCCAGCAATGCTGATAATTTTCTCTCTTTCTTTTTTATTTTATTTCTTAGAATTTAACAAGATAGTCATAGGATCCAACAGAGCAGAAAGGAATCATGGAAAAGCACTGCCGTTGTTTTAAATTATGAAATTACAGAAAATGGGCAGTTTGTGATCTCTCTGTCAAGCATACAGTAGTCACGGTACATAAATAATAAATAGCTCTACTGATTCCTACAATGAAAAATAACATTTGTATGGGAGGGGGAAGCCTACGGGCACTGGTGGTAGTGGAAAGCTGACTTATGGTGACCCTGTAGAGTTTTCAAGGCAAGAGATATTCAGAGGTGTTTTGCCACTGCCTGTGTCCACATCGCAACCCTGGTATTCCTTGGAGGTTTCTGTCAGGTTCCTCAGTCAGCCCCTCCCAATTGTCTTGTTGAAAGTTAGTGAAACAGTGGAAGTACTGATCAAGAGTCTGATTTACACGTTCAGTTTGTCCATCAGTCTCGGGGTGATAGGCACTACTCAAACCCTGTTCCACCCCCATGAGGCGTAGCAGTTCAGTCCACAACTTAGAAACAAATTGTGAGCCCTGGTCGGAGATTACTTTCTTCCGCAATGTATGGAGCCTAAACACCTGTTGAAGAAAACTCTTAGCCAACATCCTAGCAGAGGGCAGGGATTTAAATGGAATGAAATGTGCCTGTTTCGAAAACAGATCTACAACAACCCAAATAACAGTTTCCCCCTGGTTAGGGGGAAGGTCCGTAATAAAATCCATCGAGATGACTTCTCAGGGTCTGCTTGGGGTGGGTAGGGGCTGGAGGAGCCCCGGAGGCTTCCCCAGTCTTGATTTACTCATGATGCAGGTTTGGCATGACTGGACGAAAAGAGACAGATCCTTCCTCATGCCGGGCCACCAAAATTGTCTTTGCAACAAATGGAGGGACTTTACAAACCCCAAGTGTCCCGCCAACTTAATTCCATGCACCATAGACAAGTTCTCCCCCCACAAAGCGGCCAGAACAAACAGTTTAGTGCCTCAATACCAGCAGCCGTTTGCATGCTCCTCCCCCTCCTCCTCCCCCTCCTTTTCCAATTCCAGGTGATTAGCATCAGAAACTGCAGAGGCGAACTTCAGTTCCCATGAGTCATTGTTCCCCATGAGCTGGGCCTTCGCTTGGGCGCGCGTAACTATGGCCCCTCCCAACTGGGTGGGCGTGAACATAGAGTCAAGGACCACCTCCTTACGGCTGTCATGTTGTGGGAGGTGGGACAGCGCATCGGCCAAGGAATTTGCTTTCCCCAGGAAGTGATGAAGGATGAAATTAAACTTAGAGAAAAAATCAGCCCAGCAGAGTTGTTTAGCATTCAAATTACGGGGCATGCGGAGGACCTCGAGGTTCTTATGATCAGCCCAAGCCTCGAATGGTACCTGGGCCCCCTCCAGCCAATGCCGCCATGCAGAGAGCGCCAACTTGATCACCCCTGCCTCTTTATCCCAAACTGACCAATTACGTTCAGTGTCTGTAACCTTTCGAGAGACGTAAGTAAGGGGGTGCAACTTCCCGTCCTCCCCCTCTTGCAATATGGCGCCACCCATAGCAACATCCGAGGCATTGACTTGTACTATGAATTTTTTCAGTTCGTTTGGGTGTGCCAACACGGGTTTGGATGTGAACAACACTTTTAAGTGATCAAATGCCTCCTAGCATTCGGCTGTCCACTCCAACTTCGCCCCCGGTCTTGCACTGTCAGGACCCTTCCCCTTTGTTTTGAACAGGTCCGTGAGTGGCAAGCTCACCTGGGCAAAATTGGCAAGAAATGATCTGTAAAAGTTCGCAAAACTGAGGAATGCCTGGAGCTGCTTCTGGGTTTGAGGGGCCTCCCACCCCACCACATCCCGGACCTTGGCGGGGTCCATCTCAATGCCCCGGGGGGAGATGTGATACCCTAGAAAGTCAATTTCCATGCAGTGGAACTCACACTTGGATAGCTTAGCAAACAGTTTGTGCTTGTGCAACGTTTGAAGAACTTCCTGGACCAAAGAAACATGAGACTCCAGGTCGGGGAAATAAAGCAAGATATCATATAGATAAACGAGGACTGCCTTGAACAGGTGCTTGTGCAAGACCTTGTTTATCAGGTTCATGAAGACTCCCGGAGCTCCCTGAAGTCCGAATGGCATCACCTGATATTCGAATTGACCCAACGGGGTATCAAATGCCATCTTGTACTTGTCTCCCTCCTTAATGCAGACTCTGAAGTAGGCATCCCAGAGATTGGAATAGATCCTCCCTTCAGACAGTTCAGCTAGGAGGTCTTTAATCAAGGGGAGGGGGGTAAGCATTTGTAGTCAACACAACATTCAGCCCCCTGTAGTCTGTACATAGCCTCAAACCCCCGTCTTTCTTTTTTCCGGAACAATACAGGAGCAGCAAACAGGGAGGAGGCAGGCCGGATAAAACTCCGGGTGAGGTTTTTGTCAATGAATTTACATAGTTCTGCCTTCTCTGCGGGACTCATAGAGTACAGTTTACCCTTGGGTAATTTCTGGTTGGGTAGCAATTCAATAGCACAGTCTGAGTGTTGGTGGGGGGGCAATTCATCCACCTCCTCCTCCTCAAACACCCAAACCAGGTCCCAGTATTCGGGCGTGATCATTTCCAGCTCTTCACGTGCAAGGCAAGCTGGTACTGGTCCCTCTTGGGTTTTTTTCCCCCACTCCCCATCCCAGGTGTGATCTTGGCATCGAGGTGAAATAAGGCGAATAACACCCTCCCCCCATAAGTTATAGGGGTTGTGACTATGGAGCTATGGGTTGCCTAGTACTAATGGGAAACGGGCGGCAGGGGTGATGACAAATGATCGATGCTCCCAGTGTTGTCCTGCGCTCATTCGTAACGGAACAGTCTTGAATCTACAGGGGTCTTTCATAGCGAACCCATCCATTTGGGTAAATACCAGGGGCTCTGAGAATTTAACCACTTTTGCCCCAAGTCCCATAACAAGGGAGGGGTGGATGAGATCCCATCCACACCCTGAGTCAATCAAGCCCCTCACCCACACATGGGTGTTGAAGTCGGGGTTTATGATAGTCATAGTCACAAAAAAGGGGGTAACTGCTCAGTGTTTTCTGCACCTCTGGGATGGGGACCTGCTGGTCAGTGCTACTCACAACAGGTCCTGGTTGTTTCCCGCCAGCTGAGCCTCTTCCTTGCTGGATGAGGGGGTGTCCTCTTCCTGGAGACTAGCTTGTAGGGCACGTTGAGTCTTCGGGTGGGCAGTCTGCTTCTTAACCAGAGTGTCAGACCTCTTTATTTTCCCTGCTCCTCTTTGGGGTGCTTGCAGGTCCTGATCCTGGGCATGCAGCGGCAAAATGGCCCACTTCACCACATTTGAGGCATAAGCCTTGCTTCATGCGGAGCTCTTGCGTCCCTTCCTTTTGCATCATTGGAGTCTTGGACTTCACTGGTGCTGGCATGCTCTTCATCAGGGTAGCTGCGTCGTTGATGTGGATGGTCCAGAGGCAGCTCTCCATGTCAGCAGCCTCCTTCATCCAGGCATGCAGGGACACTGGCTTCACGCTATGGAGGATCGTTCCCTAGATCTCTGGATTAAGACCCAAACAATAATGTTGAGCCAGCACCCCATCAGGCCACCCCTGGACCTTGACCGTGTGGTGCTGAAACTCCTCCGTATACTCCCACACTGATTTCTTCCCTTGGCGGAAAGTGCGCAGGAATGCCTGGCCGTCTCACTCGCATTAGTGTCCTAATAGTGAGCTCACAGGGCCCACATGAAGGCATCAACCTCTTGGAGCTCCCGGCTGTCTACATTGTGTAGGTTCACATACCAGTCAGCTGCTCCCTCCTGCAAGTGGGACACAATATAGTCCACAATGCGATCCTCATTTGGAAACAAATGGCCCCAGTTGCCCACAAATTTCTTGGCTCGTACCAAGAAGAACACCAATTTCTCAGGCGTTCCGTCGAATGTGGCCTCCAGCAGATCCATTGGCTGGGGCCCCGGCAGGACGACCGGTGGCTGGCCAGGAGGCAGCAACTGTACAGTCCTCAATCATCCGAAAGAGCCTGTCTTGGTCTCGCTCAAGCAGGTCTAAACGGGTCTCCACAAAGTCCTCAGCATCTCCCATTTTCCCAGCACCTACTTCCAGCCTGGGTCCTGTGCTCAGCCAGTAAACGGCCCGGTTGTATTGACTTTCTCGTCGGGGACTCAACGGCCCGGTTGTATTGACTTTCTCTGCCGTGTCCACTTGAAACCTGCCCTATGGCCGGGGCTTTGGCTGAGTAGTCACACTGGCCTGCACCCCCCTGGATGGGTTCAGGTAAGGCACGCCCACTCCTTGTCCCGAGTAGTAGTAGTAGTCGGCACCATGGTCATAGGGACCGACTCTTCTGTAGTAATTACGGGTACGTTGTCATCCTCTTCCCTGCTCATATCGGTTTGGGGGAGATGAGGCTCGGGAGAAGGACAGAGAGAAGATTACAGACACTTTGTCAGGTTCCTCAGTCAGCTCACACAACACAGGGCTTCTTCAGAAGATAATGTTTAATAGTGAATCAGAACTAAAGACACATGTACAACTTCTGTCTGTAATGGCTACAGTGCAGCAGGACCTACTATAATATATTACATTCAAGCATCCCCCCCATAGCAGGAGCTAATGAATATAAGTCGCGCGCACTGGCAGAAGCGGCGGGCTAGCAAGCAAAACAATCCTAGAAACTGTTACGGTTCCCAGCCGAAACTCCAACTGCTGGAGAGTGAAGGTCAGAGACCTGATAAGAGACAGCTAGTAACAGTGAGAGAAAGTTCAGACGGAGTACTCCTCCGGCATACCAGACATTTGACAGGGATACATGACAGTCTCCCATCCAAATGCTAGCCAAGGGCAACCCTGCTTAGCTTCCAAGATCCTATGAGATTGGGCTATCCTGGGCTATCCAGGTCAGGCCATTACTCTGGAAAAATGAAGCATTTTTCATTCCCGCTGATGTCCCTCCAAGGATATGGTGTGTAAGCACTTGATAAGAGCCACTATGCGAAACTGAGCCAATCTGGATCTGGCCACTGACTGGTGGGAAGAACTTCTATGAAGCCTCTGTGTGTTGCCTTGAGTTGCATGATGGGAGGAAGGTGGGCATAAACATAATGAAGAAATAAAGATGCTGGGGAACATAATTGCACCTGTTTTGGAACTCACTGCTAATAATGGTTTCCAAACATGCACAACCATGGCAAAAAAGAAAGGTCATACATGAAGCAATCCAAAAGAAGATTGGAGACTGGAGATGATCATATAAATTAAGAGGCAGGACCCATCAAAGCTGCACTAAAGATGCACAGAAAATCAGCACAGCTTCATGTATTGTAGTGCAAATACATTACCAGGACAGACACCAACAAACCAGAATGTTCTAATTCCTGTTCCTGTTTCAAAATCAGAGCACCTACATGCCCCAAACACCTTGAGAAAACTAATAAGACAACAGCCCTGCTAATGCTTAGCCCCAGAGTTATTTTTAACATACGTCCATCTAATTCCAAGAGCACAAAATACAAACGTCACCACAGACAAAGTAACAGGCCTATAATTACCAGCCTCAAGATACAACAGATAAAAATCATGTGAAGAGCAAGGGACCCTGCTCAATAAAGTTAATACATATTTAGCTCTTATAGAAAAATACAAGTAACAACTAAATACAAAATGAGGTACAGTTTCAATTGCAGCTCTACCACAAGGGAGGAGTCTCTGTGGATGGCCGGGTGACATGATTTTTTTTTTTAAAAGAACAGGATCCATTGATCACCCTCCAGCTTGTATTCTGGATGCCAATGTGAGTGGCATGAAGGGGAGTGGTCTCCTCCTGTACAGCTCTGAGTGCCCTCTCCTAAAAGCTTATCCCCACCCAGAATACCAGAATCTTATTGTGTATATAGCCAAAGGCCATCACAATACAGAATTAAGATAATAAAAAGAGAATAATTCTAATTGTACATAGGTAAAACAGTGATTACAAGGATTTTTCACACAAACAAAAATGAACCAGTTATAAACAGTAAAATTGTAAAATAATAAATCCAGTTAGTCATAAAAGGGTTTTTTTCCTAAAGCTGCAGTCTTAGCCCTGATTTTTTTTGGTGGCCAAGGCAAAAAGAGACACTTTATAACTGACAAGCGGATCAGTGTCAGATAATAGAAAGAACAGCTTGTCAGTGTCAGAGGAAAATTTTTGTCCTATTAGCAGATTATCAAGAAATCTAGCTCTAACTGATGTATACATAGGACAAAATAGTGTGTAATGAACAATGTCCTCTGGAACTGAGCCACCGCATATACAAGACTGTGAGGCCAGCAGTATTTGAGAGTATCTCCCCATGAGTAGAGCTGTCAGCATTGCTTGAAAACATAAGGAAGTAAGTGCATTTCTGAGGATTTGAGATGTAATATTCACTAAGTAAGGAGATCTATCGTGATCTCTTTTGAATAACTTAAACCAAGGGGAGAATTTAGATCTAGAGATTGTAAAATTGTCCAGTAAAGCATCACATTTGTAGGTCCAGTTTCATAAACTGGTACCAATATTGAGAGCCCCCAACAAATTGTCTGGAATAGAATAGTAGGCAAGTATGTTGTTGTAACATGTAGACCAGGATGTATCCCTACATGACATTAGTTGGAAGCATTGTTTACTAAATATGTTGGTGAGGGCAGTATTACCTTTATTCCAGAATTTGAGTAAAGCAAGGTGGACGCAAGCCCTAACTGAGGGCATACCAAGTTCTGCCCTCATTAGGGCTGCAGGCTCCCTTTGGGCAAGATAAGAAGTTGTCTAATGAATAAGTTTTGAATTGATTCCAGGCTGGAGATTATGTAATCCTTCCATCCCCAGACCTCTATGCCATAAAGAAGGTGGGGGATTGCCTTGTGAGTAAATAATTTTACCACTGGATCTACAAGGAATCCACCTTTGGTGTGATAAAATCTCAGAATTGCACCTATTATTTTTTTACTAGAAGCTTTAACAGTATCAGAATGTATTTTCCAATTTAATGTCTCACTAAAGGTCACTCCCAAATATTTAAAAGAGCTGCATTTCTCAATGGCCATTCCGTGAATACTCCAAGAAAACTTTCTGGGCCGTTTTCTAAAGACCATTACCTTGGTCTTGTTATAGTTTATATTAAGAGCCTCCTCTTTACAGCATTCACCAAGTTGGTGTAGCAGCCTTTTAAATCCAGTTTGAGTAAGAGAAATTAAAACCATGTCATCTGCATATAATAAAATTGAGATCTTCTGATGCCTAAACAAGGAAGCAACAAACTTGGGCCCTGAGAGCCTATGAACCATATCATTTATGTACAGGTTGAACAAGAACACATCCCTGTTTAACCCCCCTACAGAATGGAATATCATTTGTCAAGGAACCTGAGGTGCCCACTCTAATCTTGGCAGAAATATCTGTATGTAATTCCTGAAGAAGAAATAACAAGCATTTATCTATATTTGTCTTGGCTAGCTTCTTCCAGAGGTGCTTTCTGTCTATAGAATCAAATGCAGTGGCCAGGTCTACAAATGCTACAAAAAGGGCTTTAGTAGGGCCATTAGTCCCCGAAAGGGCTAAATGATAAAGGTTTTGGCAATGCTTGACTGTGCTTTGTTGCTTTCTAAAGCCAGCTTGATTAGGGTGGATTATCTGATTAAAGGTTTCCCAATCCTCCAACCTGTGCAACAAATATTTACTGTAAAGTTTTGCAGTATCCCCACCCTCTTTTTCCCACTAACTAGCTTTTGAAATTTTATTCCAGTTTTGTCTGAAGAAGTATGTTTTGCACACAAAAGTTTACACTTTGAATAAAACTTTGTTGGTCTCAAAGGTGCCTCCTGATTCAAACTTTGTTTTGTTTATCAGCAACTTAACTGCCCCTTTCCTCATGGCTCTGGCTGGTTTTAACTAGTCTATTTGAGAGAGCAGGCATAGTTGATGAGAGAAGCAACAATTGTATTGAAGGTATTGTGCAAAACAAGCCCCTAAGAAAGTTATAATCTTTATAATCTTCCTATATAGATAGGAACTCTCAGTCTGGGGCAAGAGATGCACTGTATTCTTGGGGCTGGGGGGGGCAACAGTGGGAGGGCTTCTAGTGTCTTGGCCTCACTGATGGACCTCCTGATAGCACCTGGTATTTTTGGCCAATGTGTGACAAAATGTTGGAGTGGATGGGCCATTGGCCTGATCCAACATTGGCTTCTCTTATGTTCTTATGTTCTCTTGTGTTTTAATACCAATCTACTTTAATTTAGTAAAAATGCAAAAATACCCCAGTCATAAAATAAAAGATGTTAAAATTCTACCAAGTGGGACTGATTGTTTCCCATTACATATCATTGATATACAATTTCCTATATACCGTTATGCCACAATGAGAAGAGCAGGATAAACTACAGAGGTAGAGTTCATTACTATGGGTGTGGGTTTCACACTGTAGCATTAGAAAGCAGATATGAATGTGCAAAGATGTCAGAAGGCACCAGTAATGGCTGACAGAACTGATTAAGGCTACTGAAGTCTATGACAACCATCAAGATACTTGCTCATCTGCCAGAACTTTATCACTGTAAACTATGTAGGCTTCCTGTAGACACCAGAGAGGGAGATAGAACTTAAAGATGATTTCTCTACTTTATCATTAAAAACAAATATTCTGGGTTGGTACACCATCAGTAGAATTTTTTTTTAATACTTTAGTCCAATGGAATATTACAGTTGGCAGTGGAACCCTACCTGCTCAAAGCTTGTATAAATGAGCTACTGCAACAACAAGCCAAGCAGAAAACATTTAACAATTGTTAAAATCATATTACTATTTATTTATGAAAGAGATAAAACACTATAGTGCACATTTAACTTCCCTTGAAACCAGCCCACTATTCTAAGCACTGTGTACTATGTGGGGTGGGGGGGATCAGTATTTTTCAGATCAGGGTGCCAAAAATATCAGTACTCCTGGTTATTCAGGTATTTGGATCATCCCCCCCCCCCAGGATTCCAATATTATTTGGCTGCATTATTCCCTATAGGGAATCTTTCTGGGGGTGGAAGGAAATGTTTTTTAAGCAAGCAACAACAAAATGGTAGTGGAGCTGCTGGTCTCTGTCCATTAAATAACCCTAAGTTTTAAGTGAATTGGACCAAAAGGTGCAATTCTATGGGCCCCTGAACAAGGTGCTCCCAGCCATCCTCCAATGTTTCTTGTGGGGGGAAAAAATCCAAACTTTCTCCAGGGCAAACTGTAACCAAACGCTCAAGAGCAAGCAAAGCAAACACTGGCCAAAAGCAAACAGAACCAACAAGCACAAAGAACCAAGGCAGTACCAGGGAATCCCAGCGGAAGCATGGGACAATGTGACAAGCCTAGCACAATACATCTCAAATCAGAAACGCCAAGGCAAAATGATTTAACAAGGAACGCAGCGACTCTTTAGCAAAGGATTGAATTATGTGTCTGTTAGCATTGTAACTCATGGGGCATATCCCTTAAATGTATGCTTTGGGTGTGTCAAGTCATTCAGTTTTTCTAGGAAGACGTTATTACTCATATCATTTTTGTATTAGAATGTTCATTGATTTTTGAGGATGTTTATGTACCTTTAAACTATCTGCCTGCCTTTTGGAGGCTAGCTGATGGTCAATGAAAATGAGCCCTCCGTGCCCTTACTACAGCCAAAAGACTCCTATTACAAACAATGGAAAGATACATGCCCATCTCTGGCAAACCAATGGATTAAAGACCTTAGAACTCTATCGGTATTTGAACACATGGCATATAGACAACAGTTGCATGTGGACTTATTTTTAGATATCTGGAAACCTTTCATAGAGCCATTATGAGTACTGTTGTTACATGCTGATGAAAGCCCAACAAATGACAAAGCAGAGAATTCAACAAAATGTCACACCAGAGAATTCAAGACAATGTAGAACCCAAGAATTCAATGCAAACCAACTTGAGCAAAGAAAACAATGTTGGAACTTGCAAGACCTATAGAACTAATTTCAAAGCACAGAATCCAAGTCAAACAAACCTGGCAAGTTGATACCAAGCCCTAACAAAAAGACACTGACACAGACACTTAAAGGAAAAACAGTCCTCAGAGTCTTAAAACACTGGCACCCAATATTCCTGGTAACTTCCAAATATTTCTGAAATTTTTGGGACCATTTCCCAGTATTCTGAAAAATCCCAGGTACTATCTGGACACCTTCCATGGAGATAGATCAAGATGGGTAGCTGTGTTAGTCTGTCTGTAGAAGTAGAAAAGCGTAAAAGTCCAGTAGCACGTTAAAGATTAACAAAATTCGTGGCAGGGTATGAGCTTTCATGAGTCACTGCTCACTTCTTCAGTTCTGAAAAAGTGAGCTGTGACTCACGGAAGCTCATACCCTGCCACAATTTTTGTTAGTCTTTAAGGTGCTAATAGACTCTTTACTTTTATCTGGACACCTGAATATATCCAGAAAATACCAATGAGGTATTTTTCAGATATGTATTCAGACTGGAAATATCTGAATGCACATCCCTATTCTAAGATGAATTGGTACTAAAACTGGGAAGATCTACAAGAAAAAGATTTACCAATAAATAATGATGGCATCATTAGGTTTGGTGCTGGGTCTCTCTCAACTCTACGGGTGGTTTCAGCAACATTCTTGTTCATATAAAGAAGACAAATCAATTTTTCCTTCTGCACTCTTCCATACAGAGACATGTATGTTCTAATTAATTCTGGAGAAAATTTGATTAACAATTATATTCTCAAAGGGAATGTGGCCATTTTGTTGCTTCTGTGTTCCAGTAACCTTTGGCACATCTTGAAATGTGTTTTGCTGCTTACACCTTTTAATCCAGTTAAATCTGTACCATGTCTTGTATTCCATTTTAAGACTCTTATCTATTGTAGATTCTGGGCTTCTTCCACAAAACATTTATCCAGAAACATCTATTTCTCTCCCCTTCCTTTACTTCCTGCTTTTATGTTGATATTGAACTTGATAAAGAGCTCAAAGACTTTCTCACTGTTTTATGATACTTTGGTAGATCCTCATGAAAAGGTATTTGTCTGCTGTTCATGATTTTTTCTGTGAAACAACATAGTTACTACAATCTAGACCATGCCTGGATTGCTGTGAGCAGAAAACTAGCAGACCCCAGATTAAATTGTATACCACACTCACTAATCCCAGATTTTACAGAGCAAACTTAAACAGTGTGAGGTGAGGTACAGGGGAACCATCAGCCTTTTTATGTTTGTGGATGGGTTTGCTTTCTTAGGCATGATTAGCATCTGACAGATAAGGCAGAAGACTTTGAAGTGCTTCCTATGCTAACTTTAAAATTAAAACAGTACTCTCAGAGAAGCAGGAAAAGATGTCCTAGTTAAGGTCTCTCCAGTATACTGAGATAAGGAAAGGTCCTATCTTAGGTGGTTAAAAAGTTTCATTCTTAGGCAAAAAGGAAGTCATTCTTCCTTAAAAAAGAAAATAACACAGTCTTTCATCAGCATGCCCTAGAATATGATACTCAACCAGCTCTTATGTGTGGAACTGGGGAAACAGATAAAAATCTAAAATTTTAACACAAAGCCAATATAAAATACAGTCAGATATAGTTGTCTTTTTATCATAGGCACAATCTATTTGGATCTTTTATTAAATCTTGCAAGATGATTGGTACTTGGCAGATACATTCTCTGAGCAAATTATACAATTGTTTGAAGAGCCTCACAAACTATAATGATGACAATAGTGTTACTTCCCCTCAAGTGGTTACCCTAAATAATCTTTTAAATAAGAAGGAAGCTGATTTGATGAGAAATCTGAAGTGGTTGACAGGGAGGAGTAGGTCAAAGAAACTAGGCTCTTGAGCCCAGCCCAGTAGCTATGCAATGCAGCTAATCAACTGCTATTGCATTCAAGAGGACAGAGAAAGATCACCTGTTAAAAAAGCTTATCTTCAACTGTGAAAGCCGTTGGGCAGTCCCAGATCTACTTCCCTTCCTGCAGGAATACCCAATTAAGTCTTAAAGACACAACTGGATGTTCACAACACTGCACAGCATTCAAGTTTCTAAAATCTGTATATACATGAAAAGTAGAAAGCAACACTATGATAAACATTTCAAAGTGAGCGTATTTTTGTAATTAGAATAGGATTCCATTCTACCAGCTAGAAGGAATAAACTGGGCGTAACAAGGACTAAGAAATCTGAAAAAAAGAAATGTGAACTCTGTGGCTTCTGACACAATGTGAAACCATGGCATAATTGGGTAATGTGAATCTCCCAACACAGGCCATTCCACTAACTATCATTAGCTGGAGTCTGTCAAGCCCATACCTGAAATTAGTGTTTAAAGTTGGTCTTAACTATGGCTTTCTGTGACATATGAACACTGCACTTCCAGCTTAATTCTGGCTTGTTCTCTGGCAGTACCCATCAGCACTCCCATTTACAGAGGCAGCTGAACAGAATAAAAGTAATTACAGCAGTATTTATTGAGGCAAACCACGTCTGTGAGAAGAACCTTAGTTTTACAAAATAATACCTGACCTGAGCCCACGAAAGATTCACCACAGGAAGGCTGAAGCTCTATTGCTAGATTTCTTTAAAAAAGGAATCTGTATTAAACTTTTTTTTATATAAAAAAACCCTTCTAAGTTTGTAATTCATTGCATATTTTCTCAGGAATATTGCCTTGAACTCAGAGAGCCTTGCTTACAAGGAACACACTAAGGGCAGAAATGCCAGTCTTTCTTTCATATTGTTTTCTGAACTATAAAAATATATCCTTCTAAAAAACGCATTTACTTTACCTGCTCCACTAGAGGGAGGGGCTGCTTTGTGATGGAAAGCTCCTTTGCAGAATCACCCGCCCCCTTGCTCTGATTGCTGGAACAGTAGTGATCATCTTCTATTGTGATTTGTTCATTCTCCTCCGCCTCCAGCTGGCTCTGATTGAAACGCAGGGAACCTTTCAGAATATCCTTGATCTGTTTGTCAAGGAGTCAGGAGGGGAAAAAAAACATTCTTGAGCTGCATCTAACATCTGCCACTTAAAGACAGGCCCTCTTCACAAACAACCTCTTCACAAACAACCTTCTTACCCATTGCTTGCCTGAACTGTTCAAGGAATCTTACAAAAGTGACAATTGTGCTTCATAATTAAAGCATCAGACCATCAACAAATCTCCTAGCAAGGATGGTGAGATATATGGAATATATTTTTAAAAATCAAGTATGCCAATTCCCCCAGATGTAATTAAAGCATTGACATATGTCACAGTGTACTGATTAAAGCCTTTTCAAGGACCAGGCTATGCAGCACTGACAAAGTGCAAGAGCATACACAGATCATAATTAATATTCCCACTAAATGCACATACTTCTTTCCTCCCAACTACAATGCATATTGTGTATGAGGAAGAATGATGGTGTGCATGATTAGAAGGGCCCATCCACACTGCATCTCTGTGATAGCAGGTGGGGCAGGAGAGGTTTGTTGCCGTACAAGAAATTATTTAAAATTAAATCAATCCCACAATCAATCCACTTAACTCTTAGGTAGATAGCTTTGGTCAAGTTATCCAGATCAAACCAAATGGTAAAGTCTAGCCTGCTACCCAGGGTAATCATACTCTGGCAAGTTTACAGTGGGAAGGGATCCCAGACTAGTGGGTCAGCCACTGATATTGCCTATATGTATTTCTTTATCACATGAAGCTGGTACATGTGAGATTCTCAGTTGACATTTACTTCATGCATTCTGTGATGTCTTTAGGAATCATAAACTAATCTCAGTTTGTCTGTGATGAAAACAAGCTAGGAAGTCCTCAGGCTCTTGTGTCCCCCCCCCATACGATGCAGAAACTGAAGTGCGAACTGAATTCTGTTGTGATGTCCACAGGGCCGGCCCAAGGTTTTTTGCGCCCTAGGCGGGGCTGCCTTCTGGTACCCTCCCTCCACCACCAGGGCTCCCCAGGGCGAGGGAGGGCTCCCCTCCTCCTTCCCCCTCTCACCCACTGCCGGGGCGTGCCAGCAAGCCAGGGAAGGGGCGAAGGTTTAAACACAGGCTGGTGGGGTCCTTCTGTCAGGACGGGCACTTCGATGGAGCTGCATGGTGGGCTCCTCATGGGTGAACTCCTCCTTCCTGCAGGCACAGCAGAGGAGGGCTGCTGCCTGGTGGCTCCGAAGCAGCGCCAATGGGGGGATTGTCTGTCTCTCCTCACCCCCCTGCTGCCGCTGGGTCTCTGGCCTGCTACCAGGGTGCGCCAGCAAGCCAGGGAAGTGGTGGGGGGTTAAACCCCCATCCTTTCCGTCTGAGCGCCGGCTTGCCTGTGTGCCCTGCAGCTGTGGGGCTCGCTGGCAAGCCAAGGGAAGGGGCGGGGGTTAAAACTCCCATCCCTTCCATCTGAGCACCAGCTTGCCGGCATTCCCTGCAACTGCAGGGCATGCTGGCAAGCCAGGGGAAGGGATGGGAGTTTTTGGCAGAGGGCAGGGGCCTTTTGGCGCCCCTAAGGGTTGGTGTGCTCTAGACGAATGCCTCGTTCACCTAGTGAGCGAGCCGGCCCTGGATGTCCAAAACAAGAAACTTTGTTCTTTTCCCCATAAACCAGGATCAAGCTGCGGATTAGAATCTTGGGCCCCGTTCACACGGAGCATTTGCCCCGCTGAAGGCACGGGAGCCCCGCGGACTTTCCGTGCGTGATCATACGAGCACATCTGGGAGGCGTAGCACTCCTGTGGCCAACCCGCGGCTTCCCTCCGAAAATGCGGAGTAAAAAACTACTAGGTTCGAAGTACTAGTTTCCGGAAACCCTGGGGCAAAGGTCAGCATCTGATCGCGGGAGCGCCAGTATCCCGTGGCTTCCGATGCCGGCCCATGTCCCAGGGTTTCCAGATGTTGTAAGTTTCCATTGGATGCGCACCAATGCTGAATGAGGCATGCGCATATGCAAGACACCGGCAGCGGCCCGTCCCCCCAACGGCACATGCGCACTTCGCAACAGCGCGGCTTGCGTGGTCTGCTGCGCCGCTTTTTTGCCGCGCTGCAGCAGCGCGGTGTGATCAGCACTTGGAGCTGGAGTGTGGCAACCCGGTGGCCCGTATGATCGGGCTACCGCGCCTTATTTAGCTCTGGGGCGAACTGCCACGCCCCCCCCCACGTTTTCTGGCCCGTATGACCGGGGCCTTGGTTTGGAAGCACGAAACTGAAACCAGTTTGTTGTTTCAGTCAATTTGGATGTCAAAGCCATTTCTCATCTATACATCATGTTTTAGCCACAGTTCTATAGCTTGGAAGGAACCAAAGCAAGGTCCAGGACAGTTTCCCCCCAGTTTCTAACTAGAGAAAGAGACAACACTGAGTCACTTCCATGGCATTAGCATTGGCATGGGGAATAAGGTAGTTGAATGACAATCTTTCTGCACAGTAATAAACAGTAAATATAGCAATTCATAACACACATGTATCAAAGAAAACTCTTCATTCTGCCAAACACAATACCTGCTTCAGTGCGGCCAGGGAAACGAGAATCTCATCTTCTTTTTCCAGGTGCTCCTGTAGTATGACTTCCTGGATATTTCCTGCAACACCAAAACACAATTCATAAGACATAACCAGGATAACATGCCCATACCAAAATAAATTTAACATAACAATCACACATATGGCTAACATGTACTTTTTAACTTTTATTGACTATACCTAAAAATGAGAAGCTTGGGATGAGAACCCCCCAAAATCTTCACATTGTTCAGGATTTCCATATACCATGCCTCATAAGGATTTGATGATGAAGCAGGAAAGAAATCATGGTTTCTACTCTAGGAACAATACATACCACAGGTTACAGCAGAGCTATGACCTGGCATGTGCATCCCCCCCATTTTCAATCACACCTGATAATTCCCTAAGATCAGAAAGCAGAAGAATTCCTATGTTCTGGCTCTCTGGAAATTTCCATTCATGCTCCTGCTCCTTTTCAGTACCAGGTCAGGCAAGCACTGACGATTCAATGGTTGAGTCTAGAGTTTTGTAAATTCTTTTATGGCACAAGACCCAAAAATTTTATCATGGGTTGTAGTGTATGTAATCTATGAGTTTTCTCCCTGTCCATTCTCAGATTGGAAGAGAGATTTTGAATGTTCACTTTAATTTGAGGATCTGCTCATTTTCATTTGACTGAGTATGAATAAATGCTTTTCAATTTGTAACTTTTATTTTTTAAACTTAGGTTGAAATACCCATAGATCTCTGCTTCTCCCTGTGAGGAAAGATGTGTGGGAGGGACTGAATCTATGTGAGTTATTATCACATATTCTTTACATACTGAATGTGTGGTAAGACTGCTTTCCCTCCATTCTCTGCTTTAACGAGGTACATACTTCCTAGTGGGGAATGGAGGGGAGGGGGAACAAGTACATGTGAATAATGGAAAAAGTAAAAGAGGATGCAGGGACAATTCACTATTGATAAAAGAAAAGGAAGGAACAGAACAACCCAATCAATGGTAAAGAAGAGAAAGTCTAAACAAATCACCATGTAAAAGATATACATTGATAATTGACATATGGGGGGATGCTAACCACAAGGTCAGGTGAATGTTTTAGCAGCTAACAGTTAGCGGCCTTCTTATTCAAGTGGATTTTAGATGGAGGCTGAATATGTGCAAGTTATTGCATTGTCAATCAAATATCTTGACCATCTGACCAGTAAAAATATCATATGAGTGAATGCAAGAACACCTGGAATAACAGCAGGCAGGAGTTTTAAATTCTGCAATGCAGGTTAATATTTTATCATTTTCCCCTAGTTTGAGACTGTACTTATATCAATAAGCTTGTATTACATATATGACAAAATGGCCATCTAGTATACATTGTTGCTTTGAAGCATTTTTTAAATCTATATATTAATAGCTGAATCTGAGGATACTTAAATCCAGAGACCAGAGTGGTGAACAAGCAAGACAGATCCTTCTACAATCCTGAACAATGCCCTAGGTTTACAGAAAAATCTCAAATCTAAAAACAAGCAAACAAAAAGCACCCAAATGATAAACAGAGCACCTATAGCTTTAAGCAACAGATACCCCAGTGGCCGTTGTTAGGCAGTCTGCTTGGTTCTGCCAGTAAAAGGCAGGGGGAGGGGACCCTTTCCAGGCCTATTTTAGCTTTTGAGGAAGGACTTATTGGGGCCAGGACTGGCTAGTGTTGACAGCTCCAGGTTGGGAAACTCCTGGAGATTTTGTGTTGGAGTCTGAGAAAAGCAGGGTTATGGGCGGGGAGAGGCCTCAGCTGGATATAATACCATAGAGTCCACCCTCCAGAGCAGCAATTTTCTACATAGGGACGTATCTCTGTCATCTGGAGTTCAATTGTAATTCTGAGTGGAAGATCTCTAGGTCCCACCTAGAGGTTGGCAACCCTAAGCATGACAGCAACTTCTGGGTGACTTTTTACAACCCAACTTGCATGACTCACCTAGACCTGGCTGCTTGCTATTCATAAACAGCAATCACCCTATGAAAACCAGTGTTGTATAGAAGTTAGAGCATCAGAACAGGGTCTGGGAGACCCAGGTTTGAATTCCCATCTGCATGACTTTGAACCAGACACTTTCAGGCTAACTTATCTCATAAAGTTTTTGTATGGATAAAAAGGTGAGGAGAATAATTTAAGCTGCTTTGGTCTCCACTGTGAAGAAGAGTGGGGTAAAAATGAAGAAAATATGTATCGCTGAAGATGGGAGGCAGATAAAAGCTAGGTTCATGAATGGCTGAGAAGGAGAGAATGAGGCAAGTAAAGGGAAGAGGATATAGGGGTTGTCAGGGAAAGAGAAAGAGGAAATAGTGTGGAAAGGGGGATAGAGGTGCCATCCCACAAGTCCTTAGAGTTGCCAGGACCTACCTTTCTGCTGGTGGAGGGATCGATGGGCCTTTCCTGGAGATTCTGCATGTGGCACGATGACATCACCTGGATGTGCTGTTATTACGCCAATGTCACTGCAAAGTGATGCTCTAGTTTTTGGGGCAAAACTCTATGGTTTGAGCCCAATTTTACCACAGAGTTTTGCCCAAAAACTAGAGCATTGCCACATGACATCACTGCTGGGTGATGTCATTGCATCAAGTTTCAGAGCATTTGCCGGTGAGATTTCCCCTTGCCAGCCAGCCAGCCGGCAGCAAGGAAATGGGGGGGGACCCCCCACCCAGACTGGGGAGGCTCACAACCCTACAATTCCTTGCGGGTTCCCTAAAATGCACATGGGCCTAGCCCAGTGGCCAGCACCACAAAACTGGGCCAGAGTTTTCCTAGGTAGAGACTGTCAAGAGGGGGAATGCTTAAGACAGATGGGCAGATAGAGGTAGGTGACTGGTGAATGAGAAAGGTTTACCAGCTCTAGGTTGGGGGGGGGAAGCCTGGAGAGGGTGGGGTTTGAGGAGGGGAAGGACTTCAAAAGGGTATAATGCCATAGACTCCACCCTCCAAAGCAGCCATTTCCTCCAGGGGCACTAGGGTTGCCAACCTCCACATTGGGTCTGGAGATCACCTGGAATTACAACTAATCCTCAGATGACAGAGATCAGTCCCCCTGGGGAAAATGGATCCTTTGGAGGATGGACTCTATGGCATTATACCCTGCTGAGGTTGCTTCCATCACCAAACCTCCCTCCCAAGGTTCAACCTGCCCCCCAACATCTCCAGGAATTTCCCAACTTGGAGCTGACAACCCTAAGGAGAGAAAGAAGCAGGAAAAGGGGAGAGTCTATGGGGCTTTCAGGAAAGAGAAAGAGGAAATAGTGGGGGAGGTGAAAATAAGATGCCTCCTGCAAGTCCTTGTAGGCTCCTGCTTGTCTGATATAGTTATCAACTGTAATATCTAAAAATAATAAAAATTTCATGAGCTGCATTAAAACAGAAAAAAAGCTTGGAACAGTTTTGCTGGAAAACTGAACATGGATATTATGAAGCTGTATTATGAGACCGATAAATTATTTGCAACACAAACAAAATCTGTTTTTGTGTCCTAAATAGCTCTTTTGAGTTATGGCTGGTGTCGTTCAGAAGCAGATGAAACCCATGATTCTACTTCACAAAATATTCAATTAATGTGCACACTTCAATATTTGTCTAATCTGACAAAAGATGTCTTTATTTCAAAATAAATGTCTAGTAATTGGTGATCTATTTCTAGTGATTTTTCATGCACAGGTTAGGATTTAGAGACACTGGCTGTAAATATGAACTATACCAACAATTTGATAATCATTTCTAGGAGAAGATGTAATTTGCAGCCTGCACTGTTCAGTAGAATGTACTGACATGTCTCTCATTCAAAACTTAAGAGCTTTAAATTCCAAGGGAAACTGAAATATATTAGTCTGCTGTGCAACAAACAAAACAACCTACTATATTCAAAAAATGAAAACAATCCAGTTCAGGGGCAGAGCAAGTGTTCTGACACAAAAATCAATTATGAAAGAATATATTTTTTAAAATCGTGGAAAAATATAAAGAACCAAAGAGCTATGACAAATGTGCAAATAACTCACACAACAGGAGTGGGGCGGAGCCTCCGAGCTGTACACAGCATGTCTGAGCGAGCTCCAAGCCTCTACAGGCTCAGTCCATGGACATCTGGGCCTCATCTCTACTAGATTTGGTTCAACACAGCACTATTGTGTATATTTTGCTCTTAGGCACATTTGGACACAGTCCTCTAACTGTTTAAACTGTTTCACTATCATTGTGCCAATATCAGCCTCGAAACCCCCTCACACACACTGTTTTGCCTACTTCCATCCTAAGAAACCCTTCCTAAGCAACCCATCATTATACAAAACTTTCTAAGATACCAAAACAAATTTAATTTGGATTATATCTGCTACCAGTGGAACCTAGAACTGAGTACTCCAATTCAACTGACCCAATGGCAAACTGCACTAAAAGCCATTAAATCTGCCTCTGTGGACTTACGACTCAGGCTTATCCATCAAATCACTCTTGCGAGTGTACTGGTACCCTACTAAATTTTATCACGTTGGTCTCACTGAGAATGATCCTGTTAGCATTGCCAGAAGCATGGAGCTAACCTTATTCATATGTTTTGGAACTGCTCTAAAATCACACATTTCTGGCAGGAGGTTATATGCAGGATCGATCTCACATTAGTTGCTAATTTAGACTTCACAGCCAATAATCTAATCTTAGGATATATACCAACTCTGTGGGCACTCTTTAAATACCACATATTTTGGATCCAAAGGACAGCTTTAGTTGCTAAGCGAATCATTTTACAATACTGGAAATCTCAAGTATCTCCTTCTCTAGATCTCTGGATCAATGATATGCTACACCTTTGTACAAAAGAGAGAATAATATATAACGGGAGAATCTCCCAAAACCTTCACCTCCATTTGGCATGAATTCTTTTACCTATTCGAGCAATGGCATCTCCTCACCTTTATTCCCTATTTAATTGAATCCATAATGTTGCATTTTACTTTCCTAACCCACACTCCTGTCCTACATTTTTCTTTCTTTCTTTCTTTCTTTCTTTCTTTCTTTCTTTCTTTCTTTCTTTCTTTCTTTCTTTCTTTCTTTCTTTCTTTCTTTCTTTCTTTCTTTCTTTCTTTCTTTCTTTCTTTCTTTCTTTCTTTCTTTCTTTCTTTCTTTTTCCTTCCTTCCTTCCTTCCTTCCTTTCTCTCTCTCTCTCTCTCTCTCTCTCTTTCTCTCTCTTTCTCTCCCCCCCTCTCTCTTTCCCTCCCTCCCCTCTCTTTCTCTCCCTCCTGCTGTGATGGACTGCACTTTTAAAAGTTTAGAAGTGCTGTACAAACAGTTAAAGGACTATGAAAAGTTAATTCCTCAAAGACCCAGAGAGCTTTGAGTGACAGGCTGCTCCAAGATATATGATTGGTTAGCATCAGTTGAGCAGAGAAAGACTTCTCTGAACTGGATACTGAGAATTCATTCAGAATTCAGACCTGACTGAGAGCAGTTTAACACAAAGAATTGCGGGACACTTGGCAAGGAAGAGTGAGTAGTTAGGCAAAGACTCCCATTCAGGCCAAGAAAAGGGGATATATCTTCTAGAGAGAGAAGAATTTTCCCTGCCGAGTTAAAACAGGGAGATAGCTCTGAAGAGTGGAGCGATCTGGTGTGTCTGTGAATCTGGTGTAGTTAGAGACTGCCTTGTGAAATCTTAAGAGTCAATTAAAACTAAGAAGAATATTGGTGTGTTTAAAGAAGGGGTTTGGGTACTGGGTAGAGTGTTCCAGCCTTCTGGAAACCAAAGAGCCAGTTAATGCTCAAAGAAAGTGTACTGGAGTGTTTGGGAAACATTGGAATAAAAGCCTCTCATCTTAAAGATCCTAATTTTATTTATTTATTTATTTATTTATTTATTTATTTATTTATTTATTCCATTTCTACCCCACCCTCCCCGCGAACGGGCTCAGGGCGGCTTACAATGAGGCAACCAGGTGCCAAAGACAACAGTTTAAAACAAGTAAAACAAATAAAACATTCCAAAAAGGTAATACCATAAAGTGCTCAACAGTTATTCAATCAACTCGATTCAATGGCATCAGATGGTATTAGCCACAACGCTTTTGGTCACAATGATGTTGGTCACAGCGGGACCAGATAGATCTTACTCGGCTGTCCCCTCCCTCCATCACATACGATGGTAAAATTGGCGGCAGAATTGGTGGTAGAGGAGAGTGGCGGCTCCTACTCAAAGGCCTGGCGGAAGAGCTCCGTCTTGCAGGCCCTGCGGAACTGTGAGAGGTCCCGCAGGGCCCTGATCTCCTCCGGGAGCTCATTCCACCAGGTAGGAGCTGCCACTGAAAAGGACCTAGCCCTAGTGGCCACCAGCCTGGCCTCCTTAGGGCCAGGGACCGCCAGGCGATGTTGGGACTCAGACTGAAGTGCTCTTTGGGGCATGTGTGGGGAAAGGCGGTCCCTCAGGTATGCCGGACCCTGGCCATATAGGGCTTTAAAGGTAAGCACCAGCACTTTGAAGCGAATCTGGTATGCTATAGGCAGCCAGTGCAGTGCTTTCAGCACAGGCCGGATGTGCTCCCGCCTGGGGATGCCCACCAACAGCCTGGCTGCAGCATTCTGCACTAACTGCAGCCTCCAGATTTGCCCCAAAGGCAGCCCCATGTAGAGGGCATTACAGTGGTCTAGCCTCGAGGTGACCATTGTGTAAATCACTGTGGCCAGGTCCTCGCGGTCAAGGAACGGGACCAACTGCCGAATCAGCCAGAGATGGTAAAAAGCTGATTTGGCAGTGGCTGCCACCTGGGCCCCCATAGTTAACACAGGGTCTAGGAGTACTCCCAAACTCCTAACCTCCGGCGCTGGCACCAACGACACCCTATCGAAGGTTGGAAGTGGGAGCCCCAGTCCCCGAACGGTCAGACCCAGGCACAGGACTTCTGTCTTCACAGAGTTTAGCTTCAATCGGCTCAGCCTGAGCCACCCAGCCACAGCCTGCAAAGCCCGGTGGAGATCTTTGGGGTCAGAGTCCGACTGGCCGCCCAACATCAGATAAAGCTGGGTGTCATCCACATATTGGTGACACCCCAGCCCATACCTCCGGGCAATCTGGGTGAGGGGGCGCATATAGACGTTAAACAACATCGGGGAGAGCACCGCCCCCTGAGGCACCCCGCATTCAAGCGAGTGCCTCCGGGACTGCTGCCCCCCTAGCACCACCCTCTGTCCCCGACCTTGGAGGAAAGAGGCAAGCCACTGAAGGGTGAGCCCCTGAATCCCCACGTCGGCGAGGCGGTGGATCAGCAACTGGTGGTCGACTGTATCAAATGCAGCCAACAGGTCTAACAACAACAGTGCCACCACACCACCTTGATCCAGATGCCTCCGGAGGTTGTCAGGGCAACCAGTACTGCCTCCGTCCCATACCCCGGGCGGAAGCCGGACTGGAATGGATCAAGGATGGGAGCGTCATCCAGAAAGCCCTGTAGCTGAGTCGCCACCGCTCTCTCGATCAGTTTGCCCAGATAGGGCAAATTGGACACCGGCCGATAGCTGGCCAATTCCGCCGGGTCCATGGTTGGTTTTTTCAAGAGAGGGCGGACCATCGCTTCCTTGAGTGCCTCGGGGAACCGTCCCTCCAAGAGGGACTTGTTAACAATCTCCCCCAAGGCGCCTCAAACCCCCCCGTGGCCTGCCTTAATGAGCCAGGAGGGGAACGGATCAAGGTCGCATGTGATTGGGCACACAGATACTAGCAGTCTGTCAACTTCCTCCAGACTGAGCTGGTCAAAACATTCCAAACCCGAACTCGAAGACGTGCAAGGGGCCTCAAGTTCACTCACTGTTTCAAGTGTGGCGTGGAGGTTGCGGCGGAGCGCCGAGACTTTATCTGCGAAATAGCTCGCAAATGCCTCACAGCCAATATCCAATTCCCTACTATTTTGTCTGCCCTGTGGCAGAGTTGTCAAGGACCAAATTGTTCTAAACAATTGGGCTGGGTGTGAGCTAGCAGATGCAATCGTGGCTGCGTAGAATTCCCTCTTCGCAGCCTTGACTGCCATCTCATAGGATCTCATAAACGTCCTATAAGATGTTCTCGTTGCCTTGTCGCGAGCACGGTGCCACCGCCTCTCTAGCCGTCTGAGCTCTTGCTTCATAAGCCGCAACCCCTGGGAGTACCAAGGGGCTAGCCTAAGTCACTGATAAAAGCTTATGAAACTCTCAATAGCCTGAAACATATGGACAAAACTCTGTGCATATACTGTTTTACTCCAGAGTTCTATATTGAGTTACCTCAGAAATTTTTACCCCTGATTTCACCTGACCTTTCCCCTCTACATTGAATTAAATATTTTGTTAATTTGGAATTTCAAAAAGCCTCGAGTGCCATTTAAGATAAAGGGGACTCCTGATCCTTCCTTCAGGTTCCCGGGCTGAGGCAACAGCCAAAATATACTATGAGAGGGTGGGACAGCCTAATTTTTTCAGGAAAGAAGAAAACGAGTACCTAGGGTGGATCAGTCATAAAGAGAAAGAAAAACAGAGGGGAAATCTCACCTCTGAAGGAGGGAAGTGGTTGGGGAGTCATATCTGTTTAACAGGACACATTAGGGAAGAGGGAGGGGTGTGGGCTATATGAGGCTTGTTTGCTATGTTTTGTGTGTGGAAACAATAACAATCTCAATTTTAAAAAATAACTCACACAATGTGCCTGAGCACTATAGAGAAAATAAACCATCAGGAGCAGATTTAATTAATCTATTATATTTTTATTCTGCCCTTCTGAGGAGTTCAAGTGCTGTACATTGTTCTTTCCTCCTACATTTGGCCCTAACAACCTGGTGGGTAGGTCACACTGAGAAACCGTGGTTGGGGCAAGGTTTAGGCAAATGGGACTAGGGTTACTGCTTACTCGGTAATAGTGGAGGACCTCGCAGGGATGCTTCCTGTCCCCCACCCTTGCTCAGTGGAGTGACAGGGGGAATATGGGGGGGAACAGCACATGAACATCATTTCCTGTTTCAGTACAGAAAGTGATGCAATGATCATAGGAATTTCAAAAGTCTCTATGGTATGTACTCTGAACTGCCATGAAGCTATATAAGCACACCCTTTCCCATTTTTCTTGGTTAAGCTCTGCCTTTACCCAAAAAGTATTAGAAGAAGAAGAGGAGATTGGATCTATACCCTGCCCTTCACTTGGAGTCTCAGAGTAGCTTACAAACTCCTTTCCCTTCCCCTCCCCACAACAGATACCCTGTGAGGTAGGTGGGGCTGAGAGAGCTCTGACAGAAACTGCTCTTTTTTCAAGAACACCTCTGACAGAATTATGGCTTGCCTGAGGTCATCCAGCAGTGGAGTGGAGAAGTGAGGAATCAAACCCGGTTCTCCCAGATTAGAGTCCGCGCACTTAACCATTATACCAAACTGGTTTTCAATTATTGGAAGCCACTTGAAAAAAAGATTTGAAATAATAAATTAAGAAAATCAGAAGAATTGAAATATGTAATTGTTGTGCTACAAAATTTAATTTGGTGTTGTTTACACACTCGGCTACTTACTGTTGATCCCCTTATAGGCCACATACAGACACATTTGTCTGTACCTCTCACTGAAAAGAATACTGAAATGACAATAGCAGGCATTAATAATGACGGAAGAAACCTAGGTCTCAGTTCAGTCCAGTAGTTTGCATTGTCTTGAGCTTCATAATCAGTTGCAATTCAGCAGTCTCTTTCCAATCTCCCTTTGAAATTCCTTTGTAAGAGAACTGCTACTTTCAGGTTCGCGACTGAATGTCCTGGAAGGTTAAAATGCTCCCCCACTGGGTTTTGAATGTTGGGGTTTCTAATAGCAATAGAAAGAATAAGAGTCCAGTAGCACCATAAAGACTAGCAGAATTTGTGGTATGGTATGTGCTTTAGTGAGTCACTGCTCACTTCTTCAGACTTCTTTCCATTTATTTTTTGAATCCTCCTGGACTGACTTCTCCTGTATCAAACTGAGACCTAGATTTCCTGTCTCATTACCAGTGCTGATATCTCCTCACCTACTACCCCTCTGCATTTCACATCTAATCCAATCAAGCCTGCTGTTGCCATTTGACATCTGAAATCATCTTTATAAAGTTTATATCTCCAGTATCTCGAAGTGACATTTATGTCAGATCCGGCCCTTGTAACAAATGAGTTTGACACCTCTATTCTAGAGGGCCACAACACAAAAGACTCTGGCCACAGTTCTAATAACTCTCATTCCTTGAATGGAAAGGAATTTTTGCCAGAGATAGCAGTATATATTTTACTGGTTTGTAATTTTCTATCTAGGCGGCTGTGGAGTGAGCTGATCTATGTGCTCCAGCCCTCCAAGGGTGGGGGAAACCATTCCCTTCCTTTGAGATGGAGAGTTTTGCCCTCATTCCTAGAAAATCAATTTCTGTCTGGTTTTCAGGCCTAGTTTCAGGCTCAGCAACAGTACTGAAATAGCCTTGATAGCCCTAGTGAATGTGCTGGGAGATGGATGGGTGAATGCAACCTGGTTGATTTTCCTAGGCTTTGGCAGCATAAAAAATTATTTTGATTTTTATTTACAAATAAGTAATGTTATACAATGAACATAAGAGAACATAAGAGAAGCCAAACAAACTGACAGATAAATTCGATTATCAATTTTCATGGTATACTTGGAGGCTGTGACTAAACAATAATAATTGAATAAAATAGTAAGAACACTTGAGTCTAAATCAACCCATAATGATGTACCCATAATGATCTATTTCACAATGGTTTCTTTTACCTGCTCCTTAGTTTTATTTTTATTCCAATACAAAATAAAGAGATACCAATTTTCGGTGAATTTCTCCTTGGCCTCACTTTTCTCACATTTCCTTGTACAAAGGCATTTGTTCATTAAAACAATCTGTCATATCTTGTGAGACTGTGCATCTAATTCAAGCAATGATTTCTGCTTCCAGGCTTGTGCGGGTAGTTGCCTTGCTGTCATCAGGAAATTTTAGAGTAAATGTTTTGTTTTCTCCTGTACACCTTCAGAACAATGCTGGGATCTTTAGGTATCCCAAACCCTGTCATTGCATTAATCCCTTCAAATATAATGGTTCAGATGTATATGCTTGCAGACACTGCCATCAAACATGTATTATAATGCCTGTGCTGCTATTATTATAAATCGTAGGTGAGATCTTAGCTACTCTCACAGGAAGATACCAATATACATAATTTTTAATATGTTCCCTGTTGTTCCCCACCTTGACAGATGCTGTTTTGATAGCTATGTGGAATTTACTCCAAAGAACCACTGAACTACTTATTAATGGGTCTTTTTCCCACCTATTTTGGTATTCCCCCCCCAACTCTGCTAACAATTCATGGATTGTTGTTTCCAACTGTTTCTGTTTTATTGGTTGGTCTAGGATGGATACAAACTTATTCAGGGGGCAGAAGATATTCACTAAATGTACAAGTACTGAAAAGAGGCAGGGGAGTTTTGCCACTCTCTCACTGGAGATCCACAAAGGACTTGAGTGGTCCTTGACAGAGGCCTTTTCTGCACTGGGTTATTCCTCACTGCACTCACATTGCCTCCCACTTTTGACTCACTGTATATTTTCAATTCTGCATTGCTTCCAAGGTTCGCTCTGCATTTCTTCTGGGTTATATTTTATTTTTACATTGCTCAGCTCTCTGTTCGGTTTCCTTCCACTGTTTCCCTGGATTTTCTCAATGCTGTTTTGTTGTGAACTCCCCCCCCCTCCGTTCCACTCTGGAGTAATTTTAATGCAGAAGAAATCCTTTGAATTTATCATCCCTGCCCTTAAGGGGCCGTCATAGCCCATGCCTCCATCCACAATGATGCAGTTCTGTCCACTGTGGACCAGTCACCAGGAAGTGCCACTGAGCACCCTGCAGGAGTGATTTGCACTGGCGAGTGTACTTGCATCCAGGCTGGAACAGGCTTTGAAGTGTGGGTTCCATGGCAGCCATCTGCCGAGGGTATCTTTCTGCTGCCCTGCAACCTTAAGCAGCGCACAAGCGACACCACCGCATTACCCCTTCTATGGTTCATTGGTTTTCACATCATGTTTGAGTCTATCATGGTGACTTTCCCCCAAAACCTGTGAAAGGTGTGTAAGCCTTGACAGATGATGCAGTGATTTTTCAAAATGTATGGGGGTGGATGGAAAGGCTTGCTTTTCGAATCTGGGAACAGCTTCCCTCTGGGAACATGGTGGGTACTGAACCACAGCTGCAACATGTAGGGCAGCCCACAGCTGCCTCGCATGTTATCCAAAATCTCTGAATGTCATTCCCCCTGATTCCAGCCACTGGACACTGAGCAGCGCCCAATGCAGTGGTGGTTCTTTTAGCAAATGTTTTCTTTGTTTCATGTATAATGCAAAATCGACCATCACACTTGTTTCAATGTACTTCAGGACCATGCATTAATGCTTTTTAGTACTGTTGACACACACACAGTACTCTGATTCCTGCATGGACATTGTCCCTAAATGTCATTTTACTGATGGAGAATGGAGGAAAATACTGAATGGAAGGCTGGCGCATGGACACTAGGAGTATGCCACCCATAATTGAATTGATGGGCCAAGGTTCACTTGGCATTCTCCTATGGTCTGATCCAGTCATTCTCAGAGTAATGCAGACTACATAATCCAGATATTTTGCAATTCCAGGGGGGAAATTGGAGGTGCAGAATTACAAGCACTGAATCCGGAGTAAAGGCAAACAGGATCAGGGACAGAGAAACAGCAGGGTAAAAATGCATGGAGAAAGGGCCAAAGTCAACTATTCATGTAAGTTCTAGATTTTCCCAAACCTCAAAATTATGAAGTCTGAATGCTTTTGCAAATTCATTATGACATATAACTGACATGCAGGGAGAAAGTGCTTTTTGCAGTTATCTCAGACAGTTATCTGTGCTGTATGAACACAGTTAGTACCAGGGTCTGCTCTGTTTCTTTTTTCTTTTCAAATTCAGTTGTTTAAAGAGCAATGTATTCCATATGGCTCCACTTCCCAGATTGCCTGACTGTAATCCATACCAAACCAACAGATGAGTGCTGCTAATCTTGAGGCAAAGTAATATCTTTCTATGCTTGGGGGCCTGTTGGCCCATGTCTGTTGCAGTATCTGATTACTGATCCTGGGCTTCTCATTCTGACATAGAAATGTAGTAAACATTGATTGAATTTGTGTTAGAATGGAATGGCTAACCACCAGAGGAAGTGCCACCACAACAAATAAGACCTTCAGTAGTATTTTCATCTAAAGAGACATGACCCATCCACAATATTTTGTACTTGGCCCAGTTACTGAAATCCCTTTCAGTTTTTAAAATCAATGGATTAAGGGTCTGTTGCATCCTGAGATTTTAATTACCTGAGATTAAAATGCCTAGGTATCTAAAGTTTTCTCTTCTCCAAGGTGAACTGATGGTGCCTTAATAATACCATCAATCATGGTATCCTCCTGGACTGCCTTTTGGGGTTAGGGCTGGGAGGCATAAATAAAAGAATAAAATTAAGAGGGCCCTATGAGCATAAGGAAGGCCTGCTCTCTGCTCTTTCAAAAGACTCAAGTATCCTCCACAACCCCCCACGCATCTCTGGACTCTTGTTTGAGAAATACTGATCTAGCTTTAATAACATTTCTACCAATTTATCTGAAGTTTAGGCTAGTAAGACTATAGTTTCCTGGCTCCCCCGTTTTCAGAAGGAGGCGTTACATGGAGTATCTTCCAGTCAGTATTCCCTCTAAGCTAGGTTCGAATGAGCTAGCTTGTAGTTTTTTAGCCCCTGGCTCATACATTTTGTCTTAGCTCAGGAAGGATAATTCCAGAGCAAATTAATTTATGCAGGAGCCAAATTGCTCATTCACAACTTTAATGCCAGTAGCTTACAAAACAGAATTTGCTCACAAGACTTCACAGCTTAGAGGCAACATTGCTTCCAGTCCTCTGATACAGATGTCAGCCTTAGTATAAAGTTGCAGAATTCTGTTACATGAAGGTTTTCATATTTGAACTCTTTAAGAACATTTGGGAAAGGAAAAGTGTATGGGTGGACTGTTCTACAGCAGTGGCCATGATAAGGTGAATGTGGGTCTGCCTAGTCTAGAAGGCAAACCCTACAAGGGCAGAGTATAGACACTACATTTAGCATAGAGAAAGGTGTAATGAGGAAGCCCAATTCACAATATATTTATTAGTCTTTAAGGTGCCAAAAGATGACTCATTTTTGTTGTTGGAATATGTTAAATGGAATATGCCCATGGAATATGTTAAAATATTTTTAAAAGACCTAGAATTAAAGACAGAATAATTAAGTATTCATGATTATTTGTTAATGATGGGCATACTCCTCTCTGCCTTATTCAGCACTTACTTGACAATTAGGAACATAAATGGAGAATGCTTGAAAAAAAAGCATTAAGTTTGAAAGTTTTAAAGTAATGTATAATACAGAATGAGATTCTATGCATACACAGAATGAGTTGTTTATTTAAGTCTACTTTTGTCCAAGTCATGGACATCAATGTCAGTCAGAGCTATTCTCAGATGGTGATTTTAAAGCCTCCAGGAAATTGTGGGCAAGCCAAGAAAGCTCTGGATCCTTGGGAAAAGAAAGTTTTACAGTCCCCGAGCCTGTCTCAGTGCGATCTGGGAAGCTTTCCAACTAAGATATTCTACAGCTTTAAAAGATTTGTTATTATTTACAGCCCACACGTCCCTTTATTTTTCTTGACCTTTTTAGCTTACGGGGAGGAAGCAAAATATCTTCCCCATAAGCCTCAAATGCAAGCTAATTAACTGAATTGTAACAGTGCCGTTTTGTTATATTTATATAAATATAACAAAATGGTACTGTCACAACTTCAAAACAGGATCTAGAAGTCTGTCTTGGGCATAACTAGAAAAGGAACTAATTGACTAACCTCCTGGTCTTTGCCCTGAAAGACAATGAAGGGTACTTTAACTAGTCAATGCAACCCTATGCCACCACAGCACATGTATCTTTAATTTTCACTTTCTGAGAGGTGGGAAAAATAGAAGTTGAGGGTAGAAAAAAAATTCTGTAGTAAACAAAAGAAAATGAACAGAATGAACAGAAATTCTCTCAAAGTCACAACAGGTAGGGCAAACAGCATGTTCGGATATTGAACTAAACTTTATAACACTGAAAATACTGAAGTCTTTAATAATTTATTATTGTTTAATGCATTATCAATATATCTAATTCTCAACACGGCCAAATATGAGGGATACTTAAATCTGGAGACTGGAGCCATGATCAGACAAGACTGATCTTTCCATGAACCTAAAGCCTCAAGTTTGATAGAAGCAGCACCTGTAGTTTTAAAATCTCCAAAATGATAGAAGCAGCACCTGTAGTTTAAGAATGTTCTCAGGAGCTGTTGCTAGGGAACAGTACAACACTATAGCCAGCCTTTCTAGCCTTGACTTTTGTCAGCTAAAGGCAGAGGGAGGGTGCTGAGCTCTTTCCAGGTCTGTTTTGGCTTTTGAGGGAAGACTTGGGAGTGCCAGGCCTAGCAGCAATCACTGGGTGACTTGATACCACTTGACTTACATGGCTCACTCAGACCTAGCTACTTGCTACTGTTCAATAGCAGCCAGCAATCAGTGTTGTGTAGTGGTCATAGTTTCAGCACAGGATCTAGGCAACCCAGTTTTGAATCCCCAGTCTGCTGTGGAAAGTCACTGGGTGACTTTGGGTCAGTCACATGTTCTCAGCATAACCTACTTCACAGGGGTATTTTGAGGATAAAATGGAGGAGATGAGCATGATGTAAGCTGCTTTGGGTCCCCATTTTGGAGAAAGGTGAAGTATAAATGAAGTAAATATATATATCAACAGAGCCAAAGACAGGAAGGAGAAAAAAAACAGGTAGGTAGGTTGGTAGGTGGAAAGCAGAGCTGGCTCCAGGATTTTTTTGCACACTAGGCAAGGCTACCTTCTACCCCCCCGGTGCACCCAGACGTCTTATATTTTACACACATGTGGCCCAAAGTACCCCTAATTTCTAGAGGCATCTCTGATTTCTAGAAACATTTGAAAGAGAGACGTTCTCTTAAAAAAACCAAAACACCTGAAAAACAAAAAGATGCAAATGACTCCTTATCTTAACTTGGCACTCAGCTTCCCCACTATAAATGGATATATATGATCAATGATTACCTCTGCCCTTTCTCCCCCCCAAAAAGTAAATAAGGCAAAATTAAATTTTCCGCCTGGAGAACGTCTCTGAGTCAATTTATGTTAATTTCATCCTGAAATTGATACAATAATTACAGAGCCACAAATCTCTCAGTTCTTCCCCTTTTCTTTTCTTTCCTCCTTTCTTTTTAAAAAAACAGATCTACTTTCTATTTCTCCCAATTAAAAATGCTTTTAAAATGGCAGCATTCCCCCCCCTTACCCCAAAATGAAAAAGGTGGGGGGGAGGAAAGAGCCCCTTCTCTCTCTCTCTTTTGGGCAGCTCTGCGCATCGCTTTCTGCCATCAGATTAATTGTGATGTATTAGATCTTCCCTCCTGCCCAGTGGCCACTTTCTCAGCCCAGCCATGTCCACGAGAGCTGGCTTGGCTCAGCTGACCCCTCTGGATGCAGGCTTCCCCCCCGGAGATGGACACTTACCCGTTACACACACACACCACCCCCGGGCAGACTGCTGCAAGAGGAGTGGCCAGGTGGGGGAGGATGGGGGCTGCTCGTTGCTGGGTGGGGCAGTGCTGCACTCTGCACATGCTCAGAGGCAGTCCCAGGCCAGGCAGTGGCATTGAAAGGAGCACCCCCTGAGTCCAGCCTTCAAACTGGCCCTGAAAGAGAAGTGCCTGCCTGGTGGACAACGCCAAGCCCCCCCCCTCGGATTCTCTCTCCCTCTCTCTGCCGCCAGCTCACCCACTCCTCCCCTGGTACTCCTCTCTAGCATCCACCATGCAGTTTGGGCTCCCCCTTGGAGGGGCGCCTCAGTCAGGAAAGAGGCAGCAGCTGGGGGCAGCAATGGGGATGCAATGCAGGGCTTTTGGTGAGGGGCTTTTGGCAGGGGAAGGGCGGCACAGTTCAGCACCTGCATCCAGGGCCTGCCCTAGGCAACAGTCTAATTCGCCTAGTGGGTGGACCAGCCCTGGTGGAAAGGAGAGAAAGAAGCAGGGAAAGGTGATAATGGGGGGGGGGGAGCTGCCAGGAGAAGAGAAACAGGAAATAGTGTTGGGAGGGGGATACAAAGAAAAATGAGATGTTATAAATGTTATAAGACCAGACAAAAGTTTTTCTTACTTAAAAGGTGAAAGTGTTTCATAAGAGGTTTTTCCTCCCAGTGTTCCCCCATTGGAAAAGTCTGTAGACTTTTCATGGTATGTATCTTGAGTGTGAAAAACTTTGCTGTGATGGATTGCAAAGAAAAGCAGGCTTTTAAAAATGCTGTTTGTATCAGAGATTCAGGGATTTCAAGAGTTAATCTTCCCTGGAGAGGAAAACATGTATGATTGGGTGCTCTACTCACTCTCTGATTGGCCAGCATCAGCATAGAAAGGAAATAAAACAGCTGATCTGGATGAAAAAGATTTATTCACCTTTTGAGTCACTTTTGGTCTTGTCTGAAATCAGCAGGGTTTGGCTGCTTAGGGAAGAGACTTTGGGAGTCAGTGATTTCTGCCAGGGAATTGTCAAAAAAGGCACTTCTATAGAGAGAAGTAGGACCCCATTGTCTTAAATATATTAGAACTACTCTGAGGGAGAATTTATATTCTCAGTCAAGAAAGCTACAGAACAGCTTTATATAAATGATGGATACTGGAGAAGGATTTGGCAGAAGATCTGGGTAGTTAGAGAGAACTCCCATACAATTCAAATAGTAAAAGGAGTTATTGCTTCTTAGGGACAAGGAGAATAACTTTCTGCCAGTGAAAGGGGTTGGGAAGATAACCCTGGTCTGTGATAAAGGGAGAAGCTTAGATACCTCAGGAGTTAGTGAAAACCTGTAATATCTAAAGGGAAAACCTAGATCTTTGAAGCAAGAAACCAAGAAGCACTAAGACAAAGCTGTTTTCTAAGAAACTGTATTCAAGATTCTGTGTAACAGGTGAAATATATAATAAGCGAAAACCTCTCATTGAAAAGAACTTGAAACTCAGAAATTAAGCTTCAATAACACTCTCTTGTATGTTCAAAACCCTCAGTTTTGTATATATTAGAAAGTTTTATCTCAGCAACCTCTATACCTTGAATCTTCATATTCATATATTCCCTGCCTGTTTTTAATACATTTTTTATTCTGTTTTTGAAATTTAATCTGCCTCAAGTGCCATTTCACAAGGGTTTATAAAACAGGACAGCTCCTGTCTTTCCCTTAACTTCCTAATCTGGGTCAAAAACGTTAAAAAATATGTGACAAGGTGGGACAATTTAAGCTTATCAGATGAAGAAGAAATACATGCTGCTGGAGGGCAACTCAGTCACTGAGGGGAATCAAAAATATTTTTGGTAGGAAAATCTGCCTGAGAGTGGGGTCTGTCCTACTTGCCATAAAAAGCATTTTATTCATTTAAAAGAAAACGTTTTTCTCAGTGCCCCTCCAGATTTTCCACCAAAAAAACACCCAGGAGAAAGGCCTTAAAAAGCAAAAAATGCCCCCCCCCTTTCCATTTTTTTTTGTTCTTCACATCTCTAACATTACCACGGTGTATATGTCACCTCTGGGAAAGCCAGATGACTGAGTCTATACAGATTACATTCGGGTTTTTTTTCACAAGGGCAACCAATTCGTTCTGGCTGCGCTTAAGCTGTTTCAAGTGACTGTTATATCTCGTCTGCTATATGGGATCCCTATCTGGATCCAGTCCTTCACTAGGAGAGTTGAGAGCATTTACTCCACCTTTCTGCGCAGGATCCTTGGTGTTTCTAACTCAGTGCCACTCTTTGCTCTTTATAAGGAGCTGGGTCTCCACCTGGTAGAATCTCGGGCCTAGATCATTACGATCAAATATTGGCTCCAGCTCTACTTTTGACCTCTCCCTACTAGTCTAATGGTCCAACTTTTAGCAGACCCCATGTATCAAAGTGGTCGCAGGCCATAGTGAAAAAGGTGGGTAGCCTAGGCATTGACCTGGAATCCCTCTATAACAGTGGTGAGGTAGCAGGGATATAGAGGCGCAGACCATTAATGCTGATAGCCTTGGAGTTTGCTCTCCCTACTCATTACCCCTCCTCCCCCTGCATACCTCCATGGTACCGTATATCGCCAACTTGACATCTCCAATTACTAGGAGGGTCTTCATGCTTGCTAGGTTTAACCTTTTTCCTTCAGAAGTGGTTTCTGGCAGATATAGGGGCGTTCCGTTTAAGGATAGGCTATGTAATTGCAATTGTGGGGAACCTGATTCCATCACCCATATTCTTCTGCGCTGCCCTAAATATTCTGCTATGAGCAATATTTTGATTCAGCCCCTTCTCCCCTTGCAGAGAGACTTTCTGGACGAGGATTTAAATTTCTTTCTAGCAGACAAGCGTCCAACAATAACACTATCTGTTGCTGAATTTCTGACCTACGTATGGAAGTCAAGAGTAGTGCTTTGCAAATCTTGCAAACTATGTTAGGACCAATTTGTACTCCAAGTCATTGAGAATACTAGTCAATGTTGTTCTTTGTATTATGTGTTATTCCTTAAACTTCTCCTTTGCTTCGGCTTTGCCAGGTTATGCCAATAAAGGTTTCTGTTCTGTTCTACAGATTACTAAACCACCCCAGGGTGCCCTTATTCAATCTCTGTAGCTTGGTTGTATGGACTCTGGACAATACTGCTGAGTAAATAGGAATAACTTGTTACACATGGCTTATGAGTGTGAACGTCTAAGTGCCAAGAGGTTATCTGTATCCACTGCCTATGTCCAAGTGGGATTGAGGGATTTTTTTAACTACACTTTCACACAATCAGAAATCTCTGGAAGCTGGTGAACTGTAAAACTCCCCTCACCACTTAGCAGGATGACACACAGAAGCAGTTTACCAAATAGACACAAGCATACCATGCTAAGGTACCTCTCTATAAAATGACAATTTGTATCAATCTAGAACCTTCCACTCAGCACTAAATACACCAAAGTCCCTAAAGGTTAGTTACAGTTTGGCAGATCTTCTGAATCACTGGATTCTTCAGCAGTTATAAAAAGTGTGTACTTCTGAAAGTACAACAGCCAATAAAGTTCCTTTATCATTAATGGAAGAAATGTGATCTTAAAAGTTCTTTGCATCCATTATAATTGACTAACTGCAAAATCCTCATTTATCAATCTTCACCACAAGAACCAATTTATCATTCTTGCACATGCTGTATTTATATTATTCAAGGCACAGCATTCATTTCCATAGTAACATAGAAGTAGGTCCCAAATATATAATTATGTTGTCATTGTGTGGTACAGCAAAAGAAGTGGATGAACACTTAATGAGGAAGCTTTTGTATAAACACACAAACAAAAATTACTGCTCTAACTCATCTTTTCCTCCTTCACATTCCAGGAAACACAATTATAATTTTGGCAGCCTCTGGATCAAACCCTTGGTTACAAATTGGCATGTTTGAGTAGAAATAGTATGTTGTCATCATGTAAAGACATGAAAAATTGGACATATTTCTTAATGAATTACTTTCCTATCTGTGGAATAGTAGATTAAAAGGCATCAGTAAGCAAGATTATTGCTGCTTAAGCATCTTGAAATTTGCCAAATTAGAAATGTGATTTAAACGTATTGCATATCATTGATCAACAGCCTTTGTAACTTATCTTGATTAACAGAAATAGCCTTTATATTTATATTTCAATATTATTTCAACATTAGTTCTAAGAAAAGTTCTATAATTGCTTCAGTACTTGCACCCATATATCATTTTGAGAATTCATCTCCTACCCACATTATGCAAAGCAATGACAACATGACTGACCAGAGGGCAGAAAGGTAACATATGACGTGTTAAGAGCAGTATACACTCTGCAATGTACAGCACATTTCCTAAATTCTGTTGTAGGTCACAAAAATACCAACCTATGGTTTATGTTCACCTCTCCAAATATCTGTCTAGGGTCATAAGAACAAGCTTGCATGAAAAAGCCATTAAAATACACAAACATAGTGTAAACAGTATTGATCGGAAGTCCAGGAGCTGATAAAAGCTCTGACACCAAATGTTCATTATAGGCCTTCTTAGTGTCAGCGGCCTTCTGAATGTGAAACTGTCAGAATGCTTTTAGTGATAAAATGTTTCAACATTCATGCAGTATTAAAACAAAAAAGTGAAAAATTGACAGTATTCCCAACAGTAGTTCCAAACAGTATTACTTCAGTCATATGTCTATTCTTTAACATCTACAATGGATAGAAAACTATTGTTACCTAAAATACGGGATCACTAAATTCATATAAATTGCTAAACCTGTAGCAATGCTTTGATCTTCAATCACATAATTAAATGATCTGCTTAATTTTTTTTTACATGGATATGGACAAATTTAATAATGAACATCTAAGCACTTTGTAAATAAAGTAACTAGGGAAAAATACCAATCCCTAGCATATAGCAGGAAACCCAACTGGGTACCATTTGTAGTCAAGAGTTTCAATAAGCAATGATTCTCTATTTAAAAAATGTAGATTCTAAAGTGGTAGTTTTATTATAGGGATCATTCCTAATTTTCAAATTTCTTTCTTGGATTTAGCAGTTTCAAGAGGATAAGGAAAACGTTCTTTCAATATGAAATCTTGGTAATAACTCAATGGAAAGCCCTATTTTTCAAGATCTACAAAGTACTGATTGGATTAAATGTTCCAGTTAATGTGAATTATAAATATGAATGGCATAAGGATTTAGGATATGCATTAAGTGATGAGGAATTGGACTTTTACATATACAACATGGCTATCCTTTTCACTAAGCTTAGGGAGACTTGTTTCAAAATGTAAATCATTGGTATTTATTGCTCTGGAGATTATAAAAAATGAAAAGGCAGATATCAAGAGAACAATGGTTCTGTACAGCAAACACATCAAATCTCTTTCACATGTGGTGGACCTGCTATTGGGAAAAATGTTTTTTGGGAAGTGATACAAGATGTGGTAGAAGAAATATGGAAGCGATAAATACCATTTAAACCAGAAATCTTTCTTTTTTAAATTATATAAGAATTGTGCCAAAGATATTTTAAGATACAGTCTTATAACAACTGCACATCGTTTATGTGAAACACTGAAAAACCAACCTGTACCAATTAAAAGGAAATAACTGTTAAAAATGATAAAACTAGTGGCACAACAACAGGGCAAAGTGATAAAAAAAACTGGAATGAAATTGGACTTGATACCTTTAAATAGCTTTTTAGAGAAAGAAATTTAAGTTAAACATGGTATCATTGCATTAAACCAAATTTAAAGTTGAATTTATATTTTGTTGTCTGAAAAAAGTGGGTTTGGAAAATAAAAAGGGGGGGGGAGTTAGTGGAATGTTTTAACATCTAGAAATTCATTTACCCAGATGTGTGTTCATCATCTTGGCACAGTATTTGCACATGGCCTCCAATTCATTCAGTTGTCCTTGGAGAAATGAAATTTGGGCCTCCAGTTCTTCTTCCTGTAATTAATAAGGAAATATTTAAAAGCCTTGCTTAACAATAATATAAAAACACTGACACACACAAAAAACCTCACAAGGGCTCCTCTCACATGCAGAATTTGCCGTGGGACACTCATGAATGCTGGGCAGATTTTACGGGCACGATCAAACAGACACATCTTTTTTTTAATTTAACTTTTTATTAAAGAATTTTAACAATATTGTATGCAAAGATAACATTATAAAAACAAACTTATATTATTGTAAAGAAGAAAACAGTGCAACAAAAGTTGTTCTTTAACCATATAATAACAAATCATACTTAGAATTTTTGATAGATTCCCAATCAAACTTATTTAGATTCATTTTTTCTATTATAGGGTACCACTTATCTATTGGATTAAGGAGATGCCTTTCTATGTCATTGTTAGCTGTCCAAAGGGTTATCTTTTCTTGGAGAAATAGATCCCATACTTTATGGAGCCATTGTTGTGTCGTTGGAATAGAGTCTGAGTTCCATTTACTCGCTAAGGAAATCTTTGCTGCAATCAACAATATATTAATTAAGCTTTTTGTATTTTCAGGTGCGTGTTCATTGGACCATAGATGAAGAAGGATCAACTTCGGATCAAGAAGTAAGTCAAAATTTGTTAAAGCTTTAATTTTTTGTATAATTTGTGTCCAGTACTGTTTAATGTACGGACAATGCCACCATGTGTGTATATAGGAGGCTTTTTGGCCACATTTTTTCCAACAAAAAGGCGAAGTTTGGGTATATATTTTTGAAAGCTTCGAGGGCGTGAGATACCATCTATACAAGACTTTATAAGCTGCTTCTTGTATTATCTTTGAGTGTGAAATTTTTGTGTGGATTTTCCATATTTTGTTCCATTGAACTTCTGTTAGTGTCTGATTAATATCTCGATGCCAAGCTGATTGGTAAGTTGAAAGTTTGTTTGTTTTAAGTAGATTATGGAGATAAGTCCTTTCTTACATTCTGGTTTCCAAAATAGTTTTTCAATAGTAGTAAGCGGTGACTTCAAAATGAGATTGAATTGATGATCATTTATTAAATGTTGGATTTGAAGGTAGTCAAACCAATTCACTTTATGTTTAGCTTTTTCTTCGACTTGAGATTTTGTCATTAGATCAAACAGACATATCTGGCCAGCGTTCTGCACCTATCCACAACCTGGATTGTCTAGCCGAAGATCCGGAGTTAAAAAGTACCAGTGAAAGCCTATTATCAAACAGTTGCGATGGGCCGCAGACAGACTTCCTCCATCTGATTGCTCCAGTGCGCTCCTCTTGCCTCATTGAAGCACACTGGAAACATGTGCCTCCCAAAGAAACCCCAGTTCCCCGCTGTCACGTCTGATCACGTAGTGGCGGGCCAAATAGTGATGGCGTAAATAGCCACGCCTCCCCCCTGCATTATCTGGCCCGTGTGACTGGAGCCAAGGATTTATAACATTACTTTCTATTTTGATGATATGGTTTTCATTTGAAAAGCTGAAGACCTTCCATCAAATCTTTAAATTGTTTCTCTCATTTTCATTGTGGCTGACAATGATCCAGCAGATTCTTCAGTCCAACACCATCCAAGATATTTGATACCATTAGTCTTAGGACAATCCTAAACAGATTTACACACTTCTAAGACCATTGACTTCAATGGACTTAGAAGGAGTAACTCTGTTTAGGATGGCATAGTCAGTTTTCTCCAACTTCTTTCAGACATAGCTGTACCACTAACATATGGATTCTTTACCTCTTTGTGTCAACTTTTCATGATAATTCAACTAGAAGATCTTCTACACAACTTTTTGATTCACAGAACCCCTTTGACTGAGGAGATACATCAGTTTACAGAGATACTCAGCTTAGAAATGTCTGCAGGGGTTGCCCTACCAAAAGGCATAATGAAGCTGCCCACGTCAATAGGCAGACTTTAGGGTATTACTAGAGCATGGAAAACTGTCTGTTATGATTGTTTTAAATCACGGGGTAGTGGTGAGGGAATGGGGGAATACCATTTGGATTTTCTGTTGCAGGCTATAAAATATCTTAATCCCTGTCTGCATTCATTCCATATATTAGATTGTAAGGTCACTACATGTTTTGTGTCTACACCAGATATTATGACTCTATTCTTCATCTCTACCAGATTAGCTATCATCTGTGCTTTGTTACAATGTACAGATGGCTTTGATTGTAAAATGCTTTATATTTGGTATTCACGATCCAGTGGCATTAAATTAACTACAGCTTTCTTAGCTCTTGAGATGTCAGCTTACTAACTTATCCTACATACTTCTAATGCTTTTCCATTGCCTCACAACATTCTTTGTGTAGAAATAGGATAGCAGAGTATTTATAATGCTACACAGACATGTTTTGATGGTCAGATTAAAAAAAAAACAACTTTCATTAGGATTTGCATAGAATTCTATGCAATGATGAGATCAAGCAAATGGAAAGATCATTCTAGTCCTTGGCCCTAGCCCAAAGAAACATCAGGAAGATGTACAGGTGAAACTGGGAGTTTCCCAAAAGAAGCTGCTCTGTGCTATACCAGAAGCTGTTTTTTATCTTGACCTGGATAGCCCAGGCTAATCCAATCTTGTCAGATCTTGGAAGCTAAGCAGGGTTGGCCCTGGCTAGTATTTGGATGGGCAACCTCCAAGGAATAACCAGGGGCATGACACAGAGGCAGGCAATGGCAAACCATCCCTGAAACGTCTCTTGCCTTAAAAAGTGCATAATGCTAAAAGAGTTAGAACTTCTGGCTGCCAGACAATCTTAGTATTTCCTGGCTATAGCATACACACTGCCATACGATGATGATGATGATAATTATCATAATAATAATAAATTGTTATTTTTAAATGTCAGAGATATTAGAAGCTGCTTTCAATGTGGCAAGGGGATCTACTATCTAGAAAACACTGTTAAGGCTCCTATTTCATTCTCCAAACCCGGAGACAGGGAGAACAGATTTAATACAACTGTTCTGTCAATGTCTCAATTGCAGCCTAGAAGTGATCCTTAATCTAGCTTTGCTACTAATTAGATCAACAGGTAGTAGTAGCTACAGCTAAAGATGCTTTGTGCTAGTTGTATTTTTTCTGTCAACTGTAATCTCTTCTGGAAAACAGGAATTTGGCAACAATCACTTGCCAAGGTAATTAACAGAAGATGTGGTACGAATCTAGAAAAATGTTTGTCAGTTAAGAACTGACAGTAAGTCATGGAAAGCTTTTGGAAATTATCAGCTTCTATAACTGGCAAGAAACAGAAGTATTAGCTGAAGAGGAATTCAGCATCCCTTGGCCAAAAGGCATTAGGCTTGAAAATAAAACTATTAAAAAAAAACAATCTAACTGAATGGATGAAGAACAACTATAATACTGCTACATAGCATTGTATGTCTACCGTAGCTAGAAAGACTTGCTAGCAGTCATGAAAACACAAGGAAGCAAGCCATCTTGAAACAACTTAAGAAGGTGCAACTTCAACTATAAGATCTCTGCACTGAGGGGGGAAAGGGAGTCACAACTTCTGGGAAGCTCAATTATAGAATGTACCTCCCATGCATTTACAACTCTAGAAATCTCAGAAATCTTTAACCCACGAATCAAATTCAAAAGTGGAATATGAGAAAGTAATAAATAACTCTAGGTCGCCTCTTTCACAATGCAAGTTGAGATGTATTTTAATAATTATTCCATATCATGCTATGTACCACTGGTCCTCTAATAAGGTAAAACTTTGAAAATACATCCACTTGCTTACACAAGAATGGGTGGCATACATTTTTTTATAGATTTTTTTTTTAAAAATTGCTGGCATCACAGAATTTTTATGGAGCTATACATTTATTTTATTTTCTTCAATTTATATCCTGTCCTCCCCACAAAGCAGGCTCAGGACAATTGGTCATAATCTGCTAAGTGCACATTTCCAACAATAAGAACAAGATAACAGAATACGTACAATAAATACAATAAAATAACTACAGCAATAAAAACTTTAAAATAAATTATACCTCATCAGACACATGAGTGTGACTCATTGGGGGGAGGAGGGGGGAAGGCCAGATTGAGTTGGATATCGGCTGCCTTAACTGAAGGCTGTGGAAGAGCCCTGGCCCTAGTTGAGGCAAATCGGACATCCCTAGGGCTAGGGACCATCAGCAGATGTTGATTCATAGAGTGCAATGCCCTCTGGGGCTTATATGGGGAGAAGCTATAATTATGGCTATAATTCTATTTTCTGTAGTCTGAATCAAACCTAGGAATACAGTTCTTTGGCATGTGCGGCACCTAAAAATATTTTAAATACAGTATGCTTTTTGTGGTTTAAAGTGCAGCATGGTTACACTCAGGTTGTTATAAACTTTCTGTTTCCAAACCTAGTTTTAGTGAGTTTTCCAAATCAAACAGAAGTCCATGCAAGTGCTACAACGCCTCATTCTGACAATTATATCCACAGACAAGGTTGGTTTCTATCCTGCCTCACAGAGCTGGCACAAATCTTGCACCTTCTCAAGCCAACAACATCTATATCAAAGATCCCCACTGTTGTTCCTGTGGGCACCATGATACTCATCAGTGCCTTTCCTGGCACCTGCCAAGTGTTTTTAGAAAGTGGGCAGGATGAGATGGGGCTTCTGCCCTGCAGGATCTATCATTGGCCACTGGAGATCTTACTGACTGTACAGATTTTTTTTAAAAAAGTTTCTTTTGCAGCAGCTGCCATCACAATACGAAGATCCTCATTGTGTAACTGAAGATAAGCTGTGAGCATGCAAGAAAATATTTTAAAACCATATGTTCATTATAAAAGGCATTCTGTTAAACAGAGTTTCTGCCTGAAATGTTGAAGAGTTACTAATAGAGTTATGCATAATCTTACTCCCTGACATTTTGTGGTTGGTCCTACCCCTCAAATCTACAGGTATTTCCCAACCCAGAGTTGGCAACCCTGTAACTGGCAATGGAACCACTTTCCAGACCCTTGGAACCCAGAAGACATGGCACAGGAGTAGGTAGTTTTCTACCTTAGCTGCCACTGCATAGCCCCAAATCGACATCAGTCAGGGGTGGAGGGAACCATACCTGTTACCATGAGGCTGTCCTCCCATAGTACCCACTTGGAGCAGCAAAACGACTTGAGGCAGCTCTGCCTTATAGCTAAGCAGAAGGAAATAAACACGGCTTGCCTCCCTCTATTTTCCCCTTCCCTCTGCTGCCCCACCAGTCAAAGTTGGGACACTCACCTGGAGCTTCCTTCTAGAGACTGTTGTATTTCTTCCCACAACAGGCCTTACTCCTAGTCTACCATAAAGTACCGCAGATGGTAAAACATTGAAACTTGCAAGCATAAAGGCTCATCTTAATGGCTTCAAGCCTGCCCCCAGACTTGGGGCTGTGACTTTGGCTGCTCCACAGTCAGACTCCAACAAAGCAGACATGCAACAGCGTAATTTGCCTGGTGGTGCTAGCCAAAATGAACAAAGGAATGCCCCAGCTTTATTGTATCAACTTGTGATAGCAACTGATAACGAAGCTGCCCCAGTGTACGCTCACCAGCCCATGCTGACAAATGATGCAGTCAGTATGGAAAAGGTGAATTCTAAGTCTGTGAAGGAAGCAGCCTTTGTTAGAACTGACTTCTGAGGACAGATACATTGTAATGTGTGACTGCTGGAGTGATCTGGGATCCTAAGTTCAGTTATTAGGGAAAAAGATTGTTGTGTTTGAGTCATCTCATGTTGTTGAAGTTGTAAATAAAAATTAACTCTGTTTTTCCTCTGTTTAAATTCTGTTGACTGGACGTCTAGTGTTGCAGGGAAAATAGCACCTGCACAGCTTTGATGGCTGTGGCCAGTGGTTTTAATTAGCTAAATGGTGGTAATGAATAAGGGAAGGAAGTACTGGGTTCCCTAACTCCAGTAGACCTCTGTGTTAGCAGCATGAGGGGTGGATAATAAAGGTTGCTCTGTCTGGAGACAGCTCTGGGAAAGAGGAGAGAGAGAGAGAGAGAGAGAGAGAGAGAGAGAGAGAGAGAGAGAGAGAGAGAGAGAGAGAGAGAGAGAGAGAGAGAGAGAGAGAGAGGCCTCAATGTCTGGAAATGGGTCAGGGCTCTCTACTTATTAAAGGGAGATGAGACAAGATAAGTTAACTGCACAAATGCAGTAGAGTTCTATAACTAGGGAAACACATTTCCTATTAAGATCTCTGGAAAATAAACATTGTTGTCTTATTAGTTTAATTTAGAGCCATTGTTACATGCCAAAATGGAAGGGCATAAAAAGGCCTAGCTATGCACAAAACACAGGCCATGTGTACCTTCTCATTATTCATGTCAATTACAGCACAAAATTATTATGAGCTGCCAAATGCATGGTAGACTGGTGACCGCACAAAGTTAATTTTTCCTCTCACGTCATTCACACAAGGTTATTATGGGCAAGAACAGAGCATCTAATGTTTCCATTCTTCTCCAATATTCAGTTTCTATATTTGGTGGTCCCTGCCACTAACATGCTTGTACACAAAGTTTAACATGCTGATTTTCTAGTGATGCTAAGGGATCTTTACACTTTCTGTGCCAGCATCAGAGTTCCTACTCAAGCACATAACAGATTTTTTCTAACCTCTCCCTCACAATAATTACTATAATACCCTCCTTACCTGAAATAAGCACTTCTTTGGATATTATCTTCCTGAACCAAAAAGTACAGAAACTGTTGGGGGTGGTGGAAGTGTATCATTTTATTTCAATAACTAAATATTTCAGGAAAATGCATTGCTGTCCAAATTGATTATCTGAATGGATTTCTCTCTGCTTACTTTTTTCTTGCTTACAGAGTTATTCATAATGTGTTCTCCAATGTTTTCTATATCAAAGTAGTCTATTTAATCATGGTGTTTATGCATTACAAAGATTATTTGTCCAGTGGTTCTCATTCTCATGTTACAGCAGGACAGCAGGAGCTGTTTTCCGTCTTGCTTTGGTAACATTCAGAAGCTGATTGATGATGCAGCCAAGGAATAGATGGAGCCAAGAGAAATCTCGAACAATTTCAATTTCTTCATCATCAACCTTAAAGTTGCATAATTCCCCAATATTCATTCAGCTGTAATCCTGCTTTGGCACTTTCTGCTTTAACCTTCATTAGTAGTTTGTTCCATGTTTTCACTATTTTCTGCCAGTAATGTGTATCTGCATATATCAAATTGTTACTGTTCCTCTCACCATTTTCACTCCACCTTTATCTAAATCTAATCCAGTTTTCCTCATGTTCTGCATATGGATTGAAGAGACAGGGAGATGATACATAGATCCTTGTGTGACAACTCTGCCAACTGGAAACAATGTTGTTTCACCATATTCTAACAGTATATGTTGCACATCAAAACAATCAGACGTTGTAGCATAGCCATTTCTTTTTAAACCAACCATAGCTTTTCAAGATCTGCATAGTCAAAAGCTTTGTTGTAATCTATAAAACACAAGCTGATTTTCTTCTGAAATTATCTCATATGCTTCAGCAAACAATGTAGATATGCAGTATGATCTCTAGTGTCTCTTCCTTTTCCAAATCCAGCTTGAACACCAGGCATTTCTCATTCCATACATGGCATCACTTTCATCATGTGAGAAATTAATGTGGTGGTCTGATAGTTGCTGCACTCTTTGATGTCTCCTTTTTTTGGAATTGGAACATAGATTGAGCATTTCCAGTCTATGGACCATTGTTTTGTTTTTCATATTTCTTCTACTCAAGTAAAAGTTCCTAAGTTGTCTCAAGTCATTAGCTTTACAATAATCATCAGTAAACCAATGAGTGTTTGCTATATTTAGGTAAGGAGTTCCTTGCTTTATATTGTTGCCTGTACTCAACTGTGACAGATTACATGGAGCCTTCTTCCTTAGTGGTTGACTGTTCTGCTAATCCTTGCAAAGCCACTATATGTTGGGGCAATGCTAGAGAAAGTAGAGTTAGATGTGACTTACATGCAACAACATGTCTCAGACTGATCACATTTAATTCACATGAGATGACACAATTTATTTTTGGGCAAATCTTTCAATAGATTTGAAAGATTAACACTGCATGTTAGCCTTTTATTTCTGTTGACTAGATGTTGGCCGAGGGCTAGAAATACTATAAGGTTCAGAGCTTGGGAGGGGATCAGTGGTAGAATATCTGCTTTTCATGCAGAAGGTCTCAGGTTCAAGCCCAGGAGCCACCAGTTAAAAAGGAGCTATGCCTGAGAGCCTGGACAACTGTTGCCTGTCAGAGAATCCAACAGTGACCTTGATATACCTATGGTCTGACTCAGTACATGGCAGCTTCTTGTGTTCAGAGGAAACCAAGTCCCTTCAAAACTCTATTTTATTCACATACTGTTCCTATTTTAGATGTTTATTACTAATTGTGCTATTATATCTCTTATAATATACATCTGTACACTCACAACTGGGTTTCTGGAGAGCTATGATTACTATGATCACAACTTAAGGAGTAATACATAAGTATAGTAATTATGTGTAGACACATGTTTACAAATAAAAACACTGACATTAAGATGTTAGCAAAAATGTTTACTTATGAAGAAGGGTTAGAAACTTGAAATTGTAGGGCTGCAAGCAGAATTAATTTTTACCACAGCACTCCATGACACATGCCTAGTTAACATTTTTTAAATATTTCATTTATGGGAACCTTCATAGCTTATTTTGTCACTTGCTTTACTGTAATTAGCTTTTGATTAGAAATTTATTATGTAAAGTTCAATTATTTGTCTTGCCATATATCTTCTTTATTCTTTGTTCCAGCCTGAGAACAGCAGTCCATTCCAGCAATCCACCCCCCATAAATCTAGCATTGAAGAGTTTGTTGTTGTGTTCAACCACTCTCCATTTGGTATAACATTCTAAGCCTTTGATCTCATCTTATCTTCTTCTCATGCCCTATATGAGGCAATGTGTCATCATTCTACACTGCATCTAGCATTCTGCCCACCTCTTAGCAACATGCAATAATAGTCCCCCATCCATAAAAAGGTGATCCAACAGACCAAAATAATTATCAACCCATAAGTTTATTATCAGTGGTGGGTAAATTATATGCTTCTTTACTCTATAAGAAGTTACTTCTCTGGATTGAGGATGAAGCTATACTGGATTGAGAGCAAGCTGGATTCTGTAGAGGAGTTACTGCAGTTGACCTTTGCCATACTCTTCAATTTATTATAGACAAGTATACCAGCTCAAAAGATGGTATGTTAGCTGTTACCTTTATGGATCTCAGAGTAGCTTTTGACTCAGTGCCTAGGCAGAGATTATGGGACAAAATGAATAAATCACCTATCAATAAGCCTTTTTCTGATTGGCCTACCACCCAGGTGAGATGTGGTCCATCTGGTGAACTGACCAGGGCTATTCCATTGAGTAAAGGAGTCAAGCAAGGATGTATCCTTGTTCCACTGTTATTTAACTTATATCTCAAGGATTTAAGTTCTCATATTTCTAGAGATGAATTTCACTCACCTTGCCTGGCTCATATTAAATTACCCTGTCTTTTATATGCAAATGATACTGCTCTTCTATCAAGATCTGTGGTTGGCTTATGTAAGGTTACAGGTTCTTTTTTGAAGTATTGTTCCAATGAAGGCTTAGCTATTAATGTTATTAAGTCAAAAGTTCTTCTTTTCAGTAAAAAACAAGGGATAAAGAAGTACAAGTGGTCAGTAGCAGGTCAATTCATGGAGCAAGTGGAACATTTAAATATCTAGGAGTTATTTTTCAAACAAGCCTTTCTTGGAAAGTGCACTTGAACTCTATTTTAAGAGTTGCTATGATATTGGGAAGACCATCTCAAGATTTTATTACTCCTCTGGTGACCAATGTGTTCGTGAGGCAGTTCAGGTATTTAATGCTAAAGTCTCTGGGCAGATGTTATATGCTGCCGAGGTTTGGATCAGAGCAGCAACAGACAACATTGATAGACCACTGTTAAGATTCCTGTATAATATTTTGAAATCCCTTGATGTGTGTCTGGAATAGCTCTGAGAGATGTCCTTTGAAGCAAAGGCCTGGAGCAGAGCATTCGCTCTGAATATTAGGATCCTAAAATCAAATCCAGAATCAGGTCTCCTGGGACTAGTCAAGTTGGACCATCACACAAGCGATTGTGACACATTACTGGATCATAATTTAACACGTTTGGACATTGCCCATGATGTGACAGAAACAATGAATAGACAAGAATTGACCCAGGTCATTAGAAGATGTCTGAGGGACTTTGATTATGAGAGTACGTGGATTAGAACTCAGAGAGTCTTTCTCAGTAGAATTCTCCCTCCAACAAAAATGGCAAACTATCTATCTGAGCTAACTCTTCCAAAGTATAGAAGGGCATTCCTGCTTGCGCACCTGAATGCGCTACCTTCAGCAGCCTATATCACCTGGGTCACGTTATATTTTTATGGTGAGTGTGTATTCTAGGAAATCTAGGACTGCCATTGTGGAAGAAAGACAAACTGCACGATCTATTTTTCCGTATATATTTCAACGGGACCTAACAAATATTACTGGATGTGGGACTGTTGTGATCTGAAAATGTCGCAATAAATGATCCACTATATTTTTAAAATTAGTATTATTAACATTTGCTTTTGATTACTGTTTTATTTAACAAACAGGGCAAAACAAGAGGAGGGACTACCAAGGAGTTTTAGGGGAGGGGAAATCCCTTCCTTGGGGTTCTCTCCTCTTGCTTAGCTTTCCCCCTTCACTGCTTCTCCAACCCAAACCTCCCACCAGTGCCACTTTCTTCCCTTTCCCTCGGCCCCTATTGCACTAGTTGCTAAGTAACCTCATAATGATAACTGTGACTTCACAAGATCTTGGTTGGTATTTTTTCAAAATTGTGATGTCTGTGCATGTGCACACATTTGTGTTTAGGAGGTCCCCCCCGACATCTTCCCCTTTCTTGTTCCTGTTCCCCTTGGGTGAATTTTGATCCAATCTCTAAGGTAAGTTCAGAGTCACATGTATGATAAATCAACTATTACTGTATGTACTAATACTCTCCTCCCCCTTTCCCCTCAAAGGTATTTCCAATTTTGGTGAAAAACAAACTAGATAAAGCCTAGTATGGCCATATCAAAATCAAGTATTCAGAAAATGTATTATGGGATTATCAAACTATCTAACTAAGCATAAGTGATACTACCAAATTATAAGAACATAGATAGAGCCTGTTGGATCAGACCAGTGGCCCATCTAGTCCAGTTTCACACAGCAGCCAACCACCTACCCAGGCGGGCCAACCCTCCCCCCAGGGTATGCAGGCCAAGGCCTTGCCCTAATGCTGCCTCCTAGTACCAGTATTCAGCAGTTTGCCGCCTCTGTAGATGGAAGTTCCCTTTATTCACATGGCTAGCAGAAACTGATGGACCTCTCCTGCATGAATCAGTCTAAACCCTTTTAAAGACATCTGTACTTGTGGCCACCACTACATCCATTGGCAGTGAATTCCACATATTATTATGTGAGTAAAGAAGTATTTCTTTTTCTCTGTCCTGAACCTGTTTCCCAACAACTTCATTGGGTGTCCCCCATGGAAGAGGGAGAAATATATGCTTTCTCTACCCCATGTATAATTTTAGAAACCAAAAATTACATGAGCTTAACTGGTGCTCTCACTTTTATTTGAATATTATCCATAATCTCCTTTCTGTAATTAGACTTTAAATAATCTTATATAATAATCTTTAAGTAATGTTCTGTGGTGAGGAAAGTTCCTTAAACTTATTAATTTGAACCTTCCTGGAAATTACTTCTAATGGAAGGCTTTCTATCAGCAGAGCATGACTTCCTCATTTCTTCCCTCCTACTGCAGCCCCAAATGCCCTCTGAAATGCTATTCCTGGGATACTGGGGACACCTATGAGGAACTGGAGGTTTGAAGTGGGATTGGGCAATAAACAAAAATTATCCCTTCCACTCATAGAAATATTAGGTGGAATCTAACTAAGAAGAGTCAGTGTGGCATAGTGGTTAAAGAGCAGCAGACTCTGATCTGGATAACCGGGTGAACCAAATGAAGCATGCTGGGTGACCTTGGGCCAGTCACAGTTCTCTCTAAACTCTCTCAGTCCCACCTACTTCACAAGTTGACTGTTGTGGGGAGGGAAAGTGAAGGTGATTGTAATCCACTATGAGATTCCATATGGTAGAGAAAAGTGGGGTACCAAAACTAATTTATCTTCTTCTAACTCATTTTAAGAGCTGAAACTTGTAATGTATTATTTTCTACAGGTGTATTTCAGCATCTTAAGGTCAGGAATTTTCAACACCCTAGATACTCTCTCTTCAAGCAATTTAGGAAGCAGGAAGTGGGCTCATATGCATGCTTACCTCTACACTTCAATTTTCATACGTTTTCTCTCCACCTGGCCTGATGTTATATGCATCTTCTACTAAACCAAGGTAAAAAAAGCTAAAATATGCTTCTCAACTTGCTTTAAAGGCTTGGTTTCAGTTTATAATTTTTTCAGTAAGAGACCAAGTTTTATTATGTGAAATCAAATATTGATTAATTCAATTTTAATAGACAGCAAAATGCCTATTAAATAAATTAACCTTAAAAATCAGAAAAACAGAAATGAAATGAAACTTCAGGAAGCACTCCTGGCTGCTGGACAATCTTAGGATCTCCTGCCTATACTTACACACACTGCCATACAATTATTATTATTTTTACTTCTTTAATATCACTAGGACTTAATTTTTCATGAAGACAGTAAGTTAATAGATTAAGACATTTTCGTGCAAATAAGCCCCAATGAAGAAAAAGGGGACCTACTTTCAAGTAGACTTCCTTAGGATTGCACACCAAGAGCAAGCCTAAAATCCCTAAGCAGGTCTACTTAGAATTCTACTCAGGACTATTCAATAGGACTTCCAGCAAAGGGCTCTTAGGTTGTCCTGTATGTTGCATAAAAATGACTCATAATCACTGCTGCTATATCATCTGATTTTATGCTTTGCAGCACAGTGGTGACAAACCAGGTGTCAGAGGATCTCAGCATTGTTCAAGGGACATTTTGTCCAGTTGCTCCAGAGATGGCAGTTTGCCTAGCATTGTACCCTGGGGCGGCAGAAACCATTTATGCTGCAAAGCTGGCTCAGCTCTGTGGTGCCTAGTCTGCAGCACAAATGGCTCCTGCTGCTATTTTGGGACTTGGAAAAGGCTATTTTAGGACAGGGAGGAGATAGCTACAGTAGAAGCCCTGCCACACTTAATAATAAATAGGATGGTCTTGCCCCCTGCTGCCAGCGTCATAGTGCACCAGCAAAAGCCTGCATTACGAAGAATGTTATGGGGTTCACGTGAGGCACAGCTTGGCAGATTCTGCCCTGCTTGTTTCACATAGATTGCTGGTCTTGTGGTTCTGGAGAAACTCCTCTTCCACCACAATACATAAAATAGAACACAAGATTGTACTGCCAATACATGAGAGCAGTACAGTGAACCCACAGGATAATTGTTATGTACGCGGACTGCCACCAGGGGTCCACAGCTAAGCAGGAGCTTAGTCCGTAAACACAAAGGGGACCTAGGATCCCAGTCCACCTCGAGTCCACCAATAGAACCTTGGTGGGAAATTCAAACCTTCCAATGGGGACATGGGTGTGCTGGGTGGAGTGTATATAGCTGACCTTGCTGTGCCATTTTCCTTGTCTAGTGTGTGAAGTACAATAAACGCGTCTGAACATATGTTGTAGTTTGAATCTTCCATGTGGCAAGCCAAGTACTTTACAGTGGCGACGAAGATAGGATCCCGTTGTGCAAGCCAGGCTCCGCACCTAGCGCAGCAATGAGCATCGTTCCTGAGGAAGCCACCGCACCCTGCACTGCTCCCGAGCAGCACCGCACTGTGCCCAGCTCCCCACTCCATGCTAGAGTCATGACCTCCGCTCCGGGATACCTCAAAGCTTTTGACCCCACTCATCCCGAGTTCTGGGATTTGTGGACGGACCAGCTTACCTGCTACCTTGCCTACCATGAGGTGATGGACGCAGGCAAGAGAAGGGCTCTCCTCCTCAGCTCTTGCAGCATGAACACCAATCGGCTCGTGAAGAGCCTCCTGGCCCTGAAGGCAATCCTCGAGTGCACGTATGAGGAAATCATCGATGCCCTGACCAGGTATCTCACGCCCTGGCCAACGATGCTGGCCAAGTGGATGGAATTCCAAGGGTGCAGCCAGAAGCCTGGTGAGATGGCTGCAGCCTTCCTGGCTGCGCTGTGCCAACACGCCATGGAGTGCAAATTCACTAAAGTGGAGGAGAACCTCATGACCCAGGTCACCTGGGGAATCAGCGACGTGAAGCTCTGCTGGAGGATAATTGGCACCACTGACATCAACTTCGATGAGGCCCTATAGCTTGCCAGCGCCCACGAGGCCTCCCACCATGACTGACCACCGGCAGCATCCCATCTCGTGCTCCCCGACCTGGTGCCCGAGAACTCAGATGAGGAAGATGTCCGTCTCATCTGCAACCCCAACCGCCAGAAACCACTGCCAACTGCCGGAGTCTCCAGGCACTCAGGGACAGCCACTGGTCATTCCACGTGCGCCTGTTGTGGAGAGGTACACAAGAAAAAGTTGTGGTGGTTCCGTGATGCCTCCTGCCACGTGTGTGGAAAACAAGGACACCTCGCCTGCATTTGCAGGTCCAAGGGCAACCAGAACCATGCCTCCCAGCCACATCCACACTGCCATACCTCTGCGCACTATGAGGCCACCGAGGACATGAACGGTCTCTACCTCCTGACCAGCCAGCCCTCACTACAGGTACTACACCTTGCCAACTTGCCCACAACCCCAAAGTTCCAGGTCCAGGTCACGATCGAGGGGTCCCTGCTCAATGGAAGTGGGCTCCAGGTCAGCGGCTTCTATCATATCTGTGGAAACGCTGCACAGTGGTGGCGGACCCCACCTGCGGCCCTTGCCTTTGAACTTGGTGGACTTCCAGAGAAACCCGGTTCCAAAATGGGCGTGGGGATTTTCTGGGTGAAGTACTGGGGATTTGAGGGTTTCCAGGACTTGATTGTTGTGGAGGGGAATTTAGTTAGCTTATTGGAGCAGGCGTGGTTTGCACTGTTGGGCATCACAGTGGGGGGGGGGTGGATAAATGTATGCCGTGGGACTTTGTTGAGATTTGTGGGGAATTCCCTGAGGTATTTGATGGGGCTCTGGGTTGTTACAAGGGACCCCTGTTTCGTTGCAATTCGACCCCCAGGTTGCCCCCATCTGCCAGCAGTTCCGCAGCACCCCGCTTGCCTTGGGGCCGAAAACTGATGTGGAACTGGACCGCTTAGTAGCACAAGGGGTCCTCAAACTGGTCTCCCATGCAGCTTGGGAGACCCCCATTGTTACCCCTGTCAAGCCCAACGGCGATGTCCGCATCTGTGCGGACTATAAATGTACGCTGAATAAGGCGCTTCACGACCATGCCTACCCTGTCCCAGTCATGAGTACTGTGTTAGCTTCCTCAGCAGGGGCTAAGATTTTCAGCAAGTTGGATCTCACACAGGCGTACCAACGGCTGCCAGTTGATGAGGCCATGGCCCAAACGACTGTAACGCACCAGGGGGCTTTTAAGGTTAGGTGGCTGCAGTTCAGCGTTAGTGTGGCCCCGTGGATATTTCAGCAACTGATGGACTCTTTATTGAAAGGGATCCCTGGGGTGATGCCATTTTTTGACGATGTCCTCATTGCCGCAGTCACCCCGGACAATTTCGCCTTCTGACTCTAGGCCGTCCTTCTCCATTTCAACGCAGTGGGTCTCAAAATAAAAAGGGAGAAGTGCCTCCTTGGGGTCCCTGGATTTCTTGGGGTTCCGGGTCGATGCATTGGGCCTCCATTCAGCGAGGGACAAGGTCAAGGCCATTGTGGAGGCCCCCCATCGTCAAGAACTTCAGGCGTTCTTAGGGCTCCTGAACTTTTATCACACCTTTCTGCCACACAAGGCAGCCGTTGCGGAGCCCCTTCACCATCTTCTGGACAAATCAGCGCCCTGATCTTGGGGCCCAAGGGAGGCGGCGGCATTCAAGGGGGTCAAGGCACTTCTCATCTTGAATGAGGTACTGGCGCACTTTGATGAGTCCCTGCCTGTAGTCCTCACGTGCGATACCTCCCCCTACAGTGTTGGCACAGTTCTGGGCCACCTTCTTCCCAACAGCGGGGAGGTTCCTGTGGCCTACTACTCATGGACTTTGACAGCTGCCGAGTGCAATTACGCACAGATAGACCGGGAGAACTTGGCGATAGTGGTGGGGTGAAAAAGTTTCATAACTTTGTGTACGGGCACCCCTTCATAATTGTAATGGACCACAAGCCACTCCTCGGCTTATTTGCAGTGGACAAACAAATCTCCCAGGTGCTCTCGCCCCATGTTCTCCACTGGTCCCTCTTCTTGGCTGGCTACAATTACTGCCTGGAACACCAGCTGGGCAAGGTGATGGGGCATGCTGACGCCCTCAGCAGACTGCCCCTTCCCTCTGGGGATGCCGAACCTGCCACCGCCCCTGAGGTCCTGATGATTGAGGGGCTCCCCGAGCTGCCCCCTCAGGCAGCAGACATCGCTTCCTGCTCAGCCCATGACCCCCTCCTCTCCCGGGTCTTGGGCTGGGTGGTAAGGGGGTGGCTCGCATCTTCCACTGGTCCTGAGTTCACGGCTTTTGCAACCCATAAGGACAAGTTGTCAGCTCTCAAGGGGTGTCTCCTGTGGGGTGACCGGGTCGTGGTCCCCCCTGCTCTGCGACAAGTCCTCACTGCTCTCCACGAGGAGGTAGTCAGGATGAAGGCTTTGGCCCGGAGCTATGTTTGGTGGTTGGAAATCGATGCCGAGATCGAGGCCTGGGTGAAGAGATGCCAGACCTGCCAGGCGGTCCACCCAAACCTGCCAAGCCAACATGACTGCCTTCATGGCGGCGGAGTTCCAGGACTTCCTCCAGTAGAACCTAATCTGACATATAAGATCAGTACCTTTCCACCCTGCGACCAACGGCCAAGCAGAAAGGATGGTCTGCACAGCGAAGGAAGCCCTCAGCTGGATCACGGACGGGGACTGGGAATTCCAGCTCACCCACTTCCTGCTGACACAGTGAACAACACCCAACCCTGTCACTGGGCGCTGCCCCCTGGATCTGTTGATGAGCCGGTGCCCCACTATTCTGCTGGACCACCTACATCCAGACCAGGCACAGGACTCAAGGAGGTTGACAGAACAGAGAGACATGCCCCAGGGGTTATTGCTCATCAGGAACTTTGGGAGAGGCCCCACCTGGATCGCAGGAAGGGTTGTCCGAGTCCCTGGCCTGGTATCCTATGAGGTCTCTACAGAGGATGGCCAACTACTAAAGAAGCATATTGATCAACTTAGGCAGCGACAACTCCCGGAGGCTGAAGTGCACCCCCCCAGCTCAAGGGACCAGGACTCGACACCCCACGGGGCCAGCACTCGGGCTGAACCCCCCTGCATGGAGGAGCCACCACCAGTTGAGCTCCTGGCCACACCACCAGAAATCGAGGAGCAGCCGCCACCCCCGCTGCAACCAGACACAGTTAGCCAGCCAGAGGCAGCTGTAAACAACCCCATGCCAGCACCCTGGCATTCCCAACGAGAGTGCAGACCCCCTGCCTATCTGCAGAACTATGTGACATAGGTTGAGTGGAACTAAGGGGGGAGGGGTGTTATGTATGCGGACCACCAACAGAGGTCCACGGCTAAGCAGGAGCTTAGTTCCCAAACACAAAGGGGACCTAGGATCCTAGTCTACCTCGAGTCCACCAATAGAACCTTGGTGGGAAATTCAAACCTTCCAATGGGGACATGGGTTTGCTGGGTCGAGTGTATATAGTTGGCCTTGCAAGGCCATTTCCCTTGTCTAGTGTGTGAAGTACAATAAACATGTCTGAACGCATGCTGTACTTCGAGTCTTCCATGCGGCGAACCCAGTACTTTACAATACTGAAAAATCAAATTCAGGTCCAGTCCAGAAGAAGACAGAGGGAGCAAGGTGTACACATTTAAATGAACAAGTGTGGCATAGTGGTTAGAGTATACCTGGGGAGATGCAGACTCAAATCCCCACTTGTCACAAACTCACTCACCTGTCATTCCCCTTTCAGCTTAACTCAGCTCTTTGGGTTGGTGTGTGAACAAAACAGAGGAGAAGCAAATCATGTGCATTGCCCTCAAGCTTTTTGGAAGAGGGACGGTATCAGAATTTATGAAATAAAAATAAAACCAGGAACATTCAGAGGATTACAGTGCCATCTTAAGCAGAGTCACACTAAAGTCCACTGAAGCCAATCGGGTTAGAAAGGTGTAACTCCACCTAGTATGGCTCTGTTAATCAGTTCAGAAAAGCAAGGAGCTGGAAGAAAAGAGTAACTAACCATTTCCAAAAGTAATGAACATATTTTTTTCCGCATTGATGCTCTGTCAGGCAACACAAACCTGTGTAAGTAATGCAAATACTTAAATGGAAAAACCAACCACCACAAATGTGAGATAAGGGATAAATATAGAGCTGCCAAGTGGTAGATACTTACAGACTCCTTTTTGCTCATGCTTCTACTTTGAGAGCGAGAATGGGAAATAGTGCTGAAAAAGGACTCTTTCTTGGCTGCTGACAAAGGTGGGGACCCTGTGTATTCCCGTCCTCCAGACAAACTTTCAATGCTTGGAGAAGAGCTAACATTTTTTGAACCCTGCCCTGTAAAGTAAACAGAGAACAGCAAAAACAATCAGTGAAAAACATTGCCATCAAAGTGCTCTTTATCTGAAGTGTCACTCAGAGACTTTCACAAAAGGATCAACAGAGAGTGAAATTTTATGACATCAAAGCACATCTGTCCACACACACAAGGAGATATGAAATACTCTTGTGGGATAGACAGACCCATACTGAGCCAGGTCTCTACATGCAAAGCCTCCAAAACAAACACATAAAACACAATTCTGTTAAAGGAAATGGAAGATTCTGCACTGTGAAAACCCACACTCTGGGCTCAATTCATGCACAACAATTTTTTTTTTTAAAAAAAAATACCTTGTTTTATTCTCTAATCAAGAGGGATCAGGTTTGGCAGGCTAGGAATTTTAAGGCAAGGACTGAAATAGTGTCAAAAGAAAAGGGCTAAGTGTGTGTGTGAAGGGAAAGGGAGCGAGAGAATGATCTTCATTTTAGAACCATTTACAGTTATTTACTGCTCAATCAGACTAGTGCATTAAGATTTTTAAAAACCACCTGAAATCTACAGAAATTCAAAGGCTGTACCACCCGGAACACAACAGTTTCCTGCATAAATCAGGCTCTAGCATGCTTTGAGTATGTAATTTAATCATCTGAACACCATATGAGAAAAACAGAAGCATCACAGAATGGCTTAAGTGGTATTGTGTAGTATTTAAGACCAGAACCATGAACCTCTGCTCAGCCCTGAACACATGCAGTGGCCAGAGCAGTCCAACCATTTTTCAGCCACAGCGGTGTGCCCTTTTTCTTCCCTACCCCAACAATAAAGATAAGCCAAGCATAATTCAGAAGTTTGTTGTAATGGCTACCTATTTATACATGATGCTGGCTAAGGTGAAAGCCCTGTGGGGCTTTATTTATTTATTGGATTTGTATCCCACCCTCCCGTGAACGGGCTCAGGGCAGCTCACATTTATTGGCACCATATGCCAAATCAGTATAAACATTAAAAACAATGAAAATAGTCATACAATAAACAGTTAACAGTTAATAATTAAAGTGCTTGCTATGATGGTCATTCCTTCAGTAACTTAGATTAAAGGTGTGTGCAGTCAAACGTAATACTACAATCCTGTTACAGCAGTATTCTGGCCTCCCACGGTACTGTGGCTCGATCGCCATACAGGGCCAACCCATTACTATTGATGTTAATAATAATAGTAATTGGTGGTAATGGTGGACAGCTCCTAGTTGAAAGCCTGGTGGAAGAGCTCTGTCTTGCAGGCCCTGCGGAACTGTACATATGCATAAGATCTCATTTAAACTGGGCTGTTATCTGTGCAAAGTAGCTGTACATCCTGCAGTGGTTATGAGTGCCAGACTAGTATCTGGAAGACCCAGGTGTGAATCCCCACTCATGCCATGGAAGCTGGCTGGGTGATCTTCGGCTAGTCACACTCTCTCAGCCTAATCTGCCTCACAGGCTTGTTATGAAGATGAAATGGATGAGAGGAGAATGATGTAAGCCAGTTTGGGTGCCCCTTGGGGAGAAAGGTGGGGTATAAATGGATTAAATAATAAAATAAATAATACCAGGGATCTGCAACCAGAGTGGGTATTGCACTAGTATACATAAGGTTTGTTTGGGTGGGAGGGCACAGTTTACAGTCTAGTTCAAACAAGACACGTGGGTGTTTTTGTCTCAACCATGCCAAGTGTAAATCAGGTCTGAGCTAGTGAATGTGACGTGTTTTCCATACTTAGGTACCACTGTAAAATGTCCCCACAAAGGAGAGAACCACGAGGACAGGAGGGAACAGGTAAAAATCTATTTTTGCACCTGACATTCATTATAAACTGCCACAATACCGCTTGATTTATTTGCCCCCTTTATAGCTGCCTTTCACAAAAACATTAATGTACACAGCATAATATGTGATCCTGCCTTCACAGTAATCACATAATTAAATTTAAAATAAATTGTTACAGATGACCACCTGCTGCTGACTAAGCGTACTTGCCCTAGACCATGTACTGACAGAAGTGGCAACAGCACTTTTTTTTTTTTTTTTTTAATAAAAACCCTCCTAAAGAGGAGAGAATTTTATTGCTTTTTATAATAAGATAAAGGTAGGGTATATAGGTGGATTAAGAAAAGGATTGAGTGAATTTTTCTGTTAAAGGATTAGTTTCAGTTAATAAAAATACCGTTTTAGGCAACCACCATGGTTGGAAGGTCTTCTTTTCACATTTCAAAAGTCCAAAATAACTCTGTTAGTAAGTTAGTAAAGTCCCTTGGGGTTAGTTATTAATCAGCTCCTTTCTGACGTTTCACGAACAGCTATTTCTTATATTGTCTTCTTTTTGTGTCTCTCAAATTGTAAGATGGGCCCTCTTTAGCCTTCACGTCTCCCGCTCCGGCACCTCCCTCCTCTGGGTCGCTGTCCTCTTCGCTGGTTGATTCCGACCAAATTGCGAGTGCTGCATCTTCCTCTGTACTGGCGTGTCTCTTCAGAAATTCTTGTGCTTTGAAGACGGAGTCAATCTTCTCTCTTTTATCCTTATACTTAAACACCAGCCCTTCAGGGAAGATCCATTTATAAACAGTCTGATGCCTTTGTAGAAATGTGGTCAACCCTTTATATGCTTTCCTTTTCATACGGATTTCATAAGGAACATCCTTCAAGGTTCTAATAGTCTGCTCCCCAATCTTCAGGGGCACCGCTGAAACTGCACGTAAGATTTGATCTCTGGTACGTTGCTTAGTGAACTTGACAACCACTTCTGCTGGCAGATTATTTTTCTTTGTAAAAGCGGAATAGGCTCTATAAACTGTATCCATCTCTTCTTTTAATTCTTTCGCTTCTCTGCCAGTTAAGGGTGCCAAGGCATTCGCCAGTATGGACCTGAGATCCTCTTTCTCTTCTTCTTTGATGCCCTGAAAGCGGAGAGTCAGATTAGATTTCTCCATCTGCAATGTTAAAATCCTTTTTTCTTGCATATCCTGATGCTTTTCTAGTTTGTTGACCCTTTTCTTTATTTTCCTGGCATCTTCCGTCAAGACCAGACACTTCTGTGCGATCTCCTCCATCCTTTTTGCTGTTTCCGTTAATTGTTTTTGTTGACTGTTGAGAACACCTTCCATGTTAGTCAAAGTTTCGCTAATTTTCTGCATTTGCTCCAGCAGAGGGTGCAGTAGCTCGCTTTTCTGTTGATTGACAGCAGGCTCTGGGGGGGGGGGTTGCCCAGACCGGAAGTCCCTCCTCCCTTCTTTTCCGGCTTTTGTGGGACCTTTTTGAAAGCCGACATTTTCCCTGTTTGTTTACTTTATCAAAGTTCGTGCCGCGTCCCTCAGGAGACCAGCTTACTCTTGATCTTCAATGAAACCCCACAGGTACTTTCACCAATACCTTTTCCCCTTTACCCCTCTTCGCTTTTCCTTTGAAGTCTCGTTTCTCAAAGGGGGAGCACTTATTATACCCTCCAGCTCTGGAGGCAGTGGGTAGAAGGATCTGGAAGAGAAATGCTGGAAGTGTGGAAGGGCAGAAGAAAAGGGTGGACAAGAACACCTAGATTGCAGAATCAGGCCATAAAAACAACAGGGTGATGCCCTGACCTGGATAGCTCAGGCAAGTCATCAGATCTCAGAAGCTAAGCAGGGTCAACTCTGGCAAGTACTTGGATGGGAGACCTCCTTGGAATCCCAGAGCTGGGAGGCAGGGGCAGGCTTTATTCAGCCACCTCTCTGAATATCCTGAAGGCCCCCAGTAAGGGTCAGTCACCAGAGGTTGCCATGACTTCCAGGGGAACACACTCACTCACATGCACACGCGCGCACACACACACAAATACAAAAAAAATCAAAACAACAACAGGGTAGTGGCATACTTTACTACTAGGATCCTCAATCTTGTTGAGTCTATAGACACTACTGGAATTTGGAGAATGGAGAGGGGGAAGTAGGTACCACAAAATGGCTGCCATTGGAGGCAGTTTCAAAATGACTACCACAGAGTGCTGGGGCCAGTCACCAAATGTTGGGAAGCTCCAAGCTAAGCAGCCTCCTAAAATGAAGGCAGATGTTTCTGACAGGGTGCTACCTGCAGGTACATGTTTTTGGTTTTTTTATTTGTACAGGTACATGGTTGATGCCTCCTGGGTTCTTCTGAAACATCTCCTGCTTAAATGAGGTGGAGGAAAGCCATGTTTGGCTTCTTGCTTGGGAGAAAGAGGTATTTTGTTGAAGTAAATGTACACCCTAGAAACCCATGCTGGTAATTAGTGCTTTTGTGTCTGTATATCATCAAGGTTTTTTTCGAAAAAAACTACAATCATTTTTCAGGTCTGTGTCCAGGAGGGATTTTTTGGGGGGAGGTGGGGCTAGAGGAGATCCATAATTTCTTCTCAAGAGATTCTTGCCACTGCTTTGGCTCATCATCTTTTCTTCTTGGTGTTCTGCCCCCACTCTGCTCCTGTTCTGTTCTATGGCAAATGCTCATCAAAGGGTTGCCACCTGCCACAGACACAACCATAGTGCAGTCATAGTGGTGCTGTGAAGGAAGAAGGCAAAGCTTGACACCTCTTGTTCTGTTTGGCCCTGATAGCTCTGGCCTCAGAAGGAGCTCACCCATGCCAACTGCCGACATCGAGCAGCATTTGTGAACATTTCTGAATGTTTTTGAGGCTTTCCCCAGCTTCAGTCATGTTATTACTGTTATTACTGTTATGTGACAAACTATTAAGAGACCTTCTGTCGCACAGAAGACAATATGTTGGGCTTGGATGCAGGAGACCTGTATGCGTGCCTATGTGTTTAAAGACATGTATACTGCACCTTTCCTGAGTCATCCTGACAGGTGGCTGATAATAAACCCATTAACAATAAATTCAAAATTGTCTTTCTCCTTGGCCAATGTAAGGGGGGACTCACCAATAGCACTAATAAGGAAGTCCTCCATGGAAGTAACCAGCCCCTGGATAAATTCAGGGTAGGATAAAAGAATGTCTGGGTTAGATCAGGGCTGCTCCTGCCACACACACTTAATCCCACAGCCTGCTGGCTTGAGTGTATTAAACACAGACAGGAGCTGATAAAATAGCCACAGAAATAAGGTTGGTGGAACTGTCCTCCTACCATACTAAGGTCAGTGAAATTCCAAATCTGGTTACTGGGTACCTTTGGGCACAAATCTCTCTCACTCTAACTTGGACTGCCACTGTGGTACCATGTTTAAAGTGTGAGCTGAGGCTGGGGAGGTCTACACTCAGATTAACATCTCCCAGGTTTGTGAGGACAAAATAGCGGTAAGACTCATGTAAACTGCCTTGAGCTCCAGTGAGGAAAGGCAGAATAAGGATCTGAGAGACGGGTTTACTTTACAGGTAGGTTGTTATTAGGATAAAATGGTGTGGAAAAGAAACATCTGTAAGTGGTGCTCTTTATGTGGCAGTATACCCAGTCATATCTATACATCCTATGTTTGGTCAGACCATCTTTCAGAACCATCAATACACCAAGCTCCACCCAACTTGAGAAAAAATGCTAATATGCATGCCTTGATAAATGTTGCATATTTTCCTCTCAGTTCTTCTTTCCCGCAATGGAACAAGCAGGAAGAAGTCCTGTTTGGAAGGATAAAGACAGGTTTTGCACCATCTGAATAACACCATTTACAGGTAAGCTGTTCTTTCTTCCGTGTACCCGTGTCTGCCTATGAGCTAAGGGAGGCAATTGAGTCAATTGCTGCATAATCAAGTCTGATGGTGTCTCTGTGCATATCACTGACAGTGATTTTGATGACAACCCTGTTAACTCTAAGGGCAGCACCATCGGTTTTGATGGCTGCTAGTCGTCTGTCAGTTTGGAGAGATTGGGACCTTTCGGGACCTTAGATCTTGGAGCAATTTGGCTGGTCTTTTGGACGTTTTGTCAGACTTTGCCTTCTTAGGTTTTGATGTAACCGTCTGTTGAGGTGCTGAATCTCCTGGTTCTATGGGTGGGGGAGGCAGCGTATTTTGAGATCCACAGGGTTGATCCCTCACTGGTGCCAAAGATTTTTCTAACAAGAAGGTTTTGGGGTGCGATGCCCTATTCTTTCTAGCCTGACATGTAAACTTTAAACAATGTGGGCAAGAGTTTGTTCTGTGATCCTCCCCGTTATATTTAAAGCACTGTTTAAAGAAGTGAGCCCGTCCCATACGTTGCTCCCTCAGTTCAGAGAACAAACTGATTCACGTATTACAAAAGAAGGTTCTTATATTACTTGAGGTAAATAGAAATGGCTATCTTAGAGCGACAAGGAAAAACATCCAACTGACAGGTGGAAAAAAAGGAACTGAACGGGGGCGGGGTTTACCTCAGCTCTGAGCATGCTCAGTAGTTGTGTGCTCAATGGAGCTGAGATAGACTCCGCACAGAAGAGGCTATCTTTAAAGCTTTTTAAGGCTTTCTGACGAGGATTTGACGCAGGCGCAAAACCCAGTGTGTGACCTGCACAGAGACCACAAAGAAGATCTGTTGTTGCCTTGAGGCATATTGCTGTTGTCTGTTTATGCAACCAGGTGATATTAGATAAGCCATAGCCTGTGCATTGTCTATTTCAGAGCTAAATAATCTTCCATTATTAAGTGGGAGGCTTTAGTTTCTGTCCCTAGCTTACAAGTTTAAAACTGTGGAGTGGAACTATATATTTCTGAAGACTGAGGAAGAGTGATGTAAAGTACTGAGTTCGGACGCATTGAGTAGTGATCAGCTCATACTTTATTCAACAGGCAAAACAAAAGACAAACTAGTGAGGTTTGAATCCCGCTTATATCCCCGCAGTACCCCACACCCAACACACACCCTAATACCCGTGATAGGCTATTTATACTGGAGGAGTCCATCACAGATCTACTCTAGGATCCGGGCACTCCTATTGGTCCGCCCTAGGATCCGAATTCTCTATTGTTCTAGCACACGAAGGTGCACTTGACCGCATGGTCTCACTGCGCTGATGTGGTTATCTCGGTATATAACAAGTGAAATCTGGGTGCACTGGTGTCTCTTATGGGTGTTCTGAGATGCAGCAGATAAAGAACATAGTGGCACATGGTAACTGAGATGTGGCAGTGGAATAATGACTTTAAGGGGCTTGGGTGTAGTTACCAGGGTGTAGAAAGCTAGCTAAAGTGGTGAAAGGCCTTTTGCAACAAGTAATCATGGCTGAAAAGAAAGTCACAAATGATGTTGTTGCTGCAGTGGGTGGAAGAAAACTTAGAAGGAATACATAGCCATCAGTGCTCCCTCTAAGCTGAGTTAGTGTGAGCTAGCTCACAGTTTTTTAGCCTCCAGCTCACACATTTTTGTCTTAGCTCAGGAAGGATGGCTCCAGAGCAAACTAATTAATGGAATCGCCAAATCACTCACTCACAACTTTAATGCCAGTTGCTCACAAAGTAGGATTTTTGCTCACAAGACTCCACACCTTAGAGGGACCATTGATAGCCATACCCATTGAGGCATGTGAATTAGAGCCTCCTTCCTTAAGTTGAATGGGGGTCAGGGACCAAAAGACTTTTTTGTTGTAGAAGGTTCCAAATGATGCTTTGCACACCTATCAGTGAGCCTGTACAAGAGACTATGAACAAAAATCCCATGTATCCTGCTCTGAACTTTTTGGAGGAAGGATGGCATAAAGACTGACCACTGGCTGTGCAAAGTCCATATAATTTGTAATTGTGCACACATTAATTTAACTGCAGCAAAAAGCCATGATGCTGAACAAAGCCCTTCAACTGTGCATAATACAAGAAATGCTGACCTTTGCCAGATTTAACATTTGCTTCCTGAGTATAATTGCAAGCTTATGCATGTTGGTTACTCTGCCTTTAGTTTTTCAAACTTTATAAAACGAGATTTGTAAGTGTTTAGCCTAGGGTTCTTGGTTATTTGTCGATTTACTTCCATATGGGAACATTTAAGTTATTAGGAAGTGCAACTTGGCAAAGTGTCTTGAGTTCTGTTTCCATGAACTGATCTATCTGCAATACTAGTTAATGGAAGAGACCTTTAATAAACTCCCCATCTTTTGTAAATTTAAATTGTTAAAAATATAGAAAAAGAATTTCACAGGAAATAGTTGCTGTTTCCAGTGTTTTACTGGGAGAGCTAGTGTGCCTTGGCAACAGACCAAATATGGGGAACAAAAATGAGGGAGGGAATCTTGAGGTCTTTGTTCCAAAAATGCTAATTTTAATCAAGTTATTTAACCTTTAGATCTTTAGCAGCGCCTAGTCTCAGAAAAAGAACACCCAGAAGCAGTCTCCCAGGCAACAGATGTATAAGTAATCACCTATGGCTTTAGAAAGTGCAAACAAATATCTTGGAGATTACACAACAAACTAGAATTTAGCTTTGATCTTCTACATCAGCCCTTTCATGTACCCTTTCATTTTATACTGAATGCTGATCTTAAGAACCATGAATAGAACTGCTCATGGAATGAAGCTTTCCCTCCTTCCTGTCAATCTATGAACGCTCCTAGGAAGCCATTTTTGTTGGCTGGGGGCTACGATGGACCTCGTTTTACTCTCCCCACTATGAGGCAGATTTTTTCCACCAAAATTATTAGTTCGCTTCAGATACTGAGCTAGCCTCCTAGTAGCATGATAATATTTGTGGCTTTATAAACTGGAATGTCCCACCCTTTGATAGAATCTAATTTGGTTTTTGCCCAACCCAGGAACTTGTCAGAAGAAAAAAAAAGAGCCCTGTTTTTATATTACTTGAAATGGCACTAGAGACTGTGTAACAGTGAACAATAATAAAGATTTTATGGGGTGGTCGGGGATTGGAAAAGTTGAGGAAAACGTTGTTGGTATAACAGTATATTTTCCAGTTGATAGACAATATCGTGTTGTAGCAGCTTATTTTTAAAAATCCTTGGTTCTTATCAGTGAGAGATGGTTGACTAAGTACTTTGGCTTCAGTTACAATATTTCTGCATATAGTTTCCTAATAACTGTTCAGGTTTTCTGGAAAGGTCACTCTTTTAGTGTATTGGATTCTTTCCCCTTTTCTGAAATCACAATATGTCTTCTTTCCCCTGGGTAGTCTATCACCGTTTCCTTCCACAACAGACCAGGGACTGCCTCAGTGCCAATTATATTTCTTCTTATATTTCTTCTCTGCAAATATAATCCTATTCCTTTTGGCCTGATTTGGGAGCTTCAGCCTGCTACCCAGTCACTCTTTGCCAAAATCTTAAACCCAAGTTCTTTGCATCTATGTGAAAACGTACTTCAGCTTTAGCTGACACTAGATTCTGACTTCTTAGATCTAATTCTTTCTCAGGTTATGTTTAACACAGCTTATAGCAATAGTCTCTCCCTTTATTCAAAAGGTGAACCTGTATGACAGACTTTTTGTCAGACTCTTCAGACATCTACTCCTGTAGCTGAAGTTTTACTGAACAGTAACTGCCACTGAACTCAAAATGATCTAACTCTCCCCTCAGCACACAGCTGATCTTATATTTTCCTCGACTGGTGCTGGCCAGTCAGAGAAAAGGAGCAGCCTGTCTCTCAAGCTCAACATTCTAGAGCAGAGTTAACTTTCACTTCCCTTCTCTGATTTTGCTGCATTAGGAAAACAGCATTTTAAATGTAGTCCATCACTGGGGCCCTCAGGAATGGCATAGGTAGGGTATGGTGCACAGGGGGGCTACCATGAGAGGGGAAGGAAAAGGCACTTTGGATTCCCATCTACTGCAAAAATAAAATCCTTCTTTAGCATGGATTCTACCGATTATACCCACCTCAATCTCTTCTTGTCTGACTAAAATCATTTTTAGAAGTGTAAAGATATTTTCAGCCTCAGTGTTTCTGAGCACATATTTTTGGGAGGCTGAAAATATAGTTGGATTTTAAATACTTAGGAAAGAATAATATCTGAAAATTCAAGGCAAGCAAAGATGGCTGGCTTCAGCTGGGAGGGTGAGGTAGAAATTTGAAGAATAAATAAATAAATGGCAAGAAGGAGGAGTATGTGTGCAAAGGTGATAAGGTGGGTCTCCATTTGAGGGAGTGATAAGAAAGGGTTTGAGGCACCCAACCAGAAAAATGGTAAAAGTGTGCATAGATGCATACACAAAACCCTCTAGTCCTGTTATATTTCCTTTGAACACAAAATTTCATCTAGCTATTATGGCTAATAACCACTGATGGATGTATCTTTCATGAATTTGTCTAATCCCTCTTTTAAAAGATTACAGCTTGGGGAATTTGTTCTGAGGGCAAAATTGTTACAGAAGGTATTTGATTATTGGCTCAGAATTCAGCATATGGATGGAACAATGTTATCTCATTTATGCATGCAACAGCAGAATGCTAGTAAAGATCTATTTCAGGTCTCTTAGTAATGCAAAGTTAATTCCATGATTATGAAAACTAGTCCACCACAAGTGGACAATAAAAGAAGGTCAGCTGGCAACAAAAAGGCTGATCAAAGTGTTGCACCTTTATACAGCTAAGGTTTCAAAAAATAAGGACACACTACTTGAATGACATGTTTCATATTATGTTTGTATGTTTGCAGGTCAAATGAGGTGAAGAATGCTGTCTACTATGGTCTGTTCTTTATATCCAGAGGTCTGCTTAAAATTCCTGAAGCTACTGGTTCATGTGATTACCATGACCCAAAGTACCTGGCTGCTTCTCTTGAAAATAAATAGCGATTACAAGATTTGTTGCACTGCTTGCCTTGTCAGATGAGAAAATCTGTTTTAAAGGGTTCAGCTGGGGGAACTGCATGATTTGTACTTAGGAAGCTTGAACATTCTGTACTTGGAGGCATAGCTCTATAGGACTGATATTTTAATACCTGTACAAATTACTCTTTCTACAATATTTATGCTCTCAAGGCCAATGGCTAATCTGCCTATCCATAAACAAGCTCCAAGGCAGCTTTCGTTTAGCCTTTCCCAAAGAGAGCTGGAGACAGGAGAGAGGAGGAGATGGATTGGGCAGATGGTTGGTTCCCACAAGTTGTTAATGATTTGGCATTACATAAAAGATCCTCCAGGTGGATACTGCCCCCACTCCCTGCACATTCAATTCTCTCCTGCACTTCCTAGTTCTACAGTTTGTTGTTACATCCCAAGTGGGTCAACTAGGCTTTGCAGAAACCATACTTCACCTGCAAACCAGAACTGGAAACCTCAGTTTGTGGGCAAATGGTGCAACTAGTTCTGCCATGTGATTTCTGCTGAATGCAAAATCCTGCTGCTGTCTTAACCAAGGATCAGTCAAAGTTCAACAGAACAGTGACAGTGAATGATGTACTGCTGTATTTTTACCAGATTTGGATCCATGAGTGCATATGTTTAAAATGCTGAATTATAAATAATATTGTGTAATTTAGTACTAAAAGTGTGTTCAATGTTGAGAGCAAAGAAACTATGCTGGCCTGATCAAGATTGTGAGATCTCCCTGACCAACTGAGCTAAAATTTAAGCAGAATTCCCTTAACGGTCTCTCACATAGCCTGTAGGATGGTTGGTAGTGCTGGGATACTACCACTAACAGGAGGATTTACCAAAAGTAGAGGACGATTTACCAAAAGTGTATAAAAGGACTACATTTAAATTTATTCAATGCAGATAACTTCCCTGGTCAGATATATTGTGGTATTCCACAGCTCCTTTGTTCTCACACCTCAGTGGCCTATACCACGTGGCAAGTAGTTGAATCCCTAGATTCTTAAAAAATAGCCTTTGATTTCTGTACACTTTCTTCTAGGCCCATGACACATTATGATTTTTAATGTGTTGTGTCTTGGTTCCTCTGACCTCACATTGACTCATACAGTCACATGTCAACTTATGTCCCAAGGGTGCAGGGTCTCAATTTGGAACTGGAAGGACCACAGTGCATGTGGGATAAGGTGCTTCAGCCTTTCCCATGTGCTGTTCTCTGATCTGAAACACCTCTGAGGGCTGCTGTTTGTCCCATTGGGGGACTGCACATGTAGCTCAGGAGATGATAGATAGATAGATAGATAGATAGATAGATAGATAGATAGATAGATAGATAGATGGATGGATGGATGGATGGATGGATGGATGGATGGATGGATGTTCAGTCAAAAAGTCTATTTTTTGAAGTAACACTTTGCATTTTATCCATTCCAGTTAATTTAGTTCAACAAAAAACAAACTTCATTCTGCAGGTTATTATTTCATCAAACTTTCCCGCAATTCTTGTGCCTTTCTCTTCTAACACAACTACATTTTCACAAGTGATCAAGGTTTCACTTCCTTACGTGAGCAGTTATTTCCTGAACCAATAACATAAAGTTCAGAAATCATGTACGGCACGCTGTCATGTACAGATAAAGCAAAATAACAAAAAGCAACATAGTCCAGGTTTTAGAGAAACTGTTGTACGAAGTATCAAAACCACATTGATTAATATGTCCCCTACTGGAATGAAGTGAAAGGAAGTTTATTCTTTTTTAAACAACAGTGCCACTCAGTGGTGTTATGATATATGGCAAACACTTGAAATGAACACACCACAAATGAAATCAGTGAGCATTTGGGATCCCCAATGACGTTACAGGCAGAAACATACCATGAGTTGCTGTAGCAACTGTGGCTTGGACAGCACTTAGGTTCTGGACAGGAACCGACTCTTGGGGATCACTGCCTGTAACTACATCTCCTAGTAAATAAAGTTAAAAAAAACTTTACCATAACAGAACAAATCTTCCAACTACTTATAAACAAAAATGGGAAAAAGAGACTGATGGTCTTTCAAATGCACAATTTTTAAACATAAAGAGAAGTGAGCTACTTTTGAGAACTGTGCAAGCCAGAAGCCTAATGTCTTTAGCATATTTTTCTTACTATTTTAGGATATTAATTCCTTCCAGGTTTGGGCCACATTCTCAAACACAAACAGAACATAAGATTCTAAAGAATTCTTGAAATCAATGAACTACATCTTTGGTAAGAAAACAACAATAATTAATTTACTCTTAGGAATAATGTTCATTATTTTACAGAACAGGTGTTTACATAGTAATAACAACAAAAATGCTCCTAGATACTTGATTGGACAAGGATTTTGTGACATTAGAGACCAGGCAATGATGGAATTTTGGGGGAATGTACTGTAAACTTCTTAATTTAAGCTTGTTTTGTTTATACATATTCCGTAACAGCAAGAGCATATATTTAAAATGAGGGCAGTATAAATAATTGATCATTATTTATTGATAACTTCCCTGCGATTTTTACTGTTTTTTTACTTTATTTTTACTAGCTGCTTTCCTGCCATTGGATGAATTTCCTCATTCCTTTTTTATTGTGCATTTTCATAAACATTTGCTACATTTTAATGAACAGGAATTACTGGCTTTCTAGGTTTTGCTCCTGCCCTTCTAAATGGCAGGGAGCAAAACCAAAGGTTTAAATGCCTGGCAGCTGTTTAACCATTTGGTTTTGCTCCCGAACACTTCAAAGGGAGAGAGCAAAACCAAAGGGTTAAGTGAAGCCCTTTCTTGGGTGATCTCCACTCCTGTTCTCCTGCTCATGGCAAGTCATGGCCAGAAGAAAAGAAGTCCTTTCCTGGGTGATCCCCCCCTTTCTTCTGGCCCTAGTGAGCTGCAGCCAGGAGAAAGATGGAAGGGAAGTCCCTTCCAGGGTGATCCCCGCCCCCTTGGTGAGCCTTTTTAGGTTTGTGCTCATCCCTATGGAAAAGGGACTATAATCCTGTTATTGTGGCTAAATTCACGCATTTTCCTGTTTTAAGTTTTTTAAGTTGACAAGAAAACACCAAGTTGCATTTCCTGGCAACAAGATGACATTTACATTGCCTGAATGGGGGAGAAACTGAGGAAATCAACATACAGATACCAGCTTTTTGTCTTCCTATCACTGTCGTTGATCCTCTCAAGGGGGTGGAACCTTTATTTATTTATTTATTTATCATTTATTTATTTACTTCACCCAATAGGGACCCAAAATAGCTTATACCATTCTCCTTTCCTCCATTTTATTCTCACAACAACCCTGTGAGCTAGGTTAAACCGAGAATATATGACTGGTCCTTGTTACCGAGAAAACTTCCACAGTAGAGTGAAGATTCGAATCAAAGAAAGCAATGTTCTTCTAAAAACCCTAGCAATTTCAACATTGTAGTCACAACTATGCTTGTACTAGGTACTTCTACTCCTGGAAAAAGGGTATTTTGCTGGTTCCCCTCTCACTGCTGCCCCTTACTTTGATGCCCATGGTGTTTCAGGGGGTCCAATTACCTATGAGACCATAATTTCAGAGGTCATCGAAGATTGCAGCGGGAGGAGGAAAGCTGCTATTTAAGCAGTGCCACTCTGGTCATATGGCATAGAAGCCAAGCCTATGTAGCTGACCATGATCTTAATTCTGTGCATCAGCAGAAACGACATCAGTGTATCTGAGACAGGGTCTTCTATGCCAGGTTCAGCTTCTTGTCCTAACTGCCACACAGTCTATATCACCTTTACTGGGACTGGGTTCCATGATGACTTCACCCCTCAGCAAGCAAAGGAAGCAGCAGTAATCTGTTCTTTAGGGTCATTGGCTGACAATAGGAGCTATTGGTACTTCATTGAACAAGCTATCTGAGTAGTACTACAAGCTACATAGTGATGTGATTCAGCTAATTTTATTGGCACAAGCTATAAATGACAGTAAAACATGCATCACTTTTTTTTCATTTGTGGCCAGAAAATGGTACATTGTACCTACCTGAAGGTTCTTTCTCTTCAGTGGGGGAGAAGTCATCCAGGAACTGGTTAGGTCACGCCTCTGTTCGCTCAGATAGGCTATGCAAATTTCTTTTGTTGCATGGCTCCTGTTTGGAGTGGCCTAGGCTGACCTCTCCAGTCATGTCCAAGCCCTGTCCGTGGATCGCCGTTATATCGTATCTCATGTCTTGTGACCACGGTTTTCTTTGTCGCACTGTGCTATATTTTCCGGATCTTAGTCACTCCCTTGCAGTCGTCCCGGGTGGGATGTGGATGACTTCTCCCCCACTGAAGAGAAAGAACCTTCAGGTAGGTACAATGTACCATTCTCCTTCAGTGGGGGGAAGTCATCCAGGAACTGGTTAGCTGTACCCAAGCTAGTCTCATGGGTGGGTGACTGATCCTATTTCATAGTGGATTTGCCTCTATGTTTCCACCACCTGCTGCAACACTCGTCTGCCAAAGGCCGCCTCGTCCGAGGCTGCCTGGTCCAGCCTGTAGTGTCGCACGAATGTGGAGAAGGACCTCCAGGTGGCTGCTCTACAGATCTCGTTGACACTGGCTCGCGTAGCGAATGCCGCTGATGTCGCTGCTGCTCTCGTGGAATGAGCTGTCAGATGGGCCGGTGGTGTGAACCCCTGCACCTCATATGCTTTAGTAATACATTGTTTTATCCAGAATGCCAGGGTGGCCCTGGACACCTTTTCCCCCTCATTTGGGACTCCGTATGTCACAAACAATGCGTCGGTTCTGCGAAATGTCTCCGTCCTGTCCAGGTATATGCGTAGGGCCCTACGCACATCCAGCTTGTGCCAAGCTTTTTCTTTAGGGTGTGCTGGTCTCGGGCAGAAGGACGGCAGTGTAATAGGTTGATTGATGTGGAATGCTGAATTTACCTTGGGAATGAAGGACGGGTCCATCCTCAGGGAGACCGAGTCCCTCTGGAATATGCAAAGTTCCTTCCGTGCCGACAGTGCAGCCAGTTCTGAGACTCTCCTGGCCGTAGTCACTGCGATGAGGAAGGCGACCTTCCACGACATGACGCGAAGTTCGGACATCTTCATCGGTTCGAAGGGTGGCTTTGTTAAGGCTCGTAACACTGTGTGCAGGTTCCATGTTGGAAACCTGTGCCGTACCGGGGGAGCAAGTTGCGTCGCTCCTTTCAGGAACTTCTGGACGTCCTGGCTTGCAGACACCTGCCTTCTCGCCTCATGTCCCAGGCATGCCTGTATGGCTGCCACCTGTCTCCTCAATGTGTTTGGCCGGAGTCCTTTTTTCCATCCCTGTGAGAGAAAAAGGATTACTTCCTTGTCCGAGGCCTGGTGTGGATGTATCCCCTGTGCCGTGGCCCAGCGTACAAATGTCTTCCATGTGTGAGTATAGATGCGCCGTGTGGAGGGCCGTTGGGCCTGTAGCATGACCTCAATCACTTCATGGGGGAACCCCTTGTCCGCTAGTCGCACGCGTTCAATTTCCATGCAGTCAGCTGAAGCCACGCTGGGTCTGGGTGTAGCACTGGGCCCTGCTGTAGCAGGTCCGGCCTCTGAGGCAGTGTCCATGCCTCCTGGGAAGCGAGTTGGACCAGGTCCGAGAACCACGGTCGTCGTGGCCAGTGGGGTGCCACAAATACCACCGTGGCCCCCTCTCATCTGATCCTGGAGAGTATTGGCCCTATGAGGGCTGTGGGGGGAAAGGCGTACAGGAGGCCTTCCGGCCAAGGGTGAGATACTGCGTCGACTCCCTCTGCGGCTGAATCGGTATCGGGAGAGGAACCGCTTCACTTGGTGGTTCTTGGAGCTTGCCAGGAGGTCCATTACAGGGGTACCGAACCATCTTGTGAGCTGGGCGAAAACCTCCTTGTTCAGTGCCCATTCGCCCGGATCCAGATCCTCTCTGCTCAGCCAGTCTGCTTGCAGATTTGCTAGGCCCTTTAGATGTTCCGCTTTGAGACTCCTGGTGTGTTTCTCCACCCAATGAAGTAGATGCCCGGCTTCCTTCAAGAGGGACCTGGACCTGGTTCCCCCTTGTCGGCTGATGTGTGCCTTCGTGGACATATTGTCCGTGCGTACCAGTACATGTTGATTCTGGGCGTGCCGTTGGAACGCCTTCAGCGCAAGTGTGACTGCTCGGAGTTCCAGCCAGTTTATGCTGCGGGCTGCTTGAGCTGGAGACCATCTGCCTTGTGTGACCAGGTGACCGCAGTGTGCCCCCCAGCCCCTCTTGCTTGCGTCCGTGGTTATCACCAGACGCTGAGGCCTGAGAAAGGTGACGGTCTTGGACAAATTTGTGGGTTGTGTCCACCATTGCAGCTCCCCTCGGAGGTCGTCTGACATTGGTATCTGGATGTGCCGTTTTTTGGCCACGTCCTGCTGGAAGGGAAGTAGCTTCCACTGCAGGGGCCTGGCATGGAACCGAGCCCAGGGAATCAAGTCTATTGTTGATATCATCAAGCCTGCAGTGCTGCCAGTTGCATGAGATCCACTCGATCCTTGGATCTGACCTCTGACACCAAGGTCCGAATCTTGATCTGCTTCTCCGCCAGGAGGGAAACCGTGGCCCGAGTGGTGTTGAGCCGGGCTCCCAGATGCACCAAGTCCCTTGTTGGTGTCAGGTGACTCTTCTCCTCGTTGATGATAAAGCCGTGAGCACACAGAAACTCCTTCGCCCTTTGGGTGTTGCGTACTGCTGTCTGGTAGTCCCCCGCCCGGATCAGGACGTCATCCAGGTACGGGTACATATGTATCCCCTGCAGCCACAAGGCCGCCACCAGAGTCACCATGACCTTGGTGAATACTCTGGGGGCTGACGAAAGGCCAAACGGTAAGGCCTTGTATTGGAAATGGTGGTCCCGGAAGCAGAAGCACAGGAACTGCCGGGATGAGGGGTGGATGGGAATATGAAGGTACGCCTCCTTGAGGTCCATGGAGGTCAAAAAGTCTCCCTGTTGTAGCACTTGCAGAATGCGGCGTAGAAATTCCATTCGGAACTTCTTTTGAACCACCCAGCGGTTCAGACCTCTCAGGTTCAAGATCGCTCTCCAGTCCCCTGATTTCTTTGGAACGACAAACAGGATGGAGTAGACTCCTTTGAAGCGTTCTCCTGTGGGCACCTCCTCTATGGCGCCTATGTTTTGGAGATGCAGGATTGCTTCCTGTAGCTGTCGCCGTCGTTCCTTCTGTTTTGGGACTGGGGATGGATTGAAGGTGTGAGGTGGAGAGCCCATGAATTCTATCCTGTAACCATGGGAGATGATGGCCCGCACCCACCGGTCCGTGGTGGTCTGGCTCCAGACATGGGCGCAGGCCTGGAGCCGTCCCCCAATCTGGCCGTCATGCCTGCTTCTTTGTTGGGGCTCCCTTGTTGTTTTGATAGGCCGCTGCATTCTTAGGAGCGTTTTGCGTGCCATACTTGAAGTTTTTGAATGACCTGTGGTCTCTGGTGTCTCGTCCCCGGCCAACATTGTAGTGGCCACGAAAGGAATGTGATGTTCTGGGCTTGTTGTCTCTCTCGCGACGATAAGAGAATGATGGCATAGCCTTCTTCTTTTCCCTGGTTTCTACGAGCACTTTGTCCAGATTAGACTCCCCGAAGAGGAGCCTGCCGGAAAACTTTTCAGTAGCCAAGTTGCTTTTTGACAAGGTGTCCACTTTCCAATGTTTTAGCCAGATATTCCTGCGGATGATGATGTTGGCTGCTTGTGCCCTGGCGCAGAATTGAATGTTGTCTTGGGACGCGTCCGCTGCAAACTCAGCTGCACGCTTCATCTTCAGGAGGGTTCTCTTCAGAACCAGCGGGGAAGCCTCTGGATTCTGCAGGAGATTGTCGGCCCAAATAGCAGTGGCCCTGGTAAAGTTTGACAGCGCTGCTGCTGATCGAAAAGCCAGGGATATGGCCTCATGTGCTTTTTTCAGTGCCGTTTCGTTCTTCCTGTCCATGGCGTCCTTCAGGGCATTTCCCCCATCCTTGGGCAGAACCGCCCCCGAGTGGAGTGCGACCACCGGGGCGTCAATTAGGGGTACCTTCAGGTCTTCCGTTGTACTCTCGGGTAAGGAGTAAAGACGCTTTGCTATGGACAACAGGGAGGAACCCCCCCCAGGGTTGGCCCACTCCTCCCGAATGACGTCATCAAAGTAGTCTGGAAAGGGGGGAAAGGTCTGGACCTTGACTGGCTTCTTGAACCCTCTGGGATCCAGTTTAGCGGAAGCTGAAGACCTTGGCTTTTCTGGCTCTTCCATTTGGTAATTAAGAGTAGAAATGACCTTAGACAGAAGCCTCTGGAAATGTTCCACCTGGAAGAGGCGAGAGGACGCCGGTTTTACTTCTGTCTCGTCCCCAGACCACTCCCCCTCCTCCTTCTCTGTGTTGGTCAGAGATGTAATGGTGGAGGCCGTATCCATCTGTTCTGAGCAGACGCTGTTCAGGCGTGCTCTCCCCAGGCTAGCACCAAGCTCTGGACGTCTGGACGTCTGGGAGCCCTGCTGAGCCTGCTGTTCCTCCGGATAGGTTGAGGCCCCCTTGGGAAATGGGGATTCCAGGGCTCCTGGGTCTTTTGGCAGGGGACCTTGAAGCTGAGGAGGATGTGGAGGAGGAGGAGTGATGGCGCCCCCTGCGTCTGGATCCTATAGTGTGATCCCTGCCCCATGGCTGCTGGGATCCCAATTGAGGTGGGAAGAGGGTTGCCGCGGCTCCCCCCTGGCCCCCTAGAGACTGGGGCCAATGTGCGGCTGGCCAGGATCCCCCCATGAAGGGCCAAATCCAGGGAGAGCCCGTTGGGAACCCTGGTGGAAATGGGTAGCCAGGCACCGCGCCTCCTGAAAGGAGAGACGCTTGTGGGGCCTGTGACTGCTGCGGCTGCAAGAACTGCAGCTGTTGGGGCTGGAAGGACTGTGGAGCTGATGGCTGTTGTGGGGCAGGCTGTAGCTTTTGGGAGGAGAGCTGGGGAGCCGGCGTCTGCTGCAGCGGGGCGGCCTGGTGGAAGGGTTGCGGCTCCTGTGGTTGCTGGGTGGGCAGCGGGAGCTCCATAAGCCGCGGCTGTGCCTGGAGCGGCAGTTCGAGCAGCCACGGCTGTGTCTGAACGGGCGGGGGGGGTGGAGGGGCTGGAAGGCTGGTGGCTGTTCCCTGGGTCCTAGTGCCTCTGCCTCCTCCCCGCAGCCCAAGGCCTATCCCCGGCCCAGTTCCGGGACCATCCGCCGGTCTGGTAAGGGCCGCGGCGCTGTTTCCTGGGGCGTAGGACCCGCCGGAACCTCCTCACCGGGAGGGCATGCCGGCCCGTGTTGTTTCCCGCGCCGGCCTTTCTTCGCTGCCTTTCCTGCTCCGCTTGCCTTCGCCTTCTTGGTGCTGGGAGGGGGAGGGAACCCATGGATTTAGGGTCTCCGTCGCCCGACGTGCTCCCTGCGTCGCCATCTTGGACCGCATGGTGGGAGGGGTAGGGACCGGCCGGCACAATGCGATCGTCCGGCCCCGCGCCCCTGGAGCTCCTTCCTGATGCCTGAAGCAGCGGCCCGATCTCCAGCCGCTGTTGTTCCTGTGGCCCCACTCCCGAGTCCTCGGAAGAGATGGGCTGCAGCTCCACTGGTCCCGATGGTTTTGTCTTCTCCCTGCCCTCCAGGGCCCCGGGAAGTGGAAGAGGAGGTTCTTTCTTCACCCCAGTTTGAGCTATCGGGCTTCACCTGGGAACTTTGCTCTTCCTTCAATGCCTTTTTCTTGATCTGTTTATTTTGCTTCTTTCTTCCTTCTTTTCTTTCTTTTTATTTTTATTTTTGGTAGTCTGTAGTAGCTCTGGCTTGGATTAGGAGCACCAGACGTCCTACTGAGCTCAGGGCTATGCAGGAACTGGAGAGGTCAGCCTAGGCCACTCCAAACAGGAGCCATGCAACAAAAGAAATTTGCATAGCCTATCTGAGCGAACAGAGGTGTGACCTAACCAGTTCCTGGATGACTTCCCCCACTGAAGGAGAACAGAAACTTTGCTTCATGCTAACACAGAACAAATGAGATAATTACTACAGCTAATGGTGAAGTGGATATCTTGTGCCAATCTAGACTATATATGCAAAGACAAAAGTAGGGGCTTCTGAATACTCATGGTATAAAGAAATATATGATTTTGCAAAATAATGGAAAGATTCCCCACCTCTCCACAATCAGTCTAATGAGGACTAAGCATGCATCAGTATACCGGGAATGTTGAGAGCAATAAAGTCAGTTAAAGGAGGGGGTGTGAATTAAAAAAGCAGATGGGGAAATGGCCTGCTTAAGACCTGGAGAGCTTATAGAATTCTGGAAGAGATTTGTCAATAGGAGAATTTCCAAATCATTTCATACCTCCATCCCTATGATGGAAAAATCAAGCCCTATGATGGCTTAAAGTATCCTGCAGAAGGAGATTTTGTGTGCAAGAATTCCAAATGATTTATCCTGCTCCCTTCTGTCACGATTTCTCATGACAACCAACTTGCACCCTGTATACATAGATATGAAATGGCCTTATACTGAATCAGACCATTGGTTCATCAAGATCAGTGCTGACTACTCAGAAAGGCAGTGGCTCTCTAGAGCCTGAGGTCTCTAGGGTTATCTGTTGCTTGATGCTTTTAACTGGAGGTGGTGGGGATTGTAAATGCCTGGGGCATTTCACATGCAAAGCAGAGGCTCTTTCACTGAGCCACATCCCCTACAATGCTGAATAAAAATGCAGAATGGACAGTGCTACAGCCAGTTAAATTTTAGTATGATCAGTATGTTTCTAAACAAGCACTAGCTTTGTTTCCTGTTCTTTTCTTCTCTCTCTTGCTGTGCCTGCTATGCATCAGGCAAATGTTTCTTGCCCAGGTTGGCATTCAGGCAAGCAGGACTCCAGACCGGGGAGTGGGGTATTGTCAGGATGGAGGAAAACACGGCCGTGTCTTCCATTTTAGTCCATGTGCACTATCCACTAACTGTAGCTTAAGAAGATCCTAGAGAGGACTTGTGATACAATCCTTTGTAGAGTTAATGCAGTCTGAAGCCCACTAAAATCAATGGGCTTAGACTGGAGTAACTCTTCACAGGATTACCCTATCAGAAAGGAAGGGAAAGAGACATAATGCAGCAGCCAGAGGAATTATGCAGAAGGGCGTGGGGAAAGGAGAGAGGAATGCTACCCAGGTAAGATAATGAGGCTATAGGTAGGAGCTGGAGAGTGGAAGGATGACTGGAGAGGTAATGAGGTTTAGAGAGAGGTGCATATGTCCTGGGGCAAGAAGAAAGAATCAAGTTCACTCTTAATTTTCAAATTACCATCCCAAAGATCTGTACAAAAACCTTTTGCCCATTGTTTATGACAGGATTCACTTTCAGAAACAAGTAATTCTGTGTTGTTACCTTTGCTTAGTTGAACTGGCACACTTTCAGATTTCATCATTCTTTGCTGCTGCTGCTGCTGCTGCGAGAGGTCCACTGTGCTCCTAATAGGCACTGCAGAAGAAGAAGAAAAGCTGCCGCTGCTACCTGCAACTGGCACCGTAACGCTACCTGAAACCAAGGCTGGGGAAATCAGCTTTCGGCCAAAATTTAGTAAGCTATTGGAAACTTTATTTATGTTCAGTGGCGCAACCTTAGCTCCAACACTGTAAAACAAAGCAGAACAACAACAAAAAATACTACAGTAAAACCTTTCAGAATAGTAGTAGTAATTGTTACAATAAAAAATTGAAAAAAATTAAGATGTAACAGGATTAAGCAATGTTTTCCAGGTAAATCCCCAAATTTCCAATGGACCTCCAAGAGAATTAGGTCCAGAGGATTGTTTCCTGACTGCAGTGCTCACACAGAACAAGCTTCGAAATAATGTCTGGCATAATTTTCATAGTCTATTGCCTGGTGCATTTTCAGTGCATGCTGATGACACCCAGCTGTATCTGTTATTGGATGGCTACCTGGATGCTGCCCTGCAAAATCTGGCTGTGGGTCTGGGGGCTGTGGAGGGGTGGTTAAAAAATAGCAGACTGAGACTGAATCCTACTAAGATGGAGGTTCTATGGCTGGGGGCTTCAGGGCTGGGGCACAGACTTCTGCTCTTGATGGGGCACCACTGACACCGGCAGAGTCCATTAAAAGTTTGTGTGTGTTCTTGGACGCCTCCCTGACTATGGAGGCCCAAGTCATGCATATTGCTAGGCTGGCATTTTTTCATCTCTGCCAGACTCAACAACTGGCCCCTTTCTTGTCATGCCCTGACCTAGCCACGGTCACCTCCAGGCTAGATTAGTGCAACTCACTCTATGCTGGCCTGCCCTTGAGGCTGACCTGGAAGCTTCAGCTGATCCAGAATGTGGCTGTGCGGGTCCTGACAGGAACATCATGAACGGCACACATACAAGTTCAAGGTTATTGTGTTGACCTTTAAGTCCTTAAACGGTCAGGGACCAAAGTATCTGCGGGGCCATCTCCTCTGGTATGTCCCTGGGAGAGTGTAACGCTCTCTGGATAGCAATTGACTGATGGTCCCTGTTCCCAAAGATGTCCAGCTGTCCTCGATCAAAGCCAGGGCTTTCTCAGTCCTGGCCCTGACCTGGTGGAACTCTTTGCCGAACACCATCAGGGCCCTGAGGGATATTATGACATTCCACAGGGCCTGTAAGGTGGAGATGTTCCGCCAGGCTTTTGGTTGAGGACCGCAATGGCTTCATTTTGTAGCTGCGCCCATAACATTGTGTTAGAATTCCAAAAGTGCCCACAAGCTCAAAAAGGTTGAAGACCTCTGCTCTAAATGTTTTGAAGAGAGGATGAGGGGAATAGCAGGGGATATATTACTCCCTCCACTGCAGATTCCCTGTTTGTTCCATAGAATTCATTGTCTAGCAGGGGAGAAGGTAAGATGGCAACAACTGGGGATATATTTGGAGTGGAACACATATTTCTGCCTTACCTCTTATATTAGTGATTTCAGCCCCCATGGCAAAGGATAGGTTCTCAAGTGTCCCTGGTACATTTTCTCCAATAGAAACAACTAGCTATCATTCACTTGACTATGAGAAAAAATAAATCACAGCTCTCACTAATACTTTTCAAGTGAGGACAAAATCTTTCCTTACCCTTGGGGGCAAGGAGAAGAAACTATCTCTTGGTGGAAGCCACATCAACAACTTTCACATAGATTTGCCTTATGAGTAAAGAAGACAGTAGCTTTCCAGAGATGGATAAACTAAGGATGAGGAAAATGGCTGCTCTGCCAGAACTAGAAGTGGACACATACTCCCCCCCCGGTCAGGTCCTCAGATAGAACGACCCTTTCTAAGTTACAGTTGTAAAAACAGGTTGCTTACCTGTAACTGATGATCTTCGAGTGGTCATCTGTGCAGTACCACGCATGGGTTGGGCGCCTGCGCATTACCTCGATTGGAGAATGTTCCAGAGTTTGCCTCAGGAGTCTTTTTTGGTGGGCTCTCTTCCCGCCCTGGGGAGCAGACATGCACTGCGCATACCTGGAGTGGGGGAGAGAGCCGCCTCCCACTCAGTTCCTTCGACCGCTACCGGTAAGTCCCATCAACTCAAGGTAAGTGATCAGAAGATGCCAGCAGTGGGGAAGGTTGGGTGGAATTGTGGTACTGCACAGATGACCACTCGAAGATCATCAGTTACAGGTAAGCAACCTGTTTATCTTTGTTGTGGTCTCTGTGCAATCCCACACATGGGTAATTTAAAGAGCTGGACCAATTGGAGGAGGGAGCTGGCAGCTGAAAAAGACAATAAAGAGATTAAGACACAGCATTATCATTTCAACTGACAGGTCCTACCTGCAGAAGCAGAAGAATCAGTTGAAGATAGATTTCAGCACTGCCTGGCCAAATGCAGCATGCTGTCGAGCCTGAACGTCTAGTGCATAGTGGGACACGAAGGTTGATGTTGAGGACCACATAGCAGCAGCACAGATGTCTTCCAATGGACACCACCCAGGAAGGCCATTGAAGTCGAGACTGCCTACGTGGAGTGATCAGTGATGTAGGTAAGTATGGGATGATGGGCTAACTCATAGCAAAGGGCTATGGTTGAGGTCACCCATTTCGACAAGCGCTGGGACGAGACAGCCTCTCCCCTACACGGGGAGGCGTAGGCAACAAAAAGCCTCAGAGATTTCCGAAAAGGCTGTGTGTGGTGCAGATAGGAGAGAGCCCTTCTGATGTCGAGGCATTGCAGGGCACATTGCGGTGCATCAGTTGGGTTCGAAAAGAAAGTGGGAAGGACAGACGACTGGAAGAGATGAAAGGCAGAGACCACTTTAGGGAGAAAAGAGGGATCTGGCTGGAGAACAACTCTGTCTCTGTGGAAAAACGTATACGGAGGGTCTGCCCAGAAAGCAGCAAGTTCACCCACCCAGCGAGCTATTGTAATAGCTATTAGAAAAGCCATCTTCCATGAGAGGAGCTGAAAATCTATGGAAGCCACAGGCTCAAAAGGCTTAGACATCAGTTGGGTGAGAACTAGAGACAGACTCCAGGAAGGCACTATCGGCTTTCTCGGTGGACAAAGGTGAAGGAGACCTTTAAGAAAGGACCTCATAAGGCAGTGAAAGAAGTCAGTGGAGCCATGTATCAAAGGGTGATATGCGGAGATGACAGCACGGTGAACTCTGAGTGAAGCGTAGGCCAGACTGGAGTCCTTCAAAGCCACCAGGTAAGAAAAAATATCCCATAGAGAAGCCCAGGTAGGATCAAAGGATTGTTGCGAGCGTAAGACTGGAACTTCTTCCATTTGAGACAATAGTTGTGGTGGGTGGAGGGTTTCCTCACGTTAAGTAACACTTCCAACACATTAGGTGGGAAATCTACTGCAGAATCTTCCACGCAGTGAGCTTGAAAAAGGTCGGGTTGTGGTGGAGGATCTGGCCTCAATTTCGAGAGAGGAGACTGGGCACATGAGGCAGGTGCAAAGAGATGCAGTAGGTGCAGGAGGAGTGATGAGAATGTAGGATGTGACATCCACCACAATTTTCTGAAGAACCCTGGAGGTGAGAGGAAATGGAGGGAAAAAATAAAACAGATTCCCACTCCATTTGTGAAGAAATGTATCCCTGAGGGACTGTGTGGACAATAGACCCTGAGTGAAGAAGAGAGGACAGCAAGCATTCTCTGAGGTAGCAAAGCCGTCGATAGTTGGGTGGCTGAACTCTAGAAAAATGAGTCAGAGAAGTTGAGCATGGAGGGACCGTTTGTTGTCCTGTGGGACCGAGCGACTTAAAAGATCGGCATCGAGATTCTGAACACCCAGAATCTGTACAGCTGATACCATGATTGAATAGTGAAGACACCAGGTCCAGAGGTGAACTGAAGCGGTCCTGCCCTGTTTGTTGATGTAGAAGACAGCCATGATGCTGTCTGAGGCAACTTGGACAATCTTACCTTTTAGAATGGGGAGGAATGGCAGCAAAGCTAGATGAATAGCTTGAAGCTCCAGAGCATTGATGTGGAGAGTCCTGTCTTGAAGTGACCAAGTTCTCTTGCAGACAGAGTCCCACATTGGGCTCCCCAACCCCAAAGGGATGCATCTGTCGAAAGGCAGACCTCCAGAGGTGGATGTCGAGATGGCATGCTGGAAAGGAGATTCTGCAGGAGAGACCACCACAACAGGGACTTGAGGACTGGGGATGGGATCGAGAGCATCATGTGCCAAGCACCCAATTGAGGAATGAAGGCATGGAGGGACCAAAGCTGAAGAGGGCGCATTCTCAGCTGGGCATGTCGGACTACAAAGACAATGGACGTGAAGTTACCCAGGAGCCTCATGATGGATTGAGCCGATTGTCACAGATGAGTCATGAAGGTGGACACTAGGGCCACTATGTCTGTGGCTCTGGACTCGGGGAGGAAGGCCATCTCTGTGATGGTGTTGAGGCAGGCTCCTAGGAATTGTAGAACCTGGGCAGGTTGAAGTGCAGACTTTGAAAGATTGACACACAGCCCCAAGGTGTGTAGAACAGCAAGGGTGGTTCGAACGTCTCGGAGAAGCTGAATGTCTTGGAGAAGCCGTGTCTCTATGGGAGTGACGAAAAGCCAGTCGTCGATGTAGGGGTAAAGAACAATCCCTCGACGATGCAGCTCGGCTGCAACTACAGCCATCATTTTTGTAGACCGTGGGGGCTGTACAAAGTCCGAATGGAAGGATGCGCTACTGATAATGAGCATCTCTGATGGCAAAACATAGAAATTTCCAATGCCGAGGACAGATTGTGATGTGAAAATAGGTGTCTTGGAGATCTATGGATGCCAGCCAGCCTGATTTCAGGAGGAGAGGAAGGAGAGATTGTAAAGTGGCCATCTGAAACTTTTTGCAGTGAACAAAACGATTGAGATCTCGAAGATCCATGATGGCCCACAAACCGCCATCCCATTTGGGGACAAGAAAATACTTGGGAGTAGAAGCTGAGAGTTTGTTACACCTCCGGGACAGTCTTGATGGCCCCTTTGTTGAGAAGTGCCCAAACCTCCAGATGTAGTGATGGATCTGGAGGCATGATGACGAAGTGAGGGAGGATCGGGGGCGGAATGAACTCTATGGCAATGGTAAGGACCCAGGAATTGGTGGTGATTTCTTCCCAAGTTGGAAGGAACGGGAAAAGTCAGGTCCCGATGGGAGGGGTGAAAGAAAAGGGCGGCAGCAGGCCATCGAGGTGGTCAAACTGATTGCTTGGGTTGTTGCAGCTTTTTGGGTGGTTGTCTTGGTCTTTGAGATGGATGCGAGTCGTAAGATTTTTTCTTCCACTGTGAGGTAGCAGCAGGGGATGGCTAACATTTATTGTAGTAGGGCCTCCATGAGCGGTATCAAAATCAAGGCGTGGAAGTAGAAACTCCCAGGTTTCGAGCCTGTTTTCTACTGTCATTGACGGCTTTCAACATCTCATCTGTAGTGGTGTGAAAGAGTCCTTCACCATCGAATGGCAGATCCTCGATTCTGAACTTTACATCCTTCTGGAGAGAAGTTCCTCTAAGCCAAGCATGATAGCAGAGGGTGATGGAGGAAATTAGAACTTTGGAAGAGCAGGTGATAGCATGATGGATGGAGTTGATTTGTTGTTTGGAAATCGTACAAATTTCTGACAGGGCAGCAGAAAGAGTAAGACGGTGTTCCTCTGGGACATATTCAAGAACTGGACAAACAGCAGTGGCTATGTTAAATGCATAAGCAGAGAGGTACTATAGGTAGGTATCAATTCTAAGGTTCATGGACGTGATAAAATAAGTCTTCTTCATGATAGCATCAATCTTATGGCCTTCACGATCTGGAGGAGCAGATTGTCGAGGCTGCTTGGATTTTGAAGAGGAATGAACAATCATCGAATTTGTGGAGGCTGATTGAAGAGGAATTTTCCAGAGGCTTCTTGGACCTTATAAAGCCCATCATAGTGCTTCAATATTGGAGGGACAGGGGCGGGATGGTCCCAGGATTCTTTGAACACCAATAGGTGGGCTGGAAGCAGTTGCAGGATTGTCGAAGGTCGTAAATCCACTTGCACCACCTCATGAATGGCATCGGTCACTGCTAGAGTGTTGGTAGAACCCTGCACTTGGAGAGCTGTCGCCATTTGCATGACAAGCTCTAAATAGGCCTTTGGGCCCTCAGTTGGAGATACAGAGCCTGAGCAATGAGCATTGTCATCAATAGGAATGATATCAGGGTCCAAATCACCCAAGTTGGAATGGTCAGACACCGAGTCCGGAGACGGTGATTGAAGATGTTGAGAGACATCGAGAGGCATCTAGTCATCAGTGGGAGAGCGGTTCCGAGGTCTTAATGGAGAGTACTTCAGAGCAACTGCCAAAACCAATGCATCTGGAGGCTGGTCGAGCTCCAGGGAATGGTTCAAGGCCACAGACTGCAAGTACCTGGAATAAGGTGGAATCAGCCGATGTCTTTGTAGATCAGTTTCCCGGCACCAGTCATAGCAGTCTTGACGTGGGGTAGAAGACCAGGAGTATGAGTGTGGGTAATACGCCCTACAGTGCCTGACATCTGGGGACCAGGACCGGTAGTCAGACGTGGACCTTGATCGAGAGGGCGACCTGCGGTAGTTGTAGGGCCTTCGATCATAATGGGACCTCAACTGGGAATGACTTTGTAGGAAATGCTCCCTGTCATCCAAAGGGTGGATAGGCATATGGGAGTCACAGGACTGAGACCACTGAGCTGAGGCTGGTGGAGAGCCACGATGAGAGGGAGACTTCCTTAGTGGTGACTTTGATCCTTGATCAGGTGGAATATGGTTCGCCGAAGAAGACAAGGTCGGGGGTGGAGTGGGTGGCTGGAGGTTAACCTTATGCAGAAGACACCACTGGAGTCAACGTCAAGAGACCAGTAATCACAATGGGATCGAGCTTCGGGGCTGAAGTAGACATCGACAGTTTTGGTTTTGATGGGACTTTGTCTTCATGCTTTTTCGCCTTATGCTTCGAGGATCTTGCATCGTTGGGGTGCGCAGAAGGTTTCTGCAGGGCAGAAGAAGTCTGAGAAGCTGCTGACGACATGGCAGGGCACAAGGCCACTTCTAGGAGAATCGTTCAAAGGCGTACCACCCTATTTTTACAGGCCTGACGAGTGAACTTCACACAATGGGGGCACGAATCAACGTGGTTAAATTCTCCCCAACAAATTAAACAAAGGTCGTGGCCGTTGTTAGATGGAAGTTTGGCTGGGCAACAGTGACACAACTTGAAAAATTGGGTGCGGCCCGTACAAACACCTTCCCAACTAAGGGCGGGGGAAGGGAAAGAACGAAAGTAAAGAGAAAAATAGTAAAGCTCTCTCTCTCTTTTAAGAGAAGAAATAAGAAATAAGAAGATGATGAAAAAGGAAGACGAAGAACTCTGAAGGAAAAATTACTCAGCTGAGGCAAATTGAAGAGCGATGTTAGTGAGGTGTGAACACGAAGGCAGCCAAAGAAGAACTGAGTGGGAGGCAGCTCTCTCCCCTGCTCCAGGCATGAGCAGTGCATGTCTGCTCCCCAGGGCAGGAAGATAGCCCGCCAAAAAAGACTCCTGAGGCAAGCTCTGGAACATTCTCTGATCAAGGTTTTGTGCAGGCACCCAACCCATGTGTGGGACTGCACAGAGACCACGATGAAGATCTGCAAGTAACAGGACGTGGAACCAGAATGGGAGGAGATACTTTGACAAATGAAGCACCATATATCTTTTTGCTACCTTTGAATGTTTTGATATATGGATGCAAGAAATAATTATAACTATTAAACAAAGATCAATATCTGTATTTTAACCTCCAAGATACAAGGGAAAAATGCACAACAATCATCAGGAAAATGAGGGTTGATTATATTACAGAGTCATTAAGAGATACACTTAAAAGCAAGGTATTAGATTTAAAACATGAATGTCAAGAAGATGTGAATCCAGTCTCTCAAAAAACAATTTTGTTTTATCACAATAAGCATCGTTGACCTTGGACAGCAATGGTATATTTTTAAAGGATGTTGTGCAATGATTCAGTCTCTGCAGTCTTTTGCTAAGATGAAAATGCTTTGTTTAAAGACAGCTGATTCAAAGACATTTCTTCTCATTATGTAGCCACTGAGAAAGCAAAATTGCTATAAATACTGCACATTTATATGATTTAAATGAAATATGGACAATTTTTGTGAACCTATCCAGTAATTTAAATTTGAACCATATGAATAAAAGATGCACTGCTTTGTTAGCTTCTCTTTTGTCTTCAATTTCTCCTCACAGGATAGTGGATTTCCAAGTAACTTGCATGGTCCCAATTTTACACGGCTGAGGCCACAACAAGTAGGGCAAATGCCATTCATCGCCATATGCTTTCAAATCTCTCTTAGCAGCTGCCGCTGCCACATGAAACCTCAAATTCTTATCTTTCTCCCCCAATGCTACATAAAGGTCATTATTCTACCTTTCATTTCCTCTTTCATCTGGAAATTCATCACCTTTGCCTCAAGCAGGCTTGCAGATACTTGCACTTGCACAAGTGTCTTTCAAGAAGGTCAGACCAGGAAGGCTGCTGGTGCCTATCAAAGTAGGGAAGCTTGTAGCTTTTTGTGCACTGTGAAGTGGGGCAAGTTTTGCATCAGTTCATTATGAATTACTCTCCAAACAAGGTCTTCATACTTCAGTGCTGTGTACATTGGCCATACTCCTTTGGAAACTGAAGGTGTGCCATAGCCATCTGGCTTCAGGCAATACAGGAATCTTTCCCTCATACTGCCTCAAAAAGAATACCACTACCTACAACCCAATGCATGGTTGCTAGCTAAACCATAGAAACTATAGTAGTGTCCATCTGAAGTGTGCAGAATTCTCATGAGAACTTCAGGAAAAATCTTCTCAGCATTTGCCCTGACTGCTGTTGGTAAGTAGTTTTGAATAACAGGTCAATGTTGTTGCTATAATTTGCTCTAAATGTAAATTGGCATAAATTGCAGACACTATATGTTGGAACCTGCCCTGATCCTACAGTGTGGGGAGGGCAGTATATAAGGCCAATTTTTTTAAAAAATGAGTGAAATGGGAAAATTCTCGGTATGCTGCTGGGTCCTTGCAGGATATAATATATGACAAATAAACTAATCCTGCGTCACTCACTGGTTTCTCCTACACAAAGAGGCAAATGCTCCTCCATTTGCTCCTCTGTAAGAAACAGTTCTATATATCCAGTTGAGATACATCAGCAATCTTCTCCTCAGTATGAAGATACTGTCCCTAAGCTACATGTGTGTCAGAGTAGCACTTAACTTCAGAACAGGACACTGACCTACACTGTAGCTGCAGCTAAGGGTAGTAGCACTGTGATTCTTAACCTGAAGGAAGACTTGCATGTAGGCATTCTTTACCACTAATGTTGGGATTTCCCAGGAATATCCTGCTCAAAAAAAAAAAAAAAAAGCACTTATATGCACCACATGAAGCATTCATCTCAGTGTCTCTCAGTGAGTGTTCTCATGTAAATTAGTAGCTAAGTGGATTGGCCCATAAAATATGCCTTAGCAGTTAGCAGAGTATATCCTTCTATTTTGGTCCTCTGGTAGTCCACAAGGAAGAATGGGATGTGGAATGGTATAGTACAGCCAATCTTGTCAGATCTCTGGAGCTAAGCAGGCTTGGTACTAGGATGTGAGGATGTGCCAAGGAAGACTTTGCAGAGGAAAGGCATTGGCAAACCACCTCTGCTTAATCATTTGCCTTGAAAACCCTATTGGGGGGGGGGTCGCCATAAGTTGGCTGTGATTTGATGGCACTTGATGAACAGAATATATCATTACTGTATAATATTGGTAGAACTGGGAGCATTAAAGATGGATTTTAAATGGATAGCTGTTTTAGATGGAGAGCTTGTAAAAAGACTGATGCATCTTTCTGAAAATAGAGGAAAAATTCTGTATGAGCAGGAGTGCCTCCATTTTTTTCAGTGTCAGGAAATGTTCCTAGTGAAGACCGTTTTTTTAATAGTAACTACTCTCAGACATGAACAGAACAGCGTAGAACCCGGAATTCCACACATAAATCATTGATCAATGGAGCTCTGAACTGAGTCTGGTTTGTTTAGGATCAAGGTGTAGCTTGGCACTTACTTCCTGCATGCTTAAAACTGTAGCCCATGTTAATGAGGAAGACATAGCTTAAGATGATTTTGATGTCATATTGCAAACTCTGTTCATGACAATCTTTACCTGAAATGTCATAAATTTATTTTGTAACCTGTCCACAGTCAGTAATACTTTTTCATACAATTAATTCTGTATAATTTTTCACTAAGCAATTTTTTTAATTCTATAAAAACTCAAAAGGACTTACCGAGTTTTATTCATCAAATCTGCTCCACATGCTTTATAATAATCTAAATTTTGTCGGAATTGGTAAATCACTGGTCTTGGGTTTCTCTACAGGAAAAGAATTGTCATTGTGACAAAGACAAAGTTTGAAACTTACATAAGTAATTAAACACTGTTTAAAATTAGATTAAAACCAACCACATGTGATTTCCGTATAGGTTCTTATAATAAGAAAATAGACATATGAAGCCTGAAATTTTGTATTATTTGTCTAACGCATTAACATACTGGTGTACATTATGACTCAGTTCCAGGTTACTAGTCAGGTAATGAGGTAAAATGAACATAATTTTCCTGACTAAATTAGAGACAGCCACTAGATGGCACATGCAACCTTCTCTTCTGTGTAATATACTAGATGGAGTGGTAAGACTGAATGATTAGCCACATATGGCACAGAACACTAAACTACATTTCTTCTTAAAGATAGCAAATTAATAATATACATTTTAAATTAATTTTAAATTAATTAATACATTTTAAATTAATAGATGCAGGTGTAGTGCTCTACAAAAAGCCAAATAGATACATTCAATCTATCTATGTCCTACATGGAATACATGCAGGTAGCCAAATGTACAAACTATTGGTTCTTAATCAGAATTTTAAAACCACCTACTACTGAGCTTTCTGCTACGAGAATTTCATTTTAAACATACAGAAGACTGAGACACAAAATCATGTGGATTCCGAGGATCTGTGTTTATGGGGATCAGTTGTCCAGCAGATGGGAATTATATGAAGTACAGATCCCAACTGGAAATAACTGAAATTGAACATACAGGAACTACTACTTCCTCTCAAGGGTCCAAGATGGGAGATAAGGGCCCAGGACAGACTGGCAATTTGCCCTGGTAGCCAGTCGCGGCAAAAAACCCCCAGATTAAACAATACCGGGTTTTCCTGTCCACACAGCGGGGGCCGCTGCCGGAAGATACAGGACGGAGGCGCGCGGGAGCGTTCAGACTGCCGCGCTGGAGGCGTGCTATACTCGCCATTTCCCCATTAATTCGGCTGTGGGTGTATGTGCGCATAAGCACATTTTGCCGATTTTTTTTTTTTGCCCTGCAACGCCGGCACCGCATTGGGCAGTGGAGCGGAGCGCAGCCAATCACACCGCTGCTGCCTCATGCCCAATGCGGGTTGCTCCCGGCTTTTCGGCTGCGCGTTCAGACTCCCCGGAAGCGGAGAAACGCGCGACGAACGCAGGCTTTCAAGATTTGCGCCGGCTTTTATCAGGTGTTTTTTTAATCCGGCAGTGAAGCGCAACAGCACCGGTAGGCTACGGGTGGGGGACGCCAGGCAGATGTGCCTGTGTGAACATTCCATTTACTCCGGTATTGAATCGTTGTCAGCCCGGGTCCCATCCCGCGGCAAATTGCCAGTCTGTCTTCGGCCAAGATACAGTCTAATGGGGAATGTGGGGCTCATCTGCCATATAAAAACAACTCTGGTATTGATATGTATATCAAATATGGTACTGACAACCAATAATGGCTTCCTGGTGATTGCAGATGTAAGATACACATTGAATGCATTCACACCTTGCATTTATAGAGACCTGTGCAGATAACAAAAGGAGGAGATGGAAGGTGAAGCTTTCTTCCAGGTTCTCCCATCATCTTTATGCATTGATTGCATTTTCACTGAACCTATACATGTATGTATGTTGTGCATCTTGCAAAAATGCAGGGTACAAATCACACAAGCGCTGCCTAATCATGTACAACTTGTACACATGTATGCTCTGTGCAGAGAAGCCATTGCATGTGGTGCTATTTTACTTCTCCCAACCACATGGTGATCATCACCACACTTAAGTCATCTGTGGAGCATCCAGATGTTACACCATCTTAGGTATACACCAACAATATATAATGCATGAAATAGTTTCTATAGAATGCATAGTTTCTTCATTCCTGTTGTTACATATAATTTAGTAATTAATACAGTGCACAATGGAATATCTTTCAATTTGTTTTCCTAGAGCTATATAATGCGTAGAATTATTCTAATGCGTAAAATTATAGTAATTTTTAAAGTATTAGCCCATATAATCATCATTTGACCACATAATAGTCAAGAGGTCTTTTCATAATTATTTTCAGGTCTGTCATATTTAATTAAGCACCATCCCCTTTCATTTACAATGATTACCTGATGTTTCAATAACTACTTTTATCAGCAACACAATCCTTGGTCAGAGATACTGAAACCATGAAAGGTGATCTCTGAAAGCTGTTTTAGTGCACAGATGAGGACTGCAAAGATTATGATGAACAAGTAGCCTGGAAAACCTTATGCATCTGACACGGTGGGGTCTTGCCTAGGATGCTGATAATCTTAATGGGCTGTTTGAATTTACTGAACTTACTGAGACCAAGCTACTTATTTATATGTGAGTCAAGTCCCAGAAGAAATAGCACTGAAACAACATAACTAGTGTGAGTCCATGATGAAAAATGATACTTATTCTTAGTGGTTTTCAGTGCCCACCACCAGAGAAGCATATTCCTGAGCTGTTTATATAGAGAAATCTCTAGAGGAATTGTGTAAGGCTTCAAAGACAAAGTGTTGTAGGGTTAAGCAAACATATGTTGCAGGCATTTTAGGATAGACAGGTGGGAGACCCTCGAAAAATAGAAAATATATAGTTTAATAGAATGTAATTGAAGCCAGATAACCTGAATTTGATGCTGTAAGAGGTGGAGAAACGGTTTATAAGCCAGTATAACCTGTTAAAGCATTCCTTTAGACAATGCCAAGTGAAAGGTTTTTACCCAATTGAGCCATTTTACAGAAAAACAACTACATTTAAATAAAAAGGACTGAAATATGACCGATTTAACAAAAAATATGTTGTGGAGATAGCACATTATCCCCAATTCAGCTAACAAGGCAACATTCATAATAGTTCTAAACCTTATTTCTATAGTAGGATATTTTTCATTAAGTTAGGTAAAATTCTATAGGTGATACAGTTAGGGATAATGTAAAGAGTTTTCTCTATGTTGGAAGCTTTGCTGGTTGGAAAGCAATACAAACGCTGTGAATTGAAAAAACACTGGATCAGTTTCAACGTGAACTAGTAAAGTTTTTAGATTTGATTTATAGATCTCACTTTTCAAATGTGCCGTAACAATTATTTTGACTATACATATCAATTAAAATTAACACCTTCAAAGATAAACCTTTGCTTTTAAAATTATGATTAGACAGATAAAACCAAATATTCAGCATTGTTCCTTTTTTTTGTATGCAGATGTACTGTTAAGAAAATGACACTCATATTACTTGACTGCTGCCTGTTTACAAACACCATGTTCCCCTTATTTTTCTGTAAATGTATACTGAGCCAGTTTGGTGTAGTGGTTAAGTGTGTGGACTCAAATCTGGGAGAACTGGATTTGATTCCCCATTCCCCCTCCACTTGCACCTGCTGGATGACCTTGGGCAAGCCATAGTTCTGTCAGAGGTGTTCTTGAAAAAGAGCAGTTTCTCTCTCAGCCCCACCTACCTCACAGGGTGTCTGTTGTGGGGAGGGAAAGGGAAAGGAGTTTGTAAGCCACTCTGAGACTCCCTTGGGTAGTGAAGGGTGGGGTATAAATCCAATCTCTTCTTCTTCTTCTACTGTCACTACATCCAGTATTTTAGGCTGGGTCCAGCTATTTGAAAGGAATATGTTTGTAGTTTGTATTCTAATATTTCTGTTAAACATTCCACTTTATAATAATGGGTAAGATTTGTCTTTATTTCTGTGCAAATTTCCACATCCCTTCCCACAGCTTCTCTGCCACATGCAAAAATTAAATACTGTATTGGCTAAAAAAGCAAGACAGCATTTTCTTAGCATTTTTATCTCTCTAAAATGAAAATGGCCATCTTCAATTTGGGTACATTACAGGCTCTGCTCAATCATGGGAACCTGCCACACTCAGGACCCAGCTAATGGATGGGCCCATACCTTGTACCTCTGCAACCAGATCTCTCCTCCCACATACACACTTATCAGCTGGGTCAGCTGATTAAGGGTTATCCCACTTATCTCTGCTGCAGTACTTGCTCAAAGAGGAGAGGGCACCTCCTGTGTATCATCTAGGTCACAGGGGCTGGAACAGCCACCAACGACCAAGCATACAGGCAGGCTCACTGCTCTGCACTTTCTGGCTCAGCCAGAAGGCATGCAGGCAGAGAAGGCAGACAGTGTCATCTTAAAAACAATATCATTCATTTTGTAATTGCACAATTACAGGCCTAAAAAAAATTGCTACCAATGCGTTACCATTCTGGCTGCAACAGCACAAGCAGTATTCCCCCCCCCCCAATAACTAATTAAGGACTATTCTGGAATCCAAGAGTACTGTGAGAAGAAACCAAACATTTATCCCTGCCATCCCCATGCCATCCCATGAGCTCACTGGACTCCAAAATATTTTTTTATTTTGAGGTCTCATGTTACAACCTAATGTCTTATCATGAAATGCTGGAAAGCTGTAATTCTACCACATATATAAACTTGGATGGAAGAACTATTAGATCTTTGGGTGAAGTAGTATTTAATAGATAAGGATGAAGGCATAGCATACAAGGGTATTTGGGTGGAATTTTTAGAGCTCTATGACATGTGAGGTAAAACTTACTATAAGTGTTCAGATAAGGTTCAGTTTTTTGGCTTGTTTTATTTCTTGAATTATTTTTCTTTTATTTCTTTTCCTCCTACCTCCCTTTCCCCTCCTCCCCCCCCTTTGGTGAGGACTAGGGAAGAGGGTATGTTTATGGGAGGAAAAGGCTTCTGAGGGTATACATTTTGTATTATATAGCAAAATAAATAAATAAACTGAATTAAATCACTTTCCCTTAGAGACAGGAATCATGATGACCGGGAAATGAGTAGATGAAGATGAGGACAGAATGGGAGAAGAAGGAAGCTGCCACTGCTCCTGTCCTTGTCAAGGAAAATGGTCTGAGCTGGGCTGTTCTGCTTATTTGGTGTCTGTACCTCAAGGACAGGTATAGCGGGCAAAGGCTGTTTTGTTTTCTTTGGCCTCCCCTCAAAGATCCTTTCTTCCTAACCAATGTTTTCTTGTTTAAAAAGCTTATTCCTCTTCATTACTTTTGAGTGTTGGTCTGTATTTTGACCTCCATATACACAGATTATGGTCTCAGCAATTAATACCCCGCAAGATACATGTTTTCTCTTTGCTAGCGGAAGGATGCTTTTGCTAGCTACAAGGGTGGCATGTGTATGAGGGATCTGGGTAACATAGTCTTTGGGGTGATTGTAAAGTACCCTCCCCTTTAAGTGGGTAGAAGAATACAGTCTACAGTGTGCATGTTTGGAGCAAACAAGCACATTATAGCCCTTGTTAATCTCAAAGTCTATTCCAGTGCCTTTAAAACTGTAATTGTTCTAGAGTAATCGGAAGAGACTGAAACTTTCTTGCAATGTTAATTTTATGCATTGTTTCTGAGTACAAAATCAGTATTTTATAGATCACTGCTTTCTTTTGCAATAGATAGTAACATGACTGCTAAAAGATTCGTTAAAGTTTTTTTTTTTGGGGGGGGGGAAATGTTTGGGACAAATACTGTAAGCTCTCAAACAAAAGAGAGTTGGCAAGTTTTTGTACATCATCAGAAATGGTAATGCTCTATATAACAGTTTAGCTTCATAATAAGTCATCGTGATAAGGTTAGCACAACCACATACACATAAGAACACCCAAAGATGAAAATTACTTTGCTTATGTTGCTGTATTAGAATTTTATTTGCTATAGGGTAAAACAGATTTGCAAAATTCACAGTTAACTTAAAACAATAGTTTAAAACCTTTTATTCCTAGGCTTGACTGCCTTCAGGAAGAAAAGAACATCTGGTTATTTAAGGAACACAATATGTTCACATTTTCTATGACTTTTGTTTCTAATTGAGTTTTTAATTTTTCTTTATTTGAACAACTCTGGTTAGAACTGTTTTTTAATCGCTTTATATTTTTGTGATTGCCAGCCCCTATGTATCTATTTTCCATCTGAAAGCGTCTACTTTGAAAATTAACAGCACTTCTCATTGGTGGTGATGCAGGAAAAAAAAATTAGACAACTGGGGGATATTAAAGCGACACCAAACACCTACACTAGGTGCTTTGTGTGTGTGTGTGTGTGTGGGGGGGAGGATTCCACTTCTCACAAAATACATCTTTGTATACAACACATTGTCCTTTTCATATCAAGGCAGTTTTCAGTGGAATGTTTTCATCCTGAAGAAGTGCAATTCGATGGAATGTTATTCCGCATATATTTGTATGAAGGAAATGAAAATCTAGATAAACTACGTTTCTGGCTTAGTGCACTGTATAATCCTACTATTCCATTTGATATTAAAGGCACGCAGGCCAGCATTGTTTTAAAAAACATATAGGAGACTCTTTCTGTGTTTTAAACACTTCTGGATTGTTGCAAAGTTGAAAAGAATAGATTCACCACAACATATTCTAGAGGATCAAAAAGAGAGCACAAAAAGATAGAATTATACTTACCCTAAATAAATTTGATGAAGGTAGATGTTTATTTGAAATCGGATATTTCAATTCTTACAAAATTTGATATCTTCTTTAAGAAAAAATGTATGTGGATGCCTATTCTCCTGCTAGCCCCCTTCTTTTAAACATGCAGTGTGAACCAAACTGGAGCCCGACTATCAAGTCCGCTGCCCTCCCTAGCGCATAGCAGGCAAAAAGGGAGTGGGCTGCAGAAAGCAGTGTGAGAGCCACCTAGCTGAGCCAATGCTGGGCACATTTGCTGAGTCTCCTGCCTCTTTCCCCACCTCTTTTTCCAACCACAAAAATTGCTCCAGCTTAAGGCTGTGAGCAGGCCTAGCAAATTTAGATAAAACCAGATATTTCACGGCTCTTCTACTTAAAAACAGCTTTAAATAAAATTTATAAAGTCAGTTTTATTTTTAATGTTGTTTTTTTTTTGCAAAATTTGGCATTTTCTTTAGAAAGACGTATGGTGGCAGAAGGACTAAATTCTAAATTTCCAGTATGTTCAATGGGGCTTACTCACAGATACACATGCACAGGATTGCAGCCATATGTATATTGCACCTCATCTCCTTGGGATCACCATCTATTTATAGTCTGCCCTTTGAGGAGCTCAGAGAAGCTCAAATATGTTTCCCAGGTGGTCTCCCATCTGGGGAGTTTACAGGGTTTTTTTTTTTTTTTTTACAATTCTACATTTAAAGAAAATTTCTTGCAGGTTTAAAGGATAGTCCTAAAAAGAAAATATTTTACAAATTAATCCAATAAAACATAAGCAGACTTGCAAATGTACATTTTGACTGCATATTTTTTTTTTAAATGAAGAAAGGAAAACTGTAATCACTAGCAGAGGAACAGGCATTTAGAGAAAGAGGACAAGATTTGTCAACCATAGTGGTGGTGGGGTGGTCACAGTTACTGGTGCATAGTAAACCTGTTGATGAGGTTTCCAAGTTGACAGGGAAAAAGAAAAGAGCGCAAGTCTGAACATATCATATAAGAGACGATAAAGCTTTCTACTTACTAGAGATGTTGTCTCTGGTAATTTATTTTATTTTTTATTTTCTTTTTATAACCCATCTTTCTTGCTGAGACTTGAGGCGGATAACACCATGTGAAGCTATGTGAACAAACAGCATGAGACAATGCAACAAGACTTGGATGTCACAAAGGGTATGTGGATTCTGGGATGTTTAATTTGTATAAATTCCTGGTCTAATCCTGAAAAGTTTATTGGGAATATACTAAATTAATTTGTTTTAGAAATATAGATTTGGTTCAGTTATAATAACATGCATTATTATATATTTTATATATTCATAAGGGTTTTTCTTAGATTTACTTATTTTCCAGTATGTCGTTTCTCTGATTTCAAAACTTCTTGTTTATAGCACACTACATCTATTCGGGGGGGGGGCTGAACTATTTTAGGTTCTTTTGCTTTTGTTTAAAGTAAGGGCATCACACCATGAGAAAACTTGCATTCCTTGCTGTTAATGATGATCAGACAGAATGAAAAATCTCTATTACTACCTCAGTTAATACAGACTAAAAACTACAGGCTAAAAACTACAGACCAATTTTGTCACACAGAATAATACATTCTTCCAAAAATGCAGTCATGGAAGAAATGGGCAAGTTTTTTCACTTGTTTTAAAAACACATAGCCATTTGCTGCTTTTGTTCATGGGTGTGCAGAATTCACAATTCTTTTAAGAGACCAAAATACTTTCACTGAGGGAGATGATAGATTTTGCTTCTCATGAAAAGGGAAACGTTTATGTACAAGAAGAATGTGATGCTGTTTGCACAAGCAATTACATGGAAAACCAATATTAAAACTAAGGAAACTTTTTATTTTTCTTACGTAAGAAACCACTGTGTACATTTAATTTTTCATTTTTGCGTATGGACGATATTCACCAATGAAGAATACAACTGAAAATCTTCACATTCTATATGTAGTGTATAACATGTGGGAATAAATGTTCAGGCTGTATTGATTCTTGATTCACTAACAGTTGATTCCCAGGTAATTAATAAGTGTATAACATCTAAAGCCAGTTGTAGTTGGTTGCTGTGCCAAACTGTACTCAAGTTTACATATTGGAGAATGCAAACTGCTGTATTCTAAAGTACATTTTATGACAGACATCTATAAATCTTTTAGGTGCCACAGGATTTTCTTTTTGTTCTCAATTTGAAAAATTTATGTTCCCTGTCAGATATCGAGGTACTGGAAAGATAATCATTCTCACACTGCCCCCAAATGCTTAATCCGCAGTTCTGTAAACATATTGTTAAAAAGTCAAACTGATTTATTATTCAGAGCCTCCCTTGGGTTGGATGCTAATTAATGGGCAGTAAGTATAGCAGATTGCCTTGGCCAAGGGGATGGTCAATTTAAGCTCACTTCAGAGTAGAAGGAGTGTAGGCTACCTCAGTGACAAGAAGAGCTCAAATGTCAGTGTCGGCCAGCCGTGCTGTTATGCAGTTTCTAGAGATACACGTTTCTTGGGCTGCAGGGAGTACTGTGATGTTAGAACTCTTGTTGCATTGAATTTGGCAATGACTGCCTATTTGTGGTGTTGAAACTTCTAATACCCAACCAACTTGTACGTATGTGTATAATGATTACTATGAAGACACCATAAGTCACTAGCATTCTGTCCCTCAAAGGGAAAGAGACCCTGTAAAATGCTATTGGGAATTTCCAATGATTTCAGGCTATTAAAAATGCTGTCCATTATCTGATCAGCCCTAAGCATACAAATGCTACCTGAATCTTAGGGACCTTTGAAGTATTAATAGACACATTTTGCGCTTAAGCATGACCCATTTAAACCCCTGCTTTCTGCTCTTCATGAAAAACAGGAGCTCCCTGCCACTCAACTTTGGTTTAAATGGCTCTGAGCCATTTTACCCCCTGCCTTCTGCTCTCTGTGAAAAGCGGCAGCAAGCAGAAAGCAGGGGGGTGAAATGCCTCCAAGCTATTTTACCCCATGCTTGCTGCCGCTTTTCATGGAGAGCAGAAAGCAGGGTTTAAACTTTTAATGGCTCACAAGCCAATTTGGTTTGCAAACCGCCATATCAGTTCATGGTTTGGTTTGTGGTTCAACCATGAACTGAATCGAAAAAATGTGGTTCATGCCCATCCCTATTCAGTGGGGCTCTTTTTATGTTCTTGCGTTTTTGACCACATTGCTTCCACTGACATTAATGCAAACTATCTACAACTGTATACCTGCCCCAATGCAATGGAGGGTCTTTTCTTGCTGCCTTGGGGAGATGTAGCTATTGGTAGTTTCCTTGAGTTCACTGTATTTTTAAAAAAGCCCTGAAGTGATGCTGCAAAATTTTAAAAAGAGAAAAGAAGGGAAAGTTTTCCTTGTTTCATGGAAATTAATAACAGCACAGATGGAAGAGAGATTAGTGGCATTCAAGGGAGCAATGTCACATTGGCAACATCCATGCAAACCCTGGAGGTTAGCTTTACTTGCTAGCCTCAATACTGCCTTCTCCCATCAAATCCAGTAAGCTTGCTAGTAATGTGTCAAGAGTCCCAAGTAATTCAAGCCCAACAACAGTCCTTCAGAGAAGTTCAGTTTTATTGAGATAGGTACTTAGGTCATTGTTCATCACATGCCGTGTCAGGAATGGGGGTCAAGCAGGAAACTGGAAACTTAGACACAATTCATACAAGACCCCCTGATGGGGGGAACCAATAAGGAGGGCACCTGTGTGCGCCCAAGGGAAAATGGCTTGTGGCTCCCAGCGGGAAAAAGTGGTGTGGTGGAGTTGAGCTGAGGACACGGGGAGAGATAAGGGATGCACTAGGCATGCACACCAAGACATCAGGGTGGGGGAAGGCAATGCAGGAGTGAGCAGGAGGGGGAAGGGAAAGGAGAGACCCCATGGCATTAGCTGACATAATGGCACTACCAGCAGTGATTATGTCATATGAGTAGTTAGCAATGGCTATGTAGCTGCCTGTGAAGGCCATAGCATCTTGAAAGGCTCTGAGTAGTCTACAACCACCATGACTACCCATAGATAGAGGATGGCCACTGATTTAGACCAATTGATAGGCAAGTTTGAGTCATGCTACTGCTTCTTTTAGAAATTTAAGTAGTGGCACACTTTTTTACATATTAAAATATTTCCCACTATTATCTCTGTCCTTCCTTATTCATCATAGCAGAATGTGACAGCTATGTTGTATTCATATTCACCAACATGTCAATCTATCATGAGCACACACAGAACTTGATTCTCTGTTCAGTCCATTTGCTCTTTCCTATTATTTCCCCCGAACTTCAACATACAGACAGGAACTGAAGGTTTTGGGTATGGGAAGCCTTGAATCAAGGTCCAATTTTACCATCCAACACTAATGTGGGTACCTGGGTGAAATGGATTGTGTTTGTGTAAGGGTGAAGGAATCAGAAGAGCATGTAAGCCTGATAAACCCATCACAGTCAAATTTATGTTGCACCCTCATGTTTGTTTTCTGAGCACCTGATGACACTTAGCATGCCTTACCTTTGGATCTCTGAGAAAAAGAGCTCTCAAGATGAGTGAGTGTACATCTCCAATGGGTGGATAATGCATCAAAAGTCCCAAACAAGTCTGATAATTACTTGATATCACTAAAAACAATAGAAAACATTATTGAATTTTTCTAATCATGAAGTGGAGATATTAATCACACATTAATGAAAACACCCTGATTTTTCCCTAATACAATTATTACTAGATCTTACTTTCTCAACCCCCTTCCTCTTTTTAGCTAGTTTGTAAAGCTGACTTTATCTTGATCTGTATATTTCATTAAATTTGTATTCTGAAATGGTTTAAGAACAGCCTAAGTCTGATTTGTATTTTTTGCTTCCTGACCCCTGTGTGTTAATAGTTTTTCTAATTCTATTTTCTAGGCATGCTGTTTAGTCTTAAAGTTCATTACATCTTTAGGCTGTTATAATTTTGTTCTCTAATCTCAATCTCAGGTATGACTGTCCTTTTGAGGGGGACCAAGTGATCCTAATTGTGAATGAAATTAAGCACACCTTTTCGGGCAGGCCTATGCAAACTACTTCATTTCTTTAGCGCCATCTAAATTCTGGCAATCCATCTGTTGGAGCTGTCAAAGCTGTGCCGATTAATTATTCTTATACTGTGCATGGTACAGACACTGCCTACACTGATACGAACTGTAAGTACATTTTAGAACAAAAACTTTAACTGTTCTGAGAACTTCAGTTTTAGAAATAAAATCTTTTTTATTAATTAAAAGCCTCCATGAGATATGTCTTTTGGAGCACACACAAAAAACATTCTGATTAAATGAAATCCCAAATATATTGACTGTTTTATGACCTCAGAGACTTACTAGACTGATTCCCCCCCGTATATGAATCAACCTCATCTCCTTCAGTACCTTCCCATCTCTCCCTGCAGAGGTTTATGAGGAAAAGATGCAGGACTGGGCAAAATGAATAATTATAATCTGTGTAGGGAGCCACTTTATCATCTTCATTTCCGTTGCTGATCCGACAGCTTGTAATTTTATACATCTGCTTTCATTTGTAAAGCACTCACTTATCCTACTCATTTTTTATCTGTTCTGCCTGTTTCTTTTTCTTTCCTTTTGTTTTTCTTGTGCACGTTCAGATACCTGCTCCCCCCCTTCTCCTTGAAGTTAGCATAATGAACACAATACAATGGGCTCAGTCAAGAGTTCTTTCAACTGAGTATAATAGATGGACCACACATTATGTAGAACCAATCAAATCAAATGTAACACACTATGAGACAGTTACAATAGAAATACTTTATACTTTTTCTAAGTAAATAGAAGTAGCTGGTATGTACAAAATGGATTTTATACATTTCCTCCACAGAAGCATTTTACTGTTTAACTCATATCAGATTTTAAAGTTTCATATTTGTCTCCTCTCTTGGAAATAATGTTGAAGGCTATATGATTATTTTTGAAAAAAACATGACTCTGAGAGAACAAGCCTAACCAGGTCTATTAAGAATCCTAATGAGTTCTATTCAATGGTGATTACTTCCAGGAAAGCGTGCTTAGGATTGCACTGTAAATGAGGACACCTGTTTCAATAAAGGAAGGTAAGGCATCAGTATTTCAGTTACAAATGCTACTGATAAAAATACAACATAAGGAAATGATGCAAATCCTATGCCACTTCATCAATGATCAATTAACCAATTAATGAAAAAACAGTATACTGTCATCAGCAAAAGTGCAAAATTAAAAATGCTTTCCCCATGAACAGTATTAGGTTCAAGGGATACTCTATTGGAAACTTATTAAAATTGGTTTTAAAATATCTTTTCCAGATAAATAGAAATGGCAATAACCTAAAGGGGATTAGGGTTTTGTGTAATGGAATATATGTGGTGATGAAGACTGAAACAAACATATAAAGTTACAGAATGCTCATTTTGTTATGAAGTATCAATAATAACACTCTTCTATCGGTTTGTAAAAATGTAATACAAATTAAAATTGAAACTTTGCACAAAACAATTCCACTGCAAAATGCAAACAAAATTAGTGCATCAGTAAATAAGATTATTTTCTAATGGTTTGGATCATAAAGGTGTCCCTCCATTGCATTCATGGAAGAAGTTCATTATTTGGATTAAACCTTGTGTCTTTATCACATCAAACTCTAAAGAATAAATCATTCTACCTAATTTATGAAAATGCTGAACTTAATTTTACAGCAAGGGTAGTGAGGAAGGAATGAATTCCCTCAGACTGGTCCCAGCTTGGATTCAGTTGATCTTTACCTGTCAGGGTTCCATTGCCACAGTCTTCTGATCAGGTCTTGTTTGTGGAACTTCAAAGATCAGAACCCAGAAAGTAAAGAGAGACTCCTGCTTATTGTCCTAAGCATATTGTGGGACAACAGAAATATCTTCTGTGTGCTAAAAAAGGGGAGGGGGGGGGTTTCAGCAAGCAAAGGGATCATTTTGAAGTGTATTTTGTTTCTCTGAGGCAGAAAAGTACAATTGTGTTCTTTTGTCTCATATAGACAAAAAGATAAGAGAACCTCTTCGAAACTAGTCATTGGCATGCCAAAAAAGTAAAAAAACTAAAAACTAAAACATGCTTTCATCACACAAAGAACCAGTTTTAAAGGGATTCTTTTTTTGTTTCTATAGCAACACAAGGACGTGTTTTCTTCTGGGACCCCTGAACCTCAGGGTCACAGAAATGTTCATCTGTGGGACTTTAAAAAACAAACAACCCCCTCCCTTCTGGTGTTCATAGTGTCCATGGCCATTAGGGAAAAGAAGTAACTCCCTTCCCCAACAAGTGCAAGCCTCTCTTGGTCTGCTAATCCCATCTCACATTGATCTAGTTTGATCCAGAGAACAATCTAAGGAGGGAAGGGACTAAGATGCAATTGCAAGATCCATCCTAATCACATTTCTTGATCATCCCTAATTATGTTCAAGGTATTGTGAAAAAGCTAACTTTCCATTAAGAAGGCAAATTTAAAGACTGTCATAATCAGAGGGATTTTTTTAAAAAAGTCTATACTATCTACATTACAGATATTCAAACCTGCAAAATATTTTTCAGAAAGGAAACAGAATTATGTGATGTTATCTCCTAGATCATCTAATGGTGATAAACAGACTTAAAATTTCCTGTTGTTAAGATTTTGTGGTTTACTTGCAACAAACCGTACAGTGATTGAGTCCTGCTTTATCAGAATGCTCTCTTTAACCCTGCTCATAGGATCTCCATGCTGACAATACACTCACAACTAAACACGAAAAACTGATCAACTGAGTTGTCTACTCATGAGGGCAGTATAAGCCTAGAACTTACAAAAGACTGCAACCTCTCTTTCACAAACCGGAAAAAACTCACAGGATGTAATTCTGTGGATCATGGGAAAGTAGGGATGCATTAATGCATGCATTAACTGCTCTGGTATTAAATTTCCCTGGAACTATGCTCCCCCCGATAAATACAGGCGAGCATACCAAGGATGAATAAAGCCATTTGATAAAGGAGCAGGAGATACTAAAGCAGCAGGTCAGTGTGAAGAATTAGATAATGCTGTAATAAATGACTTTGAACTTTGAAGCTGACCAATCCCTAAAAGTGGCAGGTTATGTGATTTAACAGGTTGGCAGGGAAAACTGAATGTTCCCTGGAAACTTTTCTCCTGGAACTGTTCTTTTTGTGGTGGGCCTTTGGTACTGGAAATCTCATGGAAGACCATCGTAGGTATCGACAAAGCAGTCATTTTCTTTGGTGATGCTGTCACTATATTAAATGTAGTATACATGCATGCATAATATTTCACAAAGTTGCTAGTTCAAACCTAGTGATGATGAGAAAGGTGAGGATCAGCATCCAAAATGACTCAGCAACAGAGAATTAAGATGTTTCAACTAGTACAATCTGGTCTTTACTCTTGTTTGATGTGAAGCCAGTTCCACAAAAATCAGCTTTGACAAATTATTGCACAACTTATCCTTTATCTATGAGAGAGGTATCTTTCTCTCCAGATAGTACAACATTTTCTGGAAGACAGTAGTTCCAGTATTATTTAGAGTAAATAATTGTGCTATATCACCTACTCCAGATAGAAAATTATTGTTTTTGTGTGCCAGATTTGGCAATTGCAAAATGCCTTTTGATCTTCTTATGAAAAAAGGTATTTTTTTCTCCATCTTACAGCCTTTCAAGGTATATTGTGTAAGGGTATCAAATGCAAATAGAAACTATTTCTCCTAAGAGAACAAAACATGAACTACTGCCTATGCTGTAAAAACTAAGCAAGCATAGAAGGAATTGTTCTTTCATCAATACCTGAAAAGAAAGCAAAAAAGAGAAGAATGCCAGATGTTAAGCTTTCCTCAGGATGAAAAAAATACTGATAATATTAAACCTTCAGAGATGTTTTTTGTTGAGTGGTTTTATGGCTTCTGGAAATTCCCTCCCCTAGAGAACAGAAAAGTGTGTATCTCTACCTTTATGAAAGCTGGGCTTTTTGTTGTTGTTGTTGGTGGTGTGATAGTGATTTTCTTCACAAGCATAAGATGAAGACAGGAACACCTTTATATACTACTTTGTTCTATTTCTATCTCATCTTCAAGGCTGAAAAAAGGGAACCTTCATGAATTCAAATTGGTTGATACTTCATATGTTGTACCATCAGAATAAAGAGAAGTTGATAATAAAGACAGAGGAGTTCTTGGAAGTATACTAGCAAATATTAGGCAGAAGTGTAAATTTTTAAAAGCTAGTTCTGCATATTTGAAGAACTAGTTTTTCTCTGAGGATAACAACATCCAAATCATGAGTGAGAAGTTACATTTCCTAAAGGACTAAAAAGTCCTGACAGAAACTAAGATAATGGTGGTTGTGAAAAATCAGTATTAAAAATGTCAATGCCAAATCCACTAATTTTAGATGTCTGCCACATCTAGATTCTAGGGATATAAGTATAGACATAATTTACATTCCCCTTAGTGTAGACATAATGTGTGTATTGATAATATAGCATTTCTGGATGTTGGGACTGCTACTTCCCTCTCTTTCACATTATTTCTTGTCCATGACTTAGATCATCCTACTGCTCATCTATTTTCTTGCCATGTGGATTCACAACACAGTGTCTCATTCAACAAATCCTGTAACAAAAACAATGGTCTACTAAAAATGAACCATAGCACCAGACCGGGACTCTGGACTGACTGCGTGTACCTGTATCCTAAACAATTACATTTTATCAATTTGTAGTTATCCTTGGCTTTACTTACTACAGAAGGGAATTGGGGTTAGGGACTGTGGCTTCCATCCCCCAGATGGGCTCGATGTCATGAGAAGTCCCACACCTATCTACGCAGATACTTTGTCCCTGAACAGACAACTCTCCTGAATGGAACAATTTCAGCAGAATATACTCTTCCCCTTTCTCTTGTGATAAGGCAGCCCACTCCTTTCCCTTATGATACAATTATCCATATTAACAGGAGATAATTTAACTTGTCCTACTTTATTGCCTGTCAACTGTAATGTACTGATCCCCTAAAACTACCTTTAAATAATAAGTTGGTTATATGAATTATGAATTGTATATATACTGTTTTTATTGTTATTTATTGGACTGTTTTTAATGTAGTTGTACATGACTATATAATACTTTATAAGTAGCCCTGAGCTTACCTGTAGGGAAGGGCGACCTAGTAAATCAAATTTAATAAATAATAAATAAAAGTCCAAAATGCACCGAGCTACTGTCCTATTGCATTGCCACATGACAGTGATATTTGTTTACCCCACAGATGCAAAGACAAAGCACATTTTATTTTGAAATGCTAAAAACTTAAGCACAAAATAGAAGCTTGAGGGTGGGAAGCATACATGCTTGTGGCCCTGGACTGAGCTTCTGTTAGTAGTACATTTCAAATATCTATATTAAATATAACTGTTAAACCTTCTTGTGTTTCTAACTGTTTCAATTTCACCATAAGTTCCATCCATGTAATAAACCTTTGAGGGTAGTACTGGTGGTGATGGAGCAGTTGGTTCCATGGAGCTGAAATGGCTGAGCTGCAGAAAACCAAAAGTTCATTGCTGAAACTGGAAATGACATTGCTCCAGGCCTAAAATATATTAAATAGCACTGGGGAGCTCGGGGTGGAGGGGATGCTAGAAAGAGAGTGACACCTGAAGCAGAAGAAATCAGGGCTCTTGATGCCAGACCTTCCTCAGCCTCACACTAGGTTAGACTGGAGTGTGAACCAGGCCTATAGGGCCCACTATAGGAAACTCCTTGTGAGGTAACACAGGGAACTTGCTATTAGAACTGTGACCTCTGCCACTGGAATCACTCTGGTACCTGTAGTTAACCCCTTGGCCAGTGATGAAATGAGTACCCATGGGAGTATCAACAGCTGGAAAAATTTCAGATATATTGATTTCATATCAGTTACAGCATATCTACATCTGAGGAAGTGTGCTTGCACATGAAAGCTTATACTGTGAATAAAACTTTGTTGGTCTTAAAGGTGCCACTAGACTCAAACTTTGTTCTGCTGTTTCAGATCAACACGGATACTCCACCTGAACATATCTATATATTATGGTAAAATGTTTGTTTATTCCTATGAGTTGTCTTGAATTTGGAAAAGGGGGGATAACATTCCTAAAGAGGAGCACTTGAATCAAAAATATCCTATATATATAAAAGCCCAGCGTGTTGGCACTTTCTGGCTCTCCTATTGGCTGTGTTTTGCACTCCATCAGCCATTGGCTCATCAACCGCCACTCAAGGGTACTTGCATGCCATTGGCTGGTGCTTGGTCTGCTCCTCTCCCCCCCGCCAGCCTGGCCACTCTTCCCTGACAGAATAAACTGCCCAAGCAGCTGTCTCTCCTGACAAAGACACTTCTGCTTGGTTCCTCTGTAGCTGGCTGGCTACTTAAGGTGGGCCACCGGCCGTCAAACCATTCTCTTCTCCTGCTGTGGGGCTAACTTTTCCCTCAGTGGCTGTGGCTAGGCAACCAAGCTTGGTTCTGTCAGTAAAAAGACAAAAACAGGAGTCCCTTTCCAGGCCTACTTTGGCCTTTTTGGTGTAGTGGTTAAGTGCGTGGACTCTTATCTGGGAGAACTGGGTTTGATTCCCCACTCCTCCACTTGCACCTGCTGATGTGACCTTGGGTCAGTCACAAGCTCTGGCACAGCTGTTCTCTCAAGGACAGTTTCTGTCAGAAGTTCTCTCAGCCCCACCTACTTCACAGGGTGTCTGTTGTGGGGAGGGGAAGGGAAAGGAGTTTGTAAGCCGCTCTGAGACGCCTTTGGGCAGTGAAGGGCGGGGTATAAATCCAAACTCTTCTTCTTCTTCTTCTTTATGGGGAACTCACTGGGGCCAGTCCTGACTAGGGTTGTCAGGTCCAGATTGGGAAATTCCTGGAGATTTTGTGGTGAAGCCTACAGAAGCCAGGGTTTGGGGAGGGAAGAGGCCTCAGCTGAATAGAATGCCACAGAGTCTACCCTCCAAAGCAGTTATTTTCTCCTAGGGAACCATTGCTACCAATCTCCAGGTGAGGGATGGAGATCACTCAGAATTAAAACTGCTCTCCAGATGGCAGAGATCAGTTCCCCTGGAGAAAATGACTACTTTGCAGTGTGGACTCTTTGTCATTATACCCTGCTGAGGTCACTTCCCTTCTGCTTAAGTCTCCACTGAGGAGAAAGATTGTACTTTTCCTAGGCAGAGGCTGCAGGTGGGCGGGCAGATGGAAAGCTGAAGTCAGAGGGGCAGATAAAGGTAGGTTGATGGTTGTCTGTGAAGAAGACAGGGTTGCCAACTCCAGGTTGGGAAATTCCTGGAGATTTGAGGGGGGCCATTCTCACCACATCACGGGGGGAGATAAGAGAGTGTAACCTCTCGCCCTATCCTATGGTTCCATCCAAGCTGCAGCAGAAACTGCTTTGAGCGCGGCCAAGATGGACTGAAGGTTGTAAGGTGGTGGCTGTAAGAGCGCCTTTCACCTCTGAGAAACCTTACCCACTAGTTTGCTTCTACCCAGCCCTGCAGGAGCCACAAAAGGGACTATGGGTGATGGGGATAAGAATCCAGCCGCTCTGCCCACACCAGTCATTGACATTAATGGAGATGGCCGATGGATGTCATTGCACCAGTGCTTCATCACCAATAGCAAAGACAAGGAGCCTGAGGTTTGTTCATTGGCAATTCTCTGCCAAAGCTCTTACATCAGTTTGAGATTTGGAGGGAGCTGTTCTCCCCTCTCCATGCGCTCAATTTTGGCATGGCGGGAGATGCAACCCAGCACGTGTTCTGGCATCGGCAGGTTGGGGAATTGCAACACATCTGGCCAAAGACTGTGATCAACTGTGTGGGCACCAATAACCCTGGCCACACAGCAGAGCAGGTGGCAGCTGGCATAGAAGCCATCATGCACCTCATCTATCATCAGCAGCTGCAGACCCGCATGACTGTCTCAGGCTTGCTGCTGCGAGGCAAGAACCTCAAACCACTTCGGGAGAAGAACCAGAGAGCGAATGAATCGCTGGAGCCCAGGGTGCCACTGTTGCCCAATGCCACCTTCCGTGACATTGATCTGGGCTTCATGCACTCAGACAGCACCATTAGCCACCATGACATGTACAATTACCTCCAGCTGAGTTGCCACAGCTATGCATCGTTCTACCCAGCGCTGCACCGGCTGCTGCTGAGCTTGTTGGGAGAATGCAATGCCAAGGCCTCTTGACCACTCTGGTTCTTGATTGGCAGAGATAGAGGGCCCCCTCCCCTTTCTGCGCTGGCAGAGGGCGAGGTGCCTATGGGGAAGCTGTAGCATGGCCCGCCTTCAGTCTTCAATAAGTGCAAATCATCCAGATGTTCTTCTTCTTCACCCACCTTCACCCACCAGACCAAATTGGATATTTTAGCCTAGGCGTTTAGTTATTTAAGCAGTTTAAGCTGCTGGGTGAGGGGGTAGCATCAAGAAGCACATTGGCTGACAAAATGCCAAGACAGAGAGCGAGTGAGAACAACTTGTTTTTGTTTACTTAATAAAAACGGTACATGTTTCAAAAAAAGATTTGAGGAGTGGAACCTGGACAGGGTGGGGTTTGAGGAGGGGTGGGACCTCAGACAGGTACAATGCCATAGACTCCACCCTCCAAATTATTTACTTCCTGGGAAACCATTGTTGCCAATCTCCAGGTGAGGGCTGGAGATCACTTAGAATTATAACTGCTCTCCAGATGGCAGAGATCAGTTCCCCTGGAGAAAATGGTGGACTCTGTGTCATTATACCTTGCTGAGGTCACCACAGCAAATTGATGCTGAGTGCCCAAGGCTCGGGCACCTGCCCAGAGCCTCTTTCTAGAGCTCATTTTATTTTTGTCCACAATGGGCCTTATTCCTAGTAATAAAATAATAAAAAAAAATTTTTTTGGGATACCTTGGCTTACAACTTTCTATGACTTTTACTGAAAATATTTCTTCAACCCATATAATATGATGCCATTCCTGCAGTTAGAGATCCCCATAGTCCTGTAGACACAAAGTAGTGCCCCTCCCACCACCTCCATCAGGAAACTATGTGATTATAACAACTTTTGAAGTTGCAGTAACTGTTACGATGCAAACAGAGGCAAGGATTACAACTTCTAAAACAGCATCTCACCATAAAGCAATGGATGCACATTTTGCAGTATTTCCCCAATTAAAGTAGCCCCCACTCTAATACAATAACTAGCTGTAAGTGCAAGAAGTTCTGGGAGTTCAAGCAGCCTTTATAGTATGCCACAAAGTGCCAGTGTGAACTTGAGATCCAGCATGGTGTAGTGGTTAAGAGCGGTGGACTCTAATCTGGAGAACTGGGTTTGATTCACACTTCACCCACTCCAGCTGGGTGACCTTGAGCCAGTCACAGTTCTCTCAGAACTCTCTCAGCCCCACCTACCTCACAGGGTGTCTACTGTGAGGAGAGGAAGGGAAGATGATTATAACCTGCTCTGAGACTCCTTCAGGTTGTGAAGGGCAGGCTATAAAACCTCTCCTCCTCCTCCCCACAAATTCCCTTTCACCTGTAGGAGTACTTCTGCAGCTGATGCCTGCTGACAGGTCAGTGCAGAGCTGGCAGTGAGCTTGCAAGTTTTCCCCTTATTGAAGCACTGAGACTGTAACACCAGAGCCTATATTTTGCAGCTGTTGTACCGAATAGCCCAGGACTGGCAACCAATTAGGGGCACCTTAATAAGTTTCTACTCCGTCATCATAAAAAATGTCTTAGAATTTATGCAATATGCTCTAGAAATCTGATATAACAACTGGAAAAAGCCCATTTTTAAATGGCCTTGTGGATTTTTATCCAAATGAGTTTTTTCAGCCAACTTCAAGAATTTTGAGCATTGGAAAAACAAGCATTTAAGGCAACTGAGTCTATCAAAAATTGAGTGTGAATAATTATATGCATGATTTGGCTCTAAAATGGTATCCACAGGTGTGCTGGAGACACATGTATCCTGCAGTTCAGCCAAAGCACACTAACTAGTATTAGATCCACTTACTTGTAAAGATGGAATGTCACAAGATTTTCAAATGTGCTAAGCAAACTTTGAAATATACCCTAAATATTGGAAGTACTAATTACTGATAACCATATTAGCTTAATTTAACTGTTTGTACTTTTCAATTTCTGTCTCAACTAATTAGGGCACATTGGAGCTTTCATCTATAAATGACTATAATTTGCCTTTTATCTCCCCAAGTATCCTCAACTTGTCATTCACTTAATAAAGACTTTTCTTTATGGCATATCTCATCCCAATACACTATAAGGATATATAAAATCAAAGTCTGTCCTGAACATTCCCATTAAGATATATGATTAAATTACAATTAATGGGCATATGATAAGCACTGGAAGTAGTTTTAATGCTCGTGTTTGAAAGTTAAGAAAATATAATAATTAAATAAATATGCAACATAGAAAATAAATTGGTTTCGTAATTGGTTTTCATTTAATCATTTTTAAAATACATAAAATATTTGGGTATTCAGTGTATAGCAACTCAGTACACCCTGTCTGACAGAAGGTGGCGCTCTATACTTACCTTGGCCACTTTGCTTTTTGAAACTGAATTTATAATTCAGTGTATCAAAAAGAGGCATTGTAGGAGTAAGAGTATCCAAAAATCAAAATATAGCTGTGTCTTTTAATGTTTGTGATATGAAACAACTTGCTGCCAACTGGTTTTCACAAGATCAGATCATTTAGTGTGCCTGTTAATGCCCTGGTTGACCTTTGGAATGAGGAAATGACCCAGGCAATTGACACAATTGCTTCTAGATGCCCTCTCTCAGGTCTATGAGCCTACGTAGCTCATTGGTTTACTGAAGGGCTGCGGATGATGAGAAGACAAGGGAGATGGCTAGAGTGACAGTGCAGAAGGACTTGCGATGAATATGACAAGGTGTGCACTAGAGTTCATTTAAAGCCTACTCAGGAGTCATTTTGTAGAAGAAGAGGTGCAGGAGCCTATTAGCATAACTCATTAGCATAACTTATTTGCATATGTCACACCCCCTGACATCACCAGAAGCTACCCTACAACAAGCATGAAAATACAGACCAAGGTAGTATTGCTATTTATTTTTGTGATAGCTGCTATACAAAGCCTCCTGGGTTCAACTTTTTAAAGTCCAGTTTCCTTAGAAGGGCAAATTAGCAGTGACCTTTGCTGTATATGAGTGGGGCGGGTTTGTTTTGTAAAAGGAAGTTACATTCTTATCACACCAATGTACCTGTAGAGTTACATGAAAAATAAATTATTGCAAAAAAATCTGTTCAAATAAATGGTCTACTTGTATGAATAGTGTGACATTAGAGAATGGGACTTGTGCAAGATCACAACTTTTTTATATGCTCAGCAAAAACTTTTAATAATGGAAGAAAAGCCACAATCTCATGCAAATTTCTCTTTCAGTCACTTGCAAACACTCCAGCAAGTGGTATACATTCTGCATGTTCCATGTTTCACAGGGCTAGCAGATCTACTACCTGGAAAAGACATCCTCCCTTCTCTAGTACATTATGAATAACCTGACCCCTTCAGAGAGAGATGTGCCTAAAACAGAGTTACACAAATGAAGCATATAATAACATTAAATACCAAGTTGCCTTCTTCAAGTGAATACAAGCTAAGCTTTGCCTGTTGCTGTGAGCAAGACAATTCCCAGGGCTTTTTTTCTGGGTGAACATGCCAGAACAGAGTTCTGGAACCTCTGAAAAAATTCTTTTTAAAGGACCCATTGAAGACATCATTAACCTGACCCCCTTTGAAATGCAGTGACCAACTAAGTGGTACTTAAACTGCCAGCATTCTGTTGTTGCCCTGGCCTGGATGGCCCTGGCTAGCCCAATCTTGTCACACCCTCTGATGCTAAGCAAGGTCAGCCCTGGTTAGTACTTGGATAGGAGACCACCAAGGAAGCCCAGGGTTGTGACACAGAGGAAGACAGTGGCAAACCACCTCTGAACATCTCAGGCCTTAAAAATCACTACGAGGTTGCCATTGGTCAGCTGCGACTTGATGGCACTTTCCACCAACAATTTTGTTGTTGTGTAAGAAAAAGGCCTGACCGGGGGGGGGCGTGGTGGCTGTCCTTCTGGTCAGCTGCAGCTCTACCGCTCTCCTGCTATCCCCAATGGAAAATAATGTTTAGCTCTTTAACAAACAAGGTAATGCAATGCCAGGCATGGGAAGGACCAGGGGAAAAAAAGGAGCTAGAAACCTGCCTTACAAACCACCGAGGAAAGGCACTTTTGACTCGGAAGAATCATACCTAGAGACTTCTTTGCTTAAAGAAATGGCAGTGGTGGGAGGAAAACCAGACCAATGTTATCAGGCTCCAATTGTACAGGCATTAACAGAAATAAAGGAAGAAATAAAAAGCGAGATATAAACTTTTAAGTTGTGATGTCGGGCAATTAAAGAAGGAATTAGCTTAGCTTAAGCTTATAATTGACCTGATAAATCAAAAACTGGATGAACTTACCTCATCGGTGAAAGCGACGGGGGAAAAGCAGAATCCACTTTTCAAATTGCCAGAAAAGTGGCTGATGATTTGTTGGAGTTACAAGAGTTTGAAAATTGGGCTAAGAACAAAATTATTCTTCAAGAGACCAGGTTAAGAGAAAGAAAAGTGAAACTCCGTGGAGTTTCCTCAAACTTTTGTGCGATGGGAGATCTTAAAGAGGAACTAAACAAATGGCTCCAGCAGACTCTTCGACCGGCGGGAGACGCAGAGATTTCAGAAGAGATAATAACCTCGGCCTTCCGAATAAACATATCCAAAAGAGCCCTGGTAGGTGTCTCACCTGATATTATTATGGAATTCAAGGAGCTACAGATTAGAAACAAACTTTTAAAAATAGCACGAGAACAACAAGGTCTGGCCCTTGAAGATATATGTGTTTTTTTGTATGCTGATGTCATGCCAGAAGTCCTTTCGCGGGACAAAGACTACGTGAAACAGCAAAGACAGTGAGAGAAAAAGAGATCCCTTACAGATGGTTTGAGCTCGGCCACCTGGTGGTCAATATAAATAACAAAACGTTTTCAGCACATAATGAAGACAACAGGTAAAAAATTAGTGGAGGCTGTTATTAAACTGAAGGAAGGAAGTGTTTGAAGGGAATAATGTGTTTTGGCATTGATATTTAGAGTATAGAGTGAAAAAATAACTGAAAGTTGGCTATATTAGTATAGGTATAGATTTAGACTTTAAATAGTATTAATTAAGAATGTTAAATGATAGATTAGGGCATAGCAAGGAGGCGTAGAGTGTGTGCCCCCCCAAGACCTCCAGTATATCAACAAAATGGGTAACGATATGTGTCTATGTAGATTGACACATATACTCAATTAAAATATTTGTTAAAAAAAAGAAAAAAGAAAAGAAAAAGGCTTGACAAAACCTTTGGAGCTGTGCACCTCTCTGGAACCTTAAGTCATGTTGCCCTCATTCAGCCTCATCTAGAGACAACAACCACATGGTCCCAGCCACAGAAAGTCACTTAAATCCACACAAAAAGGTCTGCATTTTACCATCATCCAAATATTTCACACCAAGGGAAGGCATAAGGAGAAAATAATACTGTCTGCCTGTCTTGTCTAACAAAGTTTGAGTCCACCTTTAAGACCATTTTTTTTAAAAAAGATATGAGCTTGAAACCCCCTGAAACAATACTGACTTGATAGACAAAGAAAGAGAAAGACAAATAAATAGAGAGACACACAAAGAGAGACACAGAGAAACACACACAGAGGAACAGGGAGAGAAACACACACACAGAGGGACGGACAGACAGACAGACATATGCATAGAGACAGAGAGAGAGACACAGAGGGGCAGACACACACACACACAGAGGGGCAGAGATAGAGAGACAAACAGAGAGACACACAAACATACAGAGGAGCAGAGACACACACACAGAGGGACAGAGAGACACACACAGAGGGGCAGACAAACACACAGAGGCGGGGTTGCACGCATGCGTTAAACCAAGCCGGCTGTGTTTCCTCCGAGCTCCTCCTTCGAACTAAAGAATTTATAGCTCAAAGTTTGTAAATACTACGCAAACCCAGATAAGAGGCTGATAACCAGGAAGCAGCTGGCTAGAACAACTTCAGAGTGGTAAGAAACTAATTTACTGCTGTGCTAGAAAGGAAAGCCTTGAGATTCTTAAGGCCGCTCCCAAAGCTTTGAACCAGATATGGCGAAGACAATTAAGGACCTATCTGAACAAATTTCAGGACTCCAAAATACAGTCCTTGCCTTTCAAGAAAAAATCAGTAGTGAGTTAATCTCACTACGTGGAGAAATTAGCAAAATAGGCACAGAAATAGCTTCTATAAAGCAGACAGCTACAACAGCCAAAGAGCTTGCTGAAGCTAATGAGCAAAAAATAACCACTCTGAACCGCCAAATAAATGACTTGTCAGACAGAAACAGGAGAGCTAACCTTATTTTATCAGGGATATCTGAAGAAATTTCCGTAAATAAATTGGAGGAATCGCTGATACAGTGGCTGCAGACAAACGAAGTAGAAATAAAAACAGAGGATGTTGAGAGAGTGCATCGACTACAAAGGAATGGGAAGGGTGGGGCCCCTAGAGATATAATAATTAAATTTGCCAGAGAGAAATTCAACAGCAAATATATACAGCACTAAAGAAGAGGAAAGACCTGACTTTTAGAGGAAGAAAAGTCTGGGTGAGACAAGACTTTTGTCAAGAGACCTTAAGGAAAAAAAACCTCATGCGCCCCTTTGCCCAAAAGCTTTATGCAAATAACGTGAAATTTTCATGGGGCTATCCATCCTCGATAATTATATTTCGGGAAGGAAAGCGACTGATGGCAAGGAACACTACAGAGGCAAAGGAACTACTTAAACAATTAGGTATAAACACAGACGATATGGGAGAGCAAGAAATGGAAGCGGAATCGGGGGTTCCTGAAGATGGTGACGAAGGAACTTCAGAGAGAGGAGGGAAACGCCTCAGGACCAGCTCCCGATAACCAGTTAAGGGAAGTATACCTTTATTGATTGAGCTAATGACTATTAATAGTATTATCATTTTTTACAGTATCAAGAAGGAGGAGGAGGGGGATGCGTGCACCCCATGCAGTGGAGAGAGGGGAAGAGATTTTCTTTCCACCTTTACTCTCAACCACGGGGGGGAAGGGAAGGGGAAGGGTAAACTAACTAACCATTCAAATTTTTCACAGCCACGAGATGTCAAAGCCTTAATTGATGTGGGATATGGATAAAACAATAAAAATTTTATCACTGAATGTCAATGGTTTAACATCAGAAATTAAACGATATAGGATAGCCAAGTTGGCAAGAGAGCAAAAAACTGATGTTCTGTGTTTACAGGAAACACATAAGAAAAGAAATGACAACAAGCCTTTGCTAAAAGACTCGACCTGGATGATGTTAGCGGAAGCTGGGAGCCACACCAAGGCCAGAGGAGTGGCAATAATGACTCATAAGAAACTTAGAGTAGAGGTACTAGAAAGAAAGACAGACAGGGAAGGGAGATATGTGATGGCTAAATTCAGATTAGAGGAGAAGAAATTTACATTGGTAAATATATATGCACCCAATAAAGGACAAAAGAAATTTTTAGCCAGGCTAGTTAAAAAAACTAAGCAATTCGCAGAGGGAGAATTAATTATGACAGGAGATTTGAACATGGATCTGACTAAAAATAAGGCAATTAAAATAGGAGATTGGGGCTTGAGGGAAGCACATGAATTGATAGGACAGCAGCCAAAACCCACCCATGTATCCAGCCGGCACAAAACCCCATCATGCATAGATTACATAATTGTAGAAAAAAGCAGCAACCTGACTATAAAAAAAATTACAATGCACCCAATCTGGATATCGGATCATGCACCAATCACTATAGAAATAGAAGGCAATCAAAAACCAAAAAATAGAACTTGGAAGTACAATAATTTAATAATGGCTAAAGAGGAAGATAGGAGCTATATGATGGAGCAGATAAGATTGTATTTTGAGGAGAATAGAGGGACTGTCCCAACTAATACCCTGTGGGATGCCGCGAAGGCGGTGATAAGGGGACACTGCATAAATAAGGAAAAGTACATCAAAAGAGAACGCTATCTAAAAAGACAATCTAAAATTCAGGAACTGGAGAGGTTGCAAAAGGAACAAATCAACAATCATGATTTAAAAGTACAGAGTCAGATAACAACAATTAAAAAACAATTAGATGAGTTGGACTCAGTTACATTATGGAAGAGAGAAGCAATGGTAAGAAATGACTTCCATAGAAATAGTATTAATTCGGCCAGAAGGTTAGCTAACTATTTGAAAAACAGGAAGGTAAGGCAAAAGATAGAAAATATAAAAGTGAATGGCCAAAGAACTGGCAACTCAAAAGATATAGTAAAAGCCTTCGAGACCTTTTATAAGGAGCTGTATAAAAAAAAGGACATAGTCATATATGAGGAAGATATAAGAACAACACTCAAAGAAAATGATAAAATTATGTTAAGGGAGGAAATAACACTACAGGAGATAAAGGTGATAATTAAAGAATTGAAAAAGGGCAAATCCCCAGGCCTAGACGGTTTCACAAGTGAATTCTATAAGGAGATGGTAGACATATTGGCCCCAGAGCTCCAAGAGGTATTTAATGGAATATTGAAAGGGAAAAAAGCCCCAGATTCGTGGAGGCAATCAGAAATAGTGGTAATCCCTAAACCACATAAAGACCCAGAGGAAGTGGGCTCATATAGACCTATTAGTTTACTAAATCAGGATTATAAAATCTTTGCAAAAATACTGGCAAATAGATTAAAGAAGATCATACCTAGCATAATAAAGGAGGACCAATATGGATTTGTAAAAGACAGGAATATAGCCCACCCCATAAGGAATATTATAAATGTATTACAACATGGCCACAAAAAAAAGCTAGGCCTCTTGAAATTAGATGTCTACAAAGCATTCGATACACTCTCCCAGGATTTTCTGTGGCAGGTAATGACTAAATACGAGATGGGGGAGCCATATATAAAAGCGATCCAAGAAATGTACAGAGAAGGGACAGCAGTGGTGAGAGTTAATGAAGAACACTCACAACCCCTCAAGATTCAAAGAGGAGTCCGGCAAGGATGCCCGCTCTCGCCCCTCCTATTTATACTAGCAATAGAACAGCTAGCTGAAAGAATAAGAAATTCTGCAAGGGTGGAAGGATACAGGGTAAAGAAGGAAGAAATGAAAATCAATTTATTTGCCGACGACATTATAATCGCTATGACAAACCCCAAAGAGGCAGTAAAAGAAATAAAAGTTATATTAGAGGACTTCGAAAAATGTTCAGGACTGAAGGTGAACATGGCTAAATCAGAAATTATGTACCTTAATGTGACTAAAGAGGAAAGGGAACAAATACATGGGATTACTAATATTGGAATGGGCACCAAAAAATTCAGATATTTAGGCATTGTACTACAGAAGAATATCGATAAAATAGCAGAGAACAATTATAACAAGGTCTGGAAGAAAATAGAAAAAGATATGAGAAAGTGGAAAAATAAAATAATGAATATATCTACTAGAATAAAAAGTGTTAAAATGTTTTGGCTGCCAAGATTAATATACCTCTTTCAGACAATACCTCTAGGAATGTATACCAAAAAACTAGACCAATGGAACAGAGTGATTAAGGAATGGATTTTCGGTAGTAAAAAATGCAGAATACAGAGAAAGATAATTTATAGCCACAGATCAGAGTTGGGATGGGGAGTCCCTGACCTGATTAGCTATTACGAAGCCTTCCAAATAAAATCGATACTGGAGATAGGCGATGGAGAGGGACTAAAATGGGTGAGTTTTGAGAACGAAATCAATAATAACATAGGGAGTTTTGGGGTATTCTCCAAAACGACAAATAAAGATCTTATACAAGTTAAGGGACCTAGGTATTCAACACTAACAGTGTGGAACAAGTGGCAGCCCTCATGGCTTAAAAGAACCTCAAAATGGGCACCACTAAAGTCCCTCTATAACGAAACAGAAGAAAATAAATGGTGCGAACTCCTGAGATCAAAGGGATATTATAGGCTAAGAGACTTATTTAGAGGAGGCACTCTAAAACCAGCACAGGAATTAATCGAGGAGATAGGCAAGCAATATTGGTTAAAAATTACAGGCCTTTATAGAATGATTAAGGAAGTTAATGAAAAAGGAAATATTTGGACAGAAGAACCAATTGAAGAAATACATAATAGGATGCAAAAATTTAAACAAGGATTAGCAGGATATATTTACAAGAAAATGTTATCCAATAAAGATAAGGCAATACTTTATTTACAGAAAACATGGTGTAAGGAAGGCCAGATATCGGAAAACGATGCAAACAGAATAATGAAGGGAATAGAAGAAACCAAAATTATTAAATTTAATGAACTGGAACATGAATTTTTCACAAAGTGGTATAAAACACCAGTGCAGATAGCAAACATGTTTCCGGGATCGAGTTCTATGTGTTGGCACTGTAAACAATTTAAGGGCTGGTTCTCTCATATGTGGTGGGAATGTCCAGAGGTGAGAGTCTTTTGGTCAAAAATAATACAAATTATAAAGAAAATATGTAGAATTTCATTGAATGTAGACTTTAAACTAATGTTAACGGGTATATTAGGAAATAAGGCAGTCAATAAGGAAACCCAGGCTATACTCAAAGCTATGGTGTTAGCAGGCAAGGCAGTGATAGCTCTGGGCTGGAAAGATAAGAGCAAATGGACAATAGATACCTGGCACACTTATTTGTTTGATTTTGTGCAGTCGGACATCATTGAGAAATTGCGCCAGAAGACCACATGGGAGGATAAAGCCGAAGAAATTAAAGCGAGATGGAAGACCTATCTAAAGTGGATAACAGTGGAAGGAAGACAGGACATTCGGTGGAAGATTCAGACTTTGTGCCCGTGGCTGTGAATAAAAGATCAACAAACAAGGGGTAGAGGGAGGGAGGGGGGAACTTATTGAGTTAAGTAAAGTAAGGAGAAAAAAGATATTGTGTAATATATAGAAAATTCAAAAAAATAAACCTATTAAAAAAAAGACAAACACACAGAGGCAGAGAGAGAAACATAAACAGAGAGACACACATACACATAGAGACGCAGAGAGAAACACAGAGGAACTGAGGGGGAGAGAGAGACACACACAGAGGGGGAGAGAGAGACACAAAAACAGACACAAACACAGAGGGGCAGAGAGAGACACAGAGGAAAACAGAGACAGACACACACACACACACACTCCCCACCCGAAGCAAGCCCCCCTACCGGAGCAGCCAAGCCCGCCCACAGCCTGGGCGCCTTCGGCCCACCCCCATCAAGCCTCCCCCTCAACAGGCCTTTCCCTGCCCACCCACTTTGGCGAGCAGGTGGGGGAAGGCACAGGGAGGCATTTAAATGCCTCCCCTCTGCTTGAAAGGCCTTCCCCATCCTGCCTGATTAGGTGGACAGGCCAGGGAAGGCCGGGGTGGGGCTCAACAGGCCTCCCCCCCGCATGCTTGCTTTGGCAGGTGGGTGGGGGAAGGCACGAGGAGGCATTTAAATGCCTCCCTGCTGCTTGAAAGGCCTTCCCTGGCCTGCCCGCTTAGGCGGAGGGGCCAGGGAAGGCAGGGGAGGTTTAACAGGCCTTCCCCTGCATGCCCACTTCAGCAGGCAGGTGGGGGAAGGCACGGGGAGGCATTTAAATGCCTCCCTGCTCCTTGTAGGGCCTTCCCTAACCTGTCGGTGGGCAGGCCAGGGAAGCCAGCCCATCCAACTTACCTTGCTGCTTCTCAGTCCTTGTGGCCTGACTGAGGGCTGCTGGGGGTGGGGCTTGTGGCATGTGCCCACACCTGGACTCCTTCCTGCCGGAGCACCACTCCAGTGCACTCCAGCAGGAAATGACCCCTGAGCCTACTCCATGGTGATGGCAGTGAACCAGTATTTCTCTGATACCATTGCATCCACACAGTGTAGACCTGAGGAAATCTTTAGGGTAGTCAGGGGCCTATTGGATTCAGTCCCTTTAAGCTGTGGAGTTTTGTGAGCAAAAATTCTAGTTTGTGAGCTACTGGCATTAAAGTTGTGAGCAAGCAATTTGGCTATTGCATAAATTAGTTTGCTCTGGAGCTATCCTTCCTGAGCTAAGACACAAATGTGTGAGCTGGAGGCTAAAAAACTGTGAGGAGGTGGACTGCTTTGCTGCCCACTAATAATTTTAACACTTTGTGGACAAAATCTGTTGCATTAGTTCCTACTTAACTGTACATGAGCAGTGACAGGATCAGATGGTCCCAGCATGCTGATATGTCGTGTGGGATAGCTATCAGCTTGTTTGGTCTGATGATGTGGACAGGATTCTTGGAAGTTTGAGACCTATTACCTATTTGTATGAACCTTGTCCCTTCTGCCTGCTTAAATCTGTCCAGGAAAAAGGCTGGCAGACTGGATCTGGCAGACAATAAATACCTCCCTGAAAGAGAGGGTGGTTGTCTCTGCCTCAAAGTGAAAAGTGGCACATCAGGACTTCCGGTTACTGGCATAGCGAGGGCAGTCACTCTCCTTGAGGCTCGGGGGAGTGATTTGCACACCAGCGGTTTGGAGGGGAGTTACTGACGTGGCTCTCCCACGGAACCCTTGGGTAGGGTTCCAAGCCATAGGGCTTTTGAGGGGTGGCCTCTTCGATGGCGCAATGCTGGAGAATTGAGGCACTCCTCCACCCTGACGGTCCTACCACTGCGTGGCCGCATGGCACAAGGTGGCCTGGCCGGAACAAGTTCCAGAGATTGAGCGACTGGTGGAATGTAAGCAAGGTCAGAGTGACCGGCAATGAACGTGAGTTGGATACGATGAATTTTGAGATAACTGAACAATCCCTTAACCCCCCCCGCCCACATCGGTAAATGGAGAATGGAGGGACACCCCCCCCATTCGTGAGTGAAAGAAGTTGCAGAAAAAGAGAGGGGGAAGGGAAAAACTGAATGTTTGGCTTGTTTGGTGAGACTTACCAGAGCAGATTCAAAGCATAAGCAATTTTCAGAGGAGGTGAAATAGTGGTTGGCTTTTGTAAACAATTGACTAAAATGTCGTGCGTAGGGAGGAAAGGAGCGAAACCGAAACCTCCGGGTGGGCAAAGTCCGAGACCGGAAGAAGAGGGAGTGGACGTTGCGAGACTTCTAGCAGAGACGCTCAAGCCAGTCATGGAACAACTCGCTGAAATTAACCAGCAGTTAATCGTCCTAAACCAGACTCTCGCAGCGCAACAGCTCCCGCTGGCGGAAAATGTTAAACAGACGGAGCAAATGATAGAGGTAGTGAAAGAGATGCACACCAAAAGCAAGACCTTGAAGAAAAGGGTGGAACAAATAACAAATAAGCAGAATCATCAGGAAAACAGACTCTTGTTTCTACAAATGGAGAAAGCAAACATGGTCCTCAGGTTTCATGGAGTTGCTGAATCACCGAAAGAAGACTTAAAGAGGCTCCTTAGTGATCTCATCGCACCAGTTGTAGGCTTAAAAGTGAAAGAAATAATGCACGATACAGAAGCAGCATATAGGGTGTATTCAAATTACACCAAAAAGAATAGCCTACCTAGAGAAATCTCAGTGAGATTTTCAAGAAGACAAACTAGGGATGCAATTTTAAAAGTTACGTCAGCAACTCCATTGAAACTTGGGAATGTTACTATTAAGACTTTAAAAGATATTCCATTTGAAATTCTTCAAAAACGGAAGAGTTACAAGGACTTAATCCTTTTTCTCCAAACTAATAAAATCGCATATAAATGGGCAGTTCCAGAAGGAGTCATCTTTAAGCTACACGATAAGAGAGAGAAGATTGACTCTGTGCACAAGGCTAAAGAATTCCTGAAACGCCATCTGGGAACCAAAGAAGATGGTGAAACTGGTTCGAGTGGCTCCACACCCTCGGAGACGGACGAAGACTTGGCCATGGAAGAAGGCGCTGCAGCCCGCAGACCAACTTATGCTTTTAGAGATAGAAAGCCTAAGTAAAGGCAGAAGGACTCTGAAAATTGCCTTTATGAAGCGAGTTTGGGGGATGCTCTGGAATTCTTCCGTAACAAGTAACCAACTAATTATATAGCAGAGATAGATAGTAACTCACAGCATGCATTGTTTGCTAACAATATAGTATTAACATAGATATTAACTGGGGTAATGATCTCCCTCTTGGGTTTTTAGTTTAGTGTGGGTATTCTTTCCCTTCTCCCTAGATGTAGTCCCCTCCCTTTTTTTTCCATTGTAGTTTTAGTTGACCATTATAAAAAGCAATAAAAAATCCCCTTCGGGGGGCCAAAAATAATAATAAAAAATAAAAGTGGCACATCAGCTCCTAAAGAAACATATTCTGGACCCAGTAGAATTAAATACCTACTGCCAAGTCTCAAATGTACCACTCTTGAACAAGGTGATTAAACAAGCAGTGTCTGGGCAACTTCAGGGATTCCTGAATGAAGTGGATTGTTTGAAGCCATTCCAGTTAGATTTCAGGCTTGATTATGGGACTGAAATAGCCTTGGTGACCTGCACTGGGAGATGGTCAGGGGGAGTGCAACCCTGTTAATTCTCCTGGAGCTCTTTGGGGCTTTCGAAACCATCTACCATAGTATCCTTCTGGATTGACTTTCAGTGTCACCCAAAGAGTGATTAACATATGGAATTCACTGCCACAGGAGGTGGTGGCAGCTACAAGCATGGACAGTTTCAAGAAGGAATTAGATAAACATATGGAGCAGAAGTCCATCAGTGGCTATTAGCCACAGGGTATAGATGGGAACTCTCAGTCTGGGGCAGGTGATGCACTCTATTCTTGGTGCTGGAGGGGGCAGCAGTGGGAGGGCTTCTAGTGTCCTGGCCCCATTGCTGGACCTCCTGATGGCACCTGATATTTTTGGCCGCTGTGTGACAGGGTGTTGGGCTAGATGGGCCATTGGCCTGATTCAACATTGGCTTATCTTATGTTCTTATGTTCTTAGTGTCAGGACTGATAGGCATTGTTTTGCATTGGTTTTGGTCTTATCTCAAAGATAGGTTTCAGAATGTGATGCTTGGGGACTGCTGCACAGTCCCTTGGCCTCTAAGGTTCTGGAAGGCTCCATCTTGTTCCTCCATGCTTTTTAATATCTATGTGAAGCTGTTGGGAGAGGTCAGCAAGAGATTTGGCCATCTATATGCGGATGATACTTAGCTCTCATCCTAAAGGAGCAGGTTCATAGTTTGGTGGTGCTCCTGGACCTGGGTCTCTTGTTCGACAGGTAGCAGTAGGCCTAAGGCACCTTTCATCAGCTTTGGCTGATGACCCAGCTGTGGCCTTTCCTGGACAGGAAAGATCTTGACACTGTGGTGCGTGGCCTGGTGACATCTAGATTAGGTTACTGCAATATGCTCTATGTGGGGCTGCTCTTGAAGGATTGTATGGAAGCTACAGTTGGTACCAAATGCTTTGGCCAAAATGCTGATTGGAGTAGATCATAGGATCATGTCACTCCAGTCTTGTTATATCTTCACTGTCTTGCAGTTTGCTTCTGGGCCCAATTCAAGGTGTTGGTTTCACTTTGAAAGCCATATAGAGCTTGAGGTCAGCATACCTGAGGTTTATTCCCATATTTATTTATTTATTTTATTGTTTAGGCTTTTAGGCTGTCCTTCCCTACAAGCAGGGCTCAGGATGGCTTACAACAGAATAAAAACACAATCATCCAAGTAGAATTAAACTAGCATTAAAACACAGCACAGAATCATAAGTAAAAAGCAGTTCCAAGGTGGAAAATGATTTGAATAGATAATTGAAACCCAAAGCCTCCAAGGGGGCAGGTAAGGGGGGGGGGAAATATGAGAGCGTCAGACTACTTGCTGTCCCATCACTGTTCTCAACCATAAGCCTGGTGGAACATCTCTGTCTTACAAGCCCTGTGTAAAGCTAGTAAATCCTGCAGAGCACGAATGTTCTCCAGCAGAGAGTTCCACCAGGTGGGGGCCAGGACCAAGAAGGTCCTGACCTGGTTGAAGACAGCTGAATCTCTCTTGGGCTGGGGACCACCAAGAGATTTTTAGTACCCAAGCGTAATGCTTTATTGGGGGCATACTGAGAGAGGTGGTCCTGGAGGTATGTGGGTTCCTGACCACGAAGGGTCTTAAAGGTCAAAACCAACACCTTGAATTTGATCTGGTGCTCTATCAGAAGACAGTGCAGCTTGCACAGCACAGGTTGAATGTGTGCCATCCAGGGGTCCCTGTAAGGACCCGCACAGCTGCATTCTGGGCCAGTTGGAGCTTCCAGATCAACCTCTAGGGAAGGCCCATGTACAGCGAGTTACATTAAGTCTATCCTGGAAGTGACCATTGCAGGGATTACCGTGGCTAGGTCAGAGAGGGATAGGTAGGGAGCCAGTTGCTGAGCCTGGCACAGTTGGAAAAACACCAGCCTGGCAACCTTCATGACCTGAGCCTCCATTAATAGGTTGGCATCGAGGGTCACACCCAGGCTCCTGACAACTGGTGCCAGTAAAGGGGGCACTCTGTTGAGAGCTGGGAGTTGGCGATTCAAACCAGCTACAGAACCTCTGTCTTATCTGAATTCAGCTTCAACCAACTCTGCTTTAGCCATCGAACCACGGCCTCTAGACCTTTGGCTAAATTCACAGGAATGGCATCAGGTCAGCTGCCCATCAACAGAAATAGCTGGGTGTCATCAGCGTATTGATAGCACCCCAGCCCAAAATTCCAGGCCAGCTGGGTGATGGGGCATATATAGATGGTAAACAGCTTTGTGGAAAGGAGAGCCCCCTGAGGAACCCCACACACCAGCAGGTGCCTCCCACCCAGTGCCACCCTCTGTCCCCAACCATGGAGAAATGAGGTAAGCTATTGCAAGGCTACCCTGCAAAGTCCACTCTGGTCATCTTAAGAGGTCCTGCTCAACTGCCCCTGCAACCTGAGACCAGACAGGTGGCAACCTGAGAAAGGGCCTTCTTGGTTATGGCATCAAAACTTTGGGATGCACTCCACACCTTTCATCAGTCTATCTCTACTGTTGTCTTCTGCCAGTGGGTGAAGACTTTTTGTTTTGTTTGGTGTTCCCTTGCTAACTCTTATTAGCTTTCTTCCCTGTCCGTGTGTTATTGTGTGTTTATGTTTGCATTTATGTTTTATTTTTGAAAAAATATTTTATATATACATTTTTATTTTAAATGCTTTTTAATATCTCAGATGTTTTAATGTGTTGTTTTTAACATTCACTGCCTTTAACACCCTGAGTTGGGCAGAAAGATGGCATAGAAATGTTTTTAATCTATCTATATAAAAGAAGGTCCCCTCACCATAAAACCAACGCCCAGGCCAAACCCCTGCACCTAGAAATACAAAATTCGGGAGAGCACTCCTGCCATGACAAATATCTGAGATCCGGAGCAAGGAGTGCATTTCTGGTGTACGGGTCGGAGGTAAACATCTGAAAGTCAGCTTGTTCGTGGATGATATCGTAGTATATCTAACAGAGCCATTAACATCACTCCTGGCTCTCTTGTCTACGCTGTCTGAATTTGGTACCGTTTCCGGCCTTAAGGTAAACCAGTCCAAGACCATACTGTACCCTATTGTATTGGATACCTTAACTGCTCGGGAGATACACTGTGACCATTCTTTCCAGTGGACAATGCAGTACTGGCAGTACTTGGGGATCAGAATCCCTCTAGACCTCAAAGATATTTTGCGATACAACCACACTGAAGCCAATAACAAAACTGTTTCATTAACGACACAGTGAGATGTAAAACTACTATCGTGGGTGGAGCGTGTAAATGTAGCGAAGTCTATGATTATGCCCAGGTTTTTGTATCTGTTTAGGACGTTGCCCATATTCATACCTTTACCTGTATTTACGCAATGGCAGAGGAACCTAAATGACTTTATTTGGAGCTATAAGAGGCTTAGGGTCCAGTTCAGGATGAAGCACAGAACGAAATCAAATGGGGGCCTAGCTGTTCCAGATATCTATTTATATTACTCGGCAACGGTCTTAGCAAGTGTAGTTAAACAATACCATGTCTCGTATGAGGCAGACTGGAAATGCATACAGCAGACCTTTTTGCGGTCAGAGACATTCCGGGAAGCTTTATGGTGGCCCGCAATGGTCAGACAACACAAACAGCACAATCAACTTTTTCTTAAAGCGGCATTCCATGTGTGGGACAGGCAAAAGAAAGGTCTCGTTCCACTGTGGTCCTCCTTAACCAGTTTTCTGGATCAGCCTTGGTTCCTCCCAGGCAATCAACCGAGAGCATTCAGTAACTGGAGGAAAGCACACCTGACCAGGTTCACAGACATAGTTCAGAAGGACGACATAAAGAATAAGGTGACACTTGAAAGTATGGGGGAAACAACCCTCCCCTGGTTCGAATACTTTCAGCTGAGGCATCTCTTCTAGAGGGATAGAATAGCTTTTTTGAAACTGCTAATGGTATTCGAACGCCTGATGAACTCCAAGGTCCTATAGGGGAAAGGCATGATCTCTTTGATGTACCAATTGCTTCTGTCCGACTCAGACTTACCGTTAACCCCTTATCAACAGGCATGGCACAAAGATCTGAATAGGACACTTACAGCTGATCAATGGAACACAATATGGAACTCACCAATGCATAAATCTCGTTCGATTCCCATTCACACCCAATCCACTAAACTTCTTCTGCGGTGGTACCTCACTCCAGTTAAACTAGCGCATATCAGCTGGGGTATGTCCCCCCTGTGTTGCAATGTGGGGATAAGGGTACCTACTTTCATAATTGGTAGACGTGCCCATCTGTTGCAGGCTTTTGGGATGAGATTATAGCAGAGGTACACCACATAACTAGCTACAAGATCACTAGAGACCCTTTGATAATTCTTATGGCCAAAGACAAAGATCCCAAGGCAGGACAGAGACTTGATCTCCACCTTATTTTCAGCAGCAAAGAGTGTTCTGGCAAGGCACTGGAAACTTCATACAGTGCCAACAGTGCACCAGTGGCTCCTCAAGGTCTGGGATTATTTCATGTTCGATAAACTATCAGAACAAACACACTAGGAATGCCAGTCTGTCCCCTCTGACACGGGTATGCTAAAATGGGCCCCATTTGTTAAGGCATATAGGGAGGGGCATACCCCTATTACAAATTTGGGGATGGATTACTATTCTCTCTATTTAGTTTCTTGATGCTAGGATAGGTGTAGCCTCATAGAGAATTAGTTATAGCATAGGGCTTGAGATTGAATGTCAATGCTGGTGTATGCCTTGTATTGCAATTCTGGCCTATATTTGTATGTACAGGTTTATATTTGTGGAGGCAGTTCCTGTTTGTGTGTATGCTTAAACTCAATAAACATTTTAAAAAAATACCATGACACAGATACTCACTAAGAAGGGATTTATAGAAATTCAACCCCTAAGGAGTTCAAAAGGGGTAAAATGTGCTCCCCCCATTGCTTCCTATGTGGCTGCCTGGCTCCTGGCTCCTTGCACCCCCCCTCTGATTGGTCAACTGCAGAGCTCAGTGTTCTGAGGTAAAACTCCCCCCACAGGAGTCTGCAGAGAGCTAATGACAGTTGAGGAAATCAGGAGTGGCCAACCACCTGTGATGTGCAGCAGTGCTGCTGGCCCAGCCTCCCCAATGGCTTCAAACATGCTCCCCACACTCCAGCTGTCTGTCAGGTGCAGTAGTGGATGCAGGGTGCTTAAAGCCATCAGGGAGCCTGCCGAAGCAGTAACGCCTTAGTACTCCTGCTGGCCCAGTCTCTACAATGGCGTGCAATTCCCCTTCTCCCTCCCCCTCTTACACTGGACAGGCAGCTGCCATTTCATCTGGCCCTTCCCTTCCTGAATACCTATCTTGTTTGTATGATCCTCATCTTCGTAGGGTATTTATGTTAGCCCATTTTAATGTTCTCCCATCTATGGTGTTATATGGGAGATTCAAGAAAATTTCATATACAGATAGGTTTGTGTCCATGTGGGATGAGTGAGACTGAACATAACAATAATGTTATTTTGCACTGTAAGTTTTATGATGATCTTCATGCTGTACTTCTAAAGCCTTTTCTGCTACCTTTGGAAGGTCGTTATGAGGATCATAAGAATAATTTTAGCCTCAAATAAGAGTGAGATCATTGAACCTGTAGCAAAATTTCTCTACCAGGCCTCTAGGAGGAGATGTTCTTTCTGACCACAGATTCCAGTGCATTTTATTTGAATTTGTGGTGTAATTCCAATAAAGGTCTGTGTGTGTGACAGGCACCTGCCTGTCAAGTGTAGGAGAGGGGGTGAGATGTTTATAGCTATTGGGGAGGCTTGCTCAGAAGGATTGCCTTAGTGCTGCCGCTGGCCCAGCCACCCCGATGCCGTAAACACACTCCCCCCAACACCAGACAGGCAGGTTTCTGTCAGGTGTAGGAGCAGGGCCAAGGTACTTTAATTCATCATGGAGGCCACCTGAGCAGAAACACCTTAGCAATGCTGCTGGGCCAGTCTCCCCAGTGGCTTTAGACACACACCCACCCACCCCTCTTCCACCTGACAGGTGGTTGCCTGTCAGGTGCAGGAGCAGGGGAAGAGCATTGAAAACCATTGGGGAGGTTGCTAGCCCAGCCTCTCTGATGCCTTCAGACATGCTACCCCTCCTATACCTGACAGACAATCACCTGTCAAGGGTTGGAAGGGGCATGGAGTTCTTTAAGTTGTTGGGGAGGCTTGCTCAGTAGGATTGCCTTAGTGCTGCTGCTGACCCAGCCTCCCCAATACCTTTAAACACAATCCTCCCCCTTACACCAGACAGGTGGGTGTTTGTTAGGTGTGGGAGCATGGCCAGGGTACTTTAATTCATCAGGGAGGCCACCCCAGCAGGATCACCTTAGCAATGCTGCTGGCCCAGCCAACCCAATGGCAACCCAGTATGGAAATATATCCTCAACTGTATAAAAGTGGTTTCCTGTATTAGGTTATTTAACTTCTCACAATGTGGGTTCTAGAAAATTGGTTCATATGAACTTGCTTAATATCTGATTGCTTGGATGTTGTTTTGAACATGTAATTATGTCCCACTTCTTAAATGTAACATAAATGAGGAGCATTTTTGGAAAAAAAGGGGGGTATGACCTACACCCCCCAAAAAAAAATTCAATGCCCAGGCCAAACCACTGCACCAAGAAACCAAAAATGAGGGGAATGCATTCCTACCATGACATCAACCCCCACTACGAAGAGATTTCTGAGAAACACAACCCCTAAAGGGGTAAAAAGGGGCAAAATGTGTTCCCCCAATTTTTTCCCATGTGCCTGGCAGGCTACTGCCCCCCCCCCGGATTGGTCAACTGTGTAGCTCAGAGTTCTAAGATAAAAACTGCCTGCTTGTACTATAAACATCTCCATTAGAATTCCTATACCAAATGTTACATTTCAAACTTCACATCATCAATATTATAACTGGATTTACGGAACTTAAATACTGTAATGAAGCACGGGTATCAGGCTAGTAAACAAATAAAATAAAATCAATTAGAAATTTAATGGCTATTTTTAAAAAAAGTAAAATAGGTTATGTACATTTCTTAACAATAACATTAGATACTCACAGGCATCTCTAATGTATAGCAACATAGCTAAGAAAACGTAGTCAACTAAATCCAGGGTGATGCTGTCAGCAAACAAAGCATCCCAGATAACAAGAAGGTCCTGAAGGGGAAATTCTCGTCCGAAGAGAAGTCTTACCCATCGCCTAAAAAGAAATGCAACAAAACTGATCAAAAGGTGTACCATATGGAGCAGGAATTCAGAACACACTTACTGGAAAATATAAGAAGCATTAAAATAATTAGGTATTTTTTACTAATATGCTTAATTTGAGCAAGTGCTAGATGATGTCTTAACTTGGTTATAGAAGGAATTGTGTTAAGTTCTCTAAAAGCTTCAGTTTTTGAATGATATTAAAGCAGGCATACTTTATTGGAAAAGTTTTATGCCAGTTTAAAAATCGTTTCCCTCATATGAATTAAAGAAATGGCTTCAAAAACAAATCTAAAGTTCCACAAATGGACTTCAAAAGCCATAGTACAGTTCAATTGAATAAATAGGCTTTTAGGGACAATGCTTTCCTTCTACTTTTAAACAGCTGCTACATCTGTACCTAGCATTAGTTTGTATGAATGCAAACTAGTGGGTACATTAACTCAAACTAATAGACAATTTTTACTTTAAAGATTTAAATTATAATTTCATTCTGGTTATACTACTCAAGATGCGAGATGAAGTGACTTTTTTCAATATTACCTCATCCAATTATTGGCATGCTGAAGATACTTGGAAATACAGGAACACTTTTATGAAACTTACATTGAAAAAGGAATATATGTGTCTTGAACATATATTCTCACTATTGCTTCAGTTCCTTATGAATACCTCATTATGGAACTTGAAGAGAAGCCTTACAACAGAAAATGTGGGGAAATTCAAGCAAAGCTAATCTTGCATGGTTAATTCTGACAACACTCCATGCAAGGCGTTTTACCCAATTGTGGAAAATTACCCCTCAGTGACTAGCCTACAGCAAATGATTACTGTTCAGTGTCACAAACATTACTTAGACTCTGCAGGGAGCCCATCACTTTTAGTAGCAGTTGTTCCCACCCTTAAACCTACCCACCTTTCACACTTCACAAGCAGATTAGGAGCCAAAGCTCAGCTGTGCTGCAAGTGTTTGAGCTAACTTGGCTCATCACTACCTGATATGATTCAAGAGGATGGGTAAAACTAGTACTCTTTAAAGGGGAAAAAGCAACATAACAAGATTTGTTATTAGTCTTTTATCAGAAATCTCCTTTGCTTCTTTACCACTTTATTATGCAGCGTTAATCGTTGTAGATGTAAGTTTATTTTGCTCAAACCAAAGTCATTCCTTTCCCCCCTGCTTTTAGATTTTCTCTTGGGAATAATAACTCTTAGTCCCTAGAGGTATTCTGTTTCACAGATGCAGAGAGCTGAAGAACTGGACTGCTTTAGTAACCATAATGCTATCATTAATGATCTGAACCTCTCTGACTCAATGGGTGTAAGCAATTCACACAATTGTAAATGGATATATACTAAGTGCTATCTGTTCTTTTTCAGCAACATTCTCCTTTTAGCATCCATAAACCAAGGACCCTATTGTCTCTGAACTATGTTACCATATGGCTTGACTTCAGTGAGCTTTGCCTTCATAAAAACGGGATGCTTTAAGGAATTAAGTTCTATGTTGGAGTGTTTTCTTACTAATTAACACACTTTTATTGCTCTTTCAAATATTTAGAGACAATCTAAGTTTCACTTAATGATACCATTGGACAAGAAGAGCCCCTTTCTTTTCAGATGACTGTCTATAGTTTAATTATAGCTCTGTCCTGTTAATTTCTGCTTCACATCTGCTACACCTGCAGACTACAATGCTCACAATGATGTATCTTTTTATCACATGTGGTAGCACAATAATTCATATTTTACCACACCGACTTAGCAATTGAAACCAACCAGTAATACAGAAGGGAATTTTTAAAGCAATAATAAACAGTATAAAAGGTACTGCAAACTCTTTGCTAAAATGCATAACATTATGTTCTGCTCATGATTTCTGTGTAATTAAACCATAACTCCCAAACAATCCATAATTACTACCCATAGACATGGGGTTTAATAATGACCCAAAACAGAGAGAAACGAATGCTCTGGAAACTTTGAACTATAGGAGTGACATATTTTTACCACATTTAAATTTTAAACAATAATCGCTTTTATTGATGGACTACTGAGAAACACCTCCTAATAAGACCCTGAAGAATTTTTGCTAGTCAGGGAAGAAGGGTTAGATGGATGAGTAGTCTGACTCAGGATAAGACAACTTAATATCATTATATTATTTTGGTTTCTGTGTCAGAGAAGGAAAATTTATAGCAGATTTATAGCTTATTAGCTGTAATGTCACTGTCAACCTGCGGAATAATCACACCCAGTTACTTTCTTTCTTCTCATAGTACTTCTTCCACTCCCTGGATAATGGGCAAGCTGAAGGCAATAAGATGAGTTGGCCAACAGCTAGACCAGAGGTGGAGGAAGACTTGGGGCAAGTCCAACCAAAACAGATGACAGCACATCTACATGCCTACTCTGTGGCAGTGATGTTGGCAAAGAGGTTTTCTTCATCGCACTGCATCTGTATACAGACATCCAGCTGAACTTTTCCAGATGGTGAGAGAGTTTCATCATTTGCCCCTTAGTAATATAAACTTTGAAAATTTAGTGGCTTAGTGTTGCTTATTTGCAAGGCATTTTGTGGCTGAAATCCCCTGCATTCATGGTGACTGGGATTTATCGCAGCTCAGTCTCAGTAGTTTACTGGAGCAGAGTCTCATCACAGTTGCTGGGGTGACTTTCAGCTACCAGAGCCTGAGGATATGGACAAGCTGCTTGCAGAAGAGAGGCTTACCATTTCAGTTTTCAATCCTTACCCATTCTGGCTCTTGCACTTCACCCTTAAAGAAAAGGTTCACAGCTGGGGGATTTATTAGATCTGCTTCAGTAGATGGATGCCCAGACAACATCAGTAGTACGATATTTTTCACCAGATTCAGCTAGTTAACCAGCTTGTAACATCTATAGTTTGGACATCCATCTGCCCCGGCAAGCCAGCTGGGAAAGGAATCGGGGGGGTGGTGGTGGTTCACACATGGAAGGGAATGGAATTGCTGAATAGAAGCCGCTTCTATACAGCGATATCTATTCAGTAAACCGAATCAGATTAGAGAATCTGATTCAGGTCCTGGAGAGCCCAAAAAATGCCATATAGGCATTACATGGGTTTCTTCAGCTCGGCCGAATCGAATGCACATTTCTAGTCTGCACACCAAAGTTGTACCAGTTGTAGTGCCTCATCTGTGGAATGCCATTCCTCCAGCCTTCCAACAAATCTGTTAACTTTCTGGTGCTAGGCCAAAGCTTTTTTTCTTCCAGGTCTTTAAGAGTTGTTAGTGTTTGGGATGGCCTAACAGGATTTTTATTGGGTTTAGAATTTTAGATTTATATTAATTTGCTGTGCAGTCTGGCATTTAGGATCTGACAAGCAGGGAACCTGCAAAGACATGCTGGGGTCACTTCATTTCCCTATATACCCCCTTCCCACAATATTTCCTCTTTCTCTTTCTCTTCCGTTTTCTCCCCAATGAGACACAAAACAGGTTACAACATTATCTTCTCCATTTTATCTTTATAGATTAGACAGAGAGAGACAGTGATTGGCCCACAGTAATCCAACAATTCTGCATGGCAGACTGGGATCTCTCAAATCCTAGTCTAACAATCTAACCACTAAACCACACTGGCTTTTAGGTTTCCCTCCCATTTGCAGCCTCTCCCTGGGAAAAGTTTGGTCAAGTTACAAAAGCTGTACAGTAGCAAGTTGATCAGGTGAGTTGTGTGGTGGCTACTGCCTGGCACAGCCAAGTCATGTAAATTGTATGGAAGCTGCTGCTGGCTCAGGTGAGTAGTATAGCATCAAGTTGTAGCCACAACTGCACCTGGGTGAACTGTGCTAACCCCTGCGTTTGTGTGTTTTAAAGATTTCAGGTTTTTCTTTAAACTTGGAACTTTTGTCAGGTTTGCTGAAAGACATGTCTTGTCTATTCATTGGCCCAATCTCTGTGTCATGAGCTGTATCCACATTTGGGGCCATGTTCAGAATTATATATATTTATTGTTTCAGTTTTAAGAAGGTAAGGCTGTAGACATGTTCTATGATTCTATGGTTGGATAGTTTTAATGTTTATGGTACAAATAAGAAAACTGACTTGAAAGGTCACGGTGTTCCATGCTCTGAAAATTTCCAAATTAGATTACTGTAGGATGCAGTCACACACACGCGAGATGAAGCGAGGCTGTTTGCTCCATAGGAATCTGACCCACATTTGCACAATCACATAGTCCCTGGGAGCTGCAGGGGCAGCCCGTCACTGCGTGGTCAGACACAACCGCGTTTCCGGTGTGCTTCAGCAGGGGATCAATGCTTTGCATCTCTGCACTGAGTGCTCCTTATGCAGTGTGTGATGAAGTGCATACTGAAACAGGGAAAAAAACCAACGCCATGGAGTCAGGATGGCCTGATCAGACCATCCTGATGCTATGGGAGCGCGCTGGAGTGATCACACAGGGGAAAGTCCATTCCTGGCCTGTAGCAACCTGTTTGCTACTGGACTTTCCCTAGTGTCTTTTTACCTCGCTTCTGCGATGAAGCAAAATGGGTTGCCAATGGGTGTGGGACACTTCCCAGATGTTTGAGTCTGATTGTGCCCTTAAGATCTGTCCAGCATTTGCGCCTATGGTGTGGCTAATTCTGTGTGTGATCATGGCCGTAATGTGCTTTATGCATGTCACAGCCTGGGGAACTCCTACAAGATAATAGCCCTACCCTACTTTCCTGAGCAGATATAAATTACCTGCCTACAATTTTTCTTCTCACACTGACACAGAATACTCCATCTTTCTATGTTATACCTCTGAGGATGCCAGTCACAGCTGCTGGCGAAACGTCAGGTCCTACAATGCCAAGACCACAACCATACAGCCCGGAAAATCTACGACTAATGAACTCCGGCCGTGAAAGCTTTCAACATCTTAATATTATTTGTCACCAAAAAGATTAATTTGATCAACTGCCTGTTCCTCGATAAACCTGTTCAATTCCTGTGGTCATCAGCTGAAGCCTTTTTACGTGTGCCACCATCAACTGAAAGAAAATAGGTGGTCTCATGTAATGGATTGCACAGAAAAGTAGGTTTTAAAATGCTGCCATTTCATAGAGACTGGGAGATCAGGAGTTAATCTACCCTGGAGAGCTTGTGTGATTGCCTCTCTGATTGGCCAGCATCAGCTGACAGCAAGTTTAACATCAGTTGTTCTGGAAGGAAAAGGGTCTTTCATCTTTGGGTCTGGAGTAAGCAAGCCAAAAAGATGGCTTCTGATAAAGGAAGGGATAACTGGAGTCATTATTCTGACAGGGTTAGTCAGAAAGGTTCTTCTTCAAATAGAAGACACTCCGGGTGCATTCAGATGCGCCATTTGAACCACTTTCAGCACGCTTCAGTAACGGATTTTATGTGCATGTTCACACACCCAACATCTGTGCACCGTCCCCAGCCATCACTTTCTGAATCAACCCCCCTTTAAACCGGAGTGTTTTGATGCAAGGTTCCCAAGTGATGTTTTCCTGATTCTCTGGTTCTAGCCACACTTTTCTGATGTCTGACTGCTCCTGTGGCGTCGAGTCACTTTAGGGTGCTTTAACCCCCGCCCCTCTGGAAAGCTGCTGTGGAAGCCCAAGGCTTCCACTTTTCGTCTGCCATTTTTTAATGTGTTGGCGGTGTGCGCATAGGCGGAGCTCTGCTCCTAAGTTAATAAAACCAAAGCTTAAATGGTGACTTGTGTGATCGCAATTCTCTGGGTTAAAAAACAACAACGCATCAGGACTGGAGCAATTTAAACTACTCCCAGCACACCATCTGACCGCACTCCTTTGTACTTACAGTATCAGAACTACTTTGAAGGAGAATTGTATTTCTGAGTCCAGACAGACTACAATAACTGGAAGAGAGATTTGGCTAGAGTGAATGGGTTGTTAAGCAGTAACTCCCAGTCAAGCCGAGTAGTAAAGGGTTATTGCTTCTTGAAAAAAGGAAGAATAATCTCTGCCAGAGAAAAGGGGTTGTGCTCTGGGGAGAATCCCGTTCTGTGGAAAAGGGGAATAAGCTTTAGACACCTCAAGACTTAGTGGAAAGCTGTAATTTTTTAAGGAGAGAAATCTAGAAATTCTAAGAAACAGCTATTCTCCAGGGAACACTATTAAGATCTTGTGTTGTTGCTGACATATACTAAGAAAAATACCTCTCACTGAAAAGAACTAGAAATGTCTGAAAAGAAGCTACAACAACACTCTCTTGTATGTTGTAAGATTTCAGTTCTGTACATAGGAAAAAGTTTTACCCCAGAGTTTCTAATCTTTGACTTCTCTGATATATATCTCTCCTTATATATAATTGAGTTTTTGTGTCCCTCTTGCTTCAACATTCCACAAGCTCCCACAGTGTTTGGCTCCCTAAACTGTCACTCAGAAGGTCTCCCTATCTACTGGCTGCGTTGCCTGAGTCCGGCCTCCAACATTCTGAACAGTTTGCTGTTCCTCTCTGCCTCATAGCCAGTCAGAACACAGAGGTCATTTCCATATGTGGCCTGATTGGCCTTTGCCTCTAACATTCACTGAATGTGTCCTGAGGTAAAATAAATACCCCAATCTCCCTGTGGGGTCTGGAGTTCTCCCAGAAATCACCGTGTTCCCCAGCCACAGCACATCATTTCCCCTACAGAAAATTTCCCAGCTATTACAACTGATGTCCAGATGACCAAGATCAGTTCTCCTGGAGACAATGGCTACTTTGGGCAGTGGACTCTATGGCATTATACCCTGCTGAGGTCCCTCCCCACCCGTGCCCTCCCTGGGCCCTGCCCCTCAAATCTACAAGTATTTCCCAACCCAGAGTTGGCAACCCTGTAACTGGCTACGGAACTGCTTTCCAGACACTTGGAACCCAGAAGACATGGCATAGGAGGAGGTGGTTTTCTACCTTAGCTGCCACTGCATAGCCCCAAATCAACATAAGTCAGGGGTGGAGGGAACCATACCTGTTACCCTGAGGCTGTCCTCCCATACTACCCACTTGAGGCAGCAGAATTACTTGAGACAGCCCTGCCTTATAACTAAGCAGAAGGAAATAAACATGGCTTGCCTCCTCTGTTTTCCCCTCCGCTCTGCTGCCCAACCAGCCACAGCTGGGGCACTCACCTGGAGCTTCCTTCTAGAGCTCGTTGTATTTCTTCCCACAACGGGCCTTACTCCTAGTACATATATATTTCCCTGTCAGTTAAATAAAAACTTTATTCTGTTTTGAAAGTTACTCTGCCCCAAGAGCCATTTAAAAATGGGTTTAAAACAAGACCGCTCCCACATTTCCCTCAGGTTCCTCTGATGGGTCATAAGCCTAAACAAAAATTTGCATCAGGGTGGGACAGTCTGGTCATTAAAGAAAATGAATACTTGGTCACTATGGGGAACTAAAAGGTCTTGGCGGGAAAATCTGTGCATTGGGAAGTGACCAGGGTCTGTTACACCTTATAATATAGGCGTTTTTCTATGATGGTATTTTGATTATGGAACACCCTCCCTATAGATATTCAGCACCAATAAAGATTTATTTATTTACCCAGAATAGTTGTTGCTGTTCTTATTGCTATTATTTTGCTAAGATATTTACTGTTATAATTATTATTTTAATAAGGGATTGTTTTATGCTGATATTTATTCATTGTTTGTATTGTTTTAATTGCCTGCAAGCTGCCTCAAGAAACTTTGGAAGAGAAAATGCAGCTGTTATTGCTGTTTTCCCCAACCTTACCTATTCTGTACTCACAATTGGAATGTGGAGAAGTCTACTGCAATATTTATTTTATGTATCACCTTCCTTTTACTGCACTGTGTTCTACATTTGTAATCCACTTTCTACATTATCTGTTATACTAGGAAGAAGGCCCATTGCAGCCATAAATGCAACAGGCGCTAGCTTGGCTGGGCAGCAGCGGGCCCTGTCTCTCCCCCCGGCTGCTCGAGTCCCTCACTGGCCAAGATGGCTGGGGTTGTTCCCCCTGCCCGTTGCGCGGAGAGGGCAAGCAAGGGAGTTCTGACAAGGAAGGGGAGGCGGTTTAAACTGCCTCTCCTTCCACTGGCTTGCTTGGCTTTCCTGCGGCCATGGAGAGGCCAAGGAAGCTGGCTCTAACAGGGAAGGGGAGGCAGTTTAAACTGGCTCTCCTTCCACTGGCTTGCTTGGCCTGAGGGAGCGCATGGAATCTTGCCACTCCAAATTGGTTTTATACTATAGGATTGTGCTGATAAGGCTGGGGTTATAAACATGGCATGCTGCATAGTTTTACCAGAGTAGTTTTGCTCACCCCAACCTTCTAATAGCAGATTGAACCTGTGGTTTTCGAAATGCAGTTTGTGCATATAAGACACCAGGGAAACAGGATAAAAAATAATTTTTATCCATTACCAGGGACAGAAGAAATAAGGAGGTTAAGTAATGAGGCTTAGAATGATTTACATGTAACATACAGCTTTTGCTGGGCATCTTAAGCTATATCATTTCAGAACAGTTAACAGTCACGCTTTTGTTTCTTAGGTGAAAATTGGCCTACCCTCACTTACGAGGTTTTCATATTGTAAAAGCAAGCTCCTTTAAGAAACTAAAAATCATTAGCCAGTTTTCCTCATAAACAGGTCCTAAAACAACTTCAGTCTTCAAAAGTGCATTTACTCTGACAGCCTGCTTTATCATAAAAGAGAACATAAGAGAGGCCATGTTGGATCAGGCCACTGGCCCATCCAATCCAACACTGTGTCACACAGTGGCCAAAACCCAGGTGCCATCAGGAGGTCCACCAGTAGGGCCAGAGAGACTGAGAAACATTGATTAGCCTACTCCTCTGTAAGCATAATCCTTCTCCCCAAGCATTCACTGGTTTACGCTGCTTGTACTAAAAACAAACTCTGAGATAGATTCTTGTACTCTGATCTGATCTGAGCTGGCAATGTAAAAGATTTTGTCAGGAATTCAAGGCCTGTACCCTGTGGATCCTCAGGGCAGTTGCACACAAGTAACCAGACCATTGTTTATTTTAAAGAAAGATTATAAAGTTTATATCAATTTCAATCAATAAAAAGATTTAATATATAGCCAACATTCTATCCAAAATCATGCAGTAAGGAAAAAGAAAACTAGATCAGTTGTCTTACACTCTCTGGGCTTGCATTAGACAGCACAAACCTTAGATTCCAAAGTCAGAGACCAAAGCACAGGCATTGTCTATGTTGCTGGCAACTGCAATACAAGCTGATCATAGTTTAGGCCTTTAGTACATCAGGATCTCAGCTAGTCTCTCTTCTTCAGGGCCTAAGCTATATTACAGTTTTTGGCCCGGTAACATAAGGTGAGGATAACACCCAATCAGAACACGTTCATAGGAGAAGCCTCATTGCCCCGACCCTCCTCCCCCCATCCACCAGGCTGCATGTTCTCATGAGAAGCTAATCACATCATTTCCATCCCTGACCCTGAAGTTGATCAGGCTGAGACCAATCAGTAACACCTGCAAGATGGACCAGGCCCAGTATTATTCACAATAACCTTTGAGGAGGAGGCCAGGGGTGCTTTACTTCACACTTTTTCTCTCTCACTCTCCATTCCCATTGGGCTTCCTCTGCCATCCATGGGTCTTGATTGGTTGTTAGGTGTTCTGCATGCGCGCGCGCGCGCACACCCACCCACCAAACAGGCATAAAGGTGACTGGTGAGACAGAAAGGGCATCTGCTCATCCATCACACATGCCTAGATGGGATTTTTTTTTTGCCTTTTTCATTGTTGTTTTTGTTGTTTGCTGTTTACCAATTATGTAACCCTGCTCCTGCACTGTTTATTGGAGATCTTTGCTGTTTGAACTGTTTTTTAAATGTTGTAATCCATCTTTTGCGCAGCAGTCTGCAAAGCCTGACAGAATATTTTAGATAACAATGAACACTAGTAACAAGTGGGGACCCACAATAAACTTGTGGGAGCGACTATCTCATTTCCCCCACCTCTGCTTCTTCCCCTCCCCCCTATTTCTTTCACACTCTTTCTCCTTCCTGCCACCCTTCTTTTTTCCTCTCTCTCACCTCCATGCCTGTCACTTCCTTTCCTTTAAATGTTATGATTACGTCAGGCCCTACTGTTCTCACGACCAGTTATATTACCTGCTTACAAGGATTACATGAAATCTGAATGGATCTGGAAACAGATAATACATACTAAACACAATGATATAGTTCACAGTCCCATCTCCTTTGTAAAAGTGTCTTGCTGAACCATGTTGCTTTATAGGCTATTACACCTTTATAAAAATGCTCTCCTGGAAAATTTTGTTTTACATAGTTTGAGGAATGACAAAGGCATGGGAGCCTTCCTGATCTTGTCAGGCAGGCCATTCCACAAGGTGGGAGCCACAAGAGAGAATGCATTTGTATGAGCAGTTGTTGATCTTGCCCATCTGCTGTGTGGCACTCTCAGAGGGTCCAGCCTAGATGAACAAAGTTGTCATGGTGGAGCATACCAGGAGAGGCAGGCCTGTAGATATGAGTGTCCAAATCCATGAAGGGCTTTGTATGTGATACCCTGTAACCTGAACTGAACCCAGTAACCAATGGAGCGACTGCAGAATGGATGTAATATGCATGCTCCATTGAACTCCCAATAATAATCAATTCCCAATTCTGTATCAGCTGGAGTCTCTGAGTTGACTTCAAGGGCAGACACTTGTAGGGTGCATTACAGAGGTCTAGTCTTGATGTTTCCATGACATGGATTGAGGTGGCTGGATCACCAAGAACTCTGGATAGAGAGATAATAAAACTGGGTGTCATTAACATATTGATGACATCCAATTCTAAAACCTTTAGTGATTTCTCCTAAGGGTTTTATGTAGAGATTGAGTTTATGTATTTATATAAAGTTTCATGCTGCTTCTTCAGAATCCTGCTTCAAATGGCTTACAGTATAAAAAACCCATTAAAAGTAGCATGAGGGATAGGACTGCGCCCTTTGGAGCCCCACAGAATGAGTTCCATATTGCTAACAACAGGTCTCCTACAGCAACCCTTTGAGACTGATCCATAAGGAACAATTTAAACCAATCCAAACAAGGGCAGCTGATGTTCTACCCTTAAAAAGAGGCAGTTTATCACATTCTGTACTTGATACAGAACCATTTTCAAGGGCAGTCCCACAAAATACACATCTTTAATAGTGACTGCGGGTAGGTCCTTGTCCTCCAGGAAGGGCCACAGCTGGCAAGTGAAATGGAGTAGACAAACAGAACTCTTAGCCATTGCTTTGATTTTCCTGTACAGGAGTAAAGTTGTATGCAGAAAAATCCTCAGATTCTGAACCTGCTGTTAAATGCCTTCCTCTCATGCTACTTCATTTCCCTTTTTTCTTTGAAAAACTCCAAGAAAACTAAGTTAAATGGAGTAGAAGACTTCCACATTCCCCTGTACATCTTTCAATTGTAAGTTTCACATCCTGCTCTATGTAAGGATATAGTCCCAATATAAGTGCTAATGGGAAACAGTGAAAAAATTCCACAGGACAGTAAACCTCTGTATGTAATTTGTAAGCAGATACATAAGTACTATATACACCTTTTATTTCTCTAGTGCTCCTCAGTCTCTTAATCCTTTTCCATCAATGCTAATTGGCCCTATTATCTACTTGAATGCAAATGCTTTCTCCACTACAAATATATGACCTGTTCTTCCTTTTAAATGATGCCAGCCATCTTTTAGCATTTAGTTTTAATAGAAATCTCTTCCCAATCCTCTTCTTTTTCAAGAATGCTCTAAAATTTCTGCTTTGCAGAATGTACAACCAAAACAAAACCCATGGCATTGTTATATACTTTCGCTACCACTTGCAATGAGATCTGTCTTTGATCAACTAGTTTGTATGATGCCAGATGAATAGTTATTTCTTCTAGTAACTCCAACCATGAGTCCAGGAGTTCCAGTTTTTGGCAGCTTGCAGGCGGGTGCACTTCATCACAGCTCTGATGTAAGCGCCCCGAAAATCATGCTGATGGGGAGGGGTCCGAGTTGATCTTGGACCCTCTCGACTCTTTGTAGGGGGGTCTTAGCCTGGGGCATGTGAGGTCCCTCTCCCAAGGCGTATGCCAAGGGATTGAGGCTCCTTTTGCCCCGATAGGTCCTTGCGGCACAGAGCCAGCTATGGCACCAAGAGGCGCACACTGGGCAGAAGCGCAAGTAAAAATGTGAGTTGATCCAGGTTTTAACAAACAATCACCTAAACGACAGCAGCAAAGCCATGCCAAAGCCCCAAACAAGCGGAAGGATGATAAGACTGATTTTAAAGCAGGGACCGAGAGGGCGGCTTGAAGGGAGCAAAAAATCCGACAGAGCATGGTGCAGACTAGCAAGAAAGTGATAAATTACCAGGCTTTCAGAGACTTTAAAAAACTTTTATTTTTTTTGTAACAATGATGCAGCGAGCAGAAAAAATGGCGGCTAAGGGGAAACTAACAGCAGGAACTGCCAGCTCATCATCTCCGGCTATAAACCGGAAGTAACCACAGACTTTCCTAAAATGATTGCTGCAGCTTTGCGCCCTCTGTTGGACCAGATAACCAATCTTAATGACAAGTTTGACATGCTGCAAAAAGAACTCAAAGAAAACTCAGCAACAACAGAGAAGATAGTTAAGAAGCTGAAAAAAGTTGATGTTAAGTCAAAAGAATTTGGACAAAGACTGGAGGTAATGGAAAAAGAAAAAATCTCTGAGAAACAGCAATTGGTACTTCTTCAAATGGAGAAATCAGCATATACACTGAGATTTCAAGGTATCCCAGAGCAGAAAGGAGATAACCTAAAAGAGATTTTAAGCAAAGAACTGGCTCCCATGGTGGGCTTAACAAAATGATATTGATCTGATTTATTGTACATATCCAGAATTTATCAAAAAAAACAAGAAAAAAAAAGCTACCTGGGAAAGTATATGTGAAATTCTCAAAAAGGTCAACAAGAGACATTACCTTGAAAGTGACAAACAGAATAACCCTGAAAATTAAAGGAGAACAAATCAAAGTTTTAAAAAATGTTCCATTTGAGATCAGGAAAAGGAGGAGACAATACAGAGACTTGGCACTGTTCTAACAGGAAAATACCACTCCATACAGATGGATAGTACCTGAAGGTCTTAGCTTCAGCTTCAATGGCAAAAAAGAAAAGATTGACTCTGTGCATAAAGCGAAAAAGTTCTTAGACCAACAACAGAAGGCAACAGAGGGATCTGAGAAAGTGGAGGATAACAAAGATGCAGAAGACAAAGAAGATGGGGAAAGTTCTGACACCATCTCAAACAGCTCGGCATAATTGTCTGATTTTGAAGCAGAATTGGGGCTGCTGCCCCTAAACCTCTAAAAATTAAACTAGATTTTGATAAAAAGAAGCTCAGAGGAAAGAAAAAAAGCAAAACAGATTAATTTTGATAGTCTGTTGTTTATTTTTAATTCATAATTTTAAAGCTAGAATGTACACACTACAGAGGATTATGATTGCAACTGTTTGTTTTATACTTTTATACAACTAATTCTCACTTTTTACTATGTGGTAATAGGGAAGTATCAATAATTTTAAACTTTAGTATTAATGATCCTTGCTACTCTTATTTTTTAGGTTGTATCCATTCCCCAGACCCTGTAGGTTTGTAGTTTAGAAAAGCAAAATAAAAAATATAAAAAACAAACAAATTACTGAGTCCAGAAAACTGTTGGGAACTGCGCCAGGGGTGGTGCAGGCCGTGCTGTCAGAGCATGGAATGAGTAATGCAAGGGTGTCAACTCAAGCAGTGTAGTCAAAGCTCAAAGCACAGAATCTAGAGGCATCAGTAGTCTGGTCCAAGGGCCAGTCCATACTGCAAGGTCTGGAAGTCCAAGAGTTATCCAGTATAGTCAAGGTCCAGTCCAAGGTCAAAGCACAGAGTCTAGAGTTGTCAGTAGACTGGTCCAAGGGTCATTCTGTACAGCAAGGTCTGGAAGTCCAAAAGTTATCCATGGGCAGGGTCAAGAGCAAGATGAAGGCAGAGTTAGGAAATGGTCTCAAGTGTCACAGGAACAAGGCAGGATCTGATGCAGTGGTCACAGTGTCGAAGGGATTTCAACTTGTTGCTTCCATGTCTAACAGTCTCCATTGGCTGGCTTTTATAGCCATATGCTGAAGAGTTATGCATACAGCCAGCTGCTCGGGAGTAATCCTGCAGCTACACATCTTTACTATCAGCAAGCAGCTGGTGTCAGGCCAGGAGGCATGCACTTTGTCATCTCTCCTGTAGCTCTATTCTTAGCCTCCATCTGCAGTGCTCTAAGGGTGTGGGTGATACTGGAGGGCTGGAAATAACCAACTGAGTTTCATCTGTTGAATTGAGGCTAGAGGGTGTTAGTGACTCTACACCAGCTGTTGGCTGTGAACCCTGACAAGCTTGCAGCTCATCTTCCTGCTAGCTGGCTTCTGCTGATTCAGAGCTGGCTACATGGGGCTCCTCATCTCCTGAGGAGTCCTCACTATTACTGAACCCTTGCTGATCCACGACAAGAACTTTCCACATCCTTATCTTGTGCCTCGAATTTATATGCCATGAGTACTAGGCACTCTTTCCCGATAAGAATATTACACCTATCCCCATCTGGCTCTAAACCTTGTTGCCCCATCTGATTTCTCCTTACATACTCATGCAATGGTCACCACTTCTTCTTCTCTCTCAAGTCTTATTTTCACATTATTTATTCCCATCCCTACACTATATGCCCTAACACACTTCAACAACTAAGTACACATTTCCTGTACAAAGAATAGTAGGTGTAATATGACTTCCATGTTGCTCTCACCTCTAGCAATGCCCTCATCCTCTTAACTGAAGAAATTTTGGACTCAATGATTAAGACAAACTGGGTGTGCATAGATCCTGAATTTAAAGTGAACAGAAGCAGTAAGATGACATCTCTCTTTATTTTGCAAATGTATATATTTTGTATAATCATATTTTAGGAATTAGCTTCCTAAACTCACATTTTTAAACAAAAACAAATCAGGTGTCTTAAATTTATAGTTTTGGGGCACATAGTATTGCTAAGGATTTAAAATAATTTCAGAAATTACTAGAAAATATGAGTTAAATTTCCCAAGGAAAGTATAGAAAAGCTTACAGAGTGAATGAATATACTTCAATGATACACTTTAGCACAATGTTGATTGCAGGACCTGCCACCCCCCATCTGAGTTCTTCTCTGATGCTACCATTATGAAGAAATTCAGAAGGACACATTTCCACTTCAACATTATTGTCATTCCTGCAACTGTTCAGAGGCCACTTATGTTACCGAACCCATAGCTGATGAAACATTATTACTGCCACTAACAAGGTTGTGATTTTATGTTTGTGAAGTGTAAAAACTGGCTTGTCAGATAATGCTCCATTAGACAGATATAATCTGTTTTGGATGGAATGTCAGCCTGTGGTTACCCTTAAACTTACAGCTTGGATAAAAGCACTTGGGCATCTGGCACTTAAAATAAATTTTAATTTAAATTAATAAGTTAAGAAAATTCAATACGTTGGACATATTTAGGTTTTTGCTCTTTCAAGCTGACTTATGATGCTCAACTTCCCTTTCCTCTAAGTACACATAAACACTGAAAAGTAGTATTGTACCTTAATGTCAACAGAAACAGTAGGAAGAAGTAAGCAGAGAGGAAAAGTACACCCTTTCCTTTGGTCCTCAACCAAGCCCCTTTCCCCTCATGGGACAGCACAAGCTAGACAGGCTGGCATTTTGCCATTCCCTGCCCAGTAATTAATCTTAAGACCACAGAAGAAACCTAGAAAGAACTGCCTGTGGAGTCCCTAATGGTATCATCCCTGCTGTACGGAGTACACTAAAATGTGTGACAAAATTCCCAAATTTACGTGTTTCGTACCAGTTGAACCATATATTACATCAGCCAAGAAGTGCTATCAACAGGGAAAATGGTGAAGAGAGTAGGTTATTTACTACCTGTAGTAAACAAATTTATTTTTTAAAAAAACAAAGCAGTGAAGTACAGGAAAATTGGGGAAAGGTGCAAAAGTAGAAGAGAGTCAAAGTGAGCTAGACAGAGCAGCATCCACTGCACTCCTTAATGCATGCTACTGTTTGTGCATGATTTACGTACCACTTACCTATCTGTCCATTGAAAAACATAGGAATCAGGAAATATCATAACATTCACAATACAGAACAGAATTTCAAGAATTAAGCAAGAGACACATTTTAATGACATGCCTGAATTTTAGAAAACACCTACATCTTCAGGTACACACATGTAACATTGTTTCCCAAATAAACATAGATGGTATGAAACACTCAGCATCCTTTTGCTGCCAATTTCCAACAATGATACCATGCGGCCATCTTGTATCCAGTTTCTCTGACATTTAGAAAGTATGTACCCCTCACCCAAGAGACTCTATATTCTGGATTTCATACTGATAATAGTAATCATTTTGATTTATAAAGCAATTCAAACAGATCCTGCATATCTTGACATTTTGAAACATTATTCCAATGTTTGGTCACATTTTAGTGTAACCAAGAAACAGAATCCATATTAGAGTTAAGCAGAAAGGAACAGGCATAGCTTTGCTTCTTGCAATAGTCAGAAGGATAAGAAGATGAATGGAAGAACTCCACCATCAGCTTCTTACCTTCACTTCTATCATGGCTGCTTTTTCATAAGGAAGAAAAAGAAACAAAACGGTGTATACAGAACAGAATATTTGTTATACAACCCCTACATCAAAACATCTAAACACAACAAAATTCTCTTGGAGGTGACGTATTTTTAGTCTAGCAGAACTATTTTATTAAAGCAGTATTTAATTTTCAATAGACCTCAACAAACAAAACAGCCAATGAACTTCAGTCAAATCTGGTTATGACTTAAGTAGCTGAGGTTCAATTTGTAACGAAATGTAGAACATTGAAAATGTATTTTCTACAAGTTCTCAAGCCAAGAAGACCCAACTTTTCAACAACAACAAAAAGCAGAAATAGGAAAGATTTATGTCATCACAATATTTCATCTTATGTCCATTGTAAGCTCTAAAACTAAATTAAGCTGCCCTTCAAAGGCCATAGACAGCAGTCCATTTCAATCCATTAGTTTGGCTAAATGCCTTCATACATTCACAAAGAAAGTCATTATCATCAATCTTCCAGTTATACTGACCAGTTGACTAATTGTTTATGCACGTACCCAGGAAATACTGGTGTTTTCTCATTGCTTACACAGTTCCAAAGAGAGCCCAGTAAACAACTAGTCCAGTTGGAAGTGCACAAAGCTGATGATTTAGCTGCTCAGCTAAGCAAAAGTGCTATTCTTGCTTTATTTACATTCTTAGTTCAGAGGTGGAGCATAATTTTGGGGTTCTTGAAATATCGCAGTACAGTACCTTTTTGATATGTTGTATTTAGGAACTCTAAAAATAGATTTGGTATAAGGATTTTTAATGTCTTTAGCAGGAAATTAAAGACTGTTAAAACATTTTCTACAGATTACCATTTGAATTCAATTACAATATTACAGTTTGCTAATTTAGCAACAAAACTTTATGCCCGTGCAGTTGTTTATACTGCTTACTTAAAATAAGAGAAAGAAGGGTTGTAACCTTTACCTTTACTTTTTACTATTCTATTCTATTTTACATTAAAATTATGTTTTGGAAACTCATGCACAAGCTATAAATATTTCCAACTGTTCTGAAGTATATTGCCTATAACTGGCAGAGATTAATGTGGCATAGTTTTGAATTCAGAATTTTCAAGAAGAAAAAGGATGGTATTATTTAGATGTCTTGCCTACATGTTCCTACAGAAACCCTGCTAGCAATCAAAGGTTCTGATGATAAACAGGTAATTCATTAATTAACTACCATATTTGCTAGAACACATGCACTAAATAATACAGCAGAGAAATTGTGGTTCTTTCACATCACTGTCTGCTGTGTGTCTGAGAGAGTATATGTGCGTATCTGAGAGAAAGAGGCAAGCAATGCTTATGCTGCTTCTAATTATTCCAATTATCATGGCACACTATGAAAACTTGATTAATAACACTGAAGATATTGTTGTGGCAATTAGCCATATGGTTGTGGGACTTTATTCTGTCACGATTCAGCCATTAGCATCTACTTATGTTTGTCAGAACAGTGCATCCGTGACAAGTTGAAGTTCCGCTCACCTTGCTGATTCCCTTGTGAGCAGCACTAGAGAACTGTTTATTCCTGGGAGCCCTTTTCAGAGTAAATTTTTCATGTGGCATCCGGTCTGACTGGGGACAAATGTCAAGTAGCTTATGCGACGACCCATCAAATCAGGCTCTTTTTGCAAAGGTACTTACTAAACTGCTTGTCATAGCGGACTTTTTTCAAAAAACAATTTGACCAGGAAAATTAGTGTCAAGTGACTTGAGCTGAATATTTTGAATGGTTAGTCATTCAAACAATATGTACCTTCCATTATTTAGACATTCTGAAACGTTCTGTTATGCTTTTATACAACTCTCTGGCATGTGTTACGTTACATGTGAAATGTATACCTGCAAGCTCCTGGGACCCTAAGCCATCATCAATGTAATTCTGACCAACATAATTTGGCAAATGTGTTTAACCTGATTTTTCTGCGGAAAGCACAGTGATATTTTTTTCTCTCTCTCTCCAAGCACAACTTTGATGCAGGCTTGTGGCGGAGTGACCTGTAAGTAAGTCACATGAGGTAAGTAAGTCACATGAGGTAATCCTCATGTGACTTACCTGCCTGGTACAGTAAGCTTCTGAAGCATCATGAGGGTAGGCTTTAGTAGGGCACAGAAAGACAGGTCTGGTAAGGTTTAAAATTTTTGGGGGTGGATCTTCTATGATGGGTTCCCCATACTTTTTGAGTCTGTGGGCACATTTGGAATTGTGACACAGTATGGTACAAACAGCCACAAAATGGCTGCTGCGGCTTACCTTCAGTTACACAGTGAAGATCCTTGTACAGTGGTGGCAGCTGCTGACAAAGCAACATTTTTTTGAAAATGTACACAGCCAATCAAATCTCCTATGGCCAATTATAAACCTTGGTGAGTAAAAACTCCACCAGACCCCACCCACTTTCTAAAAGTACTTGATGGGTATAAACAGTTGCCATGACCCTTGCTCTACAAAGATACCTTTATGTCTTCATTCAAGGTAGGAAAGATAGAACATCTTATGAACAGTCCACCACTTATCCTCCAGTGATTCTAGCTGCAGTGGCTTCTCTGTTCCCCAAAGGCTACCTCAGAATCATCTTGTCCTCAAGGAAGAGGAAATAAGAAAGTAACACCCCTAATAAGTAAGATCATCTAGAAGCAACAAGTGTTCATGGTATCTTGGTCAGTTTTCTGCAGGAGCTGCATTATGAGATTCATTTTTTCTGATCTCTAATATCTTTAGTATTCTTTCTTAATCACCATTCTTTTACAACCTGTGGTTGCCTTCAACATTTTTCATTGTAATTTTTAAAGTGAATTTCTGAAGTGTTCTGAATATTTGAGAATACTGACCCCCAAAAGAGTGATGCTGCACATTTAAATGCTCAACTATCATTTAAACCATAATTTAGGAATGGAAAACATTTTCACAAATTGTTTTGTATGTTACAGGACAAGAAGTGTTACTGGGGAGCAAGATCAAGATAATTCATACTATGGTAATCCCCATTACTATATATGGACGTGAAAGCTGTATAATGAAGAAAGCTGAAAGAAGAAAATGGATTCATTTGAAATGTGTTGTTGGAGCACAATTTCACAGACCATGAACTACCACACAGACAAATAAGTGGGTTCTAGATCAAATCTTTGCACCACTACCAGATCAAATCAAGCCTGAATTCTCCCTAGAAGCTGACTAAACTGAGGCTATTATACTTTTGGTCACCTCATGAGAAGACAAGACTCACTGGAAAAGACAATAATGCTAGGAAAAGTTGAAGGCAGTAGGAAAAGAGAAAGTCCCAACATGAGATGATTGACTCAGTAAAAGAAGCCATGGCCTTCAGTTTGCAAGACTTGAGAAAAACTATTAATGATACGATGTTTTGGAGGTCATTAATTCATAGGGATACCATAAGTTGGAAGCAACTTGCTCCATGACACACACTGCAACTCCTGAAAAAGGGATACAAACACACACAGCCAACGCACAGAATACAGCCAGAGAAATTGGGAGGGGGTCAGATACACTCTGTCCCAAAAGTGAAAGACCACAACAACTCTTCTAATAATCTTCCCTGCTTGAATCCATTAACACAAACCAGCTGCTCACCTTATGGTCACCTACTGAAAATTTCTTCACTATTGTGATATATATTTTTTACCATAGGAACTGATTTGCATCTGAGGCTTATATGTTTTGTCAGTAAAATAAATGGTCGTGAAAGTGGAAGAAGAGAGCTTCCTCCCCACTTTTCTGTAGAGAAAAGGAACTGTACCCTTCCCATCGTGCTGCCCATACCTCCTGCAAAGAAAAAGCACCCTCCATTAACTTTCAGCACATGTCACAAAGCTCAACAGAGGACCAATAGTCACCACGAATAATGGGCTTGGCAGGTAATCACTTATGAAATATAAGTATTTCTTGTGCTGTGAGAACTGAATAGAAAGGTGTATGAGAGTGTGTTATGCGTGGGCACATGGAAAGGGTTGTAAAAATGTATGGAAAAGTAGAGCTGGAAGGCCAATGATGCAGCACCCTTGCTGAATTTACACAAGTCTGAATCTAGACCTGGGAACTCCAATTGTTTGAGCTGGCACCAAAGAGGAATGGTCTTAATATTATTTATCATAGTTTTTTTAGGTATAAAAAGTGAATTGGTTTTTATATTGTTTTTCAGTGCAAAGGATTTCACTGTCGAGATAGAAAGACACCATACTGCTTCCATGCATAACAGTAACCAACGGTGGTTTTCAACTAAATACCAAGAAGTTCAAGTTTTGTGTGATGCTCCCATTTTTCTATTTCTAGGAGAAGAGCTATAATTTTTTCTAGGCCCCATCCCTGCTCAGATGGTTTTGGCCAGGGCCTTCTCGGTGGTGGCTCCATCCTGATGGAATGAACTTCCTGAAGAGATCAGGGCCCTGTGGGACCTTTTACAGCTCTGCTGGGCCTGCAAAATGGAGCTCTTCCACCAGGAGTTTGACTAAGGAAACACATTTTACATTGAGGAGTGTTCCTGTGCCCTGGCTTTACCATCTTTACCTTCACCTCCAGCCTGTGCCCTGACTTACCATCATTGTCTCTAGCCTGAGTCTGTTGCATAATAAGTGAGTGAAATGAGCTGGTATGAAAGTTATAGGAACTATACGGTCACCTAAGCCATATTAGAAATAATTTTGCTCTTGTTTTATCTGATAATATTTCAGCGTTTTACCTGTGTTTTAATTGACTGCCATTTATATGTTTATATAGGTTTTAATTGTATTTTTATAAAATGTTGGGTAAGCTGCCCTGAGCCCACCTTTGCAGGGAAGGCAGGGTATAAATTGAATCAATCAATTGATATAAATTATTAACTAACAAGGAAGTTTCTTGTTCTATACAGTGCAAAATTCCTTCTAATCAAGGAGTGGGATTGATTAAAACTTGGGTCAGGGCACTTTGAATTGTGCCCAATGTTCCCTCTAAGCTGAGTTAGTGTGAGCTAGCTCACTGTTTTAGCCTCTGGCTCACACATTTTTGTCTTAGCTCAGGAAGGATGGCTCCAGAGATGACTAATTTATGCAGTACCCTAATTGCTTGCTCACAACTTTAATGCCAGTAGCTCACACAATAGAAGCCTTGCTTACAAGACTCCACAGCTTGTTGTAGTAGTTAAGAGTGGTGGGCAAATTGGCATAATGTGATTTGGATCCTATTACTTTTAGGTGTATCTGCAACTGTCTGACAGATCACATCCAAAAAGTGTTTATTAATGGTTCCTCATCCTCTTGGATAGGAGTGACAAGTGGAGTGCCTCAAGTATCTGTCCTGGGACCTGTTTTGTTCAACATCTTTATAAATGATTTGGATGAAGGAATAGAGGGAATGCTTATGCAGATAATACTAAATTGGGAGAGATAGCAAATATGGTAGAAGACAGAGTCAGGATACAAGATGATATTGACAGGCTGGAGAACTGGGCTAAACAAATAAAATGAATTTCAATGGGGCTTAAATGTAAAGTTCTGCATTAGGTAGGAAAAATCAAATGCATAATTATAGTTTGGGGGATACTTGTCTTGGCAGTAGTATGTGTGAAAAGGATCTAGGGGGTCTTAGTAGACCATACAATGAACATGAGTCAGCACTGTGATGCAGTAGCTAAAAAGGCAAATGCGATTTTGGGTTGTATCAACAGAATATAGATCATGCAAAGTGATGGTATTGCTTTACTCTGCTCTGGTTAGACCTCACCTAGAATACTGTGTTCAGTTTTGGGCACCACAATTTAAGAAGGATACAGACAAGCTGGAACGTGTCCAGAGGAAGGCAATGAAGATGGTGAGGGGTCTGGAGACCAAGTTCTATGAGGAAAGGCTGAAGGAGCTGGGTACGTTTAGCCTGGGGAAGAGATGACTAAGAGAGAGAAGAGAAGAGAGAGAGAGAGAGAGAGAGACTGGATTTATACCCCACCCTTCAGTACCCAGTCTCAGAGCGGCTTACAAACTCCTTTCCCTTCCCCTCCCCACAACAGACACCCTGTGAGGTAGGTGAGACCGAGAGAACTCTGACAGAAACTGCTCTTTTTCAAGAACAGCTGCCCAAGGTCATCCAGCAAGTGCAAGTGGAGGAGTGGGGAATCAAACCCAGTTCTCCCAGATTAGAGTCCGCACACTTAACCACTATACCAAACTGGCTCTCTAAGAGGTGATATGATAACCATCTTCAAGTACTTGAAGGGCTGTCATATAGAGGATGGCGCAGAGTTGTTTTCTGTTACCCCAGAAGGTTGGACCAGAAATTGAAATAAAATCAAAAGTGTTTTTAGCTAAGCATTAGGAAGAACTTCTGGACAGTTAGAGCGGTTCTTCAGTGGAAGGGCTCTCCTTCTTTGGAGGTTTTTAAAAAGAGGCTAGATGGCCATCTGACAGCAATGTTGATTCTGTTAACTTAGGCAGATTATGAGAGGGCAGGAAGGGTTGCATCAGTGCTTAGTTCTTGTGGCCCTTTCTTACATGCCCAGGGAAATGCTTTTCACCACTCTGAGGTTAGGAAACAATTTTTCTCCAGGCCAGTTTGGCTAGGGATCCTGGAGGTCGTTTGTCATCTTCTGGGCATGGAACAGGGGTCACTGGGGGCTTGGGGGGAGGTATTTGTGAATTTCCTGCATTGTGCAAGGGGTTGGACTATATGATCCTGGAGGTCTCTTCCAACTCTATGATTCTATGTAACACGAACCCAGCTGGGTGACTTTGATTCCCCTCCTATGCATCTATTTTTTGCACCAGTTTCTTCCTCAATACTGAAATGTTCCCTTTATAATGGAACATTTTATGTATTTTTCAGTGATTTCCTTTGCATCAATGATATTTCCAGCCATTCATCAATTCGGAGGCAAAGCAGTATCAGGATCTGCAAGTTAGTGGGGTGTTCACTTGCGCAACCTCACCCTGGATTTCATCTAATAGCCCCTCCAGATATTGATCTATGAATGCCATCTCATTCTACCCCAAATCTTGAGCCAATAGCTTGAACTCAGGGGTGTATTTGGCCATGGTGCCCTTTCCTTGTCTTAGGACATGATTTCTTCCATTGGCATTCTTGGCCTTTTGGGGGCTGGCAAAGGCATTAGAAATATAAGACATGAAATTTGGAAAATTTTCCAGCCGTGGTGACATGGAGAGCAGCAGAGGTGTAGCCCATTTAGCTGCCTGCCTCTTTAAAAGGCTTAGCACAAAGCAAACTTTCAGCCTGTTGGTCAGAAAGTCCCAGGCCTGAAGCTCCACATATAGTTGGCCTTGCACTAGAAAAGCTGGAAATTCTTCCACGTTGCCCTCAAATTTGTCTGAAGGACTAACTGGGCATCCATCAGGCAGAAGTACAGCTGGTGCAGCATGGAGAATGGCAGACTGTTGCTGCAATGTTGTCAGAGCATAAGTAAGTTGCAGCACCTGGTCTTTCAGTGCTGCAAGGCTTCCCAGTGAAGTTGCAGCCTTGTCCATGCCGTTTGTTTGTGTGGTGGAAGCAAACTGTACTGACTCACAGGCTTATGGTCTCAGGTTGCAGTGTCTGTTCCTCAAAGGTGTCAGGAAAGAGGGCTTTCCAAAGGCAAAGTTGTTTAGTCCAAAGGTCAGGGTTCCAGAAGTAGGGCTAGGAAGAGTTACCCAGTCCAAGAGTCAGATTCCAAGAATCAGTAAGGCAGAGTCAGTGGCTTAGCATCTATTGTACGTGTTGCTTTCATGCCTTACAGCCTCCCTTGGCTACTTTTTGTAGTCACATGCCTAAATGTCATGCATGCAGCCAGCTGCCCCGGACTAGTCCTGTAACTACTCATCTGTGTTATCAGGAAGCAGCTGGCATCAGGCCAGGAGGTATGCACTTTGCTGTTTCTCTTGTAGCTCTGTTCTTAGTCTTTGTCTGTGGCGCTCTAAGGGTGTGGATGATACTGGAGGGCTGGGAGCAACTGACTGAGTTTCACCTGCTGGATTAGGGCTGTAGGGTGTCGGTGGCCCTGCACCAGCTGTTGGCTGTGAATAAGCATGCAGCTCATCTTTCCTGCTTGCTGGCTTCCACTAACTCAGAGCTGACTACACGAGGCTTCCCTTCTCCTGAGAAGTCTTCTTCTTCCGGGCAGTCCTCACCACTGCTGAACCCCGGCTGACTCATGATACATCAAGTCTCAGCAGACTTATGATGACCCATAGGGTTTTGACCAGCGACTAACGGAAGTGGTTTCCCATTTCCTTCTTCTGCATAGCAACCCTGGAATTCTTTGATGGTCCCACATCCAAATACTAACTAGGTCTGACCTTGCTTGGCTTCCAAGATCTGACAAGATCAGGCTAGCCTGGGCCATCAGATCAGGACAAGTACAATGACAACAGTTGAATAAAAATTAATGAAAATGTCCATATTGGATCATCTCTATTATGCACTTTTAGTTCTTTTATTTTGTGTTGCAATATGGGTGGGGAGATTGTGTTGGATTGATATGTGTTCATACATGAAGACATGTAGGCCTTATCATGCTTGGTGACAGGGGACTTAAGAGCACATGGAGTAGCTGTATACCTTAGGGCAACAAAGTATGTGCGGTTGGCTCTTTCCCTTTTACTGCTGAGCTCTGCCTTCAGTATGTGGGGTCTGTTCAAGGCTGTACAAGCCTTGTTATGGGCTCACAAGAACAGTCTCTTGACCTCTCTAGGTCCCCTTCAGGTACCAGATTCCTGTGGTCTTCAAAATGGAAATCATAAATAAATAAAACCTAATTAGTTAAAGCTAGGAAATTGACAAATATTTGGAGAATGAAACTTTATTAGTAAAGTAAAAAGAAGTCTGTCTCTTTCTCTACACACACAATGCAGATAATTGTATAAATTATGAATCAGTAATTAATAAGATGCATAATTCACAACTGTGAATCAATTACGATAGTTAACCTACTGCTTTTATATCAGCCTTTACAGATTTATTTTCCTTAGAGCATCTTACAAAGATACAAAAAAAGACAACAAAGAGAAAGATAATTTTACGAAGAAAATGAAAACTATATGCTATTCTACAGAAAAGCAATATGCAGAGGGGTTAACTTTGACCAACACAGATTTATGTTATTTGCCTTTAATTCATGAAGAAGAAATTTCATTGTGTCAGACCAAAAAAATTTTTTAGCCAGGGATGGCCCATGCCCAGATATCCCCAAAACATTTTTATTTTGTGCTAAAGGGCTCTATCTAATTTTAATCAAAGTATAGTGAGAAGTTTCTGAATAGTTCAACTGATAAGAAAAAGAAAATGCTTGTAAGAAATAGTGATAACACACACTTTAATGTTATGGTTGTTCCAATTTTGTCGTGATACCCTTACTATGCCTGAGCACATGTATTCTAGAACCATTCAGTGTTTACTAGTAGACAGTAAACAAGGTCAGTTTCTATGGAGAACAGACTGGGCTCAAAAACAGTTAGGCTATCCCTGTTGAAATATCTCCTACAAATAGAAAGAATATGTGATTTTCAGGTAGTACATTGTTCTCCAATATCTATTTATTTTCAGTCTAGGAAGTAACATGTTAGGATCACTGTGAAATCAGATTTACTTCAGATAAACTTTGGGAAAGGTTCAGCAAAAATGAAGGGGGAAAAGTGTAATTCTGGAACAATTTTGAAATATGTGACTATATGCAAACAGCCTAATTTTTTGTCCAGCATTTGTAAAGGATTTTATGGTAGAATATGATGAATGTAGGCCTAATCCTGAAATTAAATTTCAGCAATGTAGAAGTAATAAGGCTCAGTCCTATGCACATTTACTTGAGTGTGAGTTCTTTGATATATGAAGATGGTCTGTCTTTAAAAGTTAAGAAGAACTTGGTAATATTTATTCGAAATAAGGTAGGTAACAATGGGTTGAATCCACCAACTTCCTTTCACTAAGTGAGTAATCCCTCTGATGGAGCAACACTTTTTTGTATATATAACATATGCCCCATATAAACAAAATACTATCTTGGTCCTTATTAAACTAATACTGAAGAAGGACAATTAAATATGTCTAAAACTAAAAGGTAGTGATAGTACAAAAAATACATTATCATAATAAGCAAACTAAAGTATTTCTCCTTCAGAATCTAAACCCCCGAAGTCTGGAGCTTGGTTTATAATGGACTTATTTGACACCATAGCCACTCCTCTTCCTTTCCCACCTAAACTCCCTTATATGGAAAGGCCTTCATTGGTCCATGTAAACTTCCTTACAGAGATGCCTCCACTGGCCTTTGGTGCCACAACACCTGGAAACCATGAAAGATGGGAAGTCCTTGCCCATTCCAGAACTGCCACTTTCAGAGCCAAAAGACCTGAGTCAGATTGAGGTGACAAAAGAGGAGGTCATATGACTGATGGAAAAATTTTAAATTGACAAATCACCAGACCCAGACAGCATATATCCAAGAGTTCTGTAAGAACTCAAATATGAACTTGTGGATCTCCTGACAAAAATATTCAATCTATCACTAAAATCTGCCTCCATTCCTGAGCACTGAAAGGTAGCTAATGTATCTTCCATCTTTAAAAAGGTTCCAGGGAGATCCAGGAAACTACAGCCTGTCAATCAAACGTAAGTTGGTGGAATCTCTTATTAAAGATGGAATTAGTAGGCACACTCATGAACAAAAGCTACTGAGAAAGAGTCAGCATGGATTCTGTAAAGGAAGATCTTGTCTCACTAACCTTTTAGAGTGCTTTAAGGGGTGAACAAACATGTGGACAAGGGTGACCCAGTAGATGTTGTTTACCTAGATTTCCAGAAAGCTTTTGATAACATTCCTCATCAAAGGCTTTTAAGTAAAATCAGCAAGCATGGGATAAGAGTACAAGTCCTCTTGTGGATTAAAAACTGGTTAATTAACAGGAAACAGAGACCAAGTATAAATGGGCACTTTTCACTGTGGAAGGTGGTAAGTAGTGAGGTACCACAGGGCTTGGTACTGGTCCAGTGCTTTTTAACTTGTTCACTAATGATTTGGAGTTGGGAATAAGTAGTGAAGTGGCTATGTCTGTGGATAATACTAAGTTGTTCAGAGCGGTGAGAACCAGAGAGGACTGTGAGGTGCTCCAGAGGAATCTGTTGAGGCTGGACAGATGGGCATCAATGTGGCAGATGTGGTTCAACATGGAAAAGTGAAAAGTAATGCACACTGGAGCCAAAAGTCCTAACTATAAATATACGTTGAGGGCTCCAAACTGACGTTAACTGACCAGGAGTGACATCTTGAAGTCATGGTGGATAACTCACTGAAGATGTTGACTCAGTGTGCAACTGCAATAAAAAGGCAAATGCTATGTTGGTGATTATTAGGAAGGGGACTGAAAACAAATCAGCCAATATCATAATGCCCTTGTATAAATCTATGGTGAAGCCTCATTTGGAATACTGTGGGCAGTTCTGGTCAGCATGTCTAAAAAAAGATATTATAGCATTGGAAAAAGTGTAGAAAATGGCAACTAAAATGATTAAGGGGATGGAACACCTTCCCTATGAAGAAAGGTTAAAGCAGTTAGAGCTTTTTAGCTTGGAGAAATTACAATTGAGGGCTGACATGACAGAAGTTTTGAACTTATCCATGGGATACAGAAGGTAGAGAAAGAAGTACTTTTCTTTCTTTCTCACAATACAAGAACTAGTCAGCACTCAATGAAATTAATGATCAGTAGGCTTAGAACAGATAAAGGAAGTACTTCTTCGCCCAATGAATATTTAACACATGGAATTCACTGCTGCAGGAAGTGGTGGGGGCTACAAGCATAGACAGCTTCAAGAAGGGATTGGGTAAATATATGGAGCAGAAGTCCATCAGTGGATATTAACCACAAGTTATAGATGGAACACTATTTCTGGGGCAGTGATGTTCTGTATTCTTGGTGCTTGGGGGGCTACAGTGGGAAGGCTTCTGGAGTTCTGACCCCACTGGTGGACCTCCTGATGGCACCTGGGTTTTGGCCACTGTGTGACACAGAGTGTTGGACTGGATGGGCCATTGGCCTGATCAACATGGCTTCTCTTATGTTCTCTTGTATGTAGTTCTGTAACTGCTGATATCTTAGTAGAAAGGTCAGGATTCATGGTTTCTGATACTGGAACAATGTTATACACAGTCTTGATAGCACACATTGCTGCATGTGTTCATCACAAGACTGGTGTCATCAAGTACGTTTGGAGGAAACAGAAAGGTGACCTTGGGCCAGTCACTCTCTCTCAGCCTAACCTACCTCACAGGTTTTTGGTGAGGATAAAATGGAAGAGAGGAGAATGATGTAAGCCACTTTGGGTACCCATGGGGAGAAAGGTAGGGTATGGATGAATAAAATAAATAAATAAGAAGGATCTTTAGGTCATGTCATGACCAGCTGGTATTACAAAAAATCTAGCAGAGCACAAATGTAAGAAGGGGCTTAGGGGAAAAGTTATTTAAATTTGAGGTGGTGGTGGTGGTTTCCCCCCAATTCAAACTGAGATATAGAGAGAGTTCAACCATCACAAGAAAAAAACAGAAACCAGGTATGTGGAAGTAAACTTTGCTGTTGCCTTTTCTGATATCTGATATCTGCAGTTCTGGATATAGCAATCTGACTGTTCAAGCTTAATATTATCAATATTATTTAGAATATACACCAGTTTTCAACTATGGAGTTCCCAAAGCAGCGTATAACAAAATAGCACAAAAGAGAATATTTTTACTATCCCTAATGGGGAGAAGTGTAAAGAATATCTGGCTTTCCTGGCTTTGATAGTTATTAATGAATAGGAGATGCCAGACAACCTGAGTTCTGAGAAAAGCACTCAAAGCAAACCGGAGTTGTGCGACCTAGCTAAATACTTCCATTTGAGCTGGTTCTCACAGTATTAGTTTTCTTTCTTTCTTTCTTTCTTTAAAGCATTTCTATGTCACCTTTCTACCCCAATAGGGCCCTCAAGGTGGTGAACATCAAAACATTAAAACAGCATTTAAAATAAGGTGTTTCAACGATACCCTATTTGAACAATTTGAACAATTCAATAAAAAACAGTCATACAATCACACATAACAACACTAACAGAGAGGAGAGCCAGTAAGAGTTATTGGGGATAGGCAAAACAAAAGTCTTCACCCACTGGTGGAGGACAACGATAGAGGGAGACAGAAAAATCTCCCTGAAGAGGGAGTTCCAAAGTTTTGGTGCCATGTCTCTGAAGGGCCTTGCTTGGACTTCCACCCATCTAGCCTCAGATGGCACAGGCACCTGAAGCAGGGCCTCTGAAGATAATTGGGGTAGATGAGCAGATAGAATGCTACTAGCTCCTGAACTCCAGTTAGGCAAGCTAAACAAACAATGAAATCATGCATGCCCTCCCACTTCCCATCCGTCTGCAGCACAAATTTCTTCTGCCTTAACTGCAGTTAAAGTATTAGTACCAATGTAGCTACAACTAAGCTGGTATAACCCTTAATTGCAAGTTATGTTTATGTTCCAAAAGTCATGCATTGCTGTGGCCCAGTTCCAACTGCTTAACTATGTATGCTATTTTAGAATTAGTTACATACTGGTAGTCTGCTGGACATGTCTTCCAAAGCACTAGAATGCAAAGAAATCCATTGTATCATTACTACTGTATCTAAGACTAGCCAGGCACAGTGGCTATAAGTACTATAGACAACCCTATCACCATTTGTATTACAAAGATGAAGCCCAAAGATGCCTTCAGGCTGCAGGTTATCACAGGCTGACTCGAAGGACCAGAGGCAGAAGCTTTATGGCATAGTTTGTCTGAGACAAACAGAAAGACCTATTCTTCTGTCAAAGTCAGGAGTTCTTAGGAAGGACTGAGCTTCATGTGCACCTGACTGGATCTGAATAATATGGCTCTCTCATAATACATTAAAAGATTCAGGTGGGTAGCCATGTTGGTTTGAAGCAACAGAACAAAGTCTGAGTCCAGTGGCACCTTTAAAACCAACAAAGTTTAATTCTGGGTATACACTTTTGTGTGCATGCACACCTCATCATTTTACATTAATGTAATGGCCATTTAAAAAAAAATGAAAGGAAGGAAACCCCGTTCCTCAGATTAGCCTTGATAATAACAAATTCTGAAGCACTGGGGGCCTCAAGAGAAGTTCAGGGGTTGCCTTCTTACTGTGAGAGTTCAAGGATTGCCAGGATCATAGGCAGTAGCTTTTTTTTAATTGACTGGGGAGAAAACTGAGAACTACTAGCACAACATGAGAAACCCAAACACTCCCTCTTGTACAAAAGTTCAAGAGGGGTAAATGCCTGTGCCTTGCTAAACCCATGAAGCTGGTTCTTGCTTATCTTCTCAGCAACTGACTCGAGGAAGAGAAACATTTCCTTAGTTGGTTTATGACTGTCATGTTGACAAGGCTAAAGAGGACAGAAAGAAACAGCAAGCTGAGAAATGTTCCATAATGAAAATAATTACTTTGTCCTTTCCAGAAATTTCTTAATGCCTTCAGCTGCAGAATGCTGATCCCTGGCATTTCCCGGGTTCTCTTGTGAGGTTCATTGTGACTTTATGAGTTAATCACGTCAGGAATAGTCATTTTAGCTCGCATGCCTTTAGGAGTAATTACACATTTAAATGATTAAACAAATCAGGAAAAAATATCTACTGCCGAATGAAAGCAGTTAGCACTGAAATCCTTTTTTATATATTAGTATCACAAGTCGTTTGTAAATAACATGTTCATTTTAAAGATGTAAAGAGTTCTGTCATGCCCTATGAAATAAATTATATTTTATTGGTGCCCGGGTGTTTCATAATTTCTATTTATTTGCTGCAAGAGTGGAGAATTAAGATAGAGTAGTTTATTTCACCAAAAGACTGACAAATGGCTCATTAGATACTTATGGAACTGAAGCTAATTGTATGATTTTTTTTTGTATTAATTGTCACTGGCTGCTTAACTAACTAATGCTGGTCACAATTATCATGCCCTCACCCTGCTCTCTGATTCAGGTTAAAATATTTAACATGTGAAAAGAAAAACGGCAATATTTTTTGCTAACATAAACCAAAACATTATTATTTGGATTGGAAGAGCATGTGGGAGGAGTAACAGAGGATTAATGTTTCCCATTGGAGACACCAATGACAGTCATATCCAAATTGCAGTCACCTCACATCATATAACAGCTTGAATCATAGATATTCCAAGATTCTCCTTTCCTCCCCCCACAAATTAAATATAATTTACATTACTTAGAGTTTTTTTATTTCATCGGAGACATAAGGTCAGAATTGATTGAATATGTACTACCTGCATATAATGATTTCTGGTTTTTTACAATCATGTGCTAATGCTCCACAGTAATGGCCTATGGTTGAAGAGACAGATGTACTACCAGTCATTCGCTACACATTTGCATTAACAAATCATCATTTAATTGAAGCCCATCCAACAAGTTTATGCTACTTAAATAAAGTTCCTTTCAATAAAAAATGCCAAAGTGACACATGACTACAAACTGCAAAGATACTTGGAACAACAACAACAACAAAAATTATTTTAAGATCATGGACTGAGGTGTACATTAAAGATTGGTTTTATTAATTTGTATTTTGTTGAGAAATAAGCCCTCTGAAATTTAACATAGTGATCCAAACTAGCTCCAGTCTGAAATGAGATCATTTACACTTTGAAATAATTATTTTGTAACACTAACAATTTCATGCCTTGCAGATTTTATTTCCCACACAAATATATAATGCAGCATAGATTATAAAAAATCTATACATGAATAGTGTGCTAATATTTTTAGGCAAACACCAATAACAAGACTCATATCCCGCTGTTACCAACATAGGCTATTTTTTCCTTTAGATGTCTTGTTGAAGACTTCAAACATTGGCAGCACAATTAGAAATCGAGTTGTCTTTAATAATTTTGATATTACAGATTTTAAAACACAGTCTAGGGAACAATTCAGGTAGATTTTCACACCCCTATGTATTTCAGGTACAAGAAAATAGCTGTTCATTTGTTATTCTAGAATGTATTGGAAAAATTGAATACATATATAAAGACAGATGAAATTTAAGAAACTATCACATAAAATGGACTTACAAAGTGGTATATTATGTTTATGTTAAGTTCTGAATTCTAAGGGTTTGAAAGAAATTTTTGATACTATCATTGTGCCTTAGAAAACATTAACTATATCTGAAATGTAAAAGTATTCAGGAAAAGGAGACCAAATTATGCATGAATATAGGCTAAATCTCATGATCTAAAGATCAGCAGTTCTTCAGGTAAATATGTCCATTGGACCATGCTGTATATGTATATTGCCTAAGCTTTCAACGGCATTTAAGTAGCCAAGCTGTATAGAGGATTCCAGCTGCCATGGTCCACACAAAACGTATTAAGAACGAAAGTCTGAGACATAGTAAAGTTGAAATTGCTTAAATTTAAAGCAATTACTGTTTTCTTTTATCATAATAAAAACTCTGCTACTTAATAAATGCAGAAACAAATATCATTCTCTCCCCCAAACTACAAAAGCAACAAATACACCTAACAACAGAATACAGGGAAGTATTCTTAAAGAACCCCCCCATTTTAAATATTTTTTTCTTTCATTTAATTATCCTAGATGTCTCAAGTTTAATTTATACTTGTTGATTCAGGATAAGGTTTTCTTTCTTTTTTTTACTCTCCTACAGAATTATGCTACACTTTGGAATTTAGAAACACAATACATATTCTCCTTTTGACTCTAAAAAAGACAGCATCACAAGGTTTTCTGACCTTAAGAGCAGTGTATAAATGTAATATAATACCAAGTAAGTCCACGTATAAAAACCCTACTGTGCCTCCTCTGTATATTCTCCATGCTCTTTTTATATGCTCAAAATAGTAATTACAGATCTTGTAAGTTGACTTCTGTTTTCCAGAACTATGAGTTGTACATAAAACGTGCCTTTTCATCACAACAATTACCATTAATCAAAACACTGAGAGCTAATACCACTCAAGTCCAACCTACCGCTGTGCCTAGCAATATATCAAACTGTCTGTTGTCAAACACTCTATACAAACTTAAACAGCTTATCACTGCAAATAGCAAAAAAGATGCTTGCTAAGTAATTTTTTCTAGTTACACTGCAATCTCAGTAGTCCTTTCTGTCACTAGATTTAATATGAGGCATATCATCCTAGACACATACATTCATTACTTCATATTTGTTTTTTGTTCTTTTGATGATGGAGTAACCAGCATTCATAAATGAGAACAGCGCCAAATATCCTAGCTTTTACACAAACACCCAATATCCCTCTAACCATTTAGGGTCATGATGATGAAAAAGCAACTGAGAAATAATCTGCAGCAGTCCATCGAAAGATATATGGACCTGTTACAGATCTGCCCCTCCCCAACTTTATCACTAATACAACTATATTTCAAGCATGGAAATCCCATTTAAATTTTTCCTACCAAACTTCTAAGATCTCAACATAAAGATGATTACAATCCATTTCTGAAATTGACACATGTCAAACAACAATTCAGAGAACAATATTTTTAAAAAATACCAGCAGTACTCATAGAAAAATGCCTATAATATGGCACCTTGATTAATAAGTGAATCCTTCTCAAAGTCTGCTTACATACCTTGCTTTCCCCACTTATCAGACTATGCTCCTTAAAAAGTAGTACATCCACTGTATCTATCTAACACTGGGAAGTACTTTGCAGTAGATTTAAATCAGCCCTTTTTTTTTTTGCAAACAGCTGTCAATGAGACAACTCAAGTTTTGTATGAAGGAAGAGGTACAAGTTAAGCTGGGCAGAGTGGAATTTAACAAACAGATCAGGCCTTTATTGCCAGCAAGCTCCATTATGGATTTGTGAGCTTTGTAAGCCAAGCTCCCCCAAGTATAATTAAATTTTTATTTATGTGTTTGTGACTGTTAACTTCATGTTGCCTCTGCTTCTTCCCCCCTACACACACATCCCAATGTGAAATGTTGATCAGTCTTTACAGCTGCAGACTGCAAAGTGTGTGGAATTTATACCTAGGCTTAAAAAGAAGATGGCATGTACAAAATAAAATGAAACAAAATGTAGCATACGGTTATAAGCAGTTTTTGCATGCCATCAGGGCAAAATACAAATGACAAGGCAGTCAAAAGGGCAACATACATTGCATTGGCAGTTTTTTTGTTTGCAAGAGCACCATTTATTACATGTTTGTATTATGAAGCCAGAACAGCTTCTATGTCAGAGAAAGATGGCAAAATTAGGTTCTACTGTGCACACTATATTCTATTAAAGTCTTTTTATTAATGTTAACAGATCAGAAAAAGGTTTACAACTTCAACAAAGCCATGTGGTGGGTTTTTAAGAAGCTCTGTAAAAATCCCCATATCAACCCCCTTTTCATTCTTTTGCATTAACCCTTCTTGTGCTGTCAGGTAACATTTGTATGCTCAACACTTTCTTTTTTTGGAAAACCTTAATCTAAGTAACCGTAGGGGGATCTCTTCTCCCCTTGAAAAACTGCAAATAAAGATGTCAGCTATTGAGTATATTTGTAGCGTCTCCAGCAGCTGCTGTTAAATACCAGCTGGTCTAGCTGATTAAAATTACCTCCGAGTTGGTATTATAAAGATGCCTGGGCAGCATTGCTGTATTAATGGATTATTGAGTGAGCGATGAAAACCTTGGCCAGCTGATGCGTTTTATTACAGATAGGCTTTATGATGTGTAATCACTGTAATTTTTACAACTGGAGAAAATAGGAGGCAGAAAAAAGATGACAAAACTCACAGAAACCAGTTTGACTAAATATTTTTGCTATTCTGTTACCTAGCAGTTGGCTCATAATTTCCCTCTTTTAAAAAAACTCTATATTTGTGAATTTAGGACACATGAACAAATTCAGTGAATACAAAACTCATCATTCCAAACCCACATATAAGAGGCAGAAACTAACCTAACTGTGCATGGATTTCTCTCTTCTGTTCCCAGAATCCAAATGGCTGCTCTATAGTCATATAAGTAACACTCTGTATTATTCATGAGGATGAATATAAAAAACATAGACACACACCCCTTACTTATCCAAGTGGGCTATACTTTTCATGTCAATAAATGGCCTCTTATTTCTCTCTCCTTCCCATTGCCATCCACATAAATGTCCTGTGATGGGTTGCTGTGTTAATCTTTCAGTGGAAAATTCCTTTCAGCCTCTGCAATGTATGAACACATGGGGCAATAAAATGTAGCTTACCCTGGGAACATCATGTTAGCAAAGGGCGTGTATTAAAATTAGTCTTACAAATGTCAGTTTAGTATGAATATCCTATGAAGGACACAAATCCTTGACCTAAAGCAGTGAAGCAACCTTCTTGAACAGGGGGCTACTCTTAAATTTACAGTAGACTTTAGGACCTGCTACCACCAGTAGTGAAAAATAGGCTATGGCCGTTGCCTCCCACACTGCTGGCTATTGGGAGTGAACTGAAGCCCAGGGAATGAATGGAGCTACAAGGGTGAAGGAGAGGAGAGTCAGTGACACATCAGCTCTCTTCTCCTTACCACAGCTTGGAGGAGGACCCCCAAAGCCTTTTCTTCCAGCTCAGGAATGTGAATCTTGCAGTACACAGATAGCAGGGTCACAACCTGAGGTTTGCCTGATGCCTCCTCTACTGTCCTTTAGATGCCAGGCCAAAACTTTTTACCTAGGCTTTTAAATGAGAGCAGTTGCAGCTTTTTAAGCTGCTTTTACTGTCTGCTTCTAACTTGAGGACTGTTTTATGGGTATCATTTTTGCTTGTTGAATGTCACATTCTGCTGGTTTAATATTAACAATTCTTATGTTGTCATTTGCAAAACTTTATTTTTATTTTACTTATTTCATTTATACCCTGCCTTTTCCCCCAATGGGAACCTGAAGTGGCTCACATAGTTCTCCTCTCCTCCATTTTACCCTCACAACAATACCGTTAAGTAGGCTTGGCTGAGGCAGACTGCTTGGCTTATGGTTTCCCAGTCACTCCATGACAGCAAGGATTCAAACTTGGGTCTCCCAGATCCTCATCTGACAGTCTAATCCAGGGACAGCCTAACCCAGGCCCCCGGAGGGCTTCTATCAGGCCCACAGTGGAACTCACTGTCTTCTGATTCTAGTTCTGCTGCTGCTGCATCATTGTAGGTTTGCGGCTTACAGATACACACCCGAACAGCATACTCAAGATTGCAACAGCACAGACATTTTGATGCAATAATTCAGAGCAAGACGTGTCAATGATCAGACACTGTTAAATAAACAAAATATTGCAAGAGTGCTAATTTTTTAACCATGTTTTTATTTTAAGTTAAAAAAACCCTCTTTGTGTTTGTGTCTTTTATAAAGCTTATATCTCCACTACCTGGCATTACATTTTATGACATGCATGGCCCAGCCCAACAAGATCTCATTTATGTCAGATCTGGCCCTCATAACAAATGAGTTCGACACCCCTGGTTGAACCACTATGCCACACTGGATCTCTATATGTCACAAGGCAGCCAGAGGGTAAATTGCAGGACAGTGACTGCAAAATGCTCTGTGGCTCAAAAACTCCAATTGTGAGATAGTATTAAACTTGAGTAAAAGGGTCTTGAGGTTTTGAGAAGTGAAATGAAGAATTTGGGATAAAGGCTTTGCTTTATGTTTGACATAGATTGGTATGTTTAATTATTCTAAAACATAATGAACAGCATAATTTGTACTGTTGTCATTAGGAAGCTTGTTTACACTTGGGAGGAAAACTACACAACTGATGCCTGCTGCATGCTTTTCCTCTCAGGTGGTAAACTGCATATTATTTGGCAATTGGAATCTTATATTAAGACCATCTATGTCTGACACATTGCCAGGAGAGTTCATCCATTTGAGATGCCCAAGCAATTGTGTCCTTCTGGAAGAAGAAGAAGACGAAGAAGAAGAAGAAGAGGAGGAGGAGGAGGGTGGTTTACCCCGCCCTTCATTGGGAGTCTCAGAGCAGCTTACAATGTCCTTCCCTTTCTCTCCCCACAACAGACACCCTGTGATATAGGTGGGGCTGAGAGGGCTCTGAGAGAACTTCTCTTGAGAGAACAGCTCTGAGAGAATGGTGACTGACCCAAGGTCACCCAGCTGGCTGCATGTGGAGGAGTGGGGAATCAAACCCAGTTCTCCAGATTAGAGTCCACTGCTCTTAACCACTACACCAAACTGGCTCTCAGAAGGGTGAGAGCAAAGTAGTACAATAACCTACACCCTCACAGATAAAATGGAAAATAACAAAGCTGGATAAGAAAAGGAAATAAACCTGAAATGCCTCACATGTGCTGAAAAGATCATTCTACAACCATGGAATAGAAAATGGAAAGGAATCACACCTCCTTAGGACATTCCACCCATCTATCAAAACATTTGGAAACCCATTCCTAAATTCTCAGCTTCACTAACTATAACATGTTGAGGTACAGCATTAAAAAATAGCTTATCTTAGCTGCTCATATGTGCTGGCTATTTCTAACAGTATTTCTGGTTCTTGGTCAGATTCAGGTGGGTAGCCATGTTGGTCTGAAGCAGCAGAACAAAGTTTGAGTCCAGTAGCACCTTTAAGACCAACAAAGGTACCTTGAATAGAATGTTGTTGGTCTTAAAGGTGCCACTAGATTCAAACTTTGTTCTGCTTCTTGATCATTTAGACTTTTCCTCAAAACCTTTTCCATCCTCGCCACCCTTCTTTCTAGCAGTCTAGTCTCCCCCCTTCCTTTTGTATTTTGCTTATCAGTGTCCCCAGTGCTGCAGTCCCTGTGAATTCCACCCTACATAACATCTGGTTTCCTTGACTCTAATAGCTGGTTCCCATTTCTGCTCATCAAGGAAGTGTCACCTATCAGTTCTCAATTTCCTGTTCTCTCTCTTTAAAAGAGAAGTACATAATGAGCTTGCATATTAGAGATGCTCAAGCTTCTGGAAATTAAAGGGAGCCATGATGGAGCTGATGGCCCTATTATATATCTAATGTATTTAGAAATGATACATGTTATAGTCATTGTATACTGTATGCCCAGCTAAATACAGATATTTGAACCACTATAATCAGATAGGATAAAGAACCTGAAGTTCCCGTTTGCACCAAATGGACTGGCGATGTCAAATACCTATGCTATATTTCCAGGGTATTAAATACATGATTTTAAAACACTATTCAGTAACAATTTACAATTAAAATGTATTGGAAAACTGGGAATACTGCCATTTGTTTTTGTTTCTTCTGATGTGTATAGTCCCCATTACTCAAACTGTATGGTTGTTGCCTAGGAAACTGCCTGGAAGCAATATAATTGGATGAGTTTTCAAAGTGATTGTCAGAAATGTGGGCAGAGTTTCAGGTAGAAGATCCATGGTAGCATCATGGCCTAAGTTCAAATTTGTCCTGTAAAAATTACAGTATTAAAATCTCTTCCTAAGCAGCTCAGATGAGATGTTCTGCAGTCATCCTTGGAAAAAGTCACTAAGTAGGCAGGAGTGAATTTATTTATGTACTATAGTGGAAGGTTACTAAAAGATCCATTAAGAAAAAGCACTGCATCTTGCAGATGTGCATAAAATGAAGCATTTGCAATTTAAAGGAAGTGTCATATTAACTGCCTTTTACAAAGCATAAATGGATATACACCAATTTGTCACTTCCCTGTTTCATTCACCTTGATACCAAAAATACTTAATTTCATTTTCTTTACTTTCTTCTGTGTGGTTTCTTTTCTTTTTCTTACAAAAATAGTCTCTGTAGCACTGGTATTCTCAGACTGAATGGTCTTGCATGGATTCAAATTCCTTGAAATTATATAGAGCTTCATACAGAAATTATATACAGCATCATCACATTTAAATATAACTAGATTCAGAAAATGGGAAGTGAGCAATTCCCCCTTTTCTCTCCATGTTTTCTTTGTTTTTTGTGGGGGGGGGGTCTGAATTTTTTTTTGTATGTATATTCTCTTTTATGTATTCTGCTTAAAATTTAATAAAACTTATAAACAATAAAAAGGGAATGAGCAATCTGTTACACACTTTCATGTAAAAAGGATCTTTAATGCCAAAGGCATTTAATAGTGACCTCTCCTTACTTTTTCCCCCTTGAGATACCTTCAGTTTACTTTTCCATGGGATACCATTTTGCCTGCTCCAAGTCATGCAGGCTTAATTGTTCCTTTACAGCTGTGCTGCTTCTTTCTACTGAACATCTTTTAAATAAGCAATGGTTAAATTGTGATTATAATATACAAGGAAATTACCAATGTGGACTTTCAGGCAAAAGACTCCCTTCCCCACATCTCTATTCTTGTCAAATTTATGCTGTTTCTGCAGTTCCAATTTTTGTACCCCCACCACAATTTAATGGAATCAAATATTTTCTAAAACTTAGAAAAATATTGCTTACTCCTGACTTTTACAGTGACTAAAGACTACAAAAAAACCCTAAGAAAAATAATCAAATTGGATTTTGAGGCTCACATTTGAATACTAAAGATTACCAAAGGATATCACTACTTATATGTGACTTATATATGAAACAATAAGTTGTGATTCAACAGTTATTATATATAAATGTCCTTTCTCAAATAATAATACTAGTTAGCACAAGAGTCATAAAAATTTGATAATGACACGATTCATACTAGCACACACACTTTGGATATATAAAACTGTCCACCAAGGATGATTCTTAATGTTATTTGTATGACAGATATTGACAAAATTAATGTTTTTCCCCTTCAAACATAATGCATACTTACATAAATGTATAATTTTTCACATCAAGTTCAAAAAGAGTATTTAATCTGCATAGGCCATTCAATTGAGACTGAACAGGAAACAGATGAGCCACTAAGCACACTTACTCGAAAGGGCCACACTTCTGGCTTTTCATAATATTATATAAAGAGATACAGGAATCAGAATATGGAACAATCAAAAGATTTTAAATAACTCTCCATAATAATTCTTTAAATGACAATTAATCTGGTCCTTTACACAGTGGTATTATTGATACTAAAATGCATTTTAACAGACTGTTTAAGGAAAGTTCAGAAGGTGACTAATAGATGGGCACATACATACATACAATATATTATTCACAACTCTAGACATTCATGTGACTGTATGTGTGCACCCTCCTTGCTTATCTATCTGAAACTCTTTTCTGTTCAAGTGAAAATGATATAAATGAGTTACATTTCATATTTCTAGAGGCAATACTTTTGCCTTTAAAGTATGGGATATACACTTAATATATTAAGGTTGTTTACCACTGGGTACAATAATGGTAATTTTAACAAATTATTGACATTCTTTAGGTGGCAGTGTTTTAAATGCTAGCATGAAGCATTTTGTCACAGCAGATTTCAATTATTGTATTGATGAACTGCATATTTTTATATTGTATATCTCCAACACATATAAGTAAATATTTTCTCACATACCGTTAAATTAGCAGCACATGGTAGGCATCAAAACAGAAAGATAATACAGACGGTTAAGTTTTGCAAAGTTTATTTATTGATCTGCGACAACAATCCCAGTTAAATTACCATAAACTTTAACATCACAACAACTGCTAATCCAGCTAATAGGAATTAAGGGACATAGAAGATACATAATAAGCATCTGGGGGACATGGAATTTATCCCATGAGTGCAGTAAAGGAATCATAATTTAAGAGTGCTGAAGCCCTAGTGCATCATGAAGGTCCTTCCTCACAAGTGACATTAATTGCATAGCCCGCAGATGCTTATTATGCATTCTAGATCACAGCAAAGAAAAATATTCATTTAAAATGTAAAGGTTTAATGCTATTTTAAGTATAATGCAACACAGCTGCTTGATGATGTCACAGGCAAGACTGAATATCACAGTTCTGGGGCTCCATTCAGAAGCTCACTGTAAGCACAAAAACACACCTTTAGCAGTACACTATACATATAAACTTTCACACGTGGAAGGTCATCATAACAATGATTCCACACATTGTTACATAATGAAAAATGGGCATTTTGTCTTCTGACTTTTCATTGTTACCTGAAGATATTTTTATATATCCATAGGACGTTCTGCATGTAAAGCTTATGCAGGCAGATTTTATAAAAATACTAAAGTTTCTAACAGCTTGCTTTAACTACACTAATTATCTATGAAGCTGGAATGCCCAGTGATTATGACGGTTGCAGAATTTGCATGTTCTTCAAACTATAAATATTTTTAGTTTGTGCTTAAATTTTTGTTGTTGTTGTTGATGAACCATTATGTTTTTCTGCCCCTGCAAATTTTGGTGCTTTGTTAGCTGAGCAAGCAACTCCTCTGTTGTGGGCAGGGCTGAAGGCATATCCAACATAGAGAGTTTCCTTCATGAGGATGGTGGCACATGTGAGTCATAAACTATCATGAGAAAGAGTTGGACCTTCTCCAAAACTCCAGAACTTTATTAACTGGAATTACAAAGTGAGGTTGTGACTGAGTAAAACTTCTGGGGGTCCTGAGTGGAATTACTGTATGAGATGAAAACTCTTATTCAGTAGGAGAGAACTTGAGGATCTTTTCCACATTTCCACAACATAATGCTGTTTGCTGGTATGGAGCCCTCAATCATGCAGGCCTAAACTCTCCATACACACGTGTTAGTTATCAATTAACATGAAAGTAGCCTCAATTTCCCTCAAATTTGCTCAAATAATTCACAAAGTTTGGAAGATCTTTACAGCAGGCCTTACATTTGCCAACAGGTGGGACAAAAAACCAGCTTATTTTTCATACAGAATAATTCCATGCATAAATTTACTTCCATTCATTGCAAGCTTCATCCTAAGCTGTTCTGCAGCTTTGAACTGAATACAGGAGCTGTTACTCCTAATTGTCTCTGTCTTCTGTTTTGTGCACTACTACTATTAAGAAAATCTTGCTCTAACAGAAAAATACTGAAGGTTTGAATACTTTAACTCTTTTTGACTAAAGCAGGCTTCTCATTAAAGTTTCTATCATTCTGACAGGTGTGGAAAAGGGATTTTCCTCCCCACAAGATTAATGAAAACTATTGTGTGCCTCAACTATTCTAAATGGTTGCACAATTTACGATACTGCTTTCATAGAGCAGAGTTTTTTCCCCCATTACATATGCTCTTTGTTTACACTGACGTGTGATTATTCAAACCCAACAATACATTCCATAAATGAACTGATGACAATCAGAACAGATCGCCAGTTTTAGTTCTATAAAAGGACTGGAATATATTTCTCAGTTTATAAACATTAAAATTATCATAAGTATTTATTCTACAAAACATCTTTAAATAAGAGTAAGTGTATTTACACAATATGTCTTCTTTATTAAGTCTCATTTTAATATTAGTCACATTATTAAAAGGACTTCTCGCCATAGCATTTTTCACTGTGCTTTGTAAGATTTATTCTTAAATGAAGTAAATGATAAGCTTGCAGTATAAAACCCCAAAAACCCTTGCATACAGGAAACATTTCCTTGAAGATGTTAACTTACATAAAAAAACTATGATCACTTTATGACAATTATTAACAATAAATTTTCTATGTCTTCTACAGGAAATAGATTAACTTGAAACTGATTTCTAGGTATCAGTTATGGTCTCCATGGCATCTATAAGAGCTTAAGAATCCTGCTAGATCAGACCAGTGTCCATCTAGTCCACAACTCTGTTTCAATCCAGTTGCCATGGAGGGCCAACAAAGAATGGAGGCCAAAGTCTTCCCTTGATGCTGCCTCCAAGGATTGATATTCAGACGCTTGTTGCCTTTGTATATGGAGGTTCCTTTTTGTCACCATGCATAATAGCCATTGATATACCCATTACCCATTGATTTGTTTAACTCACTCTTAAGAAATTTTCCCTCTTAAGGAAAGTTTGTTAGAGGACAGTCTTAAGGTCTCAGAAAAAGGCAACAGGGCACAGTACAGGAAGGAGCATCTTCTAGTCGAAGGCTGTCTAACAACAGTTCTCTAAGCATTTTTGCCCTATTCCAGACTGCACTCAAGTGGGACTGACAAAAAAAACCCCTCTGCCTCAGAGAACTATGCAGAGCTCAGAAGCAACTGTCACTTGAGTACAAGCTTCTACATTTTCATCTTCTGAAAAAGTTGAGGGAGAATGGCCATAGTTTAGATCTTATGGCAAACATGATATACTGATGGTTGATACCCATACACAAGGTTGTGTTGGATCCCATGGACTTTTTCTGTTAAGTTTCTTCCAACACAAGGTACCTTCCCTTGATGGAAGAGGCTCAAGGAAGGTGCCCGGCATCAGATAAATGGAATGGATTTTTGGGAACCTGCTCTTTAGTGTACTCAACTCAAAGCATTGTGAAAAAAATTCTGACACTTTTTGAAGCTCAACAGCAAGTGCTCCTTCCAGGAAGCCACTCCTAAGAAACAGTTGTGGTTACTAGTAGCTGGAGCTCCAGAAATGGTGTTACCATCTGCCACAGGCTATTTCTGTTGAAAACCTCACTAACTGGATCGTGATAAGGGTAAAAGTAATCAGAGACCCTCTGACGTGGTTCACAGGATCATTTGTTATGGGCTGCAGCAAATTAATTGCTTCTTTATTTCCTGCACCATCCCTTCCATTTTTGGGATTATGAAGAGAACTTTGTGTGAACTGAGCTGCGAGCTACACAACCTGTAGCACCCACTTTCATGAATGGACCAGGAAAACTGCTTCCCTACAGTCTAAATCACAGTTAGGCTTCTTCATTTAATCCCATGTATGGGATAACCATGTGAAGAAGACTAGCACTCTGGTTTGTATGTATGAACGAGTGCTTAATTGCACTCTGATTCTTAATGCCACACCTGAAGGCTGAAATGATTTGCTTCCCCTTCAGGGCATTAAAGTCACTACAATATACTCTCCCAAACACCTTTGTTTACTTTCTTTGCATCTATTCACTCACAGTGGGCAATAATGTTAATATATGGGGTAAAATGATTGCATGGGGTACAATAATATAAAAATATTATACTTATAATTATTTTTTTCAGTTTCTCCAAATCTTCTTTTATTCATTCTTAGGGCCAAATGGTTTGGCCTTTAAAAGCAACTGCAGGGTAAGGGGTGAAAATTATCTGCAGCTGCAGCTGTAAGAAAGAGGGAGGGGTTAACTTCCAACCCCAGCACTGTTCTCCAGATAAAAATGCTTCCCTTCACTTGCATTAAGTGTCAATAGGAAAAATAGCCAGACAAAACACAGCTACCTTCTTTTCCCTATCAGGGATTAAAGCAGTCTTGGGAGTGGGAGTAGTTTTTATGAGGGAAAAGAGCAGGGTAGGTGACTCTAATTGGCTGGTGGTAGAAAGTTCCATCAAGTTACAGCCAACTTATGGCAACCCCTTAGGGTTTTCAAGGCAAGAGACAAACAGAGGTGGTTTGCCATTGTACTCCTGTGTAGCAGCCTTAGAGGTCCTTAGAGGTCTTCCATACAGTATTAACCAGGGCCGACCTTGCTTAGCTTCTGATATCTGACAAGTTCAGGCTGGCCTGGTCCATTCATTGACTGGCTATCCCTGAGGATTTTCAAGGCGAAATTACATGTCTGGAACTTCAACATCAACTGTAATGTGGCTCTTATTGCTCTTTAAAGAATATATTCTATTAATCAGAATTATCTCCTATAGGTTTTCCTATTGATGGCTGTTTAGACAGAATTAAAAGATGGGAATCTATAACTCTGGCTGAGTTCAGACTGGCAGTTTAAAGTGCAAGGAAGTCGTGGCCAATGTTCCTGCTAAACTGTGGAGTCTTGTGAGCAAAAATTCTACATTGTGAGCTACTGGCATTAAAGCTGTGAGTGAGCGATTTAGCTACTGCATAAATTAGTTTGCTCTGGAGCTCTCCCTTCCTGATCTAAGACAAAAATGTGTGAGTTGGAGGCTGAAAAACTATGAACTTACTCACACTAACTCAGCTTAGAGGGAACACTGGTTGTGGCGAAAAAGACCCGGAACAACGTGTTCTGGGTTTTCCCAGTCACACTGCACCGACTGATGCAAGAGCATTCTGGGGCGGAGGTGCAAGGGAGTGTTCACACTGTTGGCCTGCCCCTGGTGGAGGCACAGCTGTAAGTGGCTTTTTGTAATGGAATCTGACGATATGCGCTTATGCACATAACAGCATCCCTAATGGATCAGCTTGTTCGCATTCACACTTCTGGGAAGTGGGATGAACATGGTCTCCAGGGTTTGCTATCACTTTCAACTGGTATCTTTTAAACTCGGGAGGGAAGCGTTACAAGACGGGTTGAGTACTGTTGCCCTGCAAGGCTTTTGAGCCTCTTTATGGACTGTAATAAAATAATAAACTGTGCCAGTGTATGCATAAGGGACTGAACCACATGGTAATCCCACCAAGATGCCAGAAGAGACTGCACCCAGGCAAGAGACGTTCTCTTGACCTCCCCAGCAGCTCCAGTGCCCAGCATAGGTTACCAGCCTGTTCCTCATGAAGGAAAATGGAACAGACCCAGTATACACTAAACACAGCACCATGCCTTAATAAAATACAAGGACTAGGAACTCCAAAACTGCCATTAAGAGTTCCTTCCAAATCAGGCAGGCAGCCTCTTTCCCTCCCCCCTCACCTGCAAGACCTCACGTAGACCTGGCAGAGTCTATTCATTGTTGCCTGGTAACTAATTGATGGCCATCAGCAGCCTGGCTAATGCCATCAAGAAGACAATGGAATCGGCCTGGTGACTCATCCTAGCTGCTACCAGGTGTCAGACATGAGTAAGTTTCTAGCTCTCAGTATTGACCACCCCTCAGGCACACCTCCATACACCTCCCCTACACCTTCCAACCAATAGGGTATTTTTAGGGACGGACTTACCAGGAGGTGGAACTAGAGGCTGGAACCAGCCCCCACCCTCCTGCTTATAAGGAGATGCCTGACCACCAGCTCTCTCTCTGCTCTCCGACCCCTATTGAATCTTTGACCCTCTTATGTCCAGCTTGCTATCCCCAACCCCTGCCTCCATCTTTAAACTCTGGTCTGCAGCCAGAGTTCCCACGTGATTACCTGCTGGCCAGGCCACATGGTCCCCCATTTTCTTAGTTTCCTTCCCCTCCATTTTTCCTGAGGAACACTCTACACGACGGGACTGGTAAGTATAGCCCACCAACGATTTACCTGCTAATGCAAATGTGCTTTGCCTCTCTCTGTATTTCCTAGTCTTGAGTAATTGTGTGTGAGCCTGTGTATTGTTTGCTTGTGCAGAACTTCAGTAAAGACTTTATTTTTCAACTACAAAAGTCTCCTGGTCTGTTACCAACACCTCCCGGCGGGGCTGACCTCTGTATATACAGGTGTTCGCTCTCGCAGCCGATTGCCTATTAATAATCAATCATATTCCCCTCGTTATTATTCATAATAACGTGCAATCAGGCTAACAGTACGGCTGGGGAACTCATGACAGATGTGCCCATGAGAACCGCCCCTTTAATCTGTTTGTGAAACATTTCTGAAACGTGCCTATCTCAGGCCAAACTGCCAGTCTGAACTCGGCCTCTGGTTTTTCCAGATACATCAATCAACACATACAGATAGGTTGGTGGGGCCATAAATTGGTCACGGGCACCTTTTCCCGAAACAGAATTGTGTTTGGCTTAAACTTCCTTAACTACCAAGTGTGCTGAATGTTGATCACTAACTAGATTGATAATCACATCCAAATATGTTGTTGAAGTCTTTCAAAAATATTACTATTAAGATCAACAGCTTCATTTGTAGTTTGCCTTCCTAATTGAGATTCAAGAGAATTACAAAATATGAAAAATAATTCAGACAGTCAGAAAAAGACCTCCAATGAACAACGCACTGTGACTAGAATTACAGAATTGGAAAATAATACAACACAGAACTGTCTAAGGCAACAAAACAGTCTAAGGAATGACATACCATAACAATGAAAAGGGGTTACATAGGCAGAGCACATTGTAGTAGCAAGAGAGGTGATACAAGTCTATAAATATTGTGATAAACTACAATACTACTGTCTTAGAGAAGCAACCTCCTGACCTATTCCATTATATTCAGGATTTAATTTTTTAAAAAATGCCTTCCTGAACATTTCTGTTTTGCACATAAGTAAAATAAGTAAATGCACAGCTTAAACAGCTAACCCTTCCTGTGGGTTGAAAGAATTAAGGTCAGAAATGATGCTTATTCATTTATACTCGCTTCTGTGGCATTAACATCACTATATAAATGATGAAAGAGATATTGAGCCAATTCAGATGCATGTGACTGTACTCATTTAGAGATCTGTGATGCAGTGGAAATGATAGTTTGTCATTACACCCAAAATAGCAAATAATGATCTGAGCTTCTGTAAAGCATGTTTGCAAACCACTATTTGAAACTGATTTCCAAATCACAATTGAAGGGAAAGTACAAACACAGTTTGCTGTGTCAAATGAAACAGCAAACTGTGGACTGTGCTAAACTGGAAGTCACTAATGGAGCCCAGCTATGCAAGGGGAGGAAAGAAGAGAAAAATGCAGTTAATAGCAAATATACTTTTATAAGTGACACCAGTCTAAAGTTCAAGCATAGATTTATACAAATCTGAGGAACCTGTAATCAACAAAGTTATGGCCTGATTTCTCCGCAGCCCAGAGTCTGTATTGTTCTCACCCTGCCTTTCAGGCTTGTCTCCATTCTGGACACAATAAAGCAACATGTTCCAAGGGGATGTATTGCCTATTTGCTACGTTCGATACAGGTCCATGTACATAAAATTGCTTTTAAGTACATTTGTTTTGTTGCTTAAAACAACAACCAACATTTACTTTTTTCCCCTTTCATGCTAGCAGTCATCATCTGTCATAACTGGTTGGTTCAGTGGCAGGATCCATTCTTCTGGTAATCCTATTGCTATGATTACCCCAGAACTGTAGCATTAATTCAAACTATAGAAAAAGGAGCCATATAAAATCTTTAAGTGTATATCTATGAAAAACTTCTCTGGCACATGTCATGATCAGTACTTTCATTGCCATCACTGCCTCAAATATATAAAGCACCATGGGGATAAAAGCATACCTATGAACTTTATGAATGTGCATACTGAGACGACAAAATAAAAGTTAGAAAACATCTGTAAACCAATTTTCCTACTGTACATTTTGAAATACAAACCATGGTTTCTGTTCTCTGTTATGGTTGGCTCAAACCGTGGCTTGATGTGCTGTCTGAACTGATCTTTGATGTTATATTTAGCACTAGAGATTGGAAGCATACCCCTTGAATTCAGGAATAACATGACAAATCTGTATTCCACCTGCACAGCTACTCAGTTCTCATTAACATCTCAGCATATAATTAAGTGGCAAGAGAATAGAACTCAAATGGCTATGCCCCATTTTTTAACCATTCTCTTATCCTCTTTATGTACTAATCTCTTTTGAAACCACACTTACAAGATAGCAAATTATTGAAGAAATTCTAAATTCATATGTGAGCTAAAGCAGTCAGTTGCACCACTACTTTTCAACTTACAGGACACCCCTCCCACATACAAAAATTCAGGTAACAGAATTCAGAATACTTATAGATTCTACAAAATACATTACATAATTTGGATAGCCATAAGAATAAACAGAGTAAGTGCTATAGACAACGAAGAAGAGAAGGTTTTTAAAGATATATTTTTATTATTTAGAAAACACCATAAAGGTGTGAAGGAGATACAGAAATAAAAAAATAATTATGTAACAAAGGATATATAAAACAAAAAGCATTTCTCCACAACCCCTCTTCATTATAAATTTTAAAACACTATCTATAAAATACAATAATACTTACTTGTGTTGGGGTATATTTATATTCAACATTTTGGATTTCAAATTCCATATCTAACCTGTTTTACATCTACGTTACCGATTTAATCTTTACTACATATTCAGTATTATATGTATTTTGCCATCTCTGCCTACTCATAATAAAAAGGTAGAGGATATTTCTGCTCAGGATTCACTACTTAATACATTTATATTCAAGATGTTACATTTAAAACTTATTCTTATTCCACTTCTACAATTCAGTACATTTGTGCACACATTTTTGAACTACTTTTCATTCTAAATTTGTCTCCTGCTTGCTGTGCTGTCTTGGCTGGTTGCCACAGAGACTACGCACTGGAAACACGGTCCAGAATCAAGGTAAGCCACAGAGTCAAAGGTCGGATAGCCGGGGAGTCAATTCAAGGTTGCAGATTTCAAGGACAAGGAGCAGCTGTTACACACACAGAAGCAAACCTGAGTATGCAAAGTTGCTGCTGTGCTGGAGCTGGTGCAAGGAGTGCTTTTGAGCAGGTCCTCCCTTCCCTGGGAATTGAGTTTGCCAAGGCTTACAGCTCCTCCCGTTGCCTTTGCAGGAGCTGCAGTCTGGCACTCCTACTTCGTTCCTGTATAATCAGCCTCTGGCGTGACCTATGTCTGGGGCACTCAGGAGAACTAGGTGGGGAGTCTGGCCTCAGGGCATCTGCAAATGGGGGTGCTGGGCCAGGCTCAGGATCGGTCTCTCCTTCTGGCTGCACCTCCTGCTGGGGACTCTTCCTCCTCAGGTACTGTTGAGGGTTCTTCTTCTGAGCTGACTCCAGAGGAAGCTGGGTTGCTCCAGAATTTTTCTTTGAAGTTTTTGTCTACTTTCTCAATGTCCTTGGGGTTATATATCATCTAAAAAACATTTTGTACCAATTTTCTTTTAATACCTGGCTGAATGTAAACTTGATTTGTTTTCCCCATAAGCGTTCCCATTGATCCATAGTTATTTGCTCTTTAAATTTCTGCATCCATTTGATCATACATTTTTTCACTTGTTGTCTTCTGTTTCTAGCCGGAGTAACATCTTGTACATCCATTGTAGTAGATGATCTTTTTGTTTTGTAACCAACTGTTTGAACTCAGCTGTACCTTTTAGAACTCCACCTACCATGTTAATGATCTTCTTTAGTCTATAAACTGATTAATATAGCAACCATTGAATATTTATTCCTTCATCTTTAATATCTTGCCAAGACTTGATTTTCCTCTGAGTATTTACCATGTTACCATACATTAAAAAGTAATTTATCATGTTAGGCTTCTATTGGGGACATAAGCAGAGAGTTTGAAGGGCTCAGTAAGTTCTGGCATGTAAACCATATTCTCAAAACTCCATCTCTGATTATATGGCTTCTTTCTTGTGTTATGATTGTTTTGATTTCTTAATCCATAAATAATTGTGTAAGTCTTCTTCCAGATCTACTGATTCAAGTTTTACTGTTTTTTGTTTTGGGTTTTTAATCCAATCTGTAATCCAGGCCTGTGACTTGATAATATAATTTTCTATTTGGAGCTGCTAATCCTGCTCCCCGCCCCCATCTTGCAATATTTTAAAGCTTACTCTTGGTTTATTACCATTCCAAATAAATTTGTTTATCTGTTTCTGCTTCTCTTTTAGTATTCTTTCTTCTACATGTATAGGTGACAATTGAAATTTAAAAAAAAATAGTTTTGGCACTACATTCATTTTGATTGCAAAGATTCTTCCTGGCAATGAACTTTTTAATTTTTTCCATCTAGATAAGTCTGCTTCTATCCTTTTCCAAATCTTCTGGTAATTATTTTTGAAAAGATTACAATTTTGCCCAGTAATATTTATTCCCAAATATTTCATGGGGTTGTCTTTATAATATCTTATTTTTCTCGGTGCATTAAAATTTTCATTATCATTTTTGTCTTTTTTCTATTGATTTTGTATCCTGAAAATTCTTTGATAAGTTCCATTACATATTGTAGTGATTTTGGCAGTTCCATGACTGTTACAACCATATCGACTGCATATCTTCTCATTTTAAATTCCATATCATCCACTTTTATTCCATTAATCCTTGTGTCTTGTCCTTGTGGCTAAAGTCTCCAATGCTAGGATAAATAGTAGTGGTGAGGTGACAAAGGACATCCCTGATGTGTTCCTTTGTCTATAGAGATTGTTTCTGTAATTTTCCCATTTATTAAAATCTTCACTTGTTGGTTCAAATGTAAACCTTGCATCCAGTTCTAGAATTCAGGGCCACAGTTCAAATTTTGAAGTACATTCAATAAAAAAGGACATATTAAATTGTCAAATGCTTTCTCTGCATCCAAAAATAAAAATGCTGCTTTCTTTCTCTTTTTGTTCTCTTCTTGCATCTATTATAAATTATATATTATCTTTTATATACCTCTTTGATACAAAGCCTGTTTGATCGGTGTGAATTAGATTTTGTATACATCTTTCTGCCAGTACTGTAGCAAAGAGTTTTCTATTATCTTGGTTTGTTCTGATTTTTCTCATTTTTTTTTGTGGCAAGAGAAGGTTTTTATGCCCCACTTGACCTTATAGAGTCTCAAATAGACTTACAATCATATTCATTTCCTCTCCCCACAACAGGCAGCTTGTGAGGTAGTTGGGGCTGAGAGAGTTCTGAGAGAACTGTGACTGGACCAAGGTCACCTGGCAGATTTCCCGTGGAGGAATGGGGAATGAAACCTGGTTCTCTAGCTTAGAATCCACCACTCTTAACCACTACACCATGCTAGCTATAGTTGCTTGGATTCATTACTTAAATAAATATTAGCTATGGTAGCTCAGTTAAGCACCCGTATTCAGAAGTTGTGTATGCCTGAATATCAATATTTGGGACAAAACAACAGAGGAAAGCTGTTGCTTGCATGTCCTGATTTATATGCTTCCCAGAATGGTGGGATGGTTAAGGAAGAGCAGGCTGAAACCAAATCTGGGGAGGACGGAGGTTCTGTGGCTGGGGGCAGCTTCGGGATTGGGGTTACAGCTTCCAGCTCTTGACGGAGCACCATTACACCAGTGTGCTCTGTCAGGAGTTTGGGTGTGGCCTTGGATGAAGGCACAGGTCACTAATACAGCCAGACTAGCGTTTTACCATCTACTCCAGGCATGGCTGCTGGCCACTTTCCTGTCACGCCCCAACCTAGCCATGGTAATCCATGCAACTGTCACCTGCAGGCTGGATTACTGTAACTAGCTCGATGCTGGCCTGCCCTTGAGACTGACCTGGAGGCTCCAACTAGTCCAGAAAGCAGCAGCGTGAGTCCTGGCAAGAATGCCGCAGACATCACATACACAACGTGTGCCAGCTATGTTACCAGAGGCACTGCCTTTTATTCTTGGGTAGCCCCAAAACAGGGGTGCCCTACTTTCTAACCTGAAGTCCAAAAAAGCCAGGCACTCTCAGTTTGACCACAGAGTCGGGCTGCGAGTGGTCTGCAAAAATATTTCATATTCAGGTTTCATAAGGTGACCTCAGAGCAAGCCTCCAGTCTTCCCCCTCCACCCAGCAGAGATTATGCTTATGGAATAACAATGAGTTCCAGAGGTAAGTCTTTAGAAGCCACCTGGCACTCTCCAGCACCTCACCCAGCCTTTTGTGTCCTAAGTGTAAATTCTTTGTCTTTCTTGCCTCTGTCCCTCAAGATACCGGGATAAACCAATCAATCATTCAAATGTTTAGCAATCCTTCCTGACGCTAATCAAGGACATCTCCCATCTTTTGTCCACCCCAGGCCAGGACCATTAGTGAGTCAGATAATCCATTTAACTAGCCACCCAACACCTGGCTTCTATTGTTGGGGGAAAGCCGACAGGACATGAAAAGTCTCTGGTACGGGATGGCTCATCTCAAAGAGATGAAGGGGTAGCTATTACTTTTGTACAAGGAAATGGATTACAATTGTCCACTGAGACTGTGGCTAATGATAGGAACTGCCTGGCAAGGTCTCGAGGCAGCAAGAGGAAGGCTGTGGGCTTAACAAACATGGGAAACTATAAGTGTTTATACACAAATGCTAGAAGTCTCCGAGGTAAAATTGGGGAGTTGGAATGCTTGGTGTTGGGGGGGAATAGACATTGTGGGTATTTCAGAAACTTGGTGGGATGAGGAAAATCAGTGGGATACAGTGATTCCTGGTTATAAATTATATCGGAAGGATGGGGGGAAGGGGTGGAGGTGGGGTGGCTCTGTATGTCAGAGAGGGTATACCGTCCAGCAAGATTGAGAGGGTAAGAGAATTGGATTCGCTTCTGGAAATGCTATGGGTTGAAATAGTGGGTCCAAAAGGAAGCTTAACAGTGGGAGTTTGTTATCGCCCACCAGATCAAAAGATAGAGGAGGATTATAAAATGATGAATGAATTAAAGATAGCGGGTAGATGAAATAACTGTGTTGTAATAGGTGACTTTAACTACCCACACATTGATTGGGTCAATATGAGTTCTAGTCGAGAAAAAGAGATTGAGTTTTTAGACACTCTCAATGACCGTGCTGTGGAACAGATGGTCACAGATCCTACCAGGGGAGAGGTGATCCTGGATTTGGTCCTAAGTAACACCCAAGACCTGGTGAGAGATGTAAAAGTGATTGCACCGCTTGGGAACAGTGACCATAATGTCATTGAGTTTAACATTTGTGCAGATAGGGAGTTGCCCAAAAAGACTGACGCAACCACTTTTAACTTTAAAAGGGGTAACTTCTCTGGTATTCTAACTCTGGTATACAAAGGTCAGATCCTATAGATAAGCCAATTGCATATTAATAATTATAATTCCCCATCTTTATTAAATAATAGAGCAATTTGGCTAACAGCTACACTGGTTAATGATGGAATACCAAGTCAGGTTCAAGGTATTAGTGTTGACTTTCAAAGCCTTGAGAGGTCAGGGACCCACATACCTTTGGGACCACATCCTCCAATATGTCCCCAGGAGAACACTGAGATCAGCTGATAACAACTTGCTGGTGATCCCCAGCCCTAGGGAGGTCCAGCTGTCCTTGACTACGGCCAGGGCCTTCTCAGTCCTGGCCCAGACCTGATAGAACTCTCTGCTGAAAAACATCAGGGCCCTGCAGGATCTGATACAATGCCACTGGGCCTGTGAGGCAGAGATGTTCTGCCAGGGCTTTAGTCGAGGGAAGCAACAGTTAAGACTGGCACTCTCTTTCTGTTTTTCTTCCTATGACCCCCATGTGCCCTTCCCTGCCCTGCTGTGCAGACAGCACGGTAGCCTGCAAAAGGGGTTTATATTGCCATCTGGACTGTTAATTTACTGGTCTATTTTATGCTAATTGTATTTTAACTGTTTGGTGTAGTGTGCTGACTCTAATCTAAAAGAACCAGGTTTGATTCCCCACTCCTCCACTCGCAGCTACTGGATGACCTTGGGCAAGCCATAGTTCTGTTAGAGGTGTTCTTGAAAAGAGCAGTTTCTGTCAGAGCGCTCTCAGCCCCACCTACCTCACAGGGTGTCTGTGGTGGGGAAGGGAAGGGAAAGGAGTTTGTAAGCTGTACTGAGACTCCGAGTGAAGGGCAAGGTATAAATCCAATCTCTTCCTCCTCCTTCAATTGTAAATTGCCCAGAGCCTGCTTGCAGGGTGGGAAATTCATAAATTTAATAAATAATAAATAACCTGGCTGGCCATTTTTGGAAAAAAAGTATACTGGATCTTTGGACTACTTCAGCAGGGTTTTTAATGATCTGATGTTATTAATAAGAGAATGGCAACTGTTGTACCCTTCAGTATCAATTGGCACCACAATGCTGTGTCCTAACTTCAGTACAGTAAGTGTTGTGCTGTATCTGAAGTGTGACCCTTATGCTTGGGAAACAGACGAGTCTCCTTCTCAAGAACCCACTATCACTCCCCCAGGTGTGCAGTGGTCTCTGCTGATTATATAGGATGTTGCTTCAGTCCCTTCTTTGCAAGCATGCTTTTGCATGGTTCCAAAGACAACTCCTCACAATTCAGGAAGCAATAATTTTGCCACTGGCACCATTTCTGGATAGACATTTCTGCTGACTCCTGTAAGCCACCTCCCATTGTAACAACTTCTAGCAGAATCAGAGCTCAACCTCTATGCCCCTCTTGAGAAAAGCAAGAATCCTACAGAGAAAAGCCATCTGGAACTGTAGGACATCTTGAGAACCCTGGGTTGAGAGGCAGTATATAAATATATTCTATAAATAAATAGATTTGGCTTCTTGCCTTCTTTCTGGTGACTGTTGGCATAATTTTCATGTCATGTACATAGCAACGGGGGTGGACCAGTAGGAAGCACACAAATGACAATGAGAAAAATGTATTTATGGCAGAACTCACAATTTTTCATATACCTCTTGTTTAACTTTTGTACATATTGTGATAGCTTGATTTTTAAAAGAAAGGAATTCTATTTTAAAGAAACAAAAAGCTTTTGCATTATTCAGACACATAATAAAAATATCACAATCTGATCCATTTAAAGGTGCTCCTTAAGATATTAACAAACTGTACACAATACCTGACCTATAGTTTATTGTACAAATGTTACACTATGAGGACCAAAGTGGTTTGCAACAATTATTTTGCACAATGATGTTATAGATATAAGGGTCAGAGAAATTAACATTTAATCTAGGGCATTAACCACTATTAGTCTGTATAACTGTACAATTAAACTGAACAGTCAATTTGTCAACATTTTATAGCATTTAACATTTTCATTGAGAATTCAAAAATAGTGGAAATTTTATTGTCTGAAAATAGGACATCTTTTGGTCAAGCTAATCCATTTCCATATAGCCTGTTTTTAAAACATAAAAGAGCAAAATGACACAAAACCAAGGTAGTAGTGCGAATGTTGTTATAATGGTAATTACATAACATGACATATGTTTAAGCTGCAGTTGTTAGGAATCAGGGCGGGGTGGGGGAACAATATGGAAATCTCACCTGAGCAGACTTACTCTTCTCTTTGTTTTCCTTTAACTGACTAAACCACTTTCAATTTCCAGGCTCCTGGATCATGACCAGTCCTTATTATTCCACAGTGGAAAGGGGGAAGTCTTTTTTTTTTTTTTTAAATGATTCACTAACCATCCAATCCTACATAGAATTAACTACAATCCAAGTCTAACTCAATGGACCTAGACTGGAGTAACTCTACATTAATTATTTTAAAGACCTGTATGACACTCCTCCAGATCTGCATAGGATTGCACTATAAGTCAATTTTTTCTGCATACATGGGGACTAACCTGAGTGCACAGAAATCCCTATACCAGGAGTGGCCAAACTTGCTCACTGCAAGAGCCACACAGAATAAATGTCAGATGTTTGATAGCCACAAGATATTAACAAATATTACACAGACATTTTTATTTAAAAATATGCAGATTTGCTTTTTCTCAAGATTAAATGAGGCCCCCCAAAATAAAAACAAAAGAGGTAAAAACAGATACTGATAATGATATTTATTTGTCCAATGATATTTGTTAGTTTGCTAATGATATTTATTTGTCTAAGAGAGAAAGAAAGAGAAACAGAGAAACAGAGAAACAAAGAAAGCAAATAGATGGGAGGGAGGGAGGGAGGGAGAGACGGAGGGAGAAAAAAGCATGCCTCCCCTTCGCTTCCCCAGCTACCCTGCTGGGAGCCGCACAATATGTGTGAAAGAGCCACATGTGGCTCCTGAGCCACAGTTTGGCTACCCCTGCCCTATACAGTCTGTGGATGGCCAGATTTTGTTTCTTTCATTATCGCAATCAGGGGGAGGGGGGATTTTACTACTAGTAATTATGATGCATCCTGGAAACATTTTCAAGACTGCATGGGGGAGAAGCAGGAGGGAGATTCTTTCTCCTCCCAGCCTGCTGGTTCATCACCTGCTGTCACATGCTTTTATGGGTAGGTTGAAAAGGAGAGACAAGATAGAGGATAAGGAAAAGTAATCTCTGGTCTGGATGTGTGATCCAAATATAAGAGTTTTTGGCGTAGCATTTTGTCTCAAATTTTGAGAAGAACTAGCAAAACCTCTTCTCTGATCTTTAAAATGGTGACGTTTAATGGCATTTCTAGGTAAGATATATCAACTATTGACAGTATGGATACTGTTTCACAAGATGGAAGAGAGTCAATGATCACTGTGTTTTGGTCCATCGTAACTACCATTTCATTAATCTTCTGATTCTACACGTCATGCTATGATTCCACAACTTCCTCTTCTATTACTATTGAATGTACAAGTATGAAACTTTCCCAATATGTTCTTCATATTTTACCTTTTCAGAGAAAATGTCCCAGTTGATTCAAAAACATTTTCCTTATGTTGAATCAAACAGAAGCAGCCTGTATCAAGGAACCCACAAGGACTTCAGCCTACTCACTACTGGAAATCATTATTCAAAAAAGATGTCTGACAGTGCTTGAGGCAAAAATAATTACAATATGCTGACATTTTATATTGTACTTTCTTTTTAAATCATAGCATACAGTGAGGTATTACAAATGGAAAAAGATCCAGGCAATTTACTTATTACCATATTACTATGGTGAATTTTAACTGTTTTGCTATATTATTGATAAACTAGTTCACAAAATTAAGAATCAGATGAAATTTTGTTAATGTTACAGTATACTGACAGATTTCAATCAACTGTGCGCTCATCTGCATATAAGGTTCCAAACAGGAAGGATTAGTTTAGTATTCACACTCTATAACCAATGCTTCCTCTAAACTGTGGAGTCTTGTGAGCAAAAATTCTACTTTGTGAGCTACTGGTACTAAAGTTGTGAGTGATTTGGCTACTGCATAAATTAGTTTGCTCTGGAGCCATCCTTACTGAGCTGACACAAAAATGTATGAGCCAGAGGCTAAAAAACTGTGAGCTAGCTCACACTAACTCAGCTTAGAGGGAACACTGCCTATAATTTTTCATGTCTCATTTTTCTGAATATGCTCTTGGACAGCAACTAGTGGCCTGTGGACCAACTTCATCCCAGAGATGACCATCAGTCTTCTTATTGATCAGTGTCACCTCCTCATAGCCACCGAATGATTATATAACTAGAAAATGCTCTCTAGTTTCCTTTTTGTAATTCATTTCCAAAGTCTTTCAGCATAGGAAAGAACATGTGGGCATAATTTCCTATTACCAGTCAGTTATCAAAAAACTGACAATGGTAATTAATTTGCTGTCCAACAAATATTCTCTAGTTCTATTTCCCCAGTTGCTACAGTGATGGCATTCATATAGTACTTTTTTGCTGCGCTCCAAAGGGAATAATACAGGGCTGTGAAAGCATGAAAGACTGCAGAGGAAGCACATGAATGAAGAGAGCTGGCTGGCTATATTAATGTCAGCAATAGATTTATTCCCTTGGCTAGTCACTAGACCAACTGAGCAGATAGTGATTGTTATAATCAATTGTAGTATACTGGGGCAAAACAATGGAAAATAAATACTATAACTGAGTAACAGAAGAATCCATCCAGGGTTCTGTTCCACAAGTGGTGGAACCTACCTCCAGAACAAGGAGACTTCCACTGGTGGAACACGCCTCTTGCATCAGAGAAAGCCCACTTGCACTGGATGAAGACACCAACACTTCCTGGGACAGAACCTTTGGAACCAATCCCTAATATTTTGGGATTTGTCATCACTATATCTTGGGAGGTTCAAACTTTGTATCTTGGCATTATAGTTCTGCTACAAACAAAATTGCTTTACTCTGTTCTGGTTAGACTTCACCTAAAGTATTGTGTTCACTTTTGGGCACCACAATTTAAAAAGGATATAGACAAGCTGGAACATGTCCAGAGGAGGGCAACGAAGATAGTGAGGGGTCTGGAGACTGAGTCCTATGAGAAAAGGCTGAAGGAGCTGGGTATGTTTAGCTTGGAGAGGAGATGACTGAGAGGTGGTATGTACTTGAAGGGCTGTCATATAGAGGATGGTGTAGAGTTGTTTTCTGTTGCCCCAGAAGTTCAGACCAGTACCAACAGATTGAAATGAAATCAGAAGAGTGTTCAGCTAAACATTAGGAAGAACTTCCTGACAGTTAGAGCAGTTCCTTAGTGGAACAGGCTTTCTTGGGAGGTGTTGGGCTCTCCTTCTTTGAAGGTTTTCAGATGGAGGCTAGATGGCCATCTGTCAGCAATGGCGACTTTCTGAACTTAGACAGATCATGAGAGGGAGGGCAGGAAGGGTTGCATCCAGTCCATACATCTGTATCATTTTTAAAACTTGTTAAAGTACTATTAATGCCTTACTTCTGTGTAGTTTCTGGCAAGTCAGATTTTCATTCTAATGATGTAGATGTAGCATCTTCTGAAGTAATGTTTATTACATTGTTATTTGTACCCTATTCTTACGAGTCAAAGACAAGCCCGAGCACAATGTTGATAGTATTTGCAATCCCATATTTTACTTTCAAAGAACCCTATAAAACTTTGATATTTGTCAGAAAAATACATTATTTTATTCTAAACAAGGAATACATTACTGGCCATTAACCACACATAAGGGATGCAATCTAAGTTCATTTATATTTGTTAGGATGCTTTATTTGCAAAATTTTGAATATGAACACTATCTAATAGTTAATGCAGCCATCTGTACTTCTTTGCCGGGGGATAGGCAGTGAGCAAGGTGAATTTGTATGCTTCAAAAGAACACAGCTGGCTGATGTTAGAATTTCTTCTTTGCACACTTGCAACAATTATTTGCTAAGAAACAACTGAAGAAGGACACCTCAAAAAAAAAAAAAGCTTCATACACTTAAAACCAACACATTCCTCTCATTCGGCGGGAAGAATCTAATCATTCCCACTTGGCACAGAACCACCAAGTTAATAGCATATACAAAAAGTAAGAGATTGTTGCTAAACAGCTATGACTTTTATGGTTTCCTAATAACATTTTCTACTCTAGGTCTACAGGAAATCACATGTCCATTACCACAGTTACAAAACCACTGTAGGAGCAGATTTATATAGAGATACAGGAAAGTAGGTGAGCAAATAATTTTGCTGAAGTGAGATTCATGGTCCTCTCTGACAGAGACATTAATTTCAGCACACATTCAGAAATCTCCATCCGAGAGAGGTATGCATGACTCACATTATAACAAACGCAGAAGTTACTTGCATTTCTTCTTGCATAGCTTCTTGGTAACATGTGAAGCAGCTCCCAGAAGCATGCAATAGTTTATGAGCAGAAGGGAAGGTAACATGACAAATGTATGCACACAATGATGGAAAGGTGCTATCTTCAAAACCATACCTCATACTCAATTCCTTAAATTTATGGTATATTTAATAATTAAAATAAGTCAAACACTTACAGTCCATAAATCTGTGGTGCGATCTCTAATCTGTTCAAATGCATGTAGAGTTCTGTATCATGCTTCTTTAGCAAATGATCTTGAATCTGGTTTACTTTTGCTACAATAGCAATTGATGGACCTAAATCTTGTGGTCTTGCAAATGGGATAGGTGTCATCATGGTGTCTTTCTCCTGGAGAAAATAAGGAAATATGGAGAAATATGAAAATGTATAATTAAAAGGTTACTAGATAACATTCCAATACTAAAGCCCGCTAGGACTAACAATGTTTACTTACTAATTGCTGAAATATAAATACTGCAATATATCCAGCAGCCGAGTTTTCTTACAAATAATAAAGAACTGTCTGCAAATTATGATTCCAGAGTATGATACATCTTGGTTGTAGGTATTCTTTTAAAATTAATTACTCATAAAAAACTCCAACACAAAGAAGAGGCAAATCCTCCACTTTGCAGATACTATAAGGTGTTACAAAATCCAACTTTCCAGTGAAAAGACAGGATTCTCTAGCTATCTTGCTAACAAGTCCCCATGGAGAGAAAGGTGAGATGAAACAATTTTCAAATAAATAAATATACCTGATATTTAACCTGCCTTTTCTTCAAATACCTCAGGGTGGTGTACATGCTTCACATTCCCTACCACAATTTTATCCCTACAAAAACTTTGTGAAATAGGTTAGGCTGAGAGTGAGTGACCGGATCAAAGGCACTAAATGAAACTCATGCCTCAGTGATAATCCTAATCTGATATTCTAATTAGTCTACCACACTGTTTATCCAGGTAGCGGGATCTTATAGTCCATTTTTATTATTATTTAACTACTTTTATCAGATCTCTAACAAGCTAGTTCTCTAGTGTTTTGCTACAGATAATCAAATGGTCACTGATCTAGTGTGATACAATAGCCAACAAATAATAATACACTAGAAAATAAAAAAGTTACGATGGAAAAGATTTCCTGTCCACATGTCAATTTTGTCAAATTGTGAAGTAGTTCAAGAAAATACACTTCAAACACTCTTCTAAAACTTTCTTTAGAAATCTTAATCCAATAAACTATTAACAACCATATTTGATTACTTAGAAACAGCAAAACCTTTAATGGTTCTTAAATCAATATTTACCTTTTGACCATCATGCTCATAGGTTGAAAACCAGTGCCCTGCTGTTTTCATTAGATGGATAAACATGGCACTGAAGAGAAATAAAGTTTTTTGTTAAGCATGATTATACTAAGAACAACAATGGTAAAAGATATATAGTGTAAAAAGAAAATGAAATTCTTGAAACTTACTAGGCATCATGCTCTAAGTATTCAGGGTTCAAGAGAACTTTCATTTCTTCACTGTTAAATATAAAACCCATATCAAATCAAAGATGATTTCTGGTACATTTTTAAGCAAAGTTATATTAGAACCATAAGTAAGTAAAACTAGGCTTTATAATTAAAAAGAGTAACTCCACTGAAGACAAATGAAGTCTTTACTCTCTCTAAAGATCAAAAACAAATTAGCTGCCTTGTCTGCACTACAATGAAGTAACCATCTAATTATTCCAAATAACAAATTACTGAATGCCACAATGTATTATTTGAATATGCTTGATCCACAATAATTGATCACTCTACAATCTATCACTGTTTGTTGAAAACAAAAATAAGTATGGTTACTGGTCAAATACAGAATATCAAAACAGTAATTTATTTTAATAGAATCTATTTTTAACAAATGTTAGCAGCCATTAATCAGTGACAACACCTCTTATCCATTTTCTTCTCTGGCTACAGCTATAGTAGAGAAGAAGAGGGACACTCTGCACAATACGCAGTTAACTTTCAACAATATGCCACTTTCTTCTTAATATATGCTCCTTACATTGCCCAGTATCAAAAAGAACTGTATATGGAACACAGTACACAAATGACGTTGTCTTAACTTTACCCTGGTTTCTCCAAAAAGCTGCTCCTGGAGGCTGGGGGAACATGAGGCCCTGGTATATAATATGCAACACCTTGGACTTACATAAGGGTTGCCAATTCTGGGTTGGAAAAGTCCTGTAGATTTGGAGATAGATCCTGGGAATGGTGTGGTTTTGGGAGAAGAGGAATAAAATACCATGGAGGGATAAAATACCTAGCAGCCATTTCCTTCAGGGGAACTGGTTCCTGTAACCTGGAGAGCAGCTTTAATTGCGGGAGATATCTAGGCCCTGGCCTATGTGGAAGTGCCTCCAGTTTATGGAGGGGGTGCCATAACCTCCTCATATTATTACGTTCTATGCAGTGGATTATCCATCCTATGGGAGCCAGGGCCCTGGGGGGTGATTCTTGCCATCACCAATTGGTGATTAGCACTCTGAAAGTAATAATCATTTAGCAGTGAAGAAACCAGTGCAAATGTGTATTCTTCTTGACGTCTCTCATGGGTATTGTCCTTTCAATACAGTATGCTTTAATTCAGAAAAAAATGGTCCATGTGCAGAAGTGGAATAACCTTCATAGCCTAGAACAATTGGATAGAAAATGAATCCATGTTCTATTCCTGTAAGGAAAATTCTGTATCGTGGACTGCAAAGAGAAACTATGTTGTTAAAAGGGCAATGGGATACTAGATACGAAGAGTGACTATAGCAGGATTACCACAAAACTTGTGGAGCCACACAAAACCGACCCAACAGGCAAGAAAAGCTAAAAGCTTTAATTGCAAGGCAGAACAATGAAAACATTTACATGCCATTCACCACTTAATTCTTTATTGGAATATTTATGTACTCATCATTTGTAAGAAATGAAGATACATGCTTGAATATACTAGTCAGTACCTGCCAATAAAACATCTTCTCTTTGCATTTATTATCCCTTTAGGGATGGAAATGACCATGAAAGAGGCTGAAAGGTTTAAAGGCAATGAGACGAGGCTGATTCTGCATTGGCTTTTCCCTCCATTGTTTTATGAAACCCACATTGGAACAGAAATTCCTCTCTGCATTGCATGCTGCTTTCACTTTCTTTGATCATCGGATTTCAGGGTAGCTTCCACAGTCCATGCTGCTTTCACTTTCTTTGATCATCGGGTTTTACTGTACCTTCTGCATAGATTTATCGCTGTTTTATGGCAATTCAGGAGTGACTTTGCAATCAGTACAGCGTTGCCCCAAGGTATTTGAATGTGGTTTCCAGCTGCACTTTTTCCTCCCAGTTGAGAAAATATGGAGCAAATGCTAGATGCAGAATCACCCCCAGCCTACTTCTTTAGTTCTAACATTTGAACAGGGCCTAATACATGTGTAGCTGTTTATTTACTGTTGCATCATCCTTGCAACATCATGAGTTTTGACAATGATCACTACATTACAAACTACATTAGTTAGTTGCTGCATAAATCATTTCAGGATCAATACACTCACATATGGAGAACTAAGGCAGCCTACCTTGGTTGTGCAGCTTCATTCGCATGTAGAAAAGCCTGGTGGTCACAATGAAGAATGAACACGATAGGTGCTAAGAGTTCATGCATGCCCTACAATTAGGAAAAAACAAACAAACCCAAAATTTTATTTCAAGTGTCAGGAATGTTTCAATTGTGCACCTAATAAGCTGGTAAATATCACTGTAGCATAAAAATGATTAACAATCCAATGGTTTTACTGCAAATTACAGTAAAACAAAGTGTTTACTGTCCTACAAAGTACAGACAAGAAATTCATCCCATTTTTAAAACAGAAAGATGTCAATAGATCACAATTCATTGCTCAGCAGCTTCACCAAGATCTATATGAAGAATTAATATTTTACTTAAAAAGTGCAGCTATAAGGTACTTGTATAACAGACAACTAAGAAGGATAAAAAGTCATTTCATTTTTTTAAGGAAAAAAGGATTATTAGAAACAGCTGGCAAGTAAAAAGCGATTTACATCCTAGAATACAGACCTAAAAGGAAAGGCATCTAACCCAATGACAATCTACCAAAAGGGGGAATTCAACATCTACATTCTTAGTGCATTTGAATGTATTATCTGGCATACACTGGATCACAAGTAAAAGAAAGTTTGCACTTCCCACAGAGTAGGGTTGCCAACCCCCCGATGGGGGTAGGGGTTTGCCCGCTTTTCGGGGCCCAATCTACCACTGCCCATCCAGCTGGAGGGGGGAGCCCTGCCACTGAACAGTCCTGTCTGTGCGCGGCACAATGACATCACCATAGAGTTTCTTCTCAAATGCTAGAATGCCCTCCCCTGCAACATGCCCTGAAAGATGATGTCACTTCCAAGTGATGTCACTGCGGTGTGTGCACTTCACATGTGTGCCAAAGCCCCCCAAAGAAGGAGAGAACCCCCCCTTGCCAGCAGCCAGGTAAAACGTGGCAACCCTACCACAGAGGGGTTAAGAAATCTTTACTAATAAAAAAAGCTGCTAGTTACAAGAATAAGGAAAACTAATAATCAAATTCCTTGTGATGTCAGATATGATGACTAAAAACCCTAGGCTGTTAAGTATATATGACAGAAGGGTCTTCAATTTCTGTGGTTTTGTTTATCCTGCTTCTATGTTGTTTTATGGTGCTATTCTACTGCATTGCTGGTTTCAGTACTTTTGATCTTCTGCAATGCAATTCTAAAAAACTTTCAAAATGGTGCCATGTCCTTGTGGTGGATTCAGAGATGTTATATTGTATAGTTTGGTCCAAAACCTGTTTTCAAGAGGAATAGACTGGAAGAACTCAACACAAGATTGTACTGTTAGTCTTGGGCTGTGATCTTAAGTTTTATGCTGTTATATTATTGATTTAATCTTGCACAGGTGGTGTATCAATAATCTAATAAATAAATACACTTTGTAACAGCTATTGTGACATATTACATCCATCTGTATTACCTAAAATACTGAAATAATTAAAACTAAACCAGAGGTCTGTGACTACTCTGTACACCAGGTTTCCTCAACTTTGTTGAGTCTGTGAACATTTTTGAAATTCTGAGAAATGGTATGAGGCCCAACAAAAAATGGCTGCCATGGGGGCAATTTCAATAATTTTGGGAGGTTTTAAACCTATGATGGGAACACTTGCTTCCAAATTGGGGTTCTCTGCAGACCCAAAGACTATGTATGCCTCCTGGGCTACTCTGAAGTACCTCCTGCTAGGTAAAAGAAAGACAGGGTTGGCTTTTTGGTTTGAAGAGGTATTTTGGGGAAGAAGCAAGCAGGCACCTGAGAACATCTGTCAGCACCATGGTACCCATGGGCACCACACTAAGGATCATAGCCACACACAAATGCACTGGGGGGAGCTAAAAACATAATTTTGCTCAAGGAATAGAGTTTTCCTTCACCTGTCAGGGAACATTCAGGAAACGTATATGAAATGAGGCTGCAGCTGAAAGAGGGAATCCACAAAAATCACAAACTTCTTGTACAAACATAAGTGCCTTCCATTAATGCAAGCAAGGATTGAGATGCAACCAGATGCTTCCATTCTATTTCCACCAAATATTAGTCAGTTATTTTGAAAAAATTACGATCTTTTATGACTACTATTTAGATTACCCTTTGTTTTTGGCACTAACATTTGCATATACTCAAATTGATCTCTGTCCACAATATAAAGTGCAGCAACAATGAAGGTCAACATCTTGCCATTTTAATTTTGTCATTAGTTCGCACAATGAAATGTTTCCCCTTGGGTATAAAACAGTAGTTTAAACTTTCCCTGAATATTGCTCATGCCTATACTTGCAGGCTCAGTTGTAAAACGATGTCTTGAGGTCATATTGGAAAGACCGCTTACAAACAGATAAGCTGAGTATGTAGGATAAGACCTTCAAAGGAAAATCAATAACTATTGGCTACCTAACTCCTATAATCCTCTTGAGAATCCCTATGTTGTTAATAAAACAAAGCTTGGACTCTGCAGAAACTGGTGGGCTACTGTTCACTAGTGATTAGGTCAAACGATCAGGTATATTGGAAGCCTTCCATCTTTGATTTGCTTTTCACTCAAAATCCCACACTGCTATTTTGTTATGTAGGTTGTTTTGGAAATAAATAAACAGAGGTGCATATTTACCCTAAGGTTCAGTGCAAGTATAGAAACTCCTCTGTCCCTCTAGGCAATGCCTGCCCTTGAAGTGAACATATTTGAAACCTAAATTCTTTAGTAGAGACTACTCTTTCTGAGTTGGCAAGGAATCTATCTATTGCCAACAAATGACTGGGAGAAGAGAGAAGCTATGGTTTCATGAATAGGAGAATTTTTAATTATCATTAATGCTACTCTCCACCTTTAGCTGTACACACAAAGATAGGGCTGTGAATTAGAATCCTGATTACTTGAGAGTGTGATGCATGGGGGCTAGCATACATACCAGCTGTGAATAGCATGAATAGCAGCTGCAACCACCAGTAGTGTTTGACTAAGTGAACTCTTGTGTCCTATAATATTCAGCTACTATACTGTCAGCTATTGATGGACCACAATATATGGTAGGTGAATAACATACCGGATAATGTTAGTTTTGAATTTTAAAGATAGGTGTGAAAAATAATGTTAAACATGGAAGAGACAAGGAAAGGGGGGCAAGAAGCTACAGTGAAAGCACAACTGCAAAAGAGAAATTGTATGGATTTGACTGTGAATGAGAGACAATAAGTGATTCCCTTTCTTCCATTTTGCTATAAATTCTTGGTATAATTAATTGTTAAACTGCTTGGGCAGAGTAGGAATTGTTTGGTTTGGAAAAAGGAACTGTCAGTTAAATTTTGCTTTGAGATACAACCAGATCTCATGTATTTAATTTTAACACGATTTCTTAGAGTACAAGGACAACAAAGGATCTTTCAAATATAAAGCTGCAGCACTGAAAATGGTACTACTAAAAGGATAGTATACAATGGTACTACTAAAAGGATAGTTGGTTGCAAAATATACAGACCGTCTGCTATTCAAATATAATATTGAATAAAAAGTATTCTGACATTGTTCATTGTTTTATCTACACTATGTAAAGGTTTAGCAACTGGTGATGTATAACATTTACAAGCCTTTAAAAGTAGTTTCCAAAGACTGCTTCAAATATAATGGCCAGAACCACCATGCAAGACTCACCATGCAAATAGGTTGAACCACGAGGAAAGGAGCTTTCAAACACTGTCATTATAAAGTCAAATGTTACAAAGTGGAAGTTATATTCAACAAGAAGGGGGACCACGATACTCGCGGGGGGGAGTAATCCCCACAGCTCCTGGCCTGCAAAAGCAGGAGGAGGAAGCAGCAGCAGGTGAGCCCAGCAGGTGGACCCATCAGGCCCACCAAGCCTTCTCTCTCCTCCCCCAGCACTGGTGGCAGCGAGGCCTGAGGCCCACCAAGCCTTCTCCCTCCTCCCTCCTCCCCTGGCGGCGGCAAGGCCTGAGCAGCTCACAGCTGCCAGCCCTCCAAGCCTTCTCCCACCACCCTAGTGGTGGTGGCGAGGCCTGAGGCTCACCAAGCCTTCTCCCTCCTCCCCCTCCCCTGGCACTGGTGGAGGTAGCAGCGGTGAGGCCTGAGCGGCTCACAGCCGCTGGCCTGCCAAGCCTTCTCCCTCCTCCTCCTGGCACCGGCGAGGCCTGAGCAGCTCACAGCCACCGGCCTGACAACAGCAGCAGCAGCGGCAGCGAGACAGTTCCCAGGGCATTCTTTGCAAATGTGCAGGGAACATTCTTTTACTTTTGGGGGAATTTAAATATCCCGCGTACAGTTTTTTAAACTTTTCAGAGTTTTCTGCACACCTGGAGACTGCCTCAAGTGTGCAGGAAAATCTCTTTGCCCCCCAAGTGCCCCTGATGTGCAGATTTAGATATCCACACTCAGGGGGCATCTTGGTTATTAGTCTATAGATAGTTTTCCATGTGGAGAACATAACTTTTTGAACTGATCCTATGTATGAACCCATTCAGGGTTAACAGTACCACTAAATTAACCATTTGTACAAGAAAGAGGCTAATGTCTATGCATAGGATGGCCCCAGCACTGTTCTGTTGTATGTCAGTACCAGCAGTGTGTTCACCCTATGTCCCTCTCTTCTGATGGGCAACAACAAACAGCCTTTCCAAAACCCTTGACAGGAGTGGGCACAAGAAACGTTTGGGAGTTACACTTCAGGCTAAGTGGTTTGCTTCAGTGTAAATCATGCTGTGCAACAAAAAATAATTCATTATTAGTTATCCAGAAAACCTTGAATGCAAAGAGAAGGATACTAAATTGTGCAGTATTATTTAACCATGTAAATAAGACTACTGTGTCATTAGGCTTTTTTTCAGGATACTGATACAAGTGATATAAATCAGGAAGACTATATCTGTAAGTGACTGGAACATTCCACTTGTAAGGAATTAATTTCTTGATGACATTAAAATACTGTAAACATAAATTGATTTTATTTATTTATTTTAATTCATTTATACCACAACTTTCTGCCCAGTAGGGACCCGAGGCAACTTACTTTCTCCTCTCCTCCATTTTATCCTCACAATGACCCTGTGATGCAGGTTAGGCTTAGAGAGTGCAGCTTCCATTGCATGATTAAGGATTCCAACCTGGGTCTCCTAGATACTAGCCCAACACTCTCCCAGATACTAGCCTAACACCACACTAGCTTATCTAAAACAAGATAGGTGAATAAAGACAATGAAGACAATGTGGGGCTCCAATGAACAAAACAACAGCAAATATCTAAGAGGTAATATCAGGCAATTCAGCAGCACTTCATAAATGTTTGCTATTGCAGTTAATAATTTTTAGTTATTAAACACAATACAGGTAGTGAAATATCTAGTGTTTCTTCAGCTCTTTTAGCCCCAGTTCAACAATCTGCTAAAATTACTGCATTGTGAAAATGACAATATTGGAAAACCGAGGTAAAAAAAGTTTTCTCTGTTAACAGCCTGTAGGCTCACAAAATTGAACCTGTTCTTTTATCTGCCTATGTTCATTTAGCCCACCAAGCAGTCTTTATTAAAGCGGAGGCACCAGGCAGTCAAAGTTCATTAATACCATTTATATAATCTCTCCGGTTTCAATTAACTCAGCAAGACATTCTACTACATGATAACAGTCTCATTAATTCAATAAAATCCCATAACTATTAACAATATGGTCTATGTTAAACGGGGTGTCACCTAGTACAAAATAATAGCTTTAACAGCTTGTGAGGAACTCAACTTTTTTTTTTAAATTGATCCAACTAAATACTCCATCCATGTGAAAGAAGGTATTATTTCCCTGTAAAGAACTAAGACTTTTAGCATAAGCAGGGGACAGTTAAAAGGGGAATTCTTGTTAAACAAATTACTCAAAGTGTGAGTCTTTTTAAAAATCAATCATTTTCTGTTTTCAAGCAAAGGAGTTAAGAGTCCCTGAAAATAAGGAGGCCACATAACTGGTTAAAGGGGTTTGTTTTACCCCTTACAAGAAATAGCCCTAACCCATATCAACATGCAGGACAAGGTGATTAGACCCAAATAAGTAGGGCCCAGAAAATACATGATAGATCATAAGAATGGTAAAATACTACCTTAGTATCTTTTCATATAATTTCCATAAACTCACAAAAGCACTGTCTGCTCAGGAAGCAGAATAAAACTAGGATGGACTTGTTGCTTGACATCACTGATAATGAATGCAAGGAATACAGACCTGCCCAGGCACAGGAGTAATCATCACAGGTCTTTCACCATGTGTCCCCATAATCTGAAGTACTGTGGAAAGTTACAACAGATAGAGGACTCTTCTGTAAAGCAGCACTATGCACCTTCCCTAGGGAAGCTTGCTTGGCCCCATATTTATTAATAATCTATCATGTGCTGAAGATGGTTCTTATGAAGATTTTTGCTAGTTATACTACTGAACTGTAGCAAATGGTCTGATTTGGAGGCTGACAATGTATTTTGAGCATGGAGATGAACACTGCAACCCAAGAGTCGGATTTGACTGGCTTTCGAGCAAGGGAACCTTTACCTTTAGTAAAATGAAAAATGGGAGTTTGCCTTTCAATTTTTAATTTTATTTTAATTTTGTTTCTGATTAAGTGGACATTTTAAAAGTTTGGGCTATCTTTAATGTTCTTTTTTAAAAAAATGTAACTTGCCCAGAGGACTTGTATTTAGTAAGTAAGTAGAAAAGTAAGTAAGTAAGTAGAAAAGCTGCCATAGCATGTTCTGGAAACAAACCTTCCCTCTTCAGTGACAACTAGGTGTGGCTGATCTTTACACCAACATTAAAATATATTTATTTACTATCATGAAACAGTTATGTTGGGAGATAGCTGAGTTGTATTTTTTAGCCTACTGTCTTTCTTTCTAAAGAAATATGACAAGGTAAGCACTCTCATGTCGGACAGAAACACAGGCCAATACAGAGCCACCAAATAAGAATACAAACAACCTCATAAAATGAAAGGTGAATCAATTTTTTTAATATCAGACATTGCTTGTGTTTGTAAACAACAACAGCAAAAAGAACACGCTAGACTGAAATTCCTGAACAGAAATCGTACATTGTGTTAGTGATCGCTTTTTAAAAGTCTGGTTTTTCTTCCCCTTTTTGACTCAACTAAAATATTTAAAAGCTAAGAATGGAATTACATATCACACGCGACACAGGGATGCTATGAAAAAAGCACCCAGTAAGAGAATATTCAATACATGACACATATAGCCAGGGGTCTTTTTTGGGGGGAGCGCATCGGAGCGAAGCTCCGGGAGCTCAGGAGCCAAGCCCCGCCCCCAGCCGGCGTCCAGGAGAGTCTTTCAGGCAGCCGAATGTCCATTTCAGCTCCATTGTATCCTATGGGCCATTGAAGTCAATGGTGAAAACATAGGGTATATTCTGGGGGCTGGAGGGGAGGGGTTTGAGGGAGAGGCTCCAAACTCACAGGATAGCTGATGGAGCCTCTCCCCAAGATACCCACCAAGTTTCAAGAACATTGGATCAGGGGGTCCAATTCTATGGGCCCCCAAACAGGTTGCCCCTATTCCCTCCATTGTTCTCTATGGTGGGGAAAAAGTACGGTTTTTTCCCACCATAGAGAACAATGGAGGAATAGGAGCAACCTGTTTGGGGGCCCATGGAATTGGACCCCTGGTCCAATGTTCTTGAAACTTGGTGGGTATCTTGGGGAGAGGCTCCATCAGCTACCCTGTGAGTTTGGGGCCTCAAACCCCTCCCTCCAGCCCCCAGAATATACCCTATGTTTTCACCATTGACTTCAATGGCCCATAGGATATAATGGGGCCGAATTGCCGCCAAATTTCTTTCATTCCCTCTTTTCCTTCTCTCTTTTTCCTCTTTCCCTCCTTCTTCTCTTCTCTTCTCTTCTCTTCTCTTCTCTTCTCTTCTCTTCTCTTCTCTCTTTCTTTCTTTCTCTCTTTCTTTCTCTCTCTCTTTCTTTCTTTCTTTCTTTCTTTCTTTCTCTTTCTTTCTTTCTTTCTTTCTTTCTTTCTTTCTTTCTTTCTTTCTTTCTTTCTTTCTTTCTTTCTTTCTTTCTTTCTTTCTTTCTTTCTTTCTTTCTTTCTTTCTTTCCCACCTTCTTCTCTTCTCTTTTTCCTCCTTTCCCTGTTTCCCTCCCCTTTCCTTCTCTTTCTTTTCCTCTTTCCTCCTTCTGTGGCCCAACTCTCATGAGAAGGAGTTTAAACTTTAAACCCCTTCTCTCTTAGCTCCCCCACCCAGACCAGCTGGGGAAGGGAAGGGGAGGCTTTTGAAGATGCCTCCCCCACTTTTGCTTCCCCTTCTGACATCACTTCTGGTGATGTCAGGGGGCGTGGCATATGCTAATAGCCTAATAGCTCATTAGCATACCATATGCTAATGAGCTCCTGCAGCTGTTTTTCTACGAAAAGACCCCTGCATATAGCACTGGCTCTACTATATGTCATAACATGAAATAAGTGTTCTGACAGGTTACAGAGAAGAACTCAATAGAGGAGTGCAGTTTTCAGTGGCATACCCAGATGTGCAACATATTGTTTGCCACAACTCTCAAATAACATTTAGCCAGGTACAAAATATGGCTCTTTTGAGTGCTCAGCAAATATGAACTCTCCCACACTAAAGTAACTGTGCCAGTCATGCATAATAGGTTTTCGTTTTAAAACCATGTAAAATATCAACTGGGAAGTAAGGTCCTATGTGTCACAGAACAGTTGGAAACAGTAAATAAATATATTTTAATGTTGGTATAAAGATCAGCCACACCTAGTTGTCACTGAAGAGGGAAGGTTTGTTTCCAGAAAATGCTATGGCAGCTTTTCTACTGTGTGTCAGGCAAAGCCATTTGCCTCTACTCATCATACTATTGAGACTCTTCCTGTGAACAGAACTATCTTTGTTTCTCTAAGAACTACAAGCTAGCATAAACTCCAGCACAGACTTGAATGACTTACTCAGGAAGTGGTATCTCAAGACTGACAAAAAGCCTTCAGAATGCACATAAAGCTTGGAAGCTTTTCTGCTTTCAGCAATATAAGACTTTCTAATAAAAATATCACCTGAATTCTTTTGTAACTCTGTTGGCATAGCACATGCAGAGATTTGAAAAGCCATTTCTCTTTCTCTAGTACAGGAAGATATTAGCGAAAATTCTTCCTTCAAATCCTAATGGCATATCAACCAGTAAAAATATTTTAACCTGCTAGTATCAAATGCACCATTTTTTTTCTTGTTACATATATGGATAAAGTGGCAATAATGTATGTTTTACTTTGTTTGAGTACCTCTAACATCTACGGGAATGTACACATGATAAATATTTGTACACTTGGTACACATATTTGCAGTTTATGAAATATAGGCTAGAAAGCTTTTATTAGTTAAATTACACTAAAAAGTTTTTAAAAAACCTTTAAGAAGTTAGAAAATAAGATTTAGAGGCACTGAGGAAAACAATCTGAGGGAACGTCTTACCTTGTGTGAGAAGTGTATGTGCATGAATGGGTTGCTTTCTTTACCACAGAGTTAACAAGCAGTTCTTTGATTGCCTAAGCTTTAGCACACAACTTTGGACATAATACAACCTACATTTTTGTTCAAATCAATTGTCAAGCCACATGGGAAAAAAAATCCCCCCAAATTTTGAGGCAATGGATACCTGTATGCTAGTTTCGTTACCTGTTTATAAAGTAACTGCTCATTTTCTCGAGCATAACAGAAGAGAACATCTGTAAGAATCTTTCTCACATTCTCTTGCTGGAAATACTGCATTTCAGGAAACCTGAAGAAGAAAAATATCACTGATGTAGACCACAAAACTCACGAGTTTTAGTTTGCTGACTGATTACTCAAGAATAGGTTTCTTTTAGCAACCTTACCAGTTACTACTTTCTTTATTTTCAATTTATTCTCTTTTTTTCTTTGCATTCTGAGACCCTAAGAAATACTATATTTATATTTTAAATAAAGTACTAGCTACCTTCTAAGGCTTACTTCCCACAAACAAGTTTTCAACACAAGAAATACTTGTATCTTTATATGGCTTGCATGAATTCAAATGGAATGCGTAGCTAGGTTACACTTCCAGTGAGGTTACACTTCCAGTTTCCCAAGAATTTGCCTAGGATTCTCCATGAAATCCCATTCACATTTAGGCAGAAGTAAATTCAACTGATTGGGAGGGAAAGCAGCATGGTATAGCTCAATCTCGTGAGATCTCAGAAGCTAAGCAGGGCAGTACTTGGAAGGGAGACCATCAAGGAAGACAATGGCAAACCACTTCTGCTTCTCACCTGCCTTAAAGCCCCTTGCTGGGGTTGCCCTAAATTGGCTGTGACCTGATGACAATTTACACACAAACAAATTCATCTGAAATCAACAGTATTTGTTTTTCACAACAGGCTATCAGAGAGGCAGAAGGAACAGAAACAGCTTCCCACACTTGTCACTCACTATCTTACACAATGCACACAAACTAAGATGCAGTGTTGCAAAATAGTTAACAGCTTTTCCTGTAGGTATGCAGTGGTGGACAGTGGAAAGGGAGAAACTGAAAACTATAAGAAGTATGACGTGATCAAATTTGAAGGATAACCCTGTCATCTGAAAACAGACAGCCATTTTAGAGCTTGTATGTGAACGGTTTCCATTAACCAGCATTCTTTTAAAAAAAGGATCACATACCCAGCAAACCCATCATTCCATTTGCCAAAGTGAAAGCTGTTTGAAACCTATGTTATTTTTACAATGGCACCATAATTAGCAGTATCCCTACCTTAATCCCCCATTTAGAACTTAGATATTTATATAATCTTAAACACCCTGAACTGTTCCTATTTTTTTAAAAAAGAATGCCATCTGTGAAAATTTACATGAAAGAACACTCAGATTTTAATTATACATCTAACAGCATAAATACATTTGAAAATACATCAGGGCATGGACATACAAAATGAAGCAATAAGAGATATCAATATTTCCTATGCATTGTTTTGGGCTTTGCCATCCACCAACACTATGAATGAAAACTGTGTCATACCAAATTCTGCATTTTAAAATCCATAAGAATCAAATTTGTATCCCAAAATTCAAAATGAGGATATGCTACACAGAATAGTAATATGCTATATATTGTAACCAAATTTAATTGGAGTTACTTGATGCAATCACTCTTTTAACTCTTTCAAAATATTTTTCAGAATTGAGTTCTAGCTTTGGTAAGTTCCTTAACAGGAGTGACATAAGGGCTAAAGATATTAAATAATATTCACTACAGTACTAAGGAACATCTTAAAAATGGAACTCTAACAGTAGGAATATGATACACAAAAATAGAAATGCTAAATTCCTCTAGATGAATGACAATCCTCACTAATTACACGTCATTTTTTATTGATTAAGTGTTAAGAATTACAGAAAATCATCTGTTCAGTCTTGTATTATAAACATAATTTAGTCACAAGATGTCAGTTCCTCTTACTATTTTCCCCCTCCACACTGAAACTGTCTTTCAGAAAATCTAATGTAAAATCTCGTAATCCATAACAAACGCTCTTCAATGGCTCCAAGGTATCTTAAATACATATTTTAAATTAAATATCTCCTTGAGGCCTCAAGCAAGACACACTTAAGACATCCCTTACTAATTGAGACTGTGGTATATTCTTACCCTTTTTTTCTTAAACCACCTAAAATCCTGTTGGACAAGCCCTGTGCCCATATTCATCACTGAAAGAATTAATGTAATTCACTTACAAGACTTGATTCCATCAAAAAGTGGCTTAGAAATTTTAAAGTGAACAGATATCTAACTGTATAGGCTGCATCTGGCCCACTAAAGATCACAAAACCAACTCCAACATCAACTTATTTGGCTTCCTTGGAAGTAAACTGTTTTAGAAGGGCGTTCACCTTGGCAAGGAGTTCCGCACTCCTCTCAGCAGTGCTTGAAGGCAGGTATAAAAAATCCCCTACCTAGAAAAGTTATATACTTGCCCATTAAGGGAGGTTGAGTCCATTGAGCATATGTTCTTTTCTTGCCCATATTATAACGAGGTTTGTTTGGAGATCATTACCCCGTTGCTGAATAAGATTCTTGGTTGCACAAATAAAGCCAAGCTTGATTGCCTTTTATTGATAAGAATCCTAAGATCACCTATCAAGTAGCTAGATTTTGTGTACTGATAATTAGGGTTCGGAAATTGTATTTTAATTAGGTTTCAAATTTTAATCTTTTTATTTTATATATTCTGCATTCTGTATGCAATTTTTTAAAAACGTTACTATATGTATATAGCTGGTCTATTGACCATAATAATAATAAAGTAACGCGACTCCAACTTGAGTCAACTGACTTGTGACTTGGGTTACATTATGAGAACACAAGACTCAATGAAAAATGCAATAATGCTACAAAAAGTAGAAGGTAGCAGGAAAAGAGGAAGGTCCAACATGAGATAGATTGACTCAATAAAGGAAGGCATGGCCTTCAGTTTGCAAGACTTCAGCAAGGCCATCAGTGATAAGATGTTCTGGAAGTCATCTGATGGCACATAACACAGACATTTGGTGACACGCGGGGCAAAAATGTAAAGATGTTGGTCAGCTGGATGTGATCTGTGAGCAAAAAGTTGGCTGTTCAGATTGAACAATAGCTAGATCATTATACAAATTTTACAATTGTTTAACAGCACCACATACGTTCTTGTCACATCTTGTTCAATCATTCCCCGAAGTTCTTTGTCCTGAAAAAACTTGTTCCAGAGACTCTAAAAAACCAAAGGAGAATGGTGATGGCTTGTATACATATTGTACAAATTTTAAACATACTGCATTTATCAGGTTGGAACTAGGCGGTCTTAGTGAAGATCAAAGCTTGCAAATTTTTACACTTTTGATCAAATTTCATAAGGCAACAATAAATAGAATTAGAAATCACAACCTGAGAAAGTTACTAACATGCCACTGGAATCACAAGGTGGTGGGAGTAATTCTATAGTAATAGTAGATTTTATCTGGGCCCTGGAGCTACTTACGGAAGTCTATATAAGCAGTGCATTAATAAAAGCAAAACACTAAAAAAAAAAAGAGACAGAGAATATTCCATGGTAGAAACATCTGGTTAATAGATAAGTTCTAATTTTCAAATTGTTTATACGATAACATAGGCAGTTTATCTAGCACAGTGATAAACACAAGATATATTTATTTTATATAAATAAGTATATGACATGATGTAGCAAAACTACACATCTGGTTTTCTTTTGCCTCATGGACCATCTGAGAGTAATCCTGAGTAAGTCACCTCAGAACCTACTCAGGTCTATTCAATGGAGCTTATTCTCAGGTCTGTTCAATGGGGCACCAGACTTACTTTGGGACCTGTTTGCAGGCCTGTGGAGGCTGAGGACGAGGAAGCAACATGTTGATTCAGGCTGGGACCTGGATAGCGGGGCTAGGAGGCAGGTGGCAGGCCCTGTATCTGCGTGGTGCTCTTCACCCACTAAGGCAATTAGGCATGGCCTGACATGGCTGCTAGTGGTGAGCCCAACCAGGATTTAATGGCTAGCTGCATTGCACAGGCCTCAGTTGGCTTCATGGCTTTGCCCGCCCACCCTCTCTCTCTTTTATGCTTATGTTGCATGTGTGTCTCGTTGGGTGTAATGTTTATGTTGGGATTTTGATTTTCCTGTTTCTGTTCCTTTTCCATCACAATTGCATTGGCAGTATCAGCATGGGGCCAGATCTATTTTTGGGGAAAGGCGGCCTGTGTGCCCATTTTCTCCAAATTTGAGGGATCCCCTTAAAGAATTTTGGGGTGAGGGCTTCAAAGGGCATGCCCAGCTTGAGGGCTGTCAAGGCACCCTCAATCTCAAGTGGCAGGGGAGTCCACACAGTAGCTACTGTCCATATGGAATCCAGCATCCTGTCATCCCCTGATAACCCTCCCCAACAGGTGGGCTGAGGACAGGGGTGGGTTTCTCATAAGCTGGCAGGCAGGTTGGCCGATGCCTGGATCTGTTAACTCCATGCTGTGCCAAGGCTCTTGCAGCTGCTTTAAGCTATAAAGCTGTAGCCATTTTCAAATCCCAGAAGGTTGTGTGTTGTTTTCTTGCAATGTGGGAACAACTGGGTGGTGTCTTGCCACCTCATCGATCCCTTTGGCGCTGGGTCAGCAAGTGGTTTTTGGACTGCACCATGTATATATTTCTAATCTCTGTTCATCCTGGCCTGAGATTCTGAGATTTCTATACTGAAGGATCTAAAATCCCAATTCTGCAAAGACTTTTATATGGTGATTACTGGAATGGTACTTTTGGTACAGTCTCTAATCTAGTTTTGAAATCTCTTGCTGAGAGGTAACTCTAGCTCACGACTCCATGGCTGAACTCTTCTCAGCTGATCTTTATACTTTCTCTGTTTGTAACCTGCATAAATGCAGGCAAATTTTGAAGCTGTAATGTCAAATATTTCTAATAGGCTTGAGTGTGGAATCAGTTGCCCTCCTGTATAAGACTGGAACTAGACTTTATAGCAGATGCATTGTTGCTGCCAAAAACAGCACTACACACCTCCTTCCTCCTCTCCCTGCCGGTAGTATTTGTAATACAAAACGTGTGATGTGACATCACTTTGCTATCACTTGATTGGCTATAATTTGGGGGTGGGGAGGACATGGGCACCATCTAACATTTTGCATTTATATACATTACTAGGGATGAGAGAAAGGGAGATGTGCATATGTCTCCCCCAACATCTAATTGCAGCCTGTGTGTTAACTCTGAAACAAAAACATTTACAGAACTGCTGTATAGCTATATTGTCCAATTAAGGCCAACAGCCATTCCTGAGATATTTTTACAATGCCACAGCTGCAAACATTTGCAAGAGGCCCTGATCAGTATTCATGAAAAGTTTAAATAAAATAGCTTAGTTCACTAGAAAGTAACAGGAAGCAAGAACCCTCCCAAAATGTATCTTAGCATGTGGTCAGCTTGATCACCCAAATATTGCCCCTTAAGCAGTGTATATGGCTTTAAAAATAATAAGAGATGCTAGTTCAACAGGCAATATATCAACATTATTGGTTCCACTTGATATTCACTGGAAGAATTAATCATGGTATATTCAGCTGTTTTTTAAAATTGCAGAAATGTTTAAATAAAAGAGCTGATGACTAACATTTATTTTAAATGAATAAGAACAGGTGGCAACTCTCTGAGGGAATGAAACAAAGTCCCAGCTCTGATCTCTTGCTCATCAAGACATCATCAGCTGAGAGCGACTGAATGCGCAGCATGCTCCACTTGTAGAGAAGAGTATCTTCAACTCTTTTTGTGGGTTTAGAGATAGAGTATCAAGTTCAATAGTCTTGTTTTCACTTGGCTACTTGAATACTGGACTTAAAGGTGACATTGAAAATAGTGTGTACAACCCCCCCCCAACAAATCAAACCAAGGCAAGTAGAAAACATGTATCTAAAGCCTCCATAAAGCTCGGTACATGTATTAGGGATTAAGAAGAGGAATTTGTTGACCTTGGGAAGATAGGACAGTATGACAACAGGCAGGGCTTTTTTTGTAGAAAAAGCCCAGCAGAAACTAATCAGCATAATAGGCCACACCCAAAAGCAGAAAGGTATTAGCATATTAGGCCACACCCCCGACAATGCAGCTCATTAGCATATTAAGCCACCCCATATAATGCCTCCACGATCCTTTTGGGGGGGATCTGGCCCGCTTGCCTTTGAGTCACGGGGGGAGGGGTGTCACTCTCCAGGCCTTCCCTCTGTAGCCACACACGCAGAGGTTTTGGCTGTAGTGGGTGTGGCCAACTCTGAAGTCAGCCGGAACTCCATTTCTGTGCGTTCCTGCCCAAAAATAGCCCTGACAACAGGCATAATAATCACTGCTTCTAGTAGCTACTGAGTGAGCAGATAGCAAAGAGTTTCCACAAAGATTATGTATCCCCTTGCTTAGTATTGTTTATCTGGCCACCAGATACTTTTGATAAGCAACCAGTCCCTATATGAATGACTGGGGTCCCAGAAGATCTGGATTCAGGATGCTGTAAAACTAGGCTTTGGATCTCTAGAGGATGAATACCTTACTGCTTCTGACTCTAAATATATGCTATTTTATTTTGGTTTTGCTTCATATGGCTACTTTCTATTATTATTCCATAGTTTTAGAATTTCAGCTAGGATACAACTTGACTAGATTGCTGTGAAGGTCATTTGCCAAACCCCCACCCCACAATTGCCTACTCCCCCATCCTTGTTGCAATCCACAATGGCATGATGTAGGTTATAGCAATTTCAGTGTCTATCAACACCACACTACAACCTCATTTAATCTTCTTTGGACAAACCACACATGTTAAGGTTTATGCACTCTGAACCTTATTAAGGAGTAGAGATATCAAACGTCCGTTGTACACTCAGCAGATGACAGAAAGGCTTTGATTACCCCTTCATCCTGTGAAAGCGGGTTGTTGATCATCAAATCTTGCTGTCCAGCTTTCCTGGGATTTGTAATATGCTGCAGATGGGAACAAGACCTTACATTTTAGACTCTCTAGACATTAGACATATTTAAATATGGAATAAGGGAAAGAAAATTTTGTTTTAAAATCAGCTTACTATTTCTTTAATCTTGTTATATAGCATTCTTAATTTTGTCGTTTTGCTGATCCATTGACTTCTATCAGGAGGGAGAACATTCAGAAATAGCTGCAAATCAAATAAACCATTGGTTGGTTAGAAAGGCGAGCAAGAACCATCAACTTTCTAAACAGGATCATTTATCAAAAAATTGCCCAATGGAACCAGTCAGGGCTACTGTGTTGCTTTCTACAAACCTGAAGGAAACTACTCTAAGAGGGTGGATACTTTTCAAACAATGCTTAGCAGTCAGGTGCACTGCTCAGTATAAAACATACTGCTTTCACAGAATGGAACCATTCCCAAGGCAAAGTTATTTGACTACCTCAGTATGATTGGTAATTCAACTATATTTTGGAAATGGCCTATGAATGATAAAAATGGATACAGGAATATTGACACAAAATGTCTTTGGGAAAACTCAATGGTCCTTTACATCAAGTGATCTTCAAGTGCATCAGGTAATGTGTTAATATATTACCACCACAAGCTGTAAATAAAATGTTTTCTTCTTACCTTCCAGCAAACACTACGGAACCTGCTGCTTCTCAGCTGCCCATTAATCCCCTTCAGCCGTATTGTTGCCAAGTAATTGTTGTTTACAAATAATTCTTCCCATTCTTTACTACATAGAACAAACAAGAGAAGAGAACTTTTAAAATTATTATTAAAGACTTAGTTGACTAAGAAGCAATATAACATGAAGTAATTTGGGGTAAACAAAAGGAAAGGAAGTTTTAAATGTATATATTTAGCAGTGTGCTATTTCTAAACGCATGGTTGTCTTTTTGGACACATTTCTTCCCTGGATTTAATGAATATGTAGATCACTATAATTATGCCAGCTACTGAAATTCATAATGTCTGTGGAGGCTATTCCATTTCCTCTAAAATGTTGGTACTGCAGTTCAGTGAATAAACAACAAAAATGAATATTAATATAAGCACATTTGGGCTTCACCCATAGATAAAACAGTACCTATTTAAAAGAATGCTTTATTCCAAAACATGGAACCAAGAAGCATGGCGTTGACTATTACTTCTTCACATAACACATTTGCCTAAATGAAGCTTCTTTTCTTCATAACATCAAGCTGGGCAGTTAAGCATAATAGAAGCTGACTTTCGTTAACTTTTAGTGCTATTTACTATTACAGCCTCTTCTTTCTAGATGATCAGTTTTGAAATTTTAACAGGTGCTAGCAATTTTTTTTTTAAAAAATAAAAATTAAAAAACCTTCACTGTATAAAGTGTTAAAGGCAAGCTTGAGTACCTTGCAGTACCTACGGCTGACTAGATAAACAACCTAAATATGCCTCCTAGGCACAGAGACTCCAGGGGCCTAACACCTGTGCTTCATTAATGTACAAGTAAATCTACTCTACTGGGAAACAATTGGAAATTAATTGTCCCAAACCATTTAGCGAATTTGAATACAAGAATTAAACTATATTTCCTCTATTTTCCACTGAACTGAATCTCTAGAACCCTACCACCCATCTGAGGATCTAAAGTGAAATAGCCCAAAGACTTTACTCAGTCACTGAAATGTCAAAGATAATTTCAGGATTAAAGAAGAAGAAGAAAACTTCACAAAGGATTCCTTAGTTTGTGGGAGTATAGGTATGTTGTGGGGGGAAACAGCACTGGCAAGATGCCACTTCTCATTAGGTAGGTAGATGCAACATAGACAGAATATTTGTGTAATGATTATAGAAAATGTTTTTCAGCGTTGTGGGTCAGTCAGGAGAGACAGACTCCTCAGGAGAAGTGGACTCCTCAGGAGAAGAGGAGTCCTGTGTAGCCAGCTCTGAATCAGCAGAAGTCAGCAAGCAAGAAGATGAACTGCAGGCTTGTCAGAACTCACAGCCAACAGCTGATACAGGGCCATCAGCACCTCCCAACAGATGAAACCCAGATGATCATTAGCAGCATTCCAGTTTCACCCACACCCTTTGCACACCAGAGATGAAGGCTTAGAATGGTGCTCCAGGAGAGAAGACAAAGTGCACTTCTCCTGGCCCAATGCCAGCTGCTTGCTGATGATGAGTAGCTGCAGGGTTACTCCCAAGCAGTTGGCAAAAAGTAAAACCTTCCAGCAGATGCCTATAAAAGCCAGTTAAGGAACACTGCTTGATGTGGAAGCAACCAGTCACCACTTGGTGAATGCTATGGCTACAGCTCCTGATTCTCCTTTGCCCCATGACCTTTGGATCAGCTTTGGATTTGGATCTTGGACCTGCTTGCTCTTGTGTGTGTCTTTGGACTGAACAATTCTGCCTTGCCTGACTTCTGCAACCCTGACTTTGGACCAACATTGATGCTGACTCTGGACTCTGACTGTACCCAGCCCCTGACATTCAGCTATATTCACTGAAGTGTACTCGTTATGGCTAAGAGGTTAAGCTTATTGTCTCTGGAACAGACTGTGTTTTTCTGAAAGTTCTTTCATTTAATTGAAATCCTGCCTTCCTCCCACCCAACAAATGAAGACAGGAACAGATAGGCCTAATAATTTCCCCATTTTTACTGAGGCTTCTCCTAGAGATTAGTTACAATTTCCTGTGGGTGAGAAAAAGTCAAGAGAATGTTCTAGACTGCCCTGACTTGGACAGCCCAGGCAAGCTCAATCTTGTCAGATCTTGGAAGCTAGGCAGGGCTGACTCTAGCAAGCACTTGGAAAGGTGACCTCCAAGGAATACCAGAGGTGGGATGCAGAGGCAGGCTACGCAAGCTACCTCTCTGAAAAAACATCCAAGCCCCCAGCAGGGGTCACCAGAAGTTACCATGACTTCCAGGCAAGCACACATAGACATATATACACACACACACACAAATATATATACACACACACACACAAATATATATATATATATAAAAGAATGTTCCAGACTGACTCTGACTTTGAATCTGAGCATTGCATCCTTTCTGTCCTTGGGGGAAAAATACTTGGGATTAATTCTGTGATATGAGATTTCCATCCAATCCTTCAAACAGTTTTTCATGTGCATAACTTCCAGACTGGGCTGGAACATATTCTAGGTAGGGCTGCCTTTGAAAAATTCTCAAAATATCAATGGATTCAAAATTTGGATACCTGGGGTAAACTACTTTGACCACAGTACACCACTCTTAGCTCACCTTTTATGGATCCCAGTTTGTTTCTGGGCCCAATTTAAAGAGTCAATTTTGACTTTTAAAGAGCTGGACAGTTTTGAACCACCACCTTCCTCAACTACTATCACAAGTTTGGTGGGTTGTCACATGACATTTTTAACAGCAGTTCTAGGTTATGGAATAACCTTCTACGAGATGGTATCTGACAATTTCTCTTTTGGCATTTAGGACGGTGTAAAAACCATTCATGTGTTAATTAATGTTCAGCTGCAGTTGTTATGGAGTTGATTCTGCTTATTGTGTTTAAGTTGTTTTGAGGTATAATTAGATATTTTATGATACTTTATGCTGGTTCATTCTATTTTATTTACTCTTTACTTCCAATTGTTGGTTTGTTGGTTGCTGCTCTCTGTGTCCATTAAAACTATAACCCATTGATGATTGCCACCAGACCAATATAACTGTCATTGGCAAATATAGGTGCAGTTCTCCAGGAACGGCTGTCTTTATTAGCTGTATCACTGTCGTTATTAGCCTGTTGTTGCTGTTCAGTCACACAGTCAAATCCGACTCCTCGCGGACCACACCCCTAATCCATGGCCACATCATGCCATTTACCACATCCTTCCACCAGGGGATTGTCAATTTGGGCACAGTGACTCTTCTGGCAGAGCTGTTGGGGTAGACCCTAGGTATATCAGGGTAGCAAGTATTTGCCTGATATACATAACATTACTCTTCCATGATTTATACAAATCAGGCATGGGAATACCATCTGTTTTACCTTAGGCACCATTACTTCCAAGAGTTCTATAAACACTTTTCTTATTACTTTATTCTTCGCTTTACTTGGCTTTCCATCTTGCCAGTCTTTCTCCTCCTTGGCAGTTTGTATTCAGGGCGTAGGATCACCTTTCCTTTGGACATCTCCCAACTGATCCAAAAGAATACCCACATTTCCATCAGCCTTGCCTTGAGCTGATCTCAAAGGTGCCAGTGAAACAGCATGCATTTGGGGTTGGGGTTATTAGCCATGCCCTTATTTCTGCCGTAAATGACAGCATTTCTGGACCTTGAAGCCCATTTATAAAAATCGATGGTTGCATGGCCACATCTCAAAGTTTTTATATTCCCCCTGGAATGCTATGCCACACTGGGAAGTGTTCCTCCCAACCCACGGGAGCAGGGTATCTACCTTTTACCCCAATGCCATCCATTCAAAGAAAGACACAGCTGCCCCTTGTGCAGCTCTCCAATAATAAAGCATCTTTTGACAAAGTACTCAAGTTAAACAGTTTTTGAGCAATGATATACATACCATTGCTACCCTAATCCCACAACTGCACTAGTCATAGGCTTGACACTTCATAGGGGTGTGGTTTAGCATTTTTGGCAACCTCAGCCACCACTTGCTGACTGTTGTCTCTTACAATTCAGCTAGCTTGTGACTAATCCCCAGATGGTCCCTTAGCCGTAATAATGACTGGGCTAATACTTTTGCTCCACCTTCTTCCTCCTCTCCTTCAGTCCATTCCTCCTCCTCACTGGAATCCCAAGTCCTCATCCCAGGTTGCTGGATCCCAATTCCTGAGAAGTAATGAGTGCCCTCCCTTTATGAGGATTGGGCATACAAACCCATTTTACTTGCTTGCTCTGTTTCATCTAGGCAAAATGAACAGCTGTTCTTATGGCTATTCTTCCATCATGTCTTGGCCCCTCTTTGCACCTTCAGTACTTTCCGCAAGACTGTCTGTTGCTCTTTCAAGGCACTGGGTCTGCCTGGTGCGGCACCTGCTTCTGGGTGGCTTTTAACTGTTCCCACACAATACAGAGCACAGGGAGAAGGACCCAGCCTGTTCTTATAATTGTCTTCTGCCCCCTTTTCTCCCCCATACCTTATATTTGTAAACACTTGAACACGGCACTAGGTGTAGGATCCCCATGTTTTGCCAGATCAGATTTCCATGACTCCAATGAGACCAACCAGTTCCATATTTGAGCTACTGGAGCCCAGGCATTTGTACTTGGCCAGCTGGGAATGTGTTTCTGGCCAATGCTGTGCACTGCATCTTCTGCAGCTTTCCTTCCCAAGAAGGGCATTGTCACCATATCCTGTTTATTATGCCAACTGTATTGCCAAGGAGCAATATTTTTTGCCTCTAATGGATACAGAAGCATTGAAGACACAGATGGTGAAGGAAAATAGATTTTTATTAGGTAACTTAAGTAATATATAGAAGAACAACACATCTACAGAAGAATCAATGCAAGAAAGTAACATGCTTAAGTCCCTTCAGCTGTCATGATCTCCTGGAGAAGAACAATGGACTGACCCCCTGGAACTGGCCAACTGCGTGGCAGTGTTCTGCAGTTTCAGGCTGCACTAAGGTTCAGATCTCAGGGCTACTCCCAAGGCTTTAAGTAATTCCTTAAGAATTATCAATTTCATAGGTGCTTATAATAATACACAACTGACCTTGACAGGAGGAATACTTCTCAGAGACTCCTAGAACAACTGATTAGCAGTTGAATGTGGTAAGTGTCCCGAACAGATAGTGGTACCATCCTCCCTTCTCTCTTATCAAGTACAGAAGTTTTCAAAAACATAGTCCTTAGTTTAGTATATCAATTAGAGACAGTGCAAAGCAGACATGAATGTTTGAGTTGGCAAGGCTTCAGGTCTGCCAGGCAACTCAGGCACAAATGGAGTCACACCTCTCGACTTCCACAGTTTCACTACAAGGTATAGCAAAATTTTGTTACAGGCATTTTACATTTATTTTATTTTTAAGTGTCTATTTTTCATACTTGTTACATGCTAATTTATAGATGAAAAATTATCTTGTTAATTTGCTGATTTTCTATTAAAATATTTGACATCACAAAAATCATCCCCAATATCAAAACCCTGGAAGGTAACCAAAGTTAGTTACAAATATACATCAGTTATAAAAGAAATCCAGTGGGAAGTAAGGAAATTACAGATGCAATAGACAAACTATTGTGGCATAAAATGACAGAAAAACTTTATTAAATCTAGAATAGTTAAGAATACACAAGAAAGAGACTTGTGAGGAAGATACTAGTGTTGCCCTGCAAGGCTTTTTGAGCCTCTTTATGGACTGTAATAAAACAATAAACTGTGCCAGTGTATGCATAAGGGACTGAACCACATGGTAACCCCACCAAGATGCCAGAAGAGACTGCACCCAGGCAAGAGACGTTCTCCTGACCTCCCCAGCAGCTCCAGTGCCCAGCATAGGTTACCAGCCTGTTCCTCATGAAGGAGACCCCGTATGCACTAAACACAGCAACATGCCTTAATAAAAGACAAGGACTAGGAACTCCAAAACCGCCATTAAGAGTTCCTTCCAAATCAGGCAGGCAGCCTCTTTCCCTCCCCCCTCACCTGCAAGGCGTCATGTAGCCCTGGCAGAGTCTATTCATCATTGCCTGGTAACTAATTGATGGCCATCAGCAGCCTGGCTAATGCCATCAAGAAGACAATGGAATCGGCCTGGTGACTCATCCTAGCTGCTACCAGGTGTCAGACATGAGTAAGTTTCTAGCTCTCAGTATTGACCACCCCTCAGGTACACCTCCCCTACACCTTCCAACCAATAGGGTATTTTCAGGGACGGACTTACCAGGAGGTGGAACCAGAGGCTGGGACCAGCCCCCACCCTCCTGCTTATAAGGAGATGCCTGACCACCGGCTCTCTCTCTGCTCTTCGACCCCTATCGAACCTTTGACCCTCTTATGTCCAGCTTGCTATCCCCCAACCCCTGCCTCCATCTTTAAACTCTGGTCTGCAGGCCAAGTTCCCACATGTTACCTGCTGGCCAGGCCACGTGGTCCCCAATTTTCTTAGTTTCTTTCCCCTCCATTTTTCCTGAGGAACACTCTACACGACGGGACTGGTAAGTATAGCCCACCAACGATTTACCTGCTAATGCAAATGTGCTTTGCCTCTCTCTGTATTTCCTAGTCTTGAGTAATTGTGTATGAGCCTGTGTATTGTTTGCTTGTGCAGAACTTCAGTAAAAGACTTTATTTTTCAACTACAAAAGTCTCCTGGTCTGTTACCAACACCTCCCGGCGGGGCTGACCTCTGTATACACAGGTGTTTGCTCTCGCAGCTGATTGCCTATTGATAATCAATCATATTCCCCTCATTATTATTCATAATTACGTGCAATCAGGCTAACACTAGTATAGATCCTACAAGGGAAGTTCTGCTTTACTAAACTTCAGAGAAGTTTTGGACATACCAGTAAATTGTCAGATGGTATCCAGATGATCTGGCAGACATAGTGTACATTCAAAAGTACACTGTTCCAGGAGTAAACCCCAATGAATAACATGTGACTTACTTCCGAGTAGACCTGCTAATGATTGTTCCTATCATTTACTTTGACTTCCACAAAGATCTTCAATCAGGCTTTTAGATAGTTCCACGATAAGACAATATGTCAGTAACTAGCTACAGCTTATACCTTGAATAAAACTTTGTTGGTCTTGAAGGTGCCACTGGACTACAGCTACAGAACAGAGAGAGAAATAGTTTCACAAGGATATTGGCAAGCAGGGGGTTTGGAAACCAGCACTGTTTAACTTAGAAACAATACGGAATTAGGGTGAGCAGAAAAGAAACAAGTGGAAAGCTTGTACTTGCCCTCTCTGGCCTTAAAATAAATGCTACTGTGAAAATAACTACAGATGCATTTTATTAGGGATAAGGAGATTTTCAATTCAATTAGATTTTCTTCTGGAATTTTTCATTGAACTGCATTTAGCACTTCCTTAAATTCAGTTTAACTAGAAAAACTGCTAAGATTACCTTGGGAATTAGAGCATGCAGTTTCTTGCAGATTTTGGTTCCTTTATATTTTTGTTCTGTATATTACCTTACCATTAAAAAACAAACCAACCCCCCTAAACTTGATGCAGCTGTGTGTGTGACTGCATCAAGATTCTTCTGGCATAACACTTTATTAATGTATATGCATACCCCTGCATGTGTGATAGGGGAGGGGTAGTGGCTCAGTGCCAGTGCATCTGCTTGGCACGCAGAGGGTCCTAGGTTCAATCCCCAGCATCTCCAGTGGAAAGGATTAGGAGAAAGTCTTCAGCCTGAGACCCTGGAGAGGCATTGCCATTCTGAGTAGACAACACTGACCTCAAGATGACAAGGGTCTGATTCAGTATAAGGCAGCTTCATGTGTTCATATGATAAAGTACCATAAACAAAAAATCCTGATGCAACATTTTCTCAAACCACACCATGACTGAACTATCTTCTTGTCTTTTTGTTATCACTTAGTATAAGCTTTAGGTCTCTTACATTCTTAAAATACTGAGAACCTGTATCACAGGTTGTGGATTGACGCCCTCTACAGTGAAATGATTAGAATGCTAGGCTGGTATCTAGAAGATACAGGTTTAAATCCCCACACTGCCATAAAATTCATTGGGCCAGTCAACCTCACTCAGTTTAATCTAAATTTACAGGGCTGTTGTGAGTGAAAAACAGAGGAGTCGTGAACCACATATACTAGACTGAGATTCTTGGAGAAGAGGAACAGACTGGATCCTCTAGGCTCAATCCTGTTGCTCTTCTTGTCTGACACATGCAGCTTCTAAGGATGGTGAGAGGTCTCACTGACCACAATAGTCACCAAAGGAGCCCATCTCAATTAGCTGTATGGGATGGGTAGGACATCTCTGGTCTAGTCTGGACTGGAACATAGGCAGGAAGTGAGAAAGAACAAGGAGGTTACTATAAATATAGGAAGGATGACTCCTGCCCCAGGTATATGTGAAGAGGTTTGATGATTGCTGTACCATTAAGTACAAGCATGTATGTGCAAAATTAGCATTTTAATGTCATATTGGAAAGTCAGGAAGGGCATTTGAAAGAAATTGGGTGAGACTTTCTAAACGTATTGAAAGTTATCTTGGAAAATTATCAAAGTGACCGTAAATTAGAAAGAGATTTGATATAAGACTAAACTTTTAAACTGAAACAGGTATAGAAGAACTTGATTCGATTTTAAAATGTTAAACTAAAATTGAAACAAGAGTATATGCTCCATTGTTTTTAGTTGCTTTTCTGTGATATGTTTTTCTTTTGTCTGTATAGTTGTCTATTTCTATTCTTGTTAAAACTAATAAAATCTTATGAGAAAGAAAGAAAGAAAGAAAGAAAGAAAGAAAGAAAGAAAGAAAGAGAGAGAGAGAGAGAGAGAGAGAGAGAGAGAGAGAGAGAGAGAGAGAGAGAAAGAAAGAAAGATAAGTCAGGAAGGGCATGATTATCATTTTCATTGAATATGGGTGTTGTTCCAAATAGGGAATATTGGTGTTGTTCCAAATAGTTGTTCTGCAACTATCACAACAATATTCCTGATACTTAATAAAAGCAACATTCATGTTCTTCCTGATTTTCCCATATAGAATTAAAAATAATCCCCCCAAGGGTAGCAAAAGTGGGGAGGCAAGGACAGAGGAAGGGCCCCTCAGCTTGTTGGTCGCCCTTTGGCCCTTTAAATATTAAAGGCCCAATGTTTTTTATGGGACAACCTAGCCTTTAGAGTTCAGAGGCCTAGTCTACTACCTATAGAAAATAATGGCCTCTTAAATTTTAAACAGCAAAGGAGCCGCTGACCAGCTGGGGGTGCTGAAAATAATAGGCAGCAGACTTGACCTTCGAAGGTTAGAGAGAGAAGAACGGCCACTACCCCCAACTGGTTGGTGGTCCTCTAAACTTAAAAGGCCACTATTTCCTATGGGCTGTAGATGTGGGCACCCAGATAGCTGGCAGTGCTTCAGTCCTTGAAATTTTAAAGGGCCATTATTTCACAGAGACAGTAGACCTGGTCCTTCCTCTTTTAAAAATAATTTATTGATGCCTTTTTTCCTTGCAGAACTTAAAGTGGCTTACAATATAAGTAAAACAATTACAAAAAATTAATTAAAACAATATAAATAAAACAACAATTATAAAAACACATAAAACACGTAAAAGGTCGCAATTTAAAAACTCCAACTAGAACTGCCAATAAATAAAAACTGAAACAGTCAAATGCAGTCCTAAATAAAACGGTCTTCAACTGCCTCCTGAAAATCAACAGTGAGGGGTCCAGACATACTTCCCTGGGGAGGTTATTCCATAATCATGGGTCTGCCATTGAAAAGGTCCTCTCTCACTTGTCCACCAGATGAATTTCTTCAATTGGTGGGGTAGTCAGGAGGGCCTCTCCCTGCAATCTTAATTCCTGGGTAGGAACTTATTGGAGAAGACAGTCCTTCAGAGCCCGATCCCAAGTCATGTAAGGCTTTAAAGGACAAAGACAACACTATGAATTGGTCTAGGGAGCAGATGTGTAACCAGCGCAGTTTCTTCCATAGCTTTTCTTATCTTCTAGAGGCTAGCAGGAGTGGTATTATCAGAACTGAAGCCAGAAAAAAAGGAGACAATGTATTGGAGAAGCATAACCTTCCAACAAAAAAACCCCTGGTTTCAAGTGAGAGGCAAGTCTAGGAAGCCCCTGATGGAGTAGTTGTTTCCAGTCTTGACAGTGTAAAGTGACAGTAGGAACGTGCAATCAGATATTGCCAACTGTATAAAATGTCCAATATTTTGGCCATTGGATTGGATGAGCAATATCCAATATCACCTCTGTCCCCCAGCAATTAATTGCCTCCTCTTTTCTTGGCTTCTTGCAAAAACTATCTAGCTCCTTCCCTCACCGCTCAAGCCAATTCCTGAGCTAAAATGGGAGGCACTATTTTCTAATACAAGTTCTTATCTCTAGAGCCAGTTTTCTGGCTTTCTATAAGTTCTGCTCTGAGCATGACACAGCAGAGGCAGTTTGTTGGAAAGGGCTATCATACAGGCCTCCATTCTCCCAAACTATGCCTTCTGGCTGGGGCCTAGGCAGGCTCTCTCAGGCCTCTCTTTCTGGTTGTTTCTGGTTCATCTGGTTTGTGCTTTTGTGCCTGTTGCAGTTTTTAAGAAAATGTTGGTTTTTTTCCCTGAGTTATATTTCTGGGATTGTTGGTTTGTAGTTGTAGTTATACTGTGTTGATGGCTTGATGACACTTTACACAGACACACATTTTTCTCTGAGCCAGTTTGGATTCCTTCAGGAAGGAAAGTGGCAGAAAAGTGCTCAAATAAACATTGTTTAACACACATTACAAAATTATCCTTTGTCCATATAGCATAGAATATGATGCGGAAAACTGCATACCTTCCAATCATTGCCACTATAATTCATGTAGTCCACTTTCTAGAAAAAAATGGCTTTTGCACAGTATGGTGTCTTCAACTCATACTGAAAATTCAGCAGAAATATAAGAGCACAGATTAGTAATGCCAACCACAGACACTAAAGCCTGGCCTCAGAAACAGGAAGCGCTTCAGCATTAGGACTGCAGGTGCCAAGATCAACCAGATAAACACTGTTATCTATAATTACTTCATTTTTAGCTTAAATCACAGGTAATGAGGGAACTCAGTTTCGAAAAGGCAATTAAGAACTGTACACAGTCTTTCTGCTTTCTGTATAATTTTTTCTCCTTTTTTTCCTTCTTAGAGAAAAAATATTTTATAACATCCAAACAATCACTAGTAACAAACAGTTCAGTAGAGGGGGTTTTTTTGTGGGGAAGGGGGGACATGTTTGTCATTCATATTAGTAAATCAACTAGCGAGCATAGATTTATCTAGCAAAATTAAAATGAATATGATACCTAGCACAAGCATTTCACAATTTTTTTCCTGATAACTGTATTAAGTGGTTGCTTCATAATGGTGGAAACTTGATGTACAGAAATGTATAGGTATACATCAAGCAACAAGAAGTTACTATTTAAATAGTTTATAAACCACTTCTCAGCAAAACAAGTCTGAAGGCAGTGCACAACAATAAAAGGAAGTATATAGTAATTAATTAAATAAAAGAAAAACAGGAACAACGTAATCTAAAATCACCAATTCAAGTCAAACCCAGCAAGTAACAAATTTATTTTTATTTTATTTATTATTAAATTTCTACCTTGCCCTTCCCACCATAGCAGGCTCAGGGCAGCTTACACACATGCTACACAGGTAAAACAGAACTAAATAAAATCATGACAATATAAATATAAAACATTACAAAGTGCATATTTTAGAGATGAGTACAATATAATCTAAAATAATGTCTTCCCAAAATGCAAGTTAACCCAAAAGAACCTGGCAGATAGCACAAATTTAAAAGTTGGCTAACAGACCACACAAAAAGCTTGATAAATTGAGCTTCTGATGGGCTACTATGGGGTTATGTCATGAGGGTTGTGATGGGGCTTTCTCAACAGCCAATGACAGCTCAGCTAGAAGGCCTTGTGAAGATGCAACAGAGCGAAGAAGTATGAACCTCCTCCACACATTGAAGACATGATCAATGGCCCCAGCCAGTGAGGTGAACTTTATTTTACTTGTGCTATAGTATCTGCTATTCTGTTCTGTTCAGGTAGGGATTCAGGAAGGGAGAGTTACACCAATAGAATCCCTAATCTGCCCTGTGGTCCCAATATCCACTACATATACTAGAAATTTGGATTCTGATGGACAAAGCACTTTGAAGGGGTGATGGATAGGGTTACCAACCAGGTGGTGGCTGGAGATCTATTACAACTGATCTCCAAGTGACAGAGATCAGTTCCCTGGGAGAAAATGGCCACTTTGGAAGGTGGACTCTATGGCATTATAAACCCTCCCCTCCCCAATTCCTCCCCCAATTTCTGGGTATTTCCCAACCTGGGGCTGACAACCCAAGTGATGGAAGAAACATATCGCAACCACAGTACAGCCATGGCTAATGATGCATTGTGAAAATCAGTGGACAGCATTGGAAGTAATCAATCCTTATCCTCACCCCACCCATCTCAGGGACACACAACAAGTTAGGCTTGTCCCAGAAAGTAAGGATCAAAGGCATCTCTGTAAGTAAAGATATGCTACTGGATGCTGCAGAAACCATCTTGGACTGCTCATCCAACTATGAGATTTCCCTGACCCCTTTAGATTGATATTAATTGCCTCAAGGTAATATCAACCTCCTCATTATTGCACGCTGGCCATCTAAGAGAGCCGATGCCTCCTTTAAAGAATATATAACTTCATTTGACATCATATTGCTTCAAGAAACTTAGGCCAGGGAAACAATGTTGTTTGATGGATTCACCACATGTGAACTTCATGCTCATTTTGATGGAAAGAGGGGCAGACCAAGTGGGGGCCTGGTCACTCTCATCTCTGCAAAATTTTAAGCCACAGTCACCAAATTAGATCCTTGTGAACCATGTGCTGAGGCCCCAATTGTCAAATTCAGCCTCTGGTTATAAATGTTTATATTCCCCTTTGTCGCAACAAATTGAGGGCACAAGAGCATTGATCTAATCTCGAAAAATATGTAACCAATCTACTACGGATGTTTCCTAACACTTCTGTAATTGTAGCAGGTGACTTCAATGATAGAATCGGTCCCTCTGATGCTGCACTGTACTCAAAATTTAATCTAGCCCCTCCACCACATGAGACAGCAATTCCCCTCCTCCCTAGGCAGGCTAAAGATACATATATAATACTGGCAAGGGTTCCATCTAGCTCAACTAACTAACAGATCAGATCTCCATATCCTGAATGGTGCAGTTACGGGAGCTATCCCTGGTGAGTTTACATACTAGTCAGGACATAGGGCCAGCACAATTGATCTGGTTGCAATCATTTACCAATTGCTCTGTCTCTAAAAACTAGGAACCATATAGTTCATCTAGCCGAGAGGTTCCCTGCTGAATTGACAACAGATTCTGGGAAGGTAATTAAACACACCACAGAATTCCTCAGCTCACACAAAGCCTCCCAGTTACGCACTAAGATGATCATGGAGAAGTCACGCGACTTGGTCTTTCAACTCTACACAAAATTAATATGTGGATGGTATAAAGTGGCAGTGAAACCCCCCTCTCATTGTGACTGCCCAAAAGCAAGACATATCTCAAAACCTTGATTCAATCACAAGTGCATTATATCCAAGAACCAAGTAATATCTCTGTTCAGCCATTATAGCTGGAGCAATATCAGAACTTTCCCCCCAGAGTTACAAACCCCAAAGAGACGATAACAAAATGCTGATTAAATAAAAAAGAGAAACACCCAAAGGGCACTCTAGTATCAATTTAGTCAGATGGCCAGAGCCAAAGATTCCTCCCTTTTCTGGCATATTGTTTGTACCACTATCTTGTTTGTACAGTTTTAAATTGGATTTTAGATTATGTTTTTAACAATTATTGTGTTTTGTCTGTTGTGACTGCCCTGAGCCCATTCTGTGGGGTAGGGCGGAATATAATCTAGTAAAATAAATAAAATATTGTCTCAGGAGGTTTTCAGGCAGAAGCTCCCAAGTTATTCTGCACAGTCCCTGCCAATACTTGGGAGACATATTCTCACGCACTTGACACTACAGAGCTGAACACTGAGGTCTGGTATGATGTCAACATTGGAAACTTCCCTACCTGCCCCTCAGTCACAAGGCTAGTTGGTCTACTTACGAAAGGGAAAGCTCCAGGGCATGGCATGAGACCACCAGAGTTAAGATTAACATTGAGTGGTGGGCGCCATCAACTGACCAGATAGCACACATTCCTAGTGACTGGGGCTAGGCCATCATCGTACCAATACATAAAAAATAAACAAATCTAATCCATCCAATTACTGCCCAATTAGTTTGCTCAACATAGTGAACAAGCTATATGTTGGAAACTCTGGGATTGGCTAGACAGAGAGAACATCGGGAGGGGGTTTGAAAGACCTGAATCAGATTGCGGTGACAAGAGAGGAAGTCCTCCGACTGATGGACAATTTAAAAACTAATAAATCACCAGGCCCGGATGGCATTCATCCGAGAGTTCTGAAAGAACTCAAATGTGAACTTGTGGATCTCCTGACAAAAATATGTAATCTTTCTTTAAAATCTGCCTCCATTCCTGAGGACTGGAAGGTAGCTAATGTCACTCCCATCTTTAAAAAGGGCTCCAGGGGAGATCCAGGAAGTTACAGGCCAGTCAGTCTGACATCGATACCGGGTAAGTTGGTGGAAACTGTTATTAAGGAAAGAATTAGTAGGCACATTGATGAACAAAAACTATTGAGGCAGACTCAGCATGGGTTCTGTAAGGGAAAATCTTGTCTCACTAACCTGTTAGTGTTTTTTGAGGGAGTGAACAAACATGTGGACAAGGGGGACCCAATAGATATTATTTACCTTGCCTTCCGGAAAGCTTTTGATACAGTTCCTCATCAAAGGCTCCTAAGTAAGCTCAATAGTCATGGGATAAAAGGACAAGTCCTCTTGTGGATCAAAAACTGGCTTATAAATAGGAAACAGAGAGTGAGTATAAATGGGAAACTTTCTCAGTGGAGGGTGGTAAGCAGTGGGGTACCACAAGGATCAGTACTCAGTCCAATGCTTTTTAACTTGTTTATTAATGATTTGGAATTGGGAGTAAGCAGTGAAGTGGCTAAATTTGCAGATGACATGAAGTTGTTCAGGGTGGTGAAAACCAGGGAGGAGTGTGAGGCACTCCAAAGGGATCTGTTGAGGATGGGTGAGTGGGCGTCAACGTGGCAAATGGGCTCCAATGTGGCCAAGTGCAAAGTGATGCACATTGGAGCCAAAAATCCTAAATATAAATACACATTGATGGGGTCTGAACTGGCAGAGACGGACCAAGAGAGAGATCTTGGAGTCATAGTGGATAACTCAATGAAAATGTCTAGACAGTGTGTAGCTGCAATAAAGAAGGTCAACGCTATGCTGGGGATTATTAGGAAGGGAATTGAAAACAAATCAGCCAGTATCATCATGCCCCTGTATAAATCATTGGTGCGACCTCATTTGGAATACTGTGTACAGTTCTGGTCACCACATCTCAAAAAGGATATTATAGCATTGGGAAAAGTGCAGAGAAGGGCAACTAGAATGATAAAAGGGTTGGAACACCTTCCCTATGAAGAAAGGTTAAAATGCTTGGGGCTCTTTAGCTTGGAGAAACGACGGCTGAGGGGTGACATGATCGAGGTTTATAAGATTATGAATGGGATTGAGCAGGTTGAGAAAGAAGTACTTTTCTCCCTTTCTCACAATACAAGAACTCGTGGGCACTCAATGAAATTGCTGAACAGTCAGGTTAGAACAGATAAAAGGAAATACTTCTTCACCCAAAGAGTGATTAACATATGGAATTCACTGCCACAGGAGGTGGTGGCAGCTGCAAGCATGGACAGTTTCAAGAGGGAATTAGATAAACATATGGAGCAGAAGTCCATCAGTGACTATTAGCCACAGGGTATAGATGGGAACTCTCAGTCTGGGGCAGGTGATGCACTCTATTCTTGGTGCTGGAGGGGGCAGCAGTGGGAGGGCTTCTGGTGCCCTGGCCCCACTGCTGGACCTCCTGATGGCACCTGGTATATTTTGGCCGCTGTGTGACAGAGTGTTGGACTAGATGGGCCATTGGCCTGACTCAACATTGGCTTCTCTTATGTTCTCTTATGTTCATAGCCAAAACACAAGCGGGCTTTAGACCTAGCCATTCCACTTTAGACCAATCCTTAGTTCTGTACCCCTCGGCAATGAAATATAGTTCCAGACCCCCTGTAGCCTTTGTTGACTACAAAATGGCCTTTTACAGCATTGCCAGAGATAGATTATGGGCCTCATCAATTGATCGCAGACTACTTGTCCTTATTCATATGCTGCATGAGAATAACTTCCTGGCAGTAAGAACCAATCAACAAGGTCACCTCTTATGCAGGATTTCTGTTAAAAAGGGAGTGAATCAAGGCTGTATCTTGGTCCCCCTTCTGTTTAATTTCTATATTAATTTAATGGTCCAAGGATTGACCAAACCAGAATTCCATCCACCAAGGTTGGCAAACAGATTCATGCCTGCCTTTTATATGCAGATCATATGGCCATCTTGTCCATCTTGTCCCACTCTGAGGTAGGACTCAGACGAGTCCTTTGGGCTCTTACAGTATACTGCAAGGAGGAACAATTAATAATAAATTTTCAAAATACTTAAATCCTAGAAGACATATAAAACACAAATGGCAGATCGATGGGCATGAGATAGAATAGTTGTTTCAATCCACAGGCTCTTGGAAACCTAGTTGACTCAGACTACTGAGAGTGTCCAAAGAGTGGCATCAGCTGCCCTGAGATTTTTCTTTTTGAAGGGTGGCTTACACATTCCTTATGCTATCAAAGTTTTTCAAGCCAAAGTACTATCCAGACTTTTGTATGGCTCACAAATTTATTTATATAGAGACATCTGCCCCTAGAAGTCACACTGTCCAGATTCTTAAGGAGTATATTTGGTGTCCCTCGCTGTGAACTGAACACAATACTTAGAATAGAGTCGGGGCAAGTAGCACTAGAGGCACACAGCTGGTATCTGGCAATATGCCTTTGACTTAACTAAACTTGAATCCATCTGTATTATCCCCCTTAATCTTTCTAGATACATACTGCTTAGGTTGGGTGATCGCTGTCAAAAACAAACTACAACTATATGGCTTTTCTCCCTCAGCAATCTCCCTCAGGAGGCAAAGAAATAATAAAGCAATGAAGTTGGGATACATCCCTCCAAACTGATAGAGCTTGGGCATGCATCTATCCAGCAGTAGGGAACTACACCCAAAACTTTGTGCCAGCAAACTACCTGTATACAACAGAATTCCCTAAATACTGCAGAACACTTACTTTGGCCAAATTTAATCTTTTGCCCTCAGCGCTTCTAGAAGGGAGATACCTTTGCCCCTGCCAATCCAGCACAGTTGAAACAGTTGAGCATGTGTTACTCTATTGTAAACTCACCCCTATTCTATCTAAGTTCCCAGGCAGATCGGACACATTTAACACATCCCTCCTCCTTGCAGACTATTAAAATCAGACCTCCAATGAAGTGGCTAAGTTCTGTGCTAAGCAGTTATTTATAAGGAAGTGGACAACACAATCCATCAGCACCTAGCAAGTATAGCAAGTTTTTTTAAAAATTTAAACTTTTCTTTTAATGTTTATGCTTATATGTTGCGTGTGATAGATACAAACTCTGTCGTTATAATGTTGTTTGATCTCTGGATCATAAATAAAGAATGTATATATGTAGGCTTTCCATTCGAGATTAAGTCCTGAATGTCTGTCATTGGCTGCAACAAATATCTGGATGGGGGTGAGTTTCAGCTGCTTATTTCACAACAAGGTTCAAACTGCATGTTTAAACATAGTGGTTTGGAAGATAAGCCAGTGTGGTGCCCTAAAGAGTCAGACTAGGATCCAAGAGAGCTAGGTTAAAATCCCGTACTACCATGAAGCTCACTGGGTGACCTCAGGCCAATTGCACTCTCTCACCTTGACCCACTTCAAAGGGCTGTCATGAGGGTAAAATAAGAAGGAGAGAACCATCCACATCACCATGAACTCTGTGAAGGAAGGGCAGGATATAAATATATCAGATGTGTTTTAGTTTTTTCCCCAAAAAAGAAAATTATTGCCAATTTTCACCAAATTCAAGCCATTGTAGAAAAGTACAAAGGATAAACTTTGTCTGGCTCTCTGATCTTCCATGAATATGTGCAGAGGAATTTAAATGACTTTTAAAATATCAGTGCCCATTATCTGACTGGCATAGCCTAGCATACCCCTACAATAGAAAGGTACCCAGATGGTTCTGTCACCCTTGCCAGGCTTTGGTTTGTACTCCAATGGCAGCGGCAAAAGTCACTGCTCGCATTACAGCAGCTAAAACCAATTTATAGTGTGCATCAACCTGGAAGGGCTGCCAAATGCTGCTAATGTCAAAATGTCTGCAAATACTCTCAGACATAAAACCTTTCTTCATCTTCCTGAAAGGAAGTAGCGTGGAGAGGGTGAAGAAGAGACAGCAGGGGGAGAATGGGGGAGAAAAGATAAATTTCATAGGTTGCATAAATTATTAACAGTTGTTTGAACTAAGACATGTGAAGAGTTTTGTTAGATGAACTACAAATACATTGAACTATATTAACCACAGAGTTCCCCCCCTGAAAGTCTGAAAAAGAACAAAGAATTCTAGCCCTGTTGAGAACTACAGGATTCTTTCAGTGAAAATCCTACTGTATGCCATGACTCAAGTGTTGGGAACAGCAGCCACTCATCTGTAGACTCAACTGCTAAACTTCACCAATAACTTGCTCATGGTTTTGCAGCAGATGTCCTTGCTTTTTGGTTGCTAAGAACCGTATGGACCAGTTTCGCTCTCTAAAGATCAAGTGCCAGCATGATTAAGATCTGAAAGTGTGCAATTCAACACCAGCAAAGGCACGGTACCACAATTTGAACTTTGAGTTTAAATGAATCTCAATACTGCTAGTTTACTTCATTAACTTAGACCTGCTGTGTCTAAGAACTTTTAATAAATTTTAATTCACATCCACTTCAGTAATGAGGAACTTCTAGCATGCATGTGATTAGAGAAGTCGTTAAAACATTTAAAGCCCATGGCAAAGACCTTAATAAAAAGCACATATTTTTAAAAGCTACTAAAGGAGTGGTAGAATTTTTCCACAATATGTGCAAGAGTTCAAAAATTAAGTACAACTGTCATGAAACGTTACTTAGATAATGATGCTTCCAGTTGAGGGAGTAAGGTTTCAGGCAATATTCCCTCTAAGCTGTGGAGTTTTGTGAGCAAAAATTCTACTTTGTGAGTTTCTGGTATTAAAGTTGTGAGCGAGCAATTTGGCTGCTGCATAAATTAGTTTGCTTTGGAGCCATTCTTCCTGAGTTAAGACAAAAATGTGTGAGCCGGAGGCTAAAAACCTGTGAGCTAGCTAACACTAACTCAGCTTAGAGGGAACACTGGTTTCATGGGGCAGATGATGTCTCTCATGCTCCATTCCTTTCTTGCCAATGTTTCTTCCAGAGACTCCCAGGCAAGAACAGCTCTAGTTCCTCCGCATGAACAGAATGATCAACTCCTTTTCATAATGGCTTGTCCTTGAACCAAGGGTGTCTTGGGATCAAGATAATCAGTGGCACAGATCACTTCCTATGTGCATCTCTCCCCTGATTCACTGCTGTTGCCTCTGGAAGGGATATATCCCAGTGGTATAGCATATACTTTCAACATTCAAAGTCAGGCAATTCATTAAACTCAGTATTGTCATTTCTAATTGTCAGTGGCTCTCAAGCTGTGAAGTGTATTTTCCAACAACTTCTACTTAAGATATTTTACCTCAAAATGCCAATGACTGAACCCAGGAACATATACATACTCTACCTCTTATCAATCATAGATCTGCATTCTCCATTATCATTCCCAGAGATCTCTAGTAAAAATGACCTCTGGTATGAGTGATGGGTAAGGTTTCTTTGCCTGAGGCTTTGGATAGCTGCTGTTAGCCATATAGTTTATTACTGATCTGACAATGTCAGATGTCTAGTGAGTAGCCACAGCTCAATTGTAAATACAGAAGGTCCTAGATTTAATCCTTGTCATTTCAAGTTCGAGTATCTCAGGTACTAGGTTTCATTGCCTAAAATCTTTGAGAATTCAATTTGCTGCTAATCATAGCAATATCCGCTCAGGTTCCAAGGCCCATCACAACAGGCCATGGAAAAAGGGAATGACTGTCAGGAAATACATTGTATAGTGTGCATCATTTTCTGTCTCTGTCCATGACTTCCACTGCCATCAATGACCCTTTACCATGAAGCATACATGGAATGACATCTGCTATAATCTATATTAGAACACAATAGAGTTATTAAACAAGCACCCAGTTGTTGAATTTTCTGTCTCTGTGAATATTTTTCTCTAGTTTTTCTCCAACAGGTGTTTCATACAACAGAAATATTCATTGATACACCTGCAGATAATTTGAAATTGTAGACAAAACCTGTCCATTTCATTAAAAAATAGGGCAATAATTTAATAAACATGAAGAAAGCAAACATTAAACAAGCAATGCCTCTAACAATAGGCAACAACTAATAAAGAGTCTTTCCCAGTACCTGCTACTTGAGATGCTCTAACTCAAAATGCCAATGACTGAACTCAGGACTTTTACATAGATTTTCATACTCCAAGATCAGTTCCAGATATCTCCAGTGCTTCCTTCACTCCAATACGGAATCTGTGTTCCTACTCTTCTCTGCAGGCAATAACCTTATTCTTTATGAAACAGGGACAGCAACAAGCCTTCGTATTTCTATCATGGGTCAAGCACTGAAGGTGGGGGATGGGTGGGTAAACTTTACAGATGCCCGAAAACTCAGGCTGCAAGCCCATTACTATGATATGGTCAGTTCATGTCATTTTAGAAATTCCCTTTCATAATCATATATATGGGATAGGACTGCAGACCGTAAGTATGTGTTTCAAACCTGTACTGAGCCCAAAGAAATAGTGCTTGGGCCTGATTACCACTAGATTGGACCTGATTAGCACTAGACTTGATAGACTTGGAATCATACAAGTAGCAAATGTAGATATTCTAAATTGATAACTCAAAATATTGAAATTATATACAGCTCTTGGTTGCCATGTGCTGAAAAAAAACTTCCCTTCCTATATTTAGATTGCTTTTAGGGAAGTGCAAGGAAAACATTGTTAGTAATTTTCTAGAAAGCATAAGGAACATTAGGACTTTAAAAGAAATACGGATGCACTGTCTACATGCTTTAGATTTTTTTTTTACCAATACTATGCTTCTAGGTACTAGGATGAAGTGGGAGAAAGGACAGTTGTACATTAATACAAGATGAAGAAACACCACGCTTTTATGGCTAATGTACCAAGATATAAACAATACAGCAGTAACAGTAAAACAAAAGACATAATACAGCATGGTAAACGGATTAGGCTAATTATCAGAATGTGATCGACACTAGGGATGGGCACAAACTGGGAAAATGCAGTTCATATTGGTTCGTGGCCAAACCAAGAATCAAACCAGGAGGTTTGTTCACAAACCAAACTGGTTTGTGGTTCCGCAAACCCTGTTGAGAGCCAGTTTGGTGTAGTGGTTAAGTGTGCAGATTCCCCACTCCTCCACTTGCAGCTGCTAGATGACCTTGGGCAAGTCATAGTTCTGTCACAGCTGTTCTTGAAAGAGCTCTCTCAGCCCCACCTACCTCACAAGGTGTCTGTTGTGGGGAGGGGAAGGGAAATAAGTTTGTAAGCCATTCTGAGACTCTGAGTGAAGTATAAATCCAATCTCCTCCTCCTCCTCTGCTTCTTGAAACAGACTCTTTAAATGGGGTTTGAAGAAAGCCTGAAAAACAGCTAAGCAATGGGGAGTAGCTTGCTCCCTGCCCCACAGATGTTTTGGGGGTTGTCTTCTGCAGTCCCTTTAAAGTTTTGGGCTGCCTTCATGGCCATCCCTAATCAACACACGCTGAAAAATCACTCCCATTCACTTGGCTTCCCTTCTCAGTTGTATGAGCAAGACTTACTTTTAGTATCTGAAGCATCTGAAAGGTGTTTGTCACCCATTTGAGGATCACAGGTCACCCTCCTCCTATCTCTTAAAAATCCTGAGTTGCTGCCCCCTCCAAAGCAAGCTGTGGAAAGATGTAACAATGAACAAGTGTACCTAAAGCTGAATCCCCAAAAAGTCTGCAGTCAGGAAGGCAAGTAGGCCTGTGTCTCTAAAGCCAAACAGAAGAGGTATCAAAAATTCCTTCCTGGCCCTGATACCCAGTGACAGAATTAGGCCAATATTGGTGCAAAAATGTAGGAATGGAAGCCCCAAAACAAGGGACCATGCTGCTGGTTAATATTCCTATTCATCCTGCTGTATGGACCCAAAATGACAATTCTTCATCAGACCTGCACATATGAGTCTGCCCACCTATGCTGAATCAGTTTGTGATGGCAGTAGGGATATGGCCCCTGCTGGCTTTGATACAGAAAGACAACCTGGCCAAAAGACTTAGCTATAGCACTGGATGCAAGCAACAATGCACACATCTAAAGGACTAAAGAGACCATGATTTGGATCCAGCAAAGTGCAACAGGAAACATAGGGAACTCAGCACAGTTAGGCTTGTGCAAGATTGCCCATTGGCACTTACCGTGAAGGGTCCTTCTCCTCTGAGGTTAGGAGGACATCTCTATGGGTTATTCCCACCGTGCCTTTAGGGAGGCAGGAAATAGTTTTTTCCTCTTCCTGTTGGCGCCCTCGGAATAGCCCCTCCTTCAGTTGTGGGACTCCGAAAGCAGTGCTCTCAGGCTAACTCAATAACCTTGCCCTGTGTAAACAACAAAACTGAAAAAATACACTATAACATGAAACTATAACTGGATAACAGTATAGATCAAGTTGAACAGAGGAAGAAGAAAAACAGCACAGCAATAGAATTAGAATTAGAAGATGATGAAGAAGGGAGGGCCGAGATGTCCTCCTAACCTCAGAGGAGAAGGACCCTTCACGGTAAGTGCCAATGGGCATTCTCCCTCTGAGGTGGAGGACATCTCTATGGGACCTCCCCGAGCAGTGTCCCTCTTCTGGGTGGGTCATCATCTTCCTCAAACGTTACAGCGTGCTGAAGAACTCTTCTTCCAAAAGCTGCGTCCGCTGACGCCGCAGTGTGAATCTTGTAGTGACGTACAAATGTCGAGATGGACGACCATGTAGCCGCCTTACAAACCTCCTCGACGGAAGCTCTGTTAGAAAAAGCCGCATTGGTGGCTGCACTCCGGAGAGAATGTGCCGTGATGCCAGAGGGGGCCTCCTGGCCCAGAGCCTTGTACGCTTCCACAATACAAGATCGAAGTACCTTGCTGATTGCAGCCTTGGACATTTTGTCCCCTTTTCTGGGAGAGAGATATTGACAAACATCGCCTCCGTCTTCCGCCAGGGCTCTGTCCTCAGTATGTAAATTTTGAGAGCCCTACGGACATCTAGAGAGTGCCACTCGAACTCCCTTGGGTGTTTGGGCTGAGGACAAAAAGTGGGAAGACACAACTCCTGTGACCTATGGAAGGCAGAGGACACCTTTGGCTGAAAGGTGGGATCTGGACGAAGCACAACCTTGTCCCTATGAAAAATGCATAAGGAAGATTTAATGGAAAGAGCCCCGAGTTCCGAAACTCGTCGTGCTGAGGTGATGGCGACAAGGAACAGGGTCTTCATCCGCAACCAACGCAAACCGACCTCTCTTAGGGGTTCAAATGGAGGTTTGGTGAGTGCTTGGAGAACCGTATTCAATTTCCATGTAGGAAAGTGGTGTCCAGGAGCCGGGGACTGAGCCATGGCTCCTTGCATGAAGAGCTGTATGTGAGGATGCTTAGTTAGTTTGAATCCGCCTAGGGACGGTAACACAGTGGACAGAGCAACAGTCTGTCTTCGTAAGGTGGCAGGCCTCAAGCCAGAGTCCAAGCCCTCCTGCAAGAAGGCTAAAATAGAGGCTATAGAAGGTTTTAGTGGTTCCACCCTCTTACGCCTGCACCATCGTACGAAGGCCCTCCAGGTTGTATTATAAATGCGGATTGTGGATTGTCGTCTGGAGGACAACAGGGTTTCTGTAACTTTGGCCGAATAGCCTAAACTGCAGAGATTGCTCCGCTCAATCTCCAAGCGGTTAAAGATAGCCACTCCGGGTGAGGATGCCAGATTGGGCCCTGGACTAACATGTCCGGACGTGACGGAAGGACCAGAGGTGGAGCCGCCGTCATCTGCCTCAAGGTGGAGAACCACGGACGACGTGCCCAGTTCGGAGCTACCAGGATGATCTCCGCCCGGAGATCCCGGATCCTGCGGATGGTTCTGGATAGTAGGATGAACGGAGGGAATGCATAGAGAAGGCAACGCGGCCAGGGAGATGTCAGCGCGTCCGTCGCCTCTGCTGTTCGATGGAAAAACCGAGTGAAGAACCTGGGCAGTTGATGGTTCGTCGGAGACGCAAAGAGATCTATCACCGGGCGACCGAGCTGGCTCACAATTAGTTGAAAGAGCTCGGTGTGGAGAGCCCATTCTCCCTCCAGAATGGTCTCCCGGCTGAGCCAATCTGCTTGGATGTTCTCTATACCCCTGATGTGTTCCGCTCGAATGGATTTGACATTCAGCTCTGCCCAGGTAAGGATCTTCATTGCCTCTCGATGAAGCTGAGAGGAGCGGGAACCCCCTGCTTGTTGATATGAGCCTTGGCTGAGATGTTGTCCGTCCTCACCAAGACATGTAGATTGCGTAGGGAAGGATTGAAATAAAGCAGGGCATGGTAAATCGCTCTGAGTTCCAACAGATTGATGGGCAGTCTTGTTTCCGAGGGACTCCATCTTCCTTGGACCGGAGAGCCCTGTAGGGTTGCACCCCAGCCCTGAAGACTCGCATCTGAAAAGATTTCCATGGAGCTTGGAACATGGTAAATTCTTCCCCTTGTAAGATTGGTCGGAGACATCCACCATCGAAGACTGGACCTGGTTTTGTGAGGAACCCGTAGACTTTCGGACCTCTTCTCCATAATCCAGTGCTGGTAGGGACGAAGAAAGACCTGAAGGGGTCTGGCGTGGAGACGAGCCCACTGAACAGTGTCGATGCACGAAATCATGAGACCCAACAAACGAGCCAGCTCCATCACGGGAGAGAATACCCTGCGATGGATCAACGAAGCCATCTCCCCCAACTTCTCGGCCTTGGAAGATGGCAGAAAAAGGGCGTTGCGAGTCGTATCGATGACCGCCCCTAGGTGCTCTAGTCTCTGGGAAGGTTGAAGTGAGCTTTTGTCTAGGTTGATCAGGAATCCATGCTTCCGAAAACACTCCAGGGTGGTCTTGGTGTGTTGAACAGAAGCCGCGTGGCTGCTGGCCCGTACCAACAGATCGTCGAGGTACGGATGAACATGGATCCCCTGATCTCTGAGAAGAACCACTGGGTTGATGACCAGTTTGGAAAAAACCCGTGGAGCCGTAGATAGGCCAAAAGGAAGGGCCCGGTACTGAAAATGTTGGTTGTGGACACAAAAACGGAGGAAGCGTTTGTGAGCTGGATGAATGGGCACATGGAGGTAAGCCTCTGTGAGGTCTATGGAAGTCAGAAACTCGTTTGGCAAGAGGGAGTCCGCAATGGTCTTTAGTGTCTCCATGCGGAAATGGCGCAGCCTGATAAACTTGTTCAGGTACTTGAGATCCAAAATGGCTCTCCAGTCGCCGTTCCGTTTGGGAACCATGAACAGAATTGAGTAGACTCCCTGGCCCTGTTCGAAGTCTGGCACCGGCTCTATGGCTCTGATGTCTAACAGGTGCTGAATGGCCTTGGTGATGATTGTTTTCTTGTCGCCGGAGTTGCTCACTGGGGAACGCAGGAATCTTTCCGGTGGAATCTGGCGAAACTCGATGGAGTAGCCCTGGGAAACGGTTTCTACTGCCCAAGCATCCGCTTGGGACTCCGTCCAATAACTGGAGAAGTGAAGTAGACGTGCCCCCACCGGAATCGACAGGCAGTCATGCCTGCTTGGGCTTGACATCGCGGTCTCCTCTGTCGTTCTTGTTGAACGCCGGTCTTTGGAAGCGAGGACCGAAGGGACCGCGTTTTCCCGTTGTTTTGGAAGAGTCCCAGTGTGGTCTCCTCGTATCCTGGCGAAACCTCGGTAAGGAATGTTGTGTGCGAAAGGAATGACTGGTTCTCTTATCAGTACGCCTGATGGATCGGGGCATAGCCTTCTTCTTGTCACGCGTCTCTACCAAGATGCTGTCCAGTGCTTCGCCAAATAGCCGATCGCCCTGGAATGGATAAGCTGTAACAATGGATTTGGAGAGAGTGTCAGCTGACCAAGCTCTGAGCCATAAGAGCCTCCGTACCACTGCTGTGGATGCCAGTGCGCGAGAAGCAAATGCGAGAATGTCCAGTGTGGCATCTGCAGTAAAGGAACAGGCCTTGAGAATCCTGGATGTGCCTTCCAGCAGACCCCTACTGTCTTCGGGGATCAGTTGGATCAATCTGCGAAGCCAGACTATAGCCGCGCGGGAGGCAATGGAAGATGTGGAGGCCGCCCGGACCATCATCGCAACAGCTTCATGGATCCTCCTGAGAGTTGCTTCCGCCTTCTTGTCAGTAGGGTCCTTGATGTTGCCCTGACCATCTTCAGACAGAAGTCCTGAAGACTGCAGTGCTGCCACAGGGCCGTCAACTGGAGATACCTGTAACAACTCATTTGCATAGTTAGGTAATGCATAAAGTTTCTTAACTAGGGTAGGATACTGCTTATTAGCAACAGGTCTATCCCAATCTGACCTCAGCTGTCTCTCAAAAGACTCTGGGAAAGGGAAAACCTTTTCTGTATATTCCTCAGGTGCAAAGAATTCTGAATTTCCTTGGCACTTGGATTTAAATTTGGCTCTAGAGACCCTTTGGTATTCAGAGGGAGGAAGATCCTTAATCTCCAGTGCCTTGACGGCCTTGGATAATAATTGCTGGTAGTCCTCTATTTTAAAGAACCGGCTAGCCAGTTCTGGAAGCTTAATCTCTTCCTCCTCCTCATCAGACAAAAATTCCCCTTCTTCTCTCTCACCTGTGGAGGAGGATGAGGACTGCTCTTCCCCCCACTGTTCTGCTCTTGCCCTCCCAGATGAGGAAGGGATGGCCTTCTGTGCCGCTTTAGTGGGCCAGGGGGAGAAGGAGAATCCAATGGACAAGATTGGAGCCCTTGAGGAGACTGTCCCGACCCTGAGTGCAAGGAAGAAACCTCCTGTTGCACTGCCTGTCTGATGAGGGCCATGATATCCACGGGCTGACCCAGGTGCCCCTCAGAAGGTACAATACCTCTTTGTAGGCGAAATTCGCGGCTTGCCTCCCGATCGGACATGTCTGTGGAACGCCGATCTCCCATGGTCAGGGAGCCCGGGAGATGCCGCTGCAAGGAACCGGAGCTCAAGACCGGGTCCTCAAAATGGCCGCCGGCGTGCCGAGGGCGCGTCGCTGGAATGGCGGGCTCTTCGTCCTCGAGGCCAAGAAGTCTCTTCTGGGCGTTCCGCGCCGCCGCCGCGCCCGCCGCAGCCATCGGGGAATCGCGATCTAGCCGCGAAGGCAGATCGGCCCCTGCGGTGCTCCGCGCAACCGCTTGCTCCACTCCTCTGGGAGCGTTGTCTACTTCTTCTTCTCCCGAAGAGAAGGCTTCGGGAACGTCTTTTCCCGCCATTGGGAAACTCCCCGTGAAAAAACAAAAATCTTCTGTCTTCGCTTCCCAAGGAAGCCAAAGAAGTCAGAGAAGTAAAGAGAGGAATAAAAGAATGAAAATAGGGCAAAAAGAGCAATAGAAATGGAAGGAGCTAAGCTTAGCTAAGCCTATGCTGCTGCTCCCTAGTGAGGCAGGAACTAAACTGAAGGAGGGGCTATTCCGAGGGCGCCAACAGGAAGAGGAAAAAACTATTTCCTGCCTCCCTAAAGGCACGGTGGGAATAACCCATAGAGATGTCCTCCACCTCAGAGGGAGAATTGCACAATCTTGCCTGCTGACAAGTGTTCCAGATTTATTTCAAGGTGTTGGTACTAACCTTTAAGGCCCTGAGCGGCCAGGGACCAACATACTAGCAGGACTGCCTCTCCCCTTATATATCTCAAAGAGCCCTAAGCTCATCAGATCAACATCTGCTAGCAATCCCCAGCCCAAAGGACATCCAACTAGCCTCAACTAGGGCCAGGGCATTTTTGGCCCTGGCCCTGACTCAGTGGAATATGCTCCCATTTGAGACCAGGGCCCTGTAGGATCTTTTACAATTCCACAGGGCCTGCAAGACAGAGCTATTCTGCCAGGCTTTTAGTTGAGGCAGTGGACGCTCAACAACTGTTTGTCCCTCCTGCTCATACTGTTTACCTAAGCTTTGTACAGCATGAGATCCTGGTCTTTGACCTGTATCTTTCAAACCAAAGCAGAGCCAGGATATATGAAATGAAGCATCACCATCTTATGTAATTTTCGTTTTTTAATATATTATTATTAAAATGATGTTTAAAGTTTTAATGTTGAATTTTGTATTGGTTTTCTGTTGCGACCCACTCTGAGCTTGCTTGCAGGGAGGGTGAGATAGAAGTCCAATATAAAAATAAATATAAATATAATATTTAGTGTTTTCCTGCCTATATATTATAGTGCTTAAAGATTGGTTGCACAAGACCTTGCACAAGCAGCAATGCAACTGAGGACACAATAAGTCTGAGTCAGTGAAAAAAAATCAAGATCTTTTTCTTGCTTTTCTGTTGCATCTAGCATAAGTGGAAATTCTGTGTTGGATCCAATACCATGTTTGTATTTTGATGCTGCATCATTTTGAGGCATGTTTAACTCCTTATGGAGCATTAGCCACATGGAAATTAACTTTCTTTACATTGGCACTTCTACAGAAAAAACCCTCATTTATTTATTTATGATGTTTCTATGCCACTTGTTCAGAATCCTGCTTGTGATAGCTTAAAATTAAAACAACAATATAAAACAAACAAGCCTTTGGGCATAAACAGCAGAAAAATCATTCCAGTCTGGCTTTATAATCCAAACAGATACTTAAACCACATGGATTTTCTATGTAAGAAGACATTCATTTGTTTTGTTGTTAGTTGACCATCATAATGAAAGAAAGCCAAAAGGCAAAACCTCCTGTTGCACTTTGCCTGTTGGTGGGTTGCTATGGTGGAGACCTTAAAAGGAATGCTCCCCAAAACAGAAGGAACTTCCAAGAAAAGGGGTGCCAGCAGAGCAGCAGGAGCCCCCATGATGTCGCCATGCCCTACCCCCAAAAGCTCCTGTGCTTGATGACAGATGGCTGGCAACCCTGTCCAAGACCTCATATATGCCAATTGGTTTCTTATCTGATGATGGCAAGATGGAGACTGAAGCACACTTCTACCAACCAGACTTAACTTTGTCAAAGTAAGAACTTTTACCTAGCTCTACAATGTACCACCTATATGGATGGTATGGACACATGTAAATCTATCAAGATTTGAAGAAAAATACTTTGGAACCTCTGAATTAAGTAAAATTAAGTAATAGCTGGGAATTCAGTAAAAGAAGTTTACTGATTTTAAACAGACTTTCAAAAACATGCTTCTAAATATCATATATAAATTATAAGGAAGCCATAATTTTATTCTCAAAAATTAAATGCCCTACAGCAAAATGAAGGCCTAACTTTATTCACAATCCCCCCAAAGCACAGTGAGGTCATTAGTCTATACTGAAGGAAGAGCAGTGAAACAAAAAGTTAAAAATGCTCACCTTCATTTTTATTTCATAGGTCACTGTTATATCTTCTAATAAGATAATTAAAAACATGCAAGCAGCTGGTACTGCGGCTAAACAGATTAATGTAATAGTCTGTAGTCATATGTGCTGGCAAGAGGTTCACCTCTTTGGCGAGGAGAAGGTCAGCTGCCCTTGGGAAGGAGAGGAAGACAATATTTCTACTTTCTAGTGTATCTACATTGCAAATGCTAAGGACAGAGTCCATGATTTGTTGGCCAAAAGCATTACCCTCTCTAGTGTCAGCAACAAAATATTTTCTATCAGATTCTTCCCAAATTATCAACTGCTATGTATTAAAAGATCCAAGTAATCTCATACAAACAAATCTACAGCAATACTTTAGCAGGGATTCAGAAAATTTTGGTTGCAATGGTAAATCAAATAGAATATAAGATCACAAGCCAAGAATCAAGTCTCACAGCAACCTACTGAGAATTTTAAAATATCAGCAAGAACACTTCTAAATGCCATATACATGTAACACAAGGCTGGCATTTGTGAAAGTTCATAAAAATGAATTACTTATAACTCAGGAACATTAACAGGACAACATACACCAAACCAAGAGATTTCATGCAATAGGATGAAAACTGTACTGAATTAATGTGGGTACTGCTGCACAGTTTCTCTAATTTTATGTTCTGCATACAGGTAATCCTATTGACCTAGCCAATCTGTCACAGGACAGGAAGTGGAGAGTGTTTAACAGGATGGCAGGGTAATCACAGTGGAGGGAGCAGTGTGGACAGAGGATATGGAGCTCAGAATGACTGGAGGGTGCATGAAGAGAGGGGCCAAATGCTTTGTATGCACTGCTGAATGCACTATTTATCTTTCCACAGATTTAGGAGGGCAACATAATCATCAGCACTGCAGGAACTATAAACAAAGGAATCTCAAAGCAGGGTTCCCAACTTTGATGACCCTGCAGGCATTTGGTGGATTTGGAAAAAGGGGAGTAGGCAACACTACAAAATGGTTGCAGGGGAGAAATATTTTTATAACTGAGAAATCCAGCACTTAAGTATTTTTGATTGATTGTATGGGTGTGTATGTATATTTGTCTGTCCCATTCCCCCATGCATATTTTTACATGCAAGTTTCAATTAAATGAAATGTTCAGAGTAAAAAAAACATTTTCTGAAGAGGTTAAGAAACCTTTAGGCAAGGGCCAAGAAATGGGATGGAAGGAGTCTGAAGGCATGGAGTTAGAAAAGGAATGAGTGTGAATGAGTGTGAATGGGACAAAGGAGAACAAAGCAAAGAAGGCAACTTGAATAAAGCAGGAAGGGGTCAAGAGAAACAAGGCAGCAAGGAGGCACCAGATGTCAGTTACCAGAGTGATGACTGCTGACCTAGAGTCAAGGCAAACCAGCCAAAATGTATAGTAAAGAGTGAGAATATGAGTGTAAGAAGTGAATTGAGAAGTAAGGTTGTCACAGAAGCAGGGGCCCCTGAAATGGGAGGAATCAGCCACAGAACCCCTTCCCTAGGCTTCTGACTGCCCTGCTAATTTTTTCTGCTTCCTTCTCCTTCCTCCCAACTGCTGAGTGGTGGGGGCAGGTTGTCACCAACCTGGTGACCCCATCAGCAAACCCTTCAGGCACTAACTGGTGCACCTACCCTTGGCCACTCAAAGAGGAAGTTCTCCATCCACTGCTTCAGTCTTTACTATGGCCCACATGCTATTCGGAAGAGTAAAATTGATAACAACAAATAAAAACGCCACCTGCTATTTTAAAAAAAAATCCCTACAGAAAAAAAATGATGTGGCCAATTGTTTCCTGGTGTCTAACCTGCCCTTTCTTGACATTGACTGAGAGAGAAGTAGCAGAACAACTTCAAGTCTTCTTGAATTTTTAGTTCCGCATTAAATGCAATTCTCATCTTGTAACAGTTGAGATATGTTTGATATCATATCTATCTAATTACTCCTTTTTTCCTTTTTTCTTTCTCTTTTCTTTTAATAACTATTTTAATTGTTATAGTTATAATTGAAACTTGTTCGATTTTCATTGTTTGTTATGAGAAGTGTTCGTTATATCATATTACAATTGAAAATTGTTGCGCTTGTTATGTATACAGTAGGACATACCATCTTGTTGAGACACTAGGAGGCAGAAGTAGGTATCAGATGATGTGCATTGAACTGGTTCAGATCCTTCCTCATGAATCAGACTCGAAGGGTTATGGTTAAAGATCAGTTCTCATCAGTGTGGAACGTATCCTGTGGCGTTCCAAAGGGCACAATTCTATCCCCCATGCTTTTCGATCTCTATGTAAAGCCCTTAGCACAAATCATTTGTAGATTTGCAGTTGAATGTTATCAATATGCAGATGATACCAAACTCTATATACCCTTATCCAAATCCTCTGGTGATGTCATAGAGGTCCTGAATCACTGCCTGGCTGCTGTGGTAAATTGGCTAAGAGTGGACAAATTGAAACTAAATCCTGAAAAGACAAAGTAATGCTGGCTGGGAAGGCAGAGATGCTGAACGGTATGCTCCCATTATCGGAGTTCAGCTGGCCTTTGCTGACTCAGTTAAGAGCCTTGGCTGGACCCAACGTTATTACTGGAGAAGCAAGTTAATGTAGCTGCAATAAAGTCTTTCTTTCAACTCAGCCTTGCACGAAAGATGGCCCCTCACCTTTAAATGGCTGATTTGGCCACCTGGATCCACACCACAGTAACACTGAGACTAGAATACTATAATGTACACTAGTCTCCCCTCAAAATCAGTTCAAAAACTCCAGTTGGTGCAGAATGCCATGACTCAGCTATTATTGGGAGCTAAATGGAACACACATTTAATCCCATCCTGCAGGCACTTCACCAGCTGCACATCAGTTACTGGGCTCAGTTCAAGCTATTTGTTATCACATACAAAGCCCTTCAAGGCCTTGGACCCTTGTATCTGCGAGACCACCTTCGCCCTTATGGTCTGCCACAATAGCGTAGGTCATCGGAGCAGGGTCTTCTGCAGTTGCCAACCTGCAGATAGGCAAAATCAACAACCGCCTTACATGTGCCTTCTCTACTGCAGCCCCTACCTTATAAAATGGCCTGGCTGAGGCCAGGAAGGCTCCCACTCTCCTGACTTTCCTCAAACTATGGAAAACTGAATTATTCAAGAAGGCTTTTCTACGTGGGTAATAGAATCAAACTGTACTAAATATTTCAAAAAGTTACCTGGAGAAATTATTAGGTTCTGTGGTCTATACTACAGTGAATAGCTTGCTGAAACTAGGATCCTACTATGAAATTTTTCCATCATTCAGTGTGTTCTGTTAATACTTATGCTTTGTTTCAGTTCTGTTTTTAGACTACTAGTTGAGTCTACAATCCTAATTCCTATTCACTAAATGTCCCATCCTGTCAATTGTATTGACTCATTGTTTAATCCACCTTGAGTCGCAGTGAGAAAGGCGGATGATAAGTAACAATTTTTTTTAAAATGCTCTTTGTAACTTAACAGCACAAACTGACTGTTTGCTTTTTACTTCCTGTTGAAAGAACAGAGGAGAACATTTCATAATTAATAAAGTGCCACTGGCAGTTCAAGAAATGAATTAAGGTATCATAAGAACATAAGAACATAAGAGAAGCCAATGTTGAATCAGGCCAACAGCCCATCCAGTCCAACACTCTGTCACACAGTGGCCAAAAATACCAGGTGCCATCAGGAGGTCCAGAAGTGGGGTCAGGACACTAGAAGCCCCCCACTGTTGACCCCCTCAAGCACCAGGAATACAGAGCATCACTTGCCCCAGAGTCCCTATCTACACCTTGTGGCTAATAGCCACCAATGGACCTCTGCTCCATATGTAATTCCCTCTTGAAGCCATCCATGCTTGTAGCTTCCGCCACCTCCTGTGGCAGTGAATTTCATGTGTTAATCACTCTTTGGGTGAAGAAGGACTTCCTTTTATCTGTTCTAACCCGACCGCTCAGCAATTTCATTGAGTGCCCATGAGTTCTTGTATTGTGAGAAAGGGGAAAAAGTACCTCTTTCTCTACCTGCTCTATCCCATGCATAATCTTATAAACCTCGATCATGTCACCCCTCAGCCATTGTTTCTCCAAGCTAAAGGGCCTCAAGCGCTTTAACCGTTCTTCATAGGGAAAATGTTCGAACCCTTTTATCATTCTAGTTGCCCTCTTCTATGCTTTTCCCAAAGCTATAATATCCTTTTTAAGGTGTGGTGACCAGAACTGTACACAGTATTCCAAATGAGGTCGCACCATTGATTTATATAGGGGCATTATGATATTGGCTGGTCTGTTTTCAATACTCTTCCCAATAATCCCCAGCATAGCATTGGCCTTTTTATTGCAGTCACACACTGTCTTAGCATTTATTTATTTATTTATTGTTGCATTTATAGCCCGCCCTCCCCACAAGCTGGCTCAGAGCTGGCCCCAATGTGCCAAGATTCATATAACAATTAAAACATTTAAAACATAACAACATTTAAAACCATTTAACAATTAACAAAGTGCAAAGAAAGTGCAGTAGAAGTTATTAGAACAAGATGAGATGCTTTAAAATGCTCTCCACTCAGCAGTCTCCAGTTCTTCAGGTAGTGTGTCTCAGGTCTCAGCTATGGCCAGCCTACGCCACTGGTATTACTCATGGACGTTGATGGTAGTGGTGGGCGGCTCCTAATGAAAGTCCTGGTAGAAGAGCTCCATCTTACAGGCCCTGCGGAACTGCACAAGATCCTGCTTCAGTCTAGGGAGGCACAACAATAGCCTGGCCGCAGCATTCTGCACTAGCTGCAGTCTCTGGATTTGGGAAAAGGGCAGCCCCATGTAGAGAGCATTACAATAGTCTAGCCTCAAGGTGACCGTCGTATGGATCACTGTAGCCAGGTTGTCGTGGTTGAGGAAGGGAGCCAACTGCTGAACCAGCCGCAGATGGTAAAGGCCGACTTAGCAATGGCTGCTACCTGGGCCTCCATTGCCAAGGAGGGTTTCCAGGAGCACTCCCAGACTCCTAACCACTGACACAGGCACCAATGGTGTCCCATTGAAGGATGGGAGCGGGAGTCCCAACCCCAAACTGCCCGGACTCAGGCACAGAACCTCCGTCTTCACCGGGTTTAGTTTCAACCGGCTCAGTCTGAGCCAACCAGCCACAGCGTGCAATGCCCAGTCCAGATCTTCCGGTCTGGAGCACGACTTGCCTTCCAACATCAGATAGAGCTGGGTGTCATCCGCATACTGGTGACAGCCCAGCCCAAACCTCTGGGCAATCTGGGCAAGGGGGCGCATATAGATGTTAAAGAACATTGGGAAAAACACTTTCCCCTGAGGCACTCTGCACTCAAGCAGGTGCCTCCGGGACTGCTGTTCCCCTAATGCCACCCTTTGTCCCTGACCTTGGAGAAAGGAGACAAGCCACTGCAAGGTGAGCCCCTGTATCCCCATGTCGGCGAAGCGATGGACTAGTAGCTGATGGTCGACCGTGTCAAATGCAGCTGACAGATCTAACAACAACAACACTGCCGAACCGCCCCGATCCAGATGACTCCGGAGGTCATCCATAAGGGCGACCAGCGCTGTGTCTGTCCCATGTCCTGGGTGAAAGCCGAACTGGAAGGGATCTAATATGGAAACATCACCCAGAAAGCTCTGCCATTGTATCACCACCGCTCTCTTGATTTATTTGCCCAGATAAGGCAGGTTGAAAACCGGCCGATAGTTGGCCAATTCAGCCGGATCCAAAAACGGCTTTTTCAGGAGAGGGTGGACCATTGCTTCCTTGAGTGCCTCCGGGAACCATCCCTCCACAAAGGATGTTGATAATCTCCCTTAGGGCACCTCAAAACCCCTCATGGCCAGCTTTAATCAGCCAAGTAGGGCACAGATCAAGGTTGCATGTGGTTGGGCATATAGTCTTGAGCAATCTGTTGACTTCCTCCAGGCTGAGCAGGCCAAAAGAGTCCAAACCCGGAATCGAAGACGTGCAAGGGGCCTCAAGTTCACTCATTGTATCAATTGTGGCAGGGAGGTCACAGTGAAGTGCCAAGACTTTATCCACAAAATAGCTCGCAAATGCCTCACAGGTGATATCCAATTCCCTATTGTTTGGCCTGCCCTGGAGCAGAGCTGTTATGGCTCGAACTGTTCTAAATAACTGAGCTGGGTGTGAGCTTGCAGACGCAATCGTAGCCACGTAGAATTCCTTCTTAGCAACTTTGACTGCCATCACATAGGATCTCATAAACATCCTATAGGATGTTCTTGTTGCTTTGTCTTGAACGTGGCGCCACCATCTCTCTAAATGTCTAAGCTCTCACTTCATAAGCCGCAACTCCTGGTTAAACCAGGGGGCAAACCTAGAGCAAGGACACACAGAGCACTGGGGAGCAATCTCATCGATGGCTGTAGAAAGTTGGCTATTCCAGTCCTCCACAAGGTCATCCAATGAGCCACCAGGGGCATCAAATCCCGCAGGGCCATCTGAAGCTGTACTGGGTCCATTTGGCTCTGTGGGCGAGCTAAAATACACTTGCTGCCTAAATAGGGTTGGGGTGGAACATTCAGACGGGCTCTCAGAGCATTGTGGTCTGACCATGGCACTGCTGAAGCAGTGATCCGGTCCACTGTCACCCCAGATGTGAAGATCAAATTGAGCATGTGCCCAGCCCAGTGAATGGGGTTGTTACAAGTTGGGAGAGTCCCAGTGCCACCATGGATGACACCAGGTCCGCTGCCTGAATTGAAGCCACGTCATCAGCATGGATGTTGAAATCTACCCAAGTCTATCAGCCTAGGGTGTTCCAGCGCCCAGCCTGATATGGCCTCCATCAGGGCTGGCAGGCTGTTGGCCGGTGCGTTAGGCAGATGGTACACCAGCCAAACTGCCACCCTCTCCCTGGCCTCCAGTACTAGACTGGCACACTCAAGACCCGTGATCTCCAACGGCAGGAGCGCCCTGAAGGAGTAAGGCTCCCAAATGAACATAGCCACTCTTCCCCCCCACCCCGAGTCTGTGATTGGTGTAGGACTGAGAACCCAGGAGAGGCAAGCTGGGAGAGAGCTACGGTCTCCCCATTCCGCACCCAGGTCACGATCACGCAAGCCAGATCCACCTGCTGTTCCACCAGGAAGTCCCGAAGGACCATGGTCTTATTATTTATTGATCTGGCATTGCACAACACCAATGTCGGAGGAGAGTTATCCATCCTAACCCCACTGCTGACAACCTTCGGGATGGGTCGTAGGCTGGAAGGGTGCCAAGCCATTTTATTTCTCCGCATTTTTTCCTTTACTTCCTGCCTAGTCCCACCGCAATACTTTCCCCTCCCCAGGAGCACCAGAATCTGTTGTTCAGGAATCACTGCCCTACTGATCTTCACGTGAGCCACAGATCACTGGTGGTACTAAACAAAAGCAAAACAAAGCTCCGGAATACTCGCTAATAGGAGCAGCTGTTTCTGATGCTGATAGATTCTAATATCCCACCTAACCTACTAATTACTCCTCTAAGGTTTCTACTAACTTTAATCTAACATCAGTCTGTTAAACACACAGGACCAGTGACACATACATTAATTGATTATTAATTAATTAGTCGACCTAGCAACCCTAGACATCAAATTCAGTATATTTCAGTACTTGTAGGCTAAAATTCAGTAGGCTAAAAACAATACCACTCCTGTCTCGGTTCCACAGACTATATCTGACTAGCACCCAATCACTAACTATCTCCTACTCTAAGCAAAACATCAATTCCTGAATATGATTAGGACATTTTCAGTGAGTTATCTACTATGATTCCAAGATCTCTCTCTTGGTCAGTCTCTGCCAGTTCAGACCCCATCAACCTGTGGTGACCAGATGTGGTGACCAGAACTGTACACGGTATTCCAAATGAGGTCACCAATGATTTATATAGGGCATGATGATACTGGCTGATTTGTTATCAATTCCTTCCTAATAATCCCCAGCATAGCGTTGGCCTTCTTTATTGCAGCTACACACTGTCTAGACATTTTCAGCAAGTTATCCACTACGACTCCAAGATCTCTCTTGGTCCGTCTCTGCCAGTTCAGACCCCATCAACCTGTATTTATATTTAGGATTTTTGGCTCCAATGTGCATCACTTTGCACTTGGCCACATTGAACCCCATTTGCCACGTTGACGCCCACTCACCCATCCTCAACAGATCCCTTTGGAGTGCCTCACACTCCTCCCTGGTTTTCACCACCCTGAACAACTTCATGTACCATCTGCAAATTTAGCCACTTCACTGCTTACTCCCAATTCCAAATAGTTAATAAACAAGTTAAAAAGCATCGGACCGAGTACTGATCCCTGTGGTACCCCACTGCTTACCACCCTCCACTGAGAAAGTTTCCCATTTATACTCACTCTCTGTTTCCTACTTATAAGCCAGTTTTTGATCTATGTCTATGTACAGAAATATCTGTACACCTTGCAGATGGAGGTGAGCCGCAATGATGACCATCACCTTGATGAAGACACGGGGTGCGAAATGCAGGAACATCCTGTGGGCAGGGTGAATAGAGGCATGGAAATAAGCATCTTGAAAGTCCAGAGTCACCATCCAGACTCCCCTCTCTAGGAGAGGGAGAATAGATTGCAAGGTTAACATGTGGAATTTCTTGTATGCAATATAACAGTTCAAGTTTCTTAGGTCCATGATGGCACGGAGGCCTCCATCTTTCTTGGGGACCGTAAAATAATGGGAATAAAAACCCCGACGATGTTGCGGCACTGGGACGGGTTCTATGGTGTCCTTGAGCAGGAGGTTCTTTATCTCTTCCAGTAGTGGGGGTGATGATGGAGTGAGAACGAAGTTTATGTTGTCAGTATCTTGAAGAAACTCTATGAGGTATCCGTCCCGGATTACCAAAAGAACCCATCGATCTTATGTTACCTGTTGCCAGGCATACAGGTAAAGGGAGAGACAGGTGGGAGGGAGTGGTAATGGACTCCAGTCAAAGGCCCTGCTTGGGGTTCTTCTGAGTCTTAGCCCGAGATTGTGTAGCTGAAGGGAATTTATGCTTATTCCCATAAGAGTATCCAGAAGTGTTGGGCGATCTTTGCCATTGCAGTTCTGGAGAAGTCTTAAAGGAAGACCTGCGAGACCAGGGTTTATTCCAGGACTTTCCTCTTGACTGTTTAGAGGCCATGGTGACTCCAAGGTTGTAATATTATTATATCGAGGTCCTGTAGGACCGAGTCCATTGTGGAATTGAGGAGGCTGTCATCTTCAAAGGGAAGGTCCTCAACCACTGACTTCATGTCCTGTTGAAGGGTAGTAGAGCACAACCAGGTATGGTGTCGTAGGGCAACCGCTGAGGTGAGGGACTTAGACGCTACATCCAGATTATGCTTGGCAGCGTTGAGTTGGTGTTTGGCCAGAAGCATACCTTCCTTCTGGATGCGTCTAGCTGTGTGGTTCTTGTCTGCAGGAAGTGCTGCAATGAATTCCGACATCTGCTTCCATAGGACGTATTGATATCTGCCCATACAGGCTGCATAGTTGGACGTTTTAATACCCAACTCCCCGGCAGAGTAGAATTTTCTGCCAAAGGAGTCCAACTTCCGCCCTTCTTTATCGGAGGGAGTGGAATGGCTACACTTGCCCTTTGATGAGGAGGAGATGACCACAGAATTTGGTTTGGGATAATGAAACAAAAATTCAGCTCCTGTTTCCTGCACCTTATATATGTGGTCCATCCTTTTGTTAGAGATGGTAACGGAAGCCGGGTGCAACTACAGTGCTTTAGCTGTCTGCAGAAGGGCTGAAGTCAGAGGCAGAGCAACTGCAGTCGAAGTGTCCATCTCAACAATATCAAAAACTGAGTCTGTGACAGTAGGAGGTGGCTATACCGTAGGTAGGGCCAGGGTGTTGGCCATTCTCTTGACAAAGTCCCCATAAGAATTAACGTCTTCAGACGGAGAAATAGGGAGGCCGTCCCCTACTTGTTGCGGTGGAGACGATTCTATTCGGATGGGGGAAATCCTTATCCACAGAAAGTAAGGCGTTGGAAACACTGGAGTGCTCTGATGGGTCCGAGAGCAGTATCGGAATACTCAGTGTCGACAGCATCGATCCTGACTGGGTCTTAGGGCAAATTGACATCAACAGCACAGAAGCATGCGATTTATTCATCGGTGCTGATGCATACTATTTGGCAAACTTCGTTGTCGGAGAAAACTCTCGATGTTGAGAGATTCGAGAGGAGGTGAATTGGTGATCCCACTCTATAGGAGGGCATGGAGGAAGCCAAGGAACGCCAGGGAAATAGTATGCCCCATACAATATTGCCACTGGCATTGGTCCCAAGCGGGCGGCTGGAAATATCCAGGTGATAAATCCCAATGAGTTTGGCCTTGTGGGGATGGAGGTGCCCCAGCATCCGCTCCTTGACACTGGAAGAGTGAGAGTCCTGCATCAGTGCCATGTCCTGTTCGGAATCGGTGATTTGAATCGGGTGAGGAGAGGGTGGACACTGAACACCCTGTGTCTGCCCACGGCCTGAGGAGTCAAGTGAAACGGCTCCCAACATCGAGGAGTCCTTCTTGTGCTTCTTATGCTTGACAGACTGATCATCCTTACCCTCCCGATGATGTTTTGTGGGAATATGGACATCGGACTGAGAAGCCGGGATCAAGTGTTTCAGCACCGATCAGTTGGCATTGAAATGGCCTGCTGACGGAGACTGTACAGCCGTCGATCCCAATGCAGGGGTCAACATGGAGGCGTGTCCAGAAGTCTCTTGTGACGACGTCATAGGCGAAAGAGCCAATTCGGTTAGCGCCACAGAAAGTCTAGCTGCTTGATTCTTCCTCGTTTGTCAAGAGAACTTTGCACAGTGGGCACAGGAGTCAATTCAGTGCAATTCCCCCAGGCACAATAAACAAATGGAGTGTCCGTCAAGGGGGGCGATTTTACTATCGCACTTGCAGCACCATTTAAAGAAGCCCCACCGTTTGGCCATAGGCCGGAGGGGGGCAGGAGATTCTGCCGAAGCAGCAACAAGTCCAAAACTACCTAACTAACACTAAACTGAAAACTAGCTAACTACAAGTCCAAGAAGTAAGGTGTAAAGGCTAAAAGCCGGGGGGGGAAATTACCGACTGAGGAGTAGGAGATCCTACCAGTGCGGCAGTCAGAAGAGAAGTGGTGGGACTGTCGTGCCCCTCCCCTAGTCATGTGCACTGGAGCTCGGTACGGGACTGGGGAGTGGGCGCAAAAATCCCTTTTAGCTTTCTACAATACCGATTGGGGTCGGAGCAGGCACACTGTATCCCAGAGGTGTGACGCACACTGTATCCCAGAAGTGTGATGCACAGAGACCACGAAGGAGATCAGCTACTATTTGGTGTGGTTATATAGCTTTAAATCTCATTGATTTTAATGGGATGTATGACTATGGAATTCTGCATAAAGTTACATATTTGATTTGGTAATATAACAGGTACTCTTGTTTTTAGTATACTTTTTTTGTAAAATTTTATTTTAAAAAACCCAATAACAGATATATACATAAACATGGAATTACATAAGATACATTGCCAGTCTAAACTCCCTTATGTCCTGCCTCTCATGGGCATTGAAAACCTTTCACCAGCAACTGACAATTTTAATATTATTTCCAGTTACACAATTGCCAGTTCCATTCTTTGTATCGCTCTTGACCATAAAAGTTCTACTCCAGTGTTTCTCAACCTTTTTCTGACTGTGGCCCCCTCCCGACCTTGTTTCCTTCCTGTGGCCTTCCTGTCCTACCGGTATAAAGGTAGCTATTTTATATGCCAATAAAGGTGATGTACTTGAAGGTAGATATTTCAGTGTTTTGTTTATAGATAGCCCTGGGGGCCATATGGCCCCAGACTGAGAACCACTGCTCTACTCTATGTATATCTCTATTTTCCTGATAAGCGGTTAACTTCACTAAAGTGTAGATCCTCTTTATTTTCAACAACCAGTCTTGTAGTTTAGGGATTTTTTTGTTTGTTTCCATTGTCTGGCAAAAACCATCCTGGCAGCAGTAATATGTAAGGCAACGATTTGCTGATCTCCAGGGAAGTATCCCAACATTTCTAACCAATGTTAAAGAGGATAGGGGACAAGATAGAACCTTGTGAGACCCTAGTGTCACCTTCTGAAACCCACCTTCCAGTTAGGACAGGAATCACTGCAGAATGGTGCCTCCCAATCCCAGCCAAGATGGGTGGTCCAGAAGGGTAACATGACTGGTGGTACTGAAAGCCACTGAAAGGTCCAGGAGAATCAACAGAGTCTCACTCCCTCTGTCCATCTTCCAACACAAGTCATTCACCAGGGCAACCAAGGCTGTTTCAGTCCCAAAACCAGACCTAAACCCAGATTAGATTTGTCTTATCTAGGAAAGCTTGGAGTTGTCTAGTCACCACCTGTTCAGTCACATTGCTCAGTAATGGAACAATTAAGTTCAATTAGTTGCTTTTGGCATTGTAGTCTTGGCACTGTAGGACCTGATGTTTCACCAGTAGCTGTGACTGGCATCCTCAGAGGTATAACCCAGAAAGATGTAGTACTCTCTGTGCTAAGACCATGGCCACACAACCTGGAAAATCTACAGCAACTAATGAATTCCGGCCATGAAAGCCTTCGACAACTAAGTTCAATATTTATTGAGCTCTCCTGGGTCGACAATAGGCTTGTTTAAAAGTGGATACACCATAGCCTTTTTCAAGTCTGGGTGTCTGCCCCCTCTCTTAAGGAAGCATTAAGAACCTCTTGAAACCTGTCAGCCAGCCCCATCCCAGAAGATTTAAGCAAGGGTCATACAAGCAGGTGGTAGGTGTCAGATTTCCAAGGATCTTGTCCATATCCTCAGACTGAATAAATTGAAAATTATCCCAGCCAATTGGACAAGTCGGAACCCTGGCACCACCCAATACTAACAGAGTCCAAGCTAGAACTGAAGCAGGAGATTTTATTTGCAAAGTGCTGAGCAAAATAGTCACAGTGGGCCACCAAACTGTCCACCGCCTCCTGCAGGCCAGATCTCAACAGGCCTTTGACCACCCCAAACAGCTTCACTAGCTTACATGGGACAGACACAATGGTGGTGGAAAATTGTGGTTTCTTTGCCACCGTCACTTCCATGGAATATGCTTTAAAATAAGCTTTTGTCCATGTCTTATTGGATCTGTCTCAAGTCTTCCTCCATTGTCACTCTAGCTGTCCCCTTGTATTTACATCGCCACAGTCCCTCAGTAAACTAAGGGACTACCTGGGCTCTAACACTTGAGAGAGAGCTCCTTGGAGCAATTCTGTCAACTGCCTTGGTTATTTCCTCGTTCCAGAGATAAGCATGGGCATTGAGAGGAACACCAGCTGTATCAACATTAAAGTTCCCTAGAGCCATCAGAAAACCTTTCAGATCAATCTAGCTCCAGGGGCTGATCATCTTAATAGATTGCCCCATCCCTACAGAGATTTGGTATCCCTGTAAGTCTAAACCCAAACCCAAAAAATGATGGAACCATCATTAGTTCCTGCACCTTCAGATCACATTCCTCATGTCCAGATCAACAATGTGACCTGCACAGTGTTTAGGACCAGTTACTACCTGAGACAGGCCCATGGTTGTCATGAAGCTGAGATGTAGTGAAAGGATTTTATAGCCTGACAGGTTGTTAGTATAGTTATCAGGATCACTTTGGCTGTAGGAATAGTCAGAAGGGGTAACAGCAAGCAGTTGTCTGCTATCCCTTCCCCATTACCTGGCTTGCTTTTCTCCCACCACCATATCTCCACCTACCCCACACCCTATGACTCTCTCAGCCCATTCTGTCCCTCCAAGTACATCACTCCCACCAGCAGGCAAAGGAACAAAGAGTAAAGACACAACCACACTTAATATTACAGACCCACCTCTCACCTGGGTTTCAGAAAACATAAAACAAAGTAAACACAAATCCAGATGTCCCTCTCACCTGGATCTTAGTAACACATGCAAAACCTAGCTCTCACCTGATTAAAAAAAAAGAAACAAACAAAAAGATTGTGTTAAAAATAAATTTAGTGAGGGCTGGGAGACAGGACACATGATAAAACTATACCTGGGAAGAAGCAGGACACCAGTGTGCTTCCAAAACAGTGCTGCAGGTTTATTGATTTAGAGTATGCCCTAGCAACAGGTACACACTATATTCACACACTCACCTACAGTCCCACTTTCATACACTCTAATGCTTCCCCAGATGGCTGGACAGGCCTTTTGGTGCTGATCGATCAGGAAAAAGTGGAGGAGGTCTTTGCCCTACCTCAAGTGTCTTTAGATTTTATAGCCCATTTTTCTTTCTCCCTGTATTTGCTGGCCCATCAGGAGGTCTTCTCATGTATGATCAACTTGGCACCCATCAAGGCCTCCCTGTATTTACTGTCCCATCAGGAGGTCTTTGCTGGCCCATCAGAAGGTATTTGCTGGCCCATCAGGTCTTCTCATGTATGATCAACTTGGCACCCATCAAGGCCTCACGGCCTTGTGGCCTAATAGGGTGACCTTGACTCACAGATGTTCTGACATGCTGATGTGCATCTTTATTCATGACCTCCAGGACTTCCTTTTCCCCCTGGTACTGAGCTGGTGACAGCTTTTTTCAGTCACCAGGGTTGTCACACTCTCGCTGCACCCCGGGCATTCCCCGCCAGTGGCCGTGGCGTCGGATGTCTAAGCAAGGAGGGTGGTCCTAGAAGCTGGGGTTGGCTCAAGGTTAGAGGAGACGTCGAGGCCTCAGACGGGCAGGGGACGGGGTTGGCATCACCCCTTTTGGTCCCTTTGCCCCATGTCCTGGAGTCTGCCTTGCTGTACTTCCCTCCGTCTCTCTCTTGCGTTCCATCAGCTTGCTTGTCCCTGACACGTTTTTCCTCCCCAGCCTTTCCTTCTCTGCCTCCCTTTATGCTCCCCGCCCTGCTCCCAGCACTGCCTGCACCCCTCGTCAGGCCTTGCCCTCTCAATAAGCTATGATGCCCTCCTGGCATCCGGGGTGTGGCTGCTGCTGTGCCGGTGGCGGTCTTGCCAGCCTGAGGGCTATGCCGCCGCCACCGCTATCTCGGGTCTTCAGGGGCGGGGTGCCTGCCCCATTGCCTCTCTCCGGTGCTCCTTGTGGGCCGCAGCTTCGGGGCCATGCAAGCCCAACTGTTTTCTCTTCCCTTAGGCCGCCTGCAACCACGGTGGGAGGATTTGTTTCCGGCTGGATGTTGGGCTCTCTTCGGGGTGAGCAGGGCCACACCAGCTCCTCCTAGGCTCTACACCCTTCCTTGGGTAAGTGCTCTGTTCAGGTCATGGTTTGGGGGATGTGGACCTCATCCTGGGCCCACAGGACCGGGACAGGGTAGAGATAATATGGAGACCTTCCAGTTAGCATTCTCTTTATTCCTGTTGTCCTGGATCTTCTCCTGGCCCTGGGTCTTGAGCCCATGCTCACGTTTTCATCATTCTCTCATTCACTCAGCTCTTGTCTACACCTGGACAGATCAGGCACTTTTGTGGATCAAAAACTGGCTAATTAATAGGAAACAGAGAGTGAGTATAAATGGTAAATTTTCTTAGTGGAGGATGGTAACCAATGGGGTACCGCAGGGATCAGTACTCGGTCCAATGCTTTTTAACTTGCTCTTTAATGATTTGGCAAACGAAGTTTGCCAAATAGTATGCATCAGCACCGATGAATAAATCGCATGCTTCTGTGCTGTTGATGTCAATTTGCCCTAAGACCCAGTCAGGATCGATGCTGTCGACACTGAGTATTCCGATACTGCTCTCGGACCCATCAGAGCACTCCAGTGTTTCCAACGCCTTACTTTCTGTGGATAAGGATTTCCCCCATCCGAATAGAATCGTCTCCACCGCAACAAGTAGGGGACGGCCTCCCTATTTCTCCGTCTGAAGACGTTAATTCTTATGGGGACTTTGTCAAGAGAATGGCCAACACCCTGGCCCTACCTACGGTATAGCCACCTCCTACTGTCACAGACTCAGTTTTTGATATTGTTGAGATGGACACTTCGACTGCAGTTGCTCTGCCTCTGACTTCAGCCCTTCTGCAGACAGCTAAAGCACTGTAGTTGCACCCGGCTTCCGTTACCATCTCTAACAAAAGGATGGACCACATATATAAGGTGCAGGAAACGACCATTGGACTTACCGTGAGGGGTCCTTCTCCTCTGAGGTCAGGAGGACATCTCCAATGGGTTATTCCCACCGTGCCTTTAGGGAGGCAGGAAATAGTTTTTTCCCCTTCCTGTTGGCGCCTTCAGAATAGCCCATCTCAGTTCTGGGACTCCGAAAGCAGTGCTTGCAGCCTAAAATAACTATCCTTGCCCTAGAGAAAACATAACTGTAAACAGTAACATTAACGGTTCAATACAAGAAACCCTGCAGACCTAGAAAGGGCAGAGTATAACGAGGAAACGAGAGAAGAGTCAGCACAGAATAATGAAAGGAGGAAGATAAAAGCGGGAGGGCCGAGATGTCCTCCTGACCTCAGAGGAGAAGGACCCCTCACGGTAAGTCCAATGGTCGTTCTCCCTCTGAGGTGGAGGACATCTCCAATGGGACCTCCCCGAGCAGTGTCCCTCAATTGGGTGGGTTGCCATCTTCCTCCAGGTTAAGGACGTGCTGAAGAATTCTTCTCCCAAACGCCGCATCAGCTGATGCTAGGGTGTTGATCTGGTAGTGTCTCACGAAGGTGGAGATGGATGACCAAGTCGCTGCCTTACACACTTCCTCTACCGAAGCTCTGTTGGCGAACGCTGCATTAGTTGCTGCGCTTCTCAGGGAGTGAGCCGTGATGCCACTGGGTACCTCCTGACCAGAGGCTCGGTAGGCTTCAGTGATGCATGCCTTAAGAACTGAACTGATAGCCGACTTAGACATCTTCTCTCCCTTCCTTGGTGGAGAGATGCCAACGAATAATGACTCAGTTCTCCTGCAGGCCTCTGTCCTTGCAATGTAGATACTGAGGGCCCGTTTGACATCCAGGGTGTGCCATATCCGCTCCTTGGGATGTTTAGGATGCGGGCAAAATGTAGGCAAACAGATCTCCTGAGAGCAATGGAACTTGGAGCCTACCTTCGGCTGGAATGTAGGGTCAGTACGAAGCACAACCCTGTCCTTGTGAAACACACAGAGTGAAGATTTCACAGATAATGCTCCGAGTTCCGAAACTCTTCTGGCCGATGTAATGGCCACCAGGAACAAGGTCTTCATCCTCAACCATTTTAGCCCCACCTCCCGGAGAGGTTCGAAGGGTGGCTTAGTGAGAGCATTAAGTACAACATTCAACCGCCAGGTCGGGAAGCGATGCACCTGGGGCGGAGATTTCGCCATGGCTCCCTGCAAGAAAAGTTGGATATGAGGATGTTTGGTGAGCTTGTATCCCTCGAGGAAGGGAAGAACAGTGGATAATGCAGCCAATTGTCTACGAAGAGTAGCAGATTTCAAACCTGTGCCCAAACCGTCTTGTAGAAATGCCAAAATAGAAGCCACGGAAGGTGATAATGGGTCGACCTTCTTCCGTCTACACCAGCGAACGAAAGCCTTCCAGGTGGTGTTGTAAATACGAATCGTAGACTGTCGTCTGGATGCCAGAATAGTATCTAGGACCTGGGGAGAATATCCTAACTCTGACAGCTTGCGCCGCTCAATCGCCAAGCGGTCAGACACAACCACGCTGGATCCGGGTGCCATACTGGGCCCTGTGATAGCATGTCGGGAGACACTGGAAGGGTAAGAGGCGGAAGGATCGACAACTCCTGTAACGCCGAGAACCAAGGGCGGCGTGCCCATCTCGGAGCCACCAGAATGACCTCCGCCTTGAGGTCCCTGATCTTGCGGATTGTCCTGGAGACTAGGACAAATGGTGGGAAGGCGTATAATAGGCCCTGGGGCCAAGGAGTCGTGAGCGCATCTATCGCCTCCGCTTCCGGATGGAAGAACCTGGTGTAGAACCTTGGCAGGATGTGGTTCGTCGGAGAGGCGAACAGGTCCACCTTGGGACGACCGAAATGTGCTGTTATCAGGTCGAATAGGCGTGGATGGAGTGTCCATTCCCCCTCCTGAATCGTGACTCTGCTGAGCCAATCTGCCTGCACGTTTTCTGTCCCTTTTATGTGTTCCGCTGTCAGGGAAACAACATGATGTTCTGCCCAATAGAGAATCTTCAGCGCCTCTCTGTGAAGCTGTGACGATCGGGATCCACCCTGCTTGTTGATATGTGCTTTGGCGGATATGTTGTCCGTCCTTATGAGCACCTGGTGGTCGCGTAGCTGAGAAGCAAAGTGAAGTAGGGACAATCGGATCGCTCTGAGTTCCAGGAGATTGATGGGCAGTTTCTTCTCGGTGTCCTGCCACGTTCCCTGGACTGGGGCACCGTTTAGCATCGCCCCCCATCCCATCAGACTGGCGTCGGTGAACAGCTCTCTGGTGTGGCAGACGTAATAGTTCTTGCCCGATGACAAGTTGTCCAAATTGGTCCACCACCGTAGGCTCTTCTTGACCCCCATGGGTACCTGAAGACTGAAAACCTTCTTTTCCATGATGGAAAGTTGGTATGGACGTAAGAAGACTTGTAACGGTCTGGCATGAAGACGAGCCCATTGAATCATATCGATGCTGGAGATCATCAATCCCAGGAGACTGGCTAGTTCCATGAGAGGAGTAGACCTGCTGCTGTAAATCCGCCTGGCGGATTCCTTGATCTTCTGAGCTTTGGAAGTCGGAAGAAACAGTGCGTTGTGAGTGGTGTCGATCACTGCTCCCAGATGCTCGATGCGTTGAGACGGTGTAAGTGAGCTCTTTTCGAAGTTGACCAGGAACCCATGTTCCTGCAGACATTGTAGTGTCCTTACCGTGTTCTTGATGGAGTCTGTCTGTGTGCCAGCTCTGATCAAGAGGTCGTCGAGATAGGGATGGACATGAATCCCCTGAGATCTGAGGTGTACTACCGGATTGATGATCAACTTGGAGAAGAGTCGGGGGCTGTGGACAGCCCGAAGGGAAGCGCCCTGTATTGAAAATGCTGGTTGTAAATGCAGAACCGGAGAAATCGTTTGTGTGCCGGATGAATGGGTACATGGAGATACGCCTCCGTCAAATCTATGGAAGTGAGGAACTCGTTGGGAGATAGAGAGTCCGCCACAGCCTTCAGAGTTTCCATACGAAAATGGCGTAATTTTATAAATTTGTTCAGGAACTTGAGATCCAGGATTGCTCTCCAGTCTCCATTCTTCTTGGGGACCATGAACAATATGGAGTAAACACCCTGGTTCCTCTCGTTGACTGGAACCGGTTCGATGGCTTGGATTTCCAAGAGATGTTGTATCGCCTTGGAGACTATGGATCTCTTGCTCTCTGACCTGCTTGCTGGTGACTGTAGGAATCGTTCTGGAGGCTGTCGCAGAAACTCTATTGAATATCCCTGAGAGACCACCTCCACAGCCCAGGCGTCTGCCTGCGCGTCGACCCAGGTCTTTGAGAAGTGTAGGAGGCGGGCCCCCACTGGGACCGAAGGATAGTCATGCCTGCTTGGGTTTGGCCTCTCTGTCCCCGCGGTCGTTCCTGTTGAACGGCTTGTTGAATCTGGGATTGAAGGGGCCACGTTTGCCGGTCTGTTTAGATGACTCCCAAGATGTCTTCTTATTGTCGTGGCGATATCTGGGAAGGGAGTGCTGCGTACGAAAGGGCTGAGGGTTTCGCCTATCGGAACGTCGGAGAGATCTAGGCATGGCTTTTTTCTTGTCTCTGGTTTCCACCAGGATGTTATCAAGGGCCTCACCAAAGAGACGATCCCCTTGGAACGGATAAGCAGTAACAATCGATTTAGACAGAGCATCTGCCTGCCAAGCGCGTAACCAAAGTAATCGTCTAGCCACTGCCGTGGACGCCATGGCTCTAGAAGCAAAGGAAATAATGTCTAAAGTGGCGTCAGCCGAAAAAGAACTAGCTTTAAGGACCCGAGAAATGCCTTCCAGCAACGCCCGATTATTATCTGGAACGATTTGAATTAATTTCCGCAACCAAACGATGGCTGCTCTAGCGGCTATGGAAGTAGTGGATGCTGCTCTTACCATCATGGCGATAGCCTCATGAATTCTTCGGAGCGTTGCCTCCACCTTTTTATCGGTCTGATCCCTGATGGTGCCTGAACCATCTTCAGAGACCAGTCCCGGTGACTGGAGTGCCGCCACAGGACCGTCCACTGGAGACACCTGCAACAACTCATTTGCATAGTTAGGCATAGCATACAATTTTTTAGCAAAGGCAGGAAATTGTTTATTCACCATGGGCTTGTCCCATTCGGCCCTGAGCTGACGCTCAAAGTATTCAGGAAAGGGAAACACCTTCTCAGAATGCTCCTCAGGGGGAAGAATTCACGATTACCCCCTGATTTGGACTTGAATTTAGCTTTAGCAGCCTTCTGATACTCAGAAGGTGGTAAATCATGCAATTCTAGGGCCTTGAGGGCTTTGGATAGAAGGAATTGATAGTCCTCAGGTTTGAAAAACCGGCTGGACTGTTCAGGGAGCTTCAATTCCTCCTCTTCCTCCTCTGATAAAAATTCTCCCTCCTCCCTTTCTTCAATAGAAGAAGTATTAGATTCTACCTCCTCTCTCCAACGTTCATCAATGGTTCTCCCAGGAGGTGGAGGGGGCTTTCTTAGCTGCCTTAGTTGGCCACCCTAAGGGAGGGGGAATTAAGGAACCCTGGAGAGAATTCCCTTGCATTAATGGAACCTCGGGTCTGGAATGAAATTGAGCCATCTCCTGCTGGATGGTCTTCTTAATAATGGCCATGATATCAGAGGAGTGCAATAAAACTCCCTGTTCAGGGAGCTTACCCCGGCTGGATACAGTTCCAGGAACTTCCTCCTCCTCTGAAACTCCTGTGGGAAGGCATAGAGGTTCTCCCTCTGTTCCCCGGGCACCCGAAATGGCTGAAAAGGAGATTCCAAAGCCGGAGGCTGGAACTTCAAGATGGCCGCCGCCGCCCGTGTGCGGACGCGCGGTGGAAATGGCGGGTTCCTCTTCATGCAGCCGGCGGCGCTTCAAAGCGCGAGGCGCTGCCGCCGAGTCTGCGGAGATCATCGGGTAAGCGCGATCATGCCGCGAAGGCAGATCGGCCCCGGAATCTTCCCGCGCTGCCGCAGCTGCGGTGCGCACGTCTCCCTCGTCGCCTGAAGAAAAACTTCAGGAAGCTCCGTTGCTGCCATCGCGGCAGAAATAGAAGCTCTTCTTCGGGTCTTGAGACCCCTTTAATTTCGCTCCAAGAAAGGAGCAGAGAAGACAAGGAGAGAGAGAGAGAAAGGGAAAAAGATAAGAAAGGCAAGGCAATAGGCTGATGGAAGGAATTTAGAAGGAATTAAATAAGAGTAACAGCTAAGCTATTAGAGATTGCTGCTTCTCCCTACTGAGGCAGGAATAGAACTGAGACGGGCTATTCTGAAGGCGCCAACAGGAAGGGGAAAAACTATTTCCTGCCTCCCTAAAGGCACGGTGGGAATAACCCATTGGAGATGTCCTCCACCTCAGAGGGAGAACAGGAGCTGAATTTTTGTTTCATTATCCCAAACCAAATTCTGTGGTCATCTCCTCCTCGTCAAAGGGCAAGTGTAGCCATTCCACTCCCTCCGATAAAGAAGGGCGGAAGTTGGACTCCTTTGGCAGAAAATTCTACTCTGCCGGGGAGTTGGGTATTAAAACGTCCAACTATGCAGCCTGTATGGGCAGATATCAATACGTCCTATGGAAGCAGATGTCGGAATTCATTGCAGCACTTCCTGCAGACAAGAACCACACAGCTAGACGCATCCAGAAGGAAGGTATGCTTCTGGCCAAACACCAACTCAATGCTGCCAAGCATAATCTGGATGTAGCGTCTAAGTCCCTCACCTCAGCGGTTGCCCTACGACACCATACCTGGTTGTGCTCTACTACCCTTCAACAGGACATGAAGTCAGTGGTTGAGGACCTTCCCTTTGAAGATGACAGCCTCCTCAATTCCACAATGGACTTGGTCCTACAGGACCTCGATAATAATATTGCAACCTTGGAGTCACCACGGCCTCTAAACAGTCAAGAGGAAAGTCCTGGAATAAACCCTGGTCTCGCAGGTCTTCCTTTAAGACTTCTCCAGAACTGCAATGGCAAAGATCGCCCAACACTTCTGGACACTCTTATGGGAATAAGCATAAATTCCCTTCAGCTACACAATCTCGGGCTAAGACTCAGAAGAACCCCAAGCAGGGCCTTTGACTGGAGTCCATTACCACTCCCTCCCACCTGTCTCTCCCTTTACCTGTATGCCTGGCAACAGGTAACATAAGATCGATGGGTTCTTTTGGTAATCCGGGACGGATACCTCATAGAGTTTCTTCAAGATACTGACAACATAAACTTCGTTCTCACTCCATCATCACCCCCACTACTGGAAGAGATAAAGAACCTCCTGCTCAAGGACACCATAGAACCCGTCCCAGTGCCGCAACATCGTTGGGGTTTTTATTCCCATTATTTTACGGTCCCCAAGAAAGATGGAGGCCTCCGTGCCATCATGGACCTAAGAAACTTGAACTGTTATATTGCATACAAGAAATTCCACATGTTAACCTTGCAATCTATTCTCCCTCTCCTAGAGAGGGGAGTCTGGATGGTAACTCTGGACTTTCAAGATGCTTATTTCCATGCCTCTATTCACCCTGCCCACAGGATGTTCCTGCATTTCGCACCCCGTGTCTTCATCAAGGTGATGGTCATCATTGCGGCTCACCTCCATCTGCAAGGTGTACAGATATTTCTGTACATAGACATAGATCAAAAACTGGCTTATAAATAGGAAACAGAGAGTGAGTATAAATGGGAAACTTTCTCAGTGGAGGGTGGTAAGCAGTGGGGTACCACAGGGATCAGTACTCGGTCCGATGCTTTTTAACTTGTTTATTAACGATTTGGAATTGGGAGTAAGCAGTGAAGTGGCTAAATTTGCAGATGACATGAAGTTGTTCAGGGTGGTGAAAACCAGGGAGGAGTGTGAGGCACTCCAAAGGGATCTGTTGAGGATGGATGAGTGGGCGTCAACGTGGCAAATGGGGTTCAGTGTGGCCAAGTGCAAAGTGATGCACATTGGAGCCAAAAATCCTAAATATAAATACAGGTTGATGGGGTCTGAACTGGCAGAGACGGACCAAGAGAGAGATCTTGGAGTCGTAGTGGATAACTTGCTGAAAATGTCTAGACAGTGTGTAGCTGCAATAAAGAAGGCCAACGCTATGCTGGGGATTATTAGGAAGGGAATTGATAACAAATCAGCCAGTATCATCATGCCCCTATATAAATCATTGGTGTGACCTCATTTGGAATACTGTGTACAGTTCTGGTCACCACATCTCAAAAAGGATATTATAGCATTGGAAAAAGCACAGAGAAGGGCAACTAGAATGATGAAAGGGTTGGAACACCTTCCCTATGAAGAAAGGTTAAAATGCTTGGGGCTCTTTAGCTTGGAGAAACGATGGCTGAGGGGTGACATGATCGAGGTTTATAAGATTATGAATGGGATTGAGCAGGTTGAGAAAGAAGTACTTTTCTCCCTTTCTCACAATACAAGAACTCGTGAGCACTCTATGAAATTGCTGAGCAGTCAGGTTAGAACAGATAAAAGGAAATACTTCTTCACCCAAAGAGTGATTAACATATGGAATTCACTGCCACAGGAGGTGGTGGCAGCTGCAAGCATGGACAGTTTCAAGAGGGAATTAGATAAACATATGGAGCAGAAGTCCATCAATGGCTATTAGCCACAGGGCATAGATGGGAACTCTCAGTCTGGGGCAGGTGATGCACTCTATTCTTGGTGCTGGAGGGGGCAGCAGTGGGAGGGCTTCTGGTGCCCTGGCCCCACTGCTGGACCTCCTGATGGCACCTGGGATATTTTGGCCGCTGTGTGACAGAGTGTTGGAATAGATGGGCCATTGGCCTGATTCAACACTGGCTTCTCTTATGTTCTTATGTAATTAGTTACTGGTTGCAAATACCAAGACCATTTTACACCACCATATTACCCTGACCCTCAATACTCTGGAGGCCCTAAGGCTGAAAGTGAATTTTAAAAAGTTGATGCTCGTACCCTCTACATGGGTACAATTCATTAGAGTGATCCTGGACTTGGCAGTTTGCAGAGCATTCCTCCCTCCCAAGAGGGTGGACATTATCTCTCTCATAGGTCTCCTGAGACGTCAAGGCACAGCCTCTGTGAGACAGCTACAATGACTCCTAGGACACATGGCAGCCACCACATCAGTCATCATGTTTGCCAAGCTACAGATGAGACCGCTACAGCTGTGATTCGTCAGGAAGTTCCACCCTCGGAGACAACCACAGTCCCTACATTTCACACTTCCAGAGCCTGTCTTGAACTCTCTCCTTTGGTGGGAAGACCTGCAAAATCTTCTAGTGGGAGCTCCGTTCCACCCTTCGATTCCGGGGATGACCCTAACCTTGGATGCGTCCCTCTGGGGCTGGGAAGCACATCTCTGAGGAATCTGTGTGGGTGCACAGTGGGAACATCATGTGGCTCACCATCATATCAACTTTCTGGAGTTGTTAGCCATTCAGTATGCTCTCTGGTCGTTCTGTCATCTGGTCACTCGTCAGGTGGTCGCAGTACTCACTGACAACACCATGGCACTCTGCTACCTCAATCGTCAAGGTGGGAGGATGTCCAGAAGCCTCTGTCAACTAGCCACAGACATTTGGAATGAATGTCAGCTGTGGGACACATTCCTTGTAGCTGCCCATCTACCTGGGACCCTGAATGTGCAAGCAGACTTCCTCAGTAGAAGGGGTGCATCATGGCACGAATGGGAGATCAACTGGGCGTATCTCCTGCCAGTCTTTCACGCATGGGGCCACCTGGAGCTGGATGTATTCGTGACACATGAAAACAAGAAGTGTCATCTGTTTTGCTCCAGGGCAGGGAAGGAACCTCACTCCCTGGGAGACAGTCTCCTTTACCCATGGACACACAACTATGTGTTTCTCTTTCTGCCTTTTCCCCTACTCACTAAAGTGATAGCCAAAATCCTGAGGGACAAACCATGCTGCATCTTGTTGACCCTTTCGTGGCCTAGACAACACTGGTTCCCTATGTCATGGATTTCTTCTCTCCCACCCCAGTCCAGGGATGAGAGTTAGAAACCCCAAGACTTCAGTAAGGATTAAACAAGCCCAGGAGAGGGTCTGTACACTCTCTAGGACTTACCAGTAGTCTGCCACCAGGATCTCTTACAAAAAAGGTCCCTACCACAGATCAGGAGCAGAGATCCCAACTCCTGCCTGGTTTATAGGACTTAACACTTACCAGCTCTGTACCAGGGCTGTAAACAATCAATTAACACACAGTGGTAGCCCTCTGAGGCAAATGGCTTAGGCACAAGACTCAGTCTTAGAGATTAAGTTGCAACAGAGGAAAACAAGTCCAGATAATAGTGGTTATATATATACTTTATTCAAAATATATGCAAAAGCATGCATATAGAATGAGACTAGCAAAAAGTAAACAAAAACAAATAATGCCTATAGTATAATCAGCTCTAACGACACAATAGAGGTATTCATAGTTACCAGTCTTTCAGAGGTATCAGATGATTCAATGTCCAATGTTTAACCAGGGAATCTTGAGGATGAACCACATGGTTGATGATGGCAACCAAGACCAGCTTGGCTGCCAAGCAGTAAAATTCCATGTTGCAAGTATACAGTCCAAAAAGGAACTCTCCTCCAAAAAGAAACTCTCTTCCCAAAAAAACTCTTTCCCTCTTCCCATACGGTGATCACAATTAAACCCCTTCCTCCGTCACTATCAGATATGGCCATTATCTGATCGTGAGGGAATGGAGGGGCTGTCCAAATCTCCAGTTACTAGCCATTGCCTACGTGTTCTGTATCACGTTAGAGAATCCTTTGATGTGCTGATGTCTTGGGCCTAGCTCTTCCCATGTGTGAGAAGGCAGCTGAATGTCTCCTTGCTCTAGCAAAAGGTGTCAAAGTGTCTTGTATATGGATATGAAGCTTGCCATCTGGCAGGCCATCTGCTCAGGTGACAAAAGTCACATGGACATGTTACCAGCTACAGCCGTTTGGCCCTGGCTGGGAGAAATCAGGAAAGACTTTTCCTGTACACCCCACTCTCCTCCACGTATCTAAGGGCTCCTTTATTCACTTCCCACCAGCACCAGATCTCCTCCTTGTGCAGGCGGGACGGGTGATACATCACGACGTGCCGCACCTGAAATTCACAGCATGGAAGATCCATTGGCTAGGCTCAGAGACAGGATAGAACATGTGCTGCTGAATTGCCGTAAACTGTCTACTAGGGCTTCCTATGCTGGGAAGTGGAAGGTTTTTCTTTCTTACCTTAGTTCGTTGGGGGTTTCCCACCCGTACACTGATCTGGTAGTGATTTTGGTTTCTTACTGTCCCGTTTGGACTTGGGACTTAGTTATACCTCATTGAGAGTGTATCTAGCAGCCATCTCAGCTAATCATCCTGCGGTGGATGGCCACTCTGTCTTCTCACATCCATGAACTAAACAGTTCCTGAAGGAGCTCAAGCACCTTTTTCCTCCGTCCTTCACCAGCCTGGGATCTTTCTTTAGTACTCCACAAACTGATGGGTAAGCCTTTCGAACCTATGGCTACCTGCAGTCTGCAACTCCTTTCCTGGAAGACTGCCTTTCTGGTAGCTATTACCTCTGCCAGGATGGTGAGCGAGCTGTCCGTGCTATGCTGTGATCCCCCCTACCTGCAATTTCATCATGAAGGTGTTACCTTAGCACTGGACATTTCATTTCTACCTAAGGTAGTCTTGGAGTTCCATATGCGAGCCAACATCATCCTCTCTGTGTTCTGCCCAACACCGCAGAATGACGAGGAACGCTGTCTTCACACCTTAGATGTGAACAGGGCTTTGCTCTTCTACCTGGACAGGACATGCTCTTTCCGGAAGACTCTGGCCCTTTTTGTCTCCCATGCTTTGCCTGCACAAGGGAAGAAGCTGTCCTCTCAGTGGCTGTCCAGATGGATCATGGAAACGATCAAGCTTGGTTACTTGCTCGCCAAAAAACCACTCCCGGGTCTGCTTCGAGCGCATTCCACTCGGGCGATAGTGACATCCACTGGTTTCCTGAGAGGTGCGTCGTTTGATGACATCTGCAATGCAGCTACTTGGGCTACTCCTCACACCTTTGTGAAGCACTACGCCCTTGATGTATGTCTTCATCAGTGTATGACAGTGGTATGAGCTGTGTTGCAGGCGGTGCATATCTAGGACCTTCAGCACCCTCCTCCAGGTAGGCGTATACTGCTTTCTAGTCTCCTAGAGGTGTGATGCACAGAGACCGCGAAGAAGATTAAAAGGTTGCTTACTTGTAACTAGTGTTCTTCGAGTGGTCATCTGTGCGTTCACACTACCCGCCCTCCTTCTGCTCTGCTTTTGGTCTTTTCTTTCATCTTTATGACTGAGGGCAGCGGTCAGAAGGAAATGGTGGGATCTTTGTACCCCTCCCCTAGTCATGCGCACTGGAGCCTGGCACATGACTGGGGAGCAGGCACAAAAATCCCTTTTAGCTTTCTGTAATACCGATTGGGGTCGGCGCAGGCACACTATATCCCAGAGGTGTGAATGCACAGATGACCACTCGAAGAACACCAGTTCCAGGTAAGCAAAAACAGGTTGCTTACCTGTAACTGATGATCTTTGAGTGGTCATCTGTGCAGTACCACACATGGGGTTGGGTGCCTGCGCACGACCTTGACCAGAGAAACCTCTAGAGCTTTGCCTCAGAAAGCTTTTGGTGGGCTCTCTTCCCACCCTGGGGAGCAGGCACGCACTACGCATGTCTAGAGCGGGGAGAGAGCCGCCTCCCACTCAGTTCCTTCGACCGCTACAGGTTAAGTCCCATCAAACGAAAGAAAGGAGATCAGGAGATGCCAGCAGTGGGGAAGGCCGGGTGGGACTGTGGTACTGCACAGATGACCACTCGAAGATCATCAGTTACAGATAAGCAACCTGTTTATCTTCATCGTGGTCTCTGTGCAGTCCCACACATGGGTGATTACAAGAGCTGAACTAGTCGGAGGAGGGAGCTGGCAGCTGAAAAAGACACAAAAATACTGGTTAAGACACAGCATCATCAGTGAAAAATCACCCAATGGTCCTACCTGAGGAAGCAGCAGGGTCAAGCGAAGAGAGATCGTAGCACCGACTGACCGAAGGCAGCATCCCATCAAGCTCGGATGTCGAGCGCATAGTGGGTCACAAAGGTCAATGCCGGGGACCACGTAGCAGCCACACAGACATCTTCCAATGGGACACCAGCTAGGAAAGTGCTGGATGTCGATACTGCCCATGTGGAATGGGCAGTGACACAGGTAGGGACAGGTTGACGTGCAAGTTCATAGCAAAGGTGGAAGTTACCCATTTAGACAAATGTTGAGAAGAAACTGGCTCCCCCACATGAGGAGGGCCATAAGCTAGGAACACCCGAGGAGACTTACAGATAGGCTGAGTCCTATGAAAATAGAAAGAGAGTGCTCTGCGCACATCAAGGCAGTGCAAAGCTCTCTGAGGGGCATCAGCCGGGTCCAGAAAGAAAGTTGGTAAGACAGACAACTGAGACAGATGAAAGGCAGAAAGGACTTTAGGCAGGAAAGGACTTTAGGCAGGAAAGAAGGATCTTCTCCCTATGAAAAATTGTATAGGGGGGATCAGCCCGAAAGGCAGCTAGTTCCCCTACCCTGCAAGCAGTAGTAATTGCTATGAGGAAGGCCGTCTTCCAGGAGAGTAACCGGAGATCAGCTGTAGCCATGGGCTTGAAGGGCTTGGACATAAGTTGAGTGAAAACAAGTGACAAACTCCACGAAGGCACCAGAGGCTTCCTAGGGGGACAAAGCCAGAGGAGACCCTTGAGGAATGACTTTGTGAGATGGTGGGAAAAAACTGTGGATCCCTGTATCAAGGGATGGTAAGTGGAGACTTGCAGAGACGAAGGGAGGCAGTCCCACCCTGCTTGTTTATGTAGTAAACGGCGGTGATATTGTCAGAAGCAACCTGAACGAACTGGCCTTGAAGCACCGGGAGGAAAGAGCGGAGAGCAAGATGAATGACACATATCTCCAGGACATTGATATGAAGGGTGGCCTTGCAATGAGACCAGATCCCCTGTGCTGAAAGCATCCCACACTGGGCTCCCCAACTCCAAAGAGATGCATCAGTGGACAGCGATACCTACGGAGGAGGATGCCGAAAGGGCATGCCGGAGAGGAGGTGCTGAGGATGAGATCACCATGTGAGGGAGTTGACAACAAGGGGTGGGATTGACAGGATTTTGTGCCACGGACTGTGGAGAGGGTCAAAGGCACAAAAAAGCCACAGTTGAAGGGGACGCATCCTCAACCTGGCATGATGGATGACAAAGACAATACACACAAAGTGCCCCAAGAGCCTCGTGATGGACCATTCGGACTGCCGGGGAGAGGTCTGGAACTGTGACACCAACATGTCCAAAGCCCTCAAGTTTGGAAGAAATGCAGTCTCAAGGTTGGTATCAAGCTGGGCACCCAGAAATTGAAGGACCTGGACCGGCCGGAGAGACGACTTGGGTAGGTTGACACAAAGCCCGAGGGCACGAAGGAGAGAGAGGATTGTGTGGACCTCTTGGAGGAGCTGGTCTTGCATTGCAGCCATGAGAAGCCAGTCGTCAATATAGGGATATAGAGCAATCCCTCGACGATGAAGGTGCACAGCCACCACCGCCATCAGCTTAGTAAAAACACTCAGGGCAGTGCAGAGTCCAACTGGGAGGACTCGGTATTGGTAGTGTGCATTTCCCACAGCAAAACGAAGGAACTTTCGATGTTGGGGACAGATGGTGACGTGAAAATACGCATCTTGGAGATCGACTAACGCTAGCCATGCAGCCTTGGGAATCAGTGGAAGAATGGACTGTAAGGTGACCATTCGGAAGTTGTGGCATTGGATGTACCAATTCAGATCCCGAAGATCCATAATAGCTCTGAACCCGCCATCCCTCTTTGGTACGAGGAAATACTTGAGTAGAAGCCTAGGGTTCGTTGCGCCTCCGGGACGACTCGATGGTGCCCTTGGTGAGAAGTGCGGAAATCTTGAGATCGAGGAGAGGATCCGGGGGCATGATGACAAAGTGAGGTAGGTCGGGAGGCGAAACGAACTCTATGTTGTACCCAACCCGTAGGATGGTAAGGACCCAGGAATTGGTGGAAATGTCTTCCCATTTTGGAAGAAAGGGGAAGAGTGGGGTCTGGATGGGAGGGGTGTATGACGGAGGAGACGGCAAGCGATGGAAGCGGTCAAATGGACTGCTTGAGCTGCTGGGGCTTTTTAGGAGCCTGTTGGCACGGCCTATACGAGTGACGGGAGTCACAGGGCCACTTTCTCCATTGGGAAATGAACGCCGGAGATGGCTGGCACCTTGAATAGTACGGCTTCCAAAAGCGGTACCGAGATTGAGGTGTTGAAGTCGAGACCCCCAGGTTTCGAGCCTGCTTTTGGCTATCATCAACGGCCTTCAAGGCCTCATCAGTGATGGAGTGGAAGAGACCTTCACTGTTGAACGGGAGGTCCTCAATACGAAAGTTCACATTGGGCTGTAGAAAGGTGCCTCTTAGCCAAGCGTGACGACGGAGGGCAATAGAAGAGACAAGGACCTTTGAGGAGCAGGTGACAGCATGACAGACTGAGTTGATCTGCTGTTCGAGATTGTAGAACTTTCCAACAGAGCCCCTGACAACGTGGGACAGTGTTCCTCCAGAACAGACTCCAGCACAGGATGCATGGCATTAGCTACACTGAAAGCATAAGCTGACAAGTATGACAGGTAGGTCTCAATACGGAGACTCATGGTGGTGAAGGAATACATCTTCCTCATGATAGCATTGACTTTACGACACTTGCGATCGGGTGGCACTGAGTGCTGGACAGGCTACTTCGATTTCAACGAAGAGTGTACCACCATCAAATTTGGTGGAGGGTGACGGAACAGAAACCTCACCGAGTTCTCTTGGACTTTGTAGAAACTATCATACCATCTGGAGACCAGGGGAATCGAAGCCAGATGGGCCCACAACTCTTTGAGGGCAGAAAGGTGAACCGGTAGCAGAGGCAGGACCGTAGAAGGCGGGAGATCAGCTTGAACCAGCTTGTGAACGACATCGATCACAGCAGAGGACTCAGTTGAACCCTGGACCTGAAGCGCAGAGGCCATCCTGGTCACAAGCTCCAAATAAACTTTCAGGCCCTCAGTGTGAGAAATAGAACCCGAGCGCCAAGGCCCATATTCAATGTGCGAAACATCAGGATTGAGGTCTCCTGACTCCAAGTGGTCAGAAATCGATATGGGAGAGGATGATCTCAGGGGGCTGAGTGAGATCAGCCAGTGTCTGGTAATCAGCAGGGGGACGATACCGAGGTTCTAAGGGAGAACGCTTTGGGGCATCCCTAGGTCTCGAGAGCTCAGGAGGCTCGTCAGGAACCACAGAGCGAGCCGAAGCCACAAATCAAGAATGTCTGGAGTAATCCAGCATATGACATTGGTCAGTACGTTCAGAGTGACGGAGTCGATCATAGTGGTGCTGCTGAGGAGTAGGAGACCTCGAATAGTGGTAGAGATAATATGCAGGTCGACTGCGTTCATCGGGAGACCAGCATTGGTCGTCAGAAGACGATCCCGAAGGGGAAGGTGATGGGCAACGAATGAGATGCTTCCGATCATATTGAGAGTGAGAACGCTGGTCCACAGAATGCTCCCTGCCGTCCAAAGCATGGGTCAGGGTATGAGAGTGTCAAGATGGAGATCAAGAGTCCCGATGAGAGGACAATTCAGGAGGCGATCTCATAGACTGACCCAGCGGAATAAGGCCAGACGTCAAAGATAGCATAGGCGGTCGTGTTGGAGGCCGCAAACTGGACTTCTGTGAAACAACTACTGCAGGAGTCGGTTGTTAAATCAGTAATGATGACTGGATCGACAGCAGAAGTCGAAGCCGATGTTGAGGGCTTGACTTTCAATTTCGAAGCAGCCTTATCCTCAGGTCTTTTAGGTTTAAACTTCAGTGCCTTCGAAGTCCCATCCAATCTTTGAGGGAGGGAAGAGTGAGAAGTGGCTGAAGACATTTAGGGCGTAACGCTGCCTCTAAAAGTACAGCCTTAAGCCTAGCCCCCCTATTATGTCTAGCTTGCCTAGTAAAACTAGAGCAATAGGCACAGCTATCAACCCGATGGGATTCACCCAGACAGAGAAGGCAAAAATCGTGACCGTCGTTCAAAGGTATCTTCGCTGGGCAACGACAACACACCTTAAAAAACTTTGTTTTGCCCATACAACCGCCACCCTGTCCCCCAAATAGGAGGGGAGGCGAAGAAAGAAAACCAAAGTGAAGAAAAAAGGTTCTTTTTTTGTAGGAGAAATGGAGAGGAAAGAAAAATGAAGTAAGGAAAGAAGGACAGACGAACAAATATACTCAGCTGAGGCAAATATGGAGCAACACGGAGGCGATCGAAGAAGAGGTGTGAACACGGAGGCGATCGAAGAAGAACTGAGTGGGAGGCAGCTCTCTCCCCCACTCTAGGCATGCGCAGTGCATGTCTGCTCCCCAGGGCAGGAAGAGAGCCCACCAAAAGCTTTCTGAGGCAAAGCTCTAGAAGTTTCTCCAGTCGAGGTTGTGCGCAGGCGCCCAACCCCATGTGTGGGACTGCACAGAGACCACGATGAAGATCCTTTTTTTCCTTCCCACTTTCCCTTATATATAGTTTATCTGAAAAAATTCTCAATATATTTTCCAAGATGTCTGTGATAACATTGTAATGGATCACTGACCAAATATATTTTGATTAAAAAATTATAATGTTTTTAGTTTATTTTGCATAACTCTCTCATCTACCTTTTGTAACCAAACTTCTAACCTGGAGCAGGAAAATTTACAGCTAGCCTCATTATGTTTGGCGTTACTTGTTACTGAGTATAAAATATTAATTTCACACTTTAAATGTTCTAATACTACTTAATATCAATGACCTAGCTACAGCACTTTCACTTTCTTTCTTAATTGTAACTATAAATTAATGTTGTGCCACTGCACTAGAGGAAGGACTTGATTTTTAAATAATGACTTAATGTTATTTTAATACCACTTATTTTAAAAGCACAATTACTATCAAATGATCTTGTAACTATGATACTCTTAGGGCTGTAACACCTGACAGTCAGCAGAAAACTGATTCCTTCAATAGTAAAGGCCAATTTGATATGAATAATATTGATCAAATGCTATGTGACCAACTATTATATGAAACTGATGGCCAAGTTTGCAGGTGATATCAAATTATTCAGCACTGGGAAAACCAATGCAGATTGTGAAGAGCTGTAGGAGAATATCCCTAAATTGGATGAGTGGCAAATGAAGTTCAGGGTAGGAGTGAAAGATGATGCACATTGCAACGATAAGTCCTAACTTAAAATATTTCTCTCATGAATTGCTGCCTTGACGTGGTGAGGAGGCTTGCGTGGTTTGATGAGGCTGCAGGCTATGCTGTGGAGAGCCACCCAGAATGGACAGGCCACAGTGGAGAACTCAGACAAACGTGATCCACTGGAGAAGAAAATGGCAACCCACTCCAATATCTTTGCCAAGAAAACCCCATGGACAGTAACAAAAGGCTAAAAGATATGACACCGGAAGATGAGCCCCTCAGGTCAGAAGGTGTCCAATATGCTACTGGGGAAGGGCAGAAGGCAAGTACAAGTAACCCCAGAAAGAATGAAGTGGCTGGGCCAAAGCCGAAAGGACACTCAACTGTGGATGTCTCTAATGGTGAAAAGAAAGTCTGATGCTTTGCAAGGAACTTAAACTTAATGGTTAAACTATTTCTTTTTGGACTTTAAATTTTTAAACTGGTACAGGTGCAGAAATGAATGATTCTTATATGTGAAATGTTACCTGATATATTGAGTATATGCTCTGTGATTGTTGTTTTATCTATTCTGTTTTCACTTTGTATGTGTTTTTTGCTCTTGCTTTTATTTTCTTTTGGAAAATTAATAAAATATTACTATTATTAAAAGTTACTTTTTTCCCACCATAGAGAACAATGGAGGGAATAGGGGCAACCTGTTTGGGGGCCGATAGAATTGGACCCCCTGATCCAATGTTCTTGAAACTTGGTGGGTATCTTTGGAAGAGGCTCTATCAGCTACCCTGTGAGTTTGGAGCCTCTCCCTCAAACCCCCTCCCCTCCAGCCCCCAGAATATACCCTATGTTTTTACCATTGACTTCAATGGCCCATAGGATATAATGGAGCTGAAATTGACATTTGGCTGCCTGAAAGACTCCCCGGGACGCCGGTTGGGGGTGGGGCTTGGCTCCTGAGCTCCCGGAGCTGTGCTCCGGTGCACTCCCCCCCAAAAAGACCCCTGGGGACAACATTTGCTCTTCTCCAGTCTCCTGGCATAACAGCAGTACTCCAGGAAATCTCAAAGATTAGAGCCAGAGGCTCTGAAATAACATCTGCAATTTCTTTTAGCACCCTGGGATGCAAGCCATCTGGCCCTGGAGATCTGAAAGTATTTGGCAGCTAGATGCTCTCTAACCAACTCCTTACTTACTCTGGACTGGCAGTTCCTCCTTCCTTCATATGTCCTGCATTCTTCAGTTTGTATACAGCTCACCTTATGGTTAAAGACCAATGCAAAGTGAGAGTTAAGTAATTCCGCTTTGTCTTCATTCCTTGTCAAGGCTTGATCATGTTCTCCTAGCAATGAGTTTACCCCATCCCTGTTCTTCTTTTTGCTCCAAACATAGGCATAGAAACCTTTCTTGTTATTTTCAGCATCCCTCGCAAGCTTCAGCTCCATCTGTACTTTAGCCTTTCTGACACCATTCCTACAGATTCAAGCCCGCTTCTTGTACTCACCCTCAGTAATTTGTCCTTCCTTCCATTTCCTGTACATTTCCCTTTTTAGTCTCAGCTCTTCAGAGAGTTCCTTCTTCAGCCACCTCAGCATCATTACCCATCTCCCACCTTTCTTTCTCACCGGGACAGTTTGCGATTGTGCCTTAAGCACTTCATTTTTCAGCATCTCCAATCCTTCCTGTGCAGATTTCCTCCTCAGCATTTCTAGCCATGGGATCCTTCCTAATATTTCTCTAAGTTTTTTGAAATCAGCTTTCCTGAAGTCCAGGATACGAGTTCTACTATGTCCTGGTTTCACATCCTTCTCTATGTCAAATTCCAAGCTGACATGGTCACTATTCCCCAAGGATCCCACAACATCAACCAGTTCTTCCCTGTTAGGATTAAATCCAGGATAGCAGATCCTCTGGTTCCCACCTCCACCTTCTGAGAGATAAAGTTGTCCGCAACACTATTCAAGAATCTGCAGAATGCCCCATGTCTAGCAGAGTTAGATTTCCAGCAAATATCTGGATAGTTGAAATCTCTCATAATCACTACATCTTGTCTCAGGATAATCACTACATCTTTCCACAGACTATGCCTATCACAGATTTCAAAGAGTTTTGGCAAACCTCACAGTAGCAATCAGGGCTTTAAAAAAAAAAAAAAAAAGAGGTGCCAGAACTCTCAAGAGGGAAATGAAGTTTTCAATCTGTATGCTGAGAACTCATGAACTTTTAAACATTTTAAAAATAATTTTGTTGAAGAGGTTCCAGAACTCCATTCTGGTGTGTGTGTCCCACCAAAGCCCTGGTAACACTGCAAGTAACAATGACAAGGCATTATCACTTATCATTTTCTTTTGCCCTTGCTTGTCCTATCCCCTGATTGCATACTTTCCCATATATCTCACAACATTTTTGTTTAGCAAGAATGTACAAGTATATGGTAATTGCATATTATCAGACTACAAAGGGAGAAGTTAGTCTTGTTTTTAGCTATCTTCCATTGTAAACAGTCTCAAAAATGTACTGAAGCAATACTCAATTAAGTCTAGTCTGTTCTGTATTTCTTGACCTGGTTTAACTATACGACAATAAATTTAGATGGACTATTGTTCACTATGTGCATATGTTTAAATCTGATATCGATAGACTTGGTTTTATATCATTATGAGTTGGGGTCTTTGCCATTAAGGCCCCTCATAAGTTCAGGCAAAACTCTCCCTTCATAAAGAGGTTACTATGATTTCATAACAAATGAGGGATCTTCAGGATCTGTTTCTGTGGTTTCAAAACATGAGCTGTTGTAAAATCACTTTCCATTCACTTCTCACAAAATTTCACCAAACAATAAATACAAAATTACATTGTAGAGTACATTTTTTTAAAAAAATCATTATATTCCTACTCTAACAATGTAAATTTGAGAAAAGCTAAACTCAAGAAATACTCACCTATAGGAAAGAAAAGTTCCATCAGAATCTGAACTGTGATGAATACTTCCATTTTCATTTGACACATCTAGGAAGACAAATGAGACCACATATTAGTTGGAATTAGTAAGAAACTGGGATGTAAAATATTACACTTTTACACTATGCCATGGAAGGCCACTGGATCTGGAAGCATATTTTACAGCAAAATTCAGTTTACTCAGGGTGAAAAACCTACTGAAGGGAAAGGGAAAAAACTGCATCTAGCAATCTGGAAACTTGTATAACCATATACTTTAACTGCCATGTTTCCAATATGTTGCAAAGTTTGGGCACTAGGCATTGTAAAACTTTATGCACAGAAGTAACCTTCTAGTTTTCTTTTAGTTCTTTGGATTGGGCCCAACTGGAAAGATGAGCCTTATTTGATGTTCTTGATTATAATATCTTATTATGATAAAGTTGATGCAAGTAGAAGAATTCTAAATCTGAACTGTGGAAAGTTCAGTGCTTCTAGGAGCAAGTTTACACATGCATGTCCATCATTTGAAGAATGCAGAATTTTGGCAATCTGCATGTATAAACAAGCTACAGACAACACATCGCACAGAGGACTTTTATTTCACTGCCTATCTTCTCAAGCACAAAACTTTTCAGTGGAGTCAGTTGATACAGCTGCTTTTGGGTCACCAAGATCTGTATACATGAGTTGGCTACAGGTCACTCAGATCATAAAGGAAAGGCTTTTTATTGTTGGCAGAGTTTAAACATGTAGAGGAACCAACAGTTTAAAGAAAATAATTTGGTTTGTTAAAGAAGAAATAAACTCTGATAAAACAGAGGAGAGGGAGAAAGGCTTAATTGACTGACTGCTGTGAGAGACAAGAATGAAAGGGGAGGGCTCAGTTGGAGCTGGAAGTCTCCAAACAGCCAATCAGGAGACAGGAAAGATATAATGTGAAATTATGGGAAGTCCCTAATCTAGCTATGAAAAATAGCAGTCCTTCAAATGTCCCCTATAGGTTATGCTTCTGATCTTCTTCACGTAGGTACACTATAGAGCTTGTATAGTCCAACATTTATCGTGCTACTCAAACAAAAGCCACTAGTTTGAAATGTTAGATGTCCATATCTATTTTCCTTTCATCTCTGCACTGTAAAGAACAGTACAATATTGAATCCCACCTCCACCTAATAAGAAAGCAAATTGAATTTTTTTGCCAGGAATAGAATGGCCAGTACCCACATATGTGAATGGGGAAATCTGATCCAGAAACAGAATTTGGTAGCATGATATTCTCTGTTAAATACCTAAAACAGGCTTATTACATACAAATATTGTCCCATTAAGTAGTGATTAGATTGATTCTCCTATTTAATTGTCACCTATGTTCTGGCTGGCCAACTCAGAAACTAAGTATGCCTGGGTAGGAAACCGCTGTTCTATAATTAACACAGTAAAAAAGAGTCTTCTTTCCCTCATGCAGTCTCGGCCAACTGAAACAGAACTGTGCACGTATATATAATGACAGTGGATATATTTACTCTGCAATGATTTTGCCAATTGCAATGGCAGTTGCTTGGAGGTGCTGCAATCACAGAGATTACCATGGCGTAAACGTGATGCACCCAGTACATTTCTCCACACAATCCTGTGTTTAGGGATGGGACTGTATGAAGAAAGGAACAATATACATTTATCTAGCTAGGCACCAATGAATATGTAATGTAGACATATTCTTCTTAAACCTACACAGCAGTACAAAGTTGAAAAACAGATTTTGCATAGAAGGATAAACATTTTCTGTCTCAATAGTCTGTTTTCCACAAACCAAAAATTAAAAGACATATTACTGCTAAGGAACTAGAATGGTATCCTTATTCTAATAGACAAAATGTGTGGATACCTATTCCCACCAACAGGGGGCTCACTGTCACCTAACAGCTTTTCCTGCATAGTCAGTAGACTTCCTGGGTTTGTAGAAAAATCCAAAAAGTGAAGAAATCCCTTCAGGAATGGCTGAATTCCCCAAAAAGCCTTTTGAAATAGCCTCTGCAGGGACCTAACTCCAGGCATCAACGGTGAGAGATTAGAATGCTGGGGGGGGGCTTCTCACTGGCTCTGTTGGTGAAAGGGTGGGGGAAGGGCCCTTTCCAGGCCTATTCTGGCCTTTCAGGGAGGGAGGGAGGGAGGGAGGGAGGGAGGGAGCCTTGGGGCCAGGCCTCACAAGAGTTGCCAGTGCCAGGCTGGGGGATTTCTATAGATTTTGTGGTGGACTCTAAGGAGGGCTGGGTTTGGGAAGGGAGAGGCCTCAGTTGGGTATAATGCCACAGAGTCCACCCTCCAAAGCAGCCATTTTCTGCATGGAGACAGACCGCTGCTGTCTAGAGTCCAGTTGTAATTCTGAGGGGTCTCCGGAGCCCATTTGGAGGTTGTCAACTCTAGGCCTGGCAGCAGTCTAGGGTTGCCAGGTCCCCCCTGATTAGTATGACTCATCTAGTCTTGGCTAAATGTTCATCAGCAGCCACCCTATGAAAGCCAGTGAGGTGCAGCAGTTAGAGCTTCAAAGTAGGGTCTGCAAGACCCAGGTTCAGATCCCCATCTTGCAGTGGAAGCTGACTGCGTGATTTTGGACCAGTCACATATTTCAGCCTAACCAACCTCACAGGGTTGTTGTGCAGATAAAAAGGAGGAGGGAATAATGAAAGCTGCTTTGGCCCTCACTGTGGAGAAAGACTGTAATTTTCCTAGGTAGAGGCTGGGGGGTGGAGATGGAAAACAGGAGACAGAGAGGCAGATAAAGGTAGGTTGGCTGTTGGTTGGGAAGGAAATAGGGTTGCCAACTCCAGGTTGGGAAATCCCTGGACATTTGAGGGGTGAAGCCTGGAGAGGGTGGGATTTGAGGAGGGGAGGAACTTTGGACTGGTGTAATGCTATAGACTCCACCCTCCAGCCATTTCCTCCACGAGAACCACCATTGCCAGCGTCTAGGTGAGGACTGGAGATCACCCAGAATTACAACTGTTGTCCAGGTGACAGAGACCAGTTCCCCTGGATAAAATGGCTGTTTTGGAGGGTTGAGTCTATGGCATCATACCCTGCTGAGGCTGCTTGCCTCCCCAAGCCTCACTGTCTCAAGGCTCCACCCCCAAACCTCCAGGAATTTCCCAACCTGGAGCTGGCAGTCCTAAGGTGAATTGATCTCTGTAGCTGGGAGATCCATTGTGATTCCCAGAGTGCTGCCACTGCTGCTGTGGGGGGGAGAGGAAGGAGGTGGGTGGCTGAGAGCATTGCCACCACTGCTACTGCTGTTCTGCGGAGTGGGGGAGGAAGCAGGCAGGAGGCTGGGAGAGTGATGGGGGCAGAAAGAAAGAATGATGGGGTGGGGGGCAGAAAGCGAGAGAAAAAGTGATGAAGTGGGGAGGCAGAAAAATGAAGAGAAAGATGACAGATCAGAAAGAGAGAGGAAGTCACATGCATGGAGCAGAAATAGAGTAAGAAAAGGGGGGCAGAGGGGAGAAATAGTGTGAGAGAGGTAGGGGGTGAGCAGAGGAAGCAAAGGTGTGACGAATGAGATAATCAACCCGCAAGTTTCTTGCGGGTCTCCACTTGTATAACTATTATTTACAAAGTCACTACTATAGAGCACTACTGTGCTAAAAAGTTCAGCATATAACTATTACAATATTTACATTGTTTGAAGTTAAAAATTTGGCCATGTTCTCTTTATTATTTAACTTTACTTTAATAAATCCTTAAATTGTCCCTCAGTTCAAGAGTTAAGATAAGTATTAAAATGGCATTTAGCGCACTAAAAACTGAAAATCTCCTTTCCTTCTCTGAAAAAACCTAATAATACCTTCCCTCTTTGCTTCAGTAAAGAAACCCTTTCTTCTAATGCATCTCAACGGATCAACAGCAAAGGTTCAGTCAAGCTCTGTGATAGATTATATTTTCATGGTTGATGCTTGATAGTAATCATATATGAAGATATATTATTTAAAAAGTGCATAATTTGTGATTTTAGGAAAGGAAATACAGAAGTTGCTTACATTATGAAGTTATGAATAGCGATAGCATGGTTTTTAAATACCACATACTTCTATTTTCGCATATTTAAAGCTTAATAATTTAATGATTTATTCAGTTTTAATTTATACCTTCAAAACACTCCGAGATGCCACTGGAGATCATAACAGTGGTCCGGGTTAAGTCAAATAATAATTAGAGCTTTCACTTTAAAGATGAGATTATTTTTAATTATTGAGTGAAGTACTTGAGGTACCATACTTATATAATTACACTACTCATTAAATGGTTATTGAAAGCTGAAATGTAATTTTAATGACAGCTACCTATTTTTCTTTGCACACTTTGAAGATGACAGATCAGTCAAGAATACTGGTTTGCTCAAAATTTCTTGCAGCTGCACTGGAGCTTTCAGGTGTAGAACAATTAGGCTGTGCTTATTTTAAAACTTTTAAAAATGCTCTCTCAATTAAGCGGTATTTTTATATAAAGTGCAGAAATAGCAAGGAAAATAAATTGGTACCCAAGATGGTGCAGCAAATTCTGTTTAGTAGGTACTTTCCCTCTGAGTAGTGACACAGAAGTCCAATGGGTTACTAAAATATACCGTTCTTGAAACCTAGCTCTTGAAACAAACTTGAGGGACATAAGGCGGGATATAAATTTAATTAACTACCCAGAGAAAGAGATAAGCCATATTATTAGAAAAATTGATTATTATTTTACTTCAGAAATCAGCAATAACGATAGGAACAGAGACAGATTTTAGTCTAAATAATTTTTTCACACACATTTATTGAACATATATATTGATTCTACATATAATACAAAATGTAAATATACAATAACACTATTTGCAAATACACAAATTACAATATGTAAAATTTAATTCTTTACATTATATTAAGATTATACTGACAGCCAAACAGGAAACTACTGTTGTAGTTAAGAAACCCTTGACAAACAGAGTTTTGAATGTAAAAAAAAGCTTATTGAAGATTCTTAATTCCTCTGTTTACTGAATGCTCTTCTGAATTTAACATTTCTCCATTGTGTCAAAGGCAAGAATATAATACAAATTAAGCTTTTCTTTCTCACTGTGAAATCCAAACAGAGAAGTCAATTTATTTCATTAACAATATTAAAAAAATTCTGAGTTCGCTGTGTGGGGAAAAGGCATTAAAGTTTAGAGGAGGGAGCAACTGCTTTGTTCTGCCAATCCCCTAGTTGAAATTAATTATAGCAAATGTTTATGAAAACATCTGTTCCATACAGTTATAAATTCTTAATTTTAGCATGGACGATTTCAAGTTCCTTGAACCACTATAGGCTGATGATTGCCAGGCTTACAATTTGTACTTCAACACACCACAGATGAAATCTACAATGTTTTGAGTATCTCTGTAAAATGAACCCCACACAAAACAGAATCAATCTATTTAAAAATACATAAAACTACAGCAAACCAAAAGATCTTAAGCTGAAGGAAGCACTAATATAAGAATATGACTTCAAGTTGAAAAATTCAAGAATTTTTTTAAAAATCTGCTAATTAAGTCCATTTATGTTTTGGTAAATTATGCAAAATACAAAGCTGAAGGATCAATGTTTAACATGCTTTGATAAATTTGATAGCTATCCACTACTTAAAGAGAAATACACCTGATATTGCCTAAATGTTACAACAGAGGGTGCTAGAGAGTTTAAGATCGATATGAGCCGGAGCCAGAAGCACTCTTTTTGGACTTTTTACATAACATCCTTGCAACTACAGTGTTAAATTCAATTTACACCAACTAAGCTTTTAAAATGATTAAATGGAGCAAGCTTGAAGCACTGTACAGAAACGGAATATAATGCCTTCAGCTAAAGAATTAAGTGCACTGCACTTCTGATATTTATAAAATAATTATTAGGCTACAAAAATTGAAGTACATTACACTCGAAGGGAGTTGTTGAAGTTTCCCAAAGTTAAAAAAGGAAAATATATTCAAGATTTATGATGTTAAAAAAAATCCGTTATGTGATCACATAACAGAATAATCTGGAAACAGTCTTGCAAGTAAAGATTTTGATACTGTTTACACCTAAATATTTTTATTTGGTTTGCTAATAAGAAAAATATATAGCACTGCAGTTAATAATTGGGACCCTCTAGGTCATCGGCTTATGAGATGATGCAAAGGTTGACATTTTTCATGAAATAAATATACACGGTAATCAAAGGCTAAGTATTAAGATTTAAGGCAATTTTTCAACAGGCCCTCTCAGCAATACATCTTAATATTAAATGTAATTAGTCTTAGGGGAAGAAAGCACTGAAATTAGATATTGTGAAGTGCCAAGGCCACAATCAAGGGAATTCTATGTACTGAATGCAGCAAATTTTGGAGGAAAAAGGGGGGTCAGATGCTAATTTCTCCATTTCAGATTTCCTCAGCCTATTATGAGCTACATCTGAAGACTCCCCCAAGTCTGGCCCTGGCTAATAATGGGAATGATTCTAGACTTCCTGCTACTGCAATTGCCTTTCTCTTCCCCTCTAACACATAGCAGGGGGTCACATGGACAGGGCTGCTGCTTCTATTACACTCAAGAAAGCTGTCACCACAGTTCCTAGGGCATTAGAACTTCTGCACAATACTGTCCTTCCAGTCTTTACTACAAAGTCCTAAGAAACTATGTTTCCCAGGATACTGGCAGCCAGGATGTCACCGTGGGATCATTCTTAAGCTGTATGGAGATATTTGTCCTCAACACCAGCCGTCTTCATCACAAGGTGCCCCACTACTACACTTATGACCAAGATAACTTTTGGTAAAAGGAAAGTGAGCATGAGTAGAGAGTGTGTTCATGTACTGGAAGACCTTGGGTTCTTCTGTACTCCAATGAATGCCAATGGGCTGAATGGATAGGCAGAAGAAATCACAAATTACAAATCCTATGTCCATCACCAGGAAATGATACTTCTGCACTGAGGAATATCATTTCCAGTTAAAGACCTATCTTTATCCACTGAGCACTTGTTTGTGATATTTTAAAGACGGGGAGCTGTCTTTCTCCTCAGAGGAATTGTTTCCCCTGAGCTTTCTTAAAAATGTAAACGTGGAAGACTCAAGGATTTTTTGTATAATTTTCCAGGGAATGCTCAGAAAAACTGAATGGATTCCAAAGGGAGCTGGAGTTCTTTTCCATCATGAAATGAAAAGAGTGCTCAGCCAAGAGAAGCAATGATGTGACAGTCTTCAGCTATTGCTCCATTTTGAAGAGTTTTCAGTGGGTACAAGTTTGCACCTTCATATTCTGTTCCTTTCAGAACGGCTTCCAGAAACAATGCAAGTCTGTAGCTTGTTTTTGGAAACTGAAGTCCAAAGTCATAGTAGATTGTTTCTATGGTGGTAGAAGTGGTATCTGTACTCCCAGACGCAAACAAAAAACCTCTATCTTCAATAGATGGGACCTGAGCATTGATAGGTAAGTGGCAGAAAACTGAGCTGCAAAAACTTTTCAAACTTGTTTAAAAATATACCCAATTAGCATTTGAATTACAGTCTTCTCTCTACACTGGAAGGCAGGAGAAAACTTGGACAGAAGTTCAATACACAAAAACAGAGCGCACAAGTATGCACATTTCTAAAGGAATTATTATTCCCTATAACAAAGAATTAAGTGTTACGTACAAGTTAGGATACTTTAAAAAGGCTTTTGATATCCTGAGGTGCAAGATTTATTCTTACAGTACCAGTAACATCAAAATCCAATATAAAAATGCTATTAATACTACATCTAATATTTTGTCAGATCTAAAATGAAACCAAATCTATACACACATGGAAAAAGTTTAATTGTTAAATATATTTCGACTCCTAGGAACGTAAGAACATAAGAGAAGCCAATGTTGGATCAGGTCAGTGGCCCATCCAGTCCAACACTCTGTCACACAGTGGCCAAAAATACCAGATGCCATCAGGAGGTTCAGCAGTGGAGCCAGGATACTAGAAGCCCTCCCACTGTTGCCCCCCCCAAGGGCCCCACTGCCTCCCTGGCTGTTTTCCTGCTTCTAAAGTATTTGAAGGAAGTTTTATTGTTGGCCTTTATGTTTTTTGCTATATGCTCCTCATATTCTCTTTTTGCCCGCCTGATCACAGACTTGCATTTTATTTGTCACAGCCTGTGTTCACATTTATCAACTTCACTGAGACTAGCTTTCCACTGCTTAAAGGAATTCTTCTTACCTTTTACAGCTTCCATTACTTTGTTTGTTAACCATGCAGGCTTTTTTCTATACCTGTTTGCGCCTTTCCTAACTTGCGGTATATATATATTTTTCTGAGCTTCTAGGATTGTAGTTTTAAGTAGTCTCCAAGCTTCCCCAGTGGTTTTGACCCTTTCTACTTTTCCTTTCAGTTTCCTCCTCACATGTCCCCTCATATCAGAGAAGTTGCCTCTTTTAAAGTTAAAAGTGGTTGTGTCAGACTTTTTGGGCAACTCCTTATTTATACAAATGCTGAACTCAAAAACATTACGGTCACTGTTCCCAAGCGGTGCAATCACTTTTCCATCTCTCACCAGGTCTTGGGCATTACTTAGGACCAAATCCAGGATCGCCTCTCCCCTGGTAGGTTCTGTGACCATCTGTTCCATAGCAGTCATTGAGAGTGTCTAGAAACTCAGTCTCTTTTTCCCAACTTGAACACATATTGACCCAATCAATGTGTGGGTAGTTAAAATCACCGATTATGACAAAGTTATTTCATCTAGCCACTATCTTTAATTCATTCACCATTTTATAATCCTCCTCTGTCTTTTGATCTGGTGGGTGATAAACTCCCAGTGTTAAGCTTCCTTTTGGGTCCACTATTTCAACCCATAGCATTTCCAGAAGCGAATCCAATTCTCTTACCCTCTCAATCTTACTGGACTGTATACCCTCTCTGACATACAGAGCTACCCCACCTCCAAACCTTCCCCCACATCCTTCCAATATAATTTATAACCAGGAATCACCGAAACCCACTGATTTTCCTCATCCTACTCAGTTTCTAAAATACACACAATGTCTATTCCACCCCCAACACCAAGCATTCCAACTCCCCAATTTTACCTTGAACACTTCTAGCATTTACATATAAACTTCTATAGTTTCCCATGCATGTTAAGCCCACAGCCTTCCTCTTGCTGCCTCGAGATCTTGCCAGGCAGTCCATATAGTTAGCTACAGTCTCAGTGGACTCCTCTTCAGAAGCTTTGTATTCATTACATCAAAACATTATTAAAAGGTCATGCTTTTCTATATATCTATTATATTCACTTCCAATTGGTGATACCTAAAGAAAAAGGCACCTATCTTTAAGATACATGAACAAGAAATACACAGTACCTCAGTCCCAAACTCCTCCTTCCCCCGCAACAATATGAGAACTGCCAAGAAAAAATATTCCATCCAATGTGCTGTACTACTGAGGTTCAGGCTCAGCTTCATCCTCACCCCTGTGCATCTGTGTGTGTACACACACACACATACAATACTATCTGGCAATCATAAAAGATTAGAAATATTAATTCCCACATTTCAGTTACTACAGACCCAGCTGAATTTTAGATACAATATTCCTAACATTTTTGCTGATTTGATTGAATTGATGGCATCATAATAAATTGTGCATGATAGTGCTCTTAAAATATTTTTTTGAATTTTTTTTTGAAATTTTGGACCTCGGACTTTTATGCAAACTCTATACCCTCCCTTTAAACAGTTTTGTGCCAGATCTCTTAACCACTTTTTCCAGTGGGAGGTGGAGGTGGTGGTGGAGGCAGTTCCCAGCACTGAAAGGGCAGATGATCAAAGGGAATCTCAGAAGGATATGGATGCACATGCCCCTTTGGATCACAGCCTAAATTTGCAGCAGCTGAAGCTAGATGAACTGCTAAGTGGGAAAGTTAAATTGACACATAGAAGTGTAGAATGACAGCTTGTTTGACAGAAAAAAAAATCTTAAACTGAAAAGCTTCTTAGACTCTGCATGGCTCAAACAGCAAGCATACTACAAGGGCAAGCCTACACAAGTTTTTGTGGACATTCAGTGGGTATAATGGTGACATATTTACTAAGGTCTAGAATTACCTAAAGATTGATAATATTCTGAGGATTATTTTGCTTTGATCTGACATTGATAAATGAAAGCACACAGGAATATCTGAAAAAAATGTTGTTCTAAGTAGCTTCACATGCAATGTCTCTAGAAGACAACTACACTGCAACTTAGCTCTTAACAAAGGCTGTTCCTGCACCTGTCATTTTCTCTGCTTTCTCCATCACCTTTTATATTGTGTTCTGCATTTCCTCCCGCTTTTGCTTCCCATGTGTGTCGGCTTTTGTTGTAGCTTCTGCATTTCTTTCCCCCTGTTCTGCTTTCAGTTCACTGAATCCCTGGCTCTTCCAGATATTGTTTTGCCACAGACTTTTTTCTTGCTCCGCTTTCAAGTTGAAGGTATTTCTGATGCAGACATTATTCCGCAGATACAGCATTACTGGCCACCCTTTCCCTGCCCCATTCCTGTCCCTCTTTTCTGTCAACCCCACCGCCAACATTGTGGTTTGTTGTTCCTCCCACTCTGCACCTTCCACCTTCCTCCCTACTTTGGCTCCAGTATTGCCTAGGTTTCCCATCTTTTTAATTTCTTTTTTCTAAACAAGCCCTTTTAGTCTAGTGAAATAAGTTGATTGCTAAACTTTGTTTGGTAGGGAAAGAAACCATTAGCAGGGGATGCTTAAACAATTTGGCTGCAGTTAAAGGGGAGGTGGCAGATGGCTTCTTAAGAGACATTTGAGAGCTTGGTAAAAAGTGATGCTTTTCTCCCCCGCCCACTTGTTCATTCTCTTGCACTCCCCTCCACAACTTTCAGTGAATGCCTTTGCTCTGCTTGCAGCAATGTGATCTCTAAAGATTCTACCTTCTCATATTTTATGTGTCCTTGGACAAAGTGCCTTCTCCTAGGGAGATGCCAGGAGAGTGTCTGCTGCCTGCAAGGCGCAGGAGAGGGCTCTTTAACAGCCAGTGGTGGCTGCCCCTTGCCCATGGCAGCTCCTGCTTTCCAGACATTGTGGAACTGCTTGCCCCCCCCACCTGCTGCCTCCCCCCAAGCCCTCTCCATGCTTACTCTTGAAGAAAGTGAAAGGAGGGAGCACCTAACCTTAGAGACACCTGAGGGCTTGGTAAAAAGTGATGCTTTTCTCCCTCCCTTGTTCATTCTCTTGTACTTCCCCTCCCCCACTTGTCCCCCAACGCCCACTCAGACAGAATCCTACCAGCAGACAACTAAAGGAAGAGAGGATACAAAAGCAGATGCTAAAAAGATCCCTAGGCACAATCCAGCCAGTGAGCTCCCTGAAAGCTGTGCTGCCCTCTCCCACCACTCGCTACTGCACAGCTGTGATAGGGTGATCATAAATGCTAAAAATTTTGGATGCCACACACCCCACACATCACAAGTGACACTCCAACTTGATTTGGGAAAATGTGGGTTTTAAATTGTAGCTGCAAAATAAATATACCAGATGGTGTAAGACCGGTGCGGGTGGCAGGAACAGAAATCAGAAGTCAAGTTTAAAGGGTTGACTGCTCCAATACTCTGCAGTAAGCTGTGAGTGCAGAAAGGGCCAAAGATGACTTTAATTTTCCAAGAGACACAGCTTTCAGATTTTTTTTTAAAAAACCTTTCTAGCTCTCAACATCACAAGCGAGGAAATTGGAAAGTGAATGGGCAGTTTCTTCAGAGGTTTAGAGCTAGAGAGAGAAATCTGAAAAGATCTTTCAACAGTCCGAAACCGGTAGTCTGACACCAGTACTCACAGTGCTCACCAGACTCTCCCCCACCCCCACCAGGTCTAATCCAGATATTTGTGGCACTGAGGAAACACCTGCAAGTGGGCCACCCATTCACCTTCTCCCTCCATGAAGCTCCACCTCACAAACACTTTGACCTGTCTTGTCACTGTGTTTTGTCCGGCAGGTGAGTTGCAGTCCACCAGGGCAAGAAATGCTTCCACATAGCTTGGCAGGAGGGCCCTGGGTTCAGACACCCCCAGCCCTTTTTTGCCTGTCAGCAGTGTTGCAGGCAGCACTTATTGGGCTGCTGGTGGTATTGGGTTGGTAGCACTGCCACCTGTTCAAAAGCAACTGGCTTGCAGGTTTTAGAACCCAAGCAGGACCAATTGTTTGGCTGATTTGCATTAAAAAAAAACCATGGCCCCATTTCTTTATTGATACCCAGTTACTGGGGCAATTGCCCAGTCCCATTAAATTAAAAGGGCCATGTTGTCATGTGAATATGGAGTGATTATGTCTGAAGCACCAAGGAAAGACAACAGCATTCAGTGGCTCTATCAGGCTGCATTAGTTATCCAATGTAACTGTCCTTAAATTAAAATGTGCACGAACCTAGTTTGTGCTGAGCACACATGCATCTGACTCCTCCCTCTCTCCCTTTCACCTATTCAATGGACTGTGAGTAAAGAATGATGATATAAAACTGTGGCGGAATGGTCCCATTGATCTGTGAGTGCCATTCCATTCAGCCCTCCAAGGCATCTAGGTGCCCAATAACTGTCCCAAGTTTCCACCAGTGACCTGTTGCTCTCCCAGCTTGACTGTCTCTTAAATGGGCTGTTCTTTCACTATTTCTTTGGTATGCTACAACCAACTTGTAGTTTTAGGAATTACCCACCAAAATGGTCAGCGCTCCAAGCTTCCCTTCTGCATTGCCATTCTAAGGCTCTGCATAGTGACCATTTTCTCATGCTTCTGAAAGTCTGGTTAGCTCAGGAACATCTTGTTGCACTTCCATACTTCTGGATACATAATGATTTAGTAACTGACCACCTCCCTTCCCCTGGTGCCCATTTTAAATAGTGCATTTGAATGGTGGAGGTTTAAGTGACAGAGAGAACAGCTACAAGTAAAGAATTTATTAAAAGTAAAAAAAAAATCCACAGTGTCTCTTCATAGCAACAAACTGAGCAAGAATACAAAGGAAAGATGTCCCTTGCCCTATACATGCCCTACCAGGTCTTGTTTTAAGGCAGGCTCTTTGACTTAGAAGTTACAGTTTGCTCAAAGTTTTCCACTACCTTAGAGTCTTCAATTGGGTAGCTGGCCTTTTGTTTTACCCATGTGGTAACGGTGACCATCAAAATGAAGTTCAGGTATGAGAGCTCCTTTCTCCAGATAGAATCAGACAAAATGAATCCCTCTCTCTCCATGATAAGGGATTTTATTACCTTTGTTTGCCCACACCTTTCAAGAAGATACAATTTTGTTTCTTACACCCCCAAGCCTCTGTGTCAACAGTGTCAGTTTCCAGCTAAGCTATAAGCTGACTATTTCACTGTGTTTGACTAGGATGGCTATTGGTATTTCCAAAACTTTGATGGTCGGTACTGGGGTCATTCAAGGGAGCAATTGACTTCTCCCCTCCTGCCTGTCTTCTGCTAGGAGAAAGAAAAGCCTTTACATCTAACTGTGGGGTTTTTGTCAAGCTCAAAAATCAATGTAAGATGATATTTCTTCACAAAGACTAACTCTGTTACCTGTGACAAACATATCTGGGTATACTGCTTAACCAGAGTTAGTTTTCCTTCCACTTAGCCAGATCATAAGCCATAGCTAAACCCTACTAAGAATCTCAGCTTATTTAGGGAAAATTAACTCCAGTTAAAGCAATGAGCCCTCATTCATGTGTCTCAGATAGCCAGGCTAAACCACCATTCCTTTATTGCACTGTACACAAATGGGAGGAACCAGGCACATCCATGAGCCCTGCATAAGCCGGATTGGAGGATCTTTTTATTTAATTGTGGCTAAAGTGGACATTAGAATGCAGTCTGAATTGTCTTCAGTCAACACCACGCCCTTTTCTGTTCCATGATCCTCAGCAGTTTCCCCAACACACCAGCTGCTGATGCATGGCCTACTCTCCATAGCCAAAGCCTCTTCTCTCTGCACATCTGTTGTTCTATTATTCCAGTTTCCATGTTACCCATTCTAAATTGTCTTTAAAAAATATGGGAAAATGCCAGAATTCTAAAACCATGAAAAAAGAACAAAGCATGGATGTTTATCACAATAGGAAAATTTCACACAAATTTTCAATTTTTGGTACAATGCTCTTGACTTCCTCATTACAGATACACATTGTTGCATATTCACATGGGAGTTTTAAAATAACATCTACCTGAAATCTGGGTTCTAATATCCAGATTGGCAAAGGAAAACATGCTATTATAAAATGTTTCATTTATATTTGATTATGTGGACTTATTGCAATCAAGTTCAGGGGTGGACTGAAACAACCATTGCCACATGTCCACCTCACGTGACATGAAGAGTAAATGTCATACAGACACATTACTATAGGCCTGGCAGTAGCCAGTAAATGTTGTAAAAAAGTAATAACTTTCAGACTGGCATTATAATCATCTAGGTGGTTGAGGAAGTGCTGAGGCAGTTGCGGCTGAAGCACAGAGAATGAAGCAGCCTCTGAATCCTCTTTGTGACTACTGTTTCTTCCTCCTCACAAGGAGGATGTTCCAGATACCACTAATACCTCACCAGCCACTACTTCCTTCTTGTGAAAATATGAGGTGGTGGTGGATGCTGTGTTTGCATCTGGACCATTCATTTTGTGAGGAAAAAACTGATTGTAGATCCCTGTCATGTCAATTTTCAGGGTCCCTTATCCCCCAAAAGGAGCACTGGGAAGGGGAGGGGGAGTCCCATGCTGCCATTGGAAAATTTAATCTAGATTTAACCTAAGGTCAGTACGTAGGAGCACCTTTTCTGTGCGTTGGCTCAGGTTGTCAAAAAACAGGATGCTTACTGATGGGTTGGGCGCCTGCGCACGACCTCGATCGGAGAAACTTCTAGAGCTTTACCTCAGAAGAGCTTTTGGCGGGCTCTCCTCCCGCCCTGGGGGAGGAGACATGCACTGCGCATGCCCAGAGCGGGAGAGAGAGCCACCTCCCACTCAGTTCCTTCGACCGCCACTGTCAAGGCCAAAGAATCCAAAGCAGGACAACTGGAGATGCCAGAAGCGGGGAAGGCTGGGTGGGATTGTGGTACTGCACAGATGACCACTCGAAGATCATCAGTTACAGGTAAGCAACCTGTTTATCTTCGTTGTGGTCTCTGTGCAGTCCCACACATGGGTGATTACAAGAGCTGAACCAGTTGGAGGAGGGAGCTGGCAGCTGCAAAGGACACAAAAATACTGGTTAAGACACAGCATCATCATCAAAACAGATCACCCACGGGTCCTACCTGAGGGTGCAGCAGGATCAAGCGAAGAGAGATCGCAGCAGCGTCTGACCGAAGGCAGCATCCTGCCGAGCTCGGATGTCGAGTGCGTAGTGGGTCACGAAGGTCGATGCCGAGGACCACATAGCAGCCACACAGACATCTTCCAACGGGACACTGGCCAGGAAAGCGGTGGACATTGACACCGCCCGTGTGGAATAGGCAGTGACACAGGTAGGGACGGGTTGACGCGCCAGCTCATAGCAAAGGGCTATGGTGGAAGTCACCCACTTAGAGAGACGTTGAGAAGAAATGGGTTCCCCCGCATGAGGGGGGCCATAAGCTAGGAACAGCCGAGGAGATTTACGTATGGGTTGTGTCCTGTGTAGATAGAAAGAGCGCTCTGCGCACATCTAGGCAGTGCAGGGCTCTCTGAGAGGCATCAGTCGGGTTCGGAAAAAAAGTAGGCAGAACAGACGACTGAGAGAGGTGAAAGGCAGAGATGACTTTAGGGAGGAAGGAAGGATCTGTTCTAAGGACCACCTTCTCCCTATGAAAAACAGTATAGGGGGGATCGGCCCAGAAGGCAGCTAGCTCCCCTACTCTGCGTGCAGTGGTAATGGCTACGAGAAAGGCCGTTTTCCAGGACACTAACCTGAGGTTGGTGGTAGCCATTGGCTCAAACGGTTTAGCCATGAGAAAGGACTAGAGACAAGCTCCAGGAAGGCACCAATAGTTTCCTAGGCGGGCACATGCAAAGAAGATCCTTCAGGAACGTCTTGGTGAGACAGTGGGAGAACACTGACGAGCCTTGTATGAGGGGGTGGTAGGCGGAGATCCCCGCCAAATGAACCCTCAAGGACGAGTATGCCAGGCCAGTAACGATGTAGGCGAAGATCTCACGGAGAGATGATCGAATCGGATCGAAGGAGTGATCAGCAGCGTAGGATTGGAATCTGTTCCACTTGAACTGATAGGAACGTCGAGTAGAAGGCTTCCTAGCATTCAGAAGGATTTCGGAAACCTGAGGCGGGAAGTCTAGGGCTGGATCTTCCAGGCCGTTAATTTGAAAAAACCCGGATTGGGATGGAGGATTCTCCCTCGGGCCCAAGAGAGGAGATCTGGGATGACAGGGAGGGGACGGAAGGAACGACAGGAGAGTTGAAGCAGGTGCGGGAACCAGACCTGGCGTGGCCACCACGGAGTGATCAGAATGCAGGAGGTGCCGTCTGCACGAATCTTCTGCACAACCCGAGAGATGAGAGGGAATGGAGGAAACAGGTAAAACAGGGTTCTGTTCCACTTTTGGAGAAAGGCATCCCCGAGCGACCGAGCAGACGGGGGACCCCTGCTGAAAAACAGGTGACATCGGGCATTGTCGACGGACGCGAACCCGTCGACAGCTGGGTGACCGAACTCCCGAAACAGAGGTTGAAGATACCAGAGGGGAATGGACCACTCATTGTCCAATGAGGTAGAATGACTCAACCGGTCTGCATCGACATTCTGATCCCCGGGAATATGGATCGCCAAGAGCATGATGGAGTGATCGAGGCATCAGGACCAGAGGTCTATCGCCAAGTTGCAGAGACGAACAGAGGCAGTGCCGCCCTGTTTGTTGACATAATAGACGGCTGTGGTGCTGTCGGAAGCCACCTGGACGACACGATCTCGAAGGGTCGGAAGAAGGGACTGAAGGGCCAGATAAATTGCTTGCAACTCCAGGTAATTTATGTGGCGAGTTGCATCTCGAGCAGACCAAGCCCCTTGAACAGTAAGCGCTCCGCACTGGGCTCCCCAACTCCAGAGGGAAGTGTCTGTGGTCAACAGCAAGTCGGGAGGAGGAGGACGAAAAGGCATCCCAGAAAGGAGGTGGACAGGTTGAGCCCACCACTCGAGGGAGTTGAGGACAGTTTGCAGGATCGACAGAATCGTGTGCCAAGGCCTCTGGAGGGGATCGAAGGCTCGGAGGAGCCAGAGCTGAAGCGGCCGCATTTTCAGCCGGGCGTTGTGGACAATGAACACCGTTGAGGCAAAGTGACCGAGGAGCCTCATGACAGAACGGGCGGATTGTTGGGGACATGTCTGAAAGGTGGACACCATCGCCCGAATGTCGGACGCCCTGGATTCTGGAAGGAAAGCCGCTTCAAGGTTGGGGTCGAGTCGAGCCCCGAGGAATCGAAGGATTTGAAGGGGCTGAAGGGAGGACTTGGCGTGGTTGACGCAGAGCCCGAGAGCACGGAGAAGGGAGAGAGTCTCCCGAGTGTCGTGGAGCAACTGAGTTGGCGTTGGAGCTACGAGAAGCCAGTTGTCGATGTAAGGATAAAGAGTGACTCCCCGTCGGTGGAGCTCGGCCACCACCACAGCCATCAGCTTGCTGAACACCCGTGGAGCTGTAGAAAGGCCGAAGGGAAGCACCCTGTACTGGTAGTGGGCATCTCCAACGGCGAACAGGAGAAAACGCCGGTGTTGGGGACAGATCGTGATATGGAAGTATGCGTCCTGGAGGTCGACTGATGCAAGCCACGCTGTCCGTGGAATGAGAGGAAGGATCGACTGCAGAGTGACCATTCTGAATTTCTGATACCGAATGTAACGGTTGAGATCCAGAAGATCCATAATTGGTCTGAAGCCACCGTCCCTCTTGGGGACCAGGAAATACTTCGAGTAGAAGCCGAGAGTTCGTTGCGCCTCCGGGACGACCTCGATGGCCCCCTTGGCAAGGAGAGTGGAAACCTTGAGATCGAGGAGAGGGTCTGGAGGCGTGACGACGAAGTGTGGGAGGATCGGAGGCGAAACGAACTCTATGGCGTACCTGACCCGCAGGATGGTGAGGACCCAGAAGTCGGTTGAAATTTGTTCCCAGGCTGGTAGAAAGGGGAAGAGGCGGGTACGGACGGAAAGAGTGTACGACATTGGAGAGAGACGGTGGGGACAGTCAAACAGACTGCTTAGGCTGCGGCGGCTTTTTGGTAGGTTGGGAACGGTGTTTGGAAGGGGGACGGGAATCATACGGTTTTCTCCTCCATTGGGAGTGAGGTGCCGGAGATAGGTATCGCCTGGAGCCGGAAGGCTTCCAGGAACGGTTTCTGGGACGGCAAGGTGCAGCTGAGACTCCAAGGTTTCGGGCCTGCTTACGACTCTCATCGACAGCCTTCAACACTTCATCGGTGGTGGAGTGGAAGAGGCCGTTTCTGTCAAAGGGGAGGTCTTCTACACAGAACTTGATGTCCGGTTGTAGAGAGGTGCCCCGCAGCCAGGCATGACGCCAGAGAGCGACAGAAGACACCAGGAGTTTAGAGGAGCAATTGACTGCATGACGAACGGAATTGATTTGTTGCTTTGATATGGCACAAACCTCAGACAAGGCAGCCAAGAGAGTGGGACGGTGCTCTTCCGGAACAAACTCCAGGACAGGACGAATTGCATTGGCAACGTTGAATGCGTAAGCGGACAAGACAAATAAGTATCGACACGGAGATTCATGGAGGCCAGAGAGTACATCTTCTTGGCCAGAAGATCCAGTTTACGACCCTCACAGTCAGGAGGCGCGGACTGGCGAGCAGGCTGCTTTGATCTCGAAGAAGAGTGAACCACCATGGAGTTTGGAGGCGGTTGACAGACGAGGAATTTGCCAGGAGTGTCTTGGATCCTGTACAACCCATCATAGCGCCTCGAAACCGGGGGGATCGAAGCCGGGTGCTCCCACGACTCTTTCAGGATAGAAAGATGAACAGGCAGCAAAGGCAAGATGGGAGACGGAGGAAGGTCAGCCTGGACCAATCGGTGAACGACGTCGGTCACAGCTGGGGATTCTGTAAAGCCCTGTACTTGAAGGGCAGTAGGCATCCTGGTAACAAGCTCTAAAAATGCTTTAGGGCCCTCAGTAGGTGAAATCGACCCCGAGCGTCGAGGCTCGTCCTCGATCCAAGAGACCTCGGGATTGAACTCCGCCGAATCCGACCTGTCCGAGATTGACATGGGGGAGGAGGATCGCGGTTGGACAAGGTTGATGATGGGATGGTCGACAGCCGGCCGGTGTCGAGGTTCCATTGGGGAACTCTTCGGGGCGTCCCGATTTCTGGGAAGGTCAGAAGGCTGTTCCCGAGAGGCAGAATGAGCCAAGGCAACAGACGCTGAGCACCGAGGGCGGTCAGGGGCATGGGCCCGATCTCCACGTTCCGAATGCCGGATTCGGTCATAGTGGTGTCTCTCCGGTGTCGGAGACCTCGAATAATAATAGGCCGCATCCGGACGCTCCCGACGGTCTTTGTAAGACCAGCATTGGTGGTCAGAGGCGGAATCAGACGACGACGGGGACTGCCTACGGATCAGGCATCAACAATCATAACGGGATCGGGACCGTGCATGGCGGTGCACAACCGGACCCTCGTCCAAAGTGTGGACCGGGGTATTGGAACGCCTCGCTGGAGACCGGGAGCCTGTTCACGGAGACAGGTGCGGAGGCGATCTGGCCAACTGGCCCAAGAGAATCAGCCCCGAAGGCGACGAGTGGGAGTGCTGCGGGGTCTGTTGTCGAGCCGCAGACTTGTGAGATGTCGAGGCCAGGGCCGGCATCGACGTCGACAACCCAGTCACGATGATGGGATCCACTCTCGAAACCGAAGCACAGGGCGTGGCCTTCGACTTCGAAGGGGTCTTATCTTCAGCCCGCTTAGGTTTCTGTTTCGGTGCCTTCGAGGAGGTGTCCAATTTCTTGGCTACCGAGACCTGGGAAGCCCCGGAAGACATTGTGGGATGCAGAGCCGATTCTACAAGAAGGGCTTTGAGCCTAGCCTCTCGATTACGCGAGCCTGACGAGTGAAACTCGCGCAATGAGGGCAAGTATCTACTCTATGGGCCTCACCCAAACAGATTAAGCAAAGGTCGTGCCCATCGTTGGATGGAATTTTAGCAGGGCAACGACGACAGACCTTAAAGAATTGAGTCTTTCCCATACAAAAATCCCCACCCACCCTCCAGGAAAGGAGGGGGGGGAAGAGAGATAGACAAAGATTTTTTTTTTTAATATATTTTTTAGGGCAGAAGAAGAGAAGAAGCAGATGGAAAAACAAAAGCGAAAGCGAAGAAAGATATACTCAGCTGAGGTAAATGGAGGAACGACAGGAACGAGGTGTGAACACGAAGGCGGTCAAAGAAGAACTGAGTGGGAGGCGGCTCTCCCGCTCTGGGCATGCGCAGTGCATGTCTTCTCCCCCAGGGTGGGAGGAGAGCCTGCCAAAAGCTCTTCTGAGGTAAAGCTCTAGAAGTTTCTCCGATCAAGGTCGTGCGCAGGAGCCCAACCCATGTGTGGGACTGCACAGAGACCACGACGAAGATCCAATGCTCCCTCTTTCTTAGTAATAAGCTTGGCTACTGCCATACATCCAGGTGACCTCCAGCTTAGAGTACAGTAATTGCCAAATTGCTTAGCCCCAAAATAAAATTACTGTAGTACACTCCATGTGAAGTTGGCCTTTTAGACTGTCTGGAAACTCCAAATAGTCCAGAATGTGGCTGCAAGGAGCACATCTATTCAATTCTGAAAGATCTTGGTTTACACTGCTTTACATCTTCAGGGCACAATTTAAGAAACTGGTTTCGACCAGTCAAGCTATAAAAAAAGTAAGTCCTTGTAACATATCAGGCATTTCTATGTAAGTCAGTGATTTGTTCAGACTTATCAAATAAACCCATACTCTAGATTACTTCATTGAGACAGGCTAGATCATCAGCTAACAGTAACATGCAGCTACCTACCTTACTGGACCCATTTCTTGATTCTCACATTAAGTAAGTTTTGGAACTAAATATTCAGATGCTTTTAATTGTGACTATTTGCCCATAGTGATATTTTGTTTGATTGACAATTTGTAAAGTTATTGTTTTATGTTATAAGCCACCTTGAGGAAGGCAACCTGGAACTGTTTGTGTCTATTTATATTTAGACACATAAAACACACACTATTTTTCCAAACTATGCTAAAATCAATCCTGGTGTCACTGATCTGTTCTAACTTTGTTCTGTAAATGCTGAAGAAATTATACACCCAGCATCAAATGCACACATAAGTGTATTAACAATCTAATGAGTTATCTGAATGAAGAAGATACTCAAGAAAATAAAAAAAAATGCAAGCTGGTTGGCCATCACATTAATAAATGGTGAAATAGCTGGAAGTGAGCGAGTTATGAAGTGCTATTGATTTAGCATTTCCTTGTCATAAACCTATTCCAATTCACAAAATCTTCCTGATTAAGTCCAAAATATGTGAGAGTTACACCTTCCTGATTTAAACAACTCCCCCCTCATGTTCTTCCTGGGGGGATTTGGCTCAGCAGTGTGTGTGGGGGAAATCATGCTCTGCTGACAGAAATCTCTTCCATCAGCAGACAAGGAGTTTACTTAGCATTATGGGAAACTGGGCCCATGCAGTGTTGTAACACAAGGAAAGATGATATTTTTGGTTCCATGCCAGTGAGGATGAGACCAGTTGGAAGAAGCTCATATGCCACAAAGAAAAAGGCTTGACTCTGTAGGACTTTTCTGGCAGTGGCAATAGTGTTTAAGTTCCTTTCATAGAAGCAAGAAAAATGCTGTCATCAGAAAGGATTCACTGACCTAAGATGGACTGTTTTACCAATAGAATAAGATTTAAAACAGAAAGAATCTCAGAACCAAAGGAAGAACCAATGTTTCCTGTAACTTCAGACTACAAAATGGATTACAGACAGCTCAGAATAGAGAAAAACTCCTTAAATATAAGAGCAAGTCCACTAAACTGTTTTCAAGGACAAGTATCTGCCAGGAATGCTATAGATATAGGATACCGTATTACTGAGCAACAGGTTGAAATACATGGTCCTTTCTATATTTTTCAACTTGATGAGTCTGTAAGAGATCCCAATGTAAAATGATACAAAAACACATTTACTCTTAAGAATATGATCCAGATATTATTGTGTAACAGCCTTGAAGTGGCCTCTTAGATAAGCACAGATCTTTTTTGCTGTGCCATCCAATCAGTGTCCATAAGGTGGCAAACATAAAAACATCAAAAAATTTAAAGTACAGGACATAAACAAGGATACAATGAAATCCGTGCAATTTTTCTCATGTAAATGGCCTAAATATAACCTACTATAAATAAAAATATGCCTATGCAATGCCACAAGCCCCGAGAGAATGCAAACATTTACTTACAAAGGTTTATTTGGTTTACTGTGCCTATATTTTAAATGGTACCTACCTATACATCTAAACAGCAGTTTATTTGAAAGGGAGAAAAGCAATTTCCTAACAAGAATATTTAAACTAATAACAGCAAGTCTATATGCCACCAAACTGTATTTTACTCAAAACTGAGCTCCCTTGGGCATTCTTTCGCACCAATGTTAATTTCTACCTGTAAGAAAGTTCTCTTAAGCTTCTTTAACATGTAGTGGACATGGCCTCATAAAATTTAATGCTGTTCATTAACCCCAAGCACTTAGCTTTGCACAGTAATGTCAGGCTTCTGACTTTTCAGTGCATAAGAAATCCAACTGGGAACTGTGTGAGAGATATAAATTACAAATTATCTATTTAGCGTAAAGTACAGAAAAGGAATCAATAGGTAAATCAAGTATTTTAGGGGGAAAGAGGAAAATTCTGACATGTAGACTAAACAAAGATTTCCACACAATTGTGACAAAGTGACATACATGATGATCCAAGTAAGAAATTGAATTAAAAAGTTAAGACTGAAAAATAAGGCTTCTTTCACTATATATGTGATTTAAAACATTTTAATCTTTTATTAGAGTCTGAAATACTGAATTTTCACAAACAGTTTAAAAAAGAGGTTTCACAAGGGAGAATACGAAGCATTTTTTTTACTAACTAGAAAATATCAGTACAATCCTCAGACTGGAGTAACTCTTTCATAAGACAGTACTTTCAGTCTAATTTAGTCTTGGGTTGTATTAAAAGGGCCATAGCGTCTAAATTGCAGGAGGTAATAGCCTCTGTAGACTGCCTTGGTCAGGCTGTGCCTTGAGTACTGTGTGCAGTTCTGGAGCCCTCACTTCAAAAAGGATGTGGACAAAATCAAGAGGGTGCAGAAGAGAGTGATGAGGATGATCAGGGGTCTGGAGACTGAGCTCTATGAGGAAAGGCTAAGGGCCTTGGGAATGTTTAGTTTGGAAAAGAGGAGATTGAGGGGGACATGATTGCTCTCTTTAAATATTTGAAATGATGTCATTTGGAGGAGGGCAAGGAGGTGTTCCAGTTGGCAGCAGAGGATAGGACCCAAAGCAATGGGTTTAAATTACATGCAGAAAGGTATCGATTGGATATTAGGAAAAACTTTTTCACGGTCAGAGTGGTTCAAAGGTGGAATCAGCTGCCTAGGGAGGTGGTAAACTCCCCTTCACTCGCTGCTTTCAAGAAGAGGCTGGATGAATATTTGTCAGAGATGCTTTAGGCTGGTCCTGCATTGAGCAGGGGTTTGGATTAGATGGTCTGTATGGCCCCTTGCAACTCTATGTTCTATGATTAATGTCTTAGTAGCACTATTCAAGGCATTCTGTACATGTAGAAGGCAAAAAACCCTTCTAAAAACACTGAAGAAACTTTCCTTTAGAATGGACTGATATCCACTTGCAATTCCTCTACTGTTCAAGGCAAGTGAATGTGTAAGAAAAGTGCAAAGGAAGCAGAAATATAGTATGAGAAAAAAGGCAGAGGGGAAGATGGTAGATAATTTCAGTAGACAGTGAGCCTAGCCCAAGCCTACCTCTGTAAAGATGCTACATTTCCCACTATTATCTCTTAACATTTTAAAGAAGTTAGGATATTTATAGAAAACATCAGTGGCCCTCATAATTCTTATGAGATAGCCATATCTTTCCCCCACTAGATTTGTGGCACAAGTCTATTTCTTCATGCTGCTGTTTTTGTTGTCACAGCTGAACCTTCACTTAATGAAATGACTCTCATCTTTTAAACACTTTATACCTTTGGTTTCAATAAAGAAAAAAAACACCTGGCAAGGAGACGAGATATTCTAGTTGAGAATTGTCTCCTGGTCTGACCTATAGTCTTTCCATAAAACAGTCCATTTTCTTAATAATATGTCCAGTTAGGTATATTAAGCAGTTGACTGCTGGGACCTAGCTTGTGCACAGCCCTAAACAACCCAGCTGCTGGAGAAAGCTAGGACGAAGAATGTTGATAGACACCTAATGCAGGTAGATATTCCTGTCTGGTGCTGTGACAAAATCCCATCTAGGTTGTGGGATTGCTTTAGAATACCCCAAGCCCTTGGACTCTTAATGGAGAAACCTGAAGAGTTCTTACAGGGTGCCTAAACCCACTCACTCCCCAAAATGAGTCTGATGACCAAAGGAAACACCATCACTGTTGTATGATTTCAAGTTATATGATTTGGGGCTGTGACTGAGCCTGTACATATGAAATTTTCCTATCACTCTCTTCTTAGCCACTGCTAGTTTTTATACCATCTAGATGCTGATATTGCTACAAACACTTTTCAGAAAACTGCCACATAACATTTATACTTGATTAATTAAATACTATAGCACCAAATTAAAGGTTTAGAAAAAAGCATTAAAAGACTCTCATACACAGTGCTACACACAGATATACCAACAGAATTTTTGGTCACGAGGGCAAAATATGTTCAATCATAATTTAAACTTGTAGACACAGTCCTTTAATACTTATGCTCTAGGAGAAGGCCATCTTACCCAGCAGACAGTTCAATTTATCTTACAAGTGACAATCATACATACACAGATGTGGAGTAAAGATTTACAAAGTTATTCGAACTTTTCTAACAAGTAAAGTGCATCTTTACTTAGCTTCACCAGAATGAGGAATAAAGGGGTTTACATATGTTCCAATTCTAAACCTATCAATCAAACCCATGTTATTCCTTTGGGAGCTTATTTACATGCATATTTATCAGCCTCACATGCTAATTCCCTGCTGTTTTATGCCTGCGAGGCATGTTTATGAGTCATAATTGTTGATCTCATTTGATGTATTTCACTGAAGTAAGACATTATTCAGTTATGTGGCCTAATGTCAATGAATTACGATGACCTGATCTTCCAAATGCAACTTGCTCTTTAATTTTTATTAGAGCATAACTTATGCAGAAGAAAAAAAACATTAAAATGGAAGATCAAATAAACCTGTAGTTCTGTTCATTAACTACCTTAGCTTTGGTATACTTCTTCCCTCAATCTCTGTCTGAAGGTAAAGGCTACCAACCTAAAATCTGTTGGCTAATAATAATCTTAAGCCATCTATATACTCAGAAAATTGATCTGATATATTTTTTAAAAAATCTTAATTGTTATGGTTTGGAAAAAATCTCAGTATACACAAAGTATTTTTAAAGAACTCTCCAGTCTTTTTCTGAGTCCTAATTTAAGCACAGGAAGTTCTGCCCTCCATACACCTGACATGCCAATCTAGAGAAGAGAAGAAGATTGGATTTATACCGCGCCCTTCACTCAGAGTCTCAGAGCAGCTTATAAACTCCTTTCCCTTCCCCTCCCCACAACAGACACCCTGCGAGGTAGGGGGGCTGAGGGAGCTCTTTCAGCTGTGACAGAACTATGGCTTGCCCAAGGTCATCCAGTAGCTGCAAGTGGAGGAGTGGGGAATCAAACCTGGGTCTCCTAGATTAGAGTCAGTGCACTTAACCACTACACCAAACTGGCAACAATCTGCAAATCATTCTACAAGAGTAGATTTCTAGATTACTTCAGAAGCATGGAAGTTGTCGTAGTGACGTTCCTTCATGTGACACCAAGTATTCTGTAAGCCTTGGCCCATATAGGAAAAGCCCACAAAAGCCAGTTTCTCCCCATGCCATTATTTCTTGAATTTCATGCTGGAAGAAGCAGGAGCCACAACATAGACTTTCCCATGTGTGACTGAGGACTTTCATGGTGTAGGACAGAGGAGATATAGTGGCCTTATGCCACTGAGTTAATACTAGAACTCTCCAGGAATGCAGCAAAATGGGGTTGCTGAATCCTAAGGTAGTACAGTGAGAAATCCCTGCAAGCAAACAAAAACTGGAAAGCAAAGCTCTAACCCCATTCTTAGTTGTACTAGTTTTCTAGTTGCAGTTAGTATTTTTACATAGAGAGAATGAAGGCCAAACTACAAGATCACATCCGTGAGCTTGCCCAGGAGATGTGCCAAAATTTTGCAGTGAGTTCCCACCAGGAAACTCCTTTTAATAGCGCTGCGGGGTCCAAATTCTGGTCAGGACCACAATGAAACTGGGGGTGGGGGGTACGACAGGATCCTGCTTTCCCCCATGCAATTTTGCTGACCCGTAGAATTTTGCTGACCCAAAACAGCAGGGTAGGCATTATTTTCCAACAGCCCACCAGCACCATAATGGATCACAAAAATGGTGCTGGGGGAGACAAATGCCTACCCCCATGTCACAATGGTCAAAACCAAAATTGGGGCCCTGTGGTGCTGTTAAAAGAAGTTCCCCAGTGAACACATGAAGCTGCCTTATACTGAATCAGACCCTTTCATCAAAGTCAGTACTGTACTCAGACCAGCAGCAGCTCTCCAGGGTCTCAGGCTGAGGTCTTTCACATCACCTCCTACCTGATCCTTTTAACTGGAGATATCAGGAACTGAACCTGGGACCTTCTGCATGCCAAGCAGATGCTTTGCCAGTGAGACACAGCCCCTCCCCAGTGAAAATTCAAAATTGCAGACTTTGGAATGCTAACTCATCTAGTTCAGCTCCGAGTTCCATCACTTTAAGTCAGAGGTGATACAGAGAACTCAGCCATCTCATCCTGCTAAAGTGTAGAGTAGGCTGACACTAGGCCAAATTTCAGATTGTATGTGGCAGTGATGGGGTCGCATTTTTGAAGGACTCTTTATACAAAACACACTCAGTATACATAAAACCAGAATATAAGTGAGAAATTTTTAAAAAGAAATCTCCCCCCGCATGGGGAACTTTTCATATGGTAGGGCACTCCAAAATATGACCGACCAGTTTCAATTTAAAACCACAATCAAGAGTATACCACCATAGCCTATTATCACATTTTGTATAGCTTTGAGAGCCAGTATTTATACCTTAAAATAAGTTACAATGATGCCCATAGTAGGACTATCCAACTTTTTAAGAAGTGAAGGCATAATGACATTTAAGTACAGATTTGCATGGAGACAGAACATTTGAATTATAATTTTACTTAATGTTATTGAACTTGCAAATGAATGTTTCTTTTATGTACAAATTATAGACATTTATCGTGCTGGCATGGTATCTATTCTTATCCTGCATTAACACATGGCTCATGGTGCCCTTCTGTTTGGCTACTGGTGCAACAAATGAACAGGAAAGATGTGGACAGGAGATGATGCACCATTTCTGGGTAAGCAATTGGTTAACACCCAAGGAAAGATGACTTGTAAATGTCTATGTGTTAGAAATCGGAAGTTTTGGATTTCAGTGAACGCATACATTATCAAATTTCTACCTCAAAATGATTTACTGGCATGGGCTCTGATTCAACCATAATGATTCCCAGAATCCCAGTCAACAGATGATCAATGTTGTGCATTTTGTCAGTACCAATCACTTGTGGGACAGGGGCCTAGCCTTGCTATGTTTTCCCCGTCCAAAGAGGTGATCAACACCAGCCAAAGTTGACAATACTGAACCTCAGCTCACTAGTGCCCACAAGTTTTTGATTCAGCAAATAGAATAATACAAGAGGGGACCCTCAACAAAATGTTGCCATCCCTCCTTATTGGCATTTCAGTGCAGGGGAAGAAATGACCAAGCCCACACAGACTCACACTCCTGTAGTCTCTGAAGGAGAAAAGGTTTTCCTCCCCACCCACTCTGTTTTTTATTTTCCCTGTAACAGTAAACCATAAAACTAATTGGCTGGGAGGAGGCGGGGAAACAGGGAAGAGCGGCAGCACTGGAAACTGCTCTCGCCTGCTCTAAAGGGCGGAATCAAAGACATGTTTATTTTCTGCTAGCTCCCCCCCCCTTTTTTTTGGCGTGTGCACTTTCTTCTTGCAATTTCATGGAAAGCAGAAGGAGCCGCCTGAGCAGAGTGAAGGGAGCTGAAAGCTGCTGCGGTTTGCTTTTATGTTGTTGTTGTTCAGTCACTTTAAAAATCTCAAGGTAGATCCTGTTGTCGGCTGCTGCAGGCTTGAACGTTTGGTGGAGGGGGCGTGGCCATGCGGGATGACTCAATGCAATCGGAACTACAGGAGGGGAGGGAGGGAGGGAGGGGAGAGAACGCTCCTTGTCCTCTGCCTCGGTAAGTCCGTTACCTGCAGTGAACGTTGATTTACTTTTTGGCCATTTTTAACCTCCCCCTATATTTTTTTACAGTTTTTACATTTTTCTGCACATGTGGGGAGTAGCCCACGTGTGCAGGATAATCACTTTTCCCTCCATGTGTCCCTGATCTGTGGGATTAAGTATCCGCACGCACTGGGGACACTTGGCTATTAGTATATAGATATACAGCCCCACTGGATTGGGGCAACAGTATTTATACACACAATATTTTACACACATACACACAGTATTGTTTGTGTATATAAAGTGAACTAGTGCCACTATTATTGCAACTATTAGTAGCTGTGCAAAGAACGGACTATTTTTTCCCTTCTTTAAAGAACTACTAACTGAACCTTATGATCACTAGTAACTTTGTTTCCATACTTTATTAAAGAGGGGGGTGAAGTAAAAGTTAAAGCAAGGTAATACTTTTAGAACGAAGTCTCTCAAGATATAAAATATAATACTCACTAGCCCTATGTAATTAAACATATCTGAATAATGAGGGAAATCAAAAATCTTTCAGTTGACTGTGAACTGATTGAAGAATAAAACCAAACATACCACAAAAAAGCTAGACTTTTCTTATATTACCGTTTTTCTATGTTCTATTTTATCATTTTTTAAAATGAAAGATTAAGGCAAAAAACACCCATAAGAATTCCATTTCAATTATTTTATTGGAATACTATAGTTATTTTTGTTTACTTTTTAATTCAAAAATTTAAGAGCTTTGTTAAGAAGGGGGAAGAATCATAAATCTGTCCATTAGCAGGCGTTTCTACCTTGTGCTCAGATGAATTCTCATCAAATTTGATTTGCTGACTGGTGGCCAGAACAGATGTTATCTTAATGGAAGAGAGAAGAAAATTAAGTGTGTTGAGCCACTGAGCCACCTCTGAATTTCTAAGGCTCAGTGTGTAGCTCTTCTAAGATTGAAAACATTAGCATGTTCTTTACACAATGATCTATTAAGCTTAACATCCACATTGTATAAATGAAATATTTTCCGCTATAATATTAATGCTATATTTTATTTAGAGCATATTGTAATTTTTTTAAAAAATCTGCATGTTGAAAACTGAGCCTACATAACGTCTAATTGCATGTGAGAGTGCCCATGCTTTAGAGCGCAGGTCACCAAACAAATACTGAACTAGGGTATTTCATGTGGAGAAGTGACAAAGTGCTGCTGAACCCTCTTTACTGCTAACGTCTAATTGCATGTGAGAGGCCCATGCTTTAGAGCGCAGGTCACCAAACAAATACTGAACTAGGGTATTTCATGTGGAGAAGTGACAAAGTGCTGCTGAACCCTCTTTACTGCTAAAAATCCCACTCTCCAGCTAGATTCTCAAATTGGATGTACATTCTCTGGGAGAAAAGCAGCAGAAGCTACAGTTTTTTGGTGGCCCCAGATGTTAGAAGGGTTAAATCCCTTACCTCCCCATTGCTTTTATGGTTTAAATTCAACTGCACCCTTGCTTTGTAGAGTTGCAAAATTCTGATTAAGAGTTGTCATTTGATCCAGCAGAGGTTGCAATCCTGCTGCAATCATACCAGGGAAGTCTGTATTCACTTCCGGTCTCGTGACTGGAGTGGCTGGGTTGCCGTTTCCTGAAGGAGGTTTCATTTTCGGCGCAACTTTCCTCCCCACCATCTTTTAATTGTTTACTTTTCAGAAAAGTTATAAAAGTCTCTATTGCTTGAGAAATTATATAGTTTTCTCTCGCAGGCTGTTGTTATTCGCTTATGCTCCTGCCCCCCCCCCCAAATGCTCTGTAATCAGTCTTTGTTTATCTATGGAGTAAAGCCTCCGTGCCGCTTTTCTTTTTTTGGGGGAATATTTTCGCTTATTTATTCATCCGGATGTTTCGCTTTAACAAGAAAAACTCACACTTCATCGTAGATCATGCTGAGGTAAGGGTTTCGCTCAATCACCATTTGCTTGTCCCGGTGTGCGCCCCTAGCGCCATTGCTGGTTTCACGGTGGCGAGAACGTCAGGGCTCGGAGGTGCCTCAGTCCCTCAGCAGCATGCCTTGGGAGTAGCGCCTCTCATGCCCCATGGCTGGGGGTCCCCTACAAGGACCCCGGGGGTGGTGCAGACAATCGCACCCCCTCCTGTCCACCGGGTGGTGGACCGTGTTCCCTGGAGCTCCAAAGGAATGCGTCCGCCATGCAGGTCACCAAAACTGGAAGTCGCCGAATATTGATTTTATATACTTATGTTTTTTAAAAAATTTTTATAGTATTTATGGAAATGTAACCCACCTTGAGCCCATTTACAGGAAGGGCAGGATATAAATGCGATAAATAAATAAATAAATAAAAAATAAAGCCTCTTCATTCAGAATCCATAGATCTAGAAAGCTGATTTTGTTTCAATGAACTTTTTCTAAGTGATCCATTACCTGCTTCCCTACTGGTCATTTTGTGCACATAGTAGGTTGCAAAATGTTTGTTTTGGTCTATCTGTTGTTCTGTTTTGCTGAAAAAAGTAAATGGTTAATGGTGCAAATGGAAGAATTTGTTGCTCAGGTGATAAAGGCTTTGCCAAAATCATCCACTGTTAATGTGGCTGGATAATCATATGTATTATGTTGGCTGACTGAGTTGATGGTGTTTTTAGCTTAAATTGCTGTTGTTGTTACGATTTCAATAATTGTTTATAAAACTGTAGTGGATACTAAGAGTTTTGATTGTTATTGTGATTGTGGCTTTATAGTTTTGTTGCTGTTTTTGGTATTCTTGGTGTTATTTGCTAAGGCTCTGAGCTAATACAATAAAATTCATATATATGTATATTCTGTTTTGCTTTGCTGGGATGCTTTCGATAATAACAATAATAACTATTATTATTATTATTGTTATTATTACTTTATAAACTGTCCTCCCCCAGAGGGCTCAGGGGGGCATACATCATAAATAAAACATGAACAATTAAAAACAATAAACGGAAAATAATAGATGGTTAAAGCAGATAAAACAGTATAATTCTTCCAGATAATAGATGGCATACATATAACTTTGCTCCCACTATATGGTGGATCACATGCTGGGATTGATAAGGCCAGGTGGAAGCCATGGTAAGGAACCATTGCTGTCCTCAACTGTAGGCCTAGTGGAACATCTCCATTTTGCATGCCCTGTGGAACTAAGCAAGGTCCCAAAGGGTACAGATGTTACTAGGTAGAGAGCTCCACCAGGCCAAGACCAAGTGTAAAGCTCTTCGGAGGGCACACCAGGAGATGTGGTCCCACACATAAGTTGGTCCCTGACCATTAAGGGCCTTAAAAGTAAAAACCAACACCTTGAAGTGGATTTGGTACTCAACTTGAAGCCAGTGCAGCTGATAAAGCACTGGTCAAATGTGTGCAGTTACTGAGGTACCTGTCAGTACCCATGTTGCTGCATTCTAGATAAGCTGTAATTTCCAGATCAGTCTCAAGGGCAGCCCTGCATAAAGTGCGTTACAGTAATCGAATCTTGAGTTGACTTTTGCACGGATCACTGTCGGGGCTAGAGAGGTGGGGGGCAAGCTGCCTGACCTCGTGAAGTTGGAAGAATGCTGGCGACATGTGCTATCTGAGCCTCCATTGATAAAGAGGAGTCCAGGAGTACACCCAAGCTCTTGACTGTCACGGCCGGTGTTACCAGAGCGCCATCGAGCATTGGGAGTTGACACTCCAACCTCGGGTCGCTCCCTCCCAGCCACAGGATCTCTATCTTTGATGCATTCAGTCTCAGCTGGCTCTGTCTCAACCATCCAGTCACAAACTCCAATCCCTCAGCCAAGTTTGGTGGTGAGGCAGACATCCATTTGTCCATCAACAGGTACAGCTGGATGTCACCTGCATACTGATGGCAACCCAGCCCAAAACTGTGCATCAGCTGGGCAAGAGAGTACATATGGATGTTAAACAGCATAGGAGAGAGGATTGCCCCAAAGGGTGGTGAGGCAACACCTTCTCTCCTAATGCCACTCTGACCCCAACCCTGAAGGAATGAAGTAAATCTCTGCAAGGCTACTCCATGGACTCCTACATCAGCAAGGTGGTGGGCCAGCAGGTCATAGTTGATCATGTTGAAAGCCACTGTCATATCAAGCAACAACAGCAGTGCCGACACACCTCAATTCAGCTGTCTGTGGAGATTGTCTGTGAGGGCAATCAGCCCTGGGTCCGTCCCATAGCCATGGCAGAAACTGAACTGGAATGGGTCTAGGGCCACTGTGTCCACTACGAAACCCTGCAGCTGCTCAGCCACTGCTCTCTCTCAATTACCTTGCCCAGAAATGATAAACTGGAGACTGGGCAGTAATTGGCCAGATCTGCTGTATCTAAAGATGGCTTTTTCAAGAGCTGTATTACCACAGCCTCTTTTAAGCCCCCAGATAGACCCCAGAAGTTAGGGACTTGATAATGTCCATCAGGGCCCCCCAGATACCATCGCGGCCTGGCTTCACCAGTCACGATGGAACAGATCCAAGAGGCTTGTGGTTGGCCTGACAACACTCAGGATTCTGTCGATAACAGCCCGAGAGTGTTGGCTGAAGTTGTCATGGACTGAATTTAGAACTGTTATTATCTAATAGTTTTAATGTTTTACTGATTTGATTTAACCATTTTACTGATCTGAATAATTACTACAGTAACAAAATCTTTATTTTACAAAGAAAACTGTATATACTATCACACTCCCAGACTGACTTGAGAGGGAAAATTCAAAAGAAAGCAGAAAAAAAGCCAAATACAGTCAGGGACACTTTTTAAAAAGCTGAGTGGCCAAGATACAAAGAACCATTCTGTTATTTCTATTAATAAAAATGATAAAAGCAACACAATTAGAATTAAATCAACCACCACAAAACACACACACACACACCCCTTTAAAATCCAAGGTGCAGGACAATGGCACAGACATATTCTCTGGCCCTTCCAGACCACTATTAAATGGCTCAGTACAGAAAGTTAAATCTAGCATGTGTATTTTTTCATGCATCAGGCCCAGGACCATCTGAGAAAGGCCCAGGGCAGCCCTGAAGTCCTGAGCCTGACCAAACAATGCAGCCGCTGTATGGAATCACCCATGAACAGTAGTCTGGGGGCTCTGAAAACCACCTCAGAGACCACCTCTGAATGAAAAGTATTAATCTGGTGAGTGAAGCAAAAGGATATCCAAACCTATCCCTGGATCCCAACACCAAGTACACACAATCATAGCCAGCAATATTCTGCACTTGGAATCTAGTGAAGAAGAAAAACTCCCAAAAGATGATGGCTGCATCTTCTTCCCCCTCTTCTAGTTTGAGGTTGGTAAAGGACTAAAAACTGAGAAAAAACTGAGAAAGATACAACTGAGATAACTGAGAAAGAACAACATAACCCTGATTGTCTGGCCAGGTCTCAATCATGCATGCTAGGTCAATGTTCTCTTCTGTCACAAAATCATGGAGTAAGGAGATTTTATCCCTCGCTGACTGGGTGTAGTACAACAGCAATGTTGACGTAAGGGGTACTGAAGCCCTTGAACTCACATTTCTCAAGCTAGCACAAGACACTTAGACATGAGTTATTAAACTGCAACCAGCACCTTAGAGTTGGCAGACCCCTGGGGGCGACAGGGGTTCTTCCACTTTCAGGGGCTTCAATCCACTGCTGGCCCCGCCCCCAAACAGCTCCCTTGTACCCGACGCACCAGGCACAATGTTGTCAGCCAGAGGTGATGTCATTGCACCAGGCATGGGATGTTCTAGCATTTAGTTACCATAGAGGGTTTTTTGCACAAATGCTAGAGTGTCCCCCAAACAATGTGTCCGGCACAGTGACATCATTGTGACTGTCAGAGACCCTAACTTAGTCAGCCAAACACCAGGTCTTGTTCATTGAAGCAAGAATAGCATTTTATTATAGAGCTGCAATAGTAGGTTACTGGAGCAGATACATTGTTCAGAATAACGTGGTTACACAAAGCAAGCGGTTATACCAGAAAGGGGGTGAATGGGGACCCCCCCTTCCACCAATGAGTGTCTAGTATGCGAATGAGAACTGAAAATTACTATACTAATGAAGTTCCCACCGCCCCCATTGTTCCCAGCCAAGCTGCAGCTTTGAAAGCGATAGGAAGCTCACAGCCTGTCTCCACCAAGGTCAGGGTGTTAAGTCTACCAGAGATAGAGCCTGCAGAGCTCGCCCTCCGCATTCCATTCGAACACTCCAGGTGCATAAATCAACACCCCACGATCCCAGCCTCCTGCCCTACACACCACAATGCAACACAAGGCCCATCCTCCCACCCTACTCCATCCATCATGGCAGGACTACCTGACATGCAGCCCTCTCGAAAATAAATCTACCCCTTTGGTTTGTGGGGGTACAGCTTATGAAAAGCTCTGATCAACCTGGGGGCCAGAACATTTTCCGCCCGCACCCATTCCCTCTGTTCAGGCCCAAAATCAATCCATTCAACCAGATAAAACAAGCGATTACGAGAAATTTTAGAGTCCAGTATCTGTGAAACTTCATAGTGAGGTTCCCCCCACACCATCAGCGGAGGCAGGGCGGGCTGTCGCGGTCTCCATTTGTTCTCCTCAGGCGCCCGGCGGAGAAGCCTTACATGGAAGACAGGATGAACAGACTTTAGAGATTTAGGCAAGGCAAGTTCCACAGTTACATTATTAATTACTCTCACAATCTCAAAAGGTCCAACAAATTTCCATCCGAGTTTGCGGCTCGGTTGAATACCACGTAAATTCTGCGTGGACAAATAGGCAAACTCCCCGCACTTAGGAACCCAGGACAGGTTACGTTTCTTGTCAGCCTGGATCCTATAGGCCTCCTTTGCATCCTCCAGGGTCTTGGCTAAAGACGACCACACCGTTTGCAGTTGTTTGCACCAGTCGCCAGCATCTCCCGCCGGGAGGTTGGGAGAATCTAAAAACGGCAAAGGCGGGGCGTCATATCCATGGACCGCCTTAAAAGGAGACATACCAGTCGAAGAGTGCTGAGTGTTATTGTAACAAAACTCAGCCAAAGGCAAAAGGGAATGCCAATTGTCCTGCTGAAAGTTTGTAAAACATCTCAAGTATTGCTCAAGGGTTTGGTTCACACGTTCAGTCTGCCCATCAGTTTCTGGGTGGTACGCACTGCTAACCGCCCGCTCCACCCCAAGCAGTGACATCAATTCACTCCAGAAATGAGAAACAAATTGTACCCCCCTATCTGATATCACTTTAGCAGGTAAAGTGTGGAGTCTCACAACGTGTTGCAAAAACGCCGAGGCTAGTTTCTTGGCTGAGGGGATTGAGGCAAACGGAACGAAATGGGCTTGCTTGGTAAACAGATCCACTATTACCCATATGACAGTATTCCCCCCACTGGGGGGCAAGTCAGTAATAAAGTCCATAGATATCACTTCCCATGGACGAGCCGGCGTGGGGAGGGGTTGTAGAGCTCCTGGGGGTTTACCGGGTCTGGGCTTGCTCATCAAGCACGTTTGGCAAGCAGAAGTGAATAACGAAATGTCCTTTCGTAGCCCAGGCCACCAGAATTGTCTCTGCAAGAGCTGGAGGGATTTTACAAACCCCGTGTGCCCCGCCAGTTTCGAGCCGTGCGCCCAGCCCATCACCTCCCCCCGAAGGGAGCTGGGAACAAACAGTTTACCATTCTTCTTCCAGCAGCCATGCGCATCTTGAGTGACTCCTTCCTCCCCCCTTACCTCCTCCCTATCAGCGTCAGACATAGCTGTAGAGAATTTCGCTACCCAGTCATTAGAGGGAGGGGTCGGGGACTGAGGGGGACGTTTGGCTTGTTTCCGAGTGGTTACTGCTCCTCCCAACTGGGAAGGCGTGAAAACAGAGTCACGGATCTCCTCCCTCTTACTGTCATGCTGTGGGAGGTGTGACAGTGCGTCAGCAAGCGAGTTAGATTTCCCAGGGAAGTGGTGTAGAGTGAAATTGAACTTGGAGAAGAAATCAGCCCAACGCAGCTGTTTGGCGTTCAAGGAACGAGGGGAACGGAGAAGCTCGAGGTTTTTATGATCAGTCCACACCTCGAAGGGAACCCGCGCCCCCTCAAGCCAATGGCGCCAGGTCGCCAACGCTAAGCGGATCGATCCCGCTTCTTTCTCCCACACCGACCAATTCCGTTCCGTGTCATTAAACTTCCTGGAAACATAGGCAAGGGGGTGCAGTTTACCATCATCCCCCTCTTGGAGGATTGCCCCTCCCATGGCAACGTCAGAAGCGTCTACTTGCACAATGAATTTCTTAAGTTCATTTGGATGAGCCAACACAGGCTCCGACGTGAAAAGGGCTTTCAACTGGTCAAACGCACGTTGGCATTCCGGAGACCAGTTTAAATTGGCTCCGGGTCGAGTGCAGTCCAGTGGCTTCCCTTTCGTTTTAAGCAGATCAGTTAAGGGGAGAGCCACTTGAGCAAAGTTCGAGAGGAATGATCTGTAAAAGTTCGCGAATCCAAGGAACCCTTGGAGTTGCCTCCGAGTCTTGGGTGGCTCCCACCCCACCACATCCTTTATTTTGTCAGGGTCCATCTCAATCCCCCTTTGAGATATACGGTAGCCCAGGAAAGGGATCTCCGACTTATGAAATTCACACTTAGACAGCTTGGCAAAGAGCTTATGCTTGTGCAACATTTGTAAAACTTCTCGCACTAGTTTTACATGGGATTTTAGGTCAGTGGAATACAGAAGTATGTCATCAAGGTAAACAAGGACCCCCTTGAATAAATACTTATGGAGCACCTCATTGATTAAGTTCATGAAGACCCCCGGCGCTCCCTGAAGACCGAATGGCATGACTAAGTATTCAAATTGACCCAGGGGGGTATTAAATGCTGTTTTGAATTCATCCCCCTCCCTTATTCGCACCCTGAAGTAGGCATCTCTGAGATCTAGCTTCGAGAATACTTTCCCCCCAGCCACCGCAGCTAACAAGTCTTTGATCAGGGGCATGGGGTAAGCGTTCGTGTTGGAGACCGCATTCAAGCCTCAATAGTCAGTGCACAACCGCAACCCCCTGTCCTTCTTCTTCCGGAAAAGGACTGGAGCTGCGAACGGGGAGGAGGCAGGTCTTATAAACCCCCTGCTTAAGTTTTTGTTGATAAATTTCCTTAATTCTACCTTTTCCGAAGGGCTCATGGAATATAACTTCCCTTTAGGCAACTTTTGATTCGGCAAAATTTCAATAGCACAGTCAGAGTTCCTATGGGGGGTAGTTCATCGGCTTCCTCTTCCCCAAAGACGGAAGCCAAATCGCGGTACTCTGATGGAATCATCTCTAATTCTGCCTCCGCTACCCCTGCCGTCAGCAAAGACTCCCCCCCATTGGGACACCCCACTCCGGTTTCCATAGGTGGGACTGGCATTTCTTGGCAATGAAATTCACTTTCCCCTCCCCCCATAGTACGTGGGGGTCATGATCGAAGAACCACGCACTTCCGAGCACTAGGGGAAACTGGGCAGAAGGTGTAACGACGAAGGGCCTCTCCTCCCAGTGGTGCCCAATCCCCACACGCAAGGGAACAGTCTCATATTTGCAAGGCTCTTTCATTGTAGAGCCATCCATTTGCGTGAAAATCAGGGGATCGGTCAATCTAACTACCTTCACCCCCAGTCCCGTTACCAGTGTGGGGTTGATGAGGTCTCTCCCACACCCAGAGTCAATGAGAGCTCGCACCCTCACATGGGTCAGTAGACCCGGGTCCATCAAAGTCACAGTGAGGAAGAAAAGAGAGGGGGGTCTGCTCACCGGGATCTGCGCTTGGGAGTCCGGGACCTGCTGTTCAGCGCTATTTACAGCAGGTCCGTCTCGTTTCCCGGCTGCACGGTCTCGCCATCCGACGAATCCGATGCCTCACTGAGCGGCTTGGCTTGTAAGGCCTTCGCCCCTCTCGGTTTCGCCACAGGCTTTGGGGTGGAAGTGTCAAACTTCTTCTTGATTCCCTTGGCGGCCCCGGTCGATGCGGGGGAGCCTGGGCAGCTCGCCGCAAAGTGGCCCCTTTCCCCGCATTTCAGGCAGAGACCTTGCTTCATCCTAAGCTCTCTCGTGCCGTCCTTGGGTTTCGGGTTCGGTGGTGGATTCTTCCCTCGCGTAGCCGGCGTAGGGCCCGACTGGCCTCCTTTATTCATCGCTGCTGCATCATCCAGTTTGATGGTTTTCAAGCGGTTTTCCATGGTGATGGCAGCTTGTATCCAGCCTGTTAATGTGTCTGGATCTTGGGTCTTGGTGACTGAACGACGAATCTCCGCGTTGAGTCCCAATTTGTAGTGGTCTGCTAGAGTCCCGTCGTGCAACCCTCGAGTTTTGGCCGCACACCTGCAAAATTCAGCCGTGTAGTCTCTCACTGACTTGGCGCCTTGCTTGAGGGCACGGATGGCCGCTTTGGCTGTCTTATTGGCATTCACGTCTTCGAATTGTTCCTTCATGGCCCACATGAAGGTATCGATTTCCCTCAGCTCCCGCCTGTCAGCCTGGTGGAGTCCCACATACCAGTCAGCCGCTGCATCTTTCAGGTGCGAGGCTATGACGTCCACCATCCGGTCTTCACGTTGAAACAGGTGGCCCCACGTCTCGATAAATCTTTCGGCCCTCACCAAGAAGAAAGGAAACTTTTCGGGGTCTCCATCAAAATCCGCATCAAGGAGTTCCGCCGGTTTCGGTGGCAGGAACCCCCATGGTCGGGGGGGTGGTTGCCCCGGCGGTCCTCGCGGCCCCGGCCCCACAGGTTGAGCGGGGGGTTGAGCCGACACATTCTGTTGGTCCGGAACCGGCGCCTGTCGCTGGTCTTGAGGGGGTTGGTCGGGTGGTTCCTCCCGCCGTTGCCGCTCCCGCTCCTCTCGGATGCCCTCCGCGATCATCTGGGGGATGCGGGCGAGGGATTCATCTAGGAGGCGAACTAGGCAATCTTGGCTCGGCTCACCACTCCACCTCCGTCTCACCACGGCGCTTTCCAGGCCCTCGGAGTCTCGGCAGGTGTCTTCCAGCCCTTCGGCCGTGATCAGTCTGCGGACCGACCTCTCAGCGTGGCTCACTCGCACCGAAGCTCTCGGAGTCGCAAACCACGTCTCATGGGTTTCCGCCAGGGGCTTCACCCAATCTCGTCTCTGCTTGACTCGGGTGGTTACCCCGCCGTAGGCTGCACCATACGGATCTCCGTAGGGCCCTCCAAAGTCATACTCCTGGCCCCGTGTCACCGGTACATACGTGCCAGGGGCTTCCGTGGGTACGGTTGTCACAGGAGGTTTCTTGTCCTCCTTCTTTTCGTCTTCGATCGGTAGAGTGTCTTCTTCACCGCCACTCATGTTGGAGCCGCGGGTTTCCGACCAGTCCCAAAAAATGAAGGATTCTGAACAAACTGTCAGAGACCCTAACTTAGTCAGCCAAACACCAGGTCTTGTTCATTGAAGCAAGAATAGCATTTTATTATAGAGCTGCAATAGTAGGTTACTGGAGCAGATACATTGTTCAGAATAACGTGGTTACACAAAGCAAGCGGTTATACCAGAAAGGGGGTGAATGGGGACCCCCCCTTCCACCAATGAGTGTCTAGTATGTGAATGAGAACTGAAAATTACTATACTAATGAAGTTCCCACCGCCCCCATTGTTCCCAGCCAAGCTGCAGCTTTGAAAGCGATAGGAAGCTCACAGCCTGTCTCCACCAAGGTCAGGGTGTTAAGTCTACCAGAGATAGAGCCTGCAGAGCTCACCCTCCGCATTCCATTCGAACACTCCAGGTGCATAAATCAACACCCCACGATCCCAACCTCCCACCCTACACACCACAATGCAACACAAGGCCCATCCTCCCACCCTACTCCATCCATCATGGCAGGACTACCTGACAGTGACACACCAGAAGATCTCAAGAAGCCACCTGAAGCCTCCTGCTGGCAGCCTGTAAGCACCCAGCAACTCTACAAGACCCTCACACTACTCTGCAGCCCATTGCTTTAAAATTAAAGGATAACTGGGAACCCATTAAAAGTTGTTATGTATCCCCCAATCACTAAGTAAGTGTGCTTTTGTTGTCGATTCCATTCAGTCCTCAACAAGACTGTTAGAACTATAAAACACCCCTACTCAGGCATGGGAGTTATGGTAAAAAGGAATGCTACTTTCTTTCTCACCCTCCAGGCCCCCCTACCCCATCTTTTATATAGTGAGAGAGTTCTGAAGATGGCCAGGCCCAAACCTACAGTATCAGTATAGAATGAAACAGATTTCGTATTATGTTTAATGCATTTTAGCGTGCTCTTCTTCCTTGGAAGATGCATACATGGCTCTTTTGCTTCCACTTTACCCTCACAAGGTTAGATGGAAAGTTATCGTGACTGGACCAACATTGCTCAATAAGTTTCATGGCAAGCAGGGATCTGAACCTACCCCTTTCTTGGTTCTAGTTCAACACATCACACCACACCATACTAGGTTGTGAAGGCAGAAGGGCAAAATACAATGTCCTTTCTCTCCCCATCCTTCATGAAACCTCCATTCAACAATTTCAGCGATGCTCCGCCTTTGACCATGTTTGGAAGAAATGAAAGGGAATCTCTGCACTTTTGCTGTTTCTGAGAAGACAGCAAATAACAGATGCCCCTGCTTGATTCATCTTCCCTTTTCCAAACCAAGGAGAAAGGTAAAAGAGTCTCCAACCCTACCTACAAATCAAAAAGCAGGGAGATATTTTGCCACTGTTCAAAGCTCTTTGAGGCTGCAGGTATCTACAGGGCTCTGTTCTTTGCTTGGGAGAGAAGTGGGGAACTTAATCTTCATTCTCCCTTAAGTTGTAAGGAAACAGCCTTCAGTGCAATGGCAAGCAGGGAAAGGAAGGGCTTGCAATTCTTGTATGCATGTGCAGTCTCTCTCTCTCTCTCTCTGTTGGGCGGGCTGTCCCTTTTCGGAGGGTGAAGGAGCAAATATGTATTTTTCTGTATGCCTAGGGCATTCCCCTAGAACGAAGAAGCCTACCTCTTTCTTGTACCTGGCCCTGTTGTTTACTACATAGTCAGCTAGAGGGCCTCAGGCACTTGTCTATGACAGGATATGATATAAGAATCTGCTCTTTAAAGGAAAAACAAAGTCAAAAATCAAACTGGGCAATTCCAGCTGCTACACTACTCATAAGAATATAAGAACTGTCCTGTTGGATCAGACCAGAGGTCCTTCTAGCCCAGCATCCTGTTTCTCAAAGTGGGTAAGTTGCCCTGGATGGACAACTAACAGGCTGAGGCCTTCCAGATGTGCCCTTCCTAGCAATGGTATTCACAGGTTTACTACATATGAATGTGGAAGTTTCCTTTAGTCATCATAGCTAGAAGCCAGCCAGTTAGGCTGCGGTCACGCATGCTAAATAATCCATTTTCAATCCACTTTCAGTGCAATTTCCAACTGGATTTTTACTGTGTGAATTGGCAAAATCCAGTTGGAAAGTAGATTGAAAGTGGATTATTTAGTGTGTGTGACCCGCCCTAATGTAGTAAAGTAGCTAAGAATAAACTGTATGCTGAGAAAATCCCAGTTCAAATATACCTGATGATTTTTAAGTAAGCTCTCTGGGGATAATAATACTGACCTACCTTGCCACATTGTTGTAAGAATTACTGAGATAAATGTGAAGGAAATGAGTGGAAATAGGTCCACTGCCATTATAAATGGCTCCCTTCTATCATATTCAAGTACCTAAACACTTTTCCCACATTTTTGAGTTCCTTTGATAGTGTACATCAAATCTAATTGCCAATATGAAACCATGCATTTTTGAAGACTTAAGGGCATTTTTGAAGATCTAAGAGCCCCCCCCCCAATCTTTTTCATGTAACCAAAGAATCAGCAGCAGCAGGATGGGGCAAAATCTGTAATGGGAGGGAGACATCAGATGAAATTCTGCCTCTTCTCTCAAATCTTAAGTGTCTTTAAGTTTTTGGAACTTGTGCAGTCATGAAGAATAAGTGGACTGTATCCAACCATGAAGGTCCAAAGGTAACTGCCCTCTTACAGTTTGTCCTGTGTAATTGTCCTGCATAATTACAAGGTGTAATTTGAAGTGGTCACTACGTAGCAGTAATATTGTCCTTGGGACTCAGCATACTGTGAACATGGGATTCATTTACAAATCAATACATCATCACTGAATCCAATGGTCTCAGCTTCAGCTGTATAGAACTTAGTTTATATCATTGATATTGTAATTCATCTGGCCAAGAACTGACCACTATCTTTTAATTTATTAAATAGCAATATCAATTCTAATGCAGTTACAAGAATAAATGCAAAAGGGCAAATGTATTCCATCTAAAGGTTCATGTTTAAGTATACAAAAACGAGGACTGAAATTATGGCATTTATTTTTATACACAGATCACACTTTAAAACAAAAATCACATATTGTACCAACAACAATAAGACGTATTAGAGACCATCACAAAGTAAATCTAAATCTCATCCGCTACACATTCTTCTGTGTCATTTGCACTATATTTTCAGACAATACAGCTTTATGATTACTGCTTCAGAGATACGAACAGATCTGACAATCAAATCAAAGTTAAAATGAATGCATATCAATGAACAGTGGGGATGAACTTTATTTGAAGTACAGTCTATTGTATTTTAATCTTGTAGTAAAACGTGCATATGTGTGCATATCTACTGCCATCTTGGAGCTGAAGATGGAAACAAACAATTCACTTAGATAATTTTCTGTCCATATTGAAAAACATTCCCCAAATCTTGGAATATCCAATATGATTAGTCATATTTGGCTGAAACACTGCTTCAATTACAGACAACACTTTGGCTTCAATGCCTATTTTATTGCTTTCAGTGGCAACTTTGCAGTCATTAATGGAAGCATGATTTTGCTTCAAAAAGAATGGAAAAGTAATGAAATGGATAAAATAATCCGAATTCAGTGTACAGATCCATAGATTTAATTAATAGATTGGTTATCAATAACTGTTTTTTTTAAATAAAATCTTTAATTGCTTTATATACACATAAAAAGAGTGGGAGATCAGAAACGGAAAACCAAAACATTACATGCAAAAATATGAACTTTTGCTATGTAAATACACATTGCTCAGTTTCATGGGTGATGCAGTGTGGAAAACCTGCACACAATTTTTTTTTTAAATTTTTTTTTTAATTACTTAACATCAATTACATAATATATAAAAGCATAAAAAATTATAAAACCTCGCATATCAAACATAGACTATCTGAATAACAGTAACTTGTATTTGGCCTTAGAAATAGTTTCCCAATCAAAGGTGTCAATGTCTATTTTCTCTAGGATAGGGTACCAGATACTTAGAGGGTTAGAGAAGTCACTCTCGTTTTGAGTACTGGAGTGATAAATTGAAAAATTGTCTAGCATAAATAGGTCCCATACTTTATACCACCATTGTGTTATGCTAGGCACCTTGGTATCTTTCCAATGCTTTGCAATTAGAATTTTAGCAGCTGTGGAGAGAATACTGATTAGTTTTTTGTCTTTTTCAGGAGGACCATCAGAGGGCCATAGACCGAGGAGAAGAATAGCTGGCGACAAAGGTAAATTATAATTTGTTATTTTGTGAATGCAGTCTGTTACTTGGTGCCAAAAGCTTTGGATAAATTTGCATGACCACCAGTTATGGAAGTAGGTTGCTTTAACACCACACTGCTTCCAGCACAGTGGAGACATGGTAGGTATCAAATGAACTAGTTTGGTTGGTGTTAAATACCATCTCAACAGGACCTTCATGTTTGCCTCAATAATGTATAAGGATTTTGAGGAAGAGTTCTGACTTCGCCAAATAGCGTTCCATTGATCCTCGGAGATTTGGCACTGAAGGTCTTTTGACCAAGCCTCTTGATAGTTCAGATTGGTAGTGTGATGACTGTTGTTTAGAATTTTATAGATTTTTGATATTAGGGGTTTTTTTTGGTAAGGTTTAAACAGAATGATCAATAACTGTTAATAGGAAATTACAATAATTACAATATATTTGTTGTGCTTTTGATCATAAATATTGTCACACACACACACACACAAAACACACACACACACACAAACAATGTCTTTTTCATGCTGGAGGGGTTTTTTTGCCATCAGTAACATATTCCAAGACAGGAGGGCCTGGCGTGATCTGGTCCATGGGGTCGCGAAGAGTCGGACTCGACTGTGTGACTAAACAACAACAACAACAACATATTCCAGTCTTCAGAATTATATTGCTGTAGTTTAAAAAGATGGCTCAAGAAAGAAAATCTATAGTCAACGTTTAAACAAAGCTGTTCAGGGTTACCAAGATTCAATATTGTTTGTCCATTAAACATTCTCCTCTTTTTTAAAAAAATCAAGGTTCACAGCATAATATTCCTTTACTCTCAATTTGTAAACAACAGTTAATGAGCTTTGTTAAACATGTGTATTTCTTTTTAGGAAGATGAAAGAATCCATTAAAGGAGTATAATCCAAAGTAAAGGTGAAAACTATTCAGTGTGGCTATTTCACTTCATTAACAGCTATGTTGCTCAAATTGATACAAATGGTCTCCTTCTGTTTCTGACTGTTGGCTTGTCTGATTAGTACAACTAATTGTTCAGGCTGGGAAGATCTCCTATATCTAAATAGAAGATGTGCAGTTTGTAACCTGCTTAATTTGCCTTATGTCCTGCATGGCCCTCAGTATGGTGTTCATTAAAGTATCAGCTGTTTTGATTGCAGAAGTGGCAGTATAAACATGAGCATATTTTTCTTTGTTAAAAAGGCCAGATTGTCCATAATAATATACACTTTGTTTAAAATGGCAAGAAATCATCAGGTACATATGATGGCATTTATAAATTCCTTCATGTCATTCCTTTTTTCTGAGCAATACAATAATACTAAAGACAATGGCAGGGAAAATACTGGAGGACAGAAGCTTAGGGCGGAATTAGGCCAACTGGTTCAAAGCCTAAATTTTGGCATTTGGATTGCAACTTAACATTTGAATGATAAATAAGAGCTGCAAATCCAGAAAAGTTCAAAAATCCACATGCATCTGGAGCTTTTACCTTAGTTTTTCATCAACTGGCTCCTGGTGTTGAATTACCAAAACCTCTCTATAGTTTAAGTACATTGACAATTTAGCATTAGGAGCCATGACAGGGTAAACAAAAAAGAAAACACTGTACATGTACACAGATCCTGTAACACACACAATAATTTCTTCTGCATTGCAGTCAAGCTGTATTCCAACATTTCTAAAATAATTAGATTTTAGGATCAATTTTCAATAGGAAAAATGAAATGCCTGGAATAGTGTTCCATTCCTAGGACAGTTAAGACAGAAACAACGCAGCTTATTTGGAATTTAGGGGAGGGGGAAATGGACATCAACTGGTCAATAAGGCTAGTAGTTAGAATGCTTACAAGGCAGTTATACTGCAGATGATGATAACCAACAAGTGATGGCAAACAAGATATAATTTCTGACCGCTAAATTTTACAGGTGTCTTTAGTCAATAAAAACCTCCATTAAAAACTGTAAGCTCTTTTAACCAATCATTCTGCTATTATAAGTGGATGTTTTAAAAAGTGACTAGAAGCAGAATGTCAATTCCTAGCATTACTCATCAAAAGCAGAATATTCTACACAGAAACTCAGGTACTTCTGCTGAGTTCAAATACGGGATCTTCAACTCCCAGTCCAAGTTATCTCAAGATATGACCCAACACAGGTGATATGAGCTGATTAATGTGGCTGAAATGTATCTGAATGTATTATTTAAATGATAGTATTAATTTCTAAATCAATGATGCTCATTGTAGTTAATGTCTGCCCCCCCCACCCACACGGATAGAGCATGGGAAAATATTACAGGGATTACAAGACAGGAGAACACTATTTTAAGAAGAAAGTGACAGGCACAATTATTACAAGATGTAAGTAGAAAAGTGATATACCAATGGCCTTTGTCACTACAGATCTGTAGCTGTTCAAGTAAAAGCAAACTACACAGAAGCTATTATTAATAAATGACTATTAAAAGCTTGCTAAGTAAGCATCTGGTGTTGGAAAAAGCAGAAGAAAGCTTTGCTTCTATTTAGAGGAGATAAAATATGGCAGACTGGATAGGTTTCAGTGGTGAATGTTCTGCTCGCATTTTTATTGTACATCAGCCTTCTACTCTAAATACGTATTTCTTATCTTATCTTGAACTTCTATCAAATTATTAGCATGAATGACAGTTTCACTTAAAATATAGCTTCATAGTTGACTCTGATACCTGAGGAATATGATATTCATTTATTTCATATTTATACTTGCTGCACTAAAGTGGTTTGGGGATCATGCACATACAAAAGATCACTATATAAACATCCACTCTAAACAATACTCATTTTGAAATTTAGACTGTGGGGTCAGTTATACCCCATCCTCCCTCCAAGGAGCTCAGGGTGGCATACATGGGTGGGATTATCCATCCTTCCACCCCCAATATTTACCCTGTCAAGTTTGTGAGACTGGAAGGATTGGCTCTAGGTCACACAGTAAACTTCATAGTTTGAATACAGATTCAAGTACAGACCTCACAGATCTAAGCTTTACTATATAACCATTACCTATAAATGCCATTGATTACACACAGCAGCAATCAGGATGTGAGCAAGGAAATACATTATTATTTTTGAATGGTGTATATGTGACAGTTATTAACAGAAAAACACTACATAACAAGCTAGTAAAAGGCACAATTCATTTTATACATATACAACCACATAACATACCATATCCTACAAGATAACACACACACACAAACTATACTTACATATATAATCTATATTTGGATGTACAGTCTTAAGCAGAGTTCCATTCTTCTAAATCCACTAAAATCCACTGACTTCAATGGACTTAAAAGGGCTTAACTCCATTTAGGATTGTATCACAAATCTTATTAAAGGTCATATTTGAAAACACTTCAGAATTTGTATCCTGAGCTCTCTTGATTCTGCCTTGCACTGGTCCTATTGACAAGAATACCACCATCACTATTCTCATTACATTTATCAAGATCCAGTATTAGGCAAGGTGAGTTAGAATTTCTCTGCATGAGTTTTAGCATGTAGTACCAAACTATTCAGACATTTATGCCTGATACTAATCCATAAATCTGTATGAAATGAAAGGCTCCAAGCTTCGTAATGGCTAAATCACATCCATAACTGACTACTAGTTTTCTCATGCTCACCTTCACACTGCTACCCATGTTTAGAAGAAGCCATTTCCTTGGCTGGAAAGGAACTGAATCAATCACCTATACACATGATGTCTATATTATCCTTATTGGAGCTGAAATGTAATGTAGGTTCCATATTTAAATCAAAGATGCTATCTAGTAGACCAAAAGGCAGAGATTTTTTTTGGTTTGTTTTGGGTTTTGTTTGGCAAGTTATGTGCATGAAAGCAAGTTGGCCCTGAAATAAGTCCTTAACAGCACTAACAGAGAAAGGCACCGCACAACAGATTAAATGATTCTGATAATCTGATGATCTCTTTGTTACAGAGCAGTTGCCGCCTCCTGATACTGAATTCTTGAGTAGGAAAATTACATGCTTAAGTCCACCCACCCCCCAATATTCAGAGCATATCTTATTTTAAATAATAGCATAAAGCTGAGAGATGATGAATCTTTGATACATATGGCACCAAATTAAAATGCAGTCTGTGTTTCACTGTAAAAAAAGCTATGAAGATGAAATGGATGCTTTATATAAAATATTTACATATAGAATGTAAAAAATGTACTATGGTTGGTAACCTTTATGACTTTGGGGAACCATGTATTTACATATCTCTATCTTTGCATGTGCGTATCTGTGTGTTGTGTATATATTTTTAACAGTTGACAGCTGTTTTAGAGCATACAGAGATGCCAAGCTGAATGAGGGTCTTGATTACTTCAAGATTAGCTATCTTAAGTTTCTATTCATTTTAAGTGTTGTTAGTGCGAAGAGTCATTAGTCACTTCCTTGTCTCATAGAACATCAGCATACATTTACATTGTTAATGAACATTTGGGGTAAATGAATTAATGGCACTTTTAAACATCAATTCGATCCTAATAACTTTATATGTCGAAGCAATGTTAAGGTTCAACTTAAAAAAATAGAAAGGTTTTTCTGGCTAGGCAACTAATTGCTCCTGAGCATTAAAAAAAAAAAAGGTGCACTAATTAAAATGTTTCTTAGAGAGATCAAAAATCATAGAAAAGCAATGAAATGTGGAAAAATCAGCTTTTCAGTTCTGAACAAGAAGCTTTTAAATTTCTGCTTAAAGATGGCTTGAAAACAGGCTGTCATATTAAAATACAAATATATTATAAAAATAGGGGTTGCTTAGTATTTCCAACTTTAAAAACAAAAACAAATGGTACTTTCTTGTATTTCTGCTGAGCCTATGGGATGTAAAACGTGAATAATCAAATATCTGGGTAGTTGGGAACAAAATTTACATGGGACAGACACTTAGGGAGAAAAACTGTAAGGCCTGGTTCCTGGTGAATTATTGTCAGCCTGCGTGCACCGAGCAAGATCAGTGTTGGAAGGATCATCACATGGTCTGCACTCAATCAGCACCGCCATTGCTTTAATACTGGAACAATATTGCTAGCACTTTAATATGTAATACTGTATCATTTTAATGAAGCGTTTTAATGTTTAAAGGTTTGATTGTTTTAATGTTTTAATCTGTAAGCCGCCCTGAGCCTGCTCTGGCGGGGTAGGATGGGATATAAATTAGAATATAAATAAATAAAAAGTCTGAAGGCTTTTGATTTTGGATAACTCAAATAATTTAAGACCAAGATTTGATTATATTTTTGTGTCCTCTATGTAGAAACATTTGCATGGGATAAATGAGCTAATTACAGCATGATTGGCCACTATTAGAAATCTTGCATATTTTACAAATGTTTATGTACTAGTGAATATAAACCTACTTTATCAGTGATCCAATGAAGTTATACAGATGTACCTATTAATGATATGTCAGGCAACTCTATCAGCACGCAACATGTTTTGTTACTACTATAGGATGTGTGGTCAATACATGTATATTCATTCAGAAAAGTTTATTCAAAAACACCCTGGAAACATAGCACAAAATTAATCCAGCTGAAACATATTTTTAAATTCATGGACCAGAAGATTACAAGTAGTAAAGGTGTCACGGTGTGTTATGAAATACTTGCAAAATGGTCTTAAATGACAAGGATAAGATTTCAAGCATCTTGTTATTTTCCTCTAGTTAACTATGTAGTCAGTGATCACAGATAAAATGAGAAGACAACTAACATATGCATACACTTGCATTATTCCAGGTAGTTTCTCTTCATTGTGCTCTAAATACTGCCTTCTGGGAAATTTCACCAGAATATCTGTGACCTCAGTAGTTTATCTACAAACATGCTAGGATAGTATAACAGACCATGGTACAGCCTGGGCTCTGCAGGCTGATTTAAAAAGTCCCAAAAATACAGCTTTTAAAGATATAGATGCCAATCTCAGCTCGTATTAAGTAAGTAAGTAAAAATAAAAGTCTGCTAGAATTTTATCAACACCACCCAAAATAAAATAGAAATGTAATAGAAAGCAGAGACCCATATCATTATAAAGACATTATCAAAGCCATATACACAATAGGAAAGCAAACAAGCAGTGCAAAGTTGGCTCAGCTTATTTTTGCACGTTGTTTAGTAAAGGCTATATTGAATTTCAGTATTGTGATGGTGAAATCATTGTTTGTCTTATGATTAAAAAAGGATGAAAGTGAATTAAACATTTGGCTACTGCTTCTGTATACAAATTTGTTGATGTGTCTTTATTAATAGCAAAGTGCTTTACATACAGACTCAAAAAAACATATCCTGATCAGCAGTTTTGGAGAAAAAAAATTAAACACATCACAAACTGAGTGAAACTCACCATCTTCAGGCTTGTTCACAAAGCTCTGCAAGGGATCAATACCGATTTCTTGTTCTTCTATCTGCAAAGGATGTCTTGTTTCAGAGATGGAATGATACATATTGGCACTTGTAAAGTTCAATCAGTGAAAATTACCTGGGAGAAAAAGTTAAAAAAATAATCGTAACTACTAAATCTACATTGTACTACAGTAGCAAAAATTCCATTAAATTTAATAATACTGGTTAGCATAAAGCATGTCCTCTGAACTCTAAACATGCTAGTAGTTACCTATTTAGCAATTAATAAAAAGGACTTTACCCAGAATATTTACTGCATGGTGAAGAGAAGAATGTACCTACATTTAAGTTTTATCTACTTTTTTTCTTGAAAATTTGGCAGAGTTCCCTGCTGCTTTGTTCTTCTGAAGTTTATGCTGGTCACCAACAAACTTTTCTTGCACTTTGTTATAAAACTGATCCACGAGGAACAACTGATGGCAAGTTCCTGGAGTTCAATACATCAGCTGTACTCACGTCAAGACTCCAGCACCTGAGCAGCACCACAGCAAAGAGTATTGTAACATGAAATTCTACTACAGTATGGTGCTCCAAGCTCTGGTAGACTCCAAAGGAACGTTCATGGACATGTCTGCCAGAGTGTCTAGCAGGAGAAATAACATGATTGTGTCTTGGATCTCCCTCCAGTGGCTAATGATTTTAGGAACATTTTCCTCCAGCAGCGTTTAACTGACCAACAGGGTGCCAACAAAGCTTATGATTATTGGAGATGGAATCTATTTATTCAGACTTATCCAGGTAGTTGTTAGTATCTCTTGCAACTCAAGAAAGCAGACACAAGAAAACTGTGTATATCTTGAATGTGAGGGAAATGTGCAACCCATACACCCAATTTAAATAATCATGCCACACTTGGTGCAGGCTCCATGCATGCTGCCATCGTTACCACAGCCAGGGCTCAGAAATACTGGCAAAGACACCAGAAGCACACCAACAGAATGCACAGTATAAAAATATCTAACTGTTTTGACAGACAGTCAGGTTATGGTCACACACGCTAAATAATCCACTTTCAATGCACTTTCCAACTGGATTTTTACTGTGTGAACGGGCAAAATCCAGTTGGAAAGTGCACGTGGCCTGATGTGAGAGCACACTTGCAAACCAGGGCCCTGCAGATCGAGCAGCCCAGCCGGTGCGACCCAGGGCCAGCGCTGGAAGCCAGGCTGGGGACCACACCCAGCCCTGGGCATCTGCAACTAAGAAGGAAGGTGGGGCCACAGGGGGAGGAGGGAAGAGGAAGCACAGAGGGGAGTGGGCGGAAGGGAATGGAAATAAGAGGAGGGACTCAGACAAGGGCCAGGGAGGATAACCTGGCTGTGGATAGTGAGACAAGCCCAAAGAGAGACAGATAACTACCCAGCCAGAAAGACTGTGGGCGAGGGCGGTGCTGTAACTCCCTTCCCCACTCAGTTGTCTGAGGCCCTTGCTGTTCCTCTGGGAGGGTTTCCAAGGTGGCAGAGAGCTCACCCAGTACAGGGTACAGTGACAGCAAGGAGGGATCGTCCGACTCTTGAGACTGTGGTTAAGACTAGTATCCAAAGGACTCTTACTCACACCATGGAAGCTTGCTGAGTGGCCTTAGGAGTCACATTCTCTAAGGCTGTGGTCACACATACTAAATAATACACTTTCAATCCACTTTCAGTGCACTCCCAAGCTGCCTTATAGTGAATCAAACCATTAGTCTATCAAGCTTAGGAGGTTTTGACTGTCAGGAGGCTTTGCAGGGAGAGGTCTTAAACCCACTAGACCACTACCTGATCCTTTTAACAGGAGATGGTGAGGATTGAATGTGGGGATTTCTGCAGGTAAAGCTGTGGCTCTACCACTGAACCATGGCTTTCCCCTATATTTAGAATTCCTGGATGACATTCTGCAAAGATCAGTTTTAAAGGTTACATTTAAGTCTTACTTTTAGCTTCAAACCACTGGTGATGATGCTGCTGACACTCTAAGAGGATCTAAGACAACCTTATTTTTCACAAAATTCTGCTGCCTGCAAATATTGATCACATATAGGTAGTGAATGTATGATCCAAAATGATCACACTTTATGTTATTGAAGTAACCTGTCACCATGTAAAGGAGACTGCCATGATTCGGTACTTTAATTTACTATATGAAGTACAAGATTCAGCACTCTGTTCCTTTAAAGCTACTGTTTACAAAAAGAACTCTTTATCACTTAAGATTAGTAAGTGTCCCAATCAAGAAGTAAAAACGTTGCCGAAGTCCTTTAAAAGACACTGTTATAGAATACATGTAGAAAGAATACAAGTCAAGTTTCTATCCAAAGTAGCAATACAAAGATTACAAAGGCCAGCCAACAGAAAACTGTTTTTATATCAGCAATTCAGTATAAACTGCTGTTAAAAACAATCAATGAACAATACCTATTAACCTAACCACTCTGAATACCAAGCAATCCTTTTGATAGTTTCAGCGTTTAATTTTTAAACAACAGCAAATAAAATTAAATCATTATGATGGCTCATGGGACATTTCTTAAAGAAAGATTTATTCTTTACAGAATTGCAGGTTTATAATACTCTACAAGATATTGTTCTAGTTGCATAAAATGTAATTTAACAAAATCATTACCAAATATTTTTAACAATATGTGTAGACTACTGATATGCGCTTTTGGAGCCCACTAATCACCTGTCTCCTGTTGTTTCATCCTTTTTTGCCCTAAAAGGATTTATCACTTTATTATTTGTGTACAAATAAAGGCACCTCAGACTGTATTCTTATTTTTCCTTGATGATCTGCGTGTAGATCAGTGCCAACTGCTTCCCAGGTAGCTGGGGAAATATGGGAAGCTGATATGGACAGAAGTCACAACATGGACTCTTTGAACATCTCATATTGCCCTGGCAATGTGTGAATGAGAGGTACTGCTGTTACTGAGTAACCAAGGTAAAGTATGAACCCACCTGGAACCCAGTTTCCAGATAAGGGTTCTGTCCTCAATGTAATGCCAGCACTGTTTCAGTATTTCCACTCACTCAGTGTATGGTAGGCTCAAATAATGAAGGCAATGATCCCACATGTATAGCTTCATAGTGCACAGGAATTCTGTTTAAATAAAGGTTTATAACTTCATAGAAATACAAATATGAACAACTGGAGTGGGTATTTAGAGTGGGGATCAAGACTACAAGAAAACAAATGTAGTTTTAAATGTCCACATATACAGATTGTAAAAACTGACCCAACCTCCTCCCCATCCTCATTCTTTGCAAGTCCTCTCTGGCAGTTCCAAAGATTAAAAATACTTCTTATTTAAAGTGTCATGAGATGCTAAAAGAGAAGCAAAAAGCCCTATGACTTATGCTTTCCTATATAATGACAGGCTGAAACAGCATCCATCCCCTTCTAAACAAAGAGTGAGGCCAGGGCTCAGGATTTGCTGGCAGCCCATGGAAGGGAGATGGTGGATGTCAATGTACCCTTGCAAGCCGGTCACCATGCAGGGTTAAGTGTAGTCAAAGGCTTACTTAAACCTCCTGAGAGGAACATTACAGGATAGTGTTTTTTAAAAGTACCAATAAGTTCCATGTTGTCCTTTGCAGGTCAGCAAGTAAGTCAATTTTTAAAAGGTAGCAATAGCAGCATATGAAATACCAAAAGCTGTCTCTTGTTAAACAATTCTGAAGAAATGACTATCAACAGCATTCCTCCGTCTTCACAGAAGAAACTGTACTTTAATGTTTTCCTGCTAGAAAATGGCCCCCTACTGCAAGTCAGAGAATTAGTTTCTGGTTGGACATTTGAAATGGAGCTACTCTCTCAGGTAAACCCTTTAAAAATTTACATATTTCTTTTTAAAACCAACGGACAATTTCTTTCTGTTATGTCCCCCCTGAGGCAGCTCTGTTCAGACAAAGAAGGTCTGTTGAAGAACTCATCCAGCAGATGGGTGATGACAATGACAACAGATCCTTTCCAGTGGTGGGCCCCACTTGGTGAAATGGCTTGCTAGCTGAGGTTATGAGGACTCCCACACAGCTGATCTTCAGAGTTCTGTAAAGTAGTACTGTTTAGAAGAACATTTTTTAATGAATGTTTGAGCTTCCACCACACCACTTTTTGTACATTTGCAGCAGAGATCTATATATGTAAGCTGCTGTTTTTAGTGGTATTTATTGTTGATGTCTTAATACTGGTTACCATGGTTCTTAACTAATCTTGCATGCTGTCTTGGGGCCTTCTGAGAGGCAGGCATAAAGTAAATAAATAGAAATACTGTCTCTTTCTAAACTGCTTCCATAAGCACTCTTTAGCCTACTCTTTGCCCCTCAGAGGTCTAACTTTTCTCATATACTACTTCTGAGGTTGCCTGGGTCAAAACCAGTATTGCTGACATTGATCAGCATTCAAGTGCAAGAGAAGAAATGCCAGTATCCATCATATGAGCTTGCAGGGAACATCCTGCTCATGGATATATCTTTCTGATGGTGTTGGATGTACAAAATTACACTCAGATGTGAGAAAAGGACAGAAGAACCAATAAGATGGCAGAAAGAGGAAAAGTACCTATGTATAAGGATGCTGAAGAGAAAAATTCCAGATATCTCTGAATATTCAGCACATGTAACCCCACTTCAAAGTAAGTTTGGAAGGAGAATACGAGCCATGTGAATACTCTTTCATCGTGCTTGGCTCTAACGAAAGAAACTCAAACCCTTGCCAACAATCCCCTGCCACTAACACCTTCCACACGAATATGGTGGCTGTCAGGTATTTCACATACCACAACATACAGCAAGAAAAGTAATCAAGGACTGCACCTCTCTCTTAATTCACCTACCAAGCTTCTTTCATAATTCACTACCAACCATCTGTCACTGAAGAAGTGTTTTCTTTAGACATAAAATTTTTTGCAGAATTTGACACATTTTCAATAGCGCAAAGCAAGCATGTTTTCTTTCATAAATTGTATCCGATTATATATCATTAAAATGGAATGATGCAAATAGGGGGGAAAGGCCTAATGCTATGAAGTTGATCAGCTGGATTCCAAAATGAAGTGGCACAAGCTCATGTCACTAAATGACTTGTCACTAGTAACTAGCAAATCTAGTGATCATAAAATGCAGTTAATTTTTATTCTGTTTAGTAAAAACCTGGACTTTATAGTACTATTGCGTCTGAGCTTTAACACAAAACAGAGTTGTATTGGACTTTAAATAAGTTAATTAAGTATTAAAATCAATCATGTGAAAGTCTTAATATTTAATATTGTTAGATAGTGTATCAAAGTGGTTTTATTATTTATTTACTCCAAACCTTTCCAGAATACTTCATTTTGCATCAGGGGGTCTGTATCTCACACGATAAATGCATTTACAATGCCAGATAAATTATATATAAAAGCATTTGTCTTAATACACGTCATTCAATATTAAATATCACCCATTGGTACCACCCTGAAACCTTAATCCATTTTTACCAACTGCACATTTGTATTATTCAAATGTTGTCTATTAAATAGTTTTCTGTCTAGCTATAGAGCAGAACTAAGAACAATCATCACGGGAGATTTAAAACAATTCTGCTGGTTTTCATTCTTTTTGTATCTTACTAGCACTTATCACTAAGGGTACAAACTCTGTGGTGAATTAAAATGTCAGGCAGGAAAGACAATAGGAATTTCCTAGAACAAACAGAAGGCATATGGCTAGCAGCTTTTGTGTAGCTTTCAAACTTTTGACATTACCACTAAATGATCAAAATAATTTCTTGCTATACAAATCTTTCATAGCATCTTTGTCCATGGTCTAATCTAGAAGCACTGTGGATTAGTTGGAGAACCAGAGGACTGGGCCTTAAACAAGCACCATAAACATTACCTCACTGTCTGAGAAAATACAACATTCTGTCCTAGGGCTACTCTTCCAGGATCTGCTCAGGACCCAACAGTGATATCATTCACTTTCCCATATTAACAGGCAAGTGAGTATCGCTGACTACCTATTATCTGCCTTTTCCTTTTTATTTGACTCTAGAACAGCCTGAAATCTTTGACAGAAAGGCCACCTCCATTTCTTCCACCATGCTTAAGTGCTTTAAACATTATTAAATACGCCAGAGATAACGTTCCCTGCCTCTAACAACCTCAGCTCTGACTCACCCTTTTAATATGGACCACAAACAATATCTCCCTTAACCAACAGCCTTATCTGGCACAGTTCCCTGTGCCATGGGACAAGTAGTAGTACTTCTTTGTTTCAAAGGTCAAGGCCACCTGTGGCTTAAGGGCTCAAAGGTTCACAGACAATCAAAAGTGCTCTCTGAGGGAATGGGAGAAAAACACCCCTAAGCACAGGGCTTAAAAATGGATGAACACAGTGAGGTATGTTTTTGAAGGGACCACACCCTGGGATGATAGAGGTTACTAGTAATACTTGAGGCAGCTGAGCTTATTCCAGTGAGATAAGAAAGAATCCTATCACTCATATAGCTGCAGTGCAAATGTTTGGCTTCTGTGAGAGGCAGCTGTTCCCAGCTTGGTCTTCTGAAACTACTTACTGAATGTGGGAAAGCTCTAGAAATGTGGCACTGTTTTAAATTGAAATAATGTTCAGTTTATAGAAGTGGAGAGATGGTAGTGCGATATAAAAAGTAACAACACACATAAACCACATTTTTTCCTTTGATCTCAGCTTGTTCCCATATTTTGTACATTATTGACTGATAAATTAGTCTAACAGTAAAAATGTTAAAATATAATTTACAAGTAAAACTGATATATTTAAGTAATGTAGTACAAAAGGGTTCATGGAGAAGTTCCCAGAAATTTTCCTGTTAAAACATTAAGTGATTTTACTTTCAGGAAAATACAATTACTGTAACCCCAATGATCTACAACCTTCCAAGATGATTTACCTGGGGCTGCCTTTACTGCTGCAGGGCTGTGGACCAAGATGAGGGAAGGGTTTCCCTCTTTAAATCCTCAGAGGTGGAGGGCCGCAGCGTCAGCTTCACTGCAGCCCTGGCAGCCAATCAAGCACCTATGCTTGCAAGGGAAGGGCAAGGACTCCAGGAGGGCCTGGAAGCTGGAGTGGTTTCCTGCAATGTACTCCTCCTTTGTTTGACAGGCTGCAGTGGGAGTGGCTTGTTCCATGCTTTCCCCATCAGTTTAGTAGTTTGTGGGTGTTTTGGTATCTAAGTTAAGTTGCATGCTTTGTCACAGCCTTTATCGGCAGTTTGGGCCATCAAGCCGAATCCAAGTTGGGGGAGGCTGAGCCAGCAGGCCTGCCTCCCTTGGTCTGGTGATCCCTATAATGGGTCTGGAGAGTGGAGCTGTCCACATTATGCCCAACTCCGATGCCAGTGCATTGCCCACGTGGGATGTCTAGACTTACTATCCCATGGTGTGCCCCCAGCATGCACACTAGGGTGATGGGTTGTGTTGTTGGCTGACAGGCAGATTGACAGATTATGGATCCTGCCCTGTGCTATACCAGTTTGGTGTAGTGGTTAGGAGTGCGGACTCTAATCTGGGAGAACGGGTTTCATTCCCCACTCTTTCACATGCAGCTGCTGGTGTGACCTTGGGTCAGTCATAACTTCTCTCAGAGCTGTTCTGGAAAGAGCAGTTCTCTCAGAGCTCTCTCAGCCCCACCTACCTCACAGGGTGTCTGTTGTGGGGAGAGGAAGGAAATTGTAAGCCGCTCTGAGACTCATTCAGGTAGTGACGGGTGTAATTCGAATCTCCTCCTCCTCCTCTTCTTCATTGCTCCTTAGATTGTAAAGACTGTGACCATTTCTCACCAAGTTAGTATGGTCTCATTATTTTACCCATCACTGTTGGACACTCTCTTGCCCCTCAGCTGCAATAGAAGCTTCTCCGAGTTCTCCTATTATGCTTACTCTTAGATAAGAGTGTATCAGATTGCAATTTGCAGTCTTACCAAAATTGATATTAATAAGATACTAAAAATGACCTAAATGAAATAAATAATTGGAATGTCAATTTCAGGTCCACTGTTGGAAAATATTTCTATTGCATTGTTAATTTAAAAACCCAAGAGTGATTGTGCATGCAGAGGCAATTATATAAAATAATGTTATTTCCCTGGATGCACAATGACCTAGACTAGAAAGTAAATCCACAAGGAAGCAATCTCACCAGGAAAAAAGCTTCTAGCACCTGTGACTACTACAATAACAATAGGATTGCGTTGCATAAAATCACAGTATATGCATGGAGTTTAATTCACAGAGCTAGTATGTAACAGCACCAACATTAACAGGATGATCAACTTTTGATAAAATAAGGTTTAGGGTTGTGTACAGCACACAAAAGGTATTCTACCCTGTCCAGAATGCTTCTACCAAATCATGCATTTCAGTTTTCAGATATTATAATACTTATTTACCTTAAACCCCTATACTGCGGTTTCCCATTACCTTTCAGATCCAGAACACATTCCTGACACTTAAAGCCCTTCATGGCCTGCTCTACCCATATATTTTGTCTTCAATTCAAAAATGTCTTTTCCCATGAGTTTTGCTCCTCTAAATCTACAGTCCTCGGCTTCACAAAGTTTCCATTTTCTCCTCATAATTCCTCTTCTTCTCTTTATCATCCCTTAATTATATCCCTGAATATAGGCAGTTTCCAACAATCCCTAGGCAAAGTGTCGAACAGGGCCAGGCCAGTTCCAAATGTTCTTTTATGCAAGTTGTTATTTTGTTATTTTGATCTATTTCAGTTGGGCTTTCAGGACAAAGACTGTTTTGCCTAGCCTAGAACTGGTATTGAGAGAACTGCTTCTCCTAGTTCTTTCAGCTGCTTTTGATATGGTTATATAAAGAACTGGGGACATGGCTTTGCAGTAGTTTTGTTGGGGTTTTTTTTCTGTGGGGGGGGATTAGATGATACTGGGGTGTTCAGTTAATGAACATGGACATTATTTTATTATTCCACAGGAATCACTTCTACCACCCATGCTTCTTAACTAAAGCCATATGACTAAATGATAAAAATTATGGCATGTCCTGCAATCTATTTGAAAATGACACCAAGCTTTATTTCTCATTTTCATCCTCTCTTGGGGCTTTTCCACATTCTCATTTTACTTGCTGGCAAAGTCCTCTTTCTACAGGGCTTTCCCCTCCTGTTCCACATGTGTTTTACTCCCTCTAGTGGCCAATTCAATATCACATAGGTTTTTTCCAGCATATATCTCCGCAGATTTAAACTTCAGATTTTTAAACTGAAAATAAACCTGTAAGATAGCAAATTGACCATTAGAGGGAGCAAAACATGTACAAAACAATAAAAACAAAACAAAAAACCTGAAGAAACAGGAACTTAGCAGCAAGTAAAATGAGAATGTGGAAAAGCCCTTTGTGAGGCAATGTTAATCCTGAACCTTCTAAGATTTATAGTTTAAGCGTATAAAGTCCTGACCACCTAAATATCTCAAAGAGTGTCTATTCCCATATGAACAGCTTCAAATCCTTAAATCAATTGGGAAGCACAAGCCCTGTTTTAAATTCTGACTTACATCCGGGCCTTTTCAGTGGTTCATCAAGGGCTCTTGAATACTTTCCCTCAAGAAATTCACTACGGTCTATCTTTGCAGAAGTTCTGAAAATGGCTGGAAATCTGTGTTCAGTTGGCATTACAGTTTTTAGTCTTTTGTCCTGTTCCTTCAGTAATGTTAAAAGGAATTGCAGCAGCAAAGTAAATGGTTTTTTTAATTATTCTTTTAATTATTTTATGTTGTATGTTGCACACCACTCTGAAATTTCACATTACACATTTTGAAAAAAAAACATTCCTGGACACCATTCCAGAATTTATTAAGTGGTGCCACTTCTCTTCCTCAAATTCCAGCTAAACCAAGTGAAGCCCCTGGATTAACGCTTTAGTCTTCATCCCTAAAAATGACCCCTCCCTTTAAATGAACCGTTTTAGATGTATGGATCTTCTTCATGGACTCTGTGCATCACACCTCTGGGATATAGTGCACCTGTGCTGACCCCAATCGGTATAATGGAAAGCAAAAGGGATTTTCGCGCCTGCTCCCTGGTCACGTGCTGGGCTCCAATGTGCATGACTAGGGGGAGGACACAAGGATCCTGCCAGTTCTCTTCTGACCGCCGTGCTGGTAGGACCCTCTCCGCTTCGGTCGGTAAAAGTTTGTTGGCCTGTAGGCCTCGTTCTTCTTTTCTTTAGTTAGTCAGGAAAGTATTTATAGTTAGTTATGCTACATGTTAGCTAAGAAGTCATTCCCGGGGCTGCTAAGGGTGCATTCCACCTGGGCATTGGCTGCATTCACAGCCTTCCTGTGAGGTGCGTCACTAGAAGACATCTGCAATGCAGTGACCTGGGCCACGCTTCATACGTTTGTGAAGCACTATGCCCTAGACGTACATCTTCATCAGTGTTCAGCAGTAGGACGAGCAGTGTTGCAGGCGGCGCAGATTTAGGACCTCCGCTCCCTCCTCCAGGTAGGCGTGTACTGCTTGCTAGTCTCCCAGAGGTGTGATGCACAGAGACCACAAAGAAGATAAACAGGTTGCTTTTCTGTAACTGATGATCTTCGAGTGGTCATCTGTGCATTCACACCACCCGCCCTCCTTCACCTCTGCTTTCAGTCCTTTCCTTTCTTTGGAGACTGAGGGCAATGGTCAGAAGGAACTGGCAGGATCCTCGTGCCCTCCCCATAGTCATGCGCAGTGGAGCCCAGCATGTGACCGGGGAGCGGGTGCGAAAATCCCTTTTGCTTTCCATTATACCGATCGGGGTTAGAGCAGGTGCACTATATACCAGAGGTATGAATGCTCAGATGACCACTCGAAGATCATCAGTTACAGGTAAGCAACCTGTTTATGTAGCTCTATTTGCTTACATTTAGTCCTTATTACACTTGTGTCATTCACTCCTCTTCTCACGTCTGTCAAATTCTGTTTGTCTTGACAACCACCACACAAGATTCAAGGCATGGCCATTCAGCGATCTGCAAAATGGTGCTGTAGTATTTTTTATGAACTTTTATATCCTCTTAATTTTCCTTTAAACTTTATTTGCTTCTCTCACAACTACAAGGAGATGAGTATATTACCTTTATTATTTAGGGACATTTGATTTTATTGGGACAAAAATTCTGTAGTAGCAGAAAATCACTAGGCATGGTGCATTTTTGGCTCAAAGAGGCTATTGAGGACTCTTGAGATCCCAGTGAGGAAACTTTAAGAAGCGTGTCCACAACTTGTGCATTGATTTCCAAGGAACAAATGGAACTGGGAATCCATGATACAGGACAAGCACACATGTAATGTATCTTTAATTCAGACATCAACAGTTTTCTAAAATCACTAATGCGAGTATGGAATTTGCTCTTCGTACTAATTTTCATGGAAGCTTTGCTTTGCTGTTCTATGTGTACAACAAAGGAACAACAGAAATTTAATTTTTTTTTCATTTAACGTGAGTCTAAGTAGTATACCAGAGCAACATCTGGTTTTATATTTTATATAAATCTTGTAGCACTTGTGACTAATCTTTTAAGCCTATTTTATTAAAAAATACAAGAGATGTAAACAAGTGATAGTCATAAATCTTCTTGATTGATTTTTTGCCTCTTTTGTTTTTCAGAAAAGTATTGTAATCTGCTTCTTTGTTTGTACTACCAATCGTATTCTTAAATGGCTACTAAGCAACCAAGGTGAAGTTTTAGAATACTGTCCATAAAAGACTTTTTTCTAGGTTTTTTTCTACAACCAACTGGCAAAAGTCAATTTTTTCTCAGAAATAAAGAATGATCTAGGAGTAATGGTTAGTGCTTTATTTGTGTGTGCATCTGCGAAGCAAAATATAGAAGGAAGGAATAGGTAAAACTTATTAGTAAAAATAGCAGCAGCTTAGTAGTGGTTCTTAGTATAAAATTAAATGTACAATAATTGTATACTTTAAAACTATATAATGTTTGCTATTTTAGATTGACTATAACCACTATGATATACCTTAGGAAGCGTGCATGCCAAAATGCATACAAATAATTAAAAATCGTGCCCTGCCAGTGTCTCAGGTTGAAGTATGACAAAAGAACTATTATGTTAACAGAGAACCATCTCATGCTAAACTGAATAAGAGAGTAATACAAAGCAGTTCTACTCAGAATCCCACTCAGGTCTATTCAGTTAGACTTACTCCCAGGAGAGTATTTTTAGGATTTCACTGTAAGCAGATTGCTTCCTGAATACTGGGTGTTATATGAAACTGGACTGTACACCCCATGTGGTTAACTAAGTCATTGCATTTTCTGCCATAAAGAAGAAATCATATTTTTATACAAACATGGAGAAATTAATCTTAGTTTCATTTAAAAAAAGTATGGGATTATTCTACTTTCAACTGCCCAGTACCTTGAAAGATGAAAGTAATGACACTTTGGCTTCTTTTATTAGCCAGAGAACAAAGGCTAGGGTTGCCATCCTCCAAGTGGGGCCTGGAGATCTCCCACCTTTACAACTGATCTCCAGCTGACAGAAATCTGCTCCCTGGAGAAAAATGGCTGCTTTGAAAGGTATACTCTATGGAATTGTACTATGCTGAGGCCTTTCCCCTCCCCAAATCCTGCTCTCTCCTGGATCCACACCTAAAGTCTCCAGGTACTTTTCCATATACAACCTCGCAGAAAGAATGCTGCACGAAGTGGAATATAAATACTTGTCCCTGTGGTAGAAAGAACTCTGCTCCAAATGACCACTACCTCATGATTATAAAGCACAGAGGAATGTCACTGTTTCCCTTGTTAATGACCAGAGGACCACTGGGTAGTAGTTTCACTTATGTCCCAGCAAGAACTGATACAAGGCAAGATGAGTCTGGCCTCAGCTAGATCAGGACTTTTAAAAGTTTTTTTTCCCCTGGTTTTGTAATATGAATGTCAACCATTCCTCCTTTGTATCTAAGTCAAGGCCATTTCTCCTTTGATCTACTTAACAGCAGCTAGTTAACACAGGCACCTTAGACCACCACCACAATAACTTATAATGATGACTACTTACTTACAGGAGAAGATGGCTTCTAACATGACGGACACTCAACCACATATATCAACCACCTATATCAAGAACACTAGAACACCAATCTGTCCTATCTCTCTGAGGCACACACACACTTGTGATATTTGTAGTGTTCTCTGTGAAACAATGTTATTGTTTATTGCTTTTATCTTTTATATGTTGTGAGCTGCCCTGAGCCCACTTGTGGGATACGGCAGGGAAAGAGAGAGAGGGGTGTGTGAAGGCTGGCTGGCTGGCTACTGGCCTATATCATTTAACAAGGAGTGGATGTTTGCCATCCTTAGGAATCACAAATACTCTTGCTTCTTCCGAACATCTAACAGTTTGCCAGATTTTAAAATCTCAACCATCCTCAATGGTTCTACTATTATATCTGCAAATGTTTTATAATAAACTACCATAAGCCCATCTGGCCCAAGGGCCTTGTTCTTTTTTAAAGATTTAATCACTTCATAAATCTCTGATGTCTGCAGTGGTCTATCTAACTGCACCTGATCCTCCTCAGAAATTCTTCGAAGACTAATTTGACAAAAATTCCGTTATTTTCTTGCAAAAGAAATTCCCTGTTAGGTATACAGTAGAAGAATACCTCATAAGTTCCTCCAAGAAATCGTCTCTTATTTTTCTAGTGTGCTTTAAACCAAAAGTTTAAAAACATATCAGGTGCATATATCAGATTTATTACATTACTTCAAAAAACCTTTGTTAGAAAAGATCATTTTCCTGACATTGGGCTACAATGTAACAAAAAGTGTAGTTCCTTTAAGTATTTAGGAATTACATTTAGAGAGAATTTGAACTGGAATGTTTATATTGCCACAGTAAAAGCATGTGCGACAAGGATTGTGGGGTCTATTCTGAAGTTTTACTATTCTAAGGGTGCATTCAGACGGCGTGCTGAGAGAGCAGTTTAAACTGGTCTGGTTCTGACACGATTTCTTTTAATTTGGATAATCGTGCTTATCTCCTTCCACCCCTTACAAGAGTACTATAAACAACTTCCCCATTGCACTGTAAAGGTAAAGATAAAAGACTTGCAGTGCTAAAAATATATGCCCCTATACAGATGCTATGGGGGAGGGAATGGGATGAGGAGTAAACTGCTAATCTATCCTCCCCTCTCCAAACCCAGTTTATTGGTAAATGTCACTTAAAGACTGCACAGCTTAGATGGGGTTTGGACAGCATGCACTGTGAAGCCTAAGCATTTCAGGGACACCACTTCATAATTCTCTTGATGGTGGAGCGGTAAGGAACACACTGCTTACCTAATCATTATACTATACAATGGCTGTGGTCACACACACTAAAAAATCCACTTTCAATCCACTTTCAGTGCACTTTCCAACTGGATTTTTACTGTGTGAACTGGCAAAATCTGGTTTGAAAGTGCATTGAAAGTGGATTATTTAGTGTGTGTGACCGCAGCCAATAACAGAAATATTCCCTGAAGGTCACAAGGCATACCATTAGGGCTGCTTTCTGAAACCCACAATACTAACCTTTGTAGCCTTCAAAGGAAATCTCTCCAAAAATATGCACCTTGTTCTTCACCAACACCTCACACTCAGAAGCAGTGCTATAAAGAGATTTTTCAACAAGATGGCAAAGCTGAGATGGGTTTTGAGAGGGCAACTCTAAAAAGCCCATAGCAATCTAGATCTACAGGGAAATACCCTATAGCAGTGAGGAAAGACAATAGTTAGGAAGCTGATCCTCAACTGCTCTCAAATTTCAGAGACACAAGGACATCTCCCTAAAGGGCTACATTTCTGAGCATCAGAGCCTTGAAAGGCTCCTTGCTGTTACAAGTCCCAAAATAGTAGACAGACTTCCAAAGACAGGAGGTTAAGTTTGCAAAGTTAAGCACACTTAGTAGGAAGATAGTCACTTGCACTAGACTGGAATGACCATTGGTACTCACAGTGAAGGGTCCTTCTCCTCTAAGGCCTGGAGGACATCTTGTGGGTGATTCCCATCTATCATCAGGGAGACAGGACTAAATTCAACTTCTCCCTGTTTCCCTTGGTGGGAGTCACCCTTGGCTCAGTTCTGGTGCTCCGAAAAGCAATGCATTAAACTATGTTACAGGAGAAAGAACTTAAACAACAGAATAACATTAACTGGAACAGGAAGAACAAGAGAAGAAAAAAGGACAAGACAAGAACTCTCTTTCTGCAATGTAGATTGAATTTGAGTCCTCTCTCTTAGATTCTCTTTCCCTTTACCCTCTCTCTTTCTGACTTTCTTTCTTTTGGTTGCCAGCCTGTCGTCAGTAGTCTGCAAAAGGGGTGGCGACCTGGGAGGGCCAAGATGTCCTCCAGACCTCAGAGGAGAAGGACCCTTCATGGTGAGTACCAATGGTTGTTCTCCCTCTGAGGTGAAGGCCATCTTGTGGGACCTCCCAGAGCAGTGTCCCCTAAGAACTGGGTGGGTGGTCATCATCTGCAGACAGAACCGACTGTAGTACTCGATGACCAAAGGCCGCATCCGCAGAATCATACACACTGATTTTATAGTGCCTGATGAAGGTGGATAACGAAGACTACGTTGCCACTTTGCACTAATGCTCTGTTTGTGAAGTGCCTCTTCCACTGATGCTCTATTTGTGAAGGCCGCAGTAGTGGCTGCGCTGCATAGCGAGTAGGCTGTGATGCCCTCTCGAACTCTGATGTTCAGGCTCTTGTAGGCCTCTGCGATGCACATTCTGATAGTGGAGCTTATAGCTGATGTAGACATCTTTTTCCCCATATAGGGAGGAGAAATGTTGATGAACAAGGCTTCTGTTCATCTAACAGACACTGTTCTTGAGATGTAGCATTTGAGTGCCCTTCTTATGTCTAAGGTATGCCACATTCTTTTGAATGCGTGGGATTCGGTGAAAATGAAGGCAGACATATTTCCTGAGATCTGTGAAACCTGTGTACTGAGGTAGGAAAAGAACTGAACCAAGAGTGACTCCCACCAAGGGAAACAGGAAGAAGTTGAACTTAGTCCTGCCTCCTTGGTGATGGATGGGAATCACCCACAAGATGGCCTCCACCTCAGAGGGAGAACTTACTTCTGAGTAACCATGAATAGGGCCACAGTCCTACATGCAAACAGCTCTATAGTTCTGGCATGTACAGTCAGGAGCCTCACCTGGCCTACCCCTTAATCCAGCCCCATGGGCCAATTAGAATTCCAAGTTCTGAGATTCATGGCTTTACAAAGCTTAGTATTTAGGAGCTTCAGAAAGAGCAAGCTGAGAACTGCAGCTGTAAAGAGGGTAGGTGGAAGCAACCACCATAGGAGGTAATTCACAACAATGAAGTCCCTAAATTTATAATCTATAAATGAAATTCTGAACACATAAACACATGCTTTACTGGAACCATAAAGCAAGTCTGCCTACTTAACTTGGTTAACACATTTTGAGCAGAAAAGTAATTCTAAATGTCAACCCTCAACATTATAAAATTATACAGAAGGAGAAGGAAACTGGGCTTACAGTGCATATAAATATGATAGTGTATCAGCCTGCATTTAATTACCAGTTCAAACAACAACCTGAGCTAACCTTTGACAAGTAAAATAAATGTTCTGAATAATTTAACCAAAGCAAACATTTGCTGTTAATGCTGGCTAATTATAGTAAGAGTTATAGAGAGAGGGAGAAAAAAATGAGTGAAATGATAATTTATACACTTGTGCTGCATTTGCCAGAACTCTTCCTTGAAGCCTTTTCTTTTCTTTTTTTGCTTGTAATGTTTGTATTAAACATTTTGGCGATATGTTTTCCTAGACAAAGTGTAAGGATATCCCCGGAAATTGAACAAATAGGTCAGAACAGCAACAACAACAAAAAGCAGCGTATGTATGCATTATTGGTCCACAGAAAACTTATCTTCCCTGGTAATTAAGCAGTTGGCTTGGTTCCTCTTTACATTGTATTTTGTTGGACAAAAGCCTTTACTATTGATGACTTTTGCCGAATAATTTATTGAACTTTTACCCCAAAATGTATGGAAACTAAATCCCCCATGCACTGTTTCTATGACTTAACAAAATGCATTTGCTGAAAGGATTATGTCTGGTCGTTACCCAGAATTGGTTGCAAATAGTGGCCCAAGAATGCTTGATTCCTGATGCTAGTTTGAGACTCTGGTGCCTGAAGATCAAATTGCATATGAAGGTAACATCTGTTCATTTAAACTCAAGCAGCCTCAGAGGCAGATACATGCTTTGTATACAGAAGGTTCCAAATTCTCCAGCATCTCCAGTAAAATGTTCTTAGAGAGCAGCGTAGGAAAAGACCCAATTTCTGAGTTCCTATATGGACTGTGTCATTAATAATATCTGGGCAACTTTCTGAATAAGGACTTACTGTACAGACTCACCAGACGTAACACCACTGAATCAAGTTTTAATCTTGGACCTACTCCAGCCTCTCCTACAAAGGAAAGGTTTCACTGAATTTTTAAATCCATGTTTACTACAAAAAGACAGTATGACAGAACTGAGGACAGAAAGTATCAGAGTATAGCTCCTTCCTCACTCTTTTCTGTTGCTACACTCCATCCAAAGAGAGGTGAGAATTGTGCATGTTCTTGCATACACAGGAGTGGATTCAGGATTCCACACAGGAAACCAGATCACAGAACCAAGGACAGAGAATATTGATACAAAGGCATATATATTATTTTTAAATCTGTTTTGAATATGTATATACTAAAGCTATGAATAGCTTTGTTGTTGTTGTTGTTCAATCGCACAATAAAATCCAACTCTTCGCGACCCCATGGACCACATCACACCAGGCCCTCCTGTCTTCTGTTGTGCTTCGGAGTTTGCTTAATTTCATGTTCATTGCATCGATAACACTATCTAACCGAACAGTTTGAATAGCTACAAACCTTATAATGAAAAATTTAGCATATGTATCTATATTAATATACATCTACTCATACAAGAATCATCCTTTCTGAAATAAAGCAAATGCTAAAGAACAAAACAACCCTGTGAATACCTGCAATATTCAGGAAACTAGAATTATGAGGATGCAGGTTATATGTGAAAGTTTTCAACTGTAGTAATAGTACAATTATCAGACTTAGTTCTGATTACTTGTTGTTGTTGTTAGCCATTCATTTCTAATGCACTGATTTTATGTATTATTTTTCTAGCTTGCCCTACCACAAATACTAAAATGTTAAACTAGTCTTAAGCTCTGCAATTGATAGGGAAGATGAGGGAGGGCATCAGATGCACATGTGGACTTCTCACCATAGAGTTTGCGGCAATGCCTAAAAAGGCATAATGTCCCAGACAGTTGCCCCCATATCTTCACTTCACCTGGCTTCCCACTGGTTCCTAGGTAGGGCTTGTCAACCCTAAACCTAAAACAATCACTTCCCCACCCGCTGTATGTCTTGATTTAAAATCTGAGTTCATACGAAATTTCTAATTTGTACACATATAGACAAGCATGAGAGCATGCTTTATAACTGGCCTCCTTAGTACATGCTCCTACTTTGAGCAGGGTGACAAATCTATGGGTGCGTTCAGACGCTCCATTTGAGCCGCTTTCGGCATGCCTCAGAAACGGCTTTTATGTGCACGTTCACACACCCAACATCTGCGCACCGTCCCCAGCCGTCGCTTTCCAGAGCAAACCCCCTTTAAACTGGGGTATTTTGACACCACTTAGCAAGTGGTGTTTTCCAGATTCTTCAATTCAAGCCGCACTTTCCTGACGTCTGATTGCTCATGGAGCCACTTCGGGTGCTTCAACCCCCTCCCCTCTGGGAAGCTGCCTCTGGCTTCTGCTTTTCGTCTGCCATTTTTTAAAAATGCCTTAGCGGTGTGCGCTTGAGCGGAGCTCCGCGCCTAAGTAAAGAAAAGCTTAAATGGTGCCTAGTTTAGGCATTTAGACAAGTCTGGGATCTCGGGGAGGCCAGTTTCGGGGTGAAAATTTAAAGAGAAGTCTTCATTTAAACTTTAAAGGGATGTGCTGAAATTGCTGTTCTGCGCACACGCCAAACTTTTAGCTCTAGAGAGGGCTGCCTGTGTGCATGCTCAAACGAGAGGAAAAAAACCTCCACCTGCATAAGGATGGTGGGGAGCCCAGAACGAAGAGGTTAGTGTGATCGCAATTCTCCAGGTTAAAAAAAAAAAATGCATCGGACCAGAGCAATTTAAACCACTCCAGCACGCTGTCTGAATGCACCCTACATTTATTTATTTGATTTATATCCTGCCCTCCCTGCAAGGGGGCTCACGGTGGCTTACAAGGTCACATAGAATATTGTAACAGTGAAACAACACATAAAATTCAACAATTAAATTTTAAAATTTGAGAGTTAAGATTTTAAAAGTTCAAAGTTTCATATAAAAAAACAGAGTAAAACTTGCCTCAGTAATAACGCTCAAATGTAATCCTTCTGGGTGGAGTTGTGAGGTATCAAGCCACTAACCACTAGGCTAGGGCTGTCAGCAGGGGAGGCATGATTTAGGCTGCAGGATGGCTGCAGGATGGGCAAGCACAGTTTTTCAATCCATTTAGCCCCAGTACAGACAGCCCAAGCCCCATCCACCAAAAGAGGTACCAGTATGCCATTCTGGCATGTACTGGCACAAAAAAGCCCTGGTTTCTAGAGCAGAATTCTAATAAAGAACATTAAAAAAACCTGTTAATCCAGCCCTGACCAATCTCATCAGGTCTCAGAAACTAAACAGGGCTGACCCTGGAAAGTACAAGGAATACCAGGGCAGGGACACAGAGGGAGGTAATTTCAAAAAATGTCTTAGCCCCACTAAGGGTCACCAGAAGTCACCATGACTTCCAGACTCGCAAGCACACACACACACATAATACCAAAAGGAAAAAAAAACCCTGTTAATCTGAAAAGGTAACAATAAATTCCTTGTAAGTTTCAGTGAGCTCTCTTCAAAGAAAGTAGCTATTTAGATCTCATGCAAACTAGTTTCAATACTCCAACATTCATTTATGGGCATATATATTAATGAAGCGGACATGTTAATCCCCCAGTGTCTATGTCTGTGAGGCATCCTAGCTCTTACTTCCCTCACTGTCACTCTTGTGTAAGTAACATACTGTGGCAACATATGAATAGTTTATTGCTCCAGCAATGAATGAAGAAATGAATGAGTTATGGCCTAACCCTGAGTAGCAATTAAGAGTTCTGTTTCTTTACTGATCAGCTCCTGAAAACTTTGAGCAAAAAAGTGTGCTTCCTGACATGTACACTTGTCAACTAATGTGAGTTAAAATAGGGCTTCTGTAGTTATGTCTACAAATTCTCTCTCTTGTTAAATATGGTTGTGGAGAACTGCATTACAAGGAAAAGGCATAGAAGAGATGAAGGCAGAGTACTGTGTCTTAGGCAAATAACATTCTGTGCATATTATTAAAATGTTTCCAGTTTCCTTCTTTCTAAATCGAGGGCCTAACATATGGAAACACTGTAAGGCACACAAACAGGTTGAGATTGCTTCTCATGACATGGTTGAATGTAGATTGCCTCTGGGAAAAATTCAGCTGGATAAACATCTCTCTCCCCCCACCCCCATATACATTTCAGCTTTTACTAGTTTTCTTTCACAGAATTCCCCCCCCCCAAAAAAAAAAATAATTATCTGAGATAGACCTTGATGATACGTTATAAATAGTAGACTGAACAGTGGGAATGCTTGTGCTGCAGGAGACAGAAGCTAAACTGCATTTAGATATTTTAATACAATCAGAGCTAGTATAATAATTCAGCTTATGAAACATGCATCAAAGATGTAGGGACTCAAACAATAGAGTACCTAGAATTTTTCTAGCACTACCATATATACAAATTATATATTCACTGACTGGTATCAAAGTTGGTTGAGTATATGTCTTAATTATTCTTACTGCAAGGGCATCTCTGCTCTAGACAGAAAGGGGGAAGGAAAGCCATTCCCACCAAGGCAGTGCATGGCATGGCAGAAAAACCTTGCTTCCTTACCCTTGGCCATACCGAGACTGAAGGACCAGTTCAAGCTAAGTGTGGCAGGGGTAAATATAAACTCTCATGTCATCATGAGTCAGCACAGTGCCAAATACAGCACCACTTCCTTTCAGTTTCCTACCTAAGAAGACAAAAGATGCTTAACAAAATGCGCAACATGCCCAAAATAACTAACACACACACACACGTGTCATTATGCCATGACCAGAAGGCGGTTATGAGAAGGCAGATAAATACATACTGCACTAACACAGGCTAGGCTGAAGAACAGAGGGATGGGCCAGCTTTCACACAAGCAAGGGTTACCAGTCAGCAGTACCACTGTGCGAAGAACTAAATATGCCACTTCCATCAGCTTTGACCCAGATCATATTCATCATGTACTGACAATAACAAGCCCCTCTTTTTCACCTGTCTTTCCATATGCTAAACTGGTGGTGGTGGGTTTGATGCCAGAGTGAAGTACAGCCTGTGAACTGGCTTTTATATATGTTAGGGTTAAAGCAAGTCCAGGGTTCAGATATTCTGTGCATTCTCCAATATCACTTTAAAGGGCAATATGCAGTCACCTTTGGGTGCCATTCAATTATATAAATTTCAAATGCCATCCAGTTAATCAAGACACTGGTTGAATTTGCGGCTTCCGGCCGGAGTTAAAATGGCGAATTGACACACTTTGCGATTTGAGCAGAGTGGACAGCAGTATCTGGCGACAGTTTGGGCTTTACCTGGCCCAACGCAGCACTCCCCAGGCGGGGGAGTGGCAAGCAAGCAGCCAAGCCTGAGGGGGGGTTGAGATCGGTGTGGATAAGCCTCGGAGGAGGCTTGTTTACACCTTGATCTCCCTCCGCGAAGAGGGCAGTTGCAAATCAGCACTACAGATACCAGCTGGGCTGAGAATTCAGCATAAATCCGTCATCTACCGGCCTCTTTAACATCAAGCTTAACATCGGTTACAGAAGAAGCACTGCGAAACCCCGAGATTACAAGCAAGGTAACAAATGAACAATTGCTTACCGGTTTAAAGAAGAAGGCAAAGTCTAAACGTTCGGATAAGTGTAAAAAGCTTCAATGAACTAATCCGCTTGATTTAAAAGTAAAAAGAAAGCTTTCCTTTAGAGAAAACGGCTGAAAAGTAACTTTGTTTTGCATTCCTGTGGTCAGCTAAGACTAAACTTTGCGTAGCAGAAACTAAACTGACTGTGATTCTATGATACAGGAAGTAGGCTAGAGTGGATGTTTTTGATGTTGCTGTGCCGGAAGTAGACGGATGTTTTAGAGTGTGGCACCGGAAGTTGGATTACAGTGACGGACAGATAAACAGGAAGTTCTGAAGGAGCCTACTCTAGCCAGAAAATCATAGAGAAATTGCGCCCACCATTTTGAGGAGGACTAAATTTTAAAAAGTTATTTTTAAGCTGAAAAAGCACTGGAAGAAGTTATAAAGGTGGCGATTTGGCTTGAGGATTGCTAATATAAAGATTGACTAGCCCTGAACTCGCTTTCAAGACGGATTTGAGGTCAAGACCAAGGGCTGCCTCATCACCTAGTCCAAGAATGACTGCAAAGGAAAAAAAGAGTGGCAGGCTGCCATGGAAGCGATGGAGAAACGGATGACTGAAGTGGTGCAGAGTTTGGGAAAGCAAATAGAATCACAGCTGCAACAACAGTTGCAACAACAGCTGCAAATACAACTGGAGCAAATAGAACAAGTACAAGTCCAAGTACAGAAAAAAAATATGGAAGAGTTAAAAGAACTGGTACTAACAGAAGTGGCAGGGATAAAAAAAGATACAGAAGAAGTTAAAAAAGAGGTTAAAAGTCTGGTGACAAAATCAGAAGAAATGGAACAGAAAGTTAAAAGAACCCTGTTAGAAAATACAAGACTGGAGTCCATGATGGAATATAGGGCCACTCAGAATCACTTGAGATTGAGAGGAATCGAAGAGGAGGAAGATCAAGATTTACGGGCCCTAGTAATTAACACATTGACAACTTACATAGGGGAAGATGTTGGAGACTTGGATCCAGACTTTGACCTGATTTACAGAGTAAATTCAGCGTATGCCAAGAGAAAGCAATTACCCAGAGATGTGATTGTTCAATTTGTGACTACTAAAATGAAGGAAGACGTTTTCAAGAAGCAATTTACACAACCGTTGGAAATTAATGGAAAAAAAATAATAATTTTGAGAGAAATTCCGAGATCGATCTTACAAGACAGAAAGAAATTCAAGAAACTAACAGATAGGTTAAAAGAAATGAGTATCAGGTTTAGATGGGAGATTCCATATGGATTATCATTTACATTCAATTCGGTGAGATTTACTCTTAAAACGGAAGGAGACATCTACAGATTCAAAGAGAACAACTTTGATGATTTCAAAGATATTTAATTCAAAACAACTATGGATTACAAATTTTTATCTTGGAACGTAAATGGACTAAATTCACCAAGCAAAAGAAGATTAGTGAATCATTGGCTAGAGAAACAAAAATGTAACATAATTTGTTTGCAAGAAACACATATCAGAAAACAAGGTAATAAATATTTGGTTAATAAAAAATTGGGAGAAGAATTTCATTCATCAGCAGTTAATAAGAAAAAAGGAACAGTGATATACATTACCAAAGAATTGGAACCTAAACAAATCTTCTCAGACAAAGAAGGAAGATATGTTGGCGTGGAATTAATGATGAATAGAAAAAAGACATTGCTTGTAAATATATATGCACCCAATGGGGCAAAAGAGGCTTTTTTAATGATTTGACTAAAGAGTTGGACTGTTTAAATTATGATCAAATAGTCCTTGCTGGAGACTTCAATGGCACAGTGAACAATGTATTGGACAGAATTTCCAAAGCAAGTGGAGAGGCGGTTGGAAAGCTGCCAAAAATTTTTTTCCAGCTAATGAAGCAAGAGAAACTAGAAGACGTTTGGAGGAAGTGGAACCCTAAGACAAAGGATTATACATTTTATTCTAACAGACATAACTCCTTTTCTAGAATCGATATGATTTGGATGTCAGAGGAGATGGCGCAAAAAACCTACAAAATAGAAATTTTACCGAAAACCAACTCAGATCACAACCCTTTACTTTGGATATCTAAAGAAAAACCTAAACAATTATATTGGAGAATTAATGAGGACTTATTGGACCAAAAATTAATTAATGAAACTTTAAAAAAAGAAACGAAAAGTTTTTTTGAACTGAATTTAAATAAAGGTACTGATATACAAGTCGTATGGGACACGTACAAAGCAGTAATGAGAGGTTTGCTTATCTCTTTGAATTCTAAAGATAAAAAACAAAGGATGCAACAACAAAACGACCTTCATGAAAAAATTAGACAAAAAGAAAAGGAATTAAAGAAAAGGCCAGGGAAGAAAAAGATTATTAAAGAGATCCACTTTCTGCAGGATCAATTGAATGTTCTACTAAATAGAGAATTATATTGGAATCTGAAGAAATTACAGCAAAAAGCATTTGAGGGTGCAAATAAACCAGGAAAATTTTTAGCGTGGCAATTGAAAAATAGAAAAGAAAGGAATTTTATAAGTAAAATTACTGAAGACGGAAAGGATGTTTTGAATTTGAAAGGTATAAAAAGAGTCTTCTTCAAATACTACGCCAAACTGTTCAAAAAGAAAGGAATTGACCAACAGAAAATTAAGAAATATTTGGAGACTATTGAAGTTCCAGAGCTGGGAAAACAAATTAAAGAGTTATTAAATGGTTTAGTAACAAAGGAAGAGGTGATAATGGCAATAGAAGACGCAAAGTTGGGCAAAGCTCCAGGTCCAGATGGCTTTACAGCAAAGTTTTACAAGAAATTTAAGGAGGAGCTAACCCCTATCTTAGTACTTCTGTCGAACAAGATAAGAAAGACTAAACGGATCCCAGATTCATGGAAAGAAGCAAATATTTCATTGGTACCCAAAGAAGATTTGGATTTAACTGAAGTAAAGAATTATAGACCAATATCGCTATTAAATAATGATTACAAATTATTTGCAAAAATTATTTCGGAAAGACTGAAAAAATATTTGAAAGATACTATAGCGGAAGAACAAGCTGGTTTTTTACCAAATAGACAGATTAGAGACAATTTAAGAGTGGTGATTGATGCAATCGAATACTATGACAAACATCCAGAAAAAGAAGTTGGATTCCTCTTTTTAGATGCGGAAAAAGCTTTTGACAATTTAAATTGGGAGTTTATGCTGCAAGTTATTGAAAAAATGGATATAGGACAGTCTTTTCTAAACATGATTGTGGCAATTTACTCAGAACAGAGAGCAGCTTTGAATATAAATAAAGAAAGAACAGATTTCTTCCAAGTTCAAAAGGGAACACGTCAAGGCTGCCCGTTATCCCCGTTGTTGTTTATTTGGATATTGGAAATATTATTGACAGCGATAAGAAAAGATAACAGCATTGAAGGACTCACAGTGAAAGGTTTTGCATATAAATACAGGGCATTTGCAGACGATGTAATGTTTATGATTCAAGATCCAATCGACAAAATACCACAATTGATGGAAAAAAATGAAGAATTTGGATCAGTTGCGGGATTTTACCTTAATAAAAGTAAAACCAAAGTGATGTGCAAAAATATGACGAAACAAAGACAAACAGAACTTCAAGAGAAAATTCAATGTGAAGTAGTTACAAAGACTAAATATTTAGGAATTGAATTGACCATGAAAAACATTGATTTGTTCAAAAATAACTACGAAAAGGTTTGGCACAGGATTCAACAAGACATGAAGAAATGGGATACCTTGAATCTATCGTTATTGGGAAGAATTGCAACTGTAAAAATGAATGTTTTGCCGCGTTTGATGTTTTTATTTCAAGCTATTCCAATATTAAAACAAAGGAAAATACTGGATACGTGGCAGAAAGAACTATCGAAATTTGTATGGGCAGGAAGAAAGCCAAGGATTAAAATGAAAATTTTATGTGATGCAAAGGAAAGAGGAGGTCTACAACTACCAAATCTAAGACTGTATTATGATGCCGTCTGTTTAACATGGTTGGAACAGTGGATTAATTTAGAAAATAAAAAGTTATTGGCTCTAGAAGGGCATGATAACAAGTTTGGATGGCATGCATATTTATGGTATGGAAAAGTAAAAATGGATAAATTTTTCAAACACCACTTCATAAGACGATCACTGTTCGAGACTTGGATGAGATACAGAAAATTCTTCTCAGAAGAAAGACCACTTTGGATAGTACCAGCAGAAGTGATTAATCCATATTCAAGAAATCAAGGGTTAGATTGGCTACCTTATAAAAGTCTTTTAAAATTAGAAGGGAAAAACTTTGTGTTAAAAGACAGATTTGATGTGGAATTTGAATATGATTGGTTGAAGTATAGACAGATTTATGACTTATTTAAGACCGATAAAAGAGAATATGGTTTTAGAGAAAATAATACTGAAATTGAAACTGTATGGCTTGAGAAAGGTAAAAAAATGATTTCTAAACTGTACAAGGTTTTGTTGAAATGGTATACTGAGGATGAAATTGTAAAAGAGCAAATGATAAAATGGGCGGCAAATATTAATAATGAGATATTAATGACATCTTGGGAATATTTGTGGAAAAAGTCAATGAAAATTTCAACTTGTGTAAATGTTAAAGAGAATTGTTATAAAATGATGTACAGATGGTATATGATGCCTAAAAAAATTGCTATTATAAATGAAAGTATGTCTAACAAATGTTGGAAATGTAAGAAACATGAAGGGTCTTTTTACCATATGTGGTGGACATGTGATAAAGCAGTAAAGTATTGGACTGAGATCCACAATGAGATACAAAAAATTTTGAAATGTACTTTTATTGTTATTGTTAGGTCTTAAAATGGAAGAAATAAATGTAGCCAAGAGAACACTACTATGGTACTTGATTACAGCAGCTAGACTGACTTTTGCTCAATGTTGGAAACAAGATAAAGTACCTGAAACATGGGAATGGATTAAAAAGACGTTGTTTATGGCAGAAATGGGCAAATTAACAAGAAAATTAAACAATGAAGAAGACGAAACCTTTTTCGGAGAATGGAAAGACTTTCAAGAATACTTGTTGAAGAATTGGGATGTAAAACGTGGTTTGATTTGTTTTGACAGCTATTGAGGAGAAGTGGAAAGAGACTCAGATCTTTGAATTGTTACCATTAGTAAAAGAAATATGTTTAGTAGTAAATGTAATTGCATAAGAGAAATATCAAGGGGGTTGGAGCAGTGCAGGAAGCCTTGTTTGGGGGGAGAGGGAGAAAGAAAAATGGATATGTATTGGTTTGTTTAAATTGTATGAACATGTGATATATCCAATAATAAATTGTATTTAAAAAAAAAAAAGACACTGGTTGAATTTTAAGCAATAATAATTCAGGAAGGAGTATCGGCAATGGACAAGACAAACTATGGGGAATTTCATATTATCCTTTTAAAACCATCATTGTACCATCTTGGAATAAACCGGTACAGGGAGTCCCAGCCATTTCACACAGACTTTCCCCTACCAGTAAGGAGCCGTCTCTGAAGTGGTTTGTCATTTCAGACTGTGCCACTTTGTTTGCCCGCCCTTTTTTGCCTGCGCGGGCAATCTCCATCTTGTTTTAAAACGTTCTTTTAAGAGCACTATGGCGCTGTCACACAACCCCAAAGCAGCGTAATAGTGACCCCATTGGGATGCCTGGACCACTGAGATACATGAGATCACTACATCTGCCACCTGGAAACAAGTGAAAGCTCAGACACGCACATGCACTCACTTCTGGATTTGATTTCAGGAACGTTAGGAAGGGAGGAAGGGATGCTGTCTGGGTTTGTAAACTGTCCTGTTCCTCCTCCCTCCCTCCTTCCCTTGCCATGAGTGCACTCTCTTTTAGGCTGCCTGGAATTTAAAAATGTCTTCATTTAACTTTTCTCCTTCAGGTACCTTAAATGAAACTGCTTCCCCCACCCCACACAGTATTTAGGGACAGGACAACAGGCTGCCTTTTCGTTCCCCTCTTTCGCACCCTCTGTTCTACAAGTAGGTATCTTGCCTAAGGAGAATTCCAAGAACTCAAAACCTGTAGTTAGGTGGGATATAAATTGAAAGGACAATTCCAGGAACTCAAAACCCGGCTAGGCGGGATATAAATTGAAATAAATAAATAAAATCCCCCCCTCCTGTTTTTCCAAGCCACACTAGCTCCTTCCAGCCTTGCAAACAGCATCCTCCTCTTGATGGCCAGCATATAGGGATGCCATGCCTCCAGGTGGGACCTGGAGATCCTCTACACTTGAGTTACAGCTTATCTCCTGCCTACAGATATCAGTTCCCAGGCATAAAGTGAATGCTGTGGAAGGAGCATTGTACTCCATTGAAGGAGCATTGTACTCCACTGAAATCACTATTCTCCCCAGATGTAGTGATCTCATGTATCTCAGTGGTCCAGACATCCCAATGGGATCACTATTGCGGTGCTTTGGGGTTGTGTTACAGTGCCATAGCACTCTTAAAAGAACATTTTTTAAAAAAAAGACGGAGATCGCCCACGTGGGTGTAAAAAGGCGCAAAAACCTCGTCCCTGGAGGAAGCACTACGGGGTATTTTACACAGCGCCCTGCAGCACTTTAGGAACAGTCCAAAAAATTGAAGATCACTTGGAAGCAGTTTGAGCTAAAAACGGCTCAGGAACGCTTCCCTACGAGGACAGAAGCATTTCTGTCTGAAAGGGGAAATATGTTCTGTTAGGGAACTGTTACTAAAATGATTCTGTCTGAAATGACAGAAACCGTTAGTGAACAGTTCCTGAAACGGAACATATCGGCTATCTGAAATTCCTCTATATGTCTACTATACTCTTACAGATGATTCAATAAGTGAATAAAGCTGGGAACCCTAAAATCTATTTTAATATTTAAAGCAGAGAAGCTTTATTTTTCAGAAACAAAGTGTATACTAAAAAAGCTCAACTCCCTGATCTTTTCAGATCCCAATTAAACTTTGCACAATTCCAAGTGAGACTGATTAGAACTCAACCGATTTAAATTAAAGGAGATACTACCCAGCCAAACTGCAAATGAGAGGCCACTCAACATATTCAATATTGTCATTAACTCAATTAGCTTTGTATAAAAAGAAGTCAATGATTAAATAAAGATTTGGTTAAGTTATGGGAGACTTAAATACAAGATAAATTTATTATTTTACCATACCATATCTGCAGTTTCTTTATGCTTTATATTAGACAAAGGAAAAATAGCCAGCTGAGCTGGATACTAGAATCAATTTAATGTAAAATAAAAAATAGTATCATCTTTTACTTTATAAGAGACTATCTTTTCCCTATCCGTTCCCATAGAATTCTAAACAACACTCATACATCCACAGGAAATGATCAGTGCTTTAAAAAACTATTGACTGGATTGTACAAATTACAGGTGAAGGCACTTGAGGCTGTTGATATTTTGATTATTTTTGCCCCTTCAGTGGGATTCTTGATTCACCAAAAGGCTAATGCTAGGCATCAGGGGAACTGCATGGCCAAATGCAATGTGGTACAGGAAAACTGTAACAAACTGGAGAAAACTGTCCCATGTCATCCTCCTACCACTGCAGAGTTACTTGTGCCTAATGAAGTTCCATTGGCAGAACAAGTTGTGAGCAACTGTGCCCAATTCCTGCTCCTCACTAGTGTCTCCCATGCCCTGTGACATTTTGTCCAGGAGGTATTCACAACCTCCAGCTTTTCAGGAATCAACTGGGAATGCAGAAGGAGGAAACAGATGAGAAAAATCTGTGTCTGAGGATTCTACTCTATATTTTATCATATGGCAGAATGGTATTTCAAAAGATTACTAAATAAAATGCAACCATCTTCTGAGATCAGAAACTTTATAACTTGCAGCATCATTTCCTGAATTCATAGCACGCACACATTTGCAAGTCTCATAAAGCAACACTTCATTAGGCCTACACATGATACTGTTTTTTCAAACAGTTCAAAATGCTGTGAAAATAAAATGTCTGACTTATAACACCTCAAACTTTGTTGCAGCATTTAACTAAAGTAAAACAAAACTCAGGGGAAAATGAAAACAGTACTACTTCAGGTAAAGTATCTTTAATTAGACAGAAATTAAATTGTTTTCTTTGAAGTGAAACCATACTACTATCACAGAAAGAAGATCCTACCAAGCACCAACATTATCTGTATAACTGTTTTCCAACCAATTATGACCAACAGGTCAGAGCCAAATCCAACCCAGAAATAATGTAAAATACATGGACTAATTTCCTGGATATCTGTGAAATGTTGGGGTTTTAATCCAGATTCTAAGTAAGATCTAGATCTCTCTTCCAGCAATGCCATAACTGTGTGCCAGACAGCAATAGTCTTCTGTGAATTTTAATGCGGCAAATTAAATATTCTAAGCATCCCTCTGCCATAAGTAAAGTCAGGTGGTGATCGAGTGGACCGTATTCAAACTGTGAAGCCTGAAGCAGGGTCTAGAGACCTCCAAGTACAGGAGCATGCCATCACTTCATAGGAGGGCTCCTGACAATGATTTCAATACAGATTCACTCCAGAATCTACAGAACCCAGGATGGTCTAAAGTCAAGGTGAGAATGAATCTGCAATTTAAAAGTCCAACTAGTGACCAGTGACTTGACATATTGTCCAATAAATAAATATAGAAATAGTCTCCTTTTGCCCCCAAGCCAGGTCTGAGTTTCAGAGTCCATCACTGTTCCAATGAAATCAACAACCCACAGTAAGTATTTCATTGCTCTCCCCTCCCCAACAATTTTTGCCATTAGCAGCTAAACTTTCATAACCACATCGGTGTTTCCCTTCAACAAAAGTAATCAGAGAAGAAAGAGAGGGCCACTCTTTTAAGGACTCTGCATCAAGTCTTTGAGGATGTAGTCCTGCTTCAGAGAATTTGCACTTCACTCCATTGTTCAGACATTGTTCAGCAAACCCAATGAGCAAAATAATCAAGATGTATTTTCAATGGGACATAGGGGTTAGTTATTCAGGCAATGTATTTCTTAGGATTCTCAAAGTAAGTGCTTCCAAACCACAAAGACAAATATTGTTAGCATAAGGATGGCCCAGGCTAGCTCAGTCTCATCAGATCTTGGAGGCTAAGGAGAGTCAGCCCTGTTTAGCATCCGTATGGGAGACAACCAAGGAATTCCAGGGTCGCTATACAGAAAAAGGCAACCTCTGTTAGTCTCTTGCCTTGGAAAACATATGGGGATGCCATAAATCACCTCTGACTTGATGGCACTTTACACACACGCACGCACACACACACACATGCATGCAAAAGCACACACAAGGTTTCATGAGCCAAAGCTAACATTGTCAGATGCATAATGAACTGTACTTTGCATTATATTAGAGGAGTCCAGTTGGATCAAACCAACCATCCATCTAGTCCAGGATCTTGTTTCTCACAGTGGTCAACCAGATAATACTGAAAGGCCCATAAACTGGGGCACAGAGGCCAATGCCTACCTAATATTGTTGCCCCTCAGAAACTGGTACAGTAGACCCTCACAGTTATTAGGGATCCGTTCCCAGGATCATTGCCAATGCCAAAACCTGTGAATAATGGGAGGTGGGGTTCTCCTATGTCCCAGTAGTGATATAAGGAAATTTTCTCCAAAATGTAATAATACTGGATTAATAAATATATAATTATTACACTAATGGCATAGTAGAGAGCCTGTGAGAGCCATGAAGCTGTGGATTTAGTCTGACCTTTAAGACTCAGGAACAGGCCAATAAGGACAGATTGGTCTGGCGTCCAGGCAGTGGCAGGGCCAGCTGCAGGAATGGAGGAGGAAGGGTTCTCCTTGAACTTCCTTTCCCTTTTCACAGCTGAGGCCTTACAATGAGCAGGTAAGCAGCCTGAAGTATAGAGACCTGAACTGGTGGAAGGGAGCCTGAATGCAGAAAACTGACAGCCACAATAGATTGGGTTTTTTTGGTTTTTTAGTCCTTTGGGTGTTTGGTCTGCAACATAATAACATTGCTGCCTCTCTAGTATTTACTAACTGACAAAGGACATGATCCGGAGTTGCTTAAACAAAAATGATAAATTGATATAAAACTACACAAAACTCACACCATCATCACCATCACCATCACAATCACCATCATCATCATTAAATGTATAGGCTGCCTTGCACTACCAAACAGCCTCTTGGCAGCTAAAAACAGCTAAAATATTAACAGACATCAATTAAAAACATAATACAAATAAAACTATATTATTATTATTATTATTATTATTATTATTATTATTATTATTATTATTATTATTATTATTATTATTATTATTATTATTATTATTATTTACACAGATTGCCCCTAAATGCTTCAGGTATTAACAAACACCTATTTGTTTTGGAAATAAAGCATCTGAAAGAATCTGTGTAAAACAACAGCACAGGGGGAAAGGCTGTGGCAAGCAAGCCCATCTTTTACTCTACACCTGAAAACAGCAGTCTCACAAAAGTATTCTTCTGTTTGAAGTGTACATTGTATGAATTTAACCTGCCCCTATTGCCCTATTTTTAAATTTTCAATCACATCTATGTCAAGGTGTCTGAACAATTACATATATGCTCTATAGCAGCACCGATTTTTAATATAAAAATGTACCCAAGGTTCAAAATATCTCCCATGTGTGATACCTCTTGGAACTCTCCCCCTTTTAGCACTCCCTTTCAACTATATACAAAATCACACTGTTTAGTTTTTTAAAAAATCTTGCATTAATGTGACACATTAAGCTTGCAATCACTAGATTCACACCTACAAAAATATGGAGGCAATGGGAATTTTCATGGACATTTTACACATTTATTAATATCATCAGTTCCATCATGTCCCAGGGAAAACATCTTATTAGTGCTACAATTAAATGATTCAGCAACCATCCACACTATCTTTGCCTTTTAACAGTTCCAATCAGTAGCAGATCTAGGTGTAATCAACAGCAGCAGGGGGCTTTAAGAAGCAAAACAAAACAAAAACAGTAGGGTTCTTTACTAGTTTACTGTAAGTGATAACAAGGAGACATATTTTATTCTACCTTACTCCCAAACAGAACTTTGCAAGGCTTGACTTCTATAGAGAGTATTTTAATTTGTCGGCAGCAAGACAACAAATATGAAATCTTAAAATGCTGATATGGGGGGAGAGGTGTCTGTAAAACATTCCCTTTTGTTGGTGTATGAAACTTGCTTCATGGCACTGTCCATATGCCAAAATAATGGAGGCAAACAATGATGGATATTCAGAAAGAGCTAAGAGGATTCGTTAAACTGATGCTATCATATTTTATACTGCCCTTTCTCTAAGGAGTTCAATGCAGTGACTATGAGTCCCTGTACACCTATTTTATACTTTCCACAACACTACTAGGATCTGTTAATTGAGAGTGGGTGACTAGCCCAATATCTCTCAGTAAGCTTCATGGCTTTGTTGGAATTAAAACATGGGTCTCTTCAACTATAATTAGAGATATCTGTAACCCAGAGACTGGCAAACAGTCCTCAAAAGAGTAAAGCTGAACTCTTAATGAACTGTTTGTATGTATTTAAACATTATTAAAAGCAGTAGCAGACCAACTCCAAGTCTTCTTGGATAACTCTACACCATGCTTAGCTTGGCTTCAGGCTGGGCTATTGGCCAGAGATGTCCTTGCTGGCTTTAGTTGATGACCTTCATCTGAATGTAGACAAAGGTCATGCTTTATTACCCCTACTGGATTTATCTACTGCCTCTTATCTGCATCCCCCCCTGATGCAAATAGGTATCAGGGGAGGTGCACTGGATTGGTTCAAATATTTCTTCTTGGACCAGATTAAAAGAGTTGGTGCTGGAGATTAGTTATCAGTGTGGGACCTATCTGTGGCGTTCCACAGAGCTCAATCCTACCCCCCATGCTTTTCAATCCCTATGTAAAACCCTTACGACAAATCATTCATCGTTTGGGCCTGGCTGTCATCAATATGCGGATGATATGTAGGTCTGTATCTCATCCAAATCTCCTAATGATGCAGTGGAGTTCCTGAATGGCCTGGCTGCTGTGGTTAAACGGCCAAGAGTTCACAAACTGAAACTAAATCCTGGAAAGACAGAAGTAATGCTGGCTGGGAAAGTGGAGATGCTGAAAAACACTGTGCTCCTCATAGCTGACAGAATTCAGCTGACGCGTGCTGATTTAGTTAAGAGCCCAGGTGTTAAGTCCTAAAGTGGCCTCAGATCAGGGGTCATTCTCTTGTGCTCTTACTTAGCCATTAGATATAACAAGACTAGCCCCTGTCCCCCTTCCCACCTATGCTATCCCTAGCTGCACTTGTCCCCCTGAGCCCAGATCCCAACATTACAGTCCCTATGGTTCCCCTTTAATCAGTTCTTCCCTTGAGCTCCCAGAGTCCCAGCTCACCAGTTCTTCAGCCTTTGTCTCCTGGGTCTCATTCACCTTTGAGCCTCATGATGCTGGTCTTCCTTGCTGTTAGCCAGAGAATGTCCTGGCCTGCCTCCAATGCAGAGTCCTGCTACACCCACCTTTCAAGCTGCTGCCTTCCTACAGCCCCTACAGCAAAGGCTGTAGTTCTGCTCCTGCCTCGGCATCCTTCCCCTCCTCTGTGCCGTCCCTCCTCTCCACTTGAGTCTTGTGTTCCCTGTGCTGTCTCTGCTGCACAGGGCTCCTGCTCCATGGCCTCCACCTCCTCCTTGGCTTGTGCTCCCAGCATCTCCACTCTCAGGTTTCCTGCTGCAGATTCCACTCCCAGGTTTCCTGCTAGCCCTTTTGAGATCCCTGCTTCTGCCAGCCAACCTCCACCGTCTTCATTTGGGTCATATTCTAAAGCTCCCATCCAATTGCTTGGCTCCTGTCCTCCAGCTAATGGTGACTGGTCTGGTCTGGTAATCACTTCTGGTCTGGTCATCTTTACCTCTGACAGGGCCATAAGAGACTTCCAGCTATTGGTAGGAATGCATGGGGCCAGCCTGCTGGCTACACTAGGGGTTATAGTGGATCCAAAATTACTGTTGGAGAAGAAACTTAAGTCAGGAAGGTTCCAACTCTCCCGGCTTTCCACAAACTATGCAAACTGAATTATTCAGGAGGGCTTTTTTACACAGGTAATAGGGCAATACTATAATGAAATGGTTCAGAAACTGGTAAAGTGATAGGGACTCTGGACTGTACTACTGTATACAACAGAACAAAGTTTGAGTCCAGTGGCACCTTTAAGACCAACGAAGTTTTATTCTGGGTATAAGCTTTTGTGTGCACACACATGTCTGAAGAAGTGTGCATGCACATGAAAGCTCATACCTAGAATAAAGCTTTGTTGGTCTTATAGGTGCCACTGGACTCAAACTTTGGTCTGCTACTTCAAACCAACACAGCCACCACCTGAATCTAACTATTGTATATAGCACATATTGTCTGTTGCTCTAAGTATGATCCTACTGTGTAATTTCTGTATTGTTTAATGTGTCATGCTAACGCTTATGCTTTGTTTCAGTTCCATTTCATATTTCTGCAATCCAAATCCTATTTAATTGTTCATTGGATGTTTCATCTTGTTGACTGTACTGACTTACACTCTGTAGTATGCCTTGAGTCTCAGGTGAGAAAAGCAGATTATAAAATAACAAAGATTTTGCATACGTTCTCAGTTCTATCCAGTGTTCCCTCTAAGCTGAATTAGTGTGAGGTAGCTCAGTTTTTTTGCCTCCAGCTCATAATTTTTTGTCTTAGCTCAGGAAGGATGGCTCCAGAACAAACTAATTTATGCAGTAGTCAAATCACTCACTCACAACTTTAATGCCAGTAGCTCACAAAGTAAAATTTTTGCTCACAAGACCCCACACCTTAGAGGGAGCACTGACCATGTGCTCTTCTACTGCTTTCTCATGACTCTGCCTTGTCAGCAGCCACTACCTCCCCTTTTTCTGCTGTTGTCTACATTCTTTAAAAAGTTCACATTTCACAGTGTTGAATATGAGATATGTTATTCTGTCTCTTATGGCTCCCTGACCCAGTAAACAAACTGTCCACATTGCGAATAATTTGGGCATGCACATCAAAATGTTTGGCCTTGGCTCTCCCCTACATTAAACCATTTTCTACCATAAGAAGAAAAGAAAAACCAGCTTACAAAGCAAGCTGTCTCTCCATCACAGACAAACTCTCCACAGATGGGATCCTTTCACTTTTTTTTGGAGAGAAGTCTCTAAATTTTCCAAAGGTGCACATCTCCATGTCTGAGAAAGTCTCGGTCAATATCATTTCAGGTTCCAGGAGTCAGATCTATATTTCTCCTAACTAAAACTTAGTGCTGGTCCAAGGTTTCAAGTCTTGCTCACCTTCATCTTCAGGAGACAGGGTCAGCAGCAATGCTCCCGCTAAACTCTGGAACCATCGTTCCTGAGCTAAGACAAAAATGTGTGAGCCAGAGGCTAAAAACCGTGAGTTAGCTCATACTAATCAG